>JASAOG010000051.1:2613096-3883692 GCA_030265305.1 Biomphalaria pfeifferi
AAATTAAAAACCCCATTCGCTGCGCTGGGGCAAGTGATGGTTTAGTATTAAAATCTCCCCTAAAATAAACAAAATGAAAGCAAAAAAAAACAAAAAACGGTCACTTAATTCCGATCCCCGATTTCATTTCAAACCCCCTGGCTACACCCATGAGATAGATAGATATTGGCCTAGAACTACTTTCTGCAGATGCTATCAACTAAACGATGCATTAAAGGCCAGACAGCCTTCAAATCATGTCTGCTAATGACAGAATAGCCCCTGTCGTTTACTCCTTGTTAAGCTAAAAACCTTGGTTAGGACAGTCTATTCATCTCTGTCAAGGTCTTTTAGTTTCCTGCCAGGTGTGGCTTGTCTTTCAACTGGTTTCTGCTCTCCAGATGTTTTGATTTTTTTCCTTCTTCTTTTATAAATTGTATTTATTTAACATTCTACCGCCCTCGCCTCCACTTTTCAGAGATACTCGTGTCGTTTAGATCTAGACTTACAACCATAAACGACTCATGATAGAATCGAGTCCTCGTTCTCATACCATCTCCCCTCCCCAATCCAGCACCCACTCACCAGTTAACTAGAGCTCATGCACATTTGAAGCAACCACCAGCCTCGATATCAGTGTGAAAATAATTTTTTGATGAATGAGGATGTATATTTATGTAGCAACACCAATGTCTACGGAGGCTTTATTGGGGTAAAAGTGATATTATCAAAAGCTAGAACCGCTGCCTGGTTCTGTGTCACCATAATAGTTTTTTTTTTTAAAAGATTTAATACGTCTTTGGGCTTGTCGTGACACAAAATGTCGTCTGCTGGTTCACAAAGTATTTCTAAATAAAAGGGTAACTGTGCAAAAGTGAAAATTAGTCTACAAGAAAAGATGGCCACGTCTCTAAAATTTCTAGCTTACTTCAATTTGATTGGTCAGCATGACGTAATCTTGGTAGTGTTTGAGCTGATCTACTTCCGGTCTTTCCTTTCTGAACCTTTCGTTCTAATCTAAACATTTCTGTATAGACTTTTCTGTCTTTACTTTGTTGATTTCCTAAATTTATCTAACACGTCCACCTCTCAGTTTTCTTGTTTGATGCCTTCTCCTTATTATTCCCCGCGTCTTCTGTGTCTACAGACACAATCTAGGAACAGGGCCGCCGGGGCCGGATTAGGACTTGATAAGGCCTTGACCCCATAGGGTCAACATAATGCAATTTATTCCTTTGGTTTTTCTTCAATACAATTGGATGCTGCCCTTAGTTAGAGCTGATGCTGCCAATAAGGTAAATCCATCAGCGTCTATTAACACAGCAATGGCTATACAAGTGTTTTAGTCTTCAAGGTATCAATAACGAGTTGTCTACTTTCGAGATATTGGCGCATTCTTACCTTACTTCATATGCATTTCATGTGTCCATCTTGTCATGCATGTTAATCAATGACATATATTCTGCTAAGTCGTTCATTTTCCTGGATAATTCAGGCACGTATTCCATTCTCTAATGGCACTAGGGAAGAAGGAGTTCTTGTAAGAACTTGTTCTAGGGTATGGAATAAGTAATGTGCCTCAATCTTTGTGTGTTTCTGATTATGTCATTACTGGTACTGGTTATAAAAATTGCGATTGCAATTCTTTAGTGAAAAATTTAAACCACATGTGCCTTGTAAAAATTCTATTTAAGTACCATGTGGTGCCTATGTTCAAGAATATTTATTTCCTTGTGATTATTTTTGCACACATGTACGTCGTGATGTAGATGTAGAGATAAAACAAGTGAAAGCCAGAGAGTTAGGTCAGTCGGGTTAGTACTTGTTTGTTTGTAAAATGTTTTCATGTTTCGGATGTTCCTTCAGAGTTGAAGATAGTTTACTTCCTAGTCCAAACCTCCCGCAGGACGACGGGGGATGGGAGCGGGCAGGGTTTGAACCCTCGACAAATCCGAACGACAGTCCAGCGTGCAAACAGGCATTCATCCTGATACAAGTTGATAGGATGTCCAATTCTAAGTCTTTCTAGGCGCGTTTGAAACTTAAGGACCCTAAACTTACCAAACCTCCTAACCTTAACCCTAACCTTTACTACTGATTCGTTTCGACCATAGTTTTATGTTTCATATTCTCCATGGCTCTGGACATATACTTTTTTTTTGTTTTATTTTTGTTTTCTGTAGACATGGGGAGGGGGGGGATGGCGCCATAAGTGTAGGTTGTGTTTATGTGTGTGAGTTTGTGTGTGTGTGAGAGAGAGAGAGAGATTATTTGACGAACTCTTTATTTCTCGTAAGCATGAGATATTATCTTATATTCTTTGTGTTTCCCACAAGTCCAAGCGGCAGTGACTATGTTAGCAGTACGAGACCGCGGTTCTTGATTCCCAGACCCTATTCCTGCTCGGTCCCTTGTTTGCTTCATCGGCACACTTGCCAGTTAGAACAGATTCCTCAGATAATGGCAGAGCAAGATATTTCCTTGTTGACATCTGGCAGCAGAATTGCCCTGGCCTCAACATCTGACACGCAGACGAGAGAGACATTATAGGGAGCAGACTGGAACAAATATTTAATTCAAAGACACTTTAAGAATGAGACAGGCACCAGGCTAGTACAACTTCAAAAGTCTAGAGGGTCGATCATTTTGTTATTCAACGATATGTTTATACAAGGCATCAGTCTATACAAGTCAACGATAATTCTATACAAGTCATCGATACGTCTGTTCAGTTCATCGATAAGTCTATACAAGTCCACGACATATAGCCCTTTTTACAGAAACTAATCAAAATTATTTCGAACTAAACGATCTCATATTTAGAAAAAGTCAACAATTTTTCTGTCACTCATTTATTTTGACAATGTTTTGTGTGTGTGTGTATGTACTTTGTAATGTCTCTTGATAGTCTCTCTACTTTTTATTGAAATCACTTTTCAGATTCTAGTGACGCTGTATTGCATAGACTGCAGTGATTCAATCGAAACTACGCCAGATTACGATGTCGGGTACAACATAACTCAAACATCTAATGGTAATATTTTATTAGGGTAGCTTCTATCTGACTTACTTAGCACATATATATAGGATGGGGGGTGGGATGCTATTGATATAATCTGTCACACTTTTTGTTGCATCTCGCCCCAGGGGCGGACTGGGTGTCAAAATCGGCCCGGGCATATACATATAACCCGGCCCACAAATGACATGTCATGTTATATGTGTATAATATATGTAGATAAAGTTTGATAATGCATCAGATACTCGATGTATGCTTGCGTAGGATTACATACTGCATTTTATTTATACATTTATGTAGTCTGAAAACTATTAACAGTACAATAGCAGTCTTAATAAGTTTGAAATGAATATATTGTTAAATCTCTGCTACTACATTGAAGCGTGTGGTGCGCACCAGGGCACTGTTAAAGACGAGTGAGTGGGTAGAAACAAGATGGTGGACTGTTGATTCCAGCCAAGTAGATAGAGAGACAGAATAGAAATAGGTTAGAACCGCCTGAGTTGTAGAAGGGATCATTGCCAGTGTGGTCAGCGGGTCAGAAGCAGTGTAGTTTGTTTGGTCAGGAAGAAGTGTTGTGAGGAAACTGGAAAGGGTCATTCCTGTTAGTGTATGTATACTATTGTTCCTGAGACACGTAATGTAACATGTGTTAGTAGCAAGATAGAGAGCCCTGTTGGAACGATAAGACATAGGCGACAGCAGTGAACGGTGTATGTTAGTGGAAGGCAGTTGCGGAGACAGTGAACCCTGAAGGCCAGAGCAGCTAAATGAACTCATTCTTTTAGAGAAAGCAGAACGGTTAGTGGGAACTTAATGTGAAAAGCTCTTGCTTCGTCTTAGTACATTCTCAAAAAACGCGAATTTTATAAGAATGTACCATGGCCCATTATTTATAGGGCCTGATTTAAGTATGTGGGGACCCGGGGCAGGGTTTTTGTGAAGGCCCCCTACAGTTTTTCAAAAGCTTTCATGAAATTCAACTTAGGAATAAAAATACTTATAGCTAAATACATGCTAAATTTAGTCTCATTTTGCACTTTCTCACAACCTCGAAGACATCAAAGCAGTGCTGAATTCCATGGCGCTCGTACATAACAAAAACTTACGGTCTGACGTTTTGCAAATGATAATAAGTATAGTGAAAAGTTTTTTGATATTCTAGCTGAACTTTAAACGAAATTAATTGTCCAAAAAAAAAAAAAAAAAAACTTGAACATCTCTTTCTTGCTGCTGTCACTTTTTTAACAAATATCTTAATTTAAAAAAAAAAATTATCTGGTCACGACCAGACCGGCCCATTTGGTACCGGCCCACCGGGCATTTGCCCGAATGCCCATATAGCCAGTCCGCCCCTGACTCGCCCACATCAACTGTTTACCCCTTAAAACTACGAGTAGAAACCTAAAGAAAACTATTTGGTCATCAGAATACTCCCCCTCCCGCTCACTCATGAATACCACACACCAGGCACACCACACACAAGGGAAACCGCACACCAGGCACACCACACACCAGGCACATATATATATATATATATATATGAGTATTTCCCCTTTCTCTCCACCTTCCTCTCCCCCTGCCCGATACGTAATAATAAAAAGTAAAAACGAAAAACGCGTTTATGTGCCACATTAGACAGACATGACAGGCAGACAACAAAATGCCATATGTTCAAATGACAATGTGGCATGACATTGCTAGCATACGTTGTTTTTTTTTTTTTTTTTTGTTGCACTCATCCGTTCCCTCCCCTGTCCAATTCGTCTACGCCTGCCAAGCGGAAGGTAACCACGTGACCTAGCCAAGCGAACAAAGTATTTTACAGTATTTCATTAGATAGAAAGAGAGAGAGAGAAAGAGAGAGAGAGAGAAAATATAAAAAATATAACTTAAAGCAGCGGCTCTAAAATGAGTTAGTATAGTCAGTGGTGTAACTTGTGTCTATGTGTTTCTCAACATTTTACAATAAAAAAGGTTACGTTCGCCACTCAGCTGATCAGATAAGATGTTTGGGGTTTGCCTTAAGCTCACTCAGAGTTGTCCGGGGCGAAGCCCGGGCGCCAAACGTTTTTCTACATTTCTGTGCTTCAAAAACTCCTTCTCCTGGCGCCTACAACCTATTGTTTTTCTGATAAGAAGAAGATTAAAAGTCAAATAGAATTAAATGAAGAAGGTTTGGGACATATTGAGACTAAACTGAGAGAAATTTGAGGCAGTATTTTTTTTTTAAAGTTGCATTTTGGAAAAGTGCATTTTTCCGACTTGGGTGTCACCTTCTTGTGGGTGTCACCCGGTGCGGCCCGCACCCCCCTACTGACGCCACTGAGTAGAGTCTTAGGTCAATTGAATTGTTTCGGAACTCACGTGTAATGAAACTTAATTGACAGAGAGAGGGAGGGAGAGAGAGAGAGGGGGGGGGGGAGAGAGAGAGAGCGATACTGAGTGAACAATTGTAACACACAAAAATGGCTATTCTCTGAGCATATAGGGTCACTGCAGACCAAACATTTTGTCAGTAATTAAAAAGAAGCAAAATATAACAATACTTAAAAAAAACAAAGTTTATCTAAGGGGGGAGGAGCTCCACATTTACAACTATATTCTCTTAATACTATATGATTTTTTAACTATCAAACAAAATACGTAATTAACTAATTGGTTCAATTGTTTGAAATGATGCATGCCTTGTTAGGAACGATAACTGTGTCAAGTTTCAACTTGATACGCGAAGTGGTGTGGGAGAAATAATGTTTGTGCATTTATTCAAGGGGACAACACCCACATATTTTGCCATAGCACTTAATACTGTAGGATTAGTTTCATTTTTTGTATCAAACAATATAATTAATAAGCAGTAAATGATTGGTTAATTTTTTGATTGATTGATGTTTTATTAGGTACATTTAAGTCTAGTGAAAAGACGTTGGCGATGTTTTATCACGCTCACATCTGCAATATTTTCATGTTTTAATTTCACTGCCTGGTTAGGCAATCTGAACATTAAAAATAAAAATAAACTTAAGAAAACCCTAAATACTGCTGGACAGGTCATTAGCAAAAAGGAAACTCCATTTGGGCAGCTGTTTGAGACAAACACTCATTAGAAAGTTAAAAAGATTTTAAAAATGAAAGATCATTCTTTTAGGCAGGGTTTTTGGATTTCACCATCACAAAAGAGATACAAGACACCAATAACAAAGACAAACAGGCACAACTTTTGTTCCCCTGTCAATCAAATCATCAAATACAATTAAACTATCTGATATAAATTTTCACATGTAAATTATGAGTGAGTCTGATGTGAGAATGTATATTTTGGTTTTCTATAGTTATTTTTTTTTTTTGTTTGGTGTGATGTAAAAACTCAAAGTAGATATTTATTTTGTCTTTTCTTCAATAATGGCAAAGTTAAAAGTACATCGAAATTGACCACAAACTTTGTTCAATATTTGTGTACAAATACGTGAACCACTGTACACTATTAACTCCTGGCTGCACTCAAATCTGATTCAAATCAAGTTTTGGGAGGAAAGTTTTTCATAAATTTATTTAGTCGAGGTAGAAAACAAAAATATAGTAAAACTCCTTCTTCCACAGTCTTTCATTACATATGTTTATTTTGTTTGTGTGTGGTCTGCTGTACATAGAGCTCAAGTGGGCAAACATACGAGGGAACAGCAAGATTGTGAGTCAAGAGTTACAGAACAAAGGGACATTATTCACATTAGGGGCTTACATATGTTGATGTAGAAGCAGACGACTTGCAAACGGAAGTTGGAATTTCAAAGGAACAAACAAGACCACGCCAAGATCAATCACTCCAATAGTACTTTTGTTCCACACACTTTGTATTTCCTCCCCTTCGTACTAGAAATTTCGTTGTGGGTTGTGTACATTGGACTATCAAGTGCACTAACATGTGACCTACTGGGCAGACGAATACAAAACTAAGGCCAATAAGTATTAAGTTACTTTTTAGTAAACGACAGTAGAAAAAACTTTTTCCAGAATAACTGCTACCCTAATAGAAGAAGGGACGTAAAGGCCAAGTGGTAAGTCGCTTAGATTTCGAAAAGGGAGGTCTCGAGTTCGAAACTTATTGAGGATTGAGAATTTCAACTTCAAGATTTCTTTAGGGGGGGGGGGGGGGGATAACTAGACATTCTTCCATGCCATTGTCACGGCAAAATATCTTTAAAGCTGTCACCTCTTCTACCCCCGATCTTTACAACGCAGTAATTATATTCTGAACTAAAGACAGTGACGTCGTAACTCAAACCTCTTGCAGGACATCAGCTTTGACAGCGAGCGAAGATCGAACTTCAGCCACCATGGCAACAGCCCAAAGCGCAAACCCGATAGTCAAGCAGCAATCCAGCCTTTCCAGCAAAAATTTGACAATTTGATAGCAGTTTTAGATTTGTGACCTAATTTATAAAAAATAATACTTTGTAACATAATTTATAAAGAATAATACTTTGTAACATAATTTATAAAGAATAATACTTTGTAACATAATTTATAAAGAATAATACTTCGCACATAGTTTCTGTAAGAGAGAGTCGTGTTTACATGGGCACATGTTGTTGGTCATAACATGATGACGCTAAAGTCGGCTATCCCAAGTTCATGCCAACCTAGTTACTCCTGTTATTTAAGGACTAATTATATTGTTGCTTCTTAACGAAATCTTATATTATTTTATAAATTATAAAAGGTTGGCTGTCAGGTAGTAAGGTTCGCGTTCCGTATTGTCGTTTTGATAGTCCTGGGTTCGAACACTGTCCCTTCCATCCGGAGGTTGGGCTGGGACGCAGTAATCTTAATTTCTAAAGGAACATCTGTCAACAAGCAAGTCTCTAGCCGGGGCGACACTGTGGGGGGTGGGGGGAAGGGCCTTGGGCGAGTGTCATAGCAGGGCCATGAATTTTTGTACGATGAACTGATGGTGAAAAAGATTCTCTTTAACGCAGGGCCCTCCTAAGGCGCGGGGTCTAGGGCGATTGCCACACTCGGCACCCACCCAAGGCCGCCTCTAATCTCAAGTCAGTTAGAAGCATTCCTTCCAATACGTAGATAATGACATTTGTACGTAATGATGGCCCCGCTCATTTGGCTTGTTAACCTCCTTTTAGTTTAAAATAGTACAAGAGTATAAAAGGTCTATACAACTATGAATATAAGACTTCGATATGAGCAATTTTATTCACTGGCCTATTCATACCTACCCATTTATACAGGGCATGGTTTAGACCTTGGTCAGTCCCTAAGCAAGGTAATTGTTCTTTTCCTCTTACTTCAAAATGATGGAAATATCCCACTATAACTATTTTAAGGGGCCCCAAGCAAGCGGGGGCCTTAAGCTATAGCTTATGTTGCCAATAGGTAAACCCAGCGCTGCATTTATATATATAGGTCATGTCTGGGAAGAGAACGACAGGTGTTAACCAGAGACACAGAGAAGAATAAGAATTGATTGTGACAAAGCTGACCTATAAAACTAACAGAAATACTAAACGACTTCACACTTTCGTGTGTCAGCACCATGGATACCATTCTATCCGGGGCCATGACACCATAGTTTTACTTGCTTACCTTAGCTTGTCTTGTAAAAAAAAAGAAAAAAAAAGCACGCGTCTGTGTCACGTGATCTTCAGCAGAAGTGAGACGAATGTAAATAATAAACGCGCAAGCATTCTACCACAAACGTTGATGACTTCCGGCTGGGGGTGCGCGCGCACACACACACATACACACACACACTATAAGCGTCACTTTTCATCTAAAGACGAACACAAAGTTGTATGGGGTAGAATTGCCAGGTGGGTGTGGCATGAAAAGATGGCCCGGGGGGGGGGGGGGGTGCAATGATTTCCTGTTTCGTACTAACGTTCTTAAACCCCCTACGAACCAATACAATTCATCTCTTAAAAGTTTGTCAGACTTAACCCGATTCCGCTCCCCTCTTTTGTTCACATAATGCAGTATCGGATGTATCCTCTACTTCCAAGTATGGCGAAACACAGCGACGTATCTAATTAATTTACCGTGAGATATGAAAGTGACAGACGTGTATGAAAGTGACAGAGGTGTATGAAAGCGACAGAGGTGTATAGTAAAAAAAAGATAGAATGGCAGTTAATTTCCCCACCGGCGTGAATAATTGGTATAATCTTTTGAAAATTTAAACACTTTTTCCCCCCTTTTATGAATAATGGATTACTTTCAAAATGCAACTCTGGGTTTATGTATTTTATAATAACAATAATAATTAAATTTATAGAGCGCTGTTAGCAAACAAAATGTAGGCTCAAGGCGCTGTAATAACATGACAAACACAAACACGACAGCTAACATTACAAACTAATCTAAAAAAGTTTTAAACAGATAGGTCTTAATGTTCTTCTTGAATAGCATGTAACTGAATGTTGTCTGTCTGAGGTCAATGGAGAGTTCCAAACCTTTGGTCCGTGCACAGAAAAAGCCCGCAGACCGTAGCTTTTGAGGGAGAAACGTGGCACCACAAGAAGCGTTTTGAGTCCAATGAGCGCAGGGATCTCCGAGGGACATATGGAGTGATCAGTTCGCTAAGGTATAAGGGCATTTCTTTATGATAGATAAACTGATGACAAAGTGTGGACACATTGTAGTCGATTCTCGATTTTATTGAAGGTTAGCTTTAAGGCAAAATAATTGTAAAATTTAGTTGAATAAAAGAAAGAAAAAAATATAATTTGCTCGTCAGTCGTAGATACATGTAAAAAAAAACAACAACAACATGTATTTTAACGGCAGGAGGTTGCATGTAAAGAGTTAACATTTGGAAGACGTTCATGGTCACGTGTTCTTATTCCCAATACAAAAGTGGATATACTCTGTTTCAATCCCATCTATTGACACAAAATACAATTTAAAAAAAAAGAAAACAAAAAAAAAACATAAACAACCAAGGTCAAGGTGACTAAGGCCAGAGACACCTCGAGAACTGAAGACTAAAAGTAAAGTATCAACAATACATACATCACTGAAGCAACCCAACAATACATACATCACTGAAGCAACCCAACAATACAGACATCACTGAAGCAACCCAACAATACAGACATCACTGAAGCAACCCAACAATACATACATCACTGAAGCAACCCAACAATACATACATCACTGAAGCAACCCAACACTGAGAAACATGTGCACGTAACGAAATAAACTTCAATTTAAATACTCCCAAAGAGGATCAAGGCTAAATGTACATGTCTTATTTTATTTCCAATGATAAAGTCAAAGAAGAATCTTTCCTCTGAAGTACCCTATAGTGCAGGGAAGGTTTGTTGATTGAATCTCTAATGAACACGAAAAGACCACATTAACCAATATGCACAGTCGCGTAGTAATAGACCTTTTTTTTTGTTTTTCTTCAAATAGACCTCAAGTCATTTCATAGTGGATGGTAAGATTGCGATCTTCAGCACTGTTTATTTAGTGTTTATTTAGTGCACTGTTTACTTTGTGCACTACTCAATGAGTTTCAAGGTAGCTGTGTTTCGTATCTCATTTCAGTTCTCAAAGCAGAAGTGAGTTAAACATCGACCTAGTTCTGAATCAGATATGCCTCGTTGTGATAACGAGGTCAAAGTGTGCATAGCAAACCATTTCATAGCACAATAATGTATAGACTCAGTGAAACACTTTTGTCTAGAGAGCCATTGTGTGCTAAGTGATGGATGCACTACTTTAAAAAAAAATGGCCAAATTAAGTCTAAACTCATTTCTACACACTTATATTTAGCTTCACTTGTCTGACCAGTCTATATAGAAGACTTTAAACCCAAGCTATAGATCTCTCGCCACGCTTCCATTGCTGTGAACCATGGCAGGCTCATTCCTAATGGCGTTTTCAGGTTTCCCCTTTTTTTTTTCCTAATTTAAAATGACAATGTTCGAATCTCTTATTATGGGTGTTCCCTGAGGGCGCCGATAGGTACTACGCCACTGTGGGCCGCACTGTGAGTCCCGATCTTGTTTTTTTTTCTATTTGAGCCAGGTGGGAGGTGACCGATGACGGCCCGTGCACCTCACCGTGTGGGGGCAAGCAGGTGCGCCAAGTCCGATGCGTGAGAGATTTGAGTGGTCAAGATGATCCCAAAGTAGTCGACGGCAAGTCCTGCCCATTACCGATACCGGAAGTGTATGTGCCATGTCCAATTCAAATATGTACTACAGAGTGGATCCTGGGAAATTATTCTGAGGTAGTTTTTTTTAAATTTCTTATGTTAAGGTTAAAATCAATATAAATATATAATAAATATAACTATTTAAAATAAATATATCTATTAAATATAAAATCATATTTATTGTTTCTCACTCAATCTAACTCCCATCTTTCATTCCACATTTTCACAGTTTAAATTCTATTACGGTACTCCTCAACTGTTTTATTTTTTTGTGTCTCTCTAACTTTCTCTTATTCGTTATCTGTCTCCCTGTCTCTTACCCCTCTCTTTGTCCATCTATTTTGTGCCTTTTCTCTCTTTCGCTTTTCCCCACTTTCTTCTCTCTTTCTTTTTCTCTTCTTTCTGTTTCTTTCTTTCTCTCCTTCGTCCTTTCTATTCCATCATTTCTCTCTACCCTCATCTCTCTCTCTCTCTCGGTCTCATTCTTTAACTCATGGTGTGTCAATAGTTCACGTCTCGTCCTTCAGTGTTCAACTACGTGTGGGACTGGAACTCAAAACCGCACTGTTCTCTGCAAGAGCACAGTAATCAATGGCCACCGCTACTTTGTGTCTCCCAGTGCCTGCACCTTCCCAGCACCAGAGACGATGCGGAAGTGTCACGTGGCCGACTGCCCGCATCAAGGTCGAGTCATTTCCATAGAGTCGGAGAACAGCGTGAACATTCAGCTCAGGAAGAGTAAAAAACTGAAAGTTGTTATTGGAGGAGAGGTTGGTCATTCAATGGTCACTTTAAGTAGATCGTATGCTGTTGGGAGGAGAGGTTGGTCATTTAATGGTCACTTTAAGTAGATTGTATGCTGGTGGGAGGAGAAGTTGGTCATTCAATGGTCGTTTTAAGTAGATCGTGTGGTGGTGGAAGGAGAGGTTGGTCATTTAGAGGTCACTTTAAGTATATCGTGTGGGGGTGGGAGGAGAGGTTGGTCATTCAATGGTCACATTAAGTAGATCTTGTGGTGGTGGAGAGGAGAGGTTGGTCATTCAATGGTCACTTTAACTAGATTATGTGGTGGGATATAGGGTTGACCATTCTATGGTCATTTTTAGTAGATCGTGTGGTGGGTGGAGAGGTTTGTCATTCTATTTTCACTATTAGAGGAACTGGGAATGGAGTCTAGCGTCAATAGGCTAGGCAGAGATTGGTAATTGGGTGGACACTTCCTTAGTCAACTAGTCAACTAAAACGTCAATTCAGTTATTCACAAATCAAGTCTCTTGGGTTTGTTAACTATTCTGCCTGAGCGTGTGACGTAAGGTTCATGTGGTCTAGAGGTGTTAGAAGAAGCAGTGTGTAGTGACGGCTCTACATCTAGCGTAGTTTTGAAATTTTGGATTCTCTAGATATTGTGGTTCTGTTTGTTCTGAGATGTCATCTGGAAAGTCATAATTATTGTCAAATCTGTTTGCTTTCTCTGATGTGTTTCCTGTTTCTTCTGTAGATTTGATTCCACATTTGACACCATTTAGAATATTTGTATTAGACAAATAACAAACTAGTGTGGAGGAAAGACATATTAGGAACTCCATTTATTACGTAAACACAAGCGGTTTTGCACTGACGCGCTAGTGTGCAAATGTACATATAATACCAATATGTTACAGAATCTGTCTCAGTTCAGGAGATTTTACTTAAAATTAAATTCTGGCATAAAAAATAAGTTTGGAAATAAAACATTTTTGAGATCTCCAAGATAAGTAAATCTAGAATCAAGATCTAGTTCTTTTATTTGAAATACAGAATCTCCCCCTCCCCCGAAAAAAGGAACTTAACGACCACCATTCTACTACTTGTTTCCAGGTCAAGCTGATTCCCGGAACAACGCTGATTGTCCAGTGCCCCGTCAAAAATTACCCAAAGAAGCTAGTTACCTGGTCTGCAGGGTACAGGCTCATTCCTCTCATTGGTCGCGTAAAAAGTACGATAGGAGGCTTAAAGATAATGAATGCTGACCCTGACAGGGACAGTGGACTCTACACATGTACTGCCGGAGATAAAAGTGCGAACATAATTGTTAGTTTTCTTAGGTGAGTAAATATTGAATCTCTTTCTTAGGAGAGTTTGTATAGACTTTCTTTCTTAGCTAATTTTAGAATCGTTTTCTTAGCTGAGTAATTCAAATGTCTCCGCGCGTAAGTCTGTGTTTGTTATAATTTTCAACAATTTATTATATTCTAATTTTGACAAGTTTTTCATTTCGCCACATTCGCCACAAACTGGTTTTGGGCATTCAAAGTAATTCTCCTTCGTCATCCAATAATTGATTTGTCCACGCGTGATCTTTAGAATCTACAAAAATAAACTAAATATTTGTAATTATATATACATATTTTCACCTGTCACTTAATAAGTTCCTTGTGCTGGGCAGTGACGTAGTCTCAGCTACGAATCTTATGTATGTGACAGTGATGTAGTTAGACTTGAAAAGGACCTAAGCTATTTGAAATATGGGGCCCTTTAAAAGTCAGTGTTAAATATTTCTTTGGGGCCCTAATTTATTGCTTGTGTTGCCAGTGTTAAATATTTCTTTGGGGCCTAAGCTCTAGCTTGTGTTGCCTATATGTCAGTGTTTAATATTTCTTTGGGGTCTAAGCTCTAGCTTGTGTTGCCTATATGTCAGTGTTTAATATTTCTTTGGGGCCTAAGCTCTAGCTTGTGTTGCCTATATGTCAGTGTTTAATATTTCTTTGGGGCCTAAGCTCTAGCTTGTGTTGCCTATATGTCAGTGTTGAATATTTCTTTGGGGCCTAAGCTCTAGCTTGTGTTGCCTATATGTCAGTGTTTAATATTTCTTTGGGGTCTAAGCTCTAGCTTGTGTTGCCTATATGTCAGTGTTTAATATTTCTTTGGGGCCTAAGCTCTAGCTTGTGTTGCCTATATGTCAGTGTTTAATATTTCTTTGGGGCCTAAGCTCTAGCTTGTGTTGCCTATATGTCAGTGTTTAATATTTCTTTGGGGCCTAAGCTCTAGCTTGTGTTGCCTATATGTCAGTGTTTAATATTTCTTTGGGGCCTAAGCTCTAGCATGTGTTGCCTATATGTCAGCACTAAATATTTCTTGGAGCCCTAAGCTAGAACTTGTGTTGCCTCTAGATAAATCTGGACCCTTGTGTGTGAATCGTTAAAATTTTATTCATAATTCATATCCAGACAAGAGATTCTTCTAAACTGGATTATATGCTAGGTGGGCAAGAGAACTGGATATGAACAAATGTTAATCAAATAACCGAATGGAGCGGCCGATTGCAAAAATTTCCATGAAATGGCAAAATAGTTTTTTCATAGACGTATACATACTATATCTAGACTGGACATGGAAATTTTTTAACACTACAAAAAATGTCGAGAAATTTTTTTTTTAAAGTTCAAACAAGGCGTTGTTTTTTAAAGTAGATATAGGAAGTAAAGTTGTTTTTATTTTTCAACCCTAACCTATGTAATATATAATTTAATTTGTAGATCTAGATCTAGTAATTGAACATCAAAAATAAGAGTACTCTCGTCTCATAATTATTATTTTGCAATATTTAGATACATAATCTAGAAAGATCTAGGTAATCAATCTATTTAAATGTACATAAGATGATTAAAATCAACAAACATGAATTATTTCGATCTAGGCTTTTTGTAACAATATCTCAATGGAAACTAACTGGAAATGGCTTTGTTTCATATATTAGCGTGAATATATGGTTCTGTGATTAATAGCCCATTCGAAAGAAACTCCGAGAAGTGATTTTGCATTATTTCTAAACTTTGAAAGCTAAAGATCATTACTTTTCTAAGACAGAAAAGATTGATTGGGGCGACTTCCCTTAGAGCTTGAAAAAGAGTTGCATACATACAAATCTATATATATAGGTCTGTGAATCGATCAATCGCGGACAAGAATTTGTTTCCGGTTTCCAGTCTAGATATAATATAGAAGTCTATTTTTTTTTTTTTTTCAATTTATTCTTCTTTTATAAGTTTCACCTTGACATAATGATCTATGGGATCTAGAAAAGAGAGTTTACACAGTTCCCTATTTAACATTTGACGAAAGTGAAATAAACTTTTATTCCAAAAGTTAAAGATTGTTTTTGCTCTAAGTTTGTGAGCCAAAAAGATGGCCATAGAGCCTAATGTTCAATTTGAAGATCAGATGACTGTTGATGTGCGGGTAGCTTGTGGTTTAATTTTTTTTTTTCGTTTAACCCCATGATTGTACTATATAACTTGATAAAAGTCAATCAAATTCATAGTAAAACTCCGCCATTCACTAGGACTTTCTGGTCTGTAGCACCATGTTCTACTCTACAGTATAGGAATATGAGGTCAATTTTCCAATGTTATTTCTGCCCTTAGTCACTTTTAGTAATTGGGACCAGGACCGAGGCGAGGCCCGCTGTGTACGCTGTACGGTTCCTTTTCAGTTCATGTCCTTTACTGCTAGAAACCCTCAGAAAGGTCCACGCCTGACTGCTGAATAAAAGCCTTTCCAGCGATCAATCAGAATTTAATCGAAGGTTTACAGCATTGTGTTCTGCCCAATTAAGCCACTAAAACGACTTAAGAAAAAAATAATCCTTTACCAAGAATGTTATTATTGGTTTCAAACAGTGAAGATGATCCGCAGTGGTCGCAGTATAAGAGTTGGACACAGCACTCAAGGTCACCTAACAAAAAGTCCAAAGAGAATGAAAGCACTGACCCGAAACTCCTCAACTACGAAGGTGAACTTCAAAAAGATCCTTCCGACCCTTCCGACCCACTGACCTACATGCTTGGCCGGTGGTCCCAGTGCACTGCAGTATGTGGCTCCAGTGGGGAAATCACAAGAAACGTCACATGTTCCAGGATGTCGCCAAAGATGGTCACGCTTATCCCGGAGGAGGAATGTCAGAAAGCAGGATTGGTCAAACCTGAGACTACGTCATTGTGCGGGCAGAATTGTGCCACATGGCATCACGGACAGTGGTCTGAGGTGAGTGTGGAATTGTTGTGTTTACAATCATTGTGTCCCATGTACTATTTGTAAAATGTAGCATTCAATCCACAATCATTAGTCCGGGAGGAGTAATGAACATGAGTCATATAAGATTAGTCTTAATACTCTAATAATAACGGCAATGTCTTCTGAAGATTAAGGATGAGTGCTGTGTTTCACATTTCTACGTAAACCTACTTGCATATTTTCCCACATCTCGTCCAGCGTTGTCCGCTGGCGGTCTATTTAAGTTTTCTTTCCGTCTTCTGCGCCTGTCTTCAAAAATGACTTTTCTTATAGAGTCTCAAATGTTTGTCCCGCAGCCTTTGTGATAGCTTTCCAACTGTTTCTTTTAGAGGCCATCTCTAATTCTACTTTAAACCCACAATCATTAGTCCGGGAGGAGTTATAAACATGAGAATATTATGTGATTAGTCGAACCTGGCACACTTATTCTAAGTGTAGGCAGATGTTAGTAATTAAAATAATGAAACATGCATGGAGTGTCAAGCTTTTAGTAAAAATTCTCTTATCGGACCTTGCGATCTAGAGGGGAGATGATGTTGACGTCATCTGTCTCTTTCCCCAACTGTTAACGAGCAAAGTGTCATGTGGCCAGCACAACGACCTTTACTATCCACAAGTAAAGTCAGGTACATTTTAGAGTTGGGTTGACTCAGGGGCACCCTAAAAATCACGAAATTCAAAATCCCAGTCCTCACCGAGATTCAAACCCAGGACCCCAAGTTTTAGCTTTTAGTGCTGTAACAAATTGTGAATAAACATGATATGTAACATATAATGATAGCAGCACCAAGGTAGCAAGGTTATTGAGAGAAGAGAAGATGGAGATAAACCCCGAGGAGGACTCCATCCACAGACCCTAGCCTGCCATCGCTTAACAGCGACTAGGTACCACTTTAATATCAATCTAGACTCTAGAGCAAAACAAAATTACAAAGAGAGTTTGTGCTATCACACAAATTCAGAAGCGGCCCCGACTGACCATAGATAAGGAATATTCAAGCCAATCTATTATTTTCCTTAAAAAACGTAGTATCGCAACGTAACAACAGACAAAAGCAAATGAGATTCTGATAAATGTGCGTGTAAATATCCAAACTTAATACGAACAATTTTATGTCTATATAATCAAATGCGAGCAATATGTGAAAGACATCGATCCTCATGGTTTTTTTAAACAAACCATTTAACCGATCAAGGAGTCAATATACTTTTATTGATGAAATCATTCCGACGACATAGGGGGAAAAAATCCACTACGTCACACGGCTTCAACACGATAGCGTTGACGAGGCTAAATAAACAGTTTTTGGACGAGTTCTTATAGCATTTCATTTCACGAAATCGTTCCTAGAGACGTCAAATGGGGAAAAAAAAATACTTTTGACCTTTGATCCTAGATGTTAATGAATGTCAGATAACTAAGTTATCCTTTATTTTGTCTATAGCTACCATAATAATGTGCCACGTGCCGCCACGAGCTCTGTTGCATATTAGACTAGAGCTTTGGATCTAGTTACCTAGTTCATTTGTTGACAGAAACGTTTCCTGAGGTCGACATAAACACAGACAGAATCAGAGAAAATTGTCTGTCTAATAACATAACAATGATACCTGATGTTTTGAAAGCCACGTGACTTAAGTGTCAAACAGCCCGAACTTATAGGCGGCTATTGTTTTTATTATGCAAGGAAGACAGTCGGCGGCGGGGGGGGGGGGGGGGGGGGGGTAAAGTTTAAACTAAAAGTAGCTATTAGTCTAGTTGTTTGATATATATATTTCTGTTCTTGTTCCTGTCTATACGCTAAACTCCTCGTGGTCATGCTAGCTACACCACCCTACCCAGTATTAAAGATAAAGTTTTCTACTAGACTAGTTTTGAAAAATATGCCTGCATTTATACATTGCGCTAACAAAAGAAATAACAAATAAGAAATATGTTCCATTGTTGAAATATGTTCCATTGTTGAAATATGTTCCATTGTTGAAATATGTTCCATTGTTGAAATATGTTCCATTGTTGAAATATGTTCCATTGTTGAAATATGTTCCATTGTTGAAATATGTTCCATTGTTGAAATATGTTCCATTGTTGAAATATGTTCCATTGTTGAAATATGTTCCATTGTTGAAATATGTTCCATTGTTGAAATATGTTCCATTGTTGAAATATGTTCCATTGTTGAAATATGTTCCATTGTTGAAATATGTTCCATTGTTGAAATATGTTCCATTGTTGAAATATGTTCCATTGTTGAAATATGTTCCATTGTTGAAATATGTTCCATTGTTGAAATATGTTCCATTGTTGAAATATGTTCCATTGTTGAAATATGTTCCATTGTTTGCTTATCACTTTTTGTCTCCTGCTGGCCCCCACCTTTAGTTCTACTTTGACAGCCTTAAAGAAACGAGTAACCTCTGAAAGGTCAATTGGTCGAAAAGTTTAAAATACGTTTCAGGATTTGAAAGAGGAGCACAAAGCGAAAAACAAAAACGTTTTGGGAACGAAGTATAAGGAATGTGTGGCTGAGATATCATAACCGCTTAGATACCTATTAGGGGGCCCGAGTTCGAATCCCGAATCGAGCAGAGTGTTTTACGGAGCGCCTAAGTGCAGAACGGAAACCTTCTCCCAGATTCAAGCGCCCCCTTTTCTCCACAATTTTGCGTTTTTTAAAAGCAATTTTGAAAGTCTGTAGAGATTTTCGGGCTAGGGTTTGCCTTTCTCTTGATGCTATGTTCCATATGTGTAAGATTTGCCTACACTTCATGCTACATAAAACTTGTATAAGCTTCTTTGTAGTCTACTCTATGCTACATAAAATAAGAATGTACCTGTAACATACTGTTCCAGTGCCAAGCCAAATGTGGCCAGTATGGAGTTAAAACACGTTCACTAACCTGCGCCTGGGAAGCGGTTGAAGCTGTTTCAACATCTGCGTGTCCAGCAGACTCCAAACCAGCGTCCTTCAAAAAATGTAGGTCTCCAGCATGTACCAAAAGTAAGTACTTTTTCTTCATGTGTGTGTGTGTGGCTGTTTATGTATGTGACTGTGTGTGTGTGATTGTTTGTCCAGAACAATTCCTACTTTTTGGTTTACTTAACATCCATGTTTACAATAATATGGATTCCAAATAGATCTAGCTCTAGACTCTAGAGAGTTTGTTTTTGAAGAAGTTACATTCTTTTAAGGCTTATTTTAAGCTCTTAAAGCTATGATACTCCCTAGAAACAGACTTCCTCCTGTATTTTTATTGTTTCCTTGATCTTATTTGTAGGTCTATAAACTGAGAATGATCTTGTTCTGTTTTCCAGATTGTGTTGACAAATCGAAACGCTGTGGATTCGCTCGAACCATCAAAGTGTGTCGTTATTTATATTTCCGACAACTCTGTTGTGCTTCCTGTATGAACGATACTTCCTCTTGGAAGAAATATAAAACCCGGCGCAAGGAAAAGTAGTTCTGGTTCTACATCCGTTCTTTTAAACCAAATCCATACATTATCAAAGTAGGCCCTCCTTCTGCTCTGCAAAGATGGCTGCTAAAATGCAAAGCTTTAAAAAAACGGCCTTATATTAATATAAATATTTAAAAAAAAAATATCTTCCAAAATCGAAAAATATGTTGGACTTTTAATATTTAATAGTCATTACATTTGTAAATATTGCATTCATACTGTAAATTAATACGTTTAAGCATTGAAAATATTTTAATTTATAATAAATGCATTGCCGATATATTTTCTTTCTTTCCATGTTGTATTTTAGAAGCGAATGGGGAACCAGTTTAAACACTTAAGCGTTTAAAAATGTCGAGAAGATATTTCAACAGATAGTTTAGTAAGTGTACTTACCTAGTACTAATCTTTATTTGGAGCAGGACATAGTGTTAAGGAAAGAAGATTTGATTTTTTATTTTGTTTTATTGAATAATGAAACGACAAGGTCAAAAAAAAAAGTGTATTACTTGACCATTAAGTCAGAATGACGCTGACCATCGTACATTTGGCTGGAAACATAAGATTCACTATTTGAAAAAACTAAAAAATTCTATCATACTGTTCAAAGATTTTATGTTCATAGATTTTATGCCTGGGCTTTTATTGTAAAATGTCTAAAATCATGCAATGAAAAGAAAATGTGCATTTTAATTCAATATAATTTACTCTTACTGGTGTTCTCTCCTAGTGAGATCAAGCCCATGCTCGTCTGTAATCAAAGTGGACACATGTTTTGCTTTTATTGAGATACAAGTCTAATATTTACTATATTTATGTATGTTATATTTATATAAGATTAATATATAATTAGGATGTTGTCTTTTTATAGTTTGAATACAAGTATTGAATATATGCTAAAAAAAAGTCTATTGTATATTTATACACTACAGAAGAATCTTTTATCAGAAGGGTTTTATTCAATGTGTTTAGTTTGTTTGTTTTTGTACTCTGATAATTGGTGGAGTCTGTTCACTTCAAAACTAAACAAATTGATGTTCTTGACTTCACTGTGTATGTGACAGTCTGTCCTGTGGGGGACCGGCCCACAAATGGCATGTCATATATTTTCGGTGAGGGGGGGGATTTTTACCCCACTCCACAATTTATATATATATATATATATTCGTGTGTGTGTATATGTAATTAATCTTCATTACATTCTGATCTTTCATTCTTTGAAACGTTTTATCTACCCTAGAATACCCTCTTCCTATAATTAGTGGAAAGACAGTATACGCCGCCAAGGGACAGGAAAGGAGTCCGAGGGAGCGCTGGGAGCTCACCTAGTGGGGTCCGGGGCGAAGCCTCGGAACCAAGCATCATTTCCGCTATTTTAAACTTTAAAAAATGCATATCTGAGGTATATACAGTGCTGCCTGCTACTCTTCCTCTAAAAAATTCAAAAACTAAATTTCTATTCACTGGAGTCCAGCGACTGGTAGAAAATGGTAAAATACTTTAGTTTTTGTATTGGAAGGGGGGGGGGGGAGGGCAACCACAAAACCCCTTTTGTCGACGCTCATGAAATTTGGTGACTGTAGTTTCCTTAACTTGGCTGCACTGGGGCAGTAAGTAAAGTTTCCCTTTTAGATAATGAGGTCAGAGGCAAGTGATGGTTTGAACCCCTCCCGACTACGCCCACGTGTTATATTATAGGTGTAAGCCTAATTCTCTACAAAATATAAAAAGTTTGATAACGCATCGAAAACTGGATGGATGCATTCGTAAAATTACATAAAGTATTCTATTCATACATGTATGTAGTCTGGAAACTATAAACAATACAATAGCAGACTAATGAGTTTGAAGCTTTTTGGTATTTACAGACGTTTCTTCAAAAAATAAGATAGTTACGTCCTACGCATTTCATGTGTCAATCTAGTCATGAAGGTTGATCTGTGACTTAAAATATGATAAATCATTTGTTTCCTGGCTGACTCATGCAACCTATTCCATTAAAAGATTTAAAAGATAAGAGAAGCAGAACGGTTAGAGAGGTACTTACTTAATGTGAAAAGCTCTTGCTTCGTCCTAGTATATTCTCAAAAACGCGATTTGTATATATATATGAATATACCATGACCCATTATTTAAAATATAAATTAAATCTCCTTTCATTAAATATCGGATGTGACAGCGCTATATATTATTGTAATAACTTTCATCATTAATGACTTCATACTAAGCATAAGTTTGCTATTAATTATAATAGTATAAAAATTTATTAAGATCTAGATTTATTTTTAATTAAATAATATTTTTTGTAAGCCTGAAGTGTAGTATTTTTAGATCTATGTTTTTAAAAATAAACAAAAAGAAACTTACTATTTCTTTTCAAATCGCAGAAAGTAGAACTTTATACCCATATTGAGCTGTGAATAAGTTGGGCGGTTTGCGGCTGTGTGTATGTGTTCAAGCTAATTTCTATTAAGTATTGTTAAAGGCTAATTGTAGCGCCTATTTTTTAAATATTTTTTTTTGCTGTTATATTAATGTTTTCTAACTTAACCTCTCTCATCCCTCTTTTTCGTTAACTGACAATGGAACCATTAAAAGACGGGGGAGGGAAGGAGCAAAAAAAAAATGGGAGCGTTATCAAAGGACCATGCCGACCAGCAACATGATTAGGCCAAACACAGCCTCGAAGACATCAAAGCAGTCTTTGCCGCTCGTGCATAGCGGAAAGTACAGTCTAACGTTTTGCAAATGATAATATGTACAGTGTATAGTGTATATTTCTTAATATTCTTGTTGAATTTCAAACAAAATTAATTGTAATAATAATTAAAAAACAAAACAAGAAAACGTGTTCGGGCCTTTGTGTCTTGCTGCTGCCATTTTTTTAAAAGTTGTCTGCATTGAAATTTTTTTTTCTTTGGTCGCGATCAGACTGGCCCATTTGGTACCGGCCCATCGGGCATTTGCCCGTTTGCTCATATTGCCAGTCCACCCCTGTCTATATCTATATATATAAGGCTTGTCTTCGAGTTCGAAGATTAATGAGGAGTGCCGTATTTCCCGTGTCAACGCAGCCCCAGCTACGACCTGCATATTTTGCCACAGCTAGCGCAAGCAAGCGGATTTTCTTTTGGTCTCTGATGTGTATCCTGAGCCTCCGAGGCACTTTTATATGCATATTTAATAAACAACATCGTCATTCATCATTTTACCTTATTCACTAATAATGCAAGAGTTTAACTCTTTAAGCACGGTTTAAGCAAGTTTTGTTTCTTAAATGCACGAGCCACTCTCTTTTTTTTTTTAGTTTTGTTACATGACCTCTGATTCTAGTAACAGTTTGAGTTGGAGAATTATAAAGGCTGGTGATTTTTTTTTAAATTGCATTTTTAGCAGCCCATGTCTTTAAGGGCAGACAAACTTTGTGCTCCACGTCTGCTAGATGCAGACTTCATTCCAATGAATCACGGGTGCTTTAAATTATGAAAACATCCCAGGTAAATAGGCCGCTAAACTATCTTACGCAACACCTCCTTCAACATGGGATGCCCAAACATTTAATATATTAAATATTTAATGCGGGTAGTCTCGTTTAGGCCTTTAACTTAAATGACTTGACTTTGTAATATACAAGAAAATTGTGGAAATCAATGAAGTATTTTGATTGACTAAAAATGAAATTGGATGCCTTTAGACTTTGTTTGATCTTGAGTTTTAAACACATTAAAACTTGATTTTTTTAATATGTAAATATTGATTTATATACGATTTATTTTAGTTCTCTACTCAGTATCCCATTTTAATTAATTTTAGTGATAAAAACAACATAACAATACATCTTTTTGGTGAAGCTGTGTTTAAGGAAAGGAACTTGGAAGAAATAAGAAAATCTAGGAAAGGAAAGTAATGGGCAAAATGTAAGAAATTTGTTTAAGTCGTCATGCTTGACTGGATATTCACATATCTATATTCTCTAGATACGTTTAGTGCATATACATCTTGACTTTTTGAAAGAACATTTTTAATCTATAGGATAAGATATTTTTACTTCCAAAAATACATATGGAATAATTAAAAAATTTTCATTTTTTTGTTTGTTTTAGGATACCTAATGATTTATATTGAAAGCAAAACTGAATGATTGTTGCCAGCTTATACTTTTATTTCACATTGCTGTGCGCAAGAGGTCAAGTTAAATATTTCCTCTTGTACTTTATCGATTTGACACAATTTAAGTTTAGTGAATATAAATTGAAAAAGATAAGATATAAATATACAGCAATTCACTAGGCTAAGATTCCATATATAAACAATTAAATGATATATATATTTAAAAATTCTTTAAATTATTTTTGGTTTAATATTTTAAATTGGTTCTAGAGTTAAGCGTAATGTGGTTTTTGAATCTTGATTTCATCTTGAAATCTTAGCTATTTTGTTTGAAGTAGCATCATTCACATTGTCAAAAGGTGTATGCTGTGCATGTGAGATATATGTTAAATTATCTTTGAACAAAAATCATTTCATTCTCAAGTTATTTTTAAAAATATTTTGCCCATCTGGTATGGTTGTGAAGGCCAATTATTCTGCAAGCTATGGCTGCCTGATCTTCAGAATGCACTTGGGACTGTAATTACGGTGGTCCCGAGTTCAAACCTTGCCTGCTACCATCCCCTGTCATCATGCAGAAGGTTTGGGCTTCTTATCTGAAAAAATGTCTTCAAGTTATAAAACAAAACAAAACTCTGCATGGCTAGTCAGACAGAAACAAATATTTCTATGTAGACTATAACAGACAAACAAAGACACACTTAGGTAGATCCAGGTATTATGCTTTGTTTTATTGTTCTTGTCTACGTCTTAACAAGTACTATGTTAATACATGTTTGTTTTAGGGTACACAGCAACCTTCCAAAAACATTTTCAAGTCATTTGATCAGTAAACAGGGAAGCTACTCTGTGAAGATTTAAGATTCTATTTTTATCCACACTTATTATACATAATGACACTGAGGTATTTTTATGTGTGCTTTTTGTTTCTAGAATCTATTTATGCACTACACCTATGTTCTATTTATGCACTACACCTATGTTCTATTTATGCACTACACCTATGTTCTATTTATGCACTACACCTATGTTCTATTTATGCACTACACCTATGTTCTATTTATGCACTACACCTATGTTCTATTTATGCACTACACCTATGTTCTATTTATGCACTACACCTATGTTCTATTTATGCACTACACCTATGTTCTATTTATGCACTACACCTATGTTCTATTTATGCACTACACCTATGTTCTATTTAGCACTTCAAAACAATAATTAGAACAAATTAATGCTTAAACCATATTTAGACCTTACTAAACAATGGCATAGATATATTTGTAATCACATGTAGACCAAACTTCTGTTGTAGAATGACGATGGTTTATCGCGTAGACCAAGACATTATGTCACTTGGACAAAAATAAAAAAACAATTTTAATATAAAACACTAATTTTTTATGTGTAAAAAATTTTACTTTAAACAAAATTCTATTACACCTAGAAAATAATACATGAGCTGAAAAAAAGTATTGGTCAATCAGTCACTCATAGAAACATTTTTTTTCAACAGACTTCTTGTTCCTTGATAATATTTCTGCCTTACAGTTTAAATACGCAAAATCAGCTAAAACAAAGATAAAAGACAAAAATACATATAACAAACAAATAAGGAAATGACAAGAATTACATTTTATTTAGAACTAGTGTACAGCTTTGTTGGTTATAGTCTTGGCTAAACAATTACTTTCAGTGGGTACAAAGTTTTCCGTCCTTCTAAACTTTTACTTCAATCAGCTCCAAAATTTATAAAGCAACATTACCAAGCTACTTTTTTTTAGATTCTGGTAAATCTATAAATTATTTAAAGGATCGAAACATTGAAGTCTAAAATACAGTCAGTAACCCTTACTAAATATGTCACAAATAATGGCATAAAAGGAAGTAGATTCCCAAGTAGCTACTAGTTCACCAAACACTATCATATATTTCTGTAAATCTGGAAGTAGAAATATTGAGCATTGATTTAGAGCTGATTTAAACTGGTGACACATGGAAGTCTACAGTCTTCTATGCACAGTCAAATATTCTAAATAAACAATGACATGATCCTTACAGTTTCAAAACACCCACCACAAGCAGTGCAGCTGTTCACAAAAAAAAATCAAAGCAATAAAAAAATACGAAATAAAAAAAAGAGAAACAGAAACTTAGGAATGTATTTAAGCACAAGCACTCAAGAAGGGAACTAAGTACAATCAATGAAAATGCAGTGAAGTACAATCAATGAAAATGTAGTGAAATACAATCAATGAAAATGTAGTGAAGTACAAGCAATGAATAATGGAACACAGTATGAAGTACAATCACACAATAATGGAGTGAAGTATCTTATCTTATCTTATCTTATATAATACAGACGTTACTTCAAAAAAGAAGATGATTTCGTCCTACGCGTCATGCATTTAGTCATGCATATTAACCAATGACTTAAATTCTGCCAAGTCACTGGTTTTTCTGGCTAGCTCAGGCAACCCATTCCATGCTCTAATAGCACTAGGGAAGAAGGAGTATTTGTACAAATTTGTCCTAGCATATGGGACGAGGAATGTGCCTTTATCTTTGTGTTTTTCAGAGTATTTTATTAAATTTTGTTTTTGTATTTGAAGATAATGGTTCAGTGTTTTATGTATAATTGCTACTTTATTTTTGAGTCTTCTGTCCTGAAGGCTTTCTAAATTTAGTGATTTTACTATAGGTGTTACTCTAGTCAATTGTGAATATTCATTTGTTATGAATCTCACTGCTCTATTTTGTGTCTGTTCCAGTTTCTTAATGTTTTCTTGAGTTGAGGAGTCCCACACGGTGGATGCATATTCTATTATTGGCCTAACCAAGGTTAAATAACATTTTAGTTTTATCTTCTTATTTGATTTATAGAAATTTCTTTTAATAAACCCTAATGCTTTGTTTGATTTTTTTATAGTTTCATCAATATGTGGATTCCATGACAGTTTTTCATTTATTATAACACCTAGGTATTTTGCATTTTTAGTCTGTGTTACTGGTTTGCCGTGAATAAGATAAGTGGAATTAATTTGTTTTAGTTTTTTTTGTTACTCTTAACAACTGACATTTTTCTGGGTGGAAAGACATGCTCCAATTTGATTCCCATTTCTGTAATTCATCTAATTCTCTTTGTAAAATATCTGTGTCTTGTGTTGTTTTTATTGTTCTATATATTATGCAATCGTCTGCAAATAATCTGACTTTTGTTCCTGAAGTAATGCAATTTGGTAAATCATTTATGTAAATTAAAAATAGTAGTGGACCCAAGACTGTTCCTTGAGGTACACCTGAGTTTACTGTTATCTGTGTTGATTTAGAGCCATTTATTATTACAGTTTGTTCTCTCCCTATCAGAAAATTTTTAATCCACTGATGCAGTGGACCATTAATGCCAAAATATTTTAATTTTTTAAGCAAACTATGGTGGTGAACTTTGTCAAAAGCCTTAGAAAAATCTAGTAAGATAGCATCTATTTGTTCAATATTATCTAAACCTTTAGAAAAATCATCAATTAGTCCTATTAGTTGTGTTTCACATGATCTATATTTCATAAAGCCATGGTGGTATGGTGTGAGGACATTTTGTTTGTCTAAGTGGTTTATGATGTTGCTACATATTATGTATTATGTGTTCTAGGATTTTACACGTGATGCTGGTAAGTACAAGCAATAAATGAATGAAAGTTCATGTGTAGACCTCAACAGAAGTTAAAATAAATAGTTGCTAACTCAATATTAACTTAAAGATCTCACTGCCCTATAGAACTGGGTAAGAAACACTTTTTGTCCTATTTCAAAAACAATGAAAGTTCAATAAAATGTTCTTTAAACTTGCTAACCTTGACCTTTACCTTAGACCTCTTTACAAGAGGAATGTTACCAAAAAAATGTGACATTATTGAAATCAAATGGCATGACACTAAGTCTGAACTAGCAGTTCTTCATTTTGCATTGTTTAGAATGTCCATTCATCACTGAATTGTGCACTGTTAAAGGTTATTAAGCTAATATAATGTTTAGAAGCTTTGTGTTAGCACAATAATGCTACAAATTTTCTTCAAAACCACTAGTATTTATGTCCTAGACAGTGTAGAACTTGTTTCTCTAGCCAACTTTGTATTAGGGTATTGCAGGAAAAGCAAAATGAACAAGATACATTACTATGACAAAGTGAAGTCCACGATATATAAAGTAAGTGCCTGAATATCAAATTTTGAAAAACAAAAAAAAAAAAAAAAACAGCTAATTTGAAGGTCTTTTTTTTTCTAGTGCAGTAGAAATAGTGAGAGATTAGTTTCAGAAATCAAATGGAAAAGAATTCATGCTTGGTTTTTATGGAGTGTAGTGAATAGAAGACAATAGTATGAGAGTGTACAATAACACATTTTGTTTACAATGACACATTTTGGCTATCTTACAGCTGGAAATATGAACTAGAAATATTTTGTTCTATTGCAAGGCCAACAATGTACATGTCTATTGAGTCCATGTATAAAAATTCAAACTGGCAGTAACAAATATAAATATAAAACGTTATAAAAGAATCAAATTTAAGTACAAAGACATTTACAATGTGAGTCAAACAGAAAACAAAGTCAAATATATCACTTCAACTGAATGCAAGATATTTATCTTGAACAGAAGGCTATGACTTTCTTAGCTTTCAATAGTTCATTCAAAATGTGAAGAAAAAAAAGGAAAATATTTGTGTTATCCAGTAAAAATCTTCTTCATAGTCAAGAGGATAACTAGGTCAACTATTTTAGGAATTAATGTCATAAAAGAAGAAGGTCATGAGGTTACTTTCATTTATGTTCTCCATTATATTCAAGCTGAGGAAATGTGGAGAATCCCATAATTATGATATTCATTATTTCTAAGGGTTTGAACGTCCCCAGTATGGCAATTAAGTGCTTTACTCCTCAACCACAATGTCTATAACAAGGTCTTAAACATTTCAAAGCATGTACTGTGTCGCACTAATAGCAAAGGGAAAAACCTGTAGACAAACTAAGTCATAATCAGTAACAAACTGATTACCTAAAGTGTACAAACAAAGCCTCTAAACAAATAAATATATAAGTCCATTCGCTATCAAACTTATCAAAATAAAATCTATCAAACAAAGTCTCCAAATTTTAAAATATATTAAAGTCCATTCACTATCAAATTTATCAAAATAAAATTTCAACCCTGAAATGTCACAGTAAATATTGAATCCAAAATATTTAAGATAAAAAGCCAAACAAAAAATTGCTTAGCAAAAAAAAATAAAAAAATAAAAATTGGCAAATATTTACAAGTGATGATCACAGATGTCAAAATTATTCAAGTTTTAGGAAGGAAACAAAAACTGAGCAAACCAACAAAACAGAAAACTGCATCATCTGTTTGCACATTTTCTATGAAATTGTTATCTTATTGGTAAGAATCAAAATCTCAAAACTGGCTAACATTTTACAAGAAAACTCTTGATACATTTTGTTTGATATAATTGACAGTTAAGAAAACTCAGCACTCTTTATTTCACAATTGAGATTGATATACATATATATATATAGCTATAAAAAAGGTTACGTAATAACTATATACATAGGCTATTTACTGGCAGAAGCGTAATGCTGAGACAAAATATAAGCATTAAAACAAACCTGGGTTTAGCTCCTAGTCGTGATTTCATTGTCTAACATTGTACAATCTCATTACAACAAACTTGTTATATTCTAATTTAATTTTATATAAAAATTTCAAGATTAGGAATCTTTATTGTAAATTGATATAGTTCAGTACTCCAATAATACTCAATAAATTGAATGTAACATTTCATTTCATTATTATTTAAACACACACACACAAATCTTTGAATGTTGTCATGGTGAAATCAAATGTTTCCTCTTCTGAGTTTGATACAAAGTGTTTGAGGAGGAAACAAAACAGTGAACTCTCTCTGATGGACAACAACAACAAAGAATGTCAATGTTCAGTAACTATGGCAACACATCAATAAATATATTGATTACACACACAAATATACAAGGGCATGAACTTTGCCAGGTGAAACATGAACGCAATACAGAAGTGAAGCCATGAATAAATGACATAAAAGGACAGTTTCAACAATTTATGAAACAATACAAATCAAAGAGGCTATTGGTTAGGGGTGACAACTATTTAGCTTCTTGTACTGTGTATATTTGGAGATTGTGAGAGTATAATAAAAAAAACAATAGCTTCTAGTTGTCCTTTGTATGAAACTGTTAAACAAACTAACTGAAAAAACCCGCCTGAACGTTTCCTGGTCAAATTTAACTCTGGAATGAAACATAAGAACACAGAATATGTGAAAACAGCTTGTTAATGAGATAATAGCACGCCTCTCAATGCAGAATTAATGACAACAAGACAATTCTTAATTGAATAAAATGTGATTGTCATCAATTTGAAAATTGCATATTAAAAAAAAGAAAAAAAAAGAAATGCAATGCTAAAAGTAAGAGTAACTGCAAGAAGCAAGGAAACTCCAAACCACATCAGAGCAAATCCTTCATTTTGCAAAGGATGAGAAGCCAATGATTTTAAATGTAGACCTGTACCATTTACTAAAATTTTCCATTACAAAAATTAAGAAATTTAACTTAGTCTTCACAGACTGAAGCCTTTCTTAATTGTGCACACTTTAAATATGAACTTAACATTCAATTTTCATCAAATAATTTCCATTTTAAAATCATCCTCAATGTCAATTATAAATTGTAAAAGAAATATTAAATATATTTGTTTCTTATGCTCTAATCCATGTTCTTCACAGGTTGGCAAAAGCAAAACTGATATATAGCTTACTTATTAATGAACTGTCCAGAATAATTTCAGTGTTTGTCAATAGGTGATTTCTATGCTGTTAGACTACAAAACTTGGTGGCTTGCCAAAGCAGAAGAGAATGTTTTCAAATATAAATACAAGCCAAAGTTTATGAGAACAAAAAGCTAATGGTCAATAAATTTTGCCAAGCAATAACACGATACATACGTTTAAATATTAACATAACTCTAGTAGTCAATAAAAATGAGATCTATAAAATATTTCAAAGAACTTAACACTCCTATTTATTGTCCAAAAAAAAACATTTCTTGTCATAATATCCATCAAATGCTGTCAAAATAAACATGTTAATATACTGACTTCAACTCTGTTATAAGAATCACTTTTGGTAATAATTTATACAACAAAACAAACTTATTCAACTGTTTCTAGATTTTTTTTTTGTATGATAATTCATTCAACATTTGTTTAATTTAATAATTTTTAAAACTTCATAAAAAAAGTCTTTTTTACATAAATAAACCTCTTTCCAAAACAAAAATATAAATAAATAATCACTAGCCTAAACAAAGCTAAGAAGAAATTATTGTTATATAAACATGAAGCAGGTTTTACATTCGCCTGGATTTTGTTCCTTAAGGAGATGCTCAAATACTTCCAGAGCACGTTGAGACTTGCGAATATTGGTTCCTGGGATCAGTCTATCAGTAACTTTGGAAGATGGCCTGGACAAGTTTGACACTTTCAATTTCAACCTAGACATCAAGCCTGATTCTCTGTTGTCTGTTTTAGACACACCAGGACCATCATCTGGCACTGACACAAGGTTCATACTGATGGTGGTGTCACTCAAAGATGTCTTCATGTGAGGATGGTGTAGCTGGTGACACTTGTCCAGGATAGCTTGGACCTCCTTCATGCTAGTGTAATCCTCTTCATCCTCCTCCTCTTTGTCCTCAGTGTAGCTCAGTACTCCCTCATTGCCAAGTTTCATTTCCTTCCAGTTTGAGCCTGTAGAGTATCTCAACACATTGGGTTGAACAGTGTTGTTCATATCTTGTTCTGTAGAACTTTGAAGATTTGTGCCGCTATTCACATGATCTAGTCTGACGTAGCTGTTGGACTCCATGTCTTCAAAATTGAAAGCTTTCCTAGAAGAACCTTGTTCTCTGCAAGCTATCACGGGTTCAAAGTTTGAATGAGAGGATTCCATATGTGACGAGTTGCGTTTGTTCTCAGCTTTAAGATGCATGGACGACAGGATGATCTGGTTAGGGCTGGACGCAAGAATGCCGCAGCTGTCCAGAACAACATCTTTAGTGGTCTCATCTATTATGTCGACCTCACTGTCTTCTTGCTGCTCTTCATTGTCCTTGATTCTTCGGATCTTTTTCATCAAGTTTAAATTCTGCAGGTTCACTTTCAGATTAGGTTTTGGGAAAGAGAACCTTGAAGTCGCTGCGGTCAGATTAGGCCTCGGTAAGGAACTGAGAAAGTCCAGAGGTGATTTTGACCTGATAGGCACAGCATCTGAAGTACTTGCTGTAGCGTCTGGCTGCAGTCTGGCCATCCCAGGGTCTTCTGTGATGGAGGAGCTCATATCAGCTGAAATATCTCTTGGCAATGAGATGCTGGCTAAAGAGTTCTCATGCTGCTGTTGAAGAATGTCCACAATGTCAGGATGAGCTGTTGCTTTTTTCCTAAGCATGGATTTAAAACATTAGATTTCAGTATTTTTATATTTAGTATTTTAATATCTAAATTTAATTACACAAAGAAATATTTCCATATATATATATATATATATATATATATATCAGCAAAATGATATGTAAAAGTAAAAACAAAAGTATCTATGATCCTTTTTTTGAAGTAAGATATTTAGAGATCCAGAGAGTTACAAAAAAATGTAAATAGATTTTATTTACTTTACTTCTGAGGTACAAGATATTTTAATGTAATCGTTATATTTAGTGATGAAATTGTGTACTAATGATTTAAAGGTGCCAGGTATTATGATGTGAGATGCATGATGATCATGTGGTTAGAGTTTGGTTGCAAATCTTATGGGTCTAAATTTGAATACTGTTAAAAGTTTATTGATATTTAAAAAGTAACTGGCATAATTGGGAAAAGTTAAGATGGCTGGTCAGTTGAGTTTTGCATCATCAACTCAGAAGCACTGCTAGCGTGCCGGTCAGCCTGGACCTGCATACCTAACTGTAGACAGTCCTTAATTTTGAAATATGTCTCTACAAAGAAGGGGATGAAAAATTTAAAGACAAAGTCAATATGATTTCTTGCAGTTGGTAAAACTACCATTCAAGTACCACCCGGTAATTGGAGGATGGGGAGTGTCACAAGTAAAACTTTGAGAAACACTGAAACAAAAAGGGTGTGCCTCAAAATGCATCAAAAACCCTAGTTATGTCACTGCATTTACTCTTTGATCAATTAGTCAGATAGGAAACTCTACAACACCAGCTAGGACTGCATATGTTTTTTCAACACTCACTTGTCTAGCTTTGGTTTCTCCACAATCTCTAGTTCCATACCCATTATCTGTTGAGCATTTTTAAAGGTGTCAGCAATGATTCTCAAATGATCTGAAATACAAACACTCAAAGATCTCACAGCAGTAGAACATTTAGGCTTGAGAAGGAGGGAAGGAACAATAAATACAAAGCAAAACTTTCCGTTCTTATTGAATTAAAAAGAAGACATCATCATTTAAATCTAATTTATTTTAGACATTAAATTATTTTGAAATATGTTTATATAGAAATAGCCAATGAAGAACTATGATCTGGTATTTCTTTTTCTCTAAAAAAATGAAACAACCGTCCACAGCTAAAAAGTCAATCACAACAAACTTATATAAACCTTCATGGATCTAGAGAAGCAGTCGCATATACTATTAAAGATAAGAGTCCATTTTGTAAAATACAACCATCACCATATACCAAAACATTGTAGGTATGTATTGTATGTACTAATTGTAGGTATGTATTGTATGTACAAATAAAGGAAATAGTAAGTTTGAAAAAACAGACTATAAGGTTTTACTCCAGGAGCTAGCTATAGTCAGACCAACCATTGGTAGTTTGTAAAGTATGACATTACTTCCTTTATCTCTGAATGCAGTAGCCATGATAGAATAAAATAAGCAAAGACAATATGGTGTACTGTGTACAATATGGTGTACTGTGCACAATATGGTGTACTGTGAGCAACATTTTAGTTTATGAAACATCTGCATTACTTAGACCCTATCAACTGCTTAGACTACATCCACTATTTAGTCCATTTCCACTAATTAGACAATCCAATACTTAGACTCTATCCATTAGACCCATAATGAAGATAACAGCTAAATCCTTATGGCCACAAGCCAAATGGTATCTAGCTCTAGGTCAATTCATACAACATTGCTTGAGTTAAAAGTTTTCCAGTTGTGGCTTCATTTTCCTTGTGAGATTAATTTTATTTTAATATTCATTTCAGTTGAAAGTTCCGAAACTAATGCTCATTAAATTACTCTGATCATATCACATATCCATTGTGAGTGGTTCTCTCCCTTTGCACATGCTACAGATTTACAGACAAGAACACTAACCCCGGGCATCTTCCTGTGTCTGGATGGCGATGGATTTGTTATTGAAGAAACGATTGGCTGGAACGCGGAACATATGGAACAATCCCTCTCCTTCCTGATGGTGGTAAATGAGCCTTAGACACAGGTGTTTAGAAGTAAATCTAGCTGGCTCCATTCCTGAAAAAAAGAGAAAACAGAGACAGGGTTTCCTGTAATACAACATCAGATCTGAAGAGATTTACATTATTTCCTGGACGCTTGAAATTTGTTTTTATAACAAACATTTTAACACACAGCCTCATGAGAATTGATCCTTTTTTAAAATCCCTGTTTTACATAGTGACGTTAGTTGCTGTATAAGTTGCTATAGTGATGCACAAAACCAAGGCCTTAAGACATTGTTTAATGCTAACAGAGAACAGGGTCTGGGACCCAATATTTATAGAAATGGATAGTAATTACTGTACAGTTAATTCAAATTCTGGCACACTAATAAAAATTCTAATCTCCTATACTGACCATTCATTTTAGATTCTATCCAGCTATGAAGACATATAAAATTCTATAAAGTAAGATATTTTTTGAAAGCTTAAAAAACCCAAGAGAAATGATGATATAATCAGTGAGCTTAGTGAGTATCTGATAATAGATTGTTTAGATTATGCAACAGATATTAATTTTTTCATATTTTCTCCCCAAAAGATCAACACTTATACCAAGTTTACATCTTAAGTAAGTCAGACTTGTCCTAATTCACAACTTTTATGATTACAATTGCATATAGAAATATGATTGACTGTTATCATCTGTCATTTATATAACAAATTAATGGCATCCATTTTTTTAAAAAATTAAGTTTTCTTTTTAAAAATTAAATGAGATGAAATTGAGACAAAATAGGACAAGACTGTACGAACATCTATTTAGCGTTTGGGTCCAGGCATATCACTAATCTTAGAATAAAAAGGATGTTTTTAAAAACCTTTTAGATCTGATATTTGGCTACAGATACAGAAAATGAAGACTCATTTCCCTTCACATTGACTATACTCAAAAAGCTTTTAAACACATAAAAAAAAAAAAAAATTTCTTAAAATCTGTCAATAGCTCATTATAAAATTAAAATACCAAAAAAAAATTGTACAGGTCAATTTGTATAACTTTAAATAACAAAGAATTCTCTGGCTGTAGAAAAAAAAATGAAGATTACCAATTTCTATTCTGTCCACATCTTCAAGGTAGATGCGCTGGTACCTGGTCACTTGCTCTGCTTCATCATCGTACCAGGCCACATAGACTGAACGTTGGCTCAACAGAAGTATGATGTCCATATCCTGCTGGTCACTATCACCTTCACTGAAATGACAAATCAGGTTAGTTCAATACAAATGGAAGTACTTCAGCACACAAAATAAAGGAATGAAATTTAAAAAATCACAAAATTTTATATAAATACCAAACTTGCTGAAATATAAAATGTTGCCAACTTTTATTTCTTTTGATTAAATCAGACTTGTTCCAAAAGATTTCCATAAAAAGTGAACAAAAAATGTTTTTATCAGTTGTAAGTCATCACTACACAATATTGGGGGGGGGGGGAGAAGAACTGTTTTATACAGATCATTTAATATTCAAGTGAGAATGGATTTAATACAACCATATCACAGGTTTCAATATTTCAAAAATTCATACAATTAGTGCAACATTAATATGTTCTGAAAAAAAAAGTTAGTGCTACTCTGCTTTAATAATATTATTCAGCTCTGATGTCTATAGAAAAAAACTATCAATTAATTACTGGATTACAGGAAATTTCTGTATTACTAATTGAATACCATGTAAGAAATGCTCTGAAAAATGGATCAGAGTTAAAGGCTATTGACCTTCCATTCAGATGATTAAGTGGGACTACTTGACATACCTCGGATCAGCATTGACCAGTGCCCACCCTCCATGGCACAGCTCAGGTTCAACTATTAACATTTTTTTACAATCCTCTATGATCATTTTTAAGTTCTCTTCCTTGTCTGAGATCTCACAGGCATCAATGTCATCCCCTTCACTGGAGGGCACAAATATGGACTCTGGCACTGGCTGCCCAAGAGTTAAATCTATTGCTGCCTGCCTGTAGGCATCCCGGAATCTTAAATAATATCTGAAATGAAGTTTGCAGACTGATGGGAGATGTAAGGTAAAAATAGTAAATTGTAAAAATAACAATCACCAAAATAAAAAACAGTATTCAATCAATAAATAATGTTATAAGAAAAATAAAAAACCATGTGAAATAAAAGTATTCAAATAAGTCAATAGAGATTTAAAAAATGTATTTTTAAAAAAGTCAACAATTATTACTATTTTACCGAGCGATAAAAATAATAAAAAAGAAATTCATGGATTATAGCCCTTACACTAAAAATAATTTGTGAAAATTGACTAGAAAAGCAAAATGAGTTTAAGATTACTTAACGAATTTAATGCTCCAATCATCAAACTAGTCTAGATCAGTGTCACACTAACAAAATAATTGACCCACCCACCCACCCCAACCATTTAGACAATCAAAATTATTTGTAAGTTTATCTGATCAGTCTTTATTTTTTTTTTTTAATGAAAATTCACATTTTTTGTGTGTGTCTACAACGGCAGATGTTTATACACTCCTTGTTCAGCTGAATTCTTACCTTTGAGTGTTTGAAAGGACTGCACACTTAAAAGAACTATCTCTAAAGTGCCGTGATTATTAAGTGTATAGTATAGACTTATCATTAAGTAAACTTCTTTAAAAAAAAAATAGAAAGAAAACATTTTGAAACAAACTTTAATCCTATTCTTTTTTTTTTATTCAAATATCAAAAATATTAGCATGTGTTTTTTAAAATAGAAGAAAAAGTAAGGATTCATCTACAGAAATGTGAGTACTGCTATTTCTATTTTGATGTCAGAGTGACCTGAGTTCTAAGCACAATGCTTCTGCCCCAAGACCACTTCACTAAACTAGGATTATTGTTGGAGATATGTAACGTAAAGGTTGAGGGGGGGGGGGGGGGGAGAGTGCAGGAGGCAAGTCTAAGGGAGACAATAACAAGAGGAAGTCTACCTGCTGGCTGAATTGACTCCATCCTTCATGAGGCCTGTTAGCTTTCTCTCCCCTGTTCTGGTATAGTCTCCCTATAGAATAGAGTTACAATCATCATTTAAATATTTTATGTACATTAGTTCTCGATTTTATAACACACAACTCTAGACTAGTTAATACAAATAACATTCATTCAACTCAAAGTCCTAAGTTAAAGATGAAATGTATACCCAACATTTTCTAGAAGACTGAATCAAGCCTTGTTAAAATCATTTGATTCAGATTTAATAACATTATAGCCAGTCATATGGAAAGAATTACTCATCTTTGGCTTAAAGTGCAGAATTGAGTGATTACTTACAATTGATTACAGTAGCTCTTCAGTAATGAAATGAATTTTTACATTTAAAACTTATTTAATGCAGAGATGAATTTAGGCCTAATTCAAGATTTTTCTAATGCATTTATAAAAAAAGCATTTAATAATATTAATAAACTGTCATATTTGTGAAGAAAAAATAATAAAGTGCTTTTAATTTTAAGAGTGCTTTCCTTTTATTCCCCCCCTTATATTGAATATACCTTTTAATAGCAATGGAGTAGAAAAGTACTTATATAGATTAGTCCTATCTAATGGAATAAAAAATGTGCCTTATTCCTTGTGTTTTGTTAGGTTATGTTTTTGTATTTATGGTTCAGTATTTTATATATTAGCTACTTTACTTTTTAGTCTTCTGAAGTGTCACAGACCTGGGAGAAGATGGAGCTTCAGCTGGAGGGTGACAGTTGGAGAGACTCGACCAGAACCGAGACACCTGGGGGAAGCTGGTTGGTGGCATATGCTCCAGACGAGACCACAGGCACAGAGAGAGTAATGATTTTATGCCCATTCAAAGAGGGATAGATTTTAAATGTCACACTTTAAAAAAAAATTATAGATAGTGTAATGGTGAGGAGATAGTAGATTAAAATGTATTTATGAAGATGATATACCAAAAAGTTGAGTCTGAGAGAATGACGCAACTATTTATGGAAGTGACATCAGAGATGTTAGTAAACCAATGAGAGTTGAGTTAGCCAGACTAAGCCATTTTGCCCCCTGTTCAGAATAAACGTGTGCTGTTATATATATGAACTGTTTTGAACATCACGTTTAAGTTTAGTAGATAAGCCGCGTTTTGAGTTAGAAGTAATAATGGAGGACAACAAATGGATGCTGGTAGCAATTAACAATTTGAACAAATAAAACGGATTTTTTTTTGTTTAACATTGACTGTAAATTTAAATTTTGAGAATCTTCGTGCATTCGCATAATGAATTGATTGTAAGAAGTGCACATGGCTAAAGTCATTAGACCTTCCGATGCCTGACATTACACATTCAATGCGTTGGATTCGTTCTGTGACATGGAGAATGCGTGTTCATGTCTATATGCTTGTGTTTTTCATATAACACACCAAGTTATGCAACTCATCTTACAATGGCAAGATTAGCACGAGTTCTGGGACGTTTTATGTTTGACAATAATTGTTACTGTCGATTCGCTTTTGAAAATTATTTCTTTATTTGGATTGCCAAACAGACAGCGTATAAACATTTAAATGTAATTGAAGGCTCTGCACTTTCCCTGTAAACAGGTTACAACAACATTAACTCCAACTGCCCATTTCTCTTCATTTATAGCCGTTGTAAATAACAATGGAAGAAAAAAATATATACCTTATATATATATATAGGCCTATATATATAATATATATATATATATAAGTAAAATGTTATAAAGAAATAAAAAAAAATATTCAGATGTTTTCAAATCGCTCTGTTTAAGTATATTCTGATATTAATCGCTGTGGAAGGACTAAGATCAATTTTTTTTAATATGTCAGTGTATTGAGCAGTGTTAACTGTGTTAAACACACAATGGTAATACACATTTCCTTTGAGGAAATAAAACTTTCTTTTTTTCTAATGTACGTTAGTTTAGGACTCTTTTTCTTTCCAATTATGTCAACAGAACCATTTTAAAAATTTCGCTTTAATAAGACGCCTTCGAGTCCTGCTACTTTTCCTTGTATAACTGCAACAGCATAGTCTACAAAATATTGAGCGTAGTGCGGGGGGAGGGGTTGAAACAAAGGAGAGAGATGAACAGCAGAAAGTAGCGAATCCCAGGGAAAGAGACCAGCACAAAGTAATCACTGTTTAGAAGACAGTGTTAAGAACTAACCTTCAAAGCTGCAGTGCCAGCGTACTGCCTGCTGATGACGTCTCCGTTGTTGGCCCAGATCTGTTGGTATGTTTTCCTACAAATTGACGGGAGGCTCTCTTCAGGGGGAAGCAACCCAAGTTTCCGAAACTGAACAGACGAGAAAGTTGTATTTATTGCTATGCCAAAATTTTGCCTTGTACAAAAACAAAATAAAAAATGACCACACAGGTCTATGGATTATGTACCCATTACAGACCTCTCAATCTACGATACAAGGCTCATGTGTTTATATCGCCTACGGTTAGCGAGAGTGTCAAGTGGCCAGAGCAACGATCAAACGCCTTTACTTTCCCAACTAGTGTCAAGTACATAGCATCCCATAAATCCCAAAGTTAACCCCCCCCCCCCGGAGTCTTCACCAGGATTCAAACTCAAGATACTTTGCCACTTGGCCACCAGGCATGATAGTAGATAGAACAGTTTAGACTAAAATAAGAACAAAGATACAATCAAGGAAGAACTAAAGACATTCAGAGTTGTCCAAAATACAAAGCAATTAACTCAAACAACTTCCGAGTCAATCAGCACTTGCCTATGTAATCTCTAAAGTACTAGATTGTAGACAACAGTTTGCCACCATGGGAGTATTTCAGAACGAAGACAAATCTAAAAGAACAAAACTAATTCTGTAACGAATAAAACATACACTAAAACATAATTTTGTAACAGATAAAACCCATTCTGTAACAAATAAAACATACTCTTAAGAACAATTCTGTAACCTCTAGTGTTAAAAGGAGAGGAATGTTCGTAAGTAATGTTTTATACAAGTGTAAACTTTCTTTCCTTTTATCACATCAGGCCAATCCAATAGGACATTGCCTAGTCTGAAATTATGTAAACCAGATGATTTAACAAACGACCACAGTATCGAAACATTTCAATTAAGCTCATTCAGCCATTGGAGTGGGGCAGTTGAATATAAATAATAGAACCACTCCTGGACATCGGGTACAGAAAAGAAATGGATCAACATCTACAAATTAGCACTCTTGAACATCAAGTGACCCGTACTGGATCATAACCAACTTCAATGTTTCTTAATGAAAGGAAGGGGTCATTGCAGGACACTGCATACACACAAAGCTTATACCGGCTACATTTTTTTTTCAAAAATAAAAAAAAGAGCATTTAATATTCACTAATAAAGTCCACAGGTCAATATGTCTATTAAATATTAAGTCTCAATTAATTAACCTTTAAAAAAATATTGAACAACTTCTCAAGTTGCAAAATAAATAGCAATAATACTGGAATTAACTGTTTTTGTTTTTTTTTTATAGTTGGCAATAGTGACAAGTCAGTACGTCGTCCGTAACAATTGTTTATTTCGTAGTTTTCAGCCCACATTTTTGTCCTAGTTCCACTTCTTTTTAATTCCGTTAAAACGTTTTCCTAATGTTTATCCCGTCCCATTGTCCTCACATTTTCCCGCATCTCTTTCTTTTATTTGTTTATGTTTTCTTTTACGTTCAATTAAAGGGAAATAAAAAAAAAAAAGGTCTTTTGAATTCCAAGCGAAACCATTGCAGCCAAATGTGATAGACTGGACTTCAGACCACTTCCACCTAGTTCAATGATTTCCCTAATGCGCAAATACTGTCCAGATGGTCCGGACAACAGTTAAATCTGCGGCGTTGTAGATTTTGTGTGTGTGTGTGTGTCATGTAGTTCTATAGATAGCCAAGTTGAAGCCCGGACTTTTTAAACTTTCACTTACAATCTGAAAACGTTGACAATCTTAGAGACCTAGACCTCTACGCCAACACCCTTCAACAAGACAGCTAACAGAGACCAACGGGACTCATTCTTCTAAAGTAGTATGTCAGGTTTAAGTTTTTCTTGATATAAAATTTAGTTTTCTTCCCGATGTCTTGTTCTAGCGAGTCTGTAAAACTAGTTCCATGAGTAATTCTTTAGATATTTTTTTTCCGTTGAATGACTTTTTAACCCGCCTTTGTAATATATTAAAAAAAAAAAGGGTTGAGTTGATAAGCTTGTAGTCTGTACCACACAGAGAGCTGACAGTGTAGAAATGTAGGAGCAGTGACAGATGGCATAATCTGCTGGGCCATGAGCCAAAACTTTGGGTTGGTGTTGAAATGTGCAAGTATAGTTTTAGTTCAATGTTACGTCATTCTAATAGTTTCTGATCCTATATACATTTCACTGTACATAATATACATTCACTGTGGGTGCTACATGTTTCTGTAGTGTCTACCTCTTGTCACTGCGTAGTTGAAATCTTGTCACATGAAATTTCCTCCTGTGTCTTATCCCTAGTCAAAATGTCATAATCAAGTCAATGTGTCATTCGTCTAGTCAATATTTCATTCGTCTAGTCAATATGTCATACAATTAGTCAATGTGTCTTATTTGTGTGTAACAGTACAGTAAATTGTAGAATATGCTAAACCTATTGTATCGTAGTAATTGCCTCTATGTTTTCAATACCCTAGACTCTACTTGGCCATACGATTTTTTCTTTATAGCCTACATCACTTCAGTGTGTTTCCCTTTACAATTGGCCAAACTGTAATTTCACTATCTTTCTGTCTGTTTCCTTTTAACTCTTTGAGAAGAAGATACCCCAATATCTAAAGGTGTTGACTGAGAGAAGATACCCCAATATCTAAATGTGTTGACTGAGAGAAGATACCCCAATATCTAAATGTGTTGACTGAGAGAAGATACCCCAATATCTAAATGTGTTGACTGAGAGAAGATACCTCAATATCTAAATGTGTTGACTGAGAGAAGATACCCCAATATCTAAATGTGTTGACTGAGAGAAGATACCCCAATATCTAAATGTGTTGACTGAGAGAAGATACCCCAATATCTAAATGTGTTGACTGAGAGAAGATACCCCAATATCTAAATGTGTTGACTGAGAGAAGATACCCCAATATCTAAATGTGTTGACTGAGAGAAGATACCCCAATATCTAAATGTGTTGACTGAGAGAAGATGCCTCAATATCTAAATGTGTTGAATGTTGACTAAGTCAGAGAGAAGAATTTCACATCTCAATATCTAAACAATGAGAGTCAAGAGAAAGACCATAAACTGATGTAGAAATCGAAGAGCTAAAATTTAAAAATTTCCAGTCAGCAAGATGAGAATTGACTCTTTTGAAGTAGCTTTCATATATGATATAAGATAAGTCACGAGAGTGTTGTAGTTATTTTTATTTTCCAATACAACATAGAACCTCCTTTTTTGTTTTTTCAACGACATACATTTCGTTACGTTTGAAATCAACATAAACTTTTTGTCTATGTATTTCATTAAGGGTATAAGTCTACACTGTCGTGTAATGGCCTGCATCGCAGCGGTCGATCTAACAAAAGTAGAACAATGATGGTTCTTTTGCTAAGGAGCCCTAAAAAATTAATATATGAAACAATAAGTTTATACTTTTAAAAAATGGAACCAAACTAGATTATAGTGAGGCCGAAAGTGACATGTTCACACACCTGACTCCATGATATTAAAGTATCTTATTTCGTCTGAAACCTTGGACAGGAAGGAATAAAAATCCTGAAAGTGAAATAATAATTTTTTTAAAGACAAAATGTCGAGTAAAACTATTCCCAGTCGTCAGTGATCTATGTCAAAGTGGGGCAGGACCTGAACCTCGGCCGCTCTACTTCACACAGAAAGTAAGTGAAGAAATATCCATTTCTTACTTCCATGATTTCGCCACTAGGTCATGCTATTAACAATAGTGTACTCTGGGAGTCTAAAAGTTCACTTGACCAAATGTCTTTGACCTCAGAAATACGATATCATTGGTATATTTGAGTAAACTAAACCATTCATGATTTGATTATTTCGCATGAAGTTATGTTACAGGAAAAGAAAATATTGATTTGAACAACACGTTTTTGATGTCCTTAGTTTTATTATTTGCTTGTCATGTTTCAGTCGTTGTAGATTTGGATGTTAAAAAGAAATATAAATATTGTTTTACTTTGTTTTGTGCCATGATTACAGTCTCTTTCATTGAAAGGCCCGTTCATTCCTAGATGTTTCTTATCAATACTTCTTTTGTCTGCCTCTCCTTCTTTTCCCTGTTACTGATCCTTGCAGGAAAGTCTAAAGTCTTAGTACTAAGGATCTCGAGATACTGCCTGTACAGTCTTAGCGGGAATTTTTTTTTCCCAATAGTCAGAAGGCCATCATGGAGATCTTGTTTCGGATTTCCCTATTTCTGACGCGGTAGTTGTAGTTGTAGGGGATATCTTAATACTGATGTCATGGCTAGAATCCCTACTCTCTGATTCTGACAAAGCATACAAGAATGTGACCATGACCAAGGAGTTCATCAGCACCGAGGGCTATGTCTTTATCTTTTTAAATTGCTCTGTGCTTCGCAAGTGCATAGGGGCACAGTGCATATAATAATTAGTATATACATACGTATATATATATATATTTATATATATGTGTGTGTGTTTATGTGTAGAAGACTAGTTTTGATTTGATATGAAAGTTCGCCTGTATAGGTGAGAATAAAGTCTTTCACTAGTTTCGAATAAACACTTCAGTTGTTGAGATCTCAACGTGACAGACTGATCTGTCTGAAGAGCACACAAACAATAGCGGCTTATAATGGACTTTGAACAAATATTATTACTCATAGCTCTGGCAATTATTTCAACAACTAAAAAATTAAAAAATCTGTCATCTCAAAGTATCTAGATCTATGTGTAATGTTTGCAATCGAACACATGTGTACATGCTTGCACTCATATACAGATGTATAAACACACACACAATTAAAAGCAAGCGAAAGAAAAAAAGAGAGCGACATTAAAACAAAGTTCCTGTGATGTGAAACAATAATAATGGTTTACGACTTGTATATTAAAACAATGTGGGTTTTTTTTTTTTTAAACTAGAAAATGCTCTAATCCACTGTATTCTTTGTAAAATAAACTTAGATCAAAAACTTACAACAAACCCGCACCATTAGACTTCATCGTTAAACTTGATAATGATTTGTAGATCTACGTAATATGTAGCATTAGCTGAATGTTATGTTTAGTGTCAGAAGAACATAATAGATACCATCGGCAAATACATCTAGTGTTTTAAAACTTAAATTTTGAGTGTCAGTAGTTTGCTTCTCTTGTTTAATTTGTTCTAGATTGTTGATGTTAAAAAACGAAATACTCTGTTTTTCTGCATTTAGTGAGCAAGGTAAGCGATTATGTGCCCTGTATCAATGTCTGTAGTCAAAGGTCAGATTTATGGTAGTCCTGTGTAGACAACAAATCGTTGTCCCCTTCAATGTCCAAGTGATATATCTTCCTGTTATCAACATAACAACTGACGTGGTGCCTTCTGTTTCCCACTCTCATTAACTGAAACATTAAGGTCAAAAGCTCTCTTTGTTGTTACCATTAGCCAGGTCTCAGGTTCTTTGCTTGGACTGAAAACTTTATTGTGATAAAACCTGAACACGTTTAGAGTCACGTGTTCTTTACATATTCTAGACGGCCTACTTTTTTACACAAGAGACGTATGTACCAGAGATGGCTGCATCTTCAACGTTAGGTTGGATTTTGTAGGCTCAAGGTAGTCACTGTAATGTCTTAATATAGTTCCTAATAAATATTTCCTTAAGCTATAAGAATGCTGATATGTTTAGTTGTACTCTGACCAAAAGTCCGAGCTGAGTTTTAGTTACCCGTTCAAGTGATAAACCTGAAATGCCAGTGAAATGTCAAGGACATCAAAGGGTATTTAAATAAAAAAAAAGTCATTTGTTAAAGATTGATGCACTAATGACGACGACAACAACACAAAAAATAAAAACCATCACACGACGACCTGACTCAAGGTTAATAGTTTTGGGACTACTTTCACTGACATTCAGACGCCTTCACGTGACATGTACGCACGAATATCAAAACAGATTACAAATGGTGTATCTTTTTTACAGTTTGATGACGCCGCCTTCGTTTCAAACTGATGCGCACTGCGAGCTAACTTCATTTCATGTAAATGTTTCTATAATTCTGAAGCTAAAAGTGACTTCTTATGTAACCCTGGTTAACATTGAGGCTGTGATACAGTACGAGGTGACCCCTATCAAATATGGCGCCTTAGCAATCTAGAACATAGAGGTTCTATGTTGGTTTAAGTGGAGATATGTCAACAACTTTGTAGAGTTCGACTAGATCTAGATCTATTTAATTTATGGCCTAACCAACTTTACTAGAAACTGAGAATTCAAGAGTACATCATTCGGGGTACCCCATCATGTAGGGGCCCGGGGGATTTTCAAATTTGGATCCTCAACACCCCTCCCCCCACCTTAGCTACGCCGCTGTACTGATCTAGACAAACAAAATGAGTTTCCATTACTATCAGCGATGCAATCATCGCTTCCGGCAGAAGTTAGAGCATACATTAGATTTCAATGAAGAAAAAAAAAGGATAATTAATTAACTGAAACTAATATTGCAGCTAGTATGGCAAGGTGCCAAGGAAAGGTTCAGCTATGAGGCTTTCAAAACTTGACAGCAAACATCCTGACACCAGCCATTGTCCAAGAAAACTTAACACCAACATTCTACAGCCCCCTGATATCGTAGCCGCAGGCAGGGGCGTAACTTAACTAGGGAGGGGGAGAGGTACGGGGCACTTAAACGATTTCAAAATGAGGCTTTAGTTAAGGTTAATTGTAAAATGTGTGTGTGTGTGTGTGTGTGTGTTGAGGGAGTGGGGGCATTTAAACCGTAAATACCTATACAAATTCGGAACATGTTTAAACTTAAGATGTCGTCGTGTAAACAGGCGAGACGTTATCCACGCCTCTGACGGCTGCAGTAAACAGACATGAAGTCAGAGGTAACATTGGAGGGTGTTGATGGTGAAGATATATCAAGTGTGAATCCTATTACATAGGATTCAAAGCTGTGATACATAGCCGTGAGACCTAGCCGTGAGACCTAGCTGTGAGACCTAGCTGACTCGGTTCTTCAACTCGTGTCCTACTTTCGGGAAATAGGGAAGGCTGAATGTGTAAAGAAGGCGAGAATTTAAAAAAAAAGATTTTAATCACCGGAACAAAGTTTTCTTTCAGAAAAGTGTTTACGAAACAAATAATCGTGTTCCTATAAATCTAATGCCCTTAATAAAATCATAGACTTCATCAATAGGCGGGGAAGGATGAAATACTAAACCAATAAACACAAGTCTTGGTTAAACAAAAAAAAGCCTAAATATTTAGCACCCAACAACTGTACAATAATTAAACAACTTCAATGCAAGGGGCTTTTGGAGAAATCAGTTGTCATATGGGCAAAGTTTTCAGCATGAAAAAAATGACACCCTAGAAAACAGAAATACCAAGACCTATTCAAATGTTTATTCTCCTTAGATACGTTAGCTATCAGGTTCAGAAGACTCTTGTATAAGCGCAGTTTTCTGATCAATGGTTTTCATGGTCAAAATATTTTTTGTTTTCGAAAGAGACCAGTAGCTGGACCTAATTGTCTTGGGGCATTCTAAACTTGCTTTTTAATGGATCTCTACAAAGTACAGTACAAAGGCCAGTAAATCATTATAACTGTAAATAATTTTTTTTTTCAAAAGACTGTTGTTTATATAGGTTATGTTTATAACACATTCAAATACACATCGCAATCACAAGTAAGTCTATATATTTATTTCAAGATAAGAAGTGCCGTATTTAGACATAAAAATGCCCTAAGCTTTAGCTTTTAGATATGGAGTCCTTTTGGGGCCCTTCAATTGTCCAGATATTATAGGTCAGTGCTAAATATTTATTAGGGGTCCTAAGCTATAGCATGTGTTGCCTATTCTAAACCCGGCACTGGAGATAAAGAGCAATCCATTAATCCAAATACAAAACACGTGTAGCTCCAGGAGCTGTTTGTTGGTGTGGCTGAGATGTGGCAGTTTTACATTATTATCAAGAAGAACGTTTGCTCCATTAGATATCTTCCAGATCTATACAGATGTTCTCTAGATCTATACAGATATCCTCTAGATCTATACAGATGTCCTCCAGATCTATACAGATATCCTCTAGATCTATACAGATATCCTCTAGATCTATACAGATATCCTCTAGATCTATACAGATGTCCTCCAGATCTATACAGATGTCCTCCAGATCTATACAGATATCCTCTAGATCTATACAGATGTCCTCCAGATCTATACAGATATCCTCCAGATCTATACAGATGTCCTCCAGATCTATACGGATATCCTCCAGATCTATACGGATATCCTCCAGATCTATACAGATGTCCTCCAGATCTATACAGATATCCTCCAGATCTATACAGATGTCCTCCAGATCTATACAGATATCCTCTAGATATATACAGATGTCCTCCAGATCTATACAGATATCCTCTAGATATATACAGATGTCCTCCAGATCTATACAGATGTCCTCTAGATCTATACAGATATCCTCTAGATCTATACAGATGTCCTCCAGATCTATACAGATATCCTCTAGATCTATACAGATGTCCTAAAGATCTATACAGATATCCTCTAGATCTATACAGATGTCCTAAAGATCTATACAGATATCCTCCAGATCTATACAGATGTCCTCCAGTTCTATACATATATCCTCTAGATCTATACAGATATCCTCTAGATCTATACAGATATCCTCTAGATCTATACAGATATCCTCTAGATCTAGATCTATACAGATATCCTCTAGATCTATACATATATCCTCTATATCTAGATCTATACATATATCCTCTAGATCTATACAGATATCCTCTAGATCTATACAGATATCCTCTATATCTAGATCTATACAGATGTCCTCTAGATCTATACAGATATCCTTTAGATCTATACAGATGTCCTCTAGATCTATACAGATATCCTCTAGATCTATACAGATATCCTCTATATCTAGATCTATACAGATATCCTCTAGATATATACAGATATCCTCCAGATCTATACAGATATCCTCTAGATCTATACAGATATCCTCTATATCTAGATCTATACAGATATCCTCTAGATATATACAGATATCCTATAGATCTATACAGATATCCTCGATATCTATACAGATATCCTCCAGATCTATAAAGATATCCTCTAGATCTATACAGATATCCTCTAGATCTATACAGATATCCTTCAGAAACATGAAAAATTGCTTCGACATTCATTAGTAGAATGAGTTTTTTCAAGTGTCAAATGCCCGGTTCTAATGCAGTGAGAAGACGGACTATTCGCCCCGATCTGATAAAACTGCGCGGTAATAGGTAGCATTGTTTATTAGAAGTGTAGAAGTTCTAGGAGCCGCATCACTACAACCAATACAGCCAAGCTAAAGTAATCACAAACATTAGTGTCCTATTTGTTTTTAAATTCAAGTATTTTATAGGTTTCATTTACGTAGCTTTTCAAAATAGAAAAAATCTTAAGTGGATTTTCGTGCGACTTCTAAAAAAATATATAATACTAATTATAATCCTGTTATTATTTACCATTATTTAAGACAAGGTTGACTTCCACAAGAAATATTGTCAAGTGATCTAACAGAAGGCAAGAGAGCGGCAGGTCACCAACAACACCAACAGGATAGATCCTCATGGTTAGCAAGCATAATGGATGAGTCCTGGAAAAAAACATGAAAACGATGCAAAGTCTGGCGATCTAAATTGTCCAATCTTTTACCATCCATCCATCCCAGAGGCGAGAAAGCCCATGGAGGGCTCTGGCCTGATTCAACACATCTTTCCATTCAGATCTTCCTTGAGCCTTTCGTCTCCGCCAATCTTTCACCCCAGATGTGTATCTAGGATTGGCCTCTTTAGTCACAGAAGTTGCACAGAGAAAAGATTATTACATAATACGTATAATGCCAGAGACGGACATATTTACAGTTTGGAACGTAGAAGCAATTTACACGTTCGAAAAGACCAGCGCTAAATTTCCTTGTCATCCTCATACTTCGATGGAGCCAAGGCCTGAGAAGCTCAAATCCTCTCTTGCAAAAGCCCTGGACAGAAAGCCCTGCTGTAGTGCCTCCAGAACTTGTGCCCATCCCTGTGAGATGGAGAAGAACAGATCTGGGGGCAGTCGAAAAGAAAGTGTGGCACGGTTTGCAGTGGCGCGTCCAGCACTGAGCAGTTTGTTCAGGCCTGGGCAAGAGGGAGCTGTTTCTCAAAACCTAATCTTTTTTGGCATTTTCGTCCCAATAATTTTTCATGAATGCGAAATAAAATTATGTAACGGCACAAAATAATAGTTTCATTTTTTTTAAATAGAGAAAACACTCAATAGCGCTCTCTTTCAGCGTAGTGAAGAACTGGTATCAGCTACAACAAACAGGTAAAAAGTTCACATGTAAGTAACTAATTGGGCACTGGACTGACCCTGTCGGACTGTTAACATATATAGTTTAATATATATATATATATATATATATATATATATATATATATATATATATATATATATTGTTACAAATGAACAGTGATAGGTAGAGGTCAACGTATGACCCCGGCGAGATGACACAGCAGCGAGTGTTCTCTGGAATCTACGCGTATAAACAAAGACAGGATGTGACGTGTCCTCACGTGTTGTTCCAGGGGACAAACAGATCTAAGAAGGGTGCAGTTACTAATGAACAGTGACAGATAGAGATCAGTACGTGTGACCCCGGCTTGATGACACTGCAGCAGGTGTTCTCTGGAATCTACATGTAAAAACAAAGACAGGATGTGACGTTTCCTCACTTGTTGTTCCAGGTGATACTAGCAGTGTTTGTGCAACTTCGGAGGAGCGATTAGGGACTCTATATAAGCCAGAGAGTTAATGTGAAAGTCAGTCGTGAGTGAGTCGTCGGTACTGTTGTCTACTGTGCGAGACAGTAGAGGAGAGATGTGTACGACTCGATGCAAGTTAACTAGGGTAGAGTTAACTGGAGTGGACTACTGTCGCTAAAGTCTATCCAGCGAACTACAGTGGACTTGAGCCGTTAGAGTCGATACAGTCGATGTAAGACGTGTGCGGCTCTGATTCGGTAGACTTGAGTACGACTTGGTTCAGCTTTGGGAGACCTGGAGCGACACTGGGACGTGTGTCGTTGGTCTGTTCTGTGGAATACGGCTCGAAGCAAGTTGAGAAGAGATGAATTGCAACGAAGTGAAGAGATGAATTGCAACGAAGTATAGCTAACTGTAAACTGACAGATATTGTACAGTCTTCTACGCTACATGTTACAGTGACGAATTGTTAGAGTTAATAGCCATTAAAGTTATATGAAACTGAAAGTTGAGTCGTCAAATTCTTTTCAGTGTTTTTATTTGTGTGTCTACTAATACATTTAGCCAGAAGATTCAGAAATACGTAACAATATATATAACAATATATATATATACAAGGCTTGTCTTCGAGTTCGAAGATTAGTGAGGAATGCAGCATTTCCCGTGGTTGCGCGCCCCAGCTGTGACCTACATATTTTGCCACACCAAAGCAAGCGAAACCATTGTCAGCGGCGGTCGATTTAGATTTTCTTTTCGCCTCTGCGTCTGTCCTCGGCAGCGGATTTTCTTTTGGTCTCAAATGTGCATCCCGCGGCTTTTGTGAGTGACCTCCAGCTGTCTCATTCTGAGGCTGAGTGCAACCATATGCTCTCTTCTATGTCTGCAAAGGCAAGTTGGCGCCAAAGCTAGTCTTTGAAGCGTTTCCGTGGGGCGCCTCTGTTACGTCGACCACCTTTTAGCTCACTAAAAAAAAAAAAAAATGCCTTAGGCATACGTTTGTCTCCCATACGGGATACGTGCCCTGCCCAGCGTAACTGTCGGACCATAACAAATCCCTCCATACTGTCCATACATCGACATCGCTATCTGTGGTGCGTCTTGCCACCGTATGTCCATGATGGAGCGCAAACATCTTTGGTGAAAGCGCTCAAGTAGTCTTTAGTTGCTTTCTGTATAGTACCCATGACTCAGATCCATATAGAAGCGTTAAGAGAACCACCGCCTGGTAGACATTGATTTTTTTAGGCAGGCGGAGCGATTTATTCCGCCATAATTTTTAGATAATAAATGTCCATGTTCAAAAAGTGAATCTGTTTACTATTATTGATTCACCACGAGGATACTATTTCACGGATGTTTTGTGACGCTTGGATATTGTATCACTGTACTTACGTCTAGTATTACAAATGTTTAAGAAACGGCCTTACAGTTGGCCTTTAGATATATTTAAATTCATGGGTCAAACTTTATTTTTAATATTTATTGACAAGATGGAATGTATTTATTGGACGTATCATTTGTAAGAACGTCTGTAATAAATGAGGTAATACTAGGATGTAGGCCTACATCGGCTGTATTATTTTTTGAAATCACACGAAGCAATGCACACAAGCCCATACATAAACACACGCGAACAGATTGTACAATGGAGAGGCCATAAGGGCCGAGACTTTCTTCTATTACCAATCCATCAACCCTTTCAAACTGAATTCAACTTAGCCCCGTGATCAGCGTACTTACAGTTCTCGCCTCGCTTCCCCCATCGTCACGTGTCCTCACACTGGGTGTCTCGCGCTCCAACACTCTTGTATTCCCTGCGGGCGTAATTCCTTTTATCTCTGCCTAGCAAGTCAACCAATGCTGGAACTGTCTAAGACAAAGGCGGGATGTGCCGGCAATGGCGCAGTGACCTGACAATGTCAACAGTTCCAAGGTTCGCTTTGAAAACAGACAAGTGCAATAGAAGGGGATACAAACAGAGGACGTACAACTTGGGTACATCTGGGAAAGTTTTGAAAACAAAACAGAATGAATTCTTTTGGGTGACCTTCATGTCCAGAACACAGAGTTTGCAACGAAGGATAGAAAGGCGTGTAGTTTTGAACTATGTTGTAGATCTACACTTTGAATGTTTCAAGATATTATTTGTTCACATGTGTTTAAACATCTCCACTCAACTCCAACTCTCTGTATCTTGTCAATAAAAGTTAGGTTCATATTTGTTTTTAAAAAATAGAAGTTTCATCAGGTTTTATTAAGTTCAGAAGTAATAAATACAACATGCCTACAGGTTTAGTCGGACTGTCTGGAGCTACAACCCAACCACTGTATATCAACAAACATCAACGGTTTAGTCGGACTGTCTAGAGCTACAACCCAACCACTGTATATCAACAAACATCAACGGTTTAGTCGGACTGTCTGGAGCTACAACCCAACCACTGTATATGAACAAACATCAACGGTTTAGTCGGACTGTCTGGAGCTACAACCCAACCACTGTATATCAACAAACATCAACGGTTTAGTCGGACTGTCTGGAGCTACAACCCAACCACTGTATATCAACAAACACCAATGGTTTAGTCGGACTGTCTGGAGCTACAACCCAACCACTGTAAATCAACAAACATCAGCGGTTTAGTCTGACTGTCTGGAGCTACAACCCAACCACTGTATATCAACAAACATCAACGGTTTAGTCTGACTGTCTGGAGCTACAACCCAACCACTGTATATCAACAAACATCAACGGTTTAGTCGGACTGTCTGGAGCTACAACCCAACCACTGTATATCAACAAACACCAATGGTTTAGTCGGACTGTCTGGAGCTACAACCCAACCACTGTAAATCAACAAACATCAGCGGTTTAGTCTGACTGTCTGGAGCTACAACCCAACCACTGTATATCAATAAACATCAACGGTTTAGTCGGACTGTCTGGAGCTACAACCCAACCACTGTATATCAACAAACATCAACCTTTTATTCGAACTTTAAAAACTCTTTAATGCATTCAAAAGGGAAAACACAGAGCGTTCAAAGAGATTGTAACTGAGCGTCACGTGAGGTTTGCGGGACATTTCTTCCGACAGAATGAAAAGCGCGTCAAAATGGTATCAGCAGCCAAAGGGAGACCAATACGAGGAAGACGCAAACACGCAAACGACCTCTCGTATAACCTGGCGTTGCAGCTTCATGGAAGACGTCATAGAAGTGAGCACCGGCTGGAAAGAGGCTGCTGACATTACTGGAGAGCGATTTTTTATGGAGTCAGCTGGATCGGGAGGATCTATGTTTTAACGCAGGTTTCAAGGGCGCTCATAAAAGTTATTGACTAATTCTGTTAACCCAGATGTCAAGGTTACTCATAATTTTTTTTGCGTACGCCTGTTAACCCAGATATCAAAGGGGCCCATATAGCTTTTAGACTACGTCAGGATATTTAGTGTAAAAAAAAACAACAACAACAACACCTTTCCTTGAAACACCTGAGAAATGGGGACGAAATTCTATTGTTAAGTACTAGATTTATAAAGCTACACCTGTTCTGAAATGCTAGTACTGAATTTCAACATACACACTACATCATAGAACTAAATGTCAAACAGGTTCAATCAAACAGCAGCAAAACTAAACTACAAGTGTAACATTGGGTAAGCACGACGCGTATTCTACAGTGAACTCATAACAGAGACAGTGTACACTGTGACGTCAGGTGAACATAAGTGATTGGTATATATGCACTTCCCCCCGTTCGCGACCCTACAGCATTTGCATAGACTAATCAACAAAAATAAAGAAAAGCTTTGAACAACTACAGGAAAGAATTCTAGAATTCCAAGATGGATGCAAACCACGGTCAAGACAGAGACACTAAACGGACGGAGAAAGAGATTGAGTGAGAGAGAGAGAGACAGAGACAGGATGAGGACAAACACGACGGGGACAAGGAAAAGGAGGGGAAAAAAGAGAAAAGTAGCGAGAGAAAGTGAGTGGACGATGAAAAAAGAGAAAAGTAGCGAGAGAAAGTGAGTGGACGATGAAAAAAGAGAAAAGTAGCGAGAGAAAGTGAGTGGACGATGAAAAAAGAGAAAAGTAGCGAGAGAAAGTGAGTGGACGATGAAAAAAGAGAAAAGTAGCGAGAGAAAGTGAGTGGACGATGAAAAAAGAGAAAAGTAGCGAGAGAAAGTGAGTGGACGATGAAAAAAGAGAAAAGTAGCGAGAGAAAGTGAGTGGACGATGAAAAAAGAGAAAAGTAGCGAGAGAAAGTGAGTGGACGATGAAAAAAGAGAAAAGTAGCGAGAGAAAGTGAGTGGACGATGAAAAAAGAGAAAAGTAGCGAGAGAAAGTGAGTGGACGATGAAAAAAGAGAAAAGTAGCGAGAGAAAGTGAGTGGACGATGAAAAAAGAGAAAAGTAGCGAGAGAAAGTGAGTGGACGATGAAAAAAGAGAAAAGTAGCGAGAGAAAGTGAGTGGACGATGAAAAAAGAGAAGGACAGACAGAGAGAGAGAGAATGATAAATACATGCTATTTAAAACAGACAGGATTGGGGGAAGGGGGAGAAAAATGGAAGTATGCCAAAATTTTTAAAAAATCTCTCATCCGCGGGCTTTAGTTTGTGTATCTCTGATCTAAGTTCCAAGTTCCCCTGCATTTAGCAGACCGATTGATATCAAATATAACATACTGTGGAAATGGGTTTAAACGATTTGTTAAAAGGTTTTGTTCTTTAATAGAGATAAATTTAGGTACCGGTATTTTTATTTTGAGGGCCCTCCGGTTATGGGATTGACATGATCTAAGGAACAATTACCAGAAGTTCGCGGCTTAAATATTAGTCAAAGCAAGACTAAGATACTTGTCCAGAACACGAATACTGCACCTCACGTAAGCATTAATAGCCGACCACTAGAAATTGTTGATCACTTTTGTTACCTTGGTTCCATCATATCCAACAATGCTCTTCTGGATAAGGACATTAACAACAGGATAGCTATAGCAAGGGGCACCGTGTCACGGTTGCAGAATAGAGTGTGAGACAACATATTGCTGACGAACAATACTAAAGCCTTAGACTACCGGACCTGTGTGATGAACACTTTGCTATACGGAAAAAAAACATGGTCAACCTACTCATGGCAGGAAAAAAAGCTGAATGTCTTCCACTTCTGGTGCCTAAGGCGGATCTTTAAAATAAAATGTCAAGATAAAATAACCAAAGAGGAAGTGCTACGAAGAGCAGGGTGCCAGGACATCCGCTTTGTTATCAGCAGCAGACGCCTTGGCTCGCTTGGCCACGTTCGCAGAATGCCAGTAGGTCGACTTCCACAAGACATTCTGTATGGCGATCTAATAGAAGGCAGGAGAGCCGCTGGTCGCCCACGTTATACGGATGTATGCAAACGCGACATGAAGCGGGCCACATGGAATTAAATTTGTGTGGCCCGCGGCCACGTCCGCGAATTTAAAAAAATTAGATAAAATTTACAGTAACCACATATAAGCCGTGAAATGATTTACAACTGCACAAATTAGTAAATGAAGTGTCCGCCCATTGCAAGCGAAGATTCTGTGAAGGCAAGCTTTGTTGTTAGCGAGATGGCATCACGACCATTCACTGAAGGCCAGTTTGTAAAATAGTGTATGCTACAGGCGTGTGAAATTATTTGCCCCGAGAAAAAGAAACTCTTCGAAGCCATAAGTTTGTCTGCGAACACAGTTGCAAGCAGGATCACCGAGTCAGCGACAAATGTTCAACAGCAACTGATTGCCGCTGCAAAACACTTTGTAGCATATTCCATTGCACTGAGCGAGTCTACTGGTGTAACAGACACCGCATACTGTGCCGTATTCATTCGTGGGGTCGACGAAAACTTGAACATTGTTGAAGAGCTATTGGACTTACTAGCCATGAAAGGAACGACGAATGGACGCGATGTGTTTCAAGAACTGGAAACTGTATTGACTGGTGTGGGCTACCGTGGGAGAAAACTTGTTTCAGTGACTACGGACGGTGCACCAGCAATGTGTTTAGAGAAGGTTGGTGTTGTTGGATTAATGGTAGAGAAACGGTATCAGCTCAGCTTGGCGGGACCTTTTGCAGCCATACACTGCATTCTGCACTGAGAAGCACTCTGTGGCGAAAGTCTACAAATGAAGATCGTGATGGATGTTGTCGTGAAGACGGTGAACTCCATATGTGCACGGGGTCTCAGTTTTAGTCATTTCTGCTGATTTAGAAACAGAATACGGAGAGTTGCTTTATCATACGGATGTCAGACGAATGAGCCGTGGAAAAATGCTGCAGAGATTTCTTGAACTGAGACGGGAAATAGCATTGTTCATGGCAATGAAAGACGGAGACATACCTCAGCTCAGTGACCCAATGTTTTGTCGGATCTTGCTTTTCTTACTGACATCACGCAACATCTCAATGCATTCAATTCACAACTACAGGGCACAAAGCAGCTGATTACCTTGATATTTGACCGCATCAAATCATTCAGATGCAAGCTGATTTTTTGGGCCACTCAGCTGGCAAATGGAAACTTGGCTTATTTGTCTTTTCTACAGAGCATTATGGTTGAACCACAGCGCCTGAAAGACTACGTAGACATCCTCTCAAGACTACTGGAAGATTTTGAACACCGCTTTCAGCAATTCTCTGCTCTCGAACCACAAGGTTTTCCTTGTTGCCACTCCGTTCGCAATTGAAGTGAAAAAGTTCCAGAGGAAGTCCAGATGGAACTACTGGACCAGCAGCGTGACACTGTTCTGAAGCAAAAATACGCTGATGTTGGTTTTTCAGATTTCTAACAGTTTCTTCCCAGAGAGAAGTTTTCAAACTTATTCTGCGCAGCTGCTAGAATTCTAGCGATGTTTGGGAGTACGTACTTTTGCGAACAGTTTTTTTTTCCAGAATGATCAACAAAACAGCATACGATCAAGACTGACTGACAAGCATCAGAGAGCAACCTTGCAGCTTGCCAATACACGCGACTTCAGGCATAACGTCGATGGTCTGGTCTCCGCCAAACGCTCTCAGCTGAGTGGACAGAAATATGAGTGACGAGCCATCTGCAGTAGGCCTAGAAATAATAGTTGTCGTTTTTAAGGAAATACAGTTTCTGCTTTTTAATAAGTGACAGAGACAACGTCAAATTATTTTAGTAAACTAAACTGCCTGTGCATGTAATAAACTACACTAAATGTAATTAATAATTATAAAAACTTTATTTTAGCATCTAACTGCAATGACAGTATTGTTCGTAAAATTTAATGAAAAAACATTATTTTTTGTGTGGTGCGGCCCGCTGAATGGTTGTTACTTTCCACTGTGGCCCACATGCTGAAATGAGTTTGAGACCCCTGCTATACAGTATACAATGCTACTTCTTCAACGAAGCCAATTTACAATTCGAAAGCCAGACACTAACCAATGAGATGGCATTTCGTTGCACGTGCGGCGACAGGTTAAAGAACAGGAAGTTCTCGCCCACGTGCTTGTCAAGCCCTGCTAGACAGAGGAGCTAAAGAAAAAGCTATTATGAGAGCGAAGGGAAGATAAACTCTGCCGCATTCACGTCATTTCCGTTTTGCTGTGCTTCCCCCCCCCCCCCGCCCCACCTTCCATACGACTGCACTGGAGCATGAAGGATGGGAAGTGATGAGCGCGACAAGGAAGAAACATAAATAGGACTTCTCTTGAAGACGACGCAACAACAACACACACACCAACGTGTCAATCATTTTCAGTAGCAGACGTGAATAAATATTGCCTATTTCATTTCCTGAAACCTGCCTGAAAATGATGAAAGTATTATCAACACTTAGATCTAGACCGAGCGCCTAAATATTACTGAAACCAACATCTTCATGTTCTCTTTCTGTGCGCCAGTATTTCCCCCTGACACAATAAGTAAGGCCAAAACAAAAAATGTAGACTTTAAAGTTTACTGTTCACAATATTCTAGTCATGTGCTCTTATTTAATAAAAGAAAAACATCACTGGTTTCAAATTGGTTTAAACCAAATAAGAATCGCGAAGATTACACTATAAATTAGGATTTAAATTATGAATTATGAATAGCGTTATATAAATCTACACATGGTATTATCATATACACTCAATATACACGGATCATCATTAGTACAAGAATAATAGAAATGATTCTCAAGTTTCAACATTCATATTTGTACCATTGATTTGGTCACATGAGACAGGTCACGTGACACAAGTATATACGCAGGGTCGGTCTTAGGTCACTGCAACCTATGCGGCCGCAGTGGGCCCCGCACTTGCACAGGCTCCGCGCGAATCGTAGGTGTAAATTATTAATTTAAACCATTTTTACGTTTTATTAAAGGATTTCTGGAATTCTCGTGAAATTGCAAAATATATGAAAACTCATGCAAATCTCCTTAAAAACAGACTAAACTGTCTTTTCGGGATATCATTCAATATGGAAAATGTTAATCCTACTCGCGATAAATAAAATGACAATGTCAGCTTTCATTTAATAAAAATGTAAAAATAAGCCAATTTTTTTTTTACCTAAACAAGAAGTACTAATACTTAATTTACTTTAATAGTAATTGGCATATAAATATAGATCTAAATCTATTTCGACTTCCAAAAAAAAAAAAGCGATATTTTGCTAGTCGATTGAAAATCTAAAAGGCAGATCTGAATGTTTATCGGCTTTTGTTGGAAGACTATCTTATGTAGATGGCTTGTAAAGTTAATTTGACAGTGATTTTCTACTTAGAAAAGTATGAATAAAATGCTAAGACAATATATTTTCTAATACAAAATCTTAATTTTCACTTATTATCCTTATCCCTACCAAGACTAGGCCCCGCGCAATCCGTTTCGCATAGGGCCCAGCATTCTGTAGGACCGGCCTTGTATATATGTCATGTCATGGATGTACATCAAATAAAGCAGCAGTACAGATCATCTGGCATAAAGATGTAGGTCAGTAACACAGACGCGGAGATGACATGAGAGAAGATGACATGACACAGATGTGTACATCACATTACATGGATGTGTCGATGGTATGACATTGATGAATAAATGGTATGACAAGAATATGTCCCGATACGGACCTGTACATCACATGACACGGATGTGTAGATTACTTGACACGGATGTGTGATCACATAATACATATGTGTGAGCACATGATACAGATGTGTTGATTACATGACACGAATGTGTGATCACATGACACAGATGTGTTGATCACATGACACAGATGTCTTGATCACATGACAGATGTGATTAAATGACACAGATGAGTAGATCACATGACTTGAAATTTTGGATAACATGACAAGGATGAACAGATCACATGGACAGACATATAGAACACAAGACACAGATTTGAACAAAGATTTTCGTTCAATTCTAAGCAACAAGTGAGAAAAGACGTGAACTTGGACATTTTGAAATGTTGGCATTTAAACAAAATGTGAAATGTGTTTTAGATGTTTAGGAGTGTGTTTGTTTACTAATGAAAATTACAGTAAGCATTCTTCAAGTTTCCAGTAAAATGGACATATTTTTACCCCTCCCCCTCCCGCGAGTATATATTGAGACGGATCTGGACAGGCCAGCATGGTTGGGGAGTCTAGAGCCTGTTCTCTACATGAGGCGCCAAAGACTAACAACCTAATGAGTGACCCAATTTGACGAGCAATACGTCCGGCATTTCAAAAGTCGAAAGACTTACTGTTTATTTTTTTTTTTTTTAAATGCTCTGTGAAATAAGTACACAATTTGTTAATCTCAATTCCTTTATAATAAAACATAGGTTATTACATTCATTATTTTCATTATCTTATCATGCCTTCAAGATATTTAGGAAGGTACATGGCATAGGAATAAGCCAAATGTCTGTTACTGTCTTACCTGTTTCTCCATGACAATCCTGTTACTGTCTTACCTGTGTCTCCATGACAATTCTGTTACTGTCTAACCTGTGTCTCCATGACAACCCTGTGACTGTCTTACATGTGTCTCCTTGACAACCATGTTACTGTTTTACCTGTGTCTCCTTGACAACCATGTTACTGTCTTACCTGTGTTTCCATGACAATCCTGGCGATTGCAGTTTGTACCACATTAGTTCGATCCAGACAGTCCACACAATTCACTCGGAAGACACCTTTCTGTTCACAGATAACACCTTTATTGTCCACCCTAACAAGAGGAGACAAAGTATCAGAGGGCTCAGTAGAATCTAGGGGAAGATTTGTACTTTGGGAATTTCGTAAAGTGCTGTTGGTGAAAATTTTGACACTTGGGACATGAGCTTGAGTTTTGAGTTTTTGGCACATCGGCACAATTTAGGCCATGTCGTGCCCGTGATCCTTCAAGGATTACTCTCCTTTTTAGTTATTGACACTTAACACTTTGGTTGGGCAATAAAACTAATGACATTTCTGAACTAAACCTTTGCATTTTATTTCAATTAAAGCTGCACGTTAACCCTTGCCTATAATCCAACAACAACAACATAAGTGTAACTACATTTCAGATTATGACAAACGTACATGTTGCGTTGTATTAAACTTATGCAAATTATCTTTTCAATTTATCTGTTTCGTGATTTGTTTTTTTTTTTGGTGGCGGCACATGGTAGAAGCATATTCTTAAAGGATGACTAGAAGAGATTTATCAAAATACAATGCTAAAATTTAAGTGAACCTACCAGCAATATCTCATGTCTTTAATGATGTCCTTAATGCCGTCGGTCAATAGAGAGACGTTCTCAAAGCGCATACCGCGGCTGAAAAAGACAAACCAGGTTGTCGTTAACATGGACATTGAGAATAGATTATCACCATCATCAAGCTTCATTGGAGTGAGGGCTTGAGAGGCTTAAATCCTCTCTTGCAAAAGCCCTGGACAGAAACCCTGCTGTCTTGCCTAGTACAGGTCGAGAATTTTTGGCTTCCCAGTCCTGTCGAGACGGAGATCAGCAAGTCTGGGGCAGTCAAACAGAATATGAGGCAAGGCTTCCTTAAAATAGATTGAAAACTATACAAAAAATGCATACACTGTGCATGTAACACAGAGGATATAACAGCACCAACCTAGCACTAACAAATTTTAGTAATTCAACTTAATACAAAAAAAAATTCAGGCTATATTTGTGGTGGATGACGAGTTAAACGGAAAGAAATACAGAACTAGCTCCCAGACTCTAAAAGCCTCCGTCCTCTTGACTTCTAGCCTTTTCTTACTACCAGGAGAAAAACAAAAACACGTGTTCTCAAACAATTGTAGATAAACAGCGATGGAGGAGACTACTCATCGAGATAGTGGTATATACAAAATAGATATCCACTGCCGAACGGGCACTAGCCTCCTCATCGAAGTTGCCACCGAAATTCGGATGAGAGTCGCGGGACTTGAGTTAGGACAAAGTCAGGAGTGTTTCTCGAACACAATAACTGTTAATATAACCTTTGTGAAACAAACAAAAAAAGTAAAGTACCACTTCCCGATCTAAGGGGCAGATGCTGTAAAGATCGTATATTTCTGAGGTCCACGGTTAACGAGGGTATCATGAGGCCAGCACGACGACCAACCGACTTTACTTTTCCTACAAACTTTTGTCAGGTACCCATTACAGTTGGGTGGACTCAGAGGCGCCCTAAAAAAATTCAGACATTCAAAATCCCAGTCTTCAACAAACTTGGAACCCGAGACCTCTGAGTTCAGAAGTAAAGCGCTTTACCCCAACCACTACCTCGCCCCTATATCTTTTGGATGGTGAGTAAAAAAAAAAATCCTTGCCAAACATGAACTCAGGGGACACCAGACCTTCTTCACTCTGGAATTGTGTTGTAGTCTCCCAGTACCAGACTGTGTTGTAATGTTTGATAATTAATATTCACTTCCGCCCCCCCCCCCCCTTTCCCATAAAAATTGGTCCTGTCAGCTACGTTCGGCAGCGTTTCCGGAGTGTGTGAAACAAAACAATGCTTTTTTAATCATTACAATGCGCAAAAAAAAAAGGCTTATCCGGTGGGCAAAATCTTGGTGGCTGCCAATAAAGTGGTAGTACTAGAATTTGTTTTGGTTATTGAATACAAATGTATGAAATTGAACTACTCGCCAGTATTCATGAAAGTCAAATGTAATGTAGGTCACGTCTGGTGAATTGTAGCGCAGGACGTGAGCCATGTAAGCGTCCCCAAGGATCTGTTCTTTTCCAGCCAGTTCAGCAAGGGAGACAACAACAACCTTCTGATACAGTTCCAGTTGTTCTTTGAAGTGAAGTAAAAATGCCTGGTGACTTTCTTCCGCATCTAAATGTGGAGAACAAAAATAAAAGACAATAACAAAAAATAAATAAATGGAGATCACACTATAAGGTGCAGCTCAAACTATTAGTAAGTACCCCCTTTTAGTTTTAGTCCTTGCGATCTATATGGCAGATGTAAAGGTCATCTGTTTCTATGGCCGAGTTGGGTGGACTCAGGGGCTCACTTAAACTCGAAATTAAAAATCTTTGTCTTCACTGAGATTCGAATCCGGGACCCCTCGGTTCGGAAGCCAAACGCTTGAAGACATGGGCATCACACCCCTTAGTTCGAACTATTATTGGTTTCATAATAGATTAGCGTAGGCGAGGTGGCTGAGCTGTACAGCGCTTGGTTTCCGAACCGGGTGAACCCTGGCGAAGACTTAGAATTTTTTTATTTCGGGACCTTTGGACGCCTCTGAGTCCATCCAGCTCTAATGGGTACCTGACATTAGTTGGGGAAAAGTAAAGGCGGTTGGTTGTTGTGCTGGCCACATGACAGCCTTGTTAACCGTAGGCCACAGAAACAGATGGCCTTTACATCATCAGCCTTATAGACCACACGATTTGAAAGGGGAATTTACTTATTTAAAAAAAAAATAAATTAGCTCGAAATTTCCATTAACAGTTGTTTTTGTTTTATATCCAATGTCTGTTATTCTCAAACAAGCTTGACAGTGTGTGTACTAACAAAGAATAGTTTTATAATAGACAATAAATCATTCAAGAACCATTTAAAGTAAGTAGGTTAACGCATGACAGAGCTGGAACTTTTTTTTTTCTATTGCTAGATATAACATGGCGGAACAAGAGAGTGTTTGTTAAACATACAAAGTCGTGTCACTTGATGTCCTACGATGTTCTAACCAACAATACGATACTATTAATAGAAATTTATGATGAATGGTCTCCTTATCATTAAATTAGTCCACAATCAGCCTGAGACCGTCTATTCTTCTATCAACCTGAGACCGTCTATTTTTCGACCTTCAAATTCAATGTTCAAGTGTTTTTCTTGCCTCTGTTCAAACAAGCAGAGGTGTTTGCTTCTGAATGGCTAGTTGTTGACTCTTGTAGTAAAACCTCAAGGTGAATGGGTCAAATCATGGGAACCTGAGCACACAAACAATTTTTTTTTTAATTAAAGTACCCCTTCCAGAACTTATTTCTATGACCAACGGTTTACAAGGGTGTTAAGTGGCCAGCGTAAAGAACCGCCTTTCCTTACCCAACGTAAGACTGGTACCCAAAAGACGGTGGCTGGACTCAGGGGCGTTCTAAATATCCCGAACCCTTGATTCGGAAGTCAAGAGCTTTTTATCACTCAGCTACCACACCCCAACATGAACAAATTGCTTGACGATATAGTAGGAAAAAAAAGCGAACTCAGATTCCCATTCACATTCACGAAGGTTTAAATCCTGTGACATAATTGGTATTTAGACAGAGGTACAGTAGAGCAGAAATGACTAAACTACAGCCCCTCGAAATTTCTGTCCACGGTACATCATGAAGCCAAGATAGTTAAATTTTTTTATTCGAAACATTCTGGCTAAATTGGTAGCCAGAACTACGTGTCTCTCTATTCACTTGATGGAAAGGTGTCAGAAAAAAATAAGCCGCCAAGTGTTTTTACCATTCACTTTCTCCCGCATGCCCCGCCTTTTCTTCCTATTATTTTAAAAAAGCAATATCCCATAATGCAACCCATGTTCACACGCACCCCCTCCCCCCCAACTCTTCATCGTTATGACATGTCCTAAGTAACCTTTAAAGTGTAGCATGTGAAGTTGAGCAATTGGTAAATCTTTGTGTTGTATCTAATTCGAACTACTGCGTTCGTTAAAAAGGTCTACAATCTTATGTCTACAATGGAAACAACAACACCACGATGCAGGGTTATCAATCTTCCCACACTTCTGCTCTCTGGACGATGTTCTCCACAATACGTTTGTTGGGCTCATGTCTAAAAAAAAAAAACGTTAATGTATATGATGAGTAGAAGTGATATAGATCTAAGCGATACTGTCTTTGGAATCGATGACAACGAAAAAATATAGATATATTATATAATATTATCGGAATCGAAGACAAAGCCTCAATAAGCGATATTATCCTCAAAATGGAAGACAACAATTTATAAGTGCTACGTGATTTAAGTGACGCTTTAAGAGGTACTACAGCTCGGTCGAGAAACAATTCATTATACGATCGGTTTTCATACTGCTGATACTTCATGTTGTATCTGTTGACTAATAATAGTATCATTTGTAACGAGTCAATCAGGAAATAGATTTCTCGTGGTGTTAAACAACTGTAGTAATATTAAAATTGATGTGTAGAAAATGTTTTGAATATAATCAACACACTTAATTTTTTCAAGTATTTCCAGATCAATGAGGGACGCCTAGATGTCTATGATGATTTTTAATGATTTTGTTTTCTAAGACATTATAAAAGTAGTCCGGAGGGTGTGCTTATATATTGAAACATGTTTTGTTCTATAATTTAGGACACTAATATTGGGCAGGGGAAATAAAAAACTAAAATGTATCTTATCTTCTTATCTTATGTAATACAGACGTTACTTCAAAAAAGAAGATGATTAGGTAAAGTACCCTTTTCAGACCCGGCGATCCATTAGTCGTCTGTTTCTATGGCCTATGGTTTACATGTGTGTCATGTGGCCAGCACAACTTCCCCCCCCCCCCCAACTAATGTAAGATAAGCGGACTCTGGGACGTCCTAAAAATCCCTGGGTTCAGAAGCCAGGCACTTTAGCACTCACCCACCCCGCACCCAACGAATGCATCAACTCAAATAGTAATTGATGTCAAGTAGCTACAATGAAATAGTATACTTAAGGTCAAGGCAATGAAGATCTGCAGTTTCATCAAGTTAAGTGCCTTGGCCATAAGAGCAAGTCAGTCAAACGGGTTTTCAAAGTCATAGGTCATTGTAGTCAGACAGTTGGTACACTTTGTTTGTCTGTCGTCATTACTGTTACACAAATTTGTAGACAACTGGTTATGAAACGCGTCCAAAGCCTCACATTACGAGTCTACTTGTAAAGAGATGTTATGTGTCTCTTGTAAAGATGATAACATGAACATCTTTACAATAACTATATAGAGCTTACACCCAGAGCCTACACATAATAATAAGGCTTGTCTTCGAGTTCGATTATTAATGAGGAATATAGTAATTCCCGTGGATACGCAGCCCCAGCTGCGACCTACATGTTTTGCCATATCTAGCGCAGGCATAACCATAGTCCGCCGGTGGTCGATTTAGATTTTCTTTTTTGCCACCTACGTCTGTCCTCGGCAGCGGATTTTCTTTTGGTCTCAAATATGTATCCCGAAGCCTTTGTAAGTGACCTCCAGCTGTCTTGTTCTGAAGCCGCTCGCAACCTACACATGAAGCGTACAGTTCAGCAGCAATAAGATAATTAGAAGAAAAATCTCTAGAATAGTAATCATAATAATAATGGCAATGCCTTCGATTCCAAAGACTAAGTATGAGTGCAGTCGCGACTTGTATATTTTCCCACATATGATGCAGGCAAAGCCGTTGTCCGGTGAGGGTCTTTTTAAGTTTTCTTTCCGTCTTCTGCACCTGTCTTCAACACTGATTTTTCTTTTGGGTCTCAAATGTGTGCCCCGCAGTCTTTGTGAGAGCTCTCCAGCTGTCAGAGGACATCTACTGTCAGTTACTTTCCTCTACGCCTGAGAGGGGAAAATGCCCCCCCCCCCCCCGGGAGTTGATCTTTATAGCGCTTCCGGGAGCACCAATGTTACGCTGTCCTTCTTTAAGCTCGCCAAAGAAGAAGATCGCCTTTGGCATGCGATTGTCCCACATGAGGGATAAGTGTCGAACCCATTATATATCCCTTTTTTTACAAAATTTTTTAATTTATTTGCGTAGCTCAAATTTTTTATTTTAATTATAGCATTTTGTTTTCAAACTTTTCAGCAGGGTACTTATACTATAAAAAAAAAAAAAGCCCCATGATATTTGTGGTCTATAACAATACCGAATTAAAACTATTTTGTCTAACAAAAAACATTTTCTTGTCCTAAACTGATCTAATATTATTTCGAAATGCTCATCTCCAAACAAGTTCAGAACAAGACATTATATATACGAAACTAACGTTCTCTAAAGACTTTGGTCTGACAAGACATAAATGGAATCAAAATGTCGCTCTGCAGTTGATCCCCAAGTTAAGGGGCAGTAAACAGACCTGAACGGACTTTTAACGCTCTGCGGCTACTGCTTGTCAAAAGGATTTTTCTCGCTTTCTCGGCGTTGCAGAAGAATCAATAGTACACTTTCATTAAGACAAGCAAACAGAAAACATTTAGATCTAGTCTCAGCAAACAGAAATCATTTAGATGTAGTCTCAGCAAACAGAAAACATTGAGATCTAGTCTCAGCACGCAGAAAACACTGAGATCTAGTCTCAGCAAACAGAAATCATTTAGATCTAGTCTCAGCAAACAGAAATCATTAAGATCTAGTCTCAGCAAACAGAAAACATTTAGATCTAGTCTCAGCACGCAGAAAACATTGAGATCTAGTCTCAGCAAACAGAAAACATTGAGATCTAGTCTCAGCAAACAGAAAACATTGAGATCTAGTCTCAGCAAACAGAAAACATTGAGATCTAGTCTCAGCAAAACAGAAAACATTGAGATCTAGTCTCAGCAAATAGAAAACATTGAGATCTAGTCTCAGCAAATAGAAAACATTGAGATCTAGTCTCAGCAAATAGAAAACATTGAGATCTAGTCTCAGCAAATAGAAAACATTGAGATCTAGTCTCAGCAAATAGAAAACATTGAGATCTAGTCTCAGCAAACAGAAAACATTGAGATCTAGTCTCAGCAAACAGAAAACATTGAGATCTAGTCTCAGCAAACAGAAAACGTTGAGATCTAGTCTCAGCAAACAGAAAACATTGAGATCTAGTCTCAGCAAACAGAAAACATTGAGATCTAGTCTCAGCAAACAGAAAACATTGAGATCTAGTCTCAGCAAATAGAAAACATTGAGATCTAGTCTCAGCAAACAGAAAACATTTAGATCTAGTCTCAGCAAACAGAAAACATTGAGATCTAGTCTCAGCAAACAGAAAACATTGAGATCTAGTCTCAGCAAACAGAAAACATTGAGATCTAGTCTCAGCAAACAGAAAACATTGAGATCTAGTCTCAGCAAATAGAAAACATTGAGATCTAGTCTCAGCAAACAGAAAACATTTAGATCTAGTCTCAGCAAACAGAAAACATTGAGATCTAGTCTCAGCAAACAGAAAACATTGAGATCTAGTCTCAGCAAACAGAAAACATTGAGATCTAGTCTCAGCAAATAGAAAACATTGAGATCTAGTCTCAGCAAACAGAAAACATTGAGATCTAGTCTCAGCAAACAGAAAACATTGAGATCTAGTCTCAGCAAACAGAAAACATTGAGATCTAGTCTCAGCAAACAGAAAACATTGAGATCTAGTCTCGGCGTTTTTTCTTCTTCCATTCACTTCACATTCGAAGACTTGCCTCAGAGTCAAGCGAAGAATAATGTTGAGCCACACCGACCTAGAAAACTTGACCAGACAAACTCAGACGTTCGACTCCAGACGTGAACATTACGCGGTGGGGACTAGAATGAACTCAGCAGGTCTGATAAAACAATGAGTCGCTGAATGCGCCGACGCAGGCAACTGGAGACCTTGTCATTACAGAGTACACCAAAATGGCTTCTCAAACTACATTTGAACTACGTAAAACAAGAAGAAATAAATGAGAGGTGAACTGTAGTTCTTTACATGCCTGGAGAAGACCTGGTCTGGAATTTTGATATACGCTGATAGGATGTACTCTGGTTCTAGTTGTCAGAGAGAGGGGGCGATGGTGGTGGAAGATAGAGAAGTTAAGAAGGAAAAAAATTACGCTCATCCAGAGTGAAAGAAATGTCTCATATATATATATATATATATATATATATATATATATATATATATATATATATATATATATATATATATATATAACAGAAAAACAAATATATATATAGAAATTGATAGACGACAGTTCAAAAGACATAAGTAATATTTTCAAAACAATCACTTACTATTTATGTTCAAATATTATAGACCAAATATGTCCAAAATCTATCATACTTTAAAATAGTAAGTATTCGTACTAAGACAAATACATGTTTGTTCTCCCGAATCCGATTGCTACTGGGTTTTAACAGTACCGGTACGTAAATATATAATTGTAATTAATTCAATAATAAACGAATTAATCTTTCTGAAATTTCAATAAAATGTTTAGTCACGCAGCTGGAAATTATGTGAGAACTTTCAGCTCGATATGTGTCATTGGAATTTTCTAAATAAACTATCCACATTTGTGCCTATGAAGAAAGTGAAATGAAAAAAATCGTGAAATGATTCGAATCAGGGACCTCCAAATAGTGAATGTATACAATGGAGACTCTCTATTCAATGTTTTCTAAAAAAAAATTAAACTATATTACTAAAAATCAAACGCCCTAATCTAGGAATTTAACAATCAAAAGCGTTGCAATAGTTCGGTAGAGTAACAAAGGTAATGAAATTCAGGGGAGATAAGATTTGTTTAAGTAACATAGTTGTTTGGAAAAAAAAAAATAATCGCGTTGCGTAGAGTGGCAAAGAGCAGGGAAATCGCAAGAATAAATAAAGCAGTTCAGGCCCTTACATAAGTGTTCAGTTCTTGTCTTATATAATTGTCCAGTCCATGCCTTATATAATTGTCCAGTTCATGCCTTATATCATTGTTCAGTTCTTGCCTTTTATAATTTGTCAGTTTTTATCTTATATAATTCTTAAATCCATGTCTTATATATTTGTTTTGTAACCCACAAGGCTTGGAGCTTTGACTTGTTTACATCTTATAATTTCTTCCGCAACTTGTAGTTATAAACTGTGGAATCTATTCAGATAACATTCTGAAACAGCAATAAAACGAAAATAAATAAAAAAAAAATATTTCAATTTAAAATGTCAGGACTAATATATTAAATTCAATGAATTCAGAGGTAAACACATATATCACTTGCCTATATTGCTTTTAGACAGCCTAACAAAGCGTTCGCAGAGTCCTCGCTTTGATTGAGAATTTATTAGTAACAGGCCTGCCACGGTCGACAACTCTTCTACAAGGTTTAAGGAAAGGGATGTAAATCAGAACGGAAATCGGTAATATTAATAATAAGGTCAGGGTAAGGGTAACTTAAGCAATGGCTATTGAACGATATAGATATAATTGACGCATTTCGTTTACATAAACTATCTTGTGATCAGTTATAACCCTTTCTCATTTCTATGTAAATTGAATATGGTATGTTAAAAACTTTTCATTATACAGTCTTCAAACTGTAACATATCAATAGTCTATTAATACGGGATTAATAAATTGTTTTCATAGAATGAGAATTCTCACTAGTGTTTTATTCAGTGTATTATAGATTACAGAATTATAACACGTTCCAGTTTCGTTTCATTTCTTTTTTTTTTAGTAAACACATTTCCACTCCCAGTTTTGTCTCGTTCAATTTCTTGATTTTTTGTCGAACTTCGAAAGACAACATCAATAAGAAGGCGTAATGGTATGCTAGACTCAATGTGTTGTTGTTTTTAATGCCACCCCTTTCCGCCGACTATTTCCCACTAATCTAATTTCCCACAAAACTTTCCCGATTTCCCAGATTTTTCTGACGGCCTTACTAATTGGCCATTTAGTGACGTCATTGGAAAGGTCGCTGAAAAACTTGAAGCGCATAAAGAAACGAAATTGTTCGTGAAATGACATTACTATGCTTTAGGTCCCAGCAGGGCTCAATACGACTGTATTTACGTTGCACTTAAAAGTCTATGGCCAGCTCTATTTAATGCTTGGCATGTCAGAAAGTAGTTTAAGTGAACTTCTTCAAGTCTTCAGTGACGGAGGAGCGAGACAATAAAAGAACATCAAGTGGGGGGGGGGGGGGGGGGGGAAGGGGATAAGAAACTGCAAGATAAAAGAACGAGCTTCTAATGAGACAGTAATGCCAATTAAGACTCTTAATGTCTCGCCTCATATAATATTGCATCGTGAATAGCTCAGAGCAAAAAAAGCACACACGGAGAGTTTGATTATGTCAGTGGCTCTAGAAATATGTGATGTGGGCAGACAAATCAGGCTGTGTCGGGGGTTCGCTAATATCGTATAGCTCGTAAAGGGGTCCTTGAGCTGAGAAAGTTTGAGAACAATGCCTAACTAGACCTACTTTTTGCCTTTGGAATGAACCTCTGAAAGAACCAGGAAATTTTAAAAGAAATGTAATTTTAGGAACATAAGTGTCCGTGTTTTCTTTTACCATATAAATATATGAAACAAATTTAAAAATATGGACCATTGAAATAAAACAAGGGAGAGTTTACCACTTCTAAAAAGTCAGAAGCCTAACAGTAGAAATAGTGCACACATTTGCTTTATCCTTACATTTCAGCCCTGTTTAATGAAACATTATCAGCTGTTAGACAAGTTCGAAATATAATACGATGTAAAGATATGTACATTTTTTTTTATATGCGATAAATAAAATCCTATGAACAACGTACAGTCGAGACAGATAGACGTAACAGCCGGGATCGGGGGGCTGTTCTAGTTGCCGGATGGGCAAGACGTTTCTCTCGTCTCTAAAGTTTCGTCATTAGCATGGAATGAAGCTCAACACGTTCTACGGTGTCTAACTTGCAATGAGGTCGCGTCGCGTAAACAATGGGCAGATCTGCAATAATCCGCCAGGAAACACTCCACCACCTGCCCTCTCCCACCATTGAAACACAAAAGTTTAATTTCAGGCAAGGGCCATAAATCTGTCAGCGGAGGTCACCTGGGATGTCAGCTAAATAGTATGGAGGGTGTTACTAAATATAGTATGTACTTATCTAAATTTAAACTTCGCGAAAAAAAAAAAATACATAACGTAAGTTTGACCCCCCCCCCCCCCCCCCCCACCAAAAAAAAAAAAAAAAGTTATACTGACCCAGTAATGTTGGACAAACCGCGAAAGTGTCAAGAGAATATGTTGGCCACATGAAAAGATTTGTATAGTTTCCATTGCTCTCCTTCTCTTGCGGCATAGAATGCTATTGGTTCTGTAAAAAGTCTACATACATCCGTTTAGATCTACTGACTAGATTTAAGTGCAGTTATATAAGCCACACTTCACTAAATGATCTTTGAGGTCAGTTTATATATATATATATATATATATTGATTCAAGGTGTAGGTACTAATGATAGATCTATTCTGTCAATATCTGACTGATAACAACCTGTTATACCCCTGCACAGTCACGACTATAGAAATAGCTCACACGATTTGGTTACAAAAATAATGGTGAGTTTTTCACACAAATTACTATTCATCATTCCGTCAGAGTCACGGCATTGGGATATCTTCATTCTAAATCTATATCCTAGGGGTGAAAATGACCCGGTGTTTTCTCTGATCGCATTTAGTCTCTAAGGAAGGATTTTTTCGCTTAGTCTTATCCACAGGTGTAGGCTCGAATGGTTCTATTTATTGTAGTTCAAAATAGCTTACAGAATGATTAAGTTCTGATATAATGACCGCATACATTCTGGTAGCAGCGAAAGTCGTTGACCACGAACATAAGATTAACGAGATTTCCCAAGAAGGTTTAACTTAATGATGTCACCCGCAGGCTGCGACAGGGAAAGATTTGTGATTAGTTACCCGAGGGTCAAGGTTCGACTCTTCTTCGAGAGAAAACACGCACGCACACCAAACTTTTAGCAGATTAAACGAACCAAATGCTTGTATCAATGTTCGAGCTGATTGTAGAAGAAAGATTAATGATTACAAAGTGTTCGATTCGGCAGACCAACATTCATTATGACACCAAATTTTATGACTAGCATTTAACAAATGCTATAACTTGCATCAAAAAGCTATAATTAGAACACGCTCGGAAAACGCCCATAGAAAAGAAAAAACTAAGAAGCCTGAGAAAAAAACACAAGTCCTAAGTTCAGACATGACTTCTGCTTTCTTTAACTCATTCAACGTAATCACTTTTCAAAGGACTATCTAGCTTCTAGATCTATTTGTGACACCAAGTCATGGACAATTGGCCTTGATAGTAAGTTACCCAAAAAGTGGTCTACAAACATGGACTCTGCTGCATCTAAACAAAAAAATCACTGCGCAGCCTTGAAGACCAGATCGGGTCACAGATAGGGGAGATAACCAGTGAATCAGCGTCTTCCCCATCTCTTGCCTACATTCTTGTTCTGCACATTTCGGGACTCTCTGGGGCCTTTCATTCGTCCTTGCTCCCCCCCCCTCCTCAAAGTTATGACTGTGGGTGGCCCGAGTCTTTTCGATAGCATCGCGCCTCCAGAGGCGTCGCCTCTGAAATACAACACGTAACACAGTGAGGCGTTTGTCTGTGACGAGAGGCTCAATCTGACGGGACAAATAAATAGATTCTGTCGCGAGCTATTTGAAAACAACTTACCGCATGGCTCTGAAGGAAGAATGTTGCGGGACTGCAGTGTTCTTATTTAGTAAGACAAACAACAGACATCACACTGTAGCTGGTGTATAGTTAAGTTTAAAATCGCAAGTCAGTCCCTTTTACTTTGCGTCACAATCAACCCAGTTTCTCCGTCACAATCAACCCAGTTTCTCGTCACAATCAACCCAGTTTAACCGAATTTCACTTGAACTAATTCCCCACCACCCAGGCAAATCTATATAGCAGTAATACACAACAGTAAGAGAAAACAATAGCATAGAGTGTTCTAAAAACAAAAGACACACACAAAAACAAGAAGGGGGGGGGGGGATAATTATGAACATGGGAACAGATATAGCGCCAACTGTCTAAAACTGAGGTTGATTAGGACATGGCAAAATTTTAAATTTTAGGTCATGAGCATTCTGTTTGGTCTTACAAAAACACAAGTAGAAAAATACAAAAATGTTTTAAAGATCTTGTCAAACTCCTTCGAGCTATCCACTTCGCTCATTGTTTCTCGCTCTCTCTTTCTGACAGGTTCTTCAATTCTTCTTTGTCTAAACAACCAAGACTTTTACACAAAAAAAATTTTTCCCTCTCCCGCCTCTTCAGTGTTCTTTCTACTGTCCCCTTCCGGGTCTCTTAGCACCTACCTATGTACTAACTCAAACAATATCCGCAAGGTCCTTCCCGCAGTAAAGGAAAGATGGCCACAAGGAACATTGACTCGGTACCCTCTTGAACTTTTCACTTTATGTTACTAACAACACGAGGGTTTGTCTATTACACATAGGTCTCACATAAAACATTCTCTTTTTTCAATACTCTCTTGTATCCACACACTGCCTTTGTCGCACTCCCGACACCATTCCACACACTTTCTCCCCAATCGTTGGTCGCGTGTGGCTATCTTAAAAACATGAAAAACATTTTTTTAAATACTTTTAAAAAATAAAACTTATATTAAGCGTAATTGCATCAATTAGTTTGAATCAGTTATGTAATTAAATTTGCAAAAGATCTAGATTGACAGTTATAAATCTGGGATTAAAAATATTTTTAACAATTGTTTTTGTTCAGCCAATCTCTGTGAATATTATCGTGATCGCTTTTAAAATGCATGTAAAAAAAAAAGAAGTTGCACGACTTGTATTCGAACTCAGCGCTCAAGCCTCCTCAAGAGAACTAATTCAATGTTCACCACCACATCTGTCAATTGTTACGTATCTAGGTAACAATGCCTAGATACTATTTTTTTTTTCTTGACCTGTAGGTTGTCTGCCCCTTTGTGTAATAAGTTTTTTTTTATTTTATTTTTCACGGTGAGTCAAGCCACACAGACAGTGACCGGTCCTTGACCTATGTGTGTACCTCTGGTTGAAAGGAGGGTGGTTTTTTTTTTTCTGTCTCTTTGAAGAGCGTTCTAGATCTGGGTGTTGATGACTTATTCTGTTCTAGAAATTACTAGATTTGTCTTGATATCGACGCGCGGTATATTATATAAAGACCGCCCGTGTAACGTTGACGGACAGACATACGGAGACAGCCGTGAGACAGAATAGCGGAGACATTGCGTGACCCGTGCGTGATATACCAATTGATCGTGTAAGTTAAGATTTTTTCTTTTTTCAAGGCCTTGCTTGTATTTGTAATTATATTTTCAAACTCTGGTATTGTAATATTTTTACATGCCATTTTTGTAAAAGGGTTTTGGTCAACCCTTCCATTTTGTATTGAGTAAATGTTTGTTTTTTTTTTCTTGCTTTATGTGATTCAGTTAAAAGTACTATTCGAGTTATATTTTATTAAACATTAAGTTGATATTTTACCTTCCGATTTCTTGTGTCATTTTTTTTTGTTATTCATTGTAAGTCTTTGATTAAATTCAGACTTAAGATAAGTGACACAACAGCTTTTTCTATTGTCACGTTCCCCTAGGCAAGCCATTTAAAAATTAGAATTCAATTCGTAATACGTGACACAATCAAGACCAAACAAAACAATAATTACCTGATTGGTAATTTTTTTTTTAAATTGGTTCTTATTTTGTCAGGTACAAGAAATAATTGAAGTTTCAACTTGATCCGAGATTTCATGTGGGAGAAATAACATGTACAAACTTTTTACCTGACAGACAAACAGAGTGAGTTGAAATTTAAAAAAAAAAAAACACTTAAATACTTTCTCTCTTCAATCATGTGTCATGTGTGGCAATCTTAAAACAACACTTCACAGATGAGCCACGACGACCAATCTATTACACACACTCCCAATTGTTTCCCACAGAGTTCATTGCGTGTATTCAGATCTGTACTGGCATTCTGATGACAATCCTTGTCTACTACGTCATCAGTTCTTAAGTCTTCAACGATGTGCTTGCGTGTCTGCGGGTGAGTCTAGGTGAGAGCGTCCCGTGTGCACGAGCACGCTGCACGAGGTGACCACTCTGAGCGCCGACCCTGAGATTCCGTGCCGCCGCTGCATGGGTTCACGTCCATCATGGGCGGAAGATAAGAGGAAGACATGGATTGCCTTATCTAAAGAAACAAATGACGTCTGCAACCTGGAGGGGGTACACACCAAGGAGCGGATGAGGGGCGCCAAGAAACAAGATAAAGAACGTTGCACCAAAGAGGGGCTAAGGTGCGCCCCAAGAAGTGAAATTAAAATAAAACAAAAAAATTTATAACCTCCTTCAAATTTTCATAAAACTCGTTTACGTAATGAAGACAAGACGTAACGTCCCGGACTTTAAAGTTTTACCTCAGTCATACAATGAGGTAATGAGAGAGAGGAAGAGCCATGTTACGTCTAAGGAAAATGGAGTCTTCTTCCGACTTGTGAAGAACAAAGGAGTTGGTATATTTAATATTTAAGAAAACTAAAATTTACAATGCTCTATGACTACTTACATAGAAATATGCATATCTATTCAAAAAAAAACAACAACAACCTAAGGTTTACATTGCTCTATATCTATCTATTTACATAGAAATATGCATATTTAAGAAAACTAAGATTTACATTGCTCTATATCTATCTACTTACATAGAAATAGGCATATTTAAGAAAATTAAGGTTTGCATTTCTCTATATTCTATATCTATCTACTTACATAAAAATATGCATATTTGAGAACACAAAAGTTGATATTACTCTATATCTATCTACTTACATAGAAATAGGCATATTTAAGACAACTGAGGTTTAGGAAGACATAAGCATATACCGGTATATTTAAGAAAAGTCAATGCAACTGGCTTATTTTAAAATATATTTCAAGGTAGAGGAACTCGTATGTTCATTATTTTTCCAGGTTATCGCTCGCTACGTAAGTCCTTTAACAAACTCATTAAGTAAAAGATGAGTTAAGAAAATCGTCGTATCTTATACAGTTTGTAGAGAATGACTCTTTCAGCTGAACATCTTTCGTTATTAATACTTTTAATGTGAGACTCTTCAAACAAGACATGTAGTCTTTGTACATGTTCACCTTACGGCCTCTAAGCCAATAAAGAGTCTCCTATTGTATAAAGAATGTCTCAAGACTTAAAACTACTTTAGTAAACATTATTGAAAGGTTAGAAAGGACATGAGAACAGCTAATGTTGAGCATCAACATGCTACTAGTACTTGCCACATTTTTGTAATGAAACGTCTGTTGACATTTCAATGAATCGTGATGAAAGATGTTTCAGTTTTGATTGTAACTTGATAGGTACGTGGTCAGAACTCTGGCCTCTCATGTAAGAAATTAAAACAATCAGGTTGATGTTTTAGTTCTAGTTTCAACATTATTCTGTTCTAGTTTCAACATTGTTCTGTTCTAGTTTAAACATTGTTCTGTTCTAGTTTCAACATTGTTCTGTTCTAGTTTCAACAATGTTCTGTCCTAGTTTCTACATTATTCTGTTCTAGTTTCAACAATATTCTGTTCTAGTTTCAACAAAGCTTGCATTAACTACCCCAGGAGGTCGGCGCCACAAACTTTACAAAATTTAGAACATTCCCAGGCAGTGTATCCATCAAAGTTTTAAAAAATAACAATTAGGTTTTTTTTTAAACACACATACATACCCACACGTTTTCTTTATGTTTAATTGTCCTTCCTGTGAAAATCTGGTGGTGTTTTTTATTTTATTATTATTATTTTATTGTGTTTTTTAATTAGTGCTAGTAAAGCGAAATGAAGTTGGAATTTAAAATAATAATTTAAAAAATATTTTAAAATGTGAATAACCGAGGTCTAAAAAGAATTAGTTTTTAATGGAATTATTTTGAAATGAAAACCCTGTCTGTAATGTGTTTGTTAAGCTCGGCCCTTTGTGTAGTGTTTAGTTTTAAAAACTTGAATCTAGTGAGAAATCCCCAACATGAAGTGTTCTTACTAAGTAGCCAGTCTGCGCTATCCAGACATCACCTAGACTCTACACACTGTAGCCTGCAGTAAAGTTAGATCAATACACAAAGAGAGGATTACGGCATCCCTCCCCCGGAACCAGATGGCTGGTCCTGTGAATGGGAAAGTCATCCTATGTTCACTTGAAGAGAGCGCCTCGAGCTAATTGTGTTATGGCTGGCACTATGTAGTTCTCATGTACGATCATCATAGATGCAGACTGTACTCCACTGACAGCAGCGTGGACAGTCACAAGAATGCAGTTGATTGGCGCCAGAATGAAATTCTATTCTGGAAATGATGTAGAAAATAAAAGGGAGGTAACAAGTAGAGCATTCTGCTGCCAGATGAAAAATCACAGAAAAATAATAAGAGGCCTTTTACATCCAATAAAACAAAACAAAATAAAAAATGGGAAATCATTTTATTAGGCTGATGTGGAAAAAAAAATAATTATGCGCATTTTTATTTTGAAGATCCAATGTTAAAATATAAATATATAGTGTTCAGGTAGATTTAGTAAGTAATGGAAATGAGTCGGCATCATTAATAAATAACATAGTTACAAATAGCAGTGCACACAGAAACACAGACTCAAAATCGGCCCCCGAAGTGGTCCACCCAGGCAGGCTTCAATATTTTCAGAAAGAACATCCAAATGAAATTATATCAAAGACAAATGAGAGATAAGAATGGAGAAAGAAGGTTAACAGATCTTGTGTAGTGCCCCAACGGTCCCGCAGATCAAAGGATAGGTGAAAGTGAATGTAAAGTTAGATGTGAACCTGGTCTAACTAGTTCCCCTTTTAGACCTTGTGGTCTATAGGGCAGATGATGTAAAGTTCATCTGTTTTTTGTGGCCTACGGTTAACGAGGGTGTCATTTAGCCGGCACAACGACCAACCGCCTTTACTTTTCCCCAACTAATGTCAGGTACCCATTAGAGCTGAGTGAACTCAGAGGCGCACAAAGATTCCAAAGTTGAAAATCCCGGTCTTCACCAGGATTCGAACCAGGGACCCCCGGTTCGGAAGCCAAGCGCTTTACCGCTCAGCTACCGCGCCTCCCCTGGCCTAACTGATGTCTTATAATTGATCAAATTGTTTGGAAAAGGCTCAATCTCTTTTTCGAATCCTCCAAAAAAAAAAAAAAAAAAAAAAAAAATTCCCGCAATAAAATTTATCTTCATGACAATGAAGTTTACAAGATTACTATTCGTTTTAAATTAGGTCTAACTTATAATGCATACTAATTAGCTTTTTCTCTTTAAAAAACTGTTTGCATAACTGATTTTAAAAATTAGATTTTTCGCTTTCAGAAAAAAAAAAAGTAGCCGTTGCATCAGAATTTTGAATGGCCTAAAATATTGTGATGTCGGATTTTCAATATCTTTTCTAGTTTACGAGATCTAAACGGGACGGACGGACAGACGGACAGACATTTCGCACAAAACTAATAGCGTCTTTTCCCCTTTCGGGGGCCGCTAAAAATTATACTTTATATATTTCACGTATTGTAAAAAGTTATCTTGTTTCAATAATGCACATGCAATAAAACTCAAGAGAATACAATAATCGATATAATCGATACAATATAGATCCAGATTACTGTAGAGTTGACAGAAGAGTGAAATCAACTGAACGTATCATAAATTTTAGATTTATCTACAGACTATGACCTATTCAATGATTTAAAGTAATTCTAGTCGTTTTGAAGTCGTGGTTTAACTGAAGAAAATACAACAAATGTGACAGAAGAAAGTAAGTTCTTATCAAAAATTAATTCTTGAGCAATGGCGAGTTCTTGAAAAAAAAAGTTCTTCAAAAAAGTTCTTGAAAAAAAAATTCTTGGAAAAAAAGTTCTCGAGTAAAAGTTATTGAACAAATGTCAGTTCTTGAAAAAAAATCAAGTTCTCAGAGTCAAAGCGATTTTTTGTTATGTAACAGTCTCTCCCTTTACTATTGCACCCCCGCTGCTCTAAGGAGTTCTTCAAAAGACATTGTTAGTAGTGACAGCTCTAGTAACCCCAAGGAGCGCAGCTCGTGTCGTACAAACAATCAACTTACTGTGACAGTGGAAAAGCCCCACTTTGCACGTTGAAGACAAACTAGACCAGCTTTAACTCGTCAACCAAATATTTGTGTACTGAGTAGAAAAAGGCTTTTGTACTCTAATAAGCAGATAATCATTATATAAACTCTTCCATTCGAGTGAAGTATTCTTCAAACTAATAGTAAAATTCGAAGCAGAATATTTTGGCGACGCCATTTAGAGTCGCGGTCGTTTTGGCGATGCCTTAATGGCGACAGTCTATTTTGGCGCTCAATGTTTAAGATACATTATATATGTTCATTTCATGTTGACTTTTCATTTTGAATGATACATATCTATGTTTTGCCTGTGTTTCGAGAATATAATAATAGGGGGAAAGATAGAAAAAATGTGTGTCCATTAGATTTCAAATTTAAATTTATTGTGTTGGTATTGACATATCACATAAGATCATACTATTGTATGGGTTCCATTAACCCATGTGGCTTATCAGATACGAATGTGTATGTGTTTAAGTTTGTAATTATTTTCTTTAGTTTTTCCAAAAATAATTTTGCTTTTGCATGTGTATAGTTCTATAGTTGTTTGTTTGTTTTGTTTGTTTTGTTTGTTTGTTTGTTTTGTTTGTTCGCTGTTTGTTAGTCTCCTAGTCAGGAATTATCTGTTTCTGTCTCTATCTTCTTGCCTTTTCCCGTTGTAGTGACCCTGGTCTCTAGCATCTCAATAGCGTAGTCTCAGGCGGGACTGTGACCTTTTTTTTTTTTTGTTAGGAATATTTATTCGTAAAATAGTCAAAACATTAATTATTGAAACTTTCTTTAAGGGGGGGGGGGGGGGGGGGGGGGATATGCTAATCAAATATATTTCGACATATTCAAATAGTAAGTAAAAAAAAAAAATCAATAATTTACGACTCAAACCTTGCAATCTATAGGGCAGATGACGTAACGGTCATCTGTTTCTGTGTCCGAAGGTTAACTAGGATGTCACGTGGCCAGCACAACGACTAGCCCCTTTACTTTCCCTTACTAATATTAGGTGGCCATTGGAGTTGGTCGGACTCGAAGGCGCCCTGAAAGTTCCGAAATTAAAAATCCCAGTCTTCATCGAGATTCCAACCCGGGAACTCTTGGTTCGGAAGCCAAACGCTGTACCATTCAGCTACCGCGCCACTTAGACATATTCGTATAGTAAAAAGAGAAAAAAACTTCACTGTATTTTTTTAATTTTGATTTCTGTTTGAACCTCTAGCGCAAAAATGTGCATAGTCAGTATCATATTTCTTAACATCTCCATCTGAAAATGAATATTTTGGCTTAAAAAAAAGATTGTTACGTCTATTATAATAAGCTTGTCTTCGAGCCAGAAGATTAACGATGAGTACAGTATTTCACATGGCTACGAAGTCCCAGCTGCGACCTACTTATTTTGCCACTCCCACCGTAGACATAACCGTTGTTCGGCGGTGGACGATTTAGGCTCTCTTAAACATGCGTTTATTTAGTGGCTAAAGATAATTAGAAATGCAGATATAAATGAGAAAGTACGCAATATGCACACGACTTGCAACAATCATCAAGCCTTGGGAAAACATGGTGTCTTTAAAACAAAGCCACAAAAAAACAAGAAGCACGCCATTCAGGCGTGGGAGAATATTCACTGCAGGTTTGCACTGCATGTCTATGAATTCCACCCTATTGACTTAATGTTCCCGCAGTGCTACGTGCTTCTAATGCCAGGACTTGTTAGAGAAGACCAGGACAGTTACACGGAGAGAAAAGATGTCATGTGAATGATCACTCAGACGTAACGTTAAAAATCCACTAGATCTATAAGCGCAGTGAATGATTATTTACATAGTGGAACAATGAACGCAGACTGACATAATAACTAAATCTCACCCAGTGCTGGAGGGGGGAGGGGGACACAAGGTCCCTAAAGCCAGATTTTTTTTTCATTTGTAAACATGCACAGAACGCAAAGATAGGTGGATCGTCAATATCGTCTTCTCAAGACACACGTTTAGTTGAGAGACGTGTACATTGTAGATGTCGTCAACAGGATCGAGGATACACAATTATTTACTCTATTCACAACGTTAGGTCAACGGTATTCACCATCATCCAATCATTTGCGTTCCTCGTGGAACATGGCGCCTCGGTAAAAAAAAAAAAAAACAACAACACGCCACTCTCCACGCTCTCTCTTTTGTTTCCCAACTTGTTCCTGCTCTCTCAGCGTCATCTAGTACACTGCGCCGCCATGTTCTTGTTCGTCTGCGTCTTTAGATTCGATCTAAGACTGTCTGACTCTGTAGTTGGCATCTTTTCTTTGGGTGTGAGCATTATATATCCACTTTCTTACAAAGATCTGCACCTCTTTAGTTCTATATCCTTACATTTCCCAGAGTTCTGTGTAATTTCAAGCGATTTCAATTAGGAACAATAAGGAACCAGTGCAAGCTAAAGTTCGTTTTATCAGGTCTCAGTATGACTCCACCATTTTCTAATAAAATCTGAGACAGAAAACATTTAGTTCTAAGAATCTATATTTTTAGTTACAAATCTAGATCTTTTGTTTTAAAAATGGCAAGTAGGCTACGTAAGTAAAAAGGCCAAAAGGCGATAGCGCACACCTTAGTTCTAGTAGGCCAATAGCGCACACTTTAGTCCTAGTAGGCCAACAGCGCACACCTTAGTCATAGTAGGCCAATAGCGCACACCTTAGTCCTAGTAGGCCAATAGCGCACACCTTAGTCCTAGTAAGCCAATAGCGCACACCTTAGTCCTAGTAGGCCAATAGCGCATACTTAGTCCTAGTAGGCCAATAGCGCACACTTTAGTCCTAGTAGGCCAATAGCGCACACTTTAGTCCTAGTAGGCCAATAGCGCACACCTTAGTCCTAGTAGGCCAATAGCGCACACCTTAGTCCTAGTAGGCCAATAGCGCCCACATTAGTCCTAGCAGGCCAATAGCGCACACCTTAGTCCTAGTAGGCCGATAGCGCACACCTTAGTCCTAGTAGGCCAATAGCGCATACTTAGTCCTAGTAGGCCAATAGCGCACACATTAGTCCTAGTAGGCCAATAGCGCATACTTAGTCCTAGTAGGCCAATAGCGCATACTTAGTCCTAGTAGGCCAATAGCGCAAACTTTAGTCCTAGTAGGCCAATAGCGCGCACTTTAGTCCTAGTAGGCCAATAGCGCGCACTTTAGTCCTAGTAGGCCAATAGCGCACACTTTAGTCCTAGTAGGCTAATAGCGCCCACATTAGTCCTAGTAGGCCAATAGCGCACACATTAGTCCTAGTAGGCCAATAGCGCCCACATTAGTCCTAGCAGGCCAATAGCGCACACATTAGTCCTAGTAGGCCAATAGCGCATACTTAGTCCTAGTAGGCCAATAGCGCATACTAAGTCCTAGTAGGCCAATAGGGCGCACTTTAGTCCTAGTAGGCCAATAGCGCACACTTTAGTCCTAGTAGGCCAATAGCGCATACTTAGTCCTAGTAGGCCAATAGCGCACATTTTAGTCGTAGTAAGCCAATAGCGCATACTTTAGCCCTAGGCATCAAAATCATTTTTAATCACTTTAAACCAGACTTGAATTGAATGTTCATGTAGTATAGGCTGATTTGAAAACACTGGATGTAAGTAGGCTCTCCTTCCGTTTGCTCAGAATGTTGGAAAGGGATGTTTAGATGTCTAGATGTTTATCTAGCCTAACACACTGAGTTCGAGGCTGCCTTAGAAAATGATAAATTTAGATCTACAGTCATTGAAAAAGAAATAAGACAAGACAAAAGCATTGTTTTGTTACAGAACGCGCCGCGTCAACTTGTTTCACATGCAGCTTTACCAAAAGTGAAGATAGGTGACTTGTGTGTGTGTGTGTGTGTGTATGTTACGGCTGTCTCGTGTGACGAAGCGGCGGGCTAACTTCAAGTAGGCGAAAAGACTCCGCAAAGCTTATAAAATAACGAGCTCTCACGGGGGCTCGCCAGAGACAACCCCACACACAATCACTGCAAGAGCTGGGGGGAGAAAGTGAGAAAGCCACGGGGATCCCACGCGAATCAAGTGACAATATATTTCTTTTTTTCTCTCAGTGAAATTTCACGTTTCAAAGTTTGATTTGCCCTGAGCTGGTTATAGATTAGGGAGAGATCGACTCGACAAGCGTCATTCGAAACTTTCACAAGCCGCGGAGAGTTGCTGTGGAGAAATTAGATATCTTATAAGAGAAATCAACTATCCTATAAGAGAAATTGTATTGTTTCTATCGGAAGCCTCTATTTCAAACTTGTTTGGATAGAACTTATTAAGGAGACACGACTTAACAGAATGTGGCTTACGATAATAATCGCGCTGACAGGTGAGATCAATGTAATATAACATACATTTAGGTAGGCCTATGTAAACATAGGTCATGATCAAGTAGCATAGATCAATATATAGATAAAAATAGATTGCTTTCATTAAAGCCACATCTACAAAGTGTATTTAAAATAAAAATAGCTTTCATAAAAACAAGAGAGAAAAAAAACACGATATCATTATCAGATGTAAATAAGTAATAAGGAACTTATCGCGACGGTAGTGATAAAAGTACCTAGACCCATATAGTGTTAGGCCCAAAGTGAATGCCTGTACTACAGTTTTAATTGACAGGATTGACTCTATCAAGGTGATAGTGTGTGTGCCCTAGACCATATATACACCTACACAAACTGAACACGCTAAATGACTTTTTATGCAATATTTACTTCGCCTAACACACTAGGACTTCATAACAAATTTCATCTAGCCATTTTGGTTGAAACAGGCCATCTAGCCATTTTGGTTGAAACAGGCCATCTAGCCATTTTGGTTGAAACAGGCCATCTAGCCATTTTGGTTGAAACAGGCCATCTAGCCATTTTGGTTGAAACAGGCCATCTAGCCATTTTGGTTGAAACAGGCCATCTAGCCATTTTGGTTGAAAAAATCTGAAAACACTTCTTTAAAAAAGTTAATGTAATAGTTCTTCCACTTGGTCTAAAAGTATTTATAAACAAGCATTACTCCCCCCTGACTGCATCTCTGGCATCTCCCATCTGACCCATCTTGCAAGCATTAAACTAATGGACGCTGATAGGTCAGAACTCACCCGAGGGCCAGTTATTATTGTCCCTGGAAACCTTTCATGGATGCCAAAACGACCCAGTATGCCCCTGTCTGGCATTATTTGGAACAGAGATAACCCACGAGACTCTTGATGCCTTTAGCTTGGACTTGGACTAAAACACTTAATGTTTGTAACTCAAAGTAAACATCTGCACTTAGATTCAGTGCTCACTCAAGGCACACACGTGAATCCAGGGCGTCATGAGCAACACGAGTGACATGTGCACACTATTTAGAACATGCGCCTCACCCACTCTAACTCACAGCCATGACCTTTAAAGACTCCCTTGATCTTAAAGGCGCCCTAGGCTTTAGTCAATTGTCAAAACATTGAAAGACGACTAAACAACGTAACACACATTGCTAAACTTTTACATGCAAACATATATTGTGATTCGTGACAGATTTTAAACATTTTCCTAAGACCAACCATTTGGAGTCGAACACACTTGATAGAATACAACTTTTAGATTAAGTAAATCCTAAAATTACATTTAATATCCATTTAATAGTTAAAGTAGACAAAGTTTTGAAACAAAATTTTAGGTTTTCCAGACCGACTACTTGCCATGTGGTCAGTTGTAAGATTTAAAAAGACCCGGAAGACATGACAAACTCCAATATCTGGAAAAAATAAAGTGAGACGAATACAGGAACTTGTTCTAATGATTCGTATACTATTGTCGTTATACAGTGTCGTAGACTCAGGGCCGTCCCTTACAATTGTGGGGCGCTTAAACGGATTGCGCCGGGCCCAGTCCGGGTAGGGATAAGCATAGTGTCAAAATAAAGATTTTGCATAAAATACATTAGTTTTTGCAATAAATTTTTATTAAACGAAAGCTGACAATGCTGTATTCTTTTATCGCGCGTATATTTTTCTAGAGATTTTTTAGTTTTCAGGAGATTTTGATAATTTTAGGAGATTTCCAGGACTTTTAAAAATTATTTTGCAATTACGAGATTTCCAGGAGACCTTGAAAAATTCGGAGTCCGCTGGAACCCTGTTATTATATACAAGTTATAATGGTTTAATTTAATAATTTACACAGAATTAGCGCGGGGCCCACTGCAACCGCATAGGACACGCTAAATAGGACGGTTGCAGTGGCCCAAGTCTGGTCCTGTGTATACTATTGCCTCTGTTCTACAGTGTCGTATACTGGGCCCTCACTGCCGTACAAGGAACCTCTGATCTAGTTTTAAGTCTCATATCGGGCTGGCGTGTGAATACGACTATCTCTTCTTGTGCTTGCGAAATGTAATTGTGTTCTTCATGATGCGTAGATCTAGTAACAATGACTAAAAAAAAAAGTAAACTAGTCTATTGTGACAAGAAGAAAGAGGGACTCCAAACCAGATTTCCTAAATCATGTGGGTCATTGTTCGCTAGTTTTAGGTTGAAGAGGTTTAGTGTTTGTAGTCAGTGTTAGGGGCTGCCGGGATGGTGAGAAGGTGACCTTGCATTGAACATTGTAGGCTCTGTGCCAGGCATTAGGCCAGTGCTGACGTGTAGAGGGTTAGGGCGTAGGTATACCTATCAACGAACATGAATTAAAAGTAATGAGGAAAGTGTTTATGCGTTGTAATAGAGTAGATCCAGTAGTCTGCTGGAAAGTTGAATCACAGGTTAGCATTGAGCGGACGGGGGCAGGATAGGTTTAAATACTGAGATAATTAATTGTATTGAACAATTTGTGTCAGTGCCACCCCACCCCTTTTTTTTTTAAATGAGGCATTGAAGTACATTAGTGTATGACCTCAGAACGAAATGTTGTAAAAGCTAAAACATAATCTTTTAGTTTCTTATCAAATTTTAAGTGATAACAGAAATTAAAGCGTAGCTAGACAATATGGGACTCAAAAGTCTAGAACAAAGTAGGTCTACATTAGCTTGACGGTAGTCCAAAGTTATAGTTTTCGTAGAACATAGAAAAAAACATAACTATTTTAAAATGACATTGAGCTACAGACGTCAACTAGAATTCGAAATTGCATTTACTAAATGTGAAAATCTTTGGTTGAAGTTACTCTAACAACCTCCGCCTTGCAACGGGTTCCAGAAGTCAAATATGTATTTTAAGAGGCAATAAAATGGCAATGTTTATGAGGCAGCATGGTGGAGCCTTGCCCAGTATTCCGAAAAGAAAATGTTCTAATCTGACATTGTGATAGTACTCAAGAATCGGTATTTGGTGAGTACTTGGGCTAGGATCAACCAGTGATGTTCCTTAAAACCAACCAGCTAGATACCACTGGCGATGAGACATTAAAATATAAACAACCAAACAATTGAACTCATTGGCACCACAGAAAAGGCATATGCCATTTTAAATGGGCACAAATCCTGGGCACTTGTCAAGGGCTGACACCGTATTAGCCACCCAATGTTCCTGCGTGCGCCAGAATGACGTACTGTTAAGGTCAATAACCGTCACATGAGAATTGAATTTTCAGACTGTATCTTCGTCTGAGTTGTGTTTACTAGACCAAGAGAAGTAAATACATGAAATGTTCCAAATCTAGAACAAAAAGATTCTCTTTCTGTTATTTCTATTAGAGGTTAGAGGTAAATAAAATAGTATTATACTGTTTTAATTTGCAAAGCCACCCTTTCAAGTAATTTCTCAGTGTATTTCGTTAGTCTCTTAGTGAGACCCGTGTCAGAAACGACTTGTGTCAAAAAAAAAAAAAAAAAAAGGAAGCAGAAAGTGATCCGCATTATTCTAGTGACTTCGTGGTTTGGGTGCTGCCTTTTGCTACGTTACATTTAACTTTCAGGCCTTCCTATAGAAGTGCAGAACGGCAGGCGATTACGTCAGGCAGATTTCGGACTAGGGACTAACACACGCAGCCATTCATATCTTAATACAGGGCAGTCCTCAATATTTATATAATTATATACTGACATCAGCATCTGTCTTTGTTTACAAGGGGATCAGGTTCGCATTATTGAGAAGCAATCCAATTTTTATATCTTCATACTTGATTCGCACCCTCATCACAAACATGATTTGACTTTTATCACGTTCACCATGACTTTGATTGACCTCCCCTTGACTGCACGCGCAACAAGGCCGGTTACTCGTTATCTCGTGAGCATATGCCATAACAAAAAAAAAAAAAAGAGCATTACCTACCCTTTGCGTTGTCTACACCACCTTCCCACAGCGCCCCCTAATCTGAGACAAAGAGATCAAAGGGAGAAAATAAAGAAGCTATTTGTATGAAAGTGCGGGGGGAAGAGAGAAGGGGGGAAGAGAGAAGGGGGGAAAACCCAGGGAAATGCCTAAAAATTGTATCTTTTCGATAAGAAATATAAATTTATATGACAATAGCACGTCCATTTTTTTTTTATTTTTAGAAAAATAGCACCGGCCTTGACATTTAGATCTAACTGTAGTGCGCGTTCTATCGTATTCAACAAATGTATATTGTGTATATCCCATTCAACTTGTATACTTACGTAACCACATCTAAGGATATACAGTAAATCTGTATTGATAATGATATACAAGTCAAACATGTTAGTTCTCAAAACAAACATTCCAATAAACTTTTCTTTGTTAGAGCCTTTGTTCAGGTTCTCAAACTGGGGAGGGGGGAGGTATGATGTGGTAAGGACTTCATCCCTCTGTCAACAGATTATCCTCTACACAACTCATTTAGGCAAAGTCCTCATCCCTCCTAAGGCTAACACCAGTACTATGAACATGGCTCATATTTGGGCAGGTTATCTTCATCCAGCTTAGACCAAGCGCAGGAGTCTCTCTCTCCCCCCCCCCCCCCCCCCCCCCCTATTTTGCCTGTCTAAGGTGACATGCCACTGACGTCTGCGCTGGACTTCCTCTTCACACAATTAATTAAAATGTCTTTCACGATAGAATTTCCGCCATAGCCGTCTCCCTCCTCCTTTCTTTTGTTAACATTAATAAAAAAAAAAGAAAGTAGTTTGCCCGGACGCTCTGCACTCCCTCTTTAAAGTTGTATACTCCCTACAAATAAAGTGTCTAATGTTTGATAAATTATAACATTACTTACCTACATCAATTCTCATACTTGTATAGGTCAGGGATAATAGAGAGTACTGCTAAACAGTTAACTTATTTTAAGATTTCAACTTGTTGAAAGTTTTTTAATCAATTAGTTTTACATGATCTGGCACTGTATGCAGTCTGGCACTGTATGCCTGAATATTTTTTTTCATGGCAACGTAGTAAAAGTGATTAGATCTCTATTGTTCATTTTACTTTTGGAAGGAGGTGGCAGCGGACGGGCTAAGTGTACGTTTGGATTTCAAATTAAGGGAATCCAAAGTTCGAATCTTGGTGTCTCTTAAGATGTTAAGTCCACAAGTCCACTAGCGCTAAACCGAAGCCCAGAAAAGTCCAGACGGTTGGTCATCGGGCTGACCATGACATAATTAGGTCTCAACGTTTCAGTTAGACGTTAACGAGTTTCCGTGCTGTCAGCTGAACAGAATAAATGTCAGGCTTGTAGATGGCCAGGAAGATTTTGTCAACACAAAACACACAGCACACCTATATAATGATATATACACACAGCCCCAGGTGAACATTTTCTTTAGGGAGGGGAGGGGGAGAGATAATCTTTTTTTAAAAAAAAGGAAATAACTTCAGAAATGTTTAGCGCATGACATGACAACACATTTAATTAAGACATTACCAATCCTGAAATAAATGTAACGTGTACATAAAAGCTACCTGTTCTCCAGTTAATGAATATTCAAACTTCCCCAAACTACATTCAAAATCTGTGCTAAGTTCTCTAAAGTGCTGTGTTTGAAGTGCTTTAAGGTACTGCATTACATCTCTAACGTGCCCTGTAAGAGTTCTCTAAACGTCTAAAGTACCGGGCCACGAGTTCTCTATACGTCTAAAGTACCGGGCCACGAGTTCTCTTATCGTCTAAAGTACCGGGCCACGAGTTCTCTTATCGTCTAAAGTACCGGGCCACGAGTTCTCTTAACGAACCGGGCCACGAGTTCTCTTAACGAACCGGGCCACGAGTTCTCTTAACGAACCGGGCCACGAGTTCTCTTAACGAACCGGGACACGGGGTCTCTTAACGAACCGGGACACGGGGTCTCTTAACGAACCGGGCCACGGGGTCTCTTAACGAACCGGGACACGAGTTCTCTTAACGAACCGGGACACGAGTTCTCTTAACGAACCGGGACACGGGGTCTCTTAACGAACCGGGCCACGAGTTCTCTTAACGAACCGGGCCACGAGTTCTCTTAACGAACCGGGCCACGGGGTCTCTTAACGAACCGGGACGCGAGTTCTCTTAACGAACCGGGACGCGAGTTCTCTTAACGAACCGGGACACGGGGTCTCTTAACGAACCGGGACGCGAGTTCTCTTAACGAACCGGGACGCGAGTTCTCTTAACGAACCGGGACACGAGTTCTCTTAACGAACCGGGACACGAGTTCTCTTAACGAACCGGGACACGAGTTCTCTTAACGAACCGGGACACGAGTTCTCTTAACGAACCGGGACACGAGTTCTCTTAACGAACCGGGACACGATGCCCACGCAAAATTGTACAATTAATATCCTTCAGCCTTAAGCTATTGAAGGGCTATGTCGATTCAAAGGTCCTCTAATAATATACATCATAAAGTTGCTAATGTTTCTATTTACTCTAATTCTATAAATGTTGGTTTCGTCCCCAGGTCTGTCATACATACAAGCCCACAAGTGGAGCTATGACGGAGAAGACGGTAAGGTTTATACTGAAGATATCGGTCCTGGCCTAGATAGTTCCTGAATATAACTGAGAAACTATTGCCCAGCGGCTAAAAAATGCCAACTATACTCTCTTGATTATATGCCACCGATAAAAGCGATCGCCTTATCTAAATTAGAGTCGTGATACAGAGTAATACCTTGATTTCAGCAGTCAACAGAAAAGAGAACGTCACTTTTACAAATGCTTAACCTGTTGGTCTCACTTCCTTGTTCAGTCCTTACAAATCACTTTCTGTTGCCCTAGTTTTGTCAGCATGAAATGTAGAACACTTCATCACTAAAAGTGTTAATCTTTGGAATCCAATACCGCAAGGAGATTGACGATTTGTTTTAAGTTCTTACCAAACAATTGCCAGTTTTTTTCACGGCTCATGTTCTATTCATTCCCTTGAGTACATGGGCAAGTTAGTCAAAATCTCTTCACAAAGGTACTAAGTAATTCATCAAATCTTCTACAGTGAAGGCTGGAATAGATCTTTTCTAAATGGTAATGCAAGGGCCAATCTCCGCGAGCCCCTTTTCGTACAAAATATTCTAAAAATTGTTTTAGTGTATTACGGGCCTTACATGTTATTATTCCAAGCGGCCCTTTCGACCTCGTGATACCGGCCTATTAGGGTACCGGCCCAAATGTCCACATTGCTAGTCGCCTCTGATTTTGCCAATGCGTCTCAATCGAAGGAAGTGTTTCCGATTTAAATTTTTTTGTTAGCCTCTAAGCCAGGCCACACATCTGGGTGTACAATGAAATGACTTGGGCGGTGGAGATAAGTTCAATTATTTATATTCAGATAAAGTCGGTGTTAGTGCAGCGTGCTACCGGCTACATTTTTTTTATCAGCAGACGAGATAGACGCTGAATTATAGAAACTGTGGAGTGAAGGTCAAGTATTGCGTCATTAGTGCTTAATGGTTAGAAAGCTGTTTTATTTTTTTTTAAAGGAAGGGGGATCTCGGATATACATTTTTCTAACACACACACACACACAACCACACCTTGCCATTCCTTCGCACACCGGTACACACACATACCCTCCCGTCATTCCTTCGCCCTCGTGTCTCACTCGTCATCACCCTTTGATAACTATTGACCTAATTTCTCAGACCTAGAACATGTGTACGTGCATTTCTGTGGGTGACGTATCTCCCCCCTCACCCTAAGGAGAACAATCACTGCCCAGGACAGAACGCCCCCACCGCCCTGCCCTGCTAGTTTGGTAAGGCAGCAAGGGTCGTTTGTTAATGAAGAGCAGGACAAACACTTCAATGAAAGAAAGTAGCACTGGGCGACACTGTGGCGGCTGAACAAGTGTAGAATAGACCTACACACGCAAATGTAATGTGTTCATAAAGTTAGGCTCCTACTTAGAGACAATAAACCAAAACTTAAATTTGTAGCAAACTTTTCACTTAGATTTAGCCACGTTGTTGGGAATGTTCCAATCTAAGGAATATTGTATTTTAAATAGTACGTATCAGGTACAGCAGTTGGTTCTGGATTTTTTGGGAAGGGGGGGGGGGGGTGCAAATTTGACAGCCTTCTTCCACCCCTTTTCCCGTTTGAAAAAAAAATGGAGATGCTGACATTTGATGAAAACCACACACGACCTGATGACATTTCCAGTTATCCAAACCTGTGCCTGGTCAGCCATCATGTTGTCCAGACCTGACACACATTAGTAGTGGGTGGGGGTAGGTAGGGAAGGTGGGGGTAGGTAGGGAAGGTGGGGGTAGGTAGGGAAGGTGGGGGTAAACAAGTATCCAGGGTAAAAAAAAAAAAGAGGGGAGGGGAGGGGTAGGCTAACAAGTTCATTAAAATATGCAAACAAAGGTGACCGAATCAGTTTACATAAATATTTGCACTTTACAGACACAAGAAGTGATTGAAATCTAATATCATGCATTACATATATAGTTATATATGTACAAATAGTCATAGAATCCAACAGACAAAGTAGTGCTACAGTAACATCCATTGTTAAAATGTTGAATGTAAAACAATCATCCATTGCTAAGATCTAAAATTATATGTAAAACAATCATCCATCGATAAGATGCTATATTATGTAAAACTTGAAACAAATTGCCGTTAGGAGAGCATAAGTGAAACCATTTCGTCTGTTATACTTAGTTCCAAAGAAATGACTCCATAAGTGCATTGAGTTCTTTAACGCAGTAAGCTTCAAAGAATTCGTGTTATAGTGAAAAACTAACAAAACTTGTCGTAATAAAATATACTAGTATTTTATAGCCAAATTTACATATATTTTAACGTAGGGATCTTAGACAGCTTCCATAGAACATTTCATTTTAGGTTCCTAGCTCACCTAATGTGAATAATTATAAACACAACCACAAACGCCTTGGTCTTGAAAAATGTATTTTTACAGCAAATCTTGCAATGCTATACACGTAGTTGTCCAATGGCAAAAGCTTGATCCTAGTCCTTCCCACCATGTAGACAGGCCTAACCAACAAGTTCTACGTTCTAAAGTGTGTACTAAAATGTATAAACTGTACAACGTTAACGACTTGTGTTCACACCCGCAGGTCCCCTAAACTGGCACAAAAAATTCCCCGGCGGCTGCGACGGTAAAAGTCAATCGCCAATCGACATCGTACCTGAGGAAACCACCTACAGCAGAAACCTGAAGGACTTTGCCATCTGGTACGACCCACCTCATCCTGATGCCAAGTTCTACATCAAGAACAATGGACACACTGGTTAGTGTTGATAGAATTGAAATGTTTTGTTCTCTTTACTTCTGTTGCCATGCAATGCTTTGTCTGTGCCATGCAATACTGTGTGCCATGCAATACTGTGTGCCATGCAATGCTTTTGTCTGTACTATGCAATGCCTTTGTGTTTCAGCTCAAGTGGAACTTCAGGGCGAGTTCTATGTGGCCAACGGTGGTCTTCCCAACGTTTATAAAGCAGTACAGTTTCATTTCCACTGGGGCCATAAGGCACACCATGGATCTGAACACACAATCGACGGAAAGGCCTACCCTATCGAGGTAAATAAAAATCTAAATTCTTTTCTTATCCTCGACACGTTCAACTCAAAAGATTGTTTTTATGTCTTTAGTACCTGATCAACTCGTACGACTGTAAACTAAGGGAGAAAACATGACTACAAACCTGCTGGCATAACTAATCTCAAATTTAATTAAACAGAAGTAGTTAAATTAAAAAGAAATTCAAATTGAAACACTTCAGCTTAAAAAAAATTTAAAAAAAATAAATGCAGTTACGAGTGAAATTGAACAGATCCATCCCGTGTGTAATTTATTACCAGAAGTATCTTTGCTAATGATCTTTTAAAGTCTTTCCATAATTGACCAGAGTGTTGATAGAAACACCATCCTGTGTAGGACTCTCACTCCGCCATCTCTTGCAAGCCCCATTTTTACCGTGCTTATCCGTTCCATTATAACCTTTGAGTCGATGGTTAAAGGTTACTATTAAAACAAGTCTCAACCATTAACTTAAGAATTTTCTTCTACGATCTGCAGCTTCATTTGGTGACGTACAATAAAGATCTTTACAAAGACGTCTTGGAGGCTCTGCCTCGCACTGGAGGCCTGGCAGTCTTGGGAGTTATGTTTGAAGTAAGTAGAGAGCTTTGATCAGTCAGAAACGTTTTTACTTTCAGAAAAACGCTGTTTAGCAAATCTAAGCCAATATTTTGCTTTTTTTCTGTAGATCTCTGAAGAAGACAACCCTGCACTGGACACTGTCATCAAAGCTTTGAAACACATCAGACCACCCAGTAAGTACTACCATCCAACTGTATTTGATATTGAGCTTGTTTTTAATTAATGCCTCTATACCTCGTTATTTCACACTGTAAGAGGTTGAGCTGCCATGTAGCCTAAATCTAAAATTGAACCATCGATAAGATATGAGACAGAAATATATGGGAATACTCAGAGCACTGCCTTTAAGAAAAAAATTATACAGAACTCAGGACTAAACGTGACAATGTTTTAACTTTTTCTTCAGTTAAAACAAGTTAGAAGAAAGTCTGTAAATGACAAAAATGTTAATGTTACACTTCAGACACTTTTTCCTTTCTTATTACTAGAATCTTCACATAGAGTCGAACTTCCAGCCTTCTCCATTCGTGACCTACTCCCAAGTGACATCACCAGGTACTACAGATACAATGGGTCACTCACAACGCCAAATTGCTTTGAAAGTGTCATCTGGACAGTATTTGACAGGCCACAGACTATCTCGGAGTCCCAGGCAAGTTTCACATTATAAATAGTCTTGTTCCTGAAACAGTTGACCACATCACGTGACTTAGTACAATTGTATATTTATGTTTGGGGACGTATTCCTTTATAATTCCTACTAATGCTGATTCATATGTTATGTTATTCGATTCTCCAGTTATCAGAATTCCGTCGTCTGCTACAAGTGAAGCACAAAAGACATCGCAGATCACTTGGTAAAGCCCAGTACATGCTCGAGCGCCAAGCAGAAGACATAAAAGCTGAGCTCGGACTGGACATACCGGTAAAGAATTAGTTCGAAACTAGTAGAATTGAGGTCTAAGCTCGAAACAAGGACTGTAATATTTTAACCACCGCTAATTTTTTTTTTATATTTCCTTTAGGCGACTGATTTACTCGACAAAGCCACAAGTCTTTATGAATACATGTCTGATATGCCTGCTAAGACAGACTCTGGTCCAGGCAAGAGGTAACATTGAACGTGCTTGGTTGCTAGCGAGGCAGTACTAGGGTAGACAACTCATGATATTTTAACATGTTATATGTTACATTGCTTACCTCCCTTAGATACTAAACTAAACTTATGATTTTACAGTGTGAAAGACGAGAAAGCTGGTGGACACAACTCTGCAGAAGACAAACACCACGGACCAACTGCATCATCGGGAGAGGTAAATATTTGAGATTATTACATATATTACATTAGAACCAAAACAACGGTCTCTATAATGTGGATATAGCTATTAGTGAGAATCGCTCATCGTTAACTTGTAACTCATAGCATTTAAGGGGGAAAATCGGGAAGGGGAGATTATATAAGACAATAATAACACAAGTAAATAGAATAGAGTGCCACGAGTATATATTTCAAATTAGGCTTTCTGACAGTCGTTCTAGTAAAAGAAATAGAACTTTTATAATTTGTCAAACGTTTGTACATCAGGCTCTAAGTTTCAACAAAACCCATTAGGTACCATTATGAGTCATACCTTAGACTGCCTTAGAGCACAACAAATAGTCCCAAAATCAAAACTGGACCTCGTAATGTTCTAAAATGTCTCCCTTTCAGCATCATTCCAAGGAGGGCGATGAAGAACACGAGAACATGGTCAATAACTACAGGCCAGTACAGCCCATTCATGAACGCAGGATCTACAGGAGCTTCAAACTGTCGGTGCCAGCGCCGGTGCCCAAAGAAGAAGCCCACTATGAAGAGACAAGAACGGGGGCTTACAAATCAAACAAAAATTCCGTGGCACAGGCTGTGTCGTCTCTCTCCCTTCTGCTGGCAACGTTCATCCTCAGTGTCATCTTGTGTTAACTTCATTCAACAACTTATTTATAAAACCAATTAAGCTTTAATTAGAAAACTATTTGTTGGAAGACTCAAGAAAACTATTAGTTGGGAGATTCGATAATGTAGCTAATAGTACTACATGTAGCGATGATGTACAAGTTGCTATTTTAGTACTTCAGGTAGCTGCTATTCAGAGGAAATGAATGGTAAATGGAAATAGATCTGTCAACATTTGGTACAAAAAAATCAGCTAGGAAGAGAATTCAGTGACAGTTTGTAAGTAATAGTTAAAACATTATACTGATGAGTGTCACGTGTCCAATGTTTTGATATTGACTTCAATGTACATCTGTTCAGGAGGCACCATGGGACAATCTCCACAAAAGAAAGGAAAATTACATTATTTATATCAGCCTGTGTAATGATGAATTGTTTCGTGGTCTGTTTTAGACAGTTGTTTTTAATGTAGTTTTAAAATAGTTGGTTCTATCAATACTAGTTTTAGTTTGTATACATGATGAATGTTTTAAAATGTTTCAGAATGTCGAGCAACGAGTTGAGTTAACGCATGAGGTGTGTGTGTTTGTGATGCATGCATGTGTTTACCTGTTATTGGCTACCTGATGTGACTATGTACTTTAATGTAATCTAGATATATTTGTGTACAATCTGTTATTATCGGCCTGTAAGTAAACTAATAAAATACGTTTTCAACAGAAAACTTTCTTTAGCGATCAGTTATTATGGGACAGGAGGCGCGTTGGCTGAGCGGTAAAGCGCTTAGCTACCAAAACGGGGTCCGTGGTTTGAATCCTGGTGAAGACTGGGATTTTTAACTTCAGGATCTTCGGGCGCCTCTGAGTCCACCCGCTCTAATGGGTACCTAACATTAGTTGGGGAAAAGTAAAGGCGGTTGGTCGTTGTGCTGGCCACATGACACCCTCGTTAACCGTGGGCCACAGAAACAGATGACCTTTACATCATCTGCCCTATAGACCACAAGGTCTGAAAGGGGAACTTTACTTTACTTATTATGGGACCAAGTAATAACAAATGAAATGACAGCCTGACAAGTTTTCTATAAGATTGCGCTTTTAAAGGGGGAGGGGGTAAGCTCATTTCCATTAAATTCTGCGTAAAAAGTTGTAATAGTAAACATTTTACCTTTTTTTTATTTAAATGCTTAGCAACATTTATATTTAAAATAGACATCTAAAAAAAAAAAAAAACAACGGTTCATAAAGATGTTTTTAGTTTGGGCATAAAGCGAATCTAGATGTTAACCTATCGTATCGCTGCATTCTTACATACAGTGGCTGTTTGGCTTACTGACGGCCTAGTGACTGACTTAGTCCATAGTTATGGTACAGTTGTATATATATGGATAGAGATGAAGCATTTGGGTAACCAAAAAATAGTATCATTTTCTTCTACACCCTCCCTGTCCCTAAAAGTAAATAGAATATATCGCATGAGTAACTGATTAAAGGCTGGCCTTCGGTTATGGCAAGACAACCAAGCAATAGTGTGTTAGTGGTCAGGCGAGAAAATACATACTGCCATAGTTAGTCAAGTCTGTACATCTACTCTTACATGTATTTTTTTATTTGCTTTCTAGATCTTACTGCATAGATTAAATTATGTCTGAGTGATGTCACAGAAACCCGTGAAAATCTGACCGTTTTGGATCGAGGCCAATCGACATAGAAGGCCTGAACACTGACCTGCAACGTCACAGCCTGTCGGCAGTTTAAAGCAATTGCTCGTTGGCACCGGACAGGTCTGTACGACGTGGCAACGAGCTATTGGTCTCCACTGCCCACAGGTTGCAACGTTGCAGGCCTTCTATAACGAATGGTCTCGTTTGGATGCGGCAGAAAAATGACGCCAGGAAAGCATTAATTACTAAGTTATTTTTTGAAAATAAATTAAAAAGAATTATAGTAGAATGAAAGGGAAGCAATGTAACAGTCGTAACAAAATTATTATTCCGATAATTTCCCTTGAAAATATAGAAACCTATTAATTACATTATATAGTACTGAAAAAACAGATTTAACCTAGGAATATCCAAAATTATTTTTGAAATTTAATCAAAAACATTAAATTGTTCATCTTTCCTTCAATGTTAATATTGAATACAATTGAAATCCAGAAAAGACAAAAAAAAAAAAAAAAAAAAAAAAAAAAAAAAAAAAAAAACTAGGACACCATGTTTATTATGAGATTTTCTGCAGAATTGATAATTATGCACGCTGATAGGATTTCAATTCATTGAACAACACCAGACTGAGAAACATTTTGAAGAGATATAATACTCTTTCCGACACTCGACTTCAATGTTTAACACCATAAAGTAAAGTTCCCCTTTCATACCTTGCGATCTACAGGGCAGATGATAAGGACATCTGTTTCTTCGGCCAGCGGTTAACGAACGGGAAGTCATGTGGCCAGCACAACGACCAACCGCCTTACTTTTACCAACTGGGTGGACTCAGGAAAGCCCTAAAAATCCCAGTCTAACCGAGATTCGATCCCAGGTTCAGAAGCCAAGCGCTTAACCACTCAGCCACCGCGCCCTTTATCAACACCATACAAATGAAAATAATTTCAACCTGTTTAAAAAAAAAAAAAAAAAAAAAAAAAAAAAGCTTCGGCTTTTAACTTTAGAACATGTAATAAATGCAGAGAGTAAAACTAGGGTGGAGAATGTCATCCAAAAATGTACTTTAATACGGTTGACCAGTATTAGGACAGATTCTTGTTATTACTGTTTCATTCTCATAGCACTCTAGGCACGTCTTCATTGTATTGACTCTACATTTCAACTTAAGTTGTAACATGGTTTCTAAATGTATGTCTATCGACAAGAACAAACATGAGATTCTATTTTGAGAACTTGAGAGTCAGATGGAGCAGTTAAAATTACGTAAGTGGTTGGTGGTCAGTTAATGAAAAGTCCAGAAGCACTTCCTCCCCCACGTCTACACTCAACTCCCCCTCTCCCCCAAGGGTCCAACTGGATGACCAAAGACTAACGTGCTTTTATAGGAATGAAACCAATCTAGGGACACTTCGATTTTACTTCTCAACAGGCCGCCGTCTCGTTGTACAGTGGTCAGTGTCCTTATTTATTGCCAGGCGTTCATTTGGTTGTGATCTGTCCCGAGTGACCCAGGGGGCTAGACATTCACATGTTTAATGGCGGACCTGTCTTAATGTTAATGGTCATTACCGGAGGACTCGCCGTGCTCACAGAGTAGCGAAATGACCACAACGTGACCTAGTATTGGCGTGTCAACAACTTGTTTACACACTTAGAAAACAAACACATAATGTCAAGCTGTCAGATGTCAAGAAGAGTTACCTCGAATTAGGGCCAATTACACGAATATATATTCCACACACACACAATCTAATTAAAGGCCAACAACACGAATATATCCCACAGAGTCTAATTAGAGGCCAATAACACGAATATATCCCACAGTCTATTAAGAGGATCCCACAGAGTCTAATTAGAGGCCAACAACACGAATATATCCCACAGTCTAATTAAAGGCCAACAACACAAACATATCCCACAGTCTACTTAGAGGCCAACAACACAAACATATCCCACAGTCTACTTAGGGGCCAACAACACGAATATATCCCACAGTCTAATTAGAGGCCAACAACACGAATATATCCCACAGTCTAATTAAAGGCCAACAATACAAATATATACCACAGTCTAATTAGGGGCCAACAACACGAATATATCCCACAGTCTAATTAAGGGCCAACAATACAAATATGTCCCACAGTCAACTAAGAGGCCAACAAGGCCAACAACACTAACATATCCCACAAAGTCTAATTAAAGGCCAACAACACTAACATATCCCACAAAGTCTAATTAAAGGCCACCAACACGAATATAACCCACAGTCTACTTAGAGGCCAACAACACGAATATATCCCACAGTCTAATTAAAGGCCAACAACACAAAGATATCCCACAGAGTCTACTTAGAGGCCAACAGGAATATCCCCTCACACACAATGTACGCACTTTCTCATAAAATCCCTCTTTTTAACAATCTGAAATTCAGAGTTTATCGGGAACATAGAATAGCGACAGGAATACATAAACACTAAATCAGAATAGTGATAGTAATAGTCGGACATCACTAAATCAAAATGGCGATAGTTTAAAATTCTCAGACATTACTACTCCACCAGAATGGCGATACTTTAAATATTGCCATCACTACTCCATCCAAAATGTGCTAGTTGAAAATAGACACCAGTAAGAGACTCGTGATCAACTTTTAAATTTTCGTTAATGCCACACATTGAAAACAATGGACAATTATTGTAGCGCTAATGTTATTAACAGTGACTACTTTGAAGATGCCGACAGAAGGAACCTCCATTGTTTTCTCCTTAATCTCTTCCACACGCTTTTCATTAGGTTTCATTCAATGAACTAATGTTTCTCCAGGCATTTATCACCTTGCCAGTCAGGGCAGACTTTCACCCCGCTGACTGCCTACCCGCTTCTCCGCCTTCCCAGTGACTCCATCAACTGGCATTTTCCTTTCGTAACGCTGAAGTACACAGGGAAACCCGAGGGTTAACGGAGCGTGAAATCAATGGTAGGTAAATGATGCCCTTGTGACAGTAAAACATAACGACTTTCTACCCGTTAACTCAATTCTCTCCCCCCCCCCCCCCCCCCCCCCCCCCCCCAAAAAAAAACGCAATGTATGTCTGCTTATAGACATAACAAAGCATGTTGTGAAATCACTGGTTTATTGGCCTTTAAAGACAATTAAATGATGGCGCCTTGGGGGAGGGGCGGGTTCGTTTTCATCTTTGCTATAGCTGAGGCATCTATAAAAGACGTTCTCGACTGTATCATTGGCATAGTTGTTGCTATTTTTTTTTTACAGGCTACTCAGAGTGTAAGACTTAGTTTGAGCTTGTTAGCTACTTTTTTTTTGTTCATACTGTCAGAAGACGGATTATGTAAGGGTCATCTGTTTCTTTGGCTGACAGTCAACGAGGGGGTCACAACGACCAACTGCTTTTACTTTCCCCAACTAATGACAGGTATTCATTAGAGTTGGCTGTTTTAAAAATCCTGACATTTAAAATCACAGTCTTCGAGATTCGAACTACACAAGGTTCGGAAGGTAAACGATCGAGCCACCAAGTCTCTTTCAAAGAGGGCAATATGAGCGGGTATATGGAGTTACGGTAGTCTAGTCATGCTTGTCAATTAGAGACTACTCAATCGATATAGACTTGGTGTCCATAATTTACATACCGACGTCAAATCTTAAACATTATTTATACATCCGAATTAGGTGACTGCCAGTGAGTGGCCATGGAATAAGTTTTTAATCCATGTATATTTCAAATTTATTCCATAGAATCAAAATGTGTAAGCTTTGAAAGAAAATGAGAGAGAGAGAGAGAGAGAGAGAGAGAGAGGTAAAAGAGATCCTTACAACTGAGTCACTCATTGATTCTGACAACTTGAGTTTAAAAAAAAAAAAATTCCTCCCACTTTTCCCATCAACCCCTCCAGGGAAAAACGCAAAGAAGGGAGAGGGGGGGGGGCTGCTATCTACGGTAGAGTCAAGTGACATCTACAAGTATAATCTGGTGTAGGTCCTTTTACTTTCTCCCACAGGGACTTTCTGGGATGGGAGTTAACATATCGAACACGGCTGTGGCGTGGGGAACAAGGGAGATGGCGGCAGGCTTGTTGGAGAAAATCTGGTCCCTTATCATTCTCTATCCATCTTAGTCTCTGGGCCATTAAGAGGGTTTTTTTTGTTTTTTTTTTCAATTTATTGTTTTATTTCACACACGAAGTAAACAGAAGGGGAAACAATCAAGTAGGTCTGAGCTGAATAGTGACATCAAGACTCCATCAGCTATCTATCCAGCTAAACAAATGTGGAATTGATTTTTTTTTTTAAATTATAAATGAAAATGAAAAAAACAAACAAAAAAACTTTCGTTTCAATAAATGCACAAATTTGTAAGTGTCTTAGAAAGTATCAATGTCTTTAGAATGGTTCATATTGTATAAGTGTCTTGGAGAGTTTCAATGTTTTTAGATGTATAACTGAAATTCTAAAATAGTTTTATAAAGTTTACATAGAGATAGAGAGAGATAGAGAGAGATAGAGAGAGAGAGAGAGAGAGAGAGAGAGAGAGAGAGCGAGATAGAGAGAGAGAGAGAGAGAGAGAGCGAGAGAGAGAGAGAGAGAGAGAGAGAGAGAGAGAGAGAGAATAATAAAAGCAGGAAGTTGTCTGGAACATGAACAAGTCAATAAGATTGGCTCAGCACGAGTGAACACAAGGAGGCGGCCTCCTCCACACCCCCCCCCCCCGAGAAAACCCAATCCTAGTTAAGTTAGGGCACAACTATTTCAGGCCACTCACAAACCACGTGACCACTTGTCTTCAAAGCGTCCAGCAGTGGAACACACGTTAGATGTTTCTCATTTAGGTTGACATTCTCTTATCCTAAACAATCTTCTTTTGTTGTTGTTGATGTGGGTTGGAGGGGCGGGTTGTTGGGTTGCAGCTCCAGACAGACAGACCAACCTACCCCGCAATTATAAACTCATCAAATTTGAATAAAAACTAGCACTTCTCTTTGAATACCAAAATGAAAGAGCGTAATGTTTTAGTACACAACTAGTTACAGCTTTTAAAGCTAAGTCTATAAGTAAATGAATTAGACGTTAAGTCATAAGTAGTCAAAAGATTTTGTTAACATCCCATCACAGTTCCATATTCTGTTCCAGTTCAGTTTCGAATCCTGGTGAAGACTGGGATTTTTAAGTACGGGATCTTTGGGCACCTCTGAGTCCACCCAGCTCTAATGGGTACTTGACATTAGTTAGAGAAAAGGTCGTTGGTCGTTGTGCTGGCCAAATGAAACCCTCGTTAACTGTGGGCCACAGAAACAGATGACCATAATATCACCTGCCCCATAGGTCGCAAGGTCTGAATGGGGAACTTTACTTTTACCCCCTCTCATACCTGTAATATATATATCTATATATATATATATATATATCCTACTTCGAGGTCGAAGATGAGCACATTTCTCATTTCCTATGGAATCGAAGATGACTGTAAAGTCCAATTCTCGCTTTAAAAAGCCGGCCGCAAATGTGGCACGGGTGGGTTAGTGGGTCAGTTGCAGATAGGCCTGCTTCTTCTATCAGCTTTTTGGTGGTTAATCGCTCTTTCGCCCTGGCCACTCTTCTTGCTTCAAATCTTGAGAATTCGAGACTCACAGCTTCACGCCATGAGGAGCGATCGAGAGCTAGTGATTCCCAGGCGTGATTGTCGATATCGCATTCCTTGAAGGAGCTCTTGAGAGTGTCTTTGTAGCGCTTGTATTGACCTCCCTGGTAGGGCTTTCCTGCACACAACTCCCCGTATAGATGTCGTTTGGGAAGGCGTTTATCTGGAATGCGGACTAGATGTCCCGCCCATCGAAGTTGGGACCTTTTTACTGTGGCATTGATACTGCTTTAAGATTTCTGTGTCTGTTATGTGGTCGGGCCAAAGCACCTTATGAAAACTCCTTAGACAGCGTAGGTGGAAGAAGTTTAGCTTTTTGGTGTGGCGGAATACAAAGCTTTTTTATCAAAACGTCCTATAATATAATATAATATAATATAATATAATATAATATATAATTCGACTTGAATCGATATATATTAGCAGACTTAAATCTTTCCAGAAACAAAAAAAAATGTCAAAAATAGCAGACGAGTGCGCACTACACCAGACACTTTAAGCCAGCCATTTCCTTGTTGTCTGGTGACGTCTGCAAAAAAAATATAAGAAGCAAAAGATCCCCTACCCTTTAATTCCCCCCCCCCTTCCCCAAAACCGGTCAAAAAAAGGGGGGGGAGGGAGAAAGATCATAATCGTCTGCTGCAGTAAAACATTCAATATCTTTCGGATTCAATCAAAGATTTACCAGAGTTGCTGTTCCTTGTGGAAGCTTATAATGCCAAGTGCTACGGAGGAGATGACAGGGGAGGGAAAACAAAAGAATGGGGGGGGGGGGGGTTATCGAAATTCAGAAAAGGATCTTAGTATGCTTAAGATTGTCTCGGTGTGTAGATTATTGGGTGTGCGATAAAATATTGACACCTGACACTAGTGGATCTCCGAAGTGGAAGAGACAGCCTTACTTTTGCTGCAAAACTAAATGAAAAACTGCTACGGTTAACAAGGGGTATTAAGAAAACATTGCAAACATCTCGCCACCTGTCAGTCATTGCTGACATATGCCAAAGATATCGCCACCTGTCAGTCATTGCTGACATATTCCAAACATGGTTCAGATGCCTCCATCTGTCATTCATTGCTGACAGATCTATCTAGACTGAAAGTAACTGGCACACTGACACAATGTCATCTTACGGAATGCATAGACTCGTAAGTTGCCAACAGTTTCAACACATGTCTGACAAGTGCGATGCACACAGAAGTTCATTTTAACATTGTGGAAAAGGTATGTATATTATGTATATTATAATAATTATAACAGCAACAAAAAACAATATAAGCGTGGGCTACAGTTTGTTTGTTCATAATGTAATATGATAGCTCCTCCTATTTGATCGAAGATGAGCACATTTCTCATTTCCTATGAGAACGAAGATGACTGTAATGTTCAATCTTCACTGTAAAAAGCCGGCCGCATACGTGGCATGGGTGGGTTTGGTCATTTGCAGATAGGCCTGCTTCTTCTCTCAGCATTTTGTTGGTTAGGCGCTCTTTCACCCTGGCCACTCATATTGCTTCATATCTCATGACTCCGATAGGAAATCTACAAGACAATTTTAAGCTTTCAAAATTTGAATAAACCACTTTTGTTTAGTATCAGTCGCAAAAACAACGAATCAAACCAATGGCATTTGGAGCCTACACGCCACAAGATAATGCCTTAGTCAAACCTGCAATCATTCGGTAAGGTTTGTTTGTTTTATTATTTTTATCGGTCCCCGAAAGGGGAATAGCCGCTATTAGTTTTGTGTGGTCTGTCTGTCCGTCAGTCCCGCTTACATCTCATAAACTAGAAAAGATATTGAAAGTCCGGTATCAAGATATTTTAGTTCTTTCAAAGTTTTGATCCAACGGCTATTTTTTTCTTTTCTGAAGGCGAACAATTTAATTTTTAAAATCAACTAAAATAGTGTGTTTTTTTTCATAAAAATAAACCATTTATACAACTATTCATTATTCAAAGTAAATAACACGGGAGACTATTTAGTAAGGGAGGTAACTATTTAGCATATTTTCAACACATTTATGTAGACGGTTTTAGTTTTTTTGTCCCTAAATTATTTTTTTTAATTTGTATAACTAAATTAAGTATTTTCTGTCTTATTAGCTATTTAAATTTTAAACAAAAATGTTTACCTTTTAAAAAAAGAAAAAAATCTATTTGGTATGCATATAAGTGGACCGTGATTTGAAACATCATTTAATAAGTAGTTTGTCATATTATACACGTGAACTAGAGTGGTAAGGAGAACTCCAGCCTTTAAAATTATTGAAAATTATACCCATCCTGTTCCAAAATTTCATTTGAACTAGAAGTAGACAACCCCAAAAAAATCGCAGTTACTACATTAATGTATGAACTTAACCTTTTTAAAAAAAAAGTGATAATCTTTATACAAGTGGTACGCGGTATTTCTAAGATTATATATAGTTCTCCTCCGTCTCTCTTCTGCTGTTATATTTCATTAGATGCCGTTTAAAACGAGAAATAAATCTGAGTTGACTAAAGTAAGCAGACGACTTCAAATCCACTGGGGAAATCAAATATGTAAAGATGTAATGGTGTAACAGAAGGATCACAATGACATACTGACCACAACTAATGTATGTGTGTGTAGGTGTTCGTGAGGGAGACAACCTCAGTATTCCACAAGTCTCGCCATGCCACACCAAGACGCGGGAAGACGAGAAGTGCTGGGAGAGGGAGGAGGAGGCGAGGGACAGAACTCCCGGAAGGGGGAGAAACTTTTACCCCATCACAGGAAGTTTGACGTTCTGACGTCTGCACAAGTTTCAAACAAAAACGTGATCGTTTGAAACAACGTAACAAATTGTTTTCTTTTCACTGGACATTTAATTTAACGTAACGGTCAGGTAATTTTTTTTTTTACTTTGATCATTTGTATGACTTTGTATGACTTTTGAATTTCTGGTAATATTTCATCGTTTTTTTAGAATTTGAAAATCAAAAAATCTACATGCCAATAATAAACCATAAGTTTATTAACCATGAGAGTGAATTGCATCCCAAACGCCCTGTAAGTTAAGTTTAATGAATGAACTAAAGTACTAGAGTTGCGTACGAAATTTCATTTGGATTGTTGGAATACGGGAAAATAACACTCAGAAATGACCAAGAGTGAAACGTATTGAAGGAAACTGAATGGCTCTTACTGCCCAAGGAGTTAAACGTATGTGGGTATTTAATCATTTATGTTTCTAATGAGAGCGGCCATGAAGAACATGGAACGTGTATAAACATATAGAGAGTGAAACAGACGTAATGATGAAACATTGGACAATAAAGAGGTTGAAAATGTTAGCTTTCATAATTGAAATATCATAGTAGAAATCTTTTTGGATAAGCAGGACCGTATTTAGATTTGATAAGGCCCTAAGCAATTTATAAAGGCAATTTTCCCTTTGCCTTCAAATGTTTTGAAAATATCCAAGGAGCTAGTTTTGAGCAGTCCCCAGCAAGTGGAGGTCCTAAGCTCGAGCTTATGTTGCCTATAGATAAATCCTTAGAATAAGTTGGCTGAGTGATCAGACTTTTGACTATCGGTACCAGAAGGAAGTTTCTAAAACTCTCAACGTTTTGACTTTGGTGTTTGTGTGTTTTTAATTCAATTCTAGTCAATAAGTGAATAACTTTGATGGGTAGGAAGACGTGTGTTTAAAGAAGGCCATTGATTATTGACCGTTCACCAAGGACATGAACTTGATTCGTTCCATAGTTCGAGTTTCCTACTTATCTAATGTACGATATAGACATTCTAGGAAGTTTTCATTTTTTTTCTCTTCGAGATTTACACGTAGGCAAACAGCAAGCTTTTAGGTCAATCCGGTATGCAAAATACGGGCGTGATGATAAACGAAATATTTTAATAAACCATTAAAATTTATTTTTATTGCACTTTTGGAACTAAATTTGTTAAGTTCCGTCGCTTGTAGTATAAAGTAATTGTTTATTTAGTTGGCAGAAGTGACCTTTCAGTATGACGTCCTTGACATTCTTTAGTTTGTCTATGTCAAAATCTCTCCCAATTTCCTCTGTTCAATTCATGACCATTTTTATTGAGTTTCTTTTCCATGGACACCGTATTTCTTTATATCGCTTCATCTTCATTTCTCTCTCTCGGACTGAATTGTATTGCTTGAAGAAAGCAAACGGAATATTTACACATAAAAATGTAAAATAAACAAAAAAAGCAGTTTACTGTAATTCACTTTTAGTGTGAAAACTTGCTCATAGATAGTTTATGTATTCAAAGTTCATCTAATACGTATATATTTAAGCAAACACACACACAAACACACACACATATATTTACAAAAGGAAACTAATGAATTATAAGTACAAAATTCAACAATTATTTGTAACAGGTTATTTGTTATTCAATGAAGATGGATAAACAAATATTTGAGCGAAAGTTTTAGTTCCCAGTGCATGAAACCTTTTAATTGTTAGATGCTACAAATATTGAGTAGTGCTCTATGTCAGAGGAGAATATGCGCAGAAACAATAGCGATTCAATATATTCTGGTGACAGAATCTCGACACTAGTCAATAACACAGTCGAAAATTTAAAACAGTTTAATTGATATTTTAATTTAAAAAAATAAGAACAGGAAATTAAATCCTGGCTATGTAACCATTGCCCTTGCGATGGTACAGAGCTTTCCTGTAATGAGTTTAGTTGTATAGACCAAGAGAATGGCTAAAGATTGATATGTTTCCAAGAACAAAGCCAATAGCACACATTTACATATCTATCTAATACAGCTCAGTTTCTGACAGAAGATAATACGAATTACAGTGTCTTAGAAGGAAACCAGGAAACACGTTATGATATTATAGCCATTTATAATAGAATACCCGAACACGAGACAACGGAACAGAGAGAGGGAAAGAGAGGAGGAGGAGGTAAGAGAGAGAGAGAGGAAGAAAGAGAATAAGTAATATGATTTAGAACTAGCAAACCAGAAAACTTAATCAATGTAAGATTGAACGTGAAAGTTTTGACTAAAAGAAAATCGCGTCTAAATGTTGAAAATTTCTATGGCGCCATACATACATTCACAGCAAGCCTCAAGCCTGTTTTCTCAAGCCATTTCCATAGTTACCACTTAACATTTTTCTTCTTTGAAAAAAAAAATCATTCTTAACCCCATTCAACTTGCAGTCAAGTCATTAAAGTCTTAAGTCACTAAACCCTGGGAGGCTCTGAACTAGACACTTAAAGAAGTGTTCTGTACCTACGTCTTTCAATGAGGTGAAGTAGATTTCTACCTACGAGACTCAAGCGGGATGAAGCTAATGATATATCTTCTCTGCCAACACGTTATGTCATCCTCATTAGGGTTATCAGATTATCACACAGCGATAGTACCAGCAGGTTGTAAAATTGAGCTTATGTTCAGGAGTCGCTTTTGTATGGGGAACAGACAGACACAGAAGACAAACATAATTACAGTTTGGACTACTAGTTGGCAACACACAGAATGCAATAACAGAAATGATGTGTAGTTGGCAGTACACAGGATGTCATCAGATGAATGATGTACCGATAATCGTGCCTCTCTCTCTCTCTCTCTCTCTCCCTTTTTCTCTCTCTATATAGCTCTCGCCTTCACTCATTTCTCTCTCTCTCTCTCTCTCTCTCCCTTTTTCTCTCTCTATATAGCTCTCGCCTTCACTCATTTCTCTCTCTCTCTCTCTCTCTCTCTCTCCAGGCAAAAAAAAAACATCCATAGGGAAGTTGATGCCGATTGTTTTCTAAACCAACGGCTCAAAAGGCTACCATGAGGCTGGCACAACTTTACTTTCCCAAGCGAGGGCCAGAAAGCGAGTGAGACCTGAGCGATGTGATGGACTTCTGTCCGAGCCTCAGATGACTATTGAAGATCCGGATGACAAGCGCTTAGCCAGATTAGCCTCTTCCCACTCCTTCCACACCAAATGAGTCCACATTTGGTGGTGATGTAGTTAAACTAATTCATCTTGTATACGTAATGTAAGTAAACGTTAGATGTACAACAGAGTCATAGTTTCTTTATACAGACTAATCAACATCAACAACAAGCTTTTTGACTCCTTCTTGCAAAGTAGTAGCAAATCTATGGACTGTATGTTATCTGTAAGTAATGTGGACAGGAGACACAACCACACGTAGAAGGTGTCTGAGGAGCTGATTGGCTAAGGAACTCTTTTTTTTTAATGTGAATGGGTATTATTTTACTTCAAAAGTCAAATACTTTGTTGATTTGTTGACGCCTCTGATGAATAGTGTTAGGAAACGATTAGGAAATTGCCGCGAAAAGTCATTTGTCTCATCCCTCATCAAAAGGGCAAAGTTTTGACTTAACGACGGTGACGCAACCATTAAATAAAAGACAGGGTTACAAAGACAGTTTGTGTGGAAACACAACCTCAAAATCGGCTCCCGAAGTGGTCTATAGGACAGATGATGTTAAGTTCATCTGTTTTTGAGGGTGTCATGTAGCCAGCACAGCGACCAACCGCCTTTACTTTTACTAATGTCAGTGGCGCCCAAAGATTCCGAAGTTGAAAATCCCAGTCTTCACCAGGATTCGAACCCGGAACCCCCGGTTCGGAAGCCAAGCGCTTTACCGCTCAGCCACCGCGCCTCCCCTGGCCTAAATGATGTCTTTTAATTGATCTAATTGTTCTGAAAAGGCTCAATCTCTTATTCGAGTCCTCAAGAGAATAAAAATATTCATATTATGGAATATAAGAAAATTATAAGAAAATGCAGTTTACTAGATTACTATTCGTTTTAAATTATGTCTAACTTATAATGCATACTAAATAGATTTTTTCTCTTTAAAAAAATAGTAAACATATGTTTGTGTGTAAATATAGTAATTAGTATAACATAACTTACATAACTTAACAATACAAATATAAAAACAAAAATTTTTAACACAAAATGTACAACTGTTTGCATAAATGTGTTAAAAATATTATTTCAATTTGTCTAATAAAGAGCCTCAAGTGTTTGAGTGTTTAATAGTTAATAGTTGTAAAAGTGGTGTATTTTTATGAAAAAACTGCTTGCCTAAGTGATTTAAAAAATTAGATTTTTCGCTTTCAGAAAAGAAAAAAGTAGCCGTTCAGAACTTTGAATGGTCAAAAATACTGTGATGTCTGATTTTCACTATCTTTTCTAGTTTACGAGATCTAAACGGGACGGACGGACAGACGGACACATTTCACACAAAACTAATACTTTCGGGGGCCGCTAAAAATGTAAATTCACACAAGACTCACTCATAATTTACATGTGAAAAAGTTTATATCAGATGTTTCTATTTAATGATTTGATTGCCACTAGAACAAAACATTTTTTTTGTCTGTTTGTCTTTGCTATCGGTGTCTTGTACATCTATTGTGATGGCAAAATAACAAAATCCTGACCCAAAGGGTGATTTTTTATTTCCAGAATCTTTTTAGCTTTTTTTATGGATGTTTGTCTCAAACAGCTGCCCAAATGGGGTTTGTTTTTTGCCAATGACTTTGCCTGCAGCATTTAGGATTCTATGAAGTTTATTTTTATTTTTAATGGTCAGATTGCCATACCAGGCAGTGATATTGAAACTTAAAATATTGCAGATCTGAGCGTGATAAAACATAGCCAAGGTATTTTCACTAACATTAAACGAGGACAGTTTTCTTAGTAATCGTAATCTCGTGATTCTATCACTTATCTGGACCAGTTGGAAAAATTGGGGGGGGGGGGGGGGGGGGGGGGAGAGCGATCTGGGTGAATTTTACCGACTTACCATAATCATTTTTTAAAAGCATTTATTTTTTAAAAAGGGAAAGGGACGCCCTGAATTCAAACTCCTAACTCAAGCCTCATCAAGCCGACACTCTGCTAGTGAGGGGTGTATGAAAATAGAAGATTGTATAGTTATCCATTGTTTGTTTATTTCAAATATAGGGGACTGATTCAGCTTATACCACCACCTCAGTCAAGTACTATTTCTTTCCCTTGCTCGGGATACCAAACAAAATACTTAATTACCAATAGTTAGTTTGGGTGTCGGAGAAATAATATGTACAAACGTTTTACCAGACAGACTGACAGAGTAAGTTGAAATAAGCTTTGTTAAAACAACAGTACGAGGTTTTAAAATGTAACGAAAGGAAACATGAATCCTCTTGGCAGCTTTAGAGAGAAGTCAGCTGTAGTTTCTGGAGTAGGTATTTCATTGAGCGACATTCATCAAGTATTAAACGTGTTATTTGACTTCGTTCATCGGCGTCGAGTACCTTCATAGTGTTGGCCTTGCGTCTGTTCAAGTTTATTTGGTTATTTTAATGTTACCTCTGTTTAGACTTATCTGTACAGGCGGAGGCGTCAAACAATATTTAGACCATAAAAAAAAACAAAAAAAACGGCATAAATATGCCGAGAAAAAAAATTCCTTGATAAGACTTAGAGGTCAAAAGGGCATATTATGTCAAGATCATCATAAGGTCATTATGTCAGGGCGACTGTTATGGACAGTATCACGTGGGACCAGGCTAGCAACCAACTTTCCTAAACTACAACTAGGTACCAACTTAAAGTTAAGTGAACTTAGGACTAGAAGCATTCTATATTCTATTTTTTGACCCACCCTCTAAAAAAAAACAAAAAAAAAAAATTTTGTTAGATACGTAGTTGACTAAGTATTTGTCTAGCCTGTGTGTGTGTTGCTGCTCACTGAGGTGTAGAAACGTGTATTGCTATCAACGTGGCATATGCTGGGTTCGTCCGTCCTGGAGCTACACTTAGCAAGTCCCAAAAACGGCTCAACTGCTTAAAGTGAATTTAGTCATTCTTACTTCCTCTTTCTATGTCCGAGGTTTCTCGTGCTTTTCACCTTCGTGATCCAAGGTGAATGTATAGCAGTTCAAGTCAAGAGAGATTGTGACAGTATTTTTTTTTTTTAATTAATAATTCATGGTGTTAGAAACCAAAAAAGTAATGCATATATTGATATATAATATTAGACAAACTTAACCTCGCGTTGTTGCATAAACAAGAAAGGGAAACACTTTATAATCGTTGTCTAAATCTATTTCAAGAAAACTCAACGGAAGTTAGTTTGATTTTTTAAAATGCTGACAGAAAATGTTGATTCAAAGAATGAACTGTATCAAAATTTTGGCATATTAATGTTATGATTAAACATAAAAGGGTCATATTTTTTTCTAGCTATTAGTATATATATTACAGACAGACATAGATAGATAGATCTTTTCACTTTGTTATTAATAGTCATTCCCTAAGATTTACAATCAAGGTGGTCAGTTTTTCATTTCAAACATTAATAATCACATTGACTCTTGCAATATTTGTTTACTTTCATTGTACGGTTCAGCCTTTCCCCCACATTACCCCTATATTTAGACATGAAACCCAAGTCAAAACTTCTCGCCTCGCTCTATTTCAATTCTGTATCTTTTAAAAAAGAACAAAAGTGGGGGATTAAGAAATGAAGTTCACTAAATTGATGCACTTGTTATTACTTGCGTACTCTGAAACTTTAGATTCCTGGCAAACATCAACACTTAACACTGCCCACAAACTTAAGATTCCTGGCAAACATCAACACTTAACACTGCCCACAAACTTTAGATTCCTGGCAAACATCAACACTTAACACTGCCAAGAAACTTTATATTCCTGGCAAACATCAACACTTAACACTGCCCACAAACTTTAGATTCCTGGCAAACATCAACACTTAACACTGCCCACAACTTTAGATTCCTGGCAAACATCAACACTTAACACTGCCCACAACTTTAGATTCCTGGCAAACATCAACACTTAACACTGCCAAGAAACTTTAGATTCCTGGCAAACATCAACACTTAACACTGCCCACAAACTTTAGATTCCTGGCAAACATCAACACTTAACACTGCCAAGAAACTTTAGATTCCTGGCAAACATCAACACTTAACACTGCCCACAAACTTTAGATTCCTGGCAAACATCAACACTTAACACTGCCAAGAAACTTTAGATTCCTGGCAAACATCAACACTTAACAATGCCCACAAAATTTAGATTCCTGGCAAACATCAACACTTAACACTGCCAAGAAACTTTAGATTCCTGGCAAACATCAATACTTAACACTGCCCACAAACTTTAGATTCCTGGCAAACATCAACACTTAACACTGCCAAGAAACTTTAGATTCCTGGCAAACATCAACACTTAACACTGCCAAGAAACTTTAGATTCCTGGCAAACATCAACACTTAACACTGCCCACAAACTTTAGATTCCTGGCAAACATCAACACTTAACACTGCCAAGAAACTTTAGATTCCTGGCAAACATCAACACTTAACAATGCCCACAAAATTTAGATTCCTGGCAAACATCAACACTTAACACTGCCAAGAAACTTTAGATTCCTGGCAAACATCAACACTTAACACTGCCCACAAACTTTAGATTCCTGGCAAACATCAACACTTAACACTGCCAAGAAACTTTAGATTCCTGGCAAACATCAACACTTAACACTGCCAAGACACTTAAAGACACTTTGGTGAGAAAAAAATAATTTTAAAAAAAGATGAGATTAAAAAAAAATTATCATGGCAGTTCTGTGAATTAGGTTTTCTAAAAGCCCTCCTTTCCATCCTAAGGTACGTCCTTAGTCACAATCAGGTTTTTTTCAGCAAACAAACAAAAATTAAACTTTAAAAAATGATTTCTGAGTGTGACAAGCGTCAAAACTAGTGGCGTGAACTCAGTGCAATCAACATCATTTCAACACACGAGCACCGTATGACCTCATGAAATCTGATCCTATGTGCAGCTATAGAGTCAAATACCCTTTTTTTTTTCACCAAAAGCTTAAATAATCTGGAATCACCCACACAGTTCAGTCACTGATGGGAAGGGGGGGGGTGTTAATGGAAACCTGCAAATCTCTAGGGGGGGTATTACGAACGGATGTGAACACGTGACTTTGTCTTGAACCAAAATAGCTCTCGCAAGATGGAGAAACAAATGTTCAGAGAGAAAATCATTTTTCGAACGCGTAGGACACACCTGGTCTTCCATAACTCTTACACCTGGCCACCAGTAGTAACACCGATCTACCTGTCTCAATAATACCTATCTACTTGTCCCAGTAATACCTATTTACTTATATATACCCAGTAATACCTATATATATATAATTTGTCAAATATATATTTTTATTTTTAAATTAGTTTTTTTAAGGGTTGTGAAGAAACAAGTCCTTTTAAGTATAAACTGCCTTTTATTAAAACATAACATATTTACAAGGCTAAGACTATCTACAGATAACCAACTCCACTAGATGACTTCCTCTCTGCATATTATCAACACACTCGTCACTTGCCGCAAGTCCTCTAACTCTCAGATACCCAACTCTTCACCGTGTGTCACGGTTGACCACACATAGTAATCGTTCACAACAAGGGTCTATGTTATTTTACACTCGTAGATGGTCAAATTGTCATCCATGCTCGTTTACCAATCATCAATAGAGTTTATGAAATGTCGACAATTCTGTAGTTCTGTTAATAACAAACTTCAAACGTAGTAATCCATGGCATGTGAGTTTTTTTTTTGTTTTGTTGTGGTTTTTTTTGTGAAAAATAGCTTGCATACTTAATTTTGTAAAAAACCAAGCAGTTGACTAGAAGAAGATAAAAAGTAGCCGTTGTACATAGACTTAAAAAGCGACAGTTATGATGAAATTGGATGTTCAATAGTTATTCTAGTTTTTGACAAATGGACAGAATACAAGTATAAAAATAATAGCGGCTTTCCTCTTTTAAAAAAAATAAAATCTACTTTGAGACACCCCTGAGGTCTGAACGCTTTAACTATAAATAGTAGTGGCCTACGTCGGTGAACACTACAAAGTACATTAAACGGCTACAAATCTTGAAGAAAAAAAAAGGTACCACAGACCGACATAAATAGAAAATTGAATAACAAAAGATTCGATCTAAAATCCCCTCAGTTCAGAAGCCAATCCCTAGCTTGACCTCGTTAACTTACCTAGTAACTTTTGCTTAAAAGAACTTTGTATTTGACTGTTTCCATGGCAATAGCAATGTTTTCCCCATGGTGTCATTGAATATTTCCTTAGTAAAACTTTTGTTTTAATCTTCGTGTTACTGGACTATAACAAATGTCTCAAGATTACACTGAATTGTGTTTGTTTCGAAAAAAAAAAAAGTCGTCATTCCTTGTTTTAAAACTTTTCACTATAACACTTCTGTCGTGAAAGTAGAGGAGTGAGTGAGAGGTGAGAGAAGGGAGTGAGAGAGAGAAAGAGAGAGAGAGAGAGAGAGAAAGAGAGAGAAAGAGAGAGAGAGAGAGACTGAAGTGAATGGAGGGCATACAGAGAAGTGAAAGTCCGAAAAAATAATAATTAGAGAATGCCTAGAAATAGTTATGGGTTTTCACAGAAGAGAAAGAGAGAAACAATTGTTCACCAAGTCTAATAACTTGCCTTAAGGTCTAATTTAAAACGCGAGGTAATCATTGTAATGTAATCACTAACAAACCTTCCAGTAAATTCCTAACAGATTTCCGTCGTGTTTCAAACCACAGAGCACCGCGAACTATTCGTCCGCCTATCTTAGTGCTGTTATTATATATTGATGTGAATAGAAAGCATTGCAATTTGAACGCTAAACACTGTTCTATAAACCTTCGACCCGTGTCATCGCCCAGCGACAGACACAGGCTCCGGGGCTTTTCTGTGATTCAATTCCTTGCGGTCTTTGTCTGGAGAACAATGTCAACCTTATAGAAAATTGTCTGGAATTCTATCAATGTTGATTATTAGAGCTTCCGATGATTTTCAAGTTCATTCAAGTTCGAAAACTTGATGAGAACAATGATTGGGTAATATCGGCTAAAAATAGATTTCAGACACAATTTCGCCCCTTTAGATATGGATATTAAAAGAAAATATTTTATCCTGAAGTCCTTGAACAAGGGTTATCTTTTCTTTTTTGTCTTTTTATTGTCGTATTTATTCGCCTTTTTGTTTCTGGGCTAAACATTGTTTATATTCGAAAGTATAAATATGTTTCTACTCAGATTACATGGTGTTTCAACAAGTAATATGATTTTAAAATCATGCTCAAAAGATATACTAAAGAAACCATTGATAATTTTTTTTTCATTTAAAAAATGTGTCAACTTTGGGCTTAAATCCACGGGACATTCGCGTTATCAGCGCGACACTTACCTAGCCATGCTATTAAGTGTACAATTTTAGCACGAAATAAATGACTTTTATTTTCGACCATCTTCCAACTTAAACCTTTTTACAAAGCTTCTATCAACTCTGTCTGTCTGTCTGGTAAAAAGTTTAAACATGTTTTTTCTCCCATTTCCCATTCTCGGATTAAGTTAAAACTTTGCACAATTATTCATAGTCGATAACAATACACGAATCATTCCAAAAACTAACTAATTAATTAAGCATGTATTACTAATTCATTAATTTTGTTTCATATAGCAGAAAAGAAGCTAAACCCCATAATTTTCAGATACATGCCAGTACTTCGCGGTCTTTTTATATATATATATTCTTTTTCCTATAGCGTGTTTACATTTCCAGCCATGGAAAAAGAAAATGAACGCTAGTGGTAAGAAATGTGAAAAAAATATATAAATTATTCATTAGTGTCTAGAAATGAGAGCTGTTTATATTTACCGTCTTAGAAGCATTGGGGTCATCAAATGCCAAAGCAACAAAGCCACACCACAGAGTTTGTAAATGGCTACTAGTTTCGTTCTTTATCTAACGCATTGAAATCGGACCATGAACATATTGCAACATTTCAAAGGGAAGACACTCGTCTAATTTTATTTAGCTTATCACATATGCAGCAGACGACAGGATGCATGTCTAGATATATCGGAACTCTGGGAAAAGTTTTAAAAATATATACATAAAGAGCAGGTTGGACGAAATAAGAAACAAACAAAAAAAAACGATAAAGGAAACGTTACAGACGACAGATAAGCTATTGGGAAATTCTTCTTTCTTGACAAGGCGAAACGAAACAAAGAGCTCCAAACGTTGTCTGCATAACATTGAAACATAAAATACATAGGTCAGTGTTGACAAAGTAAAATAACAACGTACATTTGGAAGTGTTTTATTCGAAGTAATATTTTAAAATAAGGACATTTTAAATGGTGCTCAAAATGAATACATCTTTTTGATTTAAATTCAGCTCCGCAATTCTTTATGTATGAAAGCAAAAATAAAAAAAAATAAAGGGGGAAAAAAAACACATTTTAAAGCAGACGAAGACACTGTCTTTAATGATATTTGTACATGGCTGAGTAAAAACAAGATATAATAAATCAATTCCTACTTCATATTCAAATAGACAGAAGTAAAATTGTATATTTGTAGTTAAAAAAATTAAGAAAAAACAAAAGTCATTATGGGGACTTCAACCCACGACATTTGCACGATGCTCTTAACAGTTTAGGCCTCATCGCTGTCGTCTTCTCGTTTCAAGGTTGTGTCTTGTGGTTTTGAGTTGAGTTTTTGTCTTGTGATTTTCACTAGGACGAAAGTGTGAGCTATTAATACGGTACTAATTAACGAAGGGGAAAAAATGTGGGAAAAAATGACTCGCTAAAAAAATTCTTGGAGCTATATTCAATAAAATCTCATTTTCAAAAAAATAAAATAATTAGGCTTTTTTTTTTTTTTTTTTTTTCAAAGTTAAAATTTCGAAGTTGTTAGGGCGAAACGAAATTTTCCTTGTGCACTGACCCCTAAATTAAAAAAAGACAAACTTAACGATCATGGAGTATGTGTTGAGCTGTAAGTGTGTGTGTGTTGACTAAATCAATACATGTACTTTCATTAACAAGCTATTTTTAGAAGGACTGATTGCATGTGTACTGATTACTCCATATGTCCATTTATTGGGGAAAAAAACTCTAATTTCTGATTGGAAAAAAATGGGGGAGGGGGGAGTGGGCGGTCCCCCTGCTATCACTAGGAACTGTTATCTCTGTGAGCTGTGCAATAGATAACTATTTCGACTAAAATATCACTTAGCGACCAAACGAAACGTACCAGACTACATCTACGTCACAAAGCAGAGATCAGACAAACATTTTCGCCAAGGCCGTAAAGGAACCCCCATGGGTGGGTTAATGCTATTGATCTCGATGTTTTAGTGAGATAACTGCCAACACTACAGTGAGTGACTCAATAGTCAGGTGAGCAGCAACGCTCTTTCTGGTGGAGTGCCAGACTTGTTCCTCACACCTACAGCTATTAGAATCTACGGTGTGTTGAAGAAAACTTGAAAAGCTAAGACTTTTCTGGTACATCTACCTATATCAAGACTTTATCGGCAAGGTAAAAAAAAAATACTATTTAAAAAAAAACTTAGTTTATCTAAATGGACAAACCGCATAATCACTGCATATCTCTTAATACTGCACGATTTAACTCCCTTTTTAATGCAAAACAAAATTAATTAATTAGCTCTAATTTGATTAACTAATTGGTTAATTGCTTGATTGATTCATTTATTGTCATGGACTAAACAGAAAAAAAAATTAACTTAATCCAAGAATGGAAAGTGGGAAATCAAACGTGTACAAAACTACCAGACACACAGACACACATATATAAGCTATGTAAAAAAAAAACAACAACACACATTAGGCATTCGTCGATGTTTATATGTTCCGGAGTGGCCAGCCTTCTTTCTGAAAGGGGACATAAACACTTTCGACACACCTATCACGGTCACAATATCGAAAAGAAACTTTTCGAGTCTGATGGAACGGATACTGTGTGGCTTCGCACTGTGGGTAGAAATCTTGAAGGACCAAACAGCATCGCGTTATGGGCCGGATATGACCCACAGGTTGTAGTTTGGGCATCACTTTATTATTTTGATTTTTGTTTAAACTATTATATAGCCGTATTTAGATCCAAGCTCTCAACGTTAGGTGGTGTGGGAAAAAAAATTAAAAGACTTTACAAAAACATTAATATATTAAATTGCTGTTTAATTTCGAGGCTTTGTGTAGACTAATTATAAGGATATAGAAGAGCCTGTTTGTCTTAACCCTTCGTAATTGAAGACATTATCCAATATTTTATTGAATTCTTTAAGATTCTTCGTGGAATAATGTCCTCTTCCTCCGTTGGCCGGGTTAGGGTTAATACAAACTCAGCGATTGAGATGTATCCACGTGTATGACAAAAACAAAAGGATTGAAAGGAAACTTTTTCAAACTGTAGATCTACATTGGATTTCAATTGGTCGAAGTAGTACGTACATCGTGCACTTTTACCAGAAAATGTTACTGAGAGCAAATCAGCAGGGTAAGTGGTGAAAACCGTTTGGCTACCTATCAAGAGGGTAGAGTTCGAATCCAAAGTTAAAAACAGAGTTGTGCTTGCTGAGCGCCTAAAGACAGCATGGAAACGCACGCGTGTGATTGTGTACTTTATTTTAAAAAAATGTTTCCATTAAAAAAAAATATTTTAAAAAGCCAATTTTTCTGGATCCCTTGCAAGGGATTGTTATCTGTAAACAAATCAAAATGTATTTGGAAATGTAATTTCTAGTTATCACTCTGATCTAAAACTTCGCTATGTGTAATCTTTTGAAATGAATAGGGAGCTTATGAATGCATGCATAATTAGATAACTCTTTAAAATTCTAATACAGACATAGACAAAGGCGATAGAAAGGGAGAGCAATGGCGACTAATGAGCAGGTCTGACAATGCAGGGTGTAACCAGTCAGTAAAAGCTACTTTTTTTATATTCAATTTAAAAAATAAGTACATTTATTTTACATATTTTGATCAACAAATGACAAAATGTATTGAAACAATTCCTACTTGAAGAAGCTGAATGTGGTCTACGATATAAACATGGACTCAACGCTTAAAATCATAGTGTTCCAGTTATTATAAATTGAAGACAATACGAGCTTTGTTAAACGGCCTGGAATTAGCTTAAACAAACAATATACTTTACTTAAATTTAAGAGCATTAAGATCTATCTGTTCAAAACTTTTGTAGATTAGTTTGTCATTTAACTCTGGAGTTTGTTGTGTTGTGATTGCGCCTTGAGTCTACGTTCTATTTATTACCAGCGTTTTAATTAACAATAGACGAAAGCGAACAATAAATTGATCTAAAAAAAAATTTCAGCCTTCACACTACCCGCTGTAGCCGTGTTTGACAACAATTTTTATTTCTGTGACGTCATTCGGAACTATTTCAATGTTGAAAAGACGTAATCCAAATTCAATGTTTCAATGATTAAATGATTCCGAAAACTTGCAACGTTCAAACCATAGTTTTCGCTACGTGGCCAATTTGCTAGTAATTTTTTGTCGCAAAGATATACGTGAGTTATCAAATGTCAATCAAGAAAATTCGTTTGAAGCGTTTTTAAATTGCCCGTCAAGTTTCTTTTTTTTTTTTTTTAATTGTCCTTCCACCCACCCACGAATAGAATAGAGCGCAAGATAATAGCAGGAATTCTTTATTTTAAAAAATAAAAAAAAAACCTTCTAAATAGGCATCATGGTTGGTCTCCCTTTGATGAATCCCATCCAATTATAAATTAATTGATACTTTAAGCTCACGCACAATTTAATTACTTAAGTCAGTTTTATCAATACAATAATAAGTCGCAATCATTAAAGCCTATATGTATGTTGGTGTTAAAATATTCATAAATTAATTTAACTTTTGTTTCTCAATGTTTAAAAAAACAAAATAGTGTTGTACATAACCAATGGCTCAAAATAGTTGAGATTTAGAACTAAAAAAAAAATATGTTATTGGGGCTTAATGAATATATAATTTAAAATGGCATGTACAATCTTTGCCTTATAATAAAAGTCCATTATACATTTGTAGAGTGAGGAACAATATGTCCTCCTGACCTAAACAGTTAGCGAGAAGAAAAAAAAGCAAACTCTAGAAGAAATAGCTCAATGTGTACACAACATTTGAAGACTTCTTTCTTTACGTTTTAAAGAGGATTGGGGGGGGGGGGGGGAGTTGTATGTTCTAAGATGACCCCCCTTCTAACCCGATTCTTGATTTGTATCTAAAAGCTTTGAATACAAACGCATGCAGCGTTTAGGCCAAGGGAAAACAAATCGCCTCAGATCAAGAGATGTGATTATCTCCCTTTGAACTTTATGTTGCTAACGAGAATTCTCTATGTTTCAGGTCTGGCCAAGATGGCAGGAGTAAAGCTTTAAAGAATGATTGGTAGATAGAGCAGGGATTCTCTAAGCATTAAGTCCTGTTCAGTCAACCGAACCCGCTTGAAGTATTCTAAACGTTATTGCAATACTCGTCATGCTGAAGATTGTCGTTCCTGAGCAATCGGAGCTATAATTAGCCAACCCTGGGCTGTAATAATGTAATGAGACCTCATGGGTTTCATTCAGCACCATGATACGCCAGCCAAGCCCTATCATCGCCCACCTCAATCAAACAGGCTACGTCGATGATGGCAGCAACGAGGCGCTGACGGATTTTGTCACCAAAGCCATCTTGGCGGCGGTGGGAAGCGGAGCCTTGCACACCACCACCACGAACAACGCCAGTGATGACCACCTGGCCTGCGACCCCAGCTCCAGCAGCGACTGGCTCTTAGTGCATCCAGTGTGCTCCACAAGGTATAGCTCCATGGCTGTATTTGTGCTTGTGGCCATAGTGTTGTCCTTCATAACGTTATGGACCATACTGGGGAACGTGCTGGTCCTCTTAGCCTTATGTCGGTACGGTACTCTCAGGACAATGTCCAACTGCCTCATAGGAAACTTGGCAATAAGCGACCTCCTTCTAGCGATCACTGTGCTACCTATATCCACTGGGCATGATCTTCTTGGATACTGGGTGTTTGGTCAGCTGACCTGCACCCTCTGGCTCTGCATGGATGTCCTGTACTGCACGGCTTCCATATGGGGTCTTTGCACTGTGGCCTTCGACCGCTACATGGCGACAGTATACCCGGTCTGGTACCACGACCAGCGGTCAGTCCGAAAAGCCATTGGGTGCATTGTTTTTGTGTGGATATTTTCTGTAATCATTTCGTTCGCACCTTTTATAGGATGGCAGTACATGATACCGAGCTTCTTCTCGTTCAACTCTCGCGTTCAGAGATACGAGTGCATACTATTCACGACAAGCAGCTACGTCTTATATTCGGCCATGGGCTCCTTCATCATCCCGGCCATCCTCATGGCCTTCATGTATGTCCGCATATTCGTCGTCCTGCACAATCAATCCAAAGGGATGAAGCTGAAGTCAAGCCTCAAGTCACCGAGACTGAAAAACTGCAACGGCTGCCCTGCGATACGCGAGCCTTCGGTCGAGGCAGTAAACGGCGTGGGGCGTGATGCGACCGCTACCACCATCGTGATCGACACTGCTGAGAGTACTCAAGATACGGACAACAACGCTGACTCTGATCAGAGAGTCGAGACCGACCAGTTGTTGGGTTTCTTCCATAATGATCGCCCCAAGGATTTTTCTTCAAACGGCCACAACCAGCATACAGGCTATTCCCCGATATCTCAGTGCAAAAGAAACAGTTTTATTCTTCCAGAGGAGCTCAAAAAAACAAAGGCGCTGCCGAAAAATTTTCTAGGAATGGTAGATTTAGACAGACGATTCAGCCACAGTCCGGTCATACAAAGAAGCGCCTCTGAGATGGGCAACATAGACGCTAATAAGCACGAGCTTGCCATTCCGCCAGTGTGCCACAGGAGCAAAAGTGCCAACGTGTTGAGCATGGACGATGAGACACTGGCGGCGCCAACTATTCCCCGGCGCTCTCTCCCAAACAACGTGACCGGGTTAAGTCGAAACAATCGAATGACGCTGAGTATGAAGCGGAGGTTTGAGCTCCGGGAGCAGCGAGCCACAAAACGCATGCTGCTGATCATGGCGTGCTTCTGCGTCTGCTGGATGCCCTTCCTCTTCATGTACATTCTCCGCAGCGTGTGTGATACGTGCGACATGAACCAGCACTTGGTCGCGGCCATCATCTGGCTCGGCTACGTCAACTCCAGCCTTAACCCCGTCCTCTACACTCTGTTCAACGACGACTTCCGGGGAGCTTTCAAAAGACTTATAGGCTTCCGGTCTACTGCCAGGACGAGAAGTCCGCGACTATGGAGATAAGTAATATTGACAACCTGCATGACCTTGAACCCAAAACATTTCGTGCTTGTTATCAAATTTTATAAATTACAGACGTTGCTTCGACATAGAAGATTTTTTTACGTACTAAGAGATTAGAGAGAATATAGTTCACTGCGACAATAACCTAACCTGTAAATCATTGCTCAAAGAAATGTGTGTGTGTATGTTTCACTGGATGTACGTGAGTGTGCATATGTATGTGTACGTGTGGTAGACCGATATCAGGTCGATTAATTTCCATGTGTTTCAAGAGAGAGGTGAAAAAGAGGATAAGGATTAAGAAGAAAGAGGAGGGCCTTGAGGATGGATATAAACTTTAATGGCGCTACTTTTATCACGACTAAGTGATTTGCAGACAGCAATGTTCTATGATATTACCCATTTATTAGTCTGTGATAATCAGGTCTTAGCACTGACTTGTGTTACGATTTTTTTTTTTGTACTTAGTTTTGTAAACACACGTTTTAAAAGACGAATGCAAAAGACTTTGATGCTGCTGAGTCTTTGTCTATTATACTGGAAGTACCATGTGAGAATCTGCGAGATTGCTGTTTTGTATTTATTTCAGCGTTTAAGAGACTTCTTGTTATATAATGTTATGCAATCGTGTAGAAGTGTGTTAAACCATTACTAATCCCAAGATCTTTTAACTCAGAATGTTACAGCCTAGTGCCAGATAAATTAATGATCTAAAAGTGTTTTTAAAGCAGCGATTTCAAACAAATTATACTGATACACGTCTTCCTCAAAGCACAGACACTGCGCATGACAGTGAATTTCTTAATCTTGATTTTATACACGTTGACATGAATGGGAAATGTCCTATTGGAGATTTCAACGATACACTAAACAATGTCAAGGACACTTTACTGTTGCCAGATAAATAATACTAATAAAAAGACGAGCTGTAATTTTAACAATTTGAATATCTTAATGCCGGGTCTTTTACTACCGCTAGTTCGTAGCCCATTTCTTTTAAATACTTTCAAGTGAAATAAAAAGAAAAAGTCTACTGCTCACTCAATATTGAAATTTTGTGCTACAAACGGAAGTAAACCGGATACACCAATAAAGAAGCTATTTATAGTTTTTTTTCCCACCATCTCTGATAATCTCCAAATGGGGATTGCCGTCAATGGAGGATAACTGGTAAAAGTAGATGATGGATGCATCCAGGGTGCAGAATATCAGAAGTGTTCATAAGCTACGTATTTCAAAGAGTAAATCACAATTTGTGTGCACTTTTCAGCACTGTAGCATCCACTTTCTGAACTAATTCGATTGTAGCACAACAATAACTTTTGTTATTTAGTAGGCGGCAGCCATCTTTCGATGTGGCGTCCTTGACATTGTCGAGTTGGTCTGCTTATTTCATATTAATTCCCATAATTATCCTCTTTTTATTTCATGCCTTTTTTTTTAGATTGCCTTAGCATTTCTCCATATCGCTTCCTCTTCTTGTACAATATTACCGCTATTTTATTTTATTGATTCAAGAATGTAAATCAGATCTTTAAGAAATCAAAAATCAAAATGTAAACACAGGACATTGCTGTGTACAAAACGTATCTACAAAGAGACGATATCAAAACTATACTGAAGATAATGACTGTAAATAATAAGGTTGGCCTTTTTTTTTTCTTTTTTTACTTTTAAATTGTAAATAGAGAGAAGAGAGAAAAAAAGTACAAGTTACAACGTCTCGCTACTAGATCAGACTGAAGCTAAATGTCAATGTCAACTATTGTAAACTCCAAAAAGTCTTATTGATGACATGTATATTCTTTTGTTTTTCATCCTCTGAAATAAATCGTCAAATCAAACTTTTTATGAATGGTGTTTATGTTTTCTTTCTGTATGCACTGAGTGACAGCACGTCAGCACATACAGTGGAACTGTCAAGTCACATAGAGCGCATGGTCTGATAATATGTTTGTTTTGTATTTATAGGAGGAAAGATCATTTGGAGGCACCCGATTTAAAATGGTGCAAGTTTAGTTTGACAAGTCGCTATACAGAACGTATACATAATGGGGACATGGTGCGAATCTATCTGGATAACATTTAGTTACCGAAATGTCTAATTGCTATTGCTGTAAGAGTGTGCGTACACTTACTTATAAATACACATTCTTTTTATGTATGATCTGTTAGAAAAAGAACCTATGTAGTTTAATTATGTTTTTTGAAGACTAAGACTCAGACTGCTTTATTGATCCTTATGGAAATTTGTTGTGATTACAAGGACTCTTCTCATATAAAGACAACATAACAGAAATACATAAACATAAAAAGAACAGACACAACATAAAGAGTTCATTCAGCGACTACACACATGCACCTTGGTCCTTTTCATGTTTCCTGATCTTGAGCACAACTAATTCTGCCCCTGACAAAGGTTAGGCAATTATGTTTTAGGAAGGCTGTCAATGCTGTTTAGTGTCACGCGATTCACATAAATACATCAAATTAATTTAGAAGTATTCTCTCTTCCTGGGTGAATTTTAAGAAAGGTTGCAGAGTTGTAGGTAGTTAAGAACATCCAGCTATGACCTAGATATGTAATGTTTGCTGTAATGTCTGGGTTTCCAAGTGAAGAGGTATTACAAGACCTCCTCTGAGTTAGACTAGAGTTCTAAACAACACAAGATGTTATAACTCTTAATGACCAACATAAGAACAGTTTAATAACATGAAATACACAATCTTTGTCATTTGTTCGTAGCACCGCGGTCTATGTACGATTTCTCTTTTTGTTTCTTTTAGAGGCCACTTGCTGTCAGGCTGTCTAATCTAAGATGCAACTTCTATAGATAGTACATGTAGATAGGCTAAGACTATATTGTATTGTATATTGTATTATATATATATATATATATATATATATATATACAATCATCTAGTTCTTCGCTGCGAGTCTAGCCAACACTCTTTCTTCCTGTTACCTTCTAACTTGTTCTGCCACTTATCTCACGCCCCAACACACACACACACACAGTTACATCAGATTGAAATTAAATCCTTTCATTCCTTCAGGTGTGTCCCAGTGTGCTGACGTAACAATATTGCTTAAAACCTAAAACCCAGGCGTAGTGGAATTTTGCTGAGATCTCTAACACCATTTCATAAGAAAGTGTTGTGTTTTGTTTTTTGTTTTTTTCAATTCCGCTATTTTTAAAAACATTCAAAAAAAAAAAAAGATCCAAGGCCTTGTTAAAGTGCATCAAAATCTAATTCTAATAGAAAACAAGATTTAAAGAAGTCCATAAAAGACACTGATATTATTTGGGGATGAAAACAGCAACAATGTAAATATATGACAAATGAAAGTTATTGTTTGGTTGTATCATTTCTAGAACAATCAATCGCACGTTGATTGGTTTATTTTCTAAGTACATCCTACAAATGCTCAAATAATACTTTGGCCGTAACCCTTTCTGTTAATAACTCAATAATAAAACTGCCAGCATTTTATCAAACCCCGTTTGGTCAGTGTATTCTAGTAAAGGTTACGTTGAATTGGAATGGCCCGCTTTCAATTGTCCTTTCAAACACACTCACATCACATCTCACCCCTCCCTTTTTTTCGCCCCGCTCCTCAAAACACTTGAATTTTAGTATCTGTCACATCTAATTGCACGGCCCGCTTTATAACGCTACCCCTCCCAAACGCACATTTTTTTCAAGTGAATTCAATTACCAATATCAATTATCTCACCCCCCCCCCCCACAAACACACAATTCTACGCCTTAAAAAATAGTCCTAGATACAATATCTGAGTTCTCTTCGACTTTTCAGCTTTCTATGGAAATATTTGAAAGGCTCTGAGACGCTTTCGAACACCATCACATTGTAAGTGTTACAAATCATTGTAGGATCTAGGTTAGGAATTCCGTTTCACTTTTATGTAGATCGAATTACTAAAAATTAAATGTTGTAAAACAAAACAAAAAAAAAATATTTTTAAAAATCTCAAAAATTAATGTGCCATTAGACATCTGAACCACTGACCTTCTGATCTAAAGTCTGATACTCTACCGAATGAGCTAACCAGGTGTTATTAAAGTCAGTGGAAATTACGCACACAAAGTAAACGGAAGTAGTCTTCTAATCTTGAAGAAACACGGGGAAATGTTCGCATTTTTGTTTTAAATGTTCGCATTTTTGTTTTATCCACGGCAAGTGGGAGTATTAGTGACATGTCACCAGTCAGTGAATCAATTAGGGCCCATTGCGCAATATATAGATGAATAAGTCGTATCCCAGTTTAATAATATTATAATATAATATGTAATATTATTATCATTATGGTACATAAAAAGTCATATTTCAATATCATAATTATAGGTCTTATCTCAGTTCATCTTATATTATCTTATATAATACAGACGTTACTTCAAAAAAGAAGATGATTACGTCCTACGCGTCATGCATTTAGTCATGCATATTAATCAATGACTTAAATTCTGCCAAGTCACTGGTTTTCCTAGCTAGCTCAGGCAACCCATTCCATGCTCTAACAGCACTAGGGAAGAAGGAGTATTTGTACAAATTTGTCCTAGCATATGGGACGAGGAATGTACCTTTATCTTTGTGTCTTTCAGAGTATTTTATTAAATTTTGTTTTTGTATTTGAAGATTATGGTTCAGTGTTTTATGTATAATTGCTACTTTACTTTTGAGTCTTCTGTCCTGAAGGCTTTCTAAATTTAGTGATTTTACTATAGGTGTACTCTAGTCAAATGTGAATATTCATTTGTTATGAATCTCACTGCTCTATTTTGTGTCTGTTCCAGTTTCTTAATGTTTTCTTGAGTTGAGGGGTCCCAAACGGAGGATGCATATTCTATTATTGGCCTAACCAAGGTTAAATAACATTTTAGTTTTATGTTCTTATTTGATTTATGATATTTTATCCTCCTACAATCATTATTATAGTACATATCTAAGAATAATATGATCATAATTTTAGTACATATCATATAATAATTTAATCATGATTACAGTACAGAATTCCCATCTAACTCAAACAGTTTAAAGCAAGACCTCAGATCTAATGGGCATTGTTCAAACCCAACGTTCCATTAACTGGCTGCGTGGGAAGAACGATTTCTCGCTCGATGGCCAATTTGACCTAATGACTTTGTTCGGGGGACGGACATTAATTTCCCAGACCTTGACCAGAATGACGTGAATCGGTCAGAGTAACAATTAAACGCGTAATGGGGGGGGGGGGGGGGGGTGTGCAAATTAATTCAGTGCAAATGTTGTTCACGGTACTAAGTGAAAATGTCAAGAATGCACAAACAACAGCCGAGTTCATCTCTATATCTAGTGCTGGTTTGTTGAAACATAAATAACACCAAAGATCAAACTGGCGCCAACATTCATTGGAAAAGATAGAGAGAGAAAAAAATCAATCTCTAAAACAATATTTGGAATACAGAGAAGCATGCTAGACAAGATCAATACAATAAAGGACTAATATAAAGAAGGGTTCCTATTTTATTTTTGCGTTGTATCTGCGATTGCAAATGTGAATATTTTGAAAACACTTGTTCTGTAACCAAATTGTATTAATATATATACATATATCAACTCTTTTAGCGGTGGTCAATGAAAGTACTTTTCGGTGTCTGCATGTGTCTTCAGCAATAGTTTTCCTTAGGATCACAGCAAATAGTTCACAGACTATTGGTGAAAAACATCAATTCGTTCAAGCGACAATTGGTTCACGCCACAATTAATTCAAGCGACAAATGGTTCACCCGACAAATGGGGTGGTTCACCCATATTTGTTGACCCACGACAAAAGGTTCGCAGACAACTGGTTCACGGAAAACTGATTCACTGACATTGGGCTCAGAAACAAAAAAAGGTTCACACGACAAATGTCTCAATGATGTTTTGGTAAACAGGACACTAAGATATTAACAATAAGATAAAGAGTAGAGTTATAGAATAAACTATATAGCAGGCATGTCAAACATTGGCCCGCGACCACTTTGCATGCGGCCCGCTTGGCCACCTCAAAAGTTATCAAAATAATGTTAAATTATTAAGCGTTTAACAGTCATCACTAATGTTCAGGTAAAATATTTATTGAAAAAAAAAACTGAAACGTAACCATTAACTTTGTTGAACTTATTCAGTATTCTTTAATTATCAGATTTTTAAAATCACAAATAATTTTTCGTAAATTTATTTTAAACATAATTAATTAAGATTTGGTAATGTCGTTTATTTATTAACTTCAAGTCATCTTTTAAGTTAAGTGTTGATTTGTTAACGTTTAATTATTATTAATTGTTGATAATCAACATCCTAAATAAGCAATACGTTAGACTTACAACAGAGAAATTATCAGTGGCTAACATTGTCTTTCTATTTTTATTTCATCGACCTCAGGGCCCCCTATATATTCAGTTTATTCAGTACTTTCTCCGGTCACAAGACAATTTTTAGTGACAATTAGATTTCCCAGAATAATGAGTTAAAATGCTGATGAGGAATCAGAAACTACAGCAGCAACTAAAAGAAAAATGAAGGACGAAAATAGATCGTTTCAAGAAAGAGGGGAGTTAAGTTATTTTATGCACATCGGTATCAAATAAGATTCACTGCTTAATATTCAATTCCTGCATTAGTGTGCACAAAGTGTACAATATCAAACGACATTACGCTAAACACAAAAAGGCGTGTGATGCTTACACCTGGACAATGAGGGATGACAAACTACTGGAATTGAAAAATAGTTTAAAAAGGCAACAAACAGTATTTGTTAAACTGAACAACGAGAGAGAGAGTCTGCAGTGGAAGTCAGCTACATTTTGTCAAATTTAATTGCAAGCCATAGCAAATCATTTAGTGAATTTGATTTTATTAACTAGTGCATTGTTAAAGCTGTCGAAGTAATTTGTCCATAAAGGTGGAGGCATTCAAAGAAATAACGTTAACTAGGAACACTGTGGCAGAGAGAATAAATGACATGTCAGTCAGCTTGCGGGAACAATAAAAAAAAAAAATTTTAAAAAATAGCTGATTTTGAATTCGTTTCCTTATCTCTCGATGATTTGGGGGGGGGGGGGGGGGGGGGGGTTACAAATGGTGATGGTGCAAAGCTGCTTGTAAAAATAAGATAGACTGATGCTAATTTAACATTTTCTCATTTTCAGCGCAGCAAGAATTTTTGCAACGTTTGCAAACATTTATCTCAGTGGGCAGTTCTTTTACATAATGAAAGTTACAAAAACACTTCACTGTTCGAGATTATCTGATCAAAATGTGTCCTCAGTGATGAAAGTGTCAGTGGCAAACAAACTTCAACCTGACACTACTAAAATTGTACCTCAGAAAAAATGTCGAGCATCAGGAGAAAGAAAATAATGCGTAATCATATTAATTTTTAATTAAAAACATATTACTACAAATTTAGCTAACTTAGAGACAGGTATTCCATTAATTTTTTTATTGTACTGCATTGTTTCTTAAGTACATAAAATTATTAGGCAATTTTTCCAAGTGATTTTTGGAAACGGCCCTACAGGTCGTTAGTTTTTTGTGTGGTGAATACACCTTAATGAGTTTGACATGCCTGTTACATAGAATCTAGTACGCTACAATATCTTATTATAACGATGAATATCAAATAAGATCCGGTCTGAATTTCGGACACAAAGTCTTCCTTTCAAACTTGTGGTCTAAACTATTTGATAAAAGTGTGTTTGGGAGAGACAGAAGGGGCTGTGTGGGAGAGAGTGCTCTCGTTACGGAGCCAGATCTTTATTTGGCCGTATACAAGTGAGCCATCCAGCTGAATGGGACATACAACAGTTCAACAACTAGAAACAGGGATCCAGATAGAGGAAGGGATCTGGCCAGCAGGGCAGCCACAAAGTGTAAAGATAATAATAATTGCCATAACAAACAAACATCAAAATCAACAGGAAATGTGAGAGACATAAAGAGGGGAGGGGGCGAAACGCGGGAGGATTACAAGCAAGCGGCAATTGATTCTTACTGGCAAGGGCATTAACCACGGCACTCCAAACGATTCCTTCAGAAGAGCGGATCTATCTTTCAATTTCAATGAATCTGGCTTTACGCTTCCTTGGCCACCCGGTGACCAAAAAAAAATGAAAAAAAAAAAATTGATTCCTGCAGTTGGAAGCCAAAATGTATACAGCCAAACCTTCGCGGTAAATGTTTTCTATAAAAAAAAAACGAGACCATGAGAAGGAGAGTATATACATAAAACACGATTCTACCTTAGGAGTGAATGATAAGGGTCGAAGGGACGGCAGTCAGAAGGGCATACATACAAAATTAGACATCTCTTGTGGCCAATTTTATTATTTTTGTTAATACGAAGTCCAAGATTCTATGAACTAGGGAATGCTTTAAAAAGGGAATCAGAAATAATAGGATAGTTTGACTCTACTCTTGTCTCTCCTTCCTCCCCATCCCTAGCCAGTCATCAAGATGAGCACCCCCTTCAGGACATCACTGCCACAGTATTCTGGGTACTGGAACCTAGAATGTGCAGTCTAGCGAAAAGGCGATCTGACATTTGCATTACCTCGGAATGAGACGTCGCACACTGTAGACGCGTTAAGCAACTGGTGAAGTCTCGACAGTGAGACTACATGGCGGGTAGACATCTTAAGTGGAACCTAGAGACACCCATTTAAACATAGACCTGTTACAATTTTAAACACAGACGCATGCCCATTAAAGCAAAGACCTATGCCCATTTAAAACATAGACACATGCTTATATTTTAAACCTTCATTCCAATTTTAACTTTTATATTCCGTATTTTTTTGTAGGCAAATTTACAAAGGCAGAATTTCAAAATAAAACTAAAGCTTACTAGAAAGAACGAAGCTTAGGAGGTGGCGCATTGTAATATATAAAAATGTTTCTCTCAAAAAATCAATCTAAAAATAAAACTGTTATCCCTAAACTATTCATGAATCTGAGTTGCCTTACTGAGAAGTGTACTGTTAGGAAAGAAATAATGACCTGTGCATTGCAATTCAATAACGAAGAAGATAACAAATGATATTACTTGCACGTTTTTTTTAAAACACCTGTTGCAGTGGCGTAGCTATGGATTTGGGGTCCTGGAGTTTGACTTCTGACTGTCTGCCCCGTTAAGAAACAAAAATTATAAGCGCTACTGAAAAATTAATTTCACTGATTTCATCACTGCATGTACAGTGCTTAAAATAGTTTTTTTTTTTTTTTGTTTTTTTTGTTGTTGTTTTTTTTATAAATCATTCAAATTGTTCTGTCATATACTAATGCACGATTTTCAAAACAATATTTAAAACTAATATTCAGTTGTCCTACTGTGTAAGAATATATGTAGCATCATCAATAATGCAAAACATTGTTAATTGCCAAAGGAAAGTTACAAAAAAAAAAAAATTTACAAAGACAGTTTGTATGAAATCGGCTCCTTTAATAATTCACCCAGGCAGGTAAAAAGTTTCAATATTTTCAGAAGGAACATCAGAATGAAGTTCTATCAAAGAAAAACTACAGAGAAGAATGGAGAAAGAAGGTTGACAGATCTTTTGTGGTGCGCCAGCAGTCCAGCAGACCAAAGCATAGGTGAAGGTGAATGGAGAGTTAGATGTGAACGTGTACCAACTGATGTCTTATAATGAATATCTAATTGAGGTAATTGTTTTATAGAAAGTCCATAGCTCACGCGATAATATGAAAACTCACTTATTAATTTTGTTTTAAATTATATCCAACTTATATGCATACTAAATAGATTTTTTGTATTTTAAAAAAGTAAACATTTTTTTTTTTTGTAAATATAGCAGTTAGTATGACAGAACTTATTTAACTTAGCAATACAAATGTAAAAAAAAAAAATGTTTACAAAAAATTTAAAACCATTTGCATAAATGTATTAGAAATATGGTAAGTAATCACCCCCCCCCCCCCCAAACTAAATAGCCTTCCGTGTTTGTAACTATTAATAGTGAATAATTGTAAAAGTGGTGTATTTTTATGAAAAACTGCTTGCATAAGTGATTCAAAAATTAGTTTTTTCGCTTTCAGAAAAGAAAAAAGTAGCCGTTACATCAGAATTTTTAATGGTCTAACAACTCTAAAATATTATTATGTCGGATTTTCACTATCTTTTCTAGTTTACGAGATCTAAACGAGACGGACGGACGGACAGACATCCCACACAAAACTAATAGCGTCATTTCCCCTTTCGCTAAAAATATTTACATAGGTCAATGTAGATGCAAAAAGTACTCCGAATTCCCCGAGGGCCTGCACTTTTGTTTTGTACATTTTTTATGTGTCGTGTTAGCATTTTTTTGAAACAAGATAAAATAGGCACTTCGTGTTGATCTTCAACCTCCATATGAAGTACATTACAGGAACGTAACGAGTGAGTACCACAGGCATGCATGGGCCACTACAAGTTTGTATGTAGTATAAACTCCCTTTATCCCTTGATTTTTAAAAAAACAACACATTTGTATTGCCTTCCCACATCACTGCCTGTTAGAAAACTTGATCAATCATTTATTTTATTGATCTCCTGTCACTATTCATTTTGTTCTTTGGCCAATCACAAGATGGATTCCTCCTTACCTTTCTGATGCAAGCACTGATCTCGTCGGCCACTGATCTAGTAGGCCAAGTATTCTGCCCATCGTGAGATTGTGGAAAGCTTTAGTTTTATCGTTGTTGTTTTGAGTGGGGGTGGGCTGTAGTACTATTGATACGTTTCCATGAGATATTTTCAGTACTGTCTGTGGTAGAAAATGTTCAGCTGGACTATCTACTTTATTTCTCGTCTGCAGGGTAAAAAGTAAGTGTATCTGCAAGGGTCCTGTACAGCTTAACAGCGACGTTTAGACGAATATAAAATATACCAATCAATTGCCATCAAGAGAAAAAGCATGAGTTTTTATAGGAGATTTTCATACGTAGCAGAAAAAAATATAAATAGCTAGCTTTTTGGTGTATCCGGCGTACAAAATCAAGTGTTCCGCGAGGCTATAATAAGTGTTCAGCGAACTAATGGAATATTTATATAGTACTAGTCGACCCACGGCGTAGAATACGCATTATTTTTCAGGGCCGGCCTTAGGCCAATGCAACCTATGCGATCACAGTGGGCCCCGCACTTTCAAAGGACATACGCTAATTCTAGGTGTAAATTATTAAATTAAACCATTTTATAACTTATGACAGAATTCCCGCGGCCTCCTGATTTACCATGAGCTCCTTGAAATCTCCTGGAATTGCAAAATATACCAAAAAGTCATGAAAATCTCCGGAAATTATTAAAACTTTTTGAAAACTCTTTCCATGACTTCTTGGTCATAACGGTTAAGTCCGGCGCTGTTATTTTGTGACGGGTGGATACAAATTGTTCTCCCCCCCCCCCTCTTTTTTCGTAGGGTAACTCTAGTCGCACTTGCAGAAATAAAAGAGTGATCTTTCCTTTACTTCTTGTCCAAACTCTTGAGCCATGAAGAGAATTAGATAGATAGATAGATGCCACCTCGTAAATTAATCACGCTAAGAAAATAAGCAAAGTATTCCCGCTAAATGCTCAGAATGTGCGCAATGTTCCGTTAAGGGAAAAGTTTAAGGAACACTGATTTAGATTAATGTGGAATTTTCCAATTGGTTAGAGAACTATTAATCTACCTACATCATCACCATCAGCAAACTCAAGTCACGTGATAATAAGACGTACACGAGCAAACCGTAAAGGTCACGATGAAATAAAAAACGAATTGTCATTTGAACGTTTCTACTCAGACTGTAACAAGGAACATAGATTACAAGTTAATATTTTACAATACCTCTATTCAAGTCACTCATTCGACGAGGGCGGACGCTGATCTCGAATACTGCTCTAACAATTTTTCCTGTTAATTTAACAGTTGCTGTATATCACTGACAAAAGATTTACTAGCTCGTTGGCCACACGGGAAAACCCTAGTTTGACCGTTATAATTGTTCAAAGTAAAAAATATATAAATGTATATTTGGCAGTTAGACAAAAAAGAGTAGTCGGCCATTGTGTATCGAAGTAATACGATAACAGAATTAATTTAAATATTCTTTCAATTTTATTGAAAGAATATCTAAGCTTTACTAATATTTTTTTACGTAAATCTAATGTAGATTACATCTAGATCTAGAAGAAGATCTAGATCTAGACTAGATCTTAAGAGTTCTAAATCAGAAGTCTAGGTCTAGTATTACATAATAAATAATCACAAAAGTAAGCATTCCCGCCTGCTCAATTGGTAAATACACATCTCATTATACGGTCACGCATCTAACGATGTCAAAATCACGGGTTCGGTACCCAGTTTGAACCAAATATTTTATATAATTTTTTTTATTTTATGTACATTTAAAGGTGTATAATGGAGATATTGCCTTTTTAAATGTTTTTTCGTGTTTCTAATCAATTTCCCTTTACGAAGCTGGTGGTGATTTATAAATTCTCCTTCTATTTTTTTCTAGCGGTACTTCTTCATTACAATTAGTCTGTCCAATGTTCTAGCACAACCACATTCTTCTCTTAAAGTGCAAGCTAAATTCTGTCGAATGTACATGAACGTTGTTTATCCATGCGGCAATACCTATGGAAGAGTGTTCAAAATACAATGTAACTTTTCAGGTGAGTGCGGGAATTCTCAGTATATTGTCTCGGGTTCGTATCCTGCCCGTCGCCTTCCCCCGTCGTCCTGCGGGAGGTTTGCTTTGGACTAGGAAGTAAATTATCTTCAACTCTGAAGGAACACCCGAAACATGTCAAACATTTTTTTACAAACACAAATAGTAAAAATTTATCTGAAAATCGTTAGAGCCCTTTTCGAAATCTGTGTCCACCCATCGTCCGTCCACCCATGAAGTGTTTGCAAACTAAGAAGAATTGTAAACAAGGACACACACACACACAAAACGTGCGATCATTCATTAAACACAAATCTTCAGACTTCAAAATAAGCGACCTTTTTTTTTTTTTGTTTGGTTGTCACTTTTACCAAATAATTGAAATAGCGCGCAAAATATTCAAGCCAAAGGAGAAACGTGCTTGTCTCAACCAGAGTACTTTCCCTTACAATAAGTTCTTAGTAGTTCTATGTGGACTAGTCTAAAACAAAAACAAAAAAGAGCAGTGAGCTGGAGGGGGGGTGTTTACCAAGAAACAAGCATTAATGACTTGATCTCAATCCCTTGAATCAGTCACAGCAGCCAAGTAGTCACTTTTTCCCCCCTTTGATAGACATTCATGGCATGGAACGTTCCGGTCGTTTCCTTGACCAGACGATTGTTGTTTCATTTATCTCCATTCTATTTTAGACCTTAGCCTGTATAAAGCTGTCTGTTCGGTATATATCAATCAAAGGGCTGATCATTCAGCCCACAGGCTGACCAATCGAGGATGTTTCCATAGACCAAAGCAGGCAGCAGCCATGGGCAATACATTTCAATTAGCTTTTTTTTTTTCTTTTTACTCCACGCTCATGCTTTCTGGAATCTTTCTGTGAGCCACCGTTTCAAATGTGGAGGGATCTCTAGCTTGCCCAGTGCGCATGACATAGCCATCGCTTCTATCCAATCATCTTTGTTCTTGAGAATTCCTAACATTTACAATATTTTAATAGTAATTTTTATTTAATTTTTAATATTTTTTTCGACATTTAGACTAATGACGGAATTCATAGATATAAGATATAACAAAACTCAAAGTCCAAACAACGAAATAAATTGATCTACCATCCAGGCATTCGTAAAGTTATTTCTTAGATTTGCTTCACTATTGGTATTTGGACGGATGGACGGATTGATTAGACAGCTAATTTTTGACTGAATAAACATTTGTCAATGCATTTGTATGACTATACTAGAATATGAATGTGGCTGGAAGAGCTTGTGTTTAAGTGAAAGTAAACTAGACGTCAAGTTATCACGTTCACAATACACTGGACATCAAGTTACCACGTCCACAATACACTGGACATCAAGTTACTACGACCACAATACACTGGACATCAAGTTATCACGTTCACAATACACTGGACATCAAGTTACCACATTCACATACACTGGACATCAAGTTACCACGACCACAATACACTGGACATCGAGTTACCACGTCCACAATATACTGGACATCAAGTTACTACGACCACAATACACTAGACATCAAGTTATCGCGTTCACAATACACTGGACATCAAGTTACCACATTCACATACACTGGACATCAAGTTACCACGACCACAATACACTGGACATCGAGTTACCACGTCCACAATATACTGGACATCAAGTTACTACGACCACAATACACTAGACATCAAGTTATCGCGTTCACAATACACTGGACATCAAGTTACCACATTCACATACACTGGACATCAAGTTACCACGACCATAATACACTGGACATCGAGTTACAACGTCCACAATATACTGGACATCAAGTTACCACGACCACAATACACTGGACATCAAGTTACCACGTCCATATACACTGGACATCGAGTTACCACGTCCACAATATACTGGACATCAAGTTACCACGTCCACAATACACTGGACATCAAGTGACCAGTCCACAATACAATGGACATCAAGTTACCACGTCCACAATACACTGGACATCAAGTGACCAGTCCACAATACAATGGACCTCAAGTTACCAATCCACAAGACACAGGTCATCAAGTTACTTCGTACACAATACACTCGACATTAAATTACCTCTTCCAACACGTCATCCATTCAACCTGGTTCAATGTTTTAAGCTAAATTTTTTACATTTTGAATGCTGAACATAACATGATGCACTGAGTGGCTATAAAAAACTTTTTGTTCAATCATTGCTGATTAAGTTTATGTATGTTGTGAGTCAAATGACTAACAATGTATGACTACTCCAACACCCATATGGAATAGATTTCATATTTAAGTCCCTCACAAGTCACAACATGACTAGTTTATCAAGCTTTAATTGTCTTCAAGACGCAAGCCTAGGAAAACATAGTCTTTACAAACTTTACAAGAATTCTGCAAAGTAGTATCATGAGCTGGCTACTACTATGAAAAAAACAACACAACTTCCAAACCCATAACTTTACAAACTACTTTCAATGATCGAAAAAAAAAAAAGACGTGAACAAAGATCTGTGATGATCATATGAGATTAAGAACTTTAAAAACATAGAACTACCAAGTTATATATATTTTCAAAATGCAAAGATTGGCAGAGGAGAAATAGAAACATCCAATCAGCTTTTCGCTCTTCGATCTCTTTCATTACATTGATATTTAAAACACTTTCAATTCAATTAATGCACGCTTGTAGCTTGATTTTTAACATCGAGAAGAATCTTTCCTGGAATCAAGGGCCCATGGGAAGTAAATCGCCGTTCTCCATTGTAACTATTTGTAAAGGGGAAACAATTTTCATGCACGCGCATTAAGTTTTTTATACGGTATTTTTCTTCTTCATTCCTTTGCAAGTTTTCATTTTTCTTCCCATCGAAAATTTCTGGTAATCTTTTATAATGTCTCTGCCACGTGACGTCAAATTCAAGTTGGGTCAACCTTGAACTTGACTTCTTCCTCTAAAATTAAAACTCGCTCCGGTGAATTCACAAGCGCCCATCTATCACGTGACAAAGAGTGGTCTTCTCTGAAGACTCATTTCTCAGACAGTTCTTGATGCGTCACTGTGCCCCCTCCTCCTTTCTCTCTCTCTCTTTTTCTGTGTGATATATATATATATATATATATATATATATATAAGGTCCTTGACCTCCCTCTATGTGTGCTTCCTATACCTTTCTATAGCCCTTCTCTTTTCTCTCACTCTCTTGTAGTTGACACTCATTCCCCCATGAAGAGGGTGGGGCTCGGCATTTAAACACTGCGAGCCTAATGACATCAGTAGCAACATGTCAAAGATGACGGACACGACGTTATTAACCTAAGTTCTCACACCATTGGTCAGTATACACTTTCGGTCTTGAGGTTGTGCACTCATACAGTACTACTGATTAGTATCCACTGCGTGTCTAAATAGCAATTTAACGCACGGGGATAAAACTGCATAAAAATGTAGGTCTAAATCTCAGTACACAAACCTTCAAAGCGAGTATTTCCCTTATGGGTTCCCACCACACCACAGGGCATAGCACCACATTTTTAGCATTTATAGTCAAAAAGCATCATCATCCTCAAACTCCATATAAGTGAGGGTTTGAGAGGCTCAAATCCTCTTTTGCAAAAGTTCTAAAAACTAACACCTATGTGGTCTCACTCAACGCAAGCCAGTGTTTCACTCAACGTAAGCCAGTGTTTCACTAATCGCAAGCCAGTGTTTCACTCAACGCAAGCCAGTGCCTCACTTAACGCAAGCCAGTGTCTCACTTAACGCAAGCCAGTGTTTCACTCAAGTGTCCAGTAAGTGGGCCAATTAAAAAAAGAACAGTTATTGTTAAAACTATTGTTGCTACAAATTGCAAATCTTTTGTTTCACAGTAAAAACCATTCTGTCAATTTACAATTTCTTCTTCAGCGAAACTATCGTGGAAAAATGCTAAAAAAATATAAGTAGGCAGTATAAATGTCAGCCCTTATGTACAAGCGTGGGTTCTACACATTTGAAGTCAATGTCCCCATTTTGTTCAAGTTAACAACACCAAATCGTCAACTCGAGTATTATGGCGGGGGCTCCCTTTAGAACCGAACGGTACGAAAACTCGTTCCTAGCTCGGTCAGACTGTATCAGCGCTACTCGTTGGCTAGGAAACATGAGCAGGATCAAGACGTCTGTGTGTAGTCAATAAACTCTTTATGATGCGTTTGTCTATGTATGTCAATGTTTTTGGTGTTTTTGAGAAAAAAGTCCATGTAATCACCACAAATTTCAATACGGATTAATACAGCAGTCTAAGTCTTAGCCTTAGACTAGCGCATTAAAATATTCTATTTCGATTGGACAAACAAATCATGTATTTAAACTTTACAGAATGAATGCAAGTAAAATAACGTAGAAACAATAAATTTAGATTTTGATACGTTTTATTTAGTATTTTATCTAAATAATAATGAGATGAATTATTTAATGGTTTTTTTAAGGGTCCTTTTAAAAAACTAAAATTTAAAAAAAAATTATAAAAGGATTTTATCCAAATGTGTACTTTTTTTTTTTTTAAAGTTGACAGTTTCGCTTCTGCCTGTTCTTGTGTGTGTGCTTTAGTGAGTCCGCCCAGCTATTTCTACAGACAGACAAAACAGACCCAAAAGAAACTTTGAATGTCACTTGTCCCACTTTCTTTATTTGGGTTTCAAAGTGCGGTGCGAGTCAAAGAGAAGATACAAGAATGAGCAAAAAGAAAGAGGGTGGGCGGGGGGCATCAATGGTCTTAAACGGGGCACAGAGATTTCAGACACTGCTTTTGGAAAGGTTAAGGAGAAAGGGTGGTGGCGGGGTATAAATGGCGGTGGGGGGGGGGGGGGGGGGGTCGCCTCTCCAAGTGCTTTGACGTTTCTCACTCTTGGACAGAACGTGCCCAACGCTGGACAGTAGCCCCTGACTTGTCTTCTCCTAAAGTGGACATTTAGGAAGCTTAAACAGATTTCACTGGAGACACTAGAGATGAAAACAAGACACAACCTAAGCGCGCTCCACACGCGCAGACACACACACACACGAGCACATACAGGGACTCTTAATATGAAGCTGGTGTATGGATGGGGGGGGGGGAGGGGAGGGGGGGAGGAAAGCACGGGGCGCCAAAAGAATGTAAGCCGAGGGCGTGAGTTGCCTTCTGGTGAATGAAAGCGAAGGAGAAAATGGCGTTCGGTTGCAACAAAAGACGGAAACTGAATTAAAGAGTAAATGAAGTCCCCGATGTGGTGACTTGGGGGTGTCTTAGAGCGTATAGGGGAGCGGCGGGAGAGGCTAGAAACAGATAAAATATCGAAGGACGTATCAAAGAAATACAAAAGAACGAGAGAGAGAGAGAGAGACTGAGAGAGTCTAACTGGTATGCATAGACTGAACGTAACACGTCATAAACCATCACCATTTACTAGGGTGGCTATAACTGTAAGCGTGAGATCTGGTGACTATTATTAGTCTCACCTACGCCTACACGTACATAGACAATCACATACACATAAATTTGGGCGGCATAGATAGGCTCCTGGATAATTGCCTAGCGGGGCATACGGTAGATGGCTTGAGAAAAACAATGGTAAACGATGATAGGAATCAAAACCACCCACACACCTCACCGCACACCTCACAACACACATCACTGCACACCTCACCACACACCTCACCGTACACCTAACCACACACCTCACTGCACACCTCACCACACATACACCTCGCCGCACACCTTACCACACACACACCTCACCACACACCTCACCGCACACCTCACCACACGCCGTTACATTGCATTTCTCGTCACATCTTTACTTGCTTCACTTTGGTTCGAACTGGGAATCATCATAGCGACATCTGAAGCGCATACGACACGACCATGGAATAAAATCCCCTATAGGAATCTGCTATTTCTAGATCCAGAATCTAGATGACGCCTTTAGTTATAGTATAGGGTGTTACATTGTATACGTATTTGAAAGGCGCGTTCTGTTGTCACAGTTGTAGGCATATCCTTATATTTCTTTCTTTGAGTTTCGTTGTGTTTTGGCGTGGCAACGAGCTATTGGTCTAAACTGGTCAGTGTTCAGGCCTTCTAATAACGATTGGTCTCGATTCAACTAGTTTTGGGCCAGATAAGGCTGTAAGGTTGTATTGCTGTAATGCCATGAAGTGCAGCCTAGTCGTGGTGCCGCAAGGTGCAAAGATTAATATAATTCTTAAGTTGTTTTATGCAATGGAATGTACATGATAGGGCGTTGCCTCGGTGCATTGACTATTACATGATAGGGCATTGCCTCGGTGCATTGACTATTACATGATAGGGCGTTGCCTCGGTGCATTGACTATTGATTGCGTCATGTATCATCTTTATTTATTCATGCCGAGTAGGCCCCAATGATAGCGCTTTACCATTTTGCCCCCCTGTCACAGCCTAATTCTGGTTGTAGGCGTGATGACGCGAATGTCTCTGTGTGTTGTAGATTACCTCTGGTATATACTATAATATTCTTTGTATTCTTAATTAAATACTTTCACTCGCGCACTAGATTTGCTAGTGCGTGAGAACACTAACATACTGAACTCTCTGACTACAACATTTAGAATTATTAATAGACTCACTGGTAGCAGACATGGTTTTTATTCACATAAAATATAATCACAGAAGATATTGGCGACTTCAGCCATCACAAATTACATCAAGGAAATAAGTCCTGAATACAAATCAATTATAATAACTTCAATACTTATACATAACACTCCTCTCTCTACAAGAATCTAAGATCAACTGAGATGTCCACCTCGTGGTCAGCTTCCGACCAAACAAAATCTCGTGCTAACTGAATAGTTCAGTTACTACTAGTCACCAGATATTACAGGGGTTCTAAAACTGATATTTTACACCCCCCCCCCCACCCCAAGTAGTTTTGTAAAACATATTCGTGTAAACAGTAAAGAGGAGAAAGAGCTTTTTTTTTAATTTGCAAGTCTATCAAATGAGTTCTTAGTTTTTAAAAAGCCTATATAATGGGAAGAGCTCCACATTTACAACCGTCTCTCAACATTGTAAGATTTATTTATACTTTTCTCGATATCAATAAAATTAATTTATTACCAATACTTAATTAACTGAATGGTTAATTTTCTAAATGATTCATGTTTTGTTAGGAACAATTAGAAATTGTGCAAAGTTTCAACTTGATCCGAAAATGTGAAGTGGGAGAAATAACGAGCGCTCAAAATTTGTCCCAGACAGACAGACAGACAGAGTTGATAGAAGCTTTTATAAAAAGTCATTTGAAAAGTATAAAGTAAGAGACCAAAAAAAGACTTTGGCTGCCACGGCAATAAGATACGTACATGACCCGGTAGGAGGCGATGGTTGGCGCTTGTCAGCGGGTTGTCTCATAAATAACTACAGATTTCTTCTCCGATACAATGGCCTACCAGTTCCCCCCCCCAACCCCCCACACCTCCTACCCATGTTGACTTAGAAAGGGGAGGGGGGATAACCATTAGCAATAAAGTTGCGTAGACAAAAACAGAGGGGAGACGATTATCAGACAAAGAAAAGACAACCAGGATTATTTACTGGTTTTGGGCGGAACATGGCAACAAAAAGAATGCATAGGGAAAACAATATGGCCAATCAATAAAACAACTCCAAGGAAGGCACAGACTGAAGACTTACCGACATTTCGACAATTGTGAACGATATAAAGTTGTTGTTTTTGTTCATACATTGTAAAGTAATTATATTTTAAATGTCACGAAAACACAATCAACAACAGTCCACAATATGAGGTAACCCTATATCTCCGTAATTTGAAAAAGTATGTGTATATTTTAATTCATTCTCTTCTTCGGTAATAATAATAAGGCATTTTCGTCGATTCCAAAGATTAAAGGATAAAGATAAATTTCACGTGACCACGCAAAGCCACTTGGCGACCTGCTTATTTTGACAAAACTAGTGCACTCTCTCCACCGAGAGTCTAATGTAATCTTTTCATCTTTTACGCCTGTCTTCGGCAAACTGTATTGTTGTTGTTTTTTCTTTTCTATACATAAATTCCTGTTTTACAACACGATCAAAATATCTTATAAAGCATATACATATGCAAAATGGAGATTGAAGTATACGAAAATAATGAGATTGTGTGTCTCAGTATTCTTAAATAAATGCAATAAAAAAAAATTGTCTTCGTAAGTTTATCATAATTAAAAAAAAAAAACTATATATACATATTGTATGCACATACATTTCAAAAGGTATAAAAAAAAATTCAAAGGCAGGTTTTGTCAATACTTAGTGCGAACGGAGACATTAACTTTTTCTTTCATTTAAAAAAAGGATTTTGTTTTCTTATTTTATCTTTGAACTTAAACTGTAAGGACAGCCTGGAAATGTGCTTCTTAAGACAGACATGACTTCTGATCCTAGTTTGTATTCCACGCGCAAAACTGTTACAGGATCAAGCTTCAACGTGGCATGACGTCATCACAATATGCTCGGTCGCCTCGCCAATGAGCAGTACAGCCCCGCGGCTAGAATTACGATGCGCAATCAAATGTGTCTCACAAGTGCCCCGCGTACCCGGTGCCCGAAGGGCGCTGCCATCATTCGCCTAAAATAACTTGATGACCATAGATACAGTTTCGCAATAAATCCCCGATGATCCTTTGGGCTCATTTCCAGCCCATAAATAGAAATGATTGTAACCCAGGACGGGATGAGAACCAATAGACCTGTCACTTGCATTGATGCTTATATACACATCATGTTCATTTGATACAAATGTATGTGTCTGTATGGAGCAGGGGATGTAGTCTATATCCCTTTGGCCTGCAAGACCTCCATCCACAATACAAGCAAAGAAGACACACACACTTTCATGACATATAACGCATAAATATTTACTCAAAGGTTTGTGCAATGTATCGGTCATTACGGATATTAAATAGAGGTCATGAAAATGGCTGCCTCCATTCAATAGCACAATGAAAACCATTGAGGCTGTATAGCAAATCTAAGGAGAACAACGTAGTGACAATGCTCACGCTTTTTTTTTTTACAGCAGTCACGTGATAGTATTATCTATTTATAGATATTTACGTGGTGGCTGGGTAGCAAAGTGCTTGGCCTTCGACGTAGTGTATCGAGCCCAAATCCAGGTGAAGACATATATTTTTGAACTTCGGGATTTTTATGAATCCTGTGAGTCCACATAACTCGAATGGCACATACGTTGGGGGAAGATATGTTGAGTGGTGAAGCGCTTTGCCTCCGAACAGTGTGTCTCGAGTTCGAATCCTGGTGAAGATATTACAAACTTCAGGATTTTATTCCGCCACCTCTATTACGTTGGGGAAGTAAAGGCAGTTCGTCGTTGTGCTGGCCACATAACACCCACGTGACATGTCGGACACATTTACTGCGGAATTAATTCACGTGAAGTTCTACTAATTAATTGCTCCAACAGTACGTGGAACACCTAGTCAGACCTTGTGGAACACAGTTTGGGAAACACTGATCTAAGACTCGAGGCTATCTTGATATTGGTCTAGTCCTTAAAAATGCAATGCTTTACAATACTTGACATGGTCTAACCGTTCTAACGCTACAGACTCGACATCTCTTGTAGTTGTTGCCCTACAGATACGCGCTGCACATCTTGAAGATATTCCGTGTCGTCAAACTTTCTTTTGTAAAATGTTTTTTTGTTTACTTAGTCTTCGATCATCCAGAAACGTCTGTGTGTGTGTGTGTCTGCTACTTATGAGAAGAAAGGCAGAGAAAATGAGAACACATTATAGCGTAACTATAGAGTCGAATTAGTAAACTAAACTATACTTAGGTGCATCTACCAGTCTATACTTTGGTGCACCTACTAAACTATACTTAGGTGCATCTACCAGACTATACTTTGGTGCACCTACCAGTCTATACTTTGGTGCACCTACTAAACTATACTTAGGTGCATCTACCAGTCTATACTTTGGTGCACCTACTAAACTATACTTAGGTGCATCTACCAGACTATACTTTGGTGCACCTACCAGACTATACTTTGGTGCACCTACTAAACTATACTTAGATGCATCTACCAGACTATACTTTGGTGCACCTACCAGACTATACTTTGGTGCACCTACTAAACTATACTTAGGTGCATCTATCAGGCTATACTTTGGTGCACCTACCAGACTATACTTTGGTGCACCTACTAAACTATACTTTGGTGCACCTACTATACTATACTTAGGTGCACCTACTAAATTGTATTTTGGTGTTAAGTTTTCAAATGTTCAAGACACAAACATATTTGTGTTCGTTGCACAGTTTCGCTCGTTTGACCCAGCTACGTCAACAAGTTTTTAATTATTTATTTATTTTAGATATTCGATGTGGACTTGAAAAGCTGTAGCTGGCTTAACTGGCTTGACAATGTGTAAACTAGTCACTTCTGATAGATCTTTTCTGGCATATTTTTGTTCAGATTTATTTAAGTGTGTTTTCCAAAGAATTTACAGCCCCAAAAATGTATTCTTCTATTTCAAAGACCTATCATCCTGTCAGAAGGCGCGTTCAAATCCAGTAAAGACTGGGATTTTTTATTTCGGGATCTTTAGCGCGCCTCTGCGTCCACCCAGCTCAAATGGAACCTGACATTATTTGGGGAAAAGTAAAGGCGGCTGGGCGTTGTGTTAGCCAGGTGGCATCCTCGTTAACCGTGGGCCACAGAAACAGATGATCTATCTGCCCTATGGACCGTATGGTCTGAAAGGGGAACATTTATCACACTGTCTACCAAGCAACGAGTCAAAAGACCTCTACTACGTTTATACAACATCAGATGTGTTCAATAGTTTCAATTAGAATGGAAGGAGTTGAATGTCTACACCTTGTGTAGGTAGGAACTTAAATTTACTTCCTTAAAAAGATTTATAGCAATTAACAAATTGCGTGTGTAAATTTTGCCTACAGTTTGCTTCCCTCCATTTCATTTGCTCAGATCTTGTCTCCAATGAACGATACTGTCTCCCTAGTTTGTTTGTTTTTTTGTTTTTTTTTAAATATTAAACGTATCTTCCTGCATGTGGCGTGACAGTTGAATGTTGCTCTGACTCCTTCCCTCCCGAGGCCTCCAACGATGCATGCCTCCGTCAGAAAATGATTTGTTTGTAACAATTGGTTTACGCTTCAGAAGAACGTGCAGTGATTTATCTTTGCTTAATGACCTGTAATGCTGCGCCTCCAGACTTCTCTTCAGATATACGTCTCTCATCAAGGCTTGCGTTTTGGTTTGGCATTGAGCTTAATGACCGTCCAGGTTTTTGGACAACAAGCAATGTGACCAGCAAGGTCAACGTGGTCCTCGGCAGGGCAATTGATGAGTGGGGTGGTGGGGGAACAGTTCAGTTTACCGCCTCATCTCTGAGCGCAAACAGGAATGGTGACTATACATATAAAAGATTTTGGAGGTTTACTATGACTTATACAGTCTTCTCATATAGAAGTATTATATAGATTTAAGAAAAAAGGAGGGGGTGGGGTTGATAGAACAAAATGGAAATAGAAAACAAGATGTGTAGATAAACAAAATATTAGCAGTTAATCACATAAAACAACCTAACACTAGGTTGTGAAAAACTCATGTATGTTAAAAAAGAAAATGGAATTTTCTCTGAGCATTTCCATTGTATTTCTCTATTTCTGTTTGGTATATTATCAGGATGCGGGAGTCTATATAGATTAGAGGTATAAAGATAAAATAACGTATTAGGCAATGCTTCTCAACCTTTTACTTGTGACACCTTACCCCTTCACATACACCAGTCAAAAGGCACGTACATGACCACACAATCATCATCATTCTACTGGCGTCCGCAGCGCACACTTCATCATAGTAAGAAAAAAGGACAGAAAGCGCTTGTCGAATAAACACGGGGGCGGAGAGGGTCTAATGCTGACTAGTGAGAGACATTCCAGCTCACATGTAGCGAACGAACGTCCGTAATGGACTTAGTCGTCATAAAATCATCTTTGTGTAAGTTAAGCTAGATGTCTTGTATCGGGCCTGCTATGGTTACTCAAACAAACCTCAACACAACGACGATATGGCGCTGGAAGAATTCAACCATTCTGACGCGAAAAAGACGGGTGGAATGGCGATGGAGACGCATTAAAATGTCTCCTGCAAGAGAATGTTTAGAGTCGATCTTATTCCAGACGCCTTCAGCCAAAACGTTATAAAATATAATTAGAAACGTCTCTTTATTCCGGATTTTTTTTAAATATCGGTTATAGAGTAACATAACGACAAGGTCAATTCTGCGAATTTTTGCCTTCGCCCCCCCCCCCCCCTTTTATTTTTCGAGTCAAAAGATTATGGTATTTTTCATGGCTATGTGTTAAAGATACTTTGTTAACCTCACATGGTCATACTAAGAAAAAAAAAAGTTAAGTTTCCATTTCAGACCTTGCGATTTGTGTGGCAAATGATGAGATGATGTAAAGGTCATCTGTTTCTGTGGCCCACGGTTAACGAAGGTGTCATGTGGTCAACACAACGAACAACCGCCTTTTCTTTTTCCCAATTTAATGTCAGGTACCCATTAGAGCTGGATGGACTCAGAGCCAAAGATCCCGTACTTGAGAATCCCAGTCTTCACCAGGATTCGAACCCGGGACCGCCGGTTCGAAATCAAGCACTTTACCGCTCAGCCACCGCGCCTCCCATGGTCATACTAGCCTAACGATATATGTAGTTACAACTAGAACATGTCAATATAAATTTTAAGACCTATTTAAACTATTTGAACCATAAAGCACTGATGTGTATAGTTCGCTGACATTCATAAAAAAAAAATAGTAAAAAGGGAGGGGGAAAAATAAAAATCGAAAGCTTTTTGATAAATGGGTGTGCAACTTTAAGAAGCTTTCATTCCCTAACCCAAACAAAAAATGGAGAATTAAATAGCCTGGGACACACATAAAAGAAAAAAGTTTTTGAGCACCTGAACACATTTTAAACATTCTTTTTCTTTAAGTTCTCATTAAAACTGATTCAAGATTGCATGACTTGAAAATAAAAAGTTACCTATCGATCGTGTTAAAAAATATAATGCAAGCATCCCCCCCCCCCCTAACAGAGTGATGGCAAATGATTTCAATGTGGTAACCAAATGGTCTTCAGATAATCTTGTCTCACTGAACTCTTGTTTATCTTTTAAAAGTACAAACACCAAGTATGAACCCAGCGTTTCACTGAAGTCGTTCACCTCTACGAGCAGTTTTACCAAGACAGAGAACAAAATATTTCTTTCTGTACTTATTAGTATTAATCAGTCATCATAATGTTCAGTAGTCTTTTGATACTCTCTCTCTCTCTCTCTCTCTCTATATATATATATATATATATATATATATATATATATATATATATATATATATATATATATATATATATATATATATATATATTCCCAACTCCTGCTCACTGACTGACTCAGCATTTATTGTTCCACCAGGGGGCGATAAAACAATAAAAGTCAATTTTTACCAATGTACTTGTAAAATAAATAAATAAATAAATAGGGGTGTGTGTACGCGCGAACGTGTGTGTCTGTATGTGTTCCTGTATTGACAATAATTTTAAAACGGACCGTGTAACTGTTACGTACATAGAGAAAGCCAACGTCTAAACTTAAGTCCTAACAGGCTGGTGTTAAAGGAAAGGTGAGGCACTCTGTGCATAAAACAACGCGGGAGATAATAATGTGAACATTATCCAGATAGTGTTGGGTTGTGGAACAAAGACGCAAAGGCAATGTTCTAACTCCATAGGTTTCTTATCGAAACATATCTCTAATGGCCGATCCTCCCCTCGCCACTGACCGCCCACGCGAGCCACTCGCTCGTTTGTCAAGCTGACCACTTTCATTAAAAGCCGTTACATCAAATCTACGAATACCCTACCCCCCTAACCCCCCCCCCCTTTTTTTTTTGTTCTCCCCCGTTGCCTACTTTTTATTCTATCCATCTCGGGAAACGCTCTGTCTTATAATCAAAGACTTTTCAGGAGGCTAGAATTGTTTTGGAGGCAGCTAACAACCCCCCGAGTCACTCCGGACTTCATTACAGGTTTGCTTTTCTGGCATACGTCACAATCATCTCTCGTAGGATGACCTCAAGCTGAATCACTACTGCGTCTTCATCCTTGACATGGCAGGGAGAATTGACACGGGGACATTGCGGCTTGAAAGATTTCTTAACTGTTATCTTCAGTTTAAAATAGCTAATTGCATCACACACATTGATTGAAGCATCAATGCACTACACACGAACGTGCACACACACACACACACACAGAGGAACTTAAAGGGCGGGTGAGGCGAGGCGCGAGGTAATTGTAATATTTCAACATCGTCAACATTAAAAAACATTTTTGCTTTGCAGCCAATCAGCGACAGTGTAATGTGTGAGGTTAAGAAGCTTTTTATGGGTTACCCTGTTGACTTTCTAACTAGTTGGAATTAATTTCAAATTTTAATCCACTCCAGAATGTGCATAAATAGATGACAGTGACATTAAAAAGTATTGTATTAGAACATTGATCGCGGAACGCATCCTTAGACAAGTTGAAACACATTCCCCAAAGATATAACATAGGAAATAGAGGCCTAAAAGAGGACAACGAAACAGAGCCGTACTCGTATAAAATGACTTCGTACCTTCATGAATACCTAAAACCGGGGGCACCAGATGGGAAGAAGCTATAGGCGTCGCTGGTGACCGAAGGAAGAACACGTCGCCAACTTCAGGCCAGTGGAAGGGAGCTCTTGTTCGCTTTTGCTGGCCTTAGAGTTCCAAGTGGGATGTACAACTCTACTTGACAATGTCAAATGGTGACCGATCTTGCCGCCCTATTCGCCTAACGGTGCAAGGATCTAAGTAAATAAAACTGGGATGACATAACGACCTAAGTTCAGGAGATGTCTCTCAACTCAAACATCTCATTACTACGAGGTAAGGATGAGGTTGGCCAATGCTACAGGGGAACCGTTACAGAGATGAATGGGATGCCTTCAAGTCTTGAAGGAGAGTAGGAGAGTTCTCAGGGATTCAAGACGTTCTTGGGTCCAAACAAATCTCACGTCTGCTTTGAATTAAGAAGTTGACTTCTTTTCTAATCTAATAACAATCTCTAAAACAAATCGCTGTGAACAGATACAGATGGACACGTGTTTCCGCCTTCCTCCGCCAAAGTGGTCGAGAAAAACAAAAGTTGAACCTATGGATTATGAATTTCGGGATTTTTAGGGCCCCACTGAGTCCACCCAACTCTAAATGGGTACCTGAATTTAGTTGGGGAAAGTAAAGGCGGTTGGTCGTTGAACTAGCCACATGACACCCTCGTTACCCGTGAGCCACAGAAACAGATGACCTTTACATCATCTGCCCTATAGATCGCATGGTCTGAAAGAGTACTTTATTTATTATAAGCTAATATCAAAATCATTACTTCAAGAAGTCAAAACACTGTACTTCCTCTGGTAGGCGCATTCTCTCCTTCAATGTAAAGGTGGTTGCAACATACACGCGATGAACAGGCCAGTCTTCAAGAGTCTTCACAGTGACATTCATTTCAGCGACAATCTTGCGAGCCCTTCAACGTTGAATTGAGGTCAACGGTATGTACTAGTTCTAGTTGACGCCCAACCAACCCGTGAAATTTGAGGCGCTGCCGAAAAGGTCAAACAATGTTCTCTGACGACATTAATCGGTCAAGTTGAGAGATTAGTCCCAGAGACGTCCACCACCCCTCCCCACCCCCATCTTTCCAATCCTCTATGAGCGTCTTCGGCATACCCGATAGATTTATTGAATGATATCTCAAATAGTTTGGTCAGACCACTAGACATCTATCAACCAATCAATATATTACTGCTGGACTATATTTTTTTAAAAAGAAGTTATTTTTGGTTTTGAGCTCCACAAAAATTGTGCTTCAAGTGTCAAATAGCCACTAACTCGTTTTAGAAGGCTACACCTTGAAAGCCTCGTTTTATTGTTTCTAAATATAAAAATACTTTTGTAGACAATTATTGTATAAATAGCAGGAGCAGGAACAAGTAATTATTTTAAAATCAATTCCTACTTTATGCTCACAAAAAAAAATAAAAAAATAGTACACTACACATATCTTAATATAGTACACTACACCTATCTTAATATAGTACACTACACCTATCTTAATATAGTACACTACACATATCTAAATATAGTACACTACACATATCTTAATATAGTACACTAAACCTATCTTAATATAGAACACTACACATATCTTAATATAGTACACTACACATAAAGAACACTACACATATCTTAATATAGTACACTACACATATATTAATATAGTACACTACAAATAAAGTACACTACAAATAAAGTACACTACACATGTCTTAATATAGTACACTACACATATCTTAATATAGTACACTACACATAAAGTACACTACACATATCTTAATATAGTACACTACACATATCATATGTCATTGAAAAAAAAAGAGAGAAAACAATTGACCAGTATGGGGAGCGAACCCACGACATTCACGATGTTAGCGCAACGCTCTCTATCAATTGAGCTAATCAGCCATGTGCGAAGATTTAATCTTGAAATAAATAATTCCATTTTTACTCGAGTTTTTGACCAGCTTTCACACTCCACCTTACATCCATGATGAAAGTGTTAGAAACTCATTTTAAAAAAAGTTTTGTTTTGTTTTTGTTGTTTTTTTATGGGGAGAGGTGGGGATGAGACAACTTCATCGCATCCCAAGAGGTTCAAGAAACAAAAGCTAACCAGTTACATTATAAATGAGTTAGATGAAACAAAAGATCCACTGTTTTCCGTATCATCTATTGACTGCTATAGATGTGTGCTTTACGGCGACGTCTTGAGGCTTAAAAATGTGAAGGCGATCATGCTTTAATATTATCAAAGTATACGAAAATACCGGGGTTAATTCGTTTTAAGACCACTAATATTTATCTTATTTTATACATTACAGACGTTACTTCAAAAAATATTTAAAAGAAAAACCTTGATTAAAAAAAAACAATATCCTTACTTTAGTTGCTTGTTTTGATTTTAATTTAATTTATTTTTTAATGTATATTTTTCTATGGGTATAATACATAAATGTTCATTAATGTTCCCTTAATCCTACTTACTAGATTTCAAAAGGCACAAGTTAGAGGTCAGAGTTATCAGCCTAGAATTGTCATTGCTGTATCTAGAGGACAATTGTGAGAAATTTCTGCCAACGGCGGCAATCACTGGACCTAGTAGTTTAATATGTTCAAATTTCTTACGAAAACAATTTTGCCGAAAGCCACCATCAAGTGGGGAACTTATTCGCGAGTATCTGACTACGTGTTAACAGTAGCTAAAGGTTCTTGGGGGGGGGGGGGGGGGGGTATTATAAATATCCTTCTTTTTAAGGAGGAAGGGGAGCTCTTTGGTTTTGCATCACCTACTTAGAGTAGTCGTTCCCGAAGTTTGAAGCTCGCACGCCACAAAGATATTAGATCTCCGGCGATATTGGAAACTAGCAGGGAAAGACGAGAATTCCCGACAAAGATTTAGTACCGGTTTTTTTCTGGGATTGCTGTTTTATAAAAGGATAGAAATACCATTGGTCTATTTTTTTTTCTATCCATGAAATAAATCTTTCCAAAATTTGGAGAAGAATCCAGACTAGTTCAAATCAGTAGAACAGAAACAGTGTTGCCAGAAAGTTTTGGGCTAGAATGATGATCGGACTTCAACTTTCTGCCTGTCATTCTTTAAACTATTTTAATTCGCTATTTCAATATATAACAATGGAATTGAGTGGTTAGTATATTAAATCTCCATCAGTAATGGATTTGAGGAAACAATGTTTAAAGTATACCGGAAATGTTTGCTGAAGTGAAGGAACAACACAATTCTTCTTTACGAGTAAAAAATTCATTTTAATCCTCAAGTTGAAATAATGAAAATATTTGAAAACGCATTATTTATAAAGCAATAATACATAATAACAAAGTCACAAAAGTAGACTTAACATGAAGCTTTAAATCTTTGAACAGACTGATTGTGGACCCCGAATCCATTTATAGGTTTTCAAACCGAAATTTCTGTATGCGGAAGTGACATTAAACTTAATTATAGTTAACTCCCTTCTCATGTGTAATATTCTGTGCATAATCTTGAATCTACGAGAAACCATTGTTTATGTAGACCAAACCTCCTGTCTACACTTCTCTTGAGATCTTGAAGGGCACCCCACGTAATAGTCACATAAGCATTCAAAGTCGAGAAAGTACATAGCTGTTTTTCATCAACCATTTCTTGACGTTCTAACGACGTTCTAATGCCATGTGAAACACTGCACGCATCCTTAATCTTCGAAATCGAAGACATTGCCATTATTACTATAGAAAAACACGAGCAGCCTTGATCGATCCTTTGGATACGACCGGTCAAGGAAAATTGATTAAAAAAAAAAAAGTTCCTAGTCATGTATTTAGTGTGACTATTTGACTGATTGCAGCCTATGGATAAAACTATAACGCAAGGCATTGTCCACCATTATTTCTGATCAGTTTGAACGCTGCACACAGTGATTGGAAGCATATGGAACACAAAGTTTTACATAAGGATTTGGTTTTATTGAAAAAAAAAAGAAATTAGTCACTGATCAGTTCTGAAAATGAGTATTTACAGAGTTACTGGGCCATCTGAAATGATTGAAGAAAATCTTCCTGTGATATAGGAGTTTTTTGAGCAACGATCAAAATGATTATTTCATCCACATCTGAAACTCGGTGAGACTTTTTGTGTTCCTTAAAAAACATTGGTAAAATAATCTTCGTTTCTGATGCTAGAAACCAAAAAAAGATGAATGAAAACTGAATCAACACAGAAGCTTCGTTTAAAAGGAGATTTAGTTCAGAAACAAAATCGTTGATCGAGATTCATGTGCAAACAAAAAATCATTAAATAGATTGTACAAAGAATAAGCTCCTAATTCAATGTCGTCTTAAACTCGCCCCCCTCTCGCGTTTTCCTCCATTCTAGCCGTGAGCCCCACACGTCCACAGCAGCGTTACCATTTTCCCCAAACTAAGATTTTTATTAATTACATCCAAGGCGTGTCAGATGCCAGAAATCAACATAACCTCGATTAAATCTGAATCGGACGCAATCTCGTGCTAATCCAATCAGATGGCGCCCCGACGCGCCTAATCTTCACCTCCCCTTTCCCTTTGCCAACTTTTTTATTTTAAACGAGGGTGAAAGGGGCGCGCTCAAGTGGACACGCCCTCTTGAAACGTTTGCCAAAGTAGTGAGCAGATTCAGTTGACAAAAAAAAAAAAAAGTTCAATTTTAAATTCCTAGCGTGTAGAAATGTTTGAAGTCTGTCACATTGTGGTATGTGTGTGTGAACAAAAGAAAGACTGGTGTACAATGAGTGGATGGTTCTTAGTTTTGCTCAAGAAGAAAATTGGTCCACTAATTTGGGGGTACCCCTGGGGGCGTAATAGTCGAGTGGTTAAGCACCTGGCTTCCGATGGATGGGTCTGAAGTTCGAATCCCGGTGAAAATTAAGATTTAAAATTCGGAATTTTTATGACGCCCATGAGTCCACCAAACTTTAATGTCTACCTGATATATATATTGGGTGGTTGGTCATTGCACTAAACATCGGCTATAGAAACAGATGAGCTTTATATCATTCGCCACACCCCCCCCCCCCCCAATAATACATCTGAAACTGAAACACAGTAATCTATTTATTTACGTTTCTGAATTTAAAATCCAGTTTACGTTGATTAAGCAATAAAACTAAGCAACATACAACTTTTTTCAACAAAGCTTATCTAAGGTGTATGTGTGTGTATATATATATATATATGTGAAAAAATTGCGCAAAGTTTCAACTCGATCCGAGAATAGGAAATGGAAGAAATAGCGTGTCCAAAACGTGTAACAGACAGACTAACGAACAGAGTGAGTTGATAGAAGCTGTGTAACAGACAGACTAACGAACAGAGTGAGTTGATAGAAGCTGTGTAACAGACAGACTAACGAACAGAGTGAGTTGATAGATAGAAGCTGTGTAACAGACAGACTAACGAACAGAGTGAGTTGATAGAAGCTGTGTAACAGACAGACTAACGAACAGAGTGAGTTGATAGAAGCTGTGTAACAGACAGACTAACGAACAGAGTGAGTTGACAGAAGCTGTGATAGAAACAAAAAATACAATATGGCGATTCGTGGGGGGGGGGGGGGGGGGGGAGAGGAACGTTGTAAGACAGCTAAATAAATTAAAATTAAATTAAATTAAATCAAAGACGCCATAGTGAAAGATCACTTGCCAACTTTAGGCTTACTTACACCTTCTCTCGCCGGGCGCCAAGCTCTCTCCACAGATCGGTCACAGGCGACTTCCACATCCTCTTCCCAGCTGATGCCCACAGATTTTTTTTTAGTTACCGATTAACGTTGGTTTTTTGCATTGACCTGCCAGCTTGTCCAACGTCCCTGCCGGACGTAGCCCAATGTCGTCATAACGAATGGGCCGCCATCGCCGAATGTAATATTCTCTCTTACGTTCAACGTTTGCCAACTAAACACTAAACAAAATGTCTTTTTGCGCTACAACGAAAGAGCTTTTGGGAATTTGATTTAACAGTACTCAAAAGTGGTGCATTGAACACATTTGAAAACCAATAGGTAGTGATCACTTCTTATACACCAGATATACCAAACAGCTAGCTATTTACGGTTCACCGAAATACGTAAAAGCCTCAAAGTAGAAACCTAGACCAAGGGTCAATGTGTGAAACACACAGCACGCAAATATACGAGCAAGCAGAGAAAAAAATTGTTTTCCGAATGTCCTGAAAAAAAAACAACTAAATTGACAATTCCCTTCTTCTCGCTACAATAAATGTTCGCCTAATTAGACTGGTAGAATTTCTTTTGTTACATTCTAGACTCGTTATTATAGTTCTCATTGTAAAGGACGTTAGTTGTCTAATTATGCAAACTCATTTGTTGTTGTTTTTTTTTTCACCTATCTAATAATATCTGCCAATAGTAGACTCTGGATGTGGTTGAGTACAGCACAATTAAAACCAACCACACTAATGGGTATATCTAAAACACAGCAGAGTGTGGATGGGAGGGGGGGGGGGGATGGGATGAAAGTTATGACGTCTGGTACATTAGTCCAACGACTATGTTAATTTGGGTTTTATTATCTGGCCATTCCAAGTTGAGTAAGAAATGATGTCTGGGTTGGGAATAGAAATAAGAAGTGAATGAGTAAAGCAACAAGAAATATGGAGAGTATTAGCCCCATAACTTACTACTTTTATTGACTGTACCCAGGGACTCTGGTACTGGTCTTAGTCGAATTATTGCACTGGAGCATTTCTGGTGAGTAAATGAGTATAGACTTCTGGAAGCGAGTGTTACTAACATGTGCGTCGTGTGAACAAACCGTGTACTTTTGTGAGAAGTTGCCTACGGTGTCGCGCTCTTAAAAACCTGGCCACTTATACCTGTACCAGAATGACTACAAGACGAAATCTGAATGCATGTACAGACGATTTACAGAAGAGTTAAGTGTGTATGTATTCTTATGTCTTTCAGTTGGGTGGGGGGGGGGGGGGCTTGTCACACTAGAGGTGGATCACAGAAATCTGTTTACACTATTAGGGAACATTGGCACAATTTAGGTCACGTGGTGCCCTGTTCAGAATTTCATTTTTAAGATCCCGTGGTTAACAAAGTACGGCATGGGAGAAAAAGAAATCAAAACGACATAATGGATATAATGGAACCTAAAGTACAAAGTAAGAACATGAAAAGAGGAAGAGAGATTTGAACTAAAGATACAAAATAAACGATGTCAAGGACGCCATATTGAAAGATCACTTTGTCAACTAAATAATAATGTACAAAAAGAAAAACAGTCCTAGAATTGAAAGGGCTTTGCTTTGAGAAATTTTATTCTGCGGTAATGAAAAGTGCACTGAAATTATATATATAATTATTATATACTTCCTTTATTTTTAAACCGGATACACCAAAAACGTTGCTATTTATGGATTTGCCTCTAAGTATGAAAATCTTCAATAAATGTTTCTTACTCTGTACACTAGAAATAGAATGGTCTGTAAAAATCGGTATCGCATTTCTGCATGAATAGAGCAAAGAAAACGTATATTGAGTCTGATCGTCTCATGTAGCATAGCGTATCATAGTGTGAATCACAAAAACAAATCTAATATATCTTGTGACAAATTATATATTATAAGACATAGCAGTTTTGTCCCTTATGTCACATGCTATAAGCCACATACTTCCACAACCATGCGCGCGCGCACACACACACACATACATGGAGACAGACGCACAAACTCATTCACGCAAGCGAACTCTACAAAAGTAGACAATATTTCACTTTGATGTGAATGGTGATCTCACGGGAAATGTCCCAGTACGGACAGAACTTTGAAACAAATGTTTGTTTTATTGACGAGTCCAAACTCCCGGCATTCCACGGACAGCGACAGAAGCAGACGACCAAGTCTGCACAGATAAGACACAGTGTAATTCAATATTGGCAGAACATAAAAAAATGGATTTGTACCAGTGTCCAGTATCTGGTGACTAATGTACTAGAAAATGACCAATGAGATTCGGCCGCTAGGTATCGGAACACGATCAAATTCAGCTCATTCCTTACGTGAAAGAAAAAGAGTTTTAATAATAAGACACATTTCAAGAAGTACAAACCAACAAGTTACAAAGTTAAGTCAAATATTTAGGACACAAGCAGTGGCGTAGCTAGGGTGGGTGGAGGGGTCCACTAGAGAGGGGGCTCCAAATGAGTGCCCAAAATGTGTTTTTACATTAAATATTACGCCATTATCTCATGTAATGATGTCGAATATCAAAATGCAGGGATCCCTAAAGAGGTCAAGTCCACCGGACCCCCATATCCCTAGCTACGCCACTGGATACAAGGAAATAGAACAGAAACATTGTGACACAGTGGTAAAGCGCTTGGCTTCCATCCAGACTGAGAGGTCTCGGGTTTGAAGCTTGTTAAAACTATGACTCAGAATTTCGGGAGTTTTAGGATGCCCCAGAGTCCAGCTGATTCAAATGGGTACCTGACATTAGTTGAGGCAAGTAAAGGCCTATAGATCGTAAGGTCTGAAAGGGTTATTTTTCAGGCAAGTGAGAAAACCACAAAAACAAAAATGGCGAAGAGTGCTAGTAAAACCAACAAGATGAAATTCTCGAACTTCAATGAGCCTCGCGCTCACCTACATATCCTCATCTTACCACGTCACCAGCTCTCCGAATAAAGTAAAATAGGCGAGTGAAAAAAACAACAAACTGTGGCACTATAAGTTAAGCTGTGCACGTACCTATCAGTCTGATATTACACATATCTATCAGATAATAGGAAAAATAGTACAATAGAGATGGAGTGAATTAGTGAGATAGGTATCACACATGTATATATGCTATTGAAATATGTTACAAATTATCAACTAACAACTTGGCATACAAAAATATTACAAACAATAAGGTTTTAATAAGCTACATAGATCTAGTATTACACTAGAATCTGAACATTTTATAGACTACACATTATTCCAACAGACTATACATTAACTGGTGATTACATTGAGTTGCTCTGGAATCTTTATAATGCAGGTTCTAGTTTTACGTGTTCCAGTGCATATTATTTTGTTTCACTACAAAGTATTACGAGCTCGTCTGTAAGTCCTACATTAGTTGCAATAACATAGGCCTACCATAAATTCCTATGTTTTATCATCTAACGTTTATAAGGCACTCAGTCTGATAATTTTCCCATATCGAGCACAAAAAGCGAAGATCGTCTTAGCTTCAACCCGCTTGTTCTCAAATGCGACGTGGTTTTGTTTTGTTCCCCCTCTAACTCCCACCAGTAGATGCCCGTGGATGCAGCTTTAATGACACCGTTGTTTATGCCTTAAGATATAGACGTACTCTGGCCGACTCTCGGCTGGCCATCTTTTTTTTTTTAAGTCTCCAGGAGATGGAAAGGTGATTTCACTGTAGAGCCAAATCGATTGAACAACTTAACAGTTCTAAATATAGAGATGCAGTCTCCAACATCTAAGCCCCTCTAGATGCCGCCCCCTCCCTCCTCCACAAACGCGGAGTTCTCCGACCTATATAAAACAATCAATGATTCTTAAGTTATTTCTACCCGAGGACAAGCGGGAAGAGCTGGCAAAATAAACTCAAACAAAACAATTAAAACCAAACACAAATATAGATTTGATCTAGTGTGTCACTAACTAGGAAATACAGAGATGTCCTGTAAGTTTTTTTGTTAGTTTTTCTTGAGGTTACAGTTAGGGTGAAAGAAACAAATTTGGATTTTTTTTTAAATCCCGCACTAAAAAATTATCCAAGAGAGCATATTGATAAGTAGGCCTATTATAATTACTATGGTATCATATCACGTTGCGGTCTATGGGGTTCTGTTGGGGTGTATTGGGGGGGGGGGGGTTCTGTAAGAGGAGTACCTTTGTCAACTGGGCAGTTAGGCTCCCTGGACGACTCATTGACCTTGGTCTCCACTCACAGCTCAGCTCTCACCTTTACCTCCATGCAGTTGTCAGCATGCTGCAGCGGCCACGCCCCGGAAAACCTCCGTCTCGACTGACGGGCTAAACCAGGTGAAACAATGGTCCAGCATGTGAAGTCTATGTCATGTTCAATGTATATAGATATAGACATGCGTTGGGAAGGGGGGAAGAGTGCTGTAAGAGGATTGGGGCCCCATATATCTTCACACACACATAGGAGGACATATAAAATATTCTCTTTGCCTTGAGAGAACTTATTGAATTTTTAATATCATATACAAGGGGAAAAAAAGTTCATACCTAATTCATTAAAAAAAAAAAAAAAAGTTAAAAATAAACCACCTCTCAACCAAAGTATTAACATAATTTTCGAGCATTGTGTTTTTACTACACAATAGCAAGTCTTCCGTACTCCTAAGGCTCAAAACGCTCTGATCCAAAATCTTGTGTGGCATTGAGGGAGAAAAGGGAGCATCAGGGAAGAGCTGTCTTTACATTCAAAGCAAATAAAACTCAATCAAATCACACACTCAAAAATCTGAGTGAATTTAAAGCTGAGTTTCATGACACAACAGGAGAGAAAAAAATGAAACTCTTCAAGCTGTTAAGAATGAAGTGAAAATGTTGATTTGGTAAATGACACACAAATTATGGCACATTATTTGAAGTAGCATAAAGGTAAAGAAAAAAAAATGGAAGAAGAAGCATATATGGACTTGTGAGTCTAAGGTTTGAAACAAAACAAAAAAGAATTACAATACTTAAAGGACTTCTATTAACATGAGATATGAGAACGATGAAGAGGTGAGTGGATGTGAGACATCTGATAATGCTCACCCACAGACTGTTTTGAGCTACACTGAACTGCAACACAAATAAACAGTTTCTACTTGCTCATCATCATTGAGTTTTAACAGATTTTTAAAACATTCAAAGAAAAGGTGCCAGAAAAATGTGCAGTTTTCCCTCCAAACAGTGGAATCTTTCAAACAGGAAGCTGAAACATCTACAATCATCAAACTTCCTACCTTTATCAAGTCTAGGAGGTGGGCGGTACTTGAACCCTGTCTGACTCCAGAAGACTGGAATGGAGCCTCGAACTTGTACAAAGGATGCTAGGTGTGGACTAAATTCAATTATCTATAGGATAAAAAAAAAAATTAATTAAAAGGCACCATTCTGAATCTGCAACAAAACAAAACAAAAGAAAAAGTCTTTTTTTTTAAATCTTTAGAGGCTGACAATTTACACCTGAGTGATTAAAAGGGCATTTATCAAAAAGAAACTTAGCATCATATGTTTTTTCTGTATTCAGTACCTGTTCTGTCTCCACATAATTGGCGCATGCTCCATGGTCATTAATACCCCGTTTTCTTGATCTTGTTCCTATAGAAAACAAAACAACTTTTTTTTTTATTTCAACCCTTTGTGTAGACAGTCTCTGTTAAAATGCTATTAGTGTAGGTATAGCTAAAATTTTGTGAACAAATAAATTTACCAAAAAATTATGATATTTGTATGTCTGAGTATGTCTTCAGAGATTTTATAATGATTCCACATTTCTGTTGAACTTTTACTCTACATTTTTTTAATAAATGTATTAGTATTTGATTATTTATTACATCTATTATATATTAAGATTTTTAAAAAAGAACATTCAAAGCTGAAGCCAGTAAATTCAAGCTGGTTTTGTATAGAGACATTATATTTTAATTTAAGTCAACTAATATTGAGAACAGTTTTTAAAGCAAAATATTGTGGTCATGTTTTTGTAAATCACCATAATATCATTGGAGGTACAAATAATGCCAATAGTATCTTAAATTTCAATAGGATCTTCTCTTTTCTTAGGAATACTCAGGGCTTTTTTTGTGACGGTACGTACCGGTACTGCGTACCGGCACCTTTTTGAAAAAGTTATTATTTTTCTTGTATTTTAACGTATATTATTAATTTTTAGTAGTTAAAAGTTAGGCATTCAACTACTGAGTACTGGCACCTAATCACTGGGTACCGGCACCTATTTTTTTTTAAAAAAAGCACTGGGAATACTTATGCAAAAACTATCACATAGATCAAGACTTTCTATTTAATTTCACTTGCTGAAGATTCACTATTTCTTATAGATATTCCAATTTTCATATAGATTAGTCACTGGGCAGCTTTTATGATTTACCATTACATTTAAAAGTGATAGGCTGCAAGCTACTGACCTGCCCTATGCCTGCTTCGTCTAGAGATTATGCTTATGTTGTACCCAAGAGGATCCAGTCTACGACTAGGAAAGTCAACTGAGCTGGACATATCACTTTTGCGGTCTTCATCAAAGTCCATTATGCAAGTCTCCATCTGAACAAAGCCTTGAATTATTGGGGTCATCCAGTGATCAGCCAGGGGGTCCTGCAATGGTTACCAATAATGGAATTGAATGAAAAGTGGATAAGCACGAGAAAATTGATGCCACACTCACTATTTGTTGTATATGCACTTGTTTCAGCGATTCTCCTCATTAAAACATTAAATTTGTTAGAAAAAAAAAGGTTTCTATGATTTATTTTTCAAACAAGCTTTTAATTATTAAATTATCTTCTTCTTTGAAGAAACATCTGTAATTTACAAGATAAAATAAGCAATCAAAAATGCTAAAAACAGACCATTTCAGGCACTTTTAATACCAATATGAAACCTGCCTGTGGAATGGTACAAGGGAAATAGTTCAATAATATAGTAAAAAGTTACCTATCTTTACACTGTTGAGTCTTCTAAAATGTTAATGAATGAAAATGAATTTTTAAAACATGAAAACATTTTTTTTTTTAATATTTAATACAATCAAAATAAAAATAAAATCCTGACAGAAAGCAATAAATAACCACAGAATGACCATGTCCTTCAAAAAGACTACCTTTTTCTTTTCTTATTCAAGGGAGGTAATTAAATTATCAAGTGGATTAACTTCCAATTACATTAGTTTCCATTAGTTCCAGAAGCATGTGTTTGTTCCAGAAGAATCTCTCATCAGCTCTCTTCCACAAGGGCAAAGTTTTATCATAGTTTGGGCTATTCTGGCGCTGTAAGGAGTTAGTCACATCAAAGTCATCGCTGTAATAGAAGTAGCCGGACTCGTTGTACATCTTCAGAAGCTCCTAGAATCAATCATCAATAAAACATATACAGAATAATAAAATATGTTTAATGTAGACATTTAATTTCAAATAGCCTGAAAAGCATATTAAAAAATGTTTTTGTTTTTTTTATCAATCAAAGATCATCATATCAAAGCAATGTTGCCTATTAAAATGAGTATTTTTATTTCAGAGAACATTGAGTCATATGGTAGTGTAAAAAAACAAGTTTCTACACTCCATGATAGCTTGTCATGACCATCAGCATCTCAAGCCTGACTAACCATTCCTATTATCTAATTATCTCTACTGTATGCTAAAACTAAAACCATTTTTAATTTCCCTTTGATTGATGGTCATCAAGTTTATGAAAAAAGTTATTCAGTTATTATCTAAAGCAAATGTGAGACCAAAAGAAAATCTGCAGCCGAGGACAAACGCAGTCAGCGAAAAGAAAATCTAAATCGATCACCTGCGGATAATGGTTATGCTTGCCCTGGATGTGGCTTAATATGTAGGTCACAGCTGGGACTGTGCAGCCACGGGAAATACTGCATTCCTCACTGATCTTTGGACTCGAAGGCTAGCCTTATAATTATTATTATTACTAAGCAGAATCCGAGAGAGGGGTCGTGCCTCTCCCAAAAATATTAAGAAAAGAAATGGCTTATTCAAAATAGTTTATTGAGATTTCCACATTAAAAGATTTAGCATCTGACTTATCTAACTATTGGATTTCTTGAGTGTCTCAGCCAATTTTAATAACGACAGAAGGGGTAACTACTATTTAAATTTGTCCCTAAACCAGAAAGTTTCAGGCTGTAGGGGTTCATTAGCCAGTTTGGCCACCCACCTAGGAGAAAAAAACAACAACTCTGAATCCAAAACTGAACTGCTTTCATTAAAATCAAACTTGAGAAGTCTAAGGGAGTCAACTCTAAGACATACTTCAATTGAATTTAATGGGGTTGATGATTTCAGTTTGTCAGCAGAAGTCATGTAATGACAGTGAATCATAATTGTGATCTCTTCTCTGATGTATTTTGTAATCAAAGTGGCTAGCTGAGCTGTTTTCATCTAATTTAAACAATGCTCTTTGATAAGAAAGTAATTAATTAATTTAGGAGAAATATTCCCCAATAATGCATTTAACTGTTAGGTAGACTATCCCAGTATTTTAAAACACACAAATACAAGGTTTATTTACAAAATGCAAACTTTAATGTATACATTGTGATACTACAAAGCTGAGGAATTCTGCTGTATTCTGTGTCAATGTTGAACACTTTTCTTTTGCCTAATAAAGTCTAAAGTTTTAAGAACATTCCTATTTCTTTATAAGCTGTTATAGTTCAATACTGACTAATTATATTAGTTTTTTTTTAATTTAAATTAAGTATCTAAGCCATTTCTCTAGACCAATAAATTATCGTAAGTCCTCATGATTAAACTTTAAAACTAGACTGAGACTATTGATTCATTGTTAATGGCATGAACAAATATAATTAAATTTTTTACTGCAAGAAATAACACACTTACCTCAAGAATTCTTTTCTCAAATTTTTCCTTATCTTTTATTTCTTTCTGATTAAAGAATAGAAAAAGACATTGTTTTTAATGTGTTTAAAATGCAAAAAAATTTAATGTAATTTTAACAAATATTTTTTAATATACAATTCCTACTTTAATTTTTTTTTTTAATTGCCTCTTTATTACACTGACAAGTAAAGTGTAAGTAGAAATAAAGAATACTTTTTAAAAACAAAGGAAGGAACTGCTAAGTACTGCCATTTATCTGAAAATTATGGGGTTTAGATACCTTTCTGTTATATAAAACAAAATTTATAATGGACAATAAATAATTATTCAACTTGAGTGGAGAATGGGAAGTGGGAGAAAAAGAGTGTCAAAACACAATAAGGGGACTAAATCCATATGCATTCACATCTCATTAAGTAGCATTTATTTACCTTATTTCCAAATCAAACAAAATAATTAATCATCAGCAATTAATTAACTAATTGTTCATTTTTTTATTGATTCATGCCTTGTGAAGTTCAATGAATAATTGTGCAAAGTTTTAACTGGATCCAAGAATGGGAAACAGGAGAAAAAACATGTTCAAACATTTTACCAGAGAGACAGACAGACAGAGTTGATATTAGCTTTGTAAACAAATTCTAATATCATTGTAATGCTAAAAATAAGTCATCTACCTAATAAAGTACTTAGCAAAAAAAAAAAAAAAAAAAAAAGGAATTTAGAAAAGTATACAAATTATAACCTTTTTAGATTTCACATTCTCTGCTGCTGTTTTTAATGTATTCCAAGTGCCTCGCAGAGAAATCTGTGCTTCACTTGACTGACCTGTTTTCTCAGATTTTTTATTTCCAAAGTGAGGTTTCTGGCTGAACTAAATGGTTACAAGGAAAAGAATTTTAATAAAATAAACCCTACAAATAAATGTTTAAAAAAAACAACAAAAAAAACAACAACATTAAACTAAATATAATTTTTCATGTTTAAAAGGAAATGAGGCATGTAGACAAAGTAAGAAATTTGTAAGAAAGGAATATGTAGCAAACGTTATGAATTAATCTTTATCCACTAGATCAGAGTTTCTCAAACTGTGTTCCATGAAGCACAGATAAGTGTTCCATGAACTACTAGAATAATTAACTAGTAGGCAACCACGTTTAACCACTCTAAAAATTAAGCAAAATGTTCTGATATATACTCCAAATGTGTGAAGTGTTCTGTTAAGGAAACATTTTGGGAAGCACTGCACTAGAGAAACAAGCAGTTACCTCGAGATCCAAGTCTGCAGTGTTGTCTGTTACTGTCAGAGGTAGGACAACTATTTTGTTAACTTTATAAATATTGGCATTGCCAGCTATTTTGCATACATCACTTCGTTGTTTGATGAGAAGAAGGCGCCATTCTGAATCTGCAACAACAACAACAAAAAAACTTTTTAACTATAGTGGTAATGTTTTTAAGGTGTTTACTTTCATTTCAGTCATGCCATCATCAACTTTAGTAAATCAAATCAAATTAGTACAGCCAGTCTGTCATAAATGGTCCCCCTTATAAGTCACTAAGGTCAAACAGTTTACACACACCAGTATGTCTGTTATCAATACCGTTACATTAGCAAAGAGAGTTAATTTTAGTTAACATTACAGTTAGACTTCAATTTTCATCACAGAACTATTTAAATAATGAATTGTATATATTTATTTACTGAATGCTTAATGAAATAATAGAGTCACAATGGCTGAGGGGTAAAGCGCTTGGCTTCCGAACTGGGGTCGCAGGTTCAATTCCTTGTGAAGACTGGGTTTTAAGTTTCAGGATCTTAAAGCATCTCTGAGTCCACCCAGCTCTAATGGGTACCTGACATTAGTTGGGGAAAAGTAAAGGCGGTTGGATGTTGTGCTGGCCATATGACACCATCGTTAACTGTGGGCCACAGAAACAGATGTCCTTTACATCACCTGCCCTATAGATCACAAGGTCTGAAAGAGGAACTTTACTTACTTACTAACTAATAAAATAATAAATCTGTGAGGAATGATTTAATGTTGATGAGAAAGAAAATCTTTTCAATATGTAAACAACATACCAGGGTGTAGCTTTACTTTTCCTACTAGTCCATAGACTTGACCAACATATACTGGATTCCAGGCATTGTAGAGCTCATCACCTAGATGGTGTATAATAGGAAGATTGACATTCAAAGTTAACTGTTTTTACAGTAGTAAGTTAAATAACAAATTAATCAAAAAGAGTAATTATAACACAAAATATTTGCCTTAAAATAAAATAAAAATAGCAATGTTTTGGTCATTTGAGAATCCTGTTATAAATATTTCAATTACCAAAGTATGTAAGTGATAGTTATTTGGGAATCAGTTAATAAGGTTCACTTTTTAATTATTTTTTTTCTGAGATCTATATTTATATATATATATATAGATAGATATAGATATATATAGATAGATAGATATTTTTATTTATTTTTTATTTTTTATGATCGCCTAACAGGCATCCTCCTGTAGCCTTGTCACTTTCAACTTTGCAATATTTTAAGAATCAGACACCAGACTAGTTACAATGATTTTATAGCTGCCTTTACATATTAAAAACAAATGTTTATTAAATAGGGTATAACACTTTAAGCAGAGAGCCACTTGTGTTGATTGAGTGGAAAAGATATATATGTGTCAAATTAAGATTGATGTTAAGTAGTTGGTAAAAGGGTTGATGACCAAAGCTTTAAAGGGAAGATGGATAGATTGCAAAAGTAATTAGGAATTTTTACTAGATTTTATTTTCTTAAATTAATTCAGAAGACTAATTTTGCCAATCATATAAGGAACATGATATGAGAAATGCTTTTTTTTTGTGTATTGTAGACAAAATTAATTACTAGGTATATTTGCAGCAAAATATTCCTAGATACCAATAAAGAAAACAACATGCATATTATATGTTTGAAAAAATTTTGTTTACAAATAAAACAAGAAGCTCCAAAGTGAGCGTTCTCTTTTTTAAGCCTGTTTTTTTTTTTTTTTGGCTGTTAAGCTAGAGAACTTTTCTGCAAAAGTTTGCCTTTGAAGTTTAGAAAATTCATTTTATTTAATCTTAATAATAACAATGTCACTGTAATGACCCCTTAAGCCTAATCTCTTTAAATATAAATCTCACTTTTGAGTTGTTAAGCTCTTGGCTTCCAAACCTGGGGGTCTCTCTGAAAACTGGGATTTTGAATTTCAAGATTTTTAGGGTCCCCAGAGTCCACCCAACTCTTTTGTTTTATAATGCCATCTGCCCTGCAAAATCTGAAAAGTGAACTATACTTTACTTTAAAATCACCATCCTGGAACCAAACAATATTAACTTAGGACTTGGTAATTGGCATTCAGGCACATTTCATTGGCTTTCATTAAATACTGGTACAGGTAGAAGTGTGACTAAACACTCAACTGCTGATCTGAGAGGCTAGGATTAAAATCTGTGATGAGATATCTGGATTCGTTTTACATTTAATTGCAATTGCATGCTTGCCACATCAAAATCCATGACATGATCCAGTTAAAAATGTACACACCTAAAAGGTCTTTGATGGATAAAGAAATGGTAGTTGGGGAGTGCCCAGGCAAAATAACACCCATAAAACCATTTGCTACAGAAACTGGGGATATAATTAATTGCTCTTTAGTAGCTTTTAGCAAAGAATTTATTTTTGTTCTTTTTTTTTAAACCATTACTATCAAAATACAGTTGAATCTTCCAAATTACAGCCTCTCTATAAAGCATGCAAGAGTTAAAAATAATTAATCTTTAGTGAAAGATTCCAAGTAATGCCATAACAAGGGTTACAAGCAAATAAAAAATTTTAAAAAATTTAAAGGTCAGTTAGGTCAGATGTTCTACTCTTCTAGTTTTTTTTTTTAACTAGAGTCAAGTATTATACAAATCAAATACAAAGACAATGGCCTTAGCAGAATAAACCCTTTTTTTTCAAGAAAAGTGCTAGTTTATTATCAAAATAGCTAAACTAGATTATACTGCTATAGATTTATAATTATAATGTGTTTAAAATTAGATATAGGTGGTTTGTTTAACTATGTAAATAATTTTAATGTTTGAAGCAGTAGTAGATATAAGCACTCGACTAGCTATAAATGCTTTCAGGACATCAGTCTCACTTACTTAGCAACTGACTCATACCACTCTTGGCCATGGTAAATGGCTCAAGCATTGTGCCAGGCAGAAATGTTAATGACGGAAAGGTTAACGGGAAACTCTGATGGTTTTTCAAATTTGAGTTATTGACATATTTAAATTCTGAGTAAAAAGTTTTAATAGTAAACATTTTACAATTTTGTATTTAAATGCTTAGAAACATTTTTATTTAATAAATTAATCAGTAAATTTATGACATATAATTGCATAGACAAGGATATATTTCTTTTACAAGAATGTAAACTTTACTGTATGGTCTCCTGTTATACAATAAGTCAATAGATTAAAATAATAGGTTAGTGTGACGTCACATGGAAACCCGGTGAAAATCTGATCGTTTTGAATGCGCAGGAAAATTACACAAGAAAAACATCAATTACTAAGTTACTACTGCAAATTTAAAAAAGAGAATAATACATTCATTATCTGTAAATCAAAACACATATTATTTTTAAAATTGTCAATAGCATCAGAGTTTCCCTTTAACTACAGTAAGCTCCCCCCTAAACCAGAGGGTTTATTAGTCTGGATTAGCCAGTATGGCCATCCACGAGTTGGATAAGAAAATACTCTTAATAAAAAAAAAAACACTGCTTTGGTCTTGCCACTCTAGGTTAAACTCAAACATATCGAAAAGTTTTCATGATTAATATTTAGGAAAAGTTTTCATGATTAATATTTAGATCTAGGTAGGGATAAGGACTTAGGAGGCCAACAATCAACACTTACACTACATTAAAAATTCAATTTACATAGATCTGGATTTAGTAACATTAGTGTCATTAGCATTAAATGATTAATAATGATTTTATAATGATTGACAACAACTGAACAAAACTGACAACAGTTTTTAAAGATTGAATGCATGACGCGTAGGGCGTAATCATCTTATTTTTTGAAGTAACGTCTGTATTATATAAGATAAGATATGATAAGAACAGATTTATCATTTAGTATAGTATAACTTATTATAATATTTATTTATAACTATAATACTAATAAAATAATAATAGTATTAATAGTAATAGTTAATAGTAAATTTTACTTTTACTGAATTACTCTTCTTCTTCTCATGATTTACTAGTTATTTTAATGGTTACCTTTTTTAGGCTCTAGCTTTCCGTTGGATCTATTACACCAGAGACTAAAATTATTATCCCAAAGAATGTAATGTAAATCTGTGTGATAAAGTTCCATTCTCTATGGAAAAACATCTGTAGAGTGTGGTGCTAAGTTAATGTCAACAAACCCTCATCACCAAAATAAGGAAGAGTAACAATATTTGTCTATGTTGATATGTGCGAGCTTAAGCAGTAAAAAATTACATAATAATCTAAACCTTTAATATAAAATTATAGTTCTACATTTATTTAGATTTTTATTAACACTAACATTATGTTTATCTTATATTTTTATTGTTATAAAATAATTTAAACACTTAAAGTTATGACAATATATATTAATGTAATACATTTCTTATTTATTTTTATATAATTTTATAGGTACTCCCTATCTTAACACTAAATTCAAGATGGCCGAACTCATGGAGGAATACAAGAAAATGAAAGTAAGATACTGTATAAACAAAATTACTAATAAAATAAAGTTTACATGTTATCTAGACATAGAATTTGGTCTAGAATCTAAATATAAACTGGACTAGCAATTAACTTTTTTAATGGATCAGCTGGTTGATGGATTTTTTCATTCCTTCTAAATCAAGTCTGAATCTGACTAAACTAACTAAGTCTAAGTTATTGTAAGTTTAAAACTTGACTAAACCATGATTTTGATGATAAACCTCTTTGTTTAGTAACTCTTACTCTTGACTCTTGTCTTACTAGATCTACTGTATTACTCTTACTTTTACTACAATTATTGTAGTTACAGTTACAGTACTAGATTCTAGATCTAATTCTTAGTAGTCTTAGTACTCTAGTCTTACTACTCTTAGTCTTACTACTCTTAGTCTTAGTCTTAGTTATTTAGTCTAGTACTATTTATCTCTACTCTATTAAAGTATTAACTATTACTATTAGTAGTCTTTACTAAGACTAAAGTCTAAAGGGTTCAAGTCACAGTGACTCTCTCTTATTCTAAGTCCAAGTGACTCAAGTCTTAGTTTAGTTTTACTGAATTTTACTCTCTCCTTTCTTTCTTTAGTTTAACTTTATTTATAGTTTCCAAAAAAATAATTTAATTTTAATAGAAATTATCAACATATTTTTTTTTTAAGTCAACTGAGTGTGCAAGGGGCCTGAGAGAAGAGGGTTAACAATTATTCAATTATTAATCAACCAGGTGCTAAAAAGAAAAGAAAAAAAAGACTCTTTGAAGCATCATACACCGCTGTTTAAAAAAAAAAGTTTGATTGATCTACTCCAATCTGATTTGATCAGATCTATAATAATTTATATCCTTATCCAGGCCACACATGTCACATATATCCATCAAACTGGTCACACACACAATGCAATTACTTTTAACATTTTTTTTGTGTGATGTTAGTGTTACAATTTTGCAGTCCTAACTATAACCACACACACCCTTTCATTTTACATATTATAATAAGTATTATTATTAAATTTAACTCGGTACAGTGTGTGATGAAAGGGATGGCATGTCATTTTTTATCTGCTTAATATTGCTAATGAAGAAACTATTCAAAGAATCTTGGAATTAAGATACTAGAATAGATGATGGCAAACATTCATTATTTGCTCCACCTAACATTTCAGCGGTGATTCTAAAAAGTTCCTTGGAAGAATCTGTAAAAGCCCAAATCATAGATTCCTATGTTTTGTAACTTTTAGATCAATAAATTTTTCTTTTTCATCTATTGTATTAATTTGTATATCCTTGACAGTTTAAGAGAATATCTTATTACATCATTACATATTGATACATCGTAAATAGAATTTTCTTTATATGTATGGTTAAATTTTATGAAGTGCAGTCAACCGTTGGTAATCTAATGACAGTCCTTTAACTGTTGTACTATCAAGAGTCAACTATATCATTCATTAAAAAGTAAAGTACCCCTTTCAGATTTTGCGATCCATAGAGGTAGGTTATGTAAAGATTATGTATGTCTATGACTGACAGTTAATTGAGGGTATCTTGTGGTCAGCACAATGACCAATTGCCTTTATTTTCCCCAACTAAATTCAGGTACCATATTAGAGTTGGGTGTAATCAAACCTAAAACTTCTGAAATTAAAAATACCTAACTCTTCACTGAGATTCTAACCTGGACGTCTTGGTTCAGAAGCTAAGCTCTTTACCATTTAGCCACCACACTGAGTATAATTCATCCTGTCTACGAAATAGATCTTTGTGAATTTTTTGTTATGAGTTTGAAAAAATTGCATACTGTAAACCTTTTAATCTACCTCTGTGAATTTGTATAATTATTAATTATTCCTATTATTTGTATGTTAGGTCAAAGTGTTAATATTATTTACCAGGTGCCTGAATTAAAGCAATTATTGAAGGAAAAGGGTCTTCCAGTCTCTGGAACAAAATCAGATTTACTCAAACGTCTTGCAGAAGCATTGGGTACAGGTACTAATTCAGCCATTTATTTAATCAATCATGTTTTTTTCAGTGAACCTTAGTTATAAATTAATAAAACTTGAATCATTAATTAGAAAATATAGATCTCATTCAAAGATTTTTTTTTTTCATTAGCTGAAGCTCAAGATAGCACAATTGATGACAGTATTAACAACATAGATGACATTGTATGTATTTGTTGTAGATAAGTGTATATTTTACAATAGTTTAAAAGGTGTTACAACTATTGCTGTAATCTCAGGTTTTAAAAGATTTACAAATGTAGATAAATGAATTGGTAATATTAGAAGATTATGATACAAATGATCAGTCATTGAAAGGTATCACCTTGAACATAAATTAGAAAGTCTGCTGCACTCATTATATATATTATAATTCATGTGTTTTAGTTCCTATCAATAGGATTGTTATGAAGTTTTTATTGATAGTTGTTTAAAAATATTAAATAGTTGTCATATTTCTTTTATTTTGTAAAAACTTTCTTGCAATGCTCAGCTCAATGACGACCCTGTAGACCCTGTCAAAAATGAAGAGACAAAACCAGAACCTGCTATTCCAGCAAAGGCTGCAGCTACTGTTAAAGCAACTAAACCAGTCCAGAAAGCAGAATCTGCTCCCTCAAATGGAGAGTCAGAGAAGTGAATATTTTTTGTTTTTAAAGTTATATATTTATTTAAAGCTGCTCTAAGGAACCACTCTGTTAGCGATATACAATTAAATAAAGAGAATTTACTAGTTTCAACTATAAGGATTGACAAAATTTAATTGTTATGTGTAAATTAATGTAAAAAACGTACAATGGTGTTTTTCTTTGTTACCAACTACAGCAAAGATGTAGCTGGAGCCGAGGAAACTAAACAGCCAGCCAAACCAACAGAAATTTCTAAACTCTCTACCGAAGAGGTGAATTTCTTGTATACAATATATACATTATTATTTATTTATATTAATTTCAATTGGTACTTTCTTATTTACAATTTATATTTTCATTTTAAGAACAATTTAGACTTGTTACACAAAAGCTTTAGATATTTTGCATACATTTTTCTTTTAATATAATATCCATTTAGAATATTAATTCTCATTTATACTTAGTTAATCCTAAACTTCTATCAATTTAATGTCATCACCTAGAGATTGAAGTTACGAGCCAGCAAGTTTGGTGTGGTGTCAACTGACGCCAAGAAAGAGATGAGGGCCTTGAGGTCAGTGTCGTTAGTCAACAACATGATGCTTAATTCTTTTTTTACTGATTTAATGTGACTGTTGAAGTTTGCTTAATTTAAATTTTTTTATCAACCAATTGATCTGTTTGTATAGGTTTGGTTCAACAGAAACTAATTCAACAGTGACAAGCAAGAGTGAGACCAAAGTAACAGTAAGTTATTCTAATTAACTCATTTCAGATTTGATATTTCTAAAACCCAGTATTATTTTGTACAAATATTTCATTAAACAACTGAAATGTTTCACTTCCTTTAAAGACATTTAACAAAAGTACCAAATTATTATTGGAGGTTTGTAACTTTTATTTTTATAGCAACAGCAACTGCATGAAGTTGTGGATTTGAACATACTGTCAAGCTTTTCTCTTATATTACTCATTGTCCTAGAGCTCAATGCTCTCTTTGTTTTTTACTTTATGTCTGTTGTCAGTCGTTCACTATTGACATCAAGTGTATGCCTCTCATTTATGTTTCTGATATATTTACCAATGATCAATGAATAGTTCTCATCAATTCAGTATTCAGGATAGCCACCAAAATGTTATAGATCATTATATTAATACTATGAGTAGTCTGTATGTTGGACACCTTTACATACCAATGTTCTACTCTCACTTACAATAAAATTTCTTGAAACTGACTGACTGAAAAAATAAGGTAACAAAATATCATTTTTCATATTATGAAACAATTCATAAAATGAACTTAAGTAGTTCTTACTTTTTTTTTTTTTTTTTTTTTTTTTTTTTGTCTCGTAGGGAGATGAATTAGATAAATTAAAGAAAAGAGCAGATAGATTTGGTACTGTGGTGGCTAAATCTCTTTCAAAGGTATTTGTCATTTCTGTTGTCAGTTGTTGTTTTCATTTATGCATTCTTATACTAAAGTTGTTTTTTTTTAAGTTACAATGAGCAACCATTCTAACAGTATTGATGACAAATATGCAGGCGTGTGTTAACAGATTGACATTAGTGACCTGCAGTGGGACTATTACTGACATACTGACTGTCTGGACTAATAAACAATATTTGTGAGAGTTTCTGGTTGTAGGCATTTTAATGTTATTTGTTTTAAACATGTAGATCTTGGCTCAATATAAAGGCATGTAGTTTGAATAGTGTTAGTTGCTGTAAATTGATGAGTTGAGTTTTTCTATTGAGTTGTGGTGTGGCTCTGGGTACAAAAACATTTCTGTGGTAACTATTTGCATTAATTGACACTGTAGAGAAGGAATTCCTTTCACCTGTAAACTGTTCTTAGGATTGTTCACATTCATCTAAATTTATATATTTTAATAACTCGGGTCCATTCGCTGTCTGGAAACTAACTACAGCAACTAACTTTACATCCCTTTATATTGATCCCAGTTCTATATGATCATAGCATAGAACTTCATTTAATGCTTGCATACTTCTAAATATCTCAGTAGAGAATCCCAACAGTATCTCCAATAGGGCAGCCTGACTTGGACAAGAAACAGAACTTTTGACCTCATATGTCTCTAGTTTGCATCCTGAGAATTATGTGGCAACATCAAATTTTCCAATAATAAGGTTTTGCAAATAGCAGGATGCTAGGATAACCATATTGTTCTCAGAAATATTCCTTACCCAGCTTTATCATGTTAGTTGTTAATGTGTTGAATTCCACACAAAAACTTGTATTATGGCTGACATAAGAAGCATTTGCAGATAAAGACAAGAATATTTATTTTTTTTATGAATCAATTTTTAACTTGTATTTTTGTTTCTCTGACCTTAGTCTGAAGAAGAAGAAAAGAAAAAGAAGCGAGCAGAAAGGTTTGGCACTACCAACACAACGGCAGCAACAAAAAGACCAATAACTGTCACTTCCTTAGATCCAGAATCAGAGGTGAGTGGTACCCACATTAAAAGAAAGTTGTTTTTTTTTTCTATAAGCACTTGCCTCTTGTTGCTTGAGAATTGTACGGCGAGGGAGTGGCGGGTTGGTACCGTTCAGTTAGCTGCTACACCAACGTGGCTTTTTTGTAAGTTTATTAGATGAGTAGAAATTAATTATTTTGGAACTTTAAAAAAGTCTAATGCAAAAAGAATCCCTGATTCCAGTATTCATTTTAAAAAATATATCAAAGCGCTATCGATTCAAAACACATTATCATCATTGTAGATCTAGATCTAGATATCTAATCATCTAGATTACTTATTACAGAGCCTATAGGAATAGATCTAGAGTCTAGACTACAACCCAATAGAGTCTAGCTAGACATTACGTTACGATTCTCAACATTCTAGATCTAGTATAATTTAGATCTATAACATCTAGATCTAGATTCTTAGATCAATGTTGAAGGTAGTTCTACGAAAGTTTTGAGTACGCCTTCGTTTGTAGCGGATCCACGGAATCGGTAACACTCTTAGAGTCCATATCTAGATATCATCTCATATAGATCTAGATTTAGATTTAATCATGACATATAATCTATTCTAAAGCTTCTAAATCTTTATATATATGCCTACATTTACATATATAGCAGCTAGCTTTGTTCTACTTGTCTTTTCTGACAATTTTGGTATCCATAGTATAGACAGTATAGACCAGATCTCTATTACTATAGTATTAGAAATTAATATAAATTAATGTATTAGTTGGGTAGATTTAGATTTTAGATATCTCTAGTCTCAAGAGCTCTGCAACTACTAGATTTACTAGATTATTTATGTAGATCTATATTCTAAAATTACCAGTGGCAGTTGTGATACAGATTTGATGGCCTGTATTACTTAAAAAGGAAATTGTCTTCTTTAATATGTATCTAGATCTAAATATAATGTTATTTTGCATTTAAGTTATATATATATATATATATATATATATATATATATATATATATATACATATATATATTATTTATTTGACAAAATAGTCGATCGCGTATGTGTTACACAATTGGACTTTTTTTAGGTAGGCAGGTCTGATTATATAATTATATGATTGATACATTTAACATCCAATTAAAAACTAAACTCTATTGCGGTAAGGAAATAGTATTTTTAAGTAATGTATTTCTAGTTTATAAACTTGTTTTATTTTGCAGGCCAAAAAGAAAAAAAGAGCTGAAAGATTTGGACTTACTACATAATACTCTAGTTCTTAGTTTCATTGCATGAGTTATTTTTACTTTGACCATCTGACCAATATGATGATTTTAATGCCACACATTGGTGTATCTAAACCATTCATTTTGTGTTAGCATTTTCATTTCTTTAGTAGTCACGTCTAAGAGATACCATTTGCATTTTTTCTGTTATCATAACTGAAACACTGATTTTTAATGACCTTGCCTTTGATATATTGATAGAATCTGATGTATAAATAAATGCATAAGTAAATAAACTCATTAGTTGAAACGTGTATGTTTATATGTTAAGTCTAACTTTTATGGCTGCCTAGTTTAAGCTCTTATTTTTGGATGTGATACCTTATCTTATTAAGACTAAAGTGCATAAATATAGCTAAATTTGACACCAATTATACAAGTGAAATGTATTTCTTTAACATTAAACCTGGCAATAGGCATGTATTTAATTTAAATATGGACCGAAAGTCAGTATAAAAAGATATCCTAACATTTGAAAACAAATGGGTCTTCGGACACATTGTTTCAATTAGACTTGAGACATAGGTCTTGTACAAGGGCATTAACTGGTGGGCATATTTTTTTCAAACAATTTTGATTTATTATTCAGGCCAACAGAAGATAGTCACATGTTGCCCTAAAGTACCATATGTACTAATAGAAACTATAACACAACATAATCATTTTAAAAGTCTCATTTCTGTATCATAAAATTTATTGTATACACTGTTTAAATTGATCAACTAAAATTCATATATTGACCTAAATGCTTATTTAACAAATGTAAATAGAGAAAGAAAACATGGGTGACGTCAAATAAAGCCCAACCATCAGAATGAAATGTTGACATGAAATTATTTACTTCATTGAAAAAAAACACAAAATGCTGCAATTGTTTTTATGATATACACATTATACATTCAATAATTCCAACAAAGACTTGTAGTTCTCATAACTTAAATCTCTTGTTAAGGTATTCCCATTCCATGAAGAAAACAGTACATTCAATACATGACATGAAGAATTGCATCAATGTAATTTTTAACATGAATATGTGCAAAGAGAGTACAGTTGACACCATCTTGAAATGATGTCACTTCTGCACTATGTTATTATAAGTGGCTTAACAAGATTAAACACACAGAATGACAGTGATATTTATATATATTTACAGTATTTATAAGGGATATTTTCTTTCCTCATTTACATTATAAGAGAAACTAATTTTTTTTTTAATTATTATTATTTTATTATTATTGACAAACATCGTGCAAGAATGAAACAATGGTTTTGAGATATACACAAATCTGCGATGAATGTTGTCTATGAAAGATTTACTCCATGGCACAGTAATTTAGATTGGCCAGATTTTAGATGAGAATGTTCTTCGCTGCCTGTTACGAACTTCTAGGGTTACTAGAGAATATTAGTTGACGCCCTAATGGTGTATTTCTTGGACAAGAATTAGATGTAATAGTAAATCTATACAGAGAAACAAATCAGGATTATTAAAGAGATGTGTGACCTAACATGAGAACATCTCAACCTGAATACAATCTACAAGCATTGGATGTTTAGTAACACTAATGCAAGGAAGATCATTTAAACCAAATATGCTTGCAAATTCATTCTTACTTTCCTAAACAGTTATTTTGTTACAAATGATTCAGCAAAACAAATCATTGATGGAACCATGCATAATATAAAAAAAAAGACATCCTTCATAGATCTAATTACAATGCAACTGGGTGATGTATAATTTTAACATCTATTCATAATGGTTGGGGGTAGGAGGATTTGTTTGATCTTACATGCTAAGTTGGGACAATGTCGGGAAACTAGAATATATTGCAAATGATTACTATAGAGTGTCTGGTCAAAATGTTAGCTACATAACATAAATGTCTGATCATAAAATTAAACATTAAAAAAAGAAAATTTTAAGTTCATTGCTAGATTAATAATAAAAATAAACACATATTGTTTAATAAAAAACATGATGGCACATGACAATAACTATGGAACACAACATGATGGCACATGACCATAACTATGGAACACAACATGATGGCACATGACCATAACTGTGGAACACAACATGATGGCACATGACCATAACTGTGGAACACAACATGATGGCACATGACCATAACTGTGGAACACAACATAATGGCACATGACCATAACTGTGGAACACAACATGATGGCACATGACAATAACTGGAACACAACATGATGGCACATGACCATAACTGTGGAACAGAACATGATGGAACATAAAATTAACTCCTCCATGTTGACAAAAATGTGAACTTTGGTAGTTTAAATGTCAACACAGGGAAAATATTCTAAGACAATTTACACACACACAAGATTATGAAAGGGGAAACTATTGTTTCCATCCACTAACAGTATAGGTTAATTATTTTTAAATGCTATGTTTTTCCAACAAAACGAAAAAAACATAAAAATGAAATAAACAATGTTAGATATATGAAATGTAAGATCTGTAAGCTCAGATCAAAGATATATTTTACTGTCAACAAACTAGAAGCAAATATAGTTTTGTCAAATCCTGAGATTTTTAGTGTTGAGACAGAAATGAGTTGGAAACATACTAATGAAAGAATTTCTAGCACTTAAGAATAAGAAACTAAAAATCTATAAATATGTTGATTTAACGTCAAACAGTATGCATATTACGAATAAAAACTTCACACACTATTAAAAAAATTGTTAGGACAATATATAGAAGGACAAGGTTGCTATATGTATACTGAACAAAATGCCATCAGTTGTAATTTCACAAGTCATAGGGAACACTATGTGTATTTTAAAAATGTTTTGAGGAGAACTGTGATGTGCAGTCAGTCAATGTAGGGATGGCTAATATAAAATGTAGTAAGCAGTATAAGAGTACAAAGGCTCCACCCTGGTGATCAGCCAAGTGGCAGGGCTAGCAATGATCCACCCTGACTCAGGACTGAAGTTGTTGGCCATGCTGGCCAACCTCCCATTCAACCACCCTAACTAGCTGCCAGGTAATTTCAACTTGAGCTAACCAAAAAAAAAAAGACAAACTTTACAAAATCCTTTTTTCTGTTATTCCTTGGCTGTTAACACACACAATAAAAAGACTCCATCAATTGGAACAACTGATTCAGCTTTATGGCTAACTTTGTTTAAAAATAAAACAAATCAGAAAAGTGATGATGTCCAAAGAAAGAAAGAGAACTTTGTTTTCTGTGAATTGTTTAGCTTCCTTAATACTTTGTGTGAGTGAAAGAAATGTACTCATTGAGCAAGAAGTTTAAAGATAATTTTGTTAGTATTAGGACTGGATCATTAAGACTATGCTAAGAGAGAGATAATTTCTTAAGCTGCCTTACAATGAGCCAGATGTGCAGGCCAGAAACAATTCAGCAATAAGAACTTGGATCTCATGTTGAGAAATAGTAAAGAAGGTGAGAGGTCATGGACTATAGACGACACCAATTTACTAACAGTCATTGATGTGGGAAATGTAAGCAAAAGGAAGAAATACGGCTGGCGAAGAAGTCAATTGGCATTGAGAACTGGTACAGGCATTAAAAGGATACATTACATATGAAACTAACTGGAAAGGACAGTACAAGACAGAGAACTCTGAAATTTCATTGCGGGCAGCTCACACCCAATAGAGGTTTAGACTGTAAGTATGTATTGAGTAATTTTTTATGATAATTCTAGGAAGAATTCAAGTGTCAAAAAGTATTAGAAGCTAACAATTCAAAAGATGTTTAAAAATTTGAGTTAAATTTTTTTTGTTAAATATGAACATTTCTTAGATGTTATTAATTATAATGCTTAGTGAACCATCATCATTTTTGTTTCGGAAATACAGCACAAGAGAACCACAACGAACCCAAGAAACTATTCCTAGAGTTAATGTCACAATGAACCCAAGAAACTATTCCTAGAGTTAATGTCACAATGAACCCAAGAAACTATTCCTTGAGTTAATGTCACAATGAACCCAAGAAACTATTCCTAGAGTTAATGTCACAATGAACCTAAGAAACTATTCCTAGAGTTAATGTCACAATGAACCCAAGAAACTACTCCTAGAGTTAATCTCCCAGAACAATAAAACAAGAGAGACAAACACATATAGTTGCCACAAAATTGCAGGAAATAATCAGCTTAAGAGTTTGAAACAACCAAATCCTTTTCTCCTTGATGTGTTTCTCCTAAGTCCAAACTCCCTTCTCATGAAAACAGCAATGTGAATTGTCTGAAAACATGCTTCGGATGATTTGTGCTAAGAATTCATTGTATGGATGTATTTGTTTGTGAAGGCACCTCAGAATATACAGATATCATAAAATATGTTACACAAACCAGCTGCATGGAACATTTTGAAACCAACTTACATATTTTTTGTTTTCTTAATAAATTACATTTTTTATAAGAATGAGAGAAAGGTCAAAAGAAAATGACTGTTTGCAAACTGTTACTAGCCCAGCAGTCCATTTATTATTGAAGAAGAAAAAAGGATGTAGACGAATAATTAATTAGCTTGTTTGATCAGTCAGACTAGAAAGACAAAAGAATAAACAGATCAAGTAGTGCAATTTTAAAACTCTTAATTTGTAAAAAAAAATGAATAAATAAATAAAAAAATGTTATCTTTTTTTTACCACCAATGTTATGAGCAGTGTATCTTATTATTTTATACATTCAGAATGTTGCTTTGTTTTTGGTGTTGTTTTTTTTGGTTGTTTTTAATAACTAATATTCTCTTAAATATATAATTGATAAGAGTATTTCTAATAATTATCAAAAATGTTCAAAATTGTATTGGAGTTCACTAGAAAGCATTATTGTAGAGGAAACAGAAAGTGTTCATATGTCGACTAAAGATTAGAGAGAGTACTCACCTTTTTCAGAAGAATTCAGATTCCTAAGAAGTAAGCATGATTACTTACAAATGCATATTTTTAAAATTTATACATGCATAACATTACATAACTAGAAGAAAGGTTATAACCTCTAAGACTTGAACAAAAATGAGAAATAAGGCAAACTTTCTGAAGACTTCCCATGCCAGATTTCAGATATGTTCAAAGCTACATATTATTTGCAGGTTAAATCTGACTGTAAACATCCTAGTTGTATCATTCCATCAAGAAACCAAAAATAAATATGAAAACTTAAATGACAAACTAATATTTTCTTTTTAATGTTGTACTTGATTTTCTGAGAATTCAAACCTGTGGTTGGTTGTAGGGCAAGCATATTCAATGAAATTGCCATGTCAAATTAATGAAATATTATCAGCCTAAAATAAAATGATTCTACAGTATGAGGATAAACGAAAAACTAATGAATGAGCATGCAAAGAAAGACACACCTATTAGCTGTTATAGTTTTCAAGCTTTATGAAACAATAATATCAAAGTAAAGTTAGAGTAACTTTGCTACATCACTGATCAGCATTCCAAGAAAGGAAACAAACAGAAAATCTTATAAAACTGAAATAATAGAAAATGTGTATGATCCAGAGGAAATGTTTTTGTTAAATGGTGGCAGTGATTTAAAGGAAAGATGATAAAATAACTCTTGCTACCCTGACCTCCACATAGAAACCAATGTCCTAACTATTCCTTTTTCATTCTCCTCTAACTCCTGCAGAGATTGAGATAAGTATAGCTGCTCACATCAATGGTAGATTAGAACAGCATTTCTTAACCTGCTGATGCCTGCCCATCCTAAGTAGCCTACTAAAGAAACAAGAGGAGTGATCCAAAGATTTGTTTTGGCCAACATGGATTCAAAAGGAAAAATCTGAATAGGCCAAGAACACATAGTGTATTATAATTTTTAAAAAAAACTAAACTGATGATACTGAATTTTAGGTTATAGATTTAAATGAGTAGCCAAGAATAAGAGTAGCCTTCAACGAAGTTTGCTTAGAAAATATTTTATGCACATTAGGAAAACACGGAAGCTAGATTGATGAATAACCAAAGAAAGGTATTTAGGAAAAAAAATATTAAAACAGATGATCTGAAGGTAAAAGCAGAAACAAGGAATACAGAATTTAAACAAAGAATCAAATCTTAATAAAGAAATTTTTCTCAGGGTATAAGAATGATAAAAGAAATGACTCATTGTACATTCTGTGACATAACAGGAAATGTCTTCATCTTGGATTATGTGGTTATCTTATGTTTCAATGTGTAATCTCATTCCTGTAGGCCTGTTGTAGTTTTGTCTATAGTGTTACTTAAAGAAATTAATAATGAAATGATATTGAAACAAGAAAATACAATGATCATATGAAGCATTTGTTTAGAACCACACCAAAAAAAAAGTGAAGGACAGTACACTTTTCATTCTTTATGTCTCATTACTTCTAATACTGTTACAGAATTATAAGAGAAGAGAATAACTTGACAGAAGTGACTCGACTTGAAAGTTCTTTGAGAAATGAAGCAGAAATCTGCTGCAGGAAAGCACAGGATGGTGGCAGGTAGGGTTTGACTACAGGACCGTCTTGACAATAGGAGGCCAAACCATATGACAAGGCAGCCATACCAAGTGTACCTACATTTCTCTAGCTTCAGCAAAGTTTATGAATAGCAATAAGATTGGACTCTTGATCAACTGCTCTTTATTAAGGGAAAGTATCATGATCTATGCCCAGAAAGAATTCCATCACATAATAGCAAGCCTAAATATTAACGCAAACCTCTAAGTGAGAAATAGACCAAATCAAAGGAATTGATAATTTTGTTTAAATTTAACTTAGTATGGATGAAAAACAAAGGCTTTATTAGATTTCATCATTTGTTTGTATGTTCTTATTTTTCTTTTTTTTTATAATATTCTAGACATTTTTCAAAGGGTTGTTTTTGTAGTAAAAAGTAGTAAAAGTGTTAACAGTGTAAAAAGTGTTTGGAGTCAGTTAGTCAAAGTTGTAAATAAGCCAAATTTAATCCTGGTCAAACTAGCTAAAAAGAAATTTCAAATGTCCTATTAAAGAATTGGGGAAAAAAGGGTATGTGTATTACAATTATACCCTAATTAGCAAAAGGTCAATGAATAAAACTAATACAATATTAAAAGAACATTTAGATAATCGTGTTCAAGCTGGTAACAAGAGAATTTTTTAAAATGAAGTAATTCTAAAGAAGAGACAGAAAATCAAGAAAGTATAAAACAATCATCTCACCAAAGCTCATAGAACAAAGGAAATAGTTTTAGGGCTGTTTTGGTTATTTTAACAAAAAGTTCTATGGGATAGTTATTTTAATTGATTCAAGATGACACGACTATGATTTGACTTAATTGGAAAGTATTAGGTTACACAAATTAAAAAAATATGAATTAGCATTTTATAAATTGATTATATATCTTTTAAGTATTTTTTTGTTTTGTTTTGTATAATAGAAATTTTAATAAATACAATGGGACTTTTTTTTTTTTATTCTTAAAAGGCCAAAATATATTAATGGGACTTTTAATTATTTTAAAAAGGCCAAATACATTTCTCTGATGATAATGACTGACTTAGGGACACATGTAGGATGCAATCATCTTCTTTTTTGAAATAACGTCTGTATTTTATAAAATAACATTACTTAATTTTATCTTGACTTGTATCAGAACCAAAGCAGGATATGGAATCACAAAGTTCAACTAATTAAGTTCACAAAATCATTTCACAAAATCCAAGACAGTTATGAGGTTGTAGTATAAATTTGTATTCACACTTCTGCAGTCATCATCTGTAGTCATCACTGCAGCAAAGAAATGTTTAAAATGTAGATGGAAATCATTGCAGAAATACAAATTCATAAATTAAAACCTTCAGGTTCAACAAACTTTTGGTTCACAAATGTTATTTCAACTTTTCTTGACTTAAATAACAAATATATATCTTTTTAGACCCAACATATATGAGGAAAAGGAAGATACGCAAGTTGGAAGCTAAATCACTGATCTATACAAATAGAAATTTGGCTTGAGAACATGAGAACATGTTTTGTTTCCAACATAACACTCTATCTTATTGTATAATTCACAGGCATTCCTTCTGAAAAGAAGATTATTGTCCTAGTCGCCATGCATGTTAATATGAGACTTAAATTCTAAGTCATTGGTTTTCATGTCTGGTTATGGCAACCCATTCCATGTTCTGATGACACTAGGAAAGACTTAGCTTATGAATAAGAAATGTTCCCGCATCTAGAAACAGCATAAATAGAAGGTATCAAAATGGGTTGGAACATTTCAAGTTCAGTGGACTAGCTACTGTTGGAGTTAATCATTGCTAATCCCAAAGAAAAAAAATATTAGCAGACCTAACAGATTCATAGATGGCACCTAAAAGACGAACAAAGAAAATGAAGGTAGACCATAAAGTAGATTCTAAGGTTGATGGGATAGACAGCAATAAACTTGTGAATGACAGAATATTGATTCTATGCTGACAGTCACTGTAGAATACAGGTTAATCACTTTGTAGGCTCACCAAAGTAACTTCAACAATAAAGGTGAAAGTTACACAGAAAAACATCAAAAGTTGATGACAAAAAGTACATACTATTTATCCTGATTAAAAGGGAAATGGGACTATACTTTAAAAGGGAAGTGGGGCTGCAATGAGAAGGAAAGTGCTAAGATAACAAATAAATTGACTTTAAAGTCTGTTTCATAATGTTATTCTTCTTATCTTCCTTTCATTTGATCAAACCCATGAATTGGTTTCTGTAACTCAGGGATCAAATAACTAGGTTGAGCAGGAAAGGGAAAGACTAGTATTGAAAATTTGTAAGAAGAAATGTACATTTCTTTCTTTCACCAACAGCTAGAAACAAGAGAAATTTCATTAGTCTAATTTTAACTCTGTTTTTCAGTTTTGGTGAGATGATTGGTTTTAAAGAAATAATAAATGCTAACAAAATTGTTATATGAAAATGGGTGTTCAACTTTTTTTTTCCAGTTATGATTTAAAAGTTTGTTGTTTTTTTTCAGTTAACAAAATGTTGTGCTCTCTACATATTTATGCTATAACAGATCTTATGAAAGTGCATTGTATTTGACAGATATAGGTTTTATTGGGATCATGCTTAGCAACATTCTATTTTAGCTTGAGGGATACAAAGTTGCTTTTATGTTATCTTATAAATTACAGACGTTACTTCAAAAGAGAAGATAATTACATCCAATGTATATCCATGTGTCATTCTAGTCAAGAATGTTTGAGACTGAAATAGACGAAGAACTAGGGCCAGACAGGTAATAAAGATCAGTGAAAATAGCCAAGACTAGTGTTTTGATGAAAACTGACAGATATATTTTGTTCTAAGAAGGTCATCAAGCTTGAAAGATGATCTTGTGCCCCTGAAGAAAAAACTTGAGACAATTATTCAGTTACATGACATACAAATCTTTCTTAAATGACTACATTCTGTGATTGATGCAGAGAGGAAGACAATAATGAATAAATGCAGATGAGCAAACCAAAAGGCACTCTCTAAAAAATAAAACCATGAAGGAACCAAAACAAAAACAAACATCTTTATACTCAGAATGTGTGGTTAAAAAAAAGCAAACAAGTGGTTTGAACTAAGATACAAAGTATTGCTGGAAAGTTTGTTTCTCCTTTTTAAAAGTTGTGTTAAGTTTTTTGGTGGGAATTTTTTTTTTTTTTTTTTTTTGCATTTGTGTTCGTAGGAAAAAAAATGTCAGCTTGTTTAATTTGTCTTTCTTCCATTTCCTGAGAATGCTTTAGATCTAAAGAATAAATCAAGTGAGTGTTCATTTTTCTGGTTTTTTTTTATTCTGTGTGTGACAGGAGGGAATAGAGTTAAATGAAAGACATTGAACGATGATTTCTATGTAATGAAGTATTATATAAATATATGTATATATATATATAAAGTATACTTTAAAAATATAAATGTACAAGACAGTTAAAACTTGTTTTTACATCATGTTGTGCTGCTCAAACAATTAAAAAAAAAACACATTGTTATAGCACCATCAGTCCCCCATTTAGGAACAAGCAAAGACATGACTCCGGTGCCTTGCTGACATGTAATACCAGGTATGTACTCAACGCCATTAGGATATGTATTTAGAAAGACAATGGTATAGACTATCAATAGGGCTCACATTTGTTCTGCTAGAATAAACATGCCAAAAGTTAGAACAAAAGGGAGGGGAAAAAAAAACACAATCACAACAGCTTCTTGCACAATGTCTTTCAAAACTATACTCAGTTCACGTACTCTTGCCTCGTGCAAGGGCCAAACTTGGCGCTTAACTGACACCTCAGGTCTTCATCAACAAATAATGAAAATCACCGACCCATAGACTGACCCTTGAGTCAAATGAATTTTACTGACTATGGAATCAACTTTTTATCCAACAAAATAAACTGAAAAGAAAAAAACATGAATAATTCATTCAAGAATGGTTCCCCTTTCTCCAATGTTAATGAGTTAACAAGAGCCGGCAAACATAGTTTAAGAAACGCTGCCGAAGAAATTGATATTATTGCACTGACTGATCAAGTTTTTAAGCCACTTGAGGATATTTGTCCAGGCCAGTCTGTGAGAGACAACCAAGAGACCAGGAACACTGTCATACCCACCCAGAGACTGACAAGAAAAAAAGTAAAAAAAAAAAAATCGAGATTATCAATTCGATCATTATAACCAGAGACTTCCTCAACAACCAGAAACTGTCCAACAAATTCAACCATTAACACTCATTCTAGAGATGTGCAAAGGAGGGTTTTATTCTAAAAAAAAATTAAACATTTATATTAGTATTAAAAAAGAAACAGAATGCCAAGTGATTGGTCATTCCATGTTTACCTGCAGATAACCAAGACTCATGAAAGAAAAAAAACAAGAATTACCAATGAAGAAATGCACTGGAGAAATTTAATTATTCAGACTTCTGTGAAACATTGAAACCTGCTCAAACTTTGACCAAGTCAAGAAGAATCTTTAAAAAAGTCTCTTTTTTTAGGAATTACAAATATACAATACTAAAGAAGTAGAGGATATTTCTAATTTCATTTAAGCCACAAACTAATGACTCAATTTCATAACTTAAATCTATTTACCCATAAGAGGTGAAACTTTCAATAGAGTTATAAACCTAACCAAATTTCAGCCTTTCTCAAGACAGGATCACTGTAACCAAGTCCAGCTAACTCATCACAGGTAGTGGAAACTTCTTTGTTTTCAAATTATAGTGCTACATATAAAATCTATACAATAATTACCAACCAATGCAGATATGGGGAATCTCTATCTGACTCTTAATTATGAAAAAGAAAGAAACAAGAGATTCAAGTTTACTTTAAAGTAACAGTATTGCTTGATTTAAATCTTAAAATATCAATTCATAATGCTTTCGCTAAGAGTTTTCAAGTTTTTTCACAAGAAATATAAAATAAGGAGACAGAAGAGATATTCACTAATGAAACATGGTGATTCTACTAGTTCTAAAATGATGATAAATAAAAATGAAGATAAATGCATGACTAGAGGGTCACTCACTGATGTTTCCCATAATCTCAATTAAAGCATAGAGTGGTTATGGCTGTAGAGAGATTTAAGTCAATGCACACAACAAAATAATTTTGTTTTGTCTATGCTCAAAATAGCTGAAAAGAGATTTCCTGAATTCAATGAGATTTTATAATAATAGTGTCAGTACTCAGATCTATTGCAGTTGTTTTATATGATCCAAGAGTTGTTGGTAAAATTGTAAGCCTATAGAAACATAAATAAAACTAAAGAATCTGGTTTTTTTTAACGAATAAAATAAATAATTGTTGTCTAAATTATCCACTTTTTTTAAATAAAAGGAATACTTGTAAACATATCACAAAGTCATGATTTGACTAATAAAACATAAAAACAAAATATTAAATTCATAAATTCATACATTACAAATCTCATTCTTTTCACAGCCTTGTCTTGCGCAAGGAAAGGGGCATCTAATAAGGGCTAAAGATATTTAACTGGGTACTCATTTAAAAAAAAAAACATTTTTACATGACATATACTTTTTCAAATCCCATATTTCTCTCCCTGCAGATAGGGCAATTTTGGCCCATTAGCCTGGAGGCGCAGGTGTCACAGCAACACAGATGTTTGCAAGGTAAGAATACAATCTGAGATGGTTGAACAAGGCAGACTTTACAGCTAGCCACTGGGAATTCCTCTGAAGAAGAAGTATCAGGTTCTGATGAATTTTCAGCATCCGAGGAAGACAGGGAATCTTCATCATCATCTAGAGATTAAATACCAATGGAAGACTATTAAGAAATGATACAGAGAACTTTCATTAATTTCTTGACATAAAAATCAAACAAAGTACAGATATTCCTTTTCCTAACACAAATAAAATCTTGTGAATGGGATAACAGAGGCTGGGACAAGGATAAGATATGGAGAGAAATGGTACATGTTCCGGTTCAGGTTACTATTTGTATGGGGACAGGGAGACCTTAAAACACACTGCCCAGTTCCTTTCACAAGCTCTAAGAGAATAGTTTCACTTTTCACAAAAGTTCATATCAGGAGTTGAATAACAATACCAAAACAAAACCTGAGACAAACCAATTACAATGTGCAAGTGTTTTGTTGCTGTTGTCGTTGTTTTTTGCATTAAAGGATGCCCTCATCCCTAGTCTCATCAAACTTTTAAACTAGGAAAAAAGGAACAAAAAACATAATTTCTGTTAATCCACATTCTTATAACTTTTTTCTCAGTCTCTCTTTCCATTTTCTTTAGCATATTTTACTATTGCTAATTAATTTGAAATGAAACTCTCCTATTCTGCTTTGACAAAAATGCAGATATTTTTCTGTAACAATACATAGACAATGTTAATGTTAATACTACATAAGCACTCCCCTGACCAAGAAAGAATTGCTAAACAGAGGAAATGATGCCAACAGCAAATTGGCATCCGAGATTCACACTGGCCCAGAATGCAGCTGGGGATTTTCAACATCCATTTTGCAAGTTTTTTATGGTGTGAAAAATATGGTAATTTATATTATTCTTTAAAAAAAGGTTTTTATAGGTCCATTGAGCCACAAGTTTTACAAAAAACATGGACTTTCAATATTTCAAGTAACATTTCCGCTGATGTATGTCTGTTTAAGATAAAGTTTGCCTAAAGAGAAATTTTAATTCAATTTTCATTATACTTTTAAAAATTATAACTGTCAAACTAGAGTTTTTGACAGTGAGGCCAATCAGCTGGTATTTCTTTTCCAAAAAATATACTGTTTAATTTCTAGAAAAATTAGAACCGTTGTCAATAACTGTGTCCACCCACCCACCCTTTTGTTTTTTGACCCGATGAAGAGTTTGCAAGCTGAAAAGAGGAATTGAAAAAGAATATAATGTCCAAGGTTTATGCATAATGTTGTGTAATTAGCTGATTAAAAATGATTTTTGGGGAGAAGGGGGGGGGGGGGGAGGGAAGAAAGAATGGATATCTATGTTAAGCCTACGTTTTTTAAAGAATATTTCTAAAAGATTTCATCTAGCTATAAAAAGAGTTAAAATAAGCTGTCACTCTCACCACTTCCATTGATTCCCTGTTCTCTACGGTCCAATTTTGCTCTCAATGATCTGATGTGCCTTTGAAGATCTTCTAATTCTTTATCTTTCATCTGAAGTTGTATGGAGTTTTGCTCTAGTTCTTGATTTTTTCTCTCAATCACCTGATCTTTCTGTTCTATGATCTAATCACATACACAGAAAAAATGACATGTAACAGTGTCTTTGTTGCAGTTAATTTTCAAGGGGATATAGAAAAAAAGATAGTGGAATAGCAATCTCTTCCTGTTTGTCAGTCTATGTAAATTCAACTAATGAAAATAAAGAAGTTATTGTCAATGCCTGTGGTCCTCCACTTTTTTCATTTATGGGTCTACATCACACCTGAGTCAGTACAGACATATCACTAGATCTAGAATCAACATTGAGACAGTTCTCATGCCATGTTTGTTCTTAAGGAACATGGCCTTTTTTTTTTTTGGTATGTTATCAAACAATTGAATAAAAGAAAAGCAAAAAGAGAAAATACAAAGTTTCGCATACAAATCTTACATCAGATTTTTACTTTTAGGGTATGATATGGCAGCACATCTGTAACTACTCATTTACTACCCCAAAACTAATTTTAATTTCGTACAAAACATGTTGAACAAACATAAGCACACACGTTTGTATGGCTGCCTGGTCATACTTCTGATAGTCTGGTTCTCTGCTCACTGTCATCTACTGCATTCCTGCAGGAGGTTTGGGCTAGAAAGTAATTGTCTTTATTTTTTAAAGGGGCGGCCAAGACTTATATGAAAAATAAAAAACACTTTTGCTGACCTCAAACAAGTTAAAGATGTGATTGACAGAAAAAAAACAAGATCCCCATGGTAGACAATAAGAAAGATATATAGTAAAACTTAGAGTGTTCTGTCAGAGAAATTGAAGAATCTTCACTACCCATTTTATGTACTAGACCACTAATGACTAAATATGACAACAATACTATATACAAGACAAAAAGAAAACAGAAAACAGATCAACCAAAAGACAAACACTTACCCCTTTCTGCTGTTGTATCTGTCCCACAAACTGCTGCTCCAACTCAGTCCTAACTTCCAAGTCCCTCCACTGCAATTCAAAAGCAGTGCGCTGCAACTCTGATTTAGTGGCTTGGATTTCTTGATCCTTGACATAGAGCTGTGTTCGGGTGACTTGTATTTCCTGTTGGTATGCTGCCTCTTTCACTTTGCTTTCTTGGATCTCCTGACTTTTCTCACAGAGAGTCAGGTAGTTCTCATCTGCTGCCTTAAGGAGTCCAACCAGCAAGTGAGTATTTGGATAATTGCCACCTGAATAAAATTTACATAAGAAAACAAAATAAGGATATTTTGCATAATATTAATAACACTGAAATACATTATTAAAAAATGTTCAATGTATTACTGGCAATCACTTTAAAAAAAAAAAAAATGAAACCAAAATGTACGATTTATTTAAATAAAAACAAAAAACATTTATATGAAATCATTTTAATGTTTTTTTTTAATTTTATTATTATTATAGCTTTTATATAGCACTACTTTCATGCTTATAGCATGCTCAGAGCGCTTTGGTCCAATCCCATTTGTGGACGGGTGGGGGGGAGGGGGTATTTAGGAGTTGGTTTTCCGTGCTGCCTTTAGGCGCTCAGTAAACGCAACTCTGCCTGAGTCGGGTGTCGAACCTCGAGCCCCCTTCTAGGTAGCCGAGACAAGCCAAGTTCAAGCGCACTTAGCCTCTCGACCACGCTTCCCACTCTTTCTTAAGAATTAATGGGATGTGTAGCTGAGTGATGTTAACTGCTTGGCTACCTACTGATGGGGTTTGAGTTTGAAACCTGAATGAAGCTAAGTTGTGTTTGCTAAGCGACCTAGATACCCCCTTCCCCACTGGCCCATTAAAAAGATGTTCTATGCAAAAGTGGAGGCGCGGTGCTGAGAGTTAAAGCGCATGGGACTGGGATTTTTAATTTCAGGATCTTTGGGTGCCTCTGAGTCCACCCAGCTCTAATGGATACCCTACAATAGTTGGGGAAAAGTAAACGCAGCTGGTCATTGTGCTGGCCACATGACACCCTCGTTAACCATGGGCCACAGAAATAGATGACCTTTACATCATCTGCCCTATAGATCACAAGGTCTAAAAGTAAAAGGGGACTTTTTTTTATGCAAAAATTTATTAAAAAAAAAAAAAAACACTTCACTTTCCAAACCCAATAATAAATAATTCAGTCTGCAAAAAAAAATATTACATGTTATAAACCTACTTTTATAAACAAGCTATTATTTTTATCATATGGTTAGTCAGTAAATAAAATTTAAAAAAAAATGGTGTGTTCAGGTTTTATCCTTATTACAATGATTTCTATAGAATCTAAAAGGTCCTTCACAAGACTATCAAATAGTGGGTATCAAGTATAAGTATAAAATATGTCACAAGATGTTTTGGTCAGGTCAGTTTTTTTTTTTCATTTTTCTTTAATGGTCCTATATAAGACAACCCCAGGACACTCTAGCTTAGCCTTGGTGTCAACAAAACATAGGTGGGAATCACAGGTCATAAGCTACACTGCTCAATGGGCAAAAAGAAAAGTGGCTGGCTCTACCACCAAAGAGAATGCCACCTCAACTTGCGCTATATGTGGTCGGGAATGCCAATCAAGAATAGGGTTTCACAGTCACATGAAAAAGTGTTCTACAAGATGAACCATAATTGTTCTACAACTGAGGGAGGCCAATAACAAATATAAAAGATATATCTTCTACTTATTAAATGATTTGGTCTAAGTAACTCACTCATTAACTAAATGAATTTGGGAAATCTGCAGTGAATAAAATTGTTTAAAATCAACAGATTGAATTTGGGAAATCTGCTACAATAAATGGTTTGCTCTCTGAGTAACTCACTAGCAACCTACATCAGACAGATTGAAATTTGGGAAATCTGCTTGAATAAAATGGTTTGCTCTCTGAGTAACTCACTAGCGCAACCTACATCAGACAGATTGAATATGGGAAATCTGCTAGAATAAAATGGTTTGCTCTCTGAGTAACTCACTAGCAAACCTACATCAGCCAGATTGAATTTGGGAAATCTACTTGAATAAAATGTTTTTTTCTCTAGCTTACTAGCGCAACCTACATCAGACAGACTGAATTTGGGAAATCTGCTTGAATAAAATGGTTTGCTTTATGAGTGATTCACTAGCAACCTACATCAGACAGATAGACAGATTGAATTTGGGAAATCTGCTTGAATAAAATCGTTTGCTCTCTGAGTGACTCACTAGCGCAGCCTACATTAGACAGATTGAATTTGGGAAATCTGCTATGAATAAAATGGTTTGGTCTCTGAGTGACTCACTAGTTAAGTTAAAGAATTTGATGACAGCATGAGCTATTTGCTCTTGGGTGTACTGACATGCCATGGCTGCCTTGATTGCTTCCAGGTCTAACCCCAAGGACACAGGAGTGGACGCTGAAGAAGATGTAACTGAAGGTTCTGGTAGTAATGCTGCTGTTGATGATGATGATGATAAACTTGATTCTAAAGACAAAGATGAATCTTGTTCTAAGAAGTCAAAAGAAAGAAAGAAAATACAATTTATTTTCAAGCATAAAAATATTCTCTATTGGAGATTTTCTAACATGGCGGCAAATCCATAAATAACAAGTGTATGGAATAAATAAAGTTTTGATAAAATGTTGTTTTTTTTAAGGTATAAATAAATTTAATTGTTATGCACTTTGAAGCACTGTTGAATGTGTTCTGTTTGTATCTTTTATTTAGTTAATACCTTGAAGTTTAATTTAGCTTCTTTGACAATGTTTACTTTATCATGAAAATCTCCAATAAGAATTTTCCTAGCACTTATTTGAGTCACAGCTTTATAAAAAAAAGGACCAAAACAACTTTTTAATTTTTTATAAATTTAAACAAAAATTTACATAATAAAAGTTTTAAGAGCAACAGAAGATTTTTAAAACCAAACGGTTGGAAACCACAAATATGAAATGATGTTTGTTTTATTTATCAACAAAAATTGTAAGCCGAAGTCAAATCTAGTTTGACAAGCATGATATATTATAACAACTACAAAACTGAGTAGCTCTAGAATATGATATTTATACATTAATCATTAATGCCCTATGAAAATTTACCTTGAGACTGTGATGCTCCTTCATAGTCAGCTTCTACCTTAAGCTTAAAATAAAAACAGATATTTATTAATTTTTTTTAAAAAATGGGGGGGGGGGGGGGGGGCCAAAATATTAGTAAAAGTAGTACTTTTTAATAAATTTATTTTTTATCTTGTCTGTCATGGAGAAAAAAATATATTTACTATTTCTTTTTGAGCTTGATCAATGAATTCTTTCCCTTTTGTCTGCATTAAGAATACACACTGAGAAGAAGCCTTTGCATGTTGTGTTACTGGAACAGCATCTTGAGTCCAATTGAAGAGACCAACACCACAGGCATAACACTTCACTTTGTCCATAAAGCCTGGAGCACATAATAAAGTACAGGATCATAATCCAGGGATACTTTTTCTTATTATTAAATTTCTTTTTGTGAAGATTTCAACAATTAAACAAATTCAGCTAAGGAGATAATTTTTTTAATGTATTTAATTTTATTAGTTTACTTTTCTTTACATTATTACATAAAGCTGTTAAGTATTGAAAATAAAATGACAAAATTTTTCACAAATAATTTTTTTAATAAATTTTATTGTAATTGATATTGATAAATATATGTCATTTAAAAGTAATCACAATTTTTTAAAATTTTTTTTAAACACTTTAGACTCACTAAATTAATTCCAGCAAAACATAAATGATAGCTTAGCAATATCTTTTTTTAATTGTTCTGGTAAAAACTAGAAATATGTTTCATTGAGCATTAGTATGCATGACTAAAACAATGCATAACTCTTCTAATAAAAAAAAAAGATTGAAAGACAAAACTTCATTTTATGTTTTTAAAAAGGTTAGTCAAATAGTTTTTTTTAAGTGAAAAAAATATTCATATTTGTTACAGAAAAAAAATAAAAAATCAAAGCACTGAAATTTAACAGATAAACACAAACTGGAACAAGTTATTACCCTACTACTGTGAGTGCTAGAAAATATAAATATTAAAAGTTCAGCCGATGATTGGCTGAATAGCTCTTTTTTTGTCTAAAAAATGGATCAATATGAGATTTAAAAAAAAAGAAACATCATGATAGGTTTTTTTTTCAATGTTTTTTTTTAATTTAAAATATATTCATGTTGCAAGTTATTTTTCTCAAGATGTAAATAAAAAATAAAAAATTATATGACAAGTTGGATATTTTCAAATATTGGAAGCTATATAAAAAAATATATATAAAAAAGCTACCCTGCTTTGTACTTTTGAAAAACAATCAAGAAAAATTGTGCAGCTAATGCACTATTTAATTAAGTAATAATTGAAATATAAGTAATTATTTTGAATGTTTTTCAGTACACAAGAGAGACATGGATGACAGGAGGTTGAAGGTTGATTTAATTTACACCATGATAGAAATAAATTTGATTCTAGATTAGTAAAAAAAAAAATTTTCTTTGATAAAAAATGTCAAGAAATTTACCTGAGTAATAAAATCCTGCTTCTGCCATGATACTTGCTGGAAATATAACTGCCATTAACTTAGGCCATGTCTTGAAAGTGCCCAATCTTGCAGATATTTCTTCAAATTCAGGGTGTTTAATGACGCATTTCATTTTTAATGAACTAGCTTTGGGGCTTCTGATGTCATTGAGATGTTTTGCACGAACCTTTTCTCGAATCATTCTCTCAGCGTTAATAGGAATATTACCAACATCATACAATTGAACAAATGGACAACGAGGTGATTTTTCTGCATGTTTAGACTCTAAATCTAAAATGTTGATTGACTGATTGTCAAATCTGATGTTGCAAAACACACATATTACTTCTCGACTTGTAGCATCATAGATAAAACCAGATTCAGCATATGTGGCTGCATCCGGCGTTATAATATTTTTGAAAGTAAGCAATCTATGGCTCTCAAATAACATCAAATAGCCGCCTTCCTTTGGAAGAAACGGATGCTGAATGTCTAATGCACTGCAAATGTTCACTTTTGATGGTGGTACAGTTTCATCCCAAGCCTGAGGCTCACTACCACAATTTTCATTGTAGATTGAATGCTTCTGAATCCAATCTGATACATTTTTCTGATTTGAAAATAAAGATGTTGTGGAAAATGTTGGTGGTGGAGTGTTGAGAAAAGCACATTTATGATTTAGTGTACGATGTACAGCCAAAGGAGATTCTCCAGACCATCCTTCATATTTCACTCCACATGAACTACATTCAACTTGATCAGTCAGATCTTTACCTTTCGTCAGTGGTCGAGCAAATCCTGCTTCTGCTAATTTCAATGGAGAATTTGAGAATTTATAATAGTTCGGTAGGGGAGACAAGGAAAAAGTTTGTAAGCGCATATAAAGAGATGTTAAACGACAATTTGTTGCATTATCCATGGTGGCGAATAGTGTATATACGTAAAGAAAAATATATTATTATCAAACACAAAAAAGTTCACGTAGATAAATTTTTTTTTAATTTAGTGATTAATAGCTATCGGAAACTACTCCTTCGGCCATTTGTTTACCAGGGGGTGTAACTCAAATGTCATTTTAGTGAACTTCATATTATTCCCCGCGTCATTTATTGAGCTGCTTTGTAAACTATTATAAATATTTTTTTACTGGACTTCTCTAGATCTAGTCTATCTAGATCTTGAATTGATAAATGCAAACAATATAATCTATTCAATGCACTTTTAAAAGTTTTGTTTTTAATACTTTTTTTCCCATAAAAACTAATCATCTGAAGTTTTCTTCAATGCATTACCTATATATATTCTGAGTGACTGCATAAGTCTGACATTTGATCCAAAAGAAGTCTTCTTGTAGCGCCTTACCATGGACATATATGTCTAAGCGCCACACTAAGATTAAAATTTAGATTTCTATCTAGACTCCAGAATACTTCAACATCGCAATGGATATCTACTATATAATCTAGGTTTGGCTATCAGTCGTCCGGCAAAAGGAGGACATTTCAGCCTTTTTTTTTTTTGGGTGGGGGGTCGTTCTTCCGTCTATAAGATATTGGTGTGATAATATGTTTATTGCGTCATTGTTTGTTGTGAATGTTTTGTGAGAAAGTAATTGACAGGAAGTGAGGCAATACAAAAGATAGTCTTCTATGTCTACTTGTATAAACACAAAGTCTCTGTTATTATTATTGTCATTATTAATTAATGTCTACAGTAGGCCTAATTTATTTATTTAGGCTATCTGTCACAACAGAACAAAGTGTCAGATTTTGATTAGGTGTCAGATTGGTTTAAAGCGCTGGTAACATGTAGTGGTTTCTAAATTGCAAAAATTTTATTTGTATCAATAATCATTGGTGTCGTTAGTTCATTTTGTTTTAGATATAGACATAGAATCTATACGAATAATGGAATTATTCGATCCTCCTAAACCTTGTCACTAGACGGTAATTTATCTGAAAGATGAAAAAAAATGGAGACAAAGTTTTGAACTGTTTATGGTCGTCACTGAAAAGAATACGAAGCCCGAGCCAGTGAAGAAAGCTTTATTGTTACACCTGATCGGTGAACCTCTCGAGACATCTACAATAGGCTTACTTTTCAAGTATGTGAAGATGAAACTGTAGACAAAGTAATTAAAAGGTTTGAGAATCATTTTTGCCTAAGTCCAACAGTGTGTATGACATTTAAATTCTCCAAAAGAAATCAGAAGGACGGTGAAATGTTTAAACAGCATTATACTGAGTTAAAGAATTTGGCAAAAGAATGCAAGTTTGACAACCTTCGAGATGAATTCATCAGAGATCGATTGGTATGTGGCATACAGTTGGATCGAGTGAGAGAAATACTTCTGAGAGATGTAGATTTAACTTTAGAGAAAGCAGCATGCATAATTCGTGCAGACGAGCATACCCAGAACCAAATGATAGATATGAAAGGACTACATGTAGATGCTGCTTATAAATTATAGAAGACAGAAGCCAGTCAAAAGCTCACAGGAAAAAAATGGCAACGAATCACGTAACAAGTATCATTAGAGATTGCAGATCTAGTGGTAGATCTCATGGAAAATACAATTGCCCAGCATTCGGACAGACATGCCGAAAATGTAAAAAGAAAAATCCTTTCGCTGCAAAATGTCGTTCGAAACACTTCAAGGCTGTTGATTCAATGGAAGATGAAAGTCAAGCAAGCCAAGTAAATGAGTTGTGGTTTGAAGCAATTGGTACTGACAACAATGTCAAAGTTTGGATGGTTGATGTCAATATTATGGGAAAAATTGTCAAAATTAAGATTGACACAGGAGCACAAGCTAATGTGGGCAATCGTACTTTGACATAATCTTCCAGAGTCATTCTCTGCTAACAGTGTCGAATTCCTTTGTTAGGTCGACATGTATAGAGAAGAGGTCAGCATTTTGTTCTTGGCATTTTTCCTGGAGTTGCCTTGCCGCAAAGACCATGTCAATGGTTCCACGCTCTTTTCTGAAGCCGCATTGCTTTCTTGTAGTAGACCATGTTCTAGGTGTTGCATGAGCCGATTTAGTAGGATGCGTGCGAGGAATTTTCCAGCAATAGAGAGAAGAGATATTCCTCTGTGGTTGTCGCAGATTTGGCGGTTTCCTTTTCGATTGTATAGATGGACAATTGTGGCATCTTTAAAGTCTTGTTGTAATGACTCTTGTTCCCACATAATTAAGAACAGCTCGTGAAGTCTTTCAATCAGGGCTAATCCACCTTATTTGTAGACCTTTTGTTGTTTGTTTGTTTGACATGTTTCGGATGTTCCTTCAGAGTTGAAGATAATTACTTCCTAGTCCAAACCTCCCGCAGGACGACGGGGGATGGGAGCGGGCAGGGTTTGAACCCGGGACCATCGATAAATCTGAACGACAGTCCAGCGTGCAAACCGCACGACCAGGCAGCCAACCTTTGCAGGAATGGAGTCAGCTTTTCCGCTTGTATTGAGAACCTTTTCAAAGTGCTCGGCCCAGCGTTTTAGGATTTCTTCCTTATCTGTCAAAAGGATTGTCCCATCAACATTTAGTAGAGGGGATGAGCCTGACTTTGTGGGTCCATAGACTTCGTTTATGGCATGGAAGAAGTTCTTCCTGTCGTGCTTGTCAGCAAATTCCTGTATTGTTTCCATTTTTTTTTGCTTAGCCAGGTATCTTGCGTAACTGTTTTTGCACATTTTTTGCGGATGTTTGTGAATGCATCTTTATGGACTGGGAGTTTGGGTTGTTCAGATACAATTTATGGAGTTTGTGCTTTTATCTAATAGTTTTCTGATCTCAGTACTGTTTTCATCAAACCAAACCGGTGAGCCTGGCCTTGGATGTCATTGAATGATATCTAATAGAAAATCGACCTACAAACAATGAGGTTGGTAAATGGCCAATCTCTCATTCCTGGCTTAAGGAAGAAGTTTCTCCCATTCAACCAAGTTTCTAAGGGAGTTGTGTTTACCCACAAAGCAAGCCACACTGGTAATAAATTATATTAAACCATAGATCAATTTATATGCCTATCTATGGTTAACTACCGCCTTTTAACTCTTTTTTTTTTTTGAAAAATATGTAGACCTACATATCAAATGCATTATTTCTTTTTATAAATACAAAAAATAACGTATCCGGTAAATTATTAGATTTTCGGAGGCCTACAGCTGAAAACACATATAGGCAATAACTAAATAATACATTTATTTTAGGGAAATAAAACTGTATGAATATAGGCCTATAATATAAGTGTTGTTTAAAATATACAAAATAATTAGGCCTAACACCTTTCACTTGTTTATATAGCCTCCCTTTATTTTATTATTTTTGTTTTTGTTAACAGTAGCCTACATATTTTTAATGGCTTGTATATTAAATTTAAAACAAAACGGTTAGCCTTGATAAAATAAAAATTAGCCACTGCATGAGAACTTATCAAGCTGTAAAATAGCATAAAATCCTATTTGAAATATATCTTTTGTAGTTTTTGAGATCTAAACGTCAAGGACGGACAGACTGACCACATCAAATTAATACAAGCTTTTCCGCTTCATATTATCAATTATAGGCCCTATAGTCATATATATTGTTATAACTTTGCCATGCGCACCGCCATCCAAGATAGTGCAGAAAGAAGGTGCGCACTATCTGTGACTAAACAAGTCGGATGTTGACATGGGAGAGAAAACGATTTCCGCCCAAGTAGAGAGCCAATATGGAGATGCCCCTTTGTGTTTGTCATGTCTCCGTGTAAATAAATGTCTATGTCTCGTTGAGTTGCCTCACTTCAGTTATTACAATATATATAGTCAGACTATATAGGACCTACATATCAAGTAGGCGCGATGGCCGAGCGGTAAAGCTCAGGTGGTCCTGGGTTCGAATCCTGGTGAAGACTGATTTTAATTTAGGCATCTTACTAGGGAAAAGTAAAGGCGGTTGGTCGTAGAGCTTGCCACATAAGACCAGTGGCGTCACTGGGGGGTGCGGGGATGCGGTCCGTACCGGGTGATACCCGTTAGGGGGGGGGGGTGACACCCAAGTGGAAATATGCTATTGGCAATAACTAACAACTTTTAAAAAATTAACTGTCAGTGGCTTTAAAAAAAAAACAGCACTTATGATTCAATAGAAAAAAAAAAGAAAATGTCAGGCGAGCAATCAAAAGATGCCGGACTAACTATTTAGTAAGTAAATTACCATTCAGAGCATGCGATCTATGGGGCATTTGATCTTAAGGTCTTCTGTTTCTATGACCAACGGTTAACGAGCAGGGTGTCATGTAGCCAGCACAACGACCAACCGCCATTACTTTTCCCCAACTAATGTCAGGTACCCATTAGAGCTGGATGGACTCAGAGGCGACTAAAGATCTCGAAATTAAAAATCCCGAAATTAAAAATCCCAGCCTTCACCAGGATTTGAACCCGAAACCCCAGTTCAGAAACCAAGCGCTTTACTCATAAGCCTCCGAGCCTCTGTGTGCATTAATCAGTTTTTAATGCTGAGCTTCTACACATACTAGAAGCAATCATAGATGTAGCATATAAACCAAAAGTCTTTATTTCAACAACTGACGAAGTATTGTAGATTTTAGTTTCAAAAGTTTTAGCGTATTTGATGACTCTCCAAAAGACGGCATTTAAACAGATATTACCATGATTGAGAAGACACCTAAAGGCAGCAACATTTTTCTTGAAGAAACTAAAAATTGAAAGGTCATGATTCTTATGTCTTTAAGACCTTAAAGAATGTCTCTGAAAAATTTAGCAAAGCCTTCAACTATTACTTACCATCTGCGTATATGTGGTGTCATGTAAAAAATGTGTCATTTTTTAAAATAAATTAAAGTTCTGAAATATTTAAGCTAGACTTTAAATTTGATTGAAAAGTTTTCAAGGAAAGAAGAAAAAACATTGTAATCTATTTAAGGCCGCATTGTTGCCAAATTGAACTATATATGAATTGTAATAGACAATGAAATTCTAAAATAGAATCGACACTCCTTATATACAATTAATTAATATTGGTAAGTATATATAAAGTATGTGTTTTATGGCTTAACGGAAAAAACGAGAATGGGGGTGTCACCCAAGCTTGTGACGCTACTACATAAGACCACAGAAATAGACATTTAGATATCTACAGACAGACCATTATATTTTTTGGAGATTTTCATACATGGCAGAAAATTGTTGTCCTCCTTCAGTCGTAGAACGACTATGGTTCATCTCGCACACTTCCTCATGTGACTGTGGAGATCTATTTTGGAGAGACACTCCCGTCCACAAATATCGCAGGTTAAGGTGGATCTGGCCATTTTTCATATTGTACGTTTTTCTTCCTGAGCTGAGACCCATGTTCTTTCCCTGTCCATAGCTTTCTTGGTCACTGTCCTTTTGGTGCGGTCTAGAGCTATGTCTTCCCAATGGTCAATATTGATGTTCACCGATTTGAGGTTCCGTTTTATTACATCAATTTAGCGGAGGTGGGGGCGACCAGTTTTTCTTGAGCCAGTTGCGAGTTCATACATGGCAGAAAATAATAATAAATATAAAAACCAAAAGACTTATATAGATCTATACTCATGGGCGCCCGCAGGATTTTTGGCAGGGGGGTGCAAGCTGCCACCCATGGCTCAAACTGTCTTGTTATATTCGGGCCCTCATACCTAATCAATATAATATGCACAATAATTTTTTTTTTCATGAAATAAAAAAAAAATACTGTACACAATGTTAACTTTATCCGTGCGGCCCATGCTTGCCTACGTTCGATCAATCAAAAACTGCAAAGGTTGACTGTGGTTGAAGAAACTGTCAATAACTTTACTTATGAATTGCTTTTCGTCGCGATGGACAAGCTGGCGATGAACGCTTATCGCACAGTTCTGATGTTCTTCTTTGCATTGCAGCTTTCGCATCGTTTTATGTTGAAGGCAAAAAACAAGTTGTACTTACCATTATTATTGCTCGAAAAGCGAAACATAATGAAGAAACTTAACAATTAAGATACGTAATGTAAAGTTGTGTTCTGTAATGACTCCCAAAATCCTTACATGTGGTTTTTCTTAGTGTGTCTGTCGACTGCGAATTCTCGTCAGCAGCAACTCAATATCCGGTATCGGTTTTTTCTGCCAGCAGTCTCTCCTTCAAGTTGACATCTCTGAATGGTTCCTCAGGATGGTCAGTTTGGTTTTTGATTATACCATTAATGTAACTGCTAATGTGCTGTTGAGTGGCCACTATGTTAAGTTGGAAAGACTGAAACACCATGGAAACTGGTTTAAAAACAGATGAATAATTGACGACAATGAGAAGACTAATCAGAAACACAAGAGGAGGAGACATTTACTACACGTGTGCAGTTTGTCTGGTTTCACTTGCAGTCGTCATTTTAAAATCCGCCAAAAAGGCAAAAATCTCTAAGTTAAGACTTAAAGTTCGAATGGATTCGTATTTTTCAGTTCATTGTGTCGCACACAAAAGAGGTAAATTTTGCAACAACGCTATCGCTAGGGACAGTTACGGAAAAAAGAACGCTAGCCATCACGGGACAGCCTTGGTCGAGTAGTTTGTCCATGTCTAGACTGTACAATGACGTTGGACACTTGCCACTTTTTCCCCAGCTGTTAGTGCCGATTTTGAAGAGCTTTATGTCGCGTTTGCATACATCAGTATACCTTAGCAGTGGACGACCAGCGAATCTCCTGCCTTTTGTTAAATCACCATACAGAATGTCTTGTCGACTTTGTGGCATTCATAATAACTATATAACTATGTGCAAATATAAACAAATCGTCACGACTAACATGCTATAGAATATGTGACCTTCTTTATAGAGCAAAGAATTGCAAGCCTAGAATAAATCCTACTTGGTAGGACATGAACTACAGATATGCCTATTCTAGTTACAATAATAGCATATCTTCACAACAGTACTTCAGTGGAAGCACCACTTGTTAAGATACTACACTTTATAATATTCCAATGATAGGCCTTTATATTTAGACTTAGAAGACGATGCGAAAAATTTTTCTGAATATTAATTTATTAAACTCTTGAATAATAATGCATGGGCACCAGCAGGGGCAGTGGCGTAGCATCCATTGCGCGAAGAGGTTCAATGAACCCGGGCCCACAAGCAACAGGGGCCCACAGCTGTGGCGTAGCAACCATGGCACGAAGGAGCTCATTACGCTTGGGCCCATGCCTCAAGGCCAGTTGGGCCCACATGAGACTTTAGGAAGAACATTTGTTTGTTCATTTGAAACACTTTTAAGTAGTTTAACTTTGTTAAGAAGCTGTAAAAACATTGACTTTTAAGACACTATTATTTATATGCAGTCCTGATTGAATCAAACGTATTGACATAATTACTCTTTTTAAGAAAAAGGTACGATCTTTACATTGGAATGTCTTAACATTTAGTTTACTCATTTTTTGTCACACATTAAATTTGTCTTATTGGCTGGAGAGGAGCCCATCAAGATGTTCTTGAACCCGGAGTACTAGTGTGTTTACTTGTGTAGCAGGCATTGGTTACGTCCTATAGTTCTCGCAGTACTGGAGTGATATTTACTTGTGTAGCAGGCAGTGGTTATGTCGTATACATCTACAGTCTCTGGCCATCACCTAAATTAAAATTTAACTTAACACTAATAGTTCAATATTTAAACTACATGCTTACATCTTACTTCCTAATTAATAATATCGTTTCATCCCGTGCTTTTAAGAATGTGCGCTTATAATACTCTCTCTAATTCAGTCTCAAGAAGCACTAGCTGGCACTTGATGTCCAACATCAATTTGGTGCAACACCAAGCCGCGTTTTTTGCTTATGTGTATCTCCCATTTAGCTCGAGCCTGTCACACAAGTCCTGGGTTGGATCCCCATACTAAATGAAATATAGATGTTAAATGTTTTCTTGGAGGTTCAGCAAGTGCCAATTTAAATTATTCCGACAGCTGATTCCAGCGGTGGTTGATTTTGAAACCAATACGATGCCACCAATACGATGCCAATGCCCATACATTCTCATCGTATGACCTCAAAAACATCCATTCAAAGTTTGTTTGTTTTTTCTTCTCTAGCGGTGGTTGATTTTGAAACCAATACGATGCCAATGCCCATACATTCTCATCGTATGACCTCAAAACCATCCATTCAAAGTTTGTTTTTTTTCTTCTCTAGCGGTGGTTGATTTTATTAGATTATAAGAAGAAGATTATGACCTTAAAACCATCCATTCGAATAACTTATTTTTTTAAAAAAGGTATGTGACGATCACACTTGCCGGGGATTATATTATCAAACTTGACAATTCAATGAAGTGAAGAAAGAAACATCTCTCTGTATTTTATTAAAACTTCTTTAATAATACTTCTTCAACTTTCACATCAAATTAACTTCTCAATTCAATAACAACTTGACTTGATACTTCATAAATAAAACTTAAAGATACATAAAACTTCACTTAGTATAACTTCGACTTCAACTAATAAAACTTTACTTAATGGACCCGCTAATATCACAAAAGTTATAACTATTACCAATCGAGGACTGAGCGAGGACCCCGTCTAATTGACTTTCCCTTAATTTATACCTTTCTTAATCGTACATTCCAGAATCATGGAAACTTCTTCCCTAATTATTTTGGCAACTTTGACCTTTTAGAAGCTGACGTGTGCTATTATTTCCTTGACCTCTTTCTTTGATTGGATACCTAAAATTAACTTGTTTACGCTGGACACTTGCACTGGTTTGACCTCGAGCTTCTAGAAACTGGTCGAAATAGGTCACAGACTCGACTCGTGACAGGTACCCTCTTTACATTGGAATGTCTTTGCATTTAGATTACTCATTTTTGTCTCACACTAAATTTGTCTTATTGGCTGTAGGGGGGCCCACCAAGATGTTTTTGAACCCGGGCTTACGGGTACCTTGCTACGCCACTGCGCAGGGGGTACATTGTTGTCACTTGCACCCCCCCCCCCCCCTTTGGATTCTGACTAAATCTACATCTATGTAATAAAAAAAACATCTGAAAGATGTATTCCATTATGGTTGACCATCCATTCCACACGCCTAGGTTAATCTACTTATTTCTACTACTTCATTAACCAGTGGAACCACTACTTGTTCAGTTGCTACTTAGAAGTTAATTGATTTGATGGTGAGAAAAAATGGCTAGAATTTGGCTATTATACGCCCATGTCTGTACTATATAAGTCTATGATAAATACGTTGTTTTTTTTGGTATATCCGGTCTACAAAAAATAAATAAATAAACTTATAATAAAGGAAGCGTTGATAAGCTATATTTTTTAAAGTAAAAAAATACTATGGGCTTACATATGATAGTTTTTGTGCACATTTTTAGAACTGAAGAATCAAATGTTATGTTTTGAATACGGAGGAAACATTTAAAAAATTATTTAAAATTTAACTATCAGCAATAAAGGCGATCTGATGACTGCGCATTAAGAGGCTGCTAAAAGTATAGCTCAATACATTTGTTTGTAAAATGTTTTATATTTTTCGGATGTTCCTTCAGAGTTGAAGATAGTTTACTTCCTAGTCCAAACCTTCCCAGGACGACGGGGGGTGGGAGCGGGCAGGGTTTGAACCGTCGATAAATCCGAACGACAGTCCAGCGCGCAAACCGCACGACCAGGCGGCCATCCATTCATTTTTATTGAGCTAGTTGGCAACAGGGAAGTTCAATTAGCGTCCTTGATATAGTTTACTTTATCGCAAAAAATCGCGACTACACATTGAACACAGACCTATATATATATATATATTATATATATCTATCTAGATCTATATTCTATATTATCCAAAGAAATATACATAGGCTTGTGCAAGGTCCTTTAAAATAGGTCACAAATGTAAAAGTTATACCTATTTATTTTACAAGTTTGAAGTGCACGACTCAAAAGTTTGGGATTACGACCCTATCATCATACTATCATGATCAGTAGATCTCCAATCTAGACGTTCTTTCAAACTTTAAAAAAAGATTGACAGATCTTTTTATAATTGTAATCTAGAGTCTGAATTAAATTGACCAAATCTATTTAGATCTACCATTTTGCCCTAGTAGGCTAGTCTAGTCTAGTACTAGACTAGAAAATATGAAATATTAGTTACTATTGCCCGTCCGTATTAGTATAACTTAACTATTAAGACTAATAGATCTATGTCTATATATATTTTAATTTATATTCATATTATAATTATATTAATTTTAATCTATATTTCTATATAATATATTCATTTATATTCTAGATCTATAATATTCTATTATTACTATTAATTTCTATAAATCTATATCATATCATCATCATGACATGATTTGTTTATATTTATAACCAGCCATAAAGATAATGAATAAAGTAAAGTATTTAGATCTGTGTTTATTCTGATATAACTAGATCTATAGTTACTATAAGTATAGTACTATACTAGAGTGTAACTTTACTCTTTAGTAACTATTATAGTCTATATTATAAGCATACTATATGATTTTAGATTTTTATAAGTTATATTATTATATAACCGATGGTAAGCCCAGCACTAATAAATACATCTTAAATTTTAATTTCAAACATTACTTTCATCTAAGACATCTTTTATCATATTGAATATTCATATATATATATATGATAATATATGATATTTATTATATGTATATATTATATTGTTCATTATCTTTTATGATACTAGACTCTAGTATCTAGATCTACAATCTAGATAATAATCGTTAATAATAGTCTATAATCTATTATATTATACATTAAATATGTCACTAGATTTTAGATCTTATCTCTACTCTAGAATCTAGAGCAGTGATTCCCAAACTACGGCCCTCAGGCCAGATGTGGTTTCATCCAGCCCGCCAAACAAGGGAACAAAGTGTAGAAAATAAACATAAAAAGAGTGAAAAATTTATTTTCCTTACGTTAGAGATTAATGGATTTCATTCTAATCTAATATATAGTCTAATATTCATATTTTTTTTTACTAAAGAACATAATGTTTATTTTTCGGCAACAATAGTTGACAGTTATTTGTATTCTTGGATGATATCGCTGCTGTTGAGCTGGCCGTGTCCTTGACATCTTGGGTGTGTAAAACAGGGTAACATTACTTCCTTTTGGTTTATGTTCTTTTGGTGTCAATGTGAGGAGACTCTAAATGTAGAAGCTTCAAGAAAAAGTGAACAGATCTTTCCTTTTTTTTTTTAAATCCAATATGATTGATTTGTACAGAAAATGTGGCTGCTTTTAATTTTCTGGCTGCTTTTTAAGAGCATAACATAAAAAATACATTAAAAATTATGCAGACATTGTTGGCTTTAGTCGCAGATAAAAAGATTGTTAATTTACACCTAGTTGAGTGATTTGAGCCATTGACGAAAATATTTAGCAAAAAGAGACAAGAAAATAAGTTGGTGGTAAGGGCAAACTATAGAGCTGCTCGCATCATAGTTCAGAAATGAAGTGTCAAAAAAAGTGCTTGCTAGCAGTGATGAAAGAAATAAATACTATAAAAAATGCAGTTAAAGCCGTCAGTCTTTCTGGCATGACTATTGCAAAACGTGGAAGACATGGTACAAATTGCCATTCAAAACTAAATTAGACAATGCTTGTTCCGACAGAGAAGCAGATTTCAAAATGTTTTTTACTGACTCTGAGGAGTGTCCCGACAGATCTGTTTTCCACGTTGCGTTTCCTACTAGAGCCACGGGTTTGTAATAAGCTATTTAAAATATTTTATTTCATTTTTTTTTCCACTTTTCATTGATGTGGCCCACGACACAAGTGTCTGAAATTAAAATGGCCCGCAGACCGTACAAGGTCACTAGATCACTGATCTAGAGTAATCTAGACATTCAAGATATTTTAAATATAATAATAAGGCTTATCTTTGAGCCCAAATATAAATGACGAATGTATTATTTTCCATGGCTACACAGCCCCTACTGCGACCTACATATTTGGCCATAACCAGTGCAGGCTTAAACATTGTCGATTTTGATTTTCTTTTTGCTGTCTATATCTGTCCTCAGCAGCAGATTTTCTTTGGGTCTCAAATGTGTTCTAAAGCTGCCTGCAACCAGGTGCTCTTTTCTATGTTGGTTATAGCAAGATAGCACATAAGCTGGTCTTTAAAGTGTTTCCGCGGGGCACCTCTGTTATGTCGACCACCTTTCAGCTCACCAATGCTTTTGGCATACATTCATCCCCCATACAGGTTACTATGTCCTGTCCAGCATAAATGTCGGACCATAAGAAGTCCCTCTATACTGTCCATATGGGCATCCACAAGGTAATAGCTGTTTGTAGTGCTGTCTTGCCACTGTATGTCTATGATGGAGCATAAGCATCTTTGGTGAAAGCGTTCAAGTAGTCTTAGTTGCTTTCTGTGTCTCTGATCCATATAGAAGGGTTGAGAGAGCCACTGCTTAGTAGACACTGATTTTTGTAGGCAGGCAGAGTGATTTATTCTGCCAAACTCTCACCTGGAGGCATCCAAAAGCACTACTGGCCCTGGCCAAACAGTTATCAACTTTCCCTGAAAGCGATGTACCATTTGATACTATACTTCCTTTGAGACAATTGAATGGCAGTCCTGCACACATACCACTTATCCAGGCAGATGAATAGATCTTTTCTTGTGCATTCACATTTATATAACAAATGAGAACATATTATCTTGATAGCAGGGCTGGCCTTAGGCATATGCAAACTAGGCAGCTTCCTCGGGACTCTGATTGATGGGGGCTTCTCATAGAGAAGAAATAGCGAGACTTATGCCCAATGTTATGTTGGAGTACACTAGGTTTTAAATAAATTACGTAATTTAATTTTTTTAAATTTTTTTTTTGCTATTTTTTTGAGGCCGCCAAATTTACTTCTCCTTGGGCCTCCAATTATCTAAGGCCACAACTGATTTTAATCTTTGTATCTAGATAAAAGCAATAAATGATGTATAATTCTTTATCTTATCTTCTTATATAATACAGACGTTACTTCAAAAAAGAAGATGATAACGTCCTACGCGTCATGCATTCAGTCATGCATATTAACCAATGACTTAAATTCTGCCAAGTCACTGGTTTTTCTCTCAAACAACCCATTCCATGCTCTAATAGCACTAGGGAAGAAGGAGTATTTGTACAAATTTGTCCTAGCATATGGGACGAGGAATGTGCCTTTATCTTTGTGTCTTTCAGAGTATTTTATTAAATTTTGTTTTTGTATTTGAAGATTATGGTTCAGTGTTTTATGTATAATTGCTACTTTACTTTTGAGTCTTCTGTCCTGAATGCTTTCTAAATTTAGTGATTTTACTATAGGTGTTATTCTAGTCAAATGTGAATATTCATTTGTTATGAATCTCACTGCTCTATTTTGCGTCTGTTCCAGTTTCTTAATGTTTTCTTGAGTTGAGGAGTCCCAAACGGAGGTTGCATATTCTATTATTGGCCTAACCAAGGTTAAATAACATTTTAGTTTTATCTTCTTATTTGATTTATAGAAATTTCTTTTAATAAATCCTAATGCTTTGTTTGATTTTTTTATAGTTTCATCAATATGTGGATTCCATGACAGTTTTCATTTATTATAACACCTAGGTATTTTGCGTTTTTAGTCTGTGTTACTGGTTTACCATGAATAAGATAAGTGGAATTAATTTGTTTTAGTTTTTTTGTTACTCTTAACAACTGACATTTTTCTGGGTGGAAAGACATGCTCCAATTTGATTCCCATTTCTGTAATTCATCTAATTCTCTTTGTAAAATATCTGTGTCTTGTGTTGTTTTTATTGTTCTATATATTATGCAATCGTCTGCAAATAATCTGACTTTTGTTCCTGAAGTAATGCAATTTGGTAAATCATTTATGTAAATTAAAAATAGTAGTGGACCCAAGACTGTTCCTTGAGGTACACCTGAGTTTACTGTTATCGGTGTTGATTTAGAGCCATTTATTGTTACAGTTTGTTCTCTCCCTATCAGAAAATCTTTAATCCACTGATGCAGTGGACCATTAATGCCAAAATATTTTAATTTTTAAGCAAACTATGGTGGTGAACTTTGTCAAAAGCCTTAGAAAAATCTAGTAAGATAGCATCTATTTGTTCACTATTATCGAAACCTTTAGAAAAATCATCAATTAGTCCTATTAGTTGTGTTTCACATGATCTATATTTCCTAAAGCCATGTTGGTATGGTGTGAGGACATTTTGTTTGTCTAAGTGGTTTATGATGCTGCTACATATTATTTGTTCTAGGATTTTACACGTGATGCTGGTAAGTGATACTGGTCTGTAGTTTCCTGGGTCAGATTTTTCTCCTTTTTTAAATAGGGGGGTGACATTAGCTTCTTTCCAGTCCTTTGGTACTCTGCCCTGGTTAAGTGAAGCCTGAAAGAGTATTTTGAACACTGGGGCTAGCTCATTGCTTAGTTCTTTGAGTAATCTAGCTGGAATACCATCAGGTCCAGACGCTTTATTTGGTTTGGTGTTGGCTAATAGTTTTTGAATTCCATTTTCTTGTACTACTATATCTTCTATGTTGTCTACTTGGTTCAAATTCAGTAATATGTCTTTGTCTCCTGGGGCTGAGAATGCTGATGCAAAGTATTTGTTTAGGATGTTTGCTTTAGTTTCATTATCATTATGTATTATGTTATGTTCATCTTTTAATGGCGCTATGCCTGTTGTTTCCATTTTCTTAGACTTAATGTATGACCATAGGTTTTTGTTGTTATCTTTAGATATTACATTGTTTATGTATTCACTCTGCAGCTGTCTGCTTACTTTTTGGGTTAAGTGTTTAATTTTTATATACTTTTTGTAAACTCTTTCTGCCTTAGTTTCTTTAAATTTTCTATATAGGTTTTCCTTCTGTTTACAAAGCTTCTTTAGTCTATTATTAAACCAGCATTTATTTATTTTAATCTTTTAATTTTATATTTACCATTTATTCTTTTTATAAATCATGCATCAATACTAAATGCGAGAGAAATTTCAAATGGATTTTATTTTCTTAAAGCTGAAGATCACTATCAATTTAGATAGCATATTAAAATGAACAAATAAAGATTGTTTCATTTGCAAATCTTTATTTCTATATGTATGTAAGTTGTGTCATTCTTTGAAGCTCTGTAAGTAGCTAATATATTAATTTTTCTTATCTTCAAAGCATAAGAGTATTTAGAGCTCATTAATTGTTCTAATCTTCAAAGCATAAGAGTATCTAGAGCTCAAGAAAATGAGCACTATTAAAGTCGATGTGCAGTGGTCTCCTGTAGATGATGACATTTTCACAACATATGGAGCAGCAATTTGCCTTTATAAAGCAAAAGAAAAAAATGGGACATATGAAGTTTTTTACCAAGGTAATTTTTTTTTTTTTTTTTTTTTCCTCAATAAATGTTATAAACTATAGAAAGTCAACATAATTTTGCAACTTTTTTTTCAAATAAATTTCAGAATATCAACAAAAGATGTGGTCTTAGTATAAGTATGGCAAATTGTCGAAACTCTCCCATTTAGAACATTTGAATGTAATTATTTATCTCTCTATAGATATAATTTCATATAGGCTTCTTGATGAATTGATCATTTATAAAACACTTTTAAACATTAATAAAACACATGTGTCTCTAATGTGTTAATTCCTACATCAAAATGAAACTGCTGGAGAATAAATGAGAAACAACTCTTTAATAGGCCTATAAGAGTAAAGTTTTCACTTTCACCCCTATAGAAAGGTGAACAAAATTTCCATTAAAATTATTGTTGTTAAAAGCGTAATTAAGCAGCATTCTTATGCAAAGTTTTTCTTTGTACACACTTCTGATCCTCTCTGTTCCAAGTAATTAGTTTAACATTTATCAACTCTTGTCTTGAAAGACAGTGGATTGGTACAGATGAATCAATGGTTTTGGTTTCTTCTTGAATCTGATATAACTAAAGAAACCAATTCTTGAGTGACTTAGTTTGCCACAGTCCATGCATGTGAATGCAACTTACAGGGCTATCTGATAGAGCAGCTTTCTTTCTCATTCTCTTGTCTAAGGCTGCTTACATTCCTTTTGCTCTCTGTGAGATTTGTACCAGCATGCACCATCTATCTCCATACTGTCCAATCTGGCACAATTTCCTCTCACATATTTTCATTCATGCTTGTAGTCCTTGGATCACGCTCGCAGATATCTCCAATAGGCTAGTCTTAGGTGTCCCTTTTAACTCACACCACAAGCTCAGCATAGTGCCTTGGAAATTCTTCCATCTGGCATGCAGGTAATTTGTCCAAACCACCTTTAGACAACATAGTCTCCTCTACATCAAAAGACCATAGTGTTTTGGCTCATTTCAAAACTTCCATTATGCATTGCAGGCTCCTCACAAGTGAAAACTGTTTAATTTATGCTTTTGATGTATGAATGTTCACCAACTCTCATAACCATAAAAAAAGAGTGCTCACAATACTGACATTGTAGATTAGCATTTGGTTGCCATGATCAGTTTGGAATTTTTCCATTGCTGCAGAAGCCTTTCCAATTCTTTTTGTCAACTTATTGTCTAAATTTAGGTTGCTGGCAATAGTTGATCCCAGTTAAGTAAACTCCTGCACCAGCATAAGAGTGTGATTTCTGATACATATCCTGGCTACTTATATGATGTCTTGTGCCGGAATTTCAGTCTTAGACATTGTAAAACAACTCTTGGCATCTGCTAAAGCATTTTCTAGTCTTTGTAATCCTTCTTGCAAATGGGAGTTGAGTGGTGTTTCATAGGCAAACAACAGATCCCTAATCAAAAGAAATCGTCCATATATATATAGCTTAAATGATATTATGCATCTTCCAATCTAAAATTTAAAATTACTAGTCTACATTTGGTTTTTGAGTTACAGCCCCCTTCAGTTGAGTAGCCAAATGACATGGTACACATATCCACAAAAAAGATTTGACCAAAGCATACTGAGAATGCTACTGGAGACTGGAAATAATTGATATTTTTATAATTACTTGACTAGATGGTAGCTGGGAAATATTGATATTGTTATAATTACTTGACTACATGGTAGCTGGAGTAAAAGATATATTTATCATTACATCTGCACTTTGGTCATAATATACAAGTGAAATACTTTTACCCATTCTTTCCTTTCTGGGTTCATCTTAAATTTTTTTTTTTTTTCCTTGTGTTATCCTACAGACAGTAGAACTAATTATGAGAACACAAAAATAATACAGTTGGCAACCAATTCAGAATTACAGTTTATGAAGGTAAAAATTGTTAGAATGTCAATGTCCTTCACATATTTTTATTGTTTTAAATTTTTTTTTAGGAATTCATTTGCATTTAGACATTATTTTAATTAGCATCAGAAAATAATTAATTTTTTTTCCTGTAGTGTGTATCCTGGTGCCCACGAAGAGATTCAAAAAATATTTTTGCTGTTGCTCAGACTAGTGGTAGAATTAGTTTTATTGGGTAAGACTGTTCTTTTCTTTTTTTAAAGATATTTTTATTTTAACAATTTAAACAAATGTAATCATGTTTGAATGTTGTTTGCCATACCCAGCTTATTGATCTCAACACTCTATAAGATGAAAGTGAGACTTCAGTAACCCAAATAACAAGATTTTGTCCCTGTAAGAGAAAATATTAATGTAGGTCTTTGTAATATAGTGAAAGAGGTCTTTACTAGATCATATTTATGTAGGTCTTTGTAATGTAGTAAAAGAGGTCTACACTACATCATATTGTTTAATGCAGGTTTTTGTAATGTATAATTGAGATCTTCACCTAGAGGTTCCTGATGCCCTTGAAAAACTAAGAAACTTAAACCTGATAGACACAAAACTTTTTTTATTTCTTCTGAGTTGATTTTTGATTGCATTAATTATTTTATTGATATGTAATTTATCCTTGTGTGCATCAGTAAGTTTGTCAGAAATATTGTGAACACAATTTGTTATGTGAGAATAAAATTGTATTTTGCTTTAAATTGTATAAATTTACTTAAATAGAGTAATAGCATGCATATATTTGGTTTATATATAATTAATAATATACGTTAAAATAGAATAAAAGTAATAATTTTTTCCCCACGTTCAAAAAGGTGCTGGTATGCCGTACGTAACTAAAAAAGCCCTTTATATATATATATATATATATGTATATACAGTGCTTTAATTTTGTTAAGAAAAAAAAAGGTGCTGGTACTCAGTGATGAATTGCCTAAAAAGAGTTTATTTGCTCATGTTTGTTTATTTTATTTCAGACTTGATCATAATGTCATGGATGATTTGATTGGAAAAGAATTCAGTGAGTATTTGAAATAGTACAAGGTTGCTTGTAATTTAGTGTGTATATTTTTATTCTGAAATCCATAATCTTCACTATTTATTTTCCTCCAGATGTGAGATACAGTCGACAATGTAATTATTTAGCATGGAACCCAGTCGAGACACATCTGGTGAGCTGTTTAACCTTTAGAACCTAGAAACTTGATATTTTGGTTTGTGTTTTAAAAAAGATTTGCTTTTTCAGACAAAAAGAGTTCTACACACCACACTCCTTAGAAATTAGGTTTTAACATAATGCTTTGAAGTATAGTGTAAATCATAGCTAATCAAACTAATGGTATGTCCTTTATTTTAATTAATTTTTTTAAAATTTCTTTTCAAATACACCATTACAAAAAAAAAATTCTTTATCATTTGCTCTGGCATGCATGCACAACTCTGCTTTAGTTGTCTACAATTTTATGTTTCGTCTAATTTATTTTAAATTATTAAATGTTTTTAATGTTTATGCTGATTTATTCAACTTTATTACTCCTGCTAGCTTGCACAAGGATTAGAAAGAGGAAGAAGTGAACCTTGTGTTTTGATCTGGGATATTAACAGTTCTAACAACAATGAGGTCGGGGAGAGGTCTAGATACAGCTTCAGTGAAGGGCCTATCACTAAACCAGCTCATGAATTAGGTCAGAGTTCCCCAGAAACTTTAAAAACTTAAAAAGTTTTAGAATTTCAATTTAAGTGATTGTTGTTGATCAGAAGATTGCATGCGCCTTTCTTGCACGTATATTATTACTAGTGTTGAGTTCATATTAATCAACAGACAAACTAGACATACACAAGATTTAAGTAACTGTGAACAGACTTAGTTGACTTAAGCAGCTTTAATATAATAATTTAATTCACAACAGGAACTGTCTAGTCTCAAGTCACTAACATTATAGATGTTACCTGTGAAAGCCTAACATCAACTCTCGCTTTGAATAAATGTTATTAATGTATCATATTTGTGCATTCATTATCGGTGGCCAAAGATGTGTCTCTACACTGACTTTGTTTTACATCACAATGCAATCTCTCTGTATAATTACAACAAATAACGCAGTCAATTTTAACCTACTACTTAGTTTCAAAATACTTTGTCCTCACAAAAACAAAAAATGAAATGATTGGAGAAAAAAAAAAGCAACTTTAAAAAAAATGGTATATAAGGTTTTTTACAAAATAATTGGTTTTAAAAAGTCCTGTTTTTTCTCCTTTTTTATTTCCTTTGGGATTAAAAAAAAAAGTGCTTAGGGAAACAAACAAATAATTTCTTGGCTCTGTGCACTATTTCCTTATGATTGACCTGATCAACTTTGTTCAGAATTATTTTTATGAAGTATTATGTGTTTCAATTATTATCAGGTATGAAAGAAAAAAAAACAGCAATACTAAATGTCTGAATAGTATATGAATTAATGCAGTTTGAGAAATGATTTACAGTTTTAATTATCATTCATTTCCCCATTAACCTATATATGATATTCTGCGCTAAATTTGTATCTTTTTAGAATAAGAATTAAATGAATGTCTTATAATTTACTTAGAGCTTTTTTAATAATTATGGTTATTAATAAAGAATATCAAGTTTTCTTTATATTCTTTATATAATGTCTTTGTAATAAACAAAGTCTGTGATACTTATTATTTAAAAATGTTTTTCTTTTCAGGGTCTGGTGAAGCTAGTGCTTCTTTTGCTTGGTCTGACTCCAAGACATTCCTAGTTGGCATGGCAAACAAGCACATACGTCTTTATGATTTGAGAGGTAAGAGTGACACTGTAAATGTTCAACATGGGGAATTGTTTTGTGCCTTAAATATGTTACTGGAGAGATAACTATGTACAGCTGTTTTGTTATTCAGATACAAACAAACCACATATGAATGTTCAGCATCGCTGTGTAGCTGGAATATGTATTGAACCAACACAAAAACAAAGAATTGCATCATTTCATGAGGTGATTAGTTATTATTCAATATCTTGCAATGTTAAATTATTTTATTGATAATCAATCAACTTGGCAGTTTTTGTATTAGTGTATTAACCCACCTAATATGACTAATGTTTTAATCCAGCTATATTAATGACAATTAAAAAAAAGATGGAAACATTGATATTTGAAAAGAAAAAAAAGCAACTAGAGATATTGGAACAATAGATAAGAAAATGGATCAATTTGTAGATTACAGAGTCTGAGAAAGGAAATAACTGTTTTAAAAAATAGTGCTACAACTCTATGCTAACAGAAAATGATACAACTAAAGAAAAAACTTGATAACTCAAAAGACTCCAGATAGTGTGACAAAAAAAACAAAAAAACAAATACTGTTACAGACTGAATTGACTTTGACACACTCTCTCTTAATATTGAGTCCCTCAAGATCTTTTTGAAAAATCTCAGCAAACACAAGTCCTTTCTACATGATCCCATGACCATATCATAGGTGGTTACTCTGGAAGTATTCACACAAGTCCCCTTGCAGTACACAGTCCTGTGGACTTGTGTTACATATTTCATCTAATCATGCACAAGGTTACCTTCATCACTAGCTAAATAATAACAATAGTTATTGATTATTTATTTTTAGATTATTGATCATTTTTATGCATTTAAGAAAAAAAATATTTTTTTTACTCCACAGAATCATATTGCAATTTGGGACTTAAGAAGCTTTGATAGACCTGTATCCTTAATTAGTATTTTTTAATTGTAAAGTTTTATTTCTATTATAGATGAAATTAAATAAATAATGTCTTCAAAATGATTTAGCCTAACCTTAACCACATCTTAGATCAACACCATCACAGAAAGTAAAAATGTTGTGAAATTGAGCTGGTGTCCCATCAAGTAAGCTGCTGTTTCATTTTTTTCAAACCAAATTGGAAATATGTGTTTATGGAATAAATGTGATCTAGCCAAATAAAATTTTGAGCTAGTTCTTTGATCTAAAGAATATGCTATTTTTAGAATCTGCAGTGTAATTATTGAATTGCCTCTGAAGTAAATTTCACTTTCCCACAAGCTAGTCTACCTTCTATTGAATAATACCTAGAGAAAATGTGTTCATTTTACTGGGCACAGCACATCCTTATAATCTCAGCCACAAAGTACAACAAATGATTAAAGTATGATTGTCTTTCACTATCAGATTATTGAAAAAATTTAATGGACTACTGCTCTTAAATGTGCCAAATGTATACAGCAAAGCTTTAGTGGTTAGCTTGACCAATATGACTAAATTAAAGCATTTTATAAGATTGCTTCTAAATGTAGTAATGTCTTTTTTAAAGTGTTTTACTAATGATTTTGATACATCATAATGTATAATATTTTATAATTAAATTTCACACTGTTTGTTTTTTGAAACTGATGTCAAACAGTGTAATTTAATACTGTCATCAGCTTTATTTAGAAAATTTAATAATGTTTTAAATTTTCTTTTTGGAACACTAGGAATGGGATATTGTCTGTTCTGACCAAGGAGAGTCCATTTGTCAAACTTCATGATATCCGACATTCAGTGTTTGGTTCTGATGAATTAGAGCAAGCATCTGTGGAAAGAAATGTTCAACGTAAAAAAAAAAAGCAATAACTATTATTTAAACCATTCATTCTTCAATTATTATCATGATATATATACTCTCTCTCTCACACACACACACACATATATATATATATATATATAATAAATATAATGATGTCTCATGAAACACATGGCAAAATGAGTTTCTAGATATAAGCAAAAGAATGTAAAATATAAATCTATTGTGCTTTTTTTTATATTCAAGTGTAATGTAGGATATCTGTATTTAAAATGAATATATTTTCAAAATTTATAATTTGTTAAAAATTACTTTCATATTTACAGAATCCTATATATAATTCCCTTTTTTTTTTTATCTTGAAAAAATTGATACATGACCTTATCTAATGTAAATTATATTTTTATCTAAAGTATTTTATTTGACAATGGTTTTCTTAAATGCAAATGTAAATCTAATATACTCATTTTAATTCTTATGATTAAGATCCCAATTTCCTGATTTCAACATAATTTTGAGTGTCGCCCATTTTGTAAAAAAATTTATTTACATTATCCTTTTAAAATTAAACGCATTTGTAGTTAATTACAAGAAAAGGTCAACAAATTTGAAATTAAAGGTTTTATTTCTGTGTTCAATGTATTTTCAGCTTTTGGCAAGTCTAACCTTTCATCATTTTGCTGGCATCCACGGCATGAAAACCGACTTTTAGCTGTATTACCTAATGGCAACCTGAGAGACATGACTGTTTATGAGCGTATTCCAATGGTTTGTTCACATTTGGAAGTTTATTGTTCTAATATTTTTTAGTATAAAATTTTGCTTGCTTTGAAAGTTTCAGTTAAGTAGTAATTTAGACTTTGCTATCAAAATATTTAAATTTCCTATTGAAAAAAAAATGTCATTGTGTTCTGCACTAGCTAGATTTCAAATTTGCTTAAACATTTATTTTCAAAGTTTGTTTATGTGTGACATTTTGTTTTAGTGCTGAAGTAAAGTTCTGTGCTGTTTTTGTTTATGCAGGAATGGTCTACCAATCTAGAACTGACGATGCCATTCACTAAAGAAATTATTCATCATTTTGAGGAGAAGGGCACGGAGAAGGATATTTCAACAGTCATGAGAAAAAGGCTGTCTCAAAATTATGGCCTAAATGTGAGTTAGCCTTTACATCCCTAAGTTTTGACTGATGACAGTTGTTAATATTTAATAGACTAGAACCACATCTTGTGGTTATTGATTTTGGTGGCCTATCTTAAATAGGATGAGAATGGTGTGAGATATTGTCTGAAGTCTAGTATACACCAACTTGTATATTTGTATAGATCCACACCTCAAACAAATAATTAGAAATAACAAATATCAAAGTCAAGTTGAAAATTCAATACATTTATCACTAAACTAGTTACTAGGTGAAAAAAATATACTTCTATAATAAGTCTTGTTAGTTAGTCCAAATACTTGAAAGAACATTTGCACAAAAGGTGGCATAACAAAAAAAATGTTCCCTGTGAACAGTAATGTATTTGTGCATTCTTTTAGCTATAAAAAAAACTTTAAAAATATTAAATGTTTGCAGAAAATTCTTTACATAACTGAAGTGATAAATTATATCTAGCCCACAAAACAATCTTAAATCCATAATTTTTTGTTTCACATTTGATGAAACAACCCAGAAACATGTAACTTTCAAAACTGATAAAGGATTTCTGTTTTGTAATTGCTCAGTGTTACATTTTAAATTATCAAAACAGACTTTAAAGTAAATTAGAAAAAAAATGTATACTTGTAAAAATCTCAAGTGAGCAGACTTGACTGTTTTAACCCCAACAGGCCCACAGCATTGAAAGTAACATGAAAGCAGTCAAAGATGAGCCTGCTCTGCTGGGACTGTGGCGTTGGATTCTCAATATCCTTACCTTGTTGGTTGAAAATATGAACACGTTTGAAGGGCATAGCATAAGATACTTTAAGTCTGTTGGGCTTTCAATCCTCTACTGAAATGTTGTTTTGGTCACATTTAACAAAGACATTCCAGTTTGAAACTAGTTATCAAACAGCATTACTTGAAAGTTTGAAGTTGTCCTTAAATGAAATGTAGATGTAAAAGTCTTGACAGATGCACAAGTGGCTAGCAGCTGTAAATACCACATCCCACCAGCCACTGGGATCATCTCCCTTCTGCACATGGACAAAGAGGAGGTATTGTTGAACAGTGAGCCAGTAGGCGTCCACTGGAAGGCTTCGGAGAGTGTGAAATATTCTAAAAGGACACATTACAGGAGTAATGAAAGGTATTGCTGCTGGTTTATTCAAACATATTGATCAGAACTAGACTATAAGTGTACTAGAGAATGTGGTGTTTAAGGTTTTAACTCTTGCTTTTTACTGTAATACTTTTCAGAATAATGGCCTTACAGCTATGTGGCTGGGTACCTGACCATCCAAAAGAGGATTTTGATGGATTCATTGAAAGGTTTAAAAGTATATTTAAATAGTGTTTATTATGTATTCTGATGGTAATTCCAGATAGATTCAGACAAAAAATAATAAATTTTGGCTACCTGTATTTACTTTACATATTTTTTTTTTGTTCTTGCAGCCTTGTCAGAGGTGGTAATCCAGAAAGAGCTTCTGCAATAGCATTGTTTTATCTTCACATCAAAAGAGCTTTAGACATTTTAAGCAAATGTGCAATGAGCTCTGATCAAGGTTAGTCTAAGAAATATTTTTTTTAAAAAGGTAGAGATCTAGTTGCTGATTTTTTTACTATCAAATTAAAACCGATTTCCTTTCATGAAAATTTTAAAATCATCTTTTGCATGTGTTGTTCAAAGGTGAAGGTAAACCAAGTTTGCAAGCTGTTGCCATGGCTCTGTCTGGATTCACTGAAGATCCAAATGCTTTGTGGAGGAGAACATGTGGCACACTCAGATATCAACTTGAAAACCCCTACTTGAGGGCCATGTTTGCTTTCCTAGCTTGTGGGGAAGATAATTATGAGGATGTTTTGGTAAGGACACAGTTTTCATTCACATTAAAGTAAGTTATGTTTTATTTTCTACAAGAGCCTGAATCTATAACCTAATTATTGAGAACAATTTTATTGTAGAGACCAACAACATGAAAGTATGAATCTTTGTTGTGGTGCATAAACAACTGTTGAAATACAAATCACTCTCAAGTACAAAATAAGTTCACCAGATTTAGCAGACAATGGATATAGGCTAGAGCACCAACTTGCTTTAAACCTACTTTCAATGGACTCATTTTGTATCACTTAATAATAATAATATTTATTGTCCATATGGAAATTTGTCTTACAATTTGTGCATTACACCAAACAAAAAACATTATAACTTTAAGAAACCAAATACAATCAACACAAAGACATGTTAAACTACGCCAGACTGTGCTAGTGTTAAATTCCTAGCATAACATTTTGTGTAGAAGAAAAAGTATTGAACTTAGAAATACTTGAGTTTCTTGGTATATATGTTGTTATCAAATGCTTTACAATGGAGTAGTTATAGATGAGATATTACAAAAGTATTCCAGATAGTAACGAAGAGAGTAATAATTTTGATATTTTCATTGGACATTCATCTCAGACAAATCATTGGGCCAAAAAAGTTAAGTTCAGTTAGATGATACAGCAAATAAAAGTATAAAGAAAGCTAATTGAATCTTAATAAAACCTCATTATAGTATCAAACATAAAAAGTGTTTAGTTAATCCTAGAATACTATAGGGATTTGCTGTGCTAAGTTTTCTATTTGTAAATTTAAAAAAAAAAAAAAAAACTATATATAAGAGATTAGTGAGTAAAATTTGTGTTCTGTGGTGTACATTAGCCCAATGTGATTGTTAAAGCTGCAGAGTTTGGTAAATGCAGCCCATCTTATCCCATTCTAAAAACTTCCAGATCTTTTCCTAGACTTGAAATTCAAATAGAAAATCATTTTTTTAATTAAATTTACACTTTTTGTCATTGTGATGAGATGTAGTGTTAAACTAAACAATTATTGGTCTTTCTCTTCCCATACAGAATGAAGAAGTTATGTCAGTCGAAGATAGAATTGCATTTGCTCTCATTTACTTGCCAGATGCAAAGGTCTGCTGCAGTTCATTATAACACTTTTTATACATCAAGACTTGGTTTCAGTGTCTATTCAGTAGTGTGTTTTTTTCTCAGATCCCGGGTTAGCTTTGGAAACATTTTTTTTTTAATTAAAATGGAACACAGTCAATCAATCTTAGTCAGGATGGGCGGAGGAGGTATTTTTATATCATATGCAAGGAAATCAATCTGTAGTAATGTCACAATATTGTCTTTAAAAACAATTTCCTAGTCCTTGATATTCTGACATACAACATGCATTAAATAACCCATATTTTTCTAGACACACACATGATGCACCCATACTGTGAAACTACACCCATAATTTAGGTATATATGTCTCTCATATTACAGTAATTAACTATGAATGTGGTTGTTAAAACAACAGAGAAATGATCATAACTTTGCTGTGATCACAATTTAAACCAATTAGATAATTCTAGAATGTCTTCCTAGATAGATGCCACTTATTATTAGACCTGTAAGTTTTCTTATGTTAGGCCTGTAAATGTAGTTGCTGTTGAATTTGTCTCCCCTAATGAATTTTTGCACATTTTTGTCTTTCAGTTAAAAACCTATTTATGTAAACTTAGTGATGAACTCACCAAAACTGGAGATCTGGATGGTATTGTGTTGACAGGTAGGAACTTTGTTCACTGTTTATTGTTCCAGACATTAGTAGCCTCATATCTTCTAATATCATATACATACAAATTAAGAAAACTGGACTAGCATCAATTTTCTAGTCTTTGATGGCCCACTTAAAAATGTTATATTTCTTTGGATGGCAGAAAATATAAGGTATTTGGGAGGGGAGCTCTACAACTAATCAGAAAGGACAAAGAAATGTGGAAAAAATTATTTGTTTGAAATAATAAACTTTTTAAAAAAAACATGATGTTACATATTTTATGTTTACGTTGTACTGATTTCTGTTTGTTTTTTTAGGCTTGCTACATAATAAAGGCATTGAGTTGCTTGGAAATTTTGTTGATCGAACTGCAGATGTACAAACTGCTGCCATAGCTGTCATTTTTTCAAAGTCCAGTAATCTTCTAAATGATGTTAGAGTGACAGAGTGGATTGATGTGTTAGTGCTTTTTTATTTTTAATTAGAACTTAATTATTAGGTCTTTAAAATCATGTTTTTTCATAAGGAGAATAATCTATAAATACTATCTAAAAATAAATATATGTAGTGCTTCTGGGGTATTTATTTTAGGATGCACAAATTAAATGTGAAATTTCATTATTGCAGTTATAGAGACTTACTAGACAGATGGAGATTCTGGTTTCAAAGGTATTGACAAATTGATATCTTGTACTGAAACTGTTTAGCTTGAATTATAAAATTAACTTTTTACCAGTAAATAGTAAATATATTGTGAAAAAAAATACTCATTCATATTTTTTTATTTTTTTTATTGACACAAAATCTATCGCTATCGCATAAAAATAATAAATGATTGATAGAGATTTATGGACATTTACGTAATCAATTCCATTTCTTTATTTCAAGCTTGAAAATGTTTCTCAAAATGCCTGAATTATAATGAAAAATCACTGCAATCTTTCAGGGCTCAATTTGACAACATCCGGCAGACACTCATTCAAGAACGTGTTCCTCCACAAGTCCATGTTGCCTGTAACTTTTGTGGGAAATCAATATCTCCAAATCTTTCAGTTATGAATCGTCTTTCAATAAAAATTCAGACTGTTTTTTCATCAAGGGGACCAACTGTGAGACCCAAAGTAAGTTTTACATTTCATTAAACAAATGAAACATAAAACTTTTGCCACAAACAATTAATATCTAGTCTTGTTTATTATATTGGGCTGCCTGCTTGATAATTTTCATCTAGGACAAGGCACAAGATGCCTACCTAATCTCAACTTCATACATATTATGAAAGACATAGGAGCATATCTTTCCTTCTAGTATTGTGCCATTTTCTAAAAGTAATTTTAAAAAAGATAAATCAGTCACGGTACCCAGGTCTCAGTTATCAGGGTTGAGTATGAAAGGACTAAAAAGAATCAAGTTTCACTGCTATTTAAATATGAACAAAAAGATCCAAAAAAATATAGACTACTTGTAAATTATTTAGCATCATAAATAAACCACAAGGTCTTAAGACATTGAGATCACACAAGTCTTAAATAATTGGGTTAATAAAAGATTTTTCAAAAACTTAACTCTTTCTCTCCTAACAGACTATACTAATGTTGATTCCATCAGAATGTGGTAAATAATTACGGAGAGAAAGAGTTAATATGTTATACCTTTGTTGAGTGTGATAATAAGAATAACAAGTAAAATCAGCAAACACTTTTAGAAGTCTAGAAGGCAGCAAAAACACATTAAGTAATAAACCATGACTTACTTGTCCAAATAACAAATTTTATAAATACTCTAATTTTATAAATACATTTCGTATTCCAAATGCTAGGATAAATTCATAAAAACTTTCCCCAGAGTGTCATTAGAGCAATAAATAGATTTGCCTGAATCAGACAGGAAAACTTTAATTAACATGAATGACTAAATTAATACTTGAATAAATATAGGATGAAATAATCTTTTTGGAGGAACATCTGAAATCTACTAGAGACGACTTTAGAAGCTCCTTAAGACACACTAATAAGTACAAGCAAATTATTAAACTTCTAAAGAAAAGAATGTTAATTTTGCATTGATGAAGAGAATTTCTAGATGCCATTACATTGTCTCTCACAGTCTCCCTGCAGGGTCCTTAGATGTTTGTCAAATATTTTTTCTATTTAGTTTTTTTTTCTTTTATCAAGTGAAAAAATTTTCTATTAAACTATTTAAACCAGCTCTTAAATAAATCAAGCAGGAACGTGTGCATGTGTCTAAAGATGTTACTCTTGTTTTAGATAACCTGTTGCCCAAGTTGTAGGAAAGCTTTACCTCGTTGTGCTGTTTGTTTAGCTCACATGGGAACATCTTCAGCTATAGGTTTGGAATCAGGTTTGTCAAAACTTAACATATACCTGTGTTTGTTATACTGAACACAAATTTTACTTTTTGTTATTAAAGCAGTTTTTTTTATTCCTATCGTATGTAAATGTGAGCTTGTGTGGACACATTATTTTTAAAAAAGGTTGGACATGTTCACTTTATTATATTTTCGTCAAGATAAATAGTTATGTAGATTCATGCAAATAATAAATGAACCATGTCAATGCAGGTTAATTTTTTTTAAATTTAGGAAGCAAAGCCAAATTGGTTCCATTTCAAGAATGGTTTTCTTGGTGTATGACATGTAGGCATGGTGGCCATGCTGGTCATTTGAGAGAATGGTTCAGGTTAGTATGGAAGCTTTAGTATAAGATGCAATCAGTGTTTTAGTTTTAATTATCAATAGGACTGATATTGATCACTAATGAAGCGAAGTGTGGTAGAGAGGCCAAGTGCGATTAAACTTGGCTTGACTACCTAGAAGGGGGCTCGAGGCTCGACACCCGACTCAGGCAGAGTTGTGTTTACTGAGCGCCTAAAGGCAGCACGGAAAACCAACTCCTAGATACCCCCACTGGTCAATAAATTGGACCAAAAAGCGCTTTGAGCATGCTATAAGCATGAAAGCAGCGCTATATAAAAGCTATAATAATAATAATGAAGACATGTTAGTGCATACTGCATAGTTCATTTATTAAACAAATGTCATCTTGTCAAATGTAGGAAGTAAAAACAATTATTGCAAGGTTTAAGCAATTATTGCATCATATAATGTTCTAAATATGTTGTCAAATATAGTTAGACAAAAATCAGGCAATGATTTTACATTAATGTGTCTGTTTCGTCAATATTCATTGCAAATTTCAAGAATATGTTCATTTCAAACCACACTTAGTCAATACAAACATATGAAAGCAGACATTTTCAATGTTGAAATAAGTGGTTTAATAATTTTTTTTTTAGATTCTGATGCTTTTTTTTTTCATGTACATGAAAGGCCAGTGGTACATTGAAAAATAAGTAAAGGGGCATATTTGCCATATATTGGATTTACCAATCAGCATAAATGTCTGGTAGAGTTTTTTTAATATCTGAGAGCAATTTTTAATGCTTTGACCATGACTCACTGTTCCTATTATTCAAATGTTATTTCTCCCCAGTCAACATGGTGAATGTCCAGTTACAGGATGTGTTTGTAAATGTGCAAGTCTGGACTCTGTCAATCGATTAAAAGCCCAGCCTTTAAACAAAGGCATTGATGCTATTTAACTGTTTAGCACTGACAATGTGATGGCTGTAAAGGACAAGGAAAATTAATGTTAGAAAAGTGTTGTGTTCTAGTCCAAGCAATGAAATGTTGAAGATATTGTGAAAAGAATTTGAATTATGCATTTTCTATTGTATAAAGTTTTGTTTTTTTAACAAATGTGTCTCATTTTCATTAGCATTTACCTATTAACTCTGCCCCAGTTTGAATGTATTTCTGAATTCTTGTTCAAAGTTTCAGCTCATGTGAGTTGTGCATTTAAAGATACTGTTATGTTAATGAGCATAAGAGAACCATTATATTTATTTCATTACCCAAAACTCAAAGTCTTTCTGCCCAAGTAGTCTGTCTGGTGATGATTTGTGCTGCCCAAGTAGTCTGGTGATGATTTGTGCTGCCCAAGTAGTCTGGTGATGATTTGTGCTGCATTTTGGGTACATCATCTCTACTTAATCACATACACTATAATAGTAATAGACTGTTAATAATCCTTTTGTAGGTAAAAAGATTGGAATGTGCTATTTTTATTTTCTACAAACTTGAAACAGGCCAAGTTTTAAGATTTATGGATATTTGTATTACCACAAAGATTACATTTGATCTTTTTATATTTTAGTAATTTGTTCAATAACATCAGCCATAACATTATTATGCTTCTGATACAAAGATGTGTTTGATATCATAGGAATAAGTTCTAGAAATTTCTAGGCATGGTCCTTGTGCCAATAAAAAACCCCATGTAGATGATTAAGAAGCAACAAAATCTGCTGTCTTTAGGTTTTCACTGTAAAGACACTTCCATTTATGATATAACTTTGTATTAATGGTTGACTATTAATTCCCCCCCCCTCCCCCCCCCCCCCCCAGAAACTCAAGAATTTTTAATTAGCTTTCATTTCGTTTGTTTTTGGTTAACACGAACGCTTTAAAATTATTTTTTTTTTAAATCAATAAAAAGTTAATGCCTTCTTTTTCTTTTATTATCGTTTGTAAAATAAAGTATTTATTGTCACAAAACTAAATCTTGTTGTTCATAGAATTTGCAATAGTTAATTTTTGGATAATTACTCATAAGAAACAATAATTAATTTTTGTTTTAGACATTGTGAAGATTCTTGCTACCAGTATATTATAAAATTATTTTTTTTTAAAAAAAAAAGATCAGCAGTTTACCTTAAAAACATTTAAATGACTCCCACACATGACATAGTAGAAATACTATATAGGCTAAAGCTACTTATAAATACCCTGTTAAAAAAAAAAAAAAGATAGTTGATGCTTTTGTTTTGAATCTTTTGGTTGTTGATTCTAATATCCTAGCCCAAATCTCCAGCAGGACAGTGGAGGGTGGCAGCAATCGCTGTCAATGAGCAAACAGGAAAATCTGAAAGAGGAACATCCAGCTCCAAATAAAATTAAAACTCTTTTTAAGTCAACAAAAAAAGGAGGACTCAATATTATGACAAGACGAAAGCTGAGCTGGTTTGGTCATATTAAAGACAACTCATGGTCTATATCCTTAAAGGTACAGTGGCAGGAGCACAAAATTCATATCCAAAGAAAAGCTGGCTGGACAATCTAAAAGAATGGACTGCCCTCTCTTGATGTCCTTCTAAGAACAGTTGCTGACATCGAAAAGTGGAAGAATTCAGTTACATAACTGTCAAAGCAATCCTGCAATCAAGGACAGATGTTTTACGAAACTGAGATCAGAGCTTTTTTTTTTCTTCATGGTTTCAAGCATTGCCACGCACTGAGGGTCTAAGAAAAAAAAAACTGCAGATTTATTGTCAACAAAATGCAGCTATTGGAGATTTTCACAACTTTTGTTTGTAATTTATTTAGTTGGCAATTTTGAAGTTCAATTTACTTTCCATGACATTGTTTAGTTTATAGTGAACATCTCCAATACATTCTTCAGATTAATTTCAATAAGAACTCATGCATACAGAAGTGTTCTCTTTAACTTATTAAATGTCAAATTTGAATGCAATGATGCATCAATGCAAAATTAGTATTTTTTAAGTAATAGTCTAATCCACTTCACTTACAGTTGTTTGGATTAGTTTTTAATAATGAAGGCTCAGCTTGTTTAAATTTTTTTATTTGTATCTCTTATAGCCACGCTCTGAGCAAACATTCACACATTGCCTACACCCTTCCTCCAGACAAATGTTATGTACATTAACAAGAAGAAAAAATGCAATGAAATAATGTGTCATCAGTCTTCTGCATTACCGCCTTGTATGTAGTAGTTGGGACAACGCAGTGTTAGTTCAATAGCTTTTTGGTAGAGTACAAAATCTGTTAATGAAAAAAAATTGTATTTAGAAAACAAACACAACAATATATTTTGAAGCAATGACTTTTTGTAGTATAATAATTTTTAAACACAGACAAAAAATTCTACTACTTATCAATTACTTACCGAAATTCTGAGTAGCATCTGCAAGGGAAACAACATTATCGCAAGAAACAGTATTGCGAGAGATTACTTTGCATTGGATTTCTGCTAAGCCAGACAAAGAGTGACTCAGCTAGAGAAAAATAAAGAAAGCACTGGATTGAAAGTAAATCACAGAAAATATTTTTTTTTATAGATTGAGATTCTAAATATTGCTGATATAGTAAGTTCCTGATTATTATTTTTTTGTGTAAATTATTTATTGATTATTAATCTAAGACAAGGTATGGGAAATTTATTAATCTTAATAACACTATTGACAGAAAATAGAGAAATGTGGAAACAGAGAAGAAAAAGATTTTAAAAAACCTACTGGTTCCTGTAACTGTATTTGAACATCACTCTTGTCACTGGTTGTCAGTGTAAATGATTTGCCACTTCTGTCAACCTAATAAGCCAAGAAGATTATCATAATTAAAATATAACTACCATTACTTTAAATTTTAAACTTGAGTCACCATCATGGTGTGTTATTTCTAATTGAGTATAATCAATAGTAATAGTATTACTAATACTAAATTATTATCTAATTAAATGACATGATCATCTAGAATAATCTAGATCTATACAAGACAATTAGACATACACATGATACACATAGATCTAGTCTAGTGAATATTATCTAGATGATATCTAATCTATTAGATCTAATACTATTATAATCAATATATTATATATAATATATACTTTATTACTTACTATAATCTACTAGTTTAGTAGTTACTAGATCTACAAGACAGTCAAAGTAGAACTTCTACAACTTCTAGTTCTACACTTCTAATAAATAACTACTAGATTCTAGACTAGATTCAAGATTGTCTAGTCTAGAATCTAGATCTAGTCAATTCTACTTAATTCTAGACTCTCACTTGTCTTGGACTTACGTTTTTAACTAATCCAAGCAAGCAGATATTTTTTCCGAGATAATTCTGTAAAAGAGAGCCATTTATTCTTGGGTGTGTATGATCATTCAAAGACATTCTTTGAAATTCTGTCAATCTAGTCAGTTTTAGTATAGACTACAGTCAGAGTCTAGAGATAAAGGTTTAATAGGGCTGAGCTGAATAGGCCCTGTTGTGTTGTTTACCAACATTTAGCGGGAAGTCGAGAAGGGAGATAGAATTAGTCTATTGATATTATTTTTAGGAGTTACTTCCCTGCGCAGTGTGTTTCCTGCACCATTTTATTTTAGCATAGCCAGTTATAATAATAATTATTATTAAAGAATAAAATTTAATCTTTATTATCCATGATGAAATGTGTCTTACAGTTTGAGCACAACACATTTTTTAAAATATAGCTACTTATAAAATATTTTAGAGAATGGTATGGGTTGCTTGAATCTTTCAGCCAGGAAAACAAATGACATAGCAGAGTTTAAGTCACTAATTTTAACATGTATGATTGACACATGAAATCTGTAGGACGTAATAATCTTTAAAGTAACGTCTGTAATCTAGAAGAAGAAGATCTGTTTTTACTGTGACAATATACTAGATCTATATAGATATTTGACCTGCAATTTTTGTTAGAAGAATGGCATGACATTGCGCTGTAGGCCTATTTCAATAGACACTTCAGAAAGTGCAGTTTCTAAGTTTCAAAATGCAAGAAATAATGCTTGACACCGGGGTTCACAGCGCTTCCGCAGACCTCCTGGCTGGAAAGAGAAGGGTATTAACTTACCCCTGAAAGAATCTATTCTAGAGTACAAATGAACGGGCTACTGTAAATGTACATACATATAGGCCTATATCGCGAATGTGTGTGCAAAGAGAAACACACACAAACTTCCTGAATTAAAAGTCCTGGCTACGCTCCTGGGCTCCTATGATTTATATTTTATTAATTTCTTATAAAGCAGTCTTTTCAGTATGGTAGGTTCACACAATCGAGTTGTTCTACTATAACAAAGCCATACCAAATACTATACATAATCTTTCTTTAGGCTATGTTTAAAGTTTAAAGTCCCGTTTAGCATGGCTGCCTGGTCGTGCGGTTTGCGCGCTGGACTGTCGTTCGGATTTATCGACGGTCGAGGGTTCAAACCCTGCCCGCTCCCATGCCCGTCGTCCTGCGGGAGGTTTGGACTAGGAAGTAAACTATCTTCAACTCTGAAGGAACATCCGAAAACATGTAAAACATTTTACAAGTTTGCCGTTTCTAAGGAAAGGGAGATTTTACTGGGTGGGGGTCGCTAGTCCCATGCCAAACTCCCCTCCTTTCTCACCCGGGCTTTGAACCGGCAGATGGCGGAGTTACTCTACATAATAGGACTACATAATTATTAATAAAAGAAAGATTGTGTCCAACTTTTGGTCGTAACGGTAAATTTTAAAAATATTTCTTATTCCATATGCTAGAGCAAGGTACGGGTTACGTGACTCAACCAGGGAATACAATGACTTTGCAGAGTTTCAACATCCTTGACTAGATGAACCCATGGAGAAGCGTGGACCTAATTATCTTCTTTTTTGAAGTAGCGTCAGTAATTATCTCAACTCTGCCTGTGGTCCCGTCAAGGGCAGAGGCCACCAACCAGCTTCCTCCAGGCGTCCCGGTTTTAGTCGAGTCTCTCCTACTGTCCCCAAGTCTTGCCCATCTGCTTGGCATCTCCAGCGTCAATTGAAGAATACCTACTTCAATTGGATTCTGCTTTGTCCTTTGCCACAGTTCTTTATTTGAGATCTTGTCTGGCCAGCGGATCATAAGAATCTTCCATAGGCAGGTATTGATGAATGCATTTTTTTCATGGTGGTTCTCCAGATTTAAACTAGTATTGGCTTCACAATAGTATTAAAGAATCTGATCTTGTTGGCGGTGCTTATTTCCATAGATCCCCAGGTGTTCTTCAGCTGCTCGAGCTTTACCAATGAGGGTTCTGACGTCTGCATCTTTTCTTCCTTTCAAGACAAAGGCGTCAAACAACACACCCATTACAGTCCAGGGCGAGGCGCTTGGAGAGGTGGAAAGCTTAATCTATTTCAGTTGTATCTATCCAAATCTGTAATTTATATGATAAAATAATGAAGTGATTTTTCTTGAATTTTAATAAAATGTGAAGTCACGCAGCACGAGTTTAGGTTTAGCGCAAAAATTTCAGTTCGATGGGATAATGAATCAATTCGTTACATTTGTGACGATGACGAAAGAGTAAGTTAAAAAAAAGGATAAAAGGTTTTACTTTTTTTTTTTCACACAATAACATTTGATCTAGCTCTAGAATTCTAGGCCAACGCAACAGGCTAACTTTTGAAAATTAAATACAAAAACTATATAATGAGATTTGTCCGAAGACTAACAGGATTTAGACAGATGGGTTCGTGTCGAGAGAGTTAATCTGAGCACCCTTTAGAAGTGTTTGCCTAAAATTAATTTTAATTAAAATATAGATTCTACAACAATGTTGAGAATGAGATATTGTTTTAATCTCAACAACTTGAACACTAGCAGCATAATAGTTGTGTAAAAAGGAGAATAAAGACAGGAATGTGCAAGAAAATTTTTTTTCAAAGCAACCATATGACAGACAAGCAATTTTGTATTCAAACTGGAGCTGAGAAGTGAACGGTCTAGCACAAACTATGTCCACACAGAAATATCCATGAAAAGTAGATTAATTGGATTGAACGTTGCAGACAAAATGATATTTATAATCTCTCTTACTTTGTGATTTAGTAAAACAACTCTTTGTTAATAGTACAAGTTTAATATCTGTTAGCGGCACTATTAGTTTTGTGCAAAATGTCTGTCCGTCTGTCCCGTTTAGATCTCGTAAACTAGAAAAGATATAGAAAAACTGACATCACAATATTTTAGACCATTCAAAGTTCTGATGCAATGGCTACTTTTTTTTTTCCTGAAAGCGAAAAATCTAATTTTTAAAATCAGTTATGCAAGCAGTTTTTTAAAGAGAAAAAGCTAATTAGTATGCATTATAAGTTAGACCTAATTTAAAACTAATAGTAATCTTATAAACTTCATTTTTTTGAACATTTTTTTATGCATTATTATTGAGAGTTCGAATAAAAGATTAAGCCTTGGAAAAAAAAAAAAAATAAGCCTTTTCAAAACAATTACATTATTTAAAGACCAGGAGAAGCTCGGTAAAGCGCTTAGCTTCCGAAGCGAGGGTCCCGGGTTAGAATCCTTGGCGCCTCTGAGTCTACCCAGCTCTAATGGGTACCTGACATTAGTTGGGGAAAAAGTAAAAGCGGTTGGTCGTTGTGCTGGCTACATGACACCCTCGTTAACCGTATGCCACAAAAACAGATGAACTTTACATCATCTGCCCTATAGACCACAAGGTCTGAAAGGGGAACTAATTAGGCCAGGTTCACATCTAGCTTTGCATTCACTTGCACCTATCCTTTGATCTGCAGCACCATTGGGGCACTACACAAGATCTGTCAACCTTCTTTCTCCATTCTTATCTCTCATTTGTCTTTGATATAATTTCATTTGGATGTTCTTACTGAAAATATTGAAGCCTGCCTGGGTGGACCAATTTGGGGCCGATTTTAAGTTTGTGTTTCCACACAAACTGTCTTTGTAACCTTGTTTTGTTCCTTGATTTACTGATACCAGAGCCTTGTGAGCTCATGTGAAAACAAAACCTGGACCTTAATGTATTAAAACACAAAAACAATTCTTAATTTACATACAAGTTTTATAACTAACATTCATTAAAGACAAGACATTACTTTGTTGCTCTGGGTAAAGTCTACATTTAACTTGATCTCAAAAAATTGAAACAAAAACAATACTTAACTTACATACAAGTTTTATAACTAACATTCATTAAAGACAAGACATTACTTTGTTGCTCTGGGTAAAGTCTACATTTAACTTGATCTCAAAAAATTGTTTTTCCGAAGTAACAAATACTTAGAACAAAGTTGATAATGAAATGGATGAGATTTGAATTTTTAGTTCTATTTAGTTTAATGAAGAAAACAACATATTGTAGCAAAACGTATCATATTTCAACAACTAGAAAATAACTGTACGCTAGTTTTAAAAGTTCATATTGAATACCATACAAACTACAATCCTCATTTTTTGGTTTAACAACAAAAAACAAATAGACTTTACAAAATGCACATAACAATAAATTCAATTTTTGTGGCATGTTTAAAATATTGTCCTTGAAAATAATTCAACAACAGAGTTTGAATGTATTGAAGTGAATGCGTTCAATCACTGTCACTGTCACTCTCTCCTTCCTTCACATCCACTGTGAACTTGTACTCCTGGTCACAGCCCATGTAGGCATCACTCATGAAGAAGATGACATAGTTGTATCTTCCATGGGCTGGGGCCACAAAATCTAACTTCACCTTGGCCTTTTGCTGAAGAGTCAGACGTTTGATGGACAGAAGGGAATTGTTTTTGGGATCGCCAATCACTACCCACCAGCCTTCTTCACGTTTCTATAATAGAATATTAACATTTAGAAAATGAAATAAAACATTTTATACTTTTCATAAACTTATGTTAACACTAGTTGGAAAGAGGGCAAGAAAAAAACAAAATGTATTGATTCACCAATGAATTCTATACTTTTCACTTAGTTAAGTAAATAAAACATAGAAATTCTTGAGAATGAGGTCTGTTAGTCTAAGCTTAAGCAATTAAGCAGTTTGCAAGATCTGTTTGATATTTGATAGAGAAACTAAAATTCTAATTGATTTTATTAGGTTAGGATCAACTTTGACTGACATGTCAATTATTTTTTCTGACAGTGGAAAGTTTAGTGATCATCATTACAAAACTCCATTTGAGTGAAGGCTTGAGCAGTTCAAATCATCTCTTGCAAAAGAAAAGTTTTGCTGTTTTGAATAGTGCATAAAGTCACCATACAGGTCGAAAATTTGGGTTTCCCAGACCTGTTGAGATAGAGATCAGCAAGTCTGGGTCAGCCAAGAAGAATATGAGACATGGTTTCCTCTTCTTTCCCGCAGAGGGGCACCATGAGTCGGCCATAGCCATTCGAAATATGAGCCAAAAGAACAGTGGCCTGTCGTGCACTGTGTTATAATAGCCTGCTCAGGCCTGGACAGCCTCCACCACAGGGTAGCGCGGTCAGGGTGCCTCATGTGCTACCAGAATCTGCAGTCTTTTTGAGAGTTGCCCCAGCATTCAAACCACTTTTCCATTTCTATTTTTGGATAGTAGCCAGAGTTTATTTATAATGTCAAGCAGTACTAAAAAAACACAAGACAAACATGAAACTCTTTTCATATTGTTACATTCTGTGAAATGTGAAGATGCTGTTCATCAAAGTAATATGACCTAAATTACCTAAAATGATTTAACCTACAATATAGAATAAGTTCTTTCAATTTTATTTTCCTGTTGCATTAAATTATCACACACTTTAACTGATTGTACATCAAGATAGAATAGCTGGGGAAAGTATCTTTTCAAGTCCACCACTAATCAAAGAATGAAAGAAAATTACCTGTGGGAAGAAAGGAGCAATGACGGGGCCAGTAATTTCATCCTCTCTCTCCAAGGTCACAGTAACATTAATGTTAGAACCACTGAAATTGTCAAAGTTAAAAGCACACTTTTAAACATAGCACTGCACAGGTTAAGTAAATGAAAGTTTTAGCAAGCCAAAAATTCATGAAAGAACATTAGTGTTGCCAGGGAATAAAAAATAAACCATATGGATGGTGTAGTTATATCAAATGTTGAGCAGCTTGAAAAATTTTGATTTTCAATTCTGGTGGACACTCAGGATTGCGGGATTAATTTAAGAATCAATTTTGGCCTTAGTTATTAAACTAAAGATAACTACACATAAAATGCTATATAAAATTTAATGTCCTAAAGTACTTAAATTTTAATTTTTGTTCATTTTATTCCAATTTAACATATGAAATAGTTTATAATTAAAGAGGCTTGTACGGTTGTTTTTTTTCCATTACAGACACAGATTTTGTTGTTGTTTTATTTTTAAATGTTAAATATTTTAGTTTTATTATGATTATACCTTAAGGCTGAGGAAATTTTAAAATATAAAATTTAAATCTTCATTACGTTCTGTATAAACACTATTTTATATCTGTAGGGTCACAGACAGAGGATCTTCAGAACCTATGTCTGAATAATAACATCTATTAGAAAATATTTTACCTGCGAATGCTGTCCTTGTCTTGCACCTCATAAGTAAGTTCAATATTGGGGTATCTGTTACAGAAGCGAGCTACATCTACCATGTCTGACTCACTTAACTGAAGAAGTTCACTTCTGTCTTTATCTTCCATCTCCATGATGTCAAAGATGGACTCCAGATTCTAGACAAGTCAATAAAATATTTTAATTAGAAACATTTTCTTCTATCAAACAAAGTGTTTAATTTTTGTAAATAATCAGCATTGAAATGATGCTCATTCAAACTACATAGAGGAAAAAAAAAGTGAATAACATAAGAAGCGTTGAAACCAGACATCAGAAGATTTTAACTAATTGTTAAGAAATAGAGAGGTTACCTTCTCTTGACACCTTTTGATGATATCCGCAGTGAAATGTGGAAGTTGTTTAAGAGAGGAATCCTTTGACCACATTGCTTGGGTGACCATCTGAGCAAGTTCCATAGCTGCTAAAGCAGGACTTAGCCAGCCATTGCTACTTAAAACATCCACACAAGCTTGTATCAGACGTATGGCCTATACAAAAAAATAAATAAATTAATAACAGTCTAACATTAGCTTAGTCAGTGTTTGAAAAACAAAGCAAACAGACAGCAGACTATGAAGAAAAGACATTGATTATGCTGATTGCTGCTACTTAAATCACCTTATTGAGAATATCTTCTGTATCACTCTGTAACTCAGCAGACAGTTGCATACGAGACAAATGAGCTTGTAAGAGCAAGTTGGTTTTGACGTGTGGATCATTGAACTTAGCATTTGTGATTTTGTTAGGCAAACGGCTTCCCAACTAAAAAAAAAAAAAAAAAAAAAGGACAATAACCATGTTTCATATCCATAAACGTATTCTTTCTTTTTAAAATATTAATATATTAAATAATATCTAATAAAAAAAAACAACTCTTAAAGGTTTCCTAACCTGTTTGAGGATTGTGGGCTCTCCATGTCTAATTGGCATACTCTCATATTCATCAGCGCTGGCCACAATTTCAATAAGTCCCTTTATCTTTGTTTTGTTGTTCAAAGACATACTGAACAGTTCTAGATAAAAAAAAAAACAACATTTATTTTATTTTCTTCTTTCTTTAACTGAGGATGTCAACTTAAAAAAACCCAACTTAGTTCAATATGGAAGTCACTCACCAATAGTTTTATAGTTAATGTAGTAGTAAGCAGCAATCATGCCCAGGTTGAGTGGATACACATCAAAGTCTTCCTCAACATTGATGCACTGAAATGATCAGTAAAAAACTTCTTAGAAACTCAAGTTGCTGAACAACCAATACAAGCTTCTAAAGATAAAACACAAATATTACAGTACCTTCGATTGCTCCAGATCATTGATTGTGTTTTCCACAATTTCTGATAAGTGATCTGACAGATGACGATGGGACACACCTAGGAAATTATTTTCATATTTTCAAATAACTTCCTAAAAGAAAATTGCTAAATGTTACAGCTACAAAAAAGTTTCAGGGAACCTTTAAGACAATTACCTTGCAAGTTGTAGTAATTAGGGTTTTGAGTCATGCGTCTGTAGATGAAGGTCCAAGTTAAGTAGTCTACAGCATCCTGTTTGTTCTCAATTGTTTTAGTCACAATTTCAGCATTAAAATGGTCATGGAGACAATGATCTAAATGACTCTGTAAAAAAACAAGCATACCCAATCAATGTTAAGAATATCAACTTGTTAAGCCTTAACACTGATTCAAAACAGCGTTCCGGGCTCACATTTAGTCCTGCATTGTCTGTCAGTCATTTATAAGGTACAATATTTTTCAAAATAGAAAAAATTTATTGAGCATTGATTTCCAAAATTTCCTTTTGCATCACTAGCCAAATAAACAATGTTGCCTTTACACCATTAAAATTGATGTAAAAATAACTAACATTACATACATACAAAATAATTCACTTCCTTTTTCAAAAGACAAAATGTCTGACTATGTAGACTACAATTGTTTAAGACAAAATGTCTATGTAGACTACAATTGCTTACCTCCACAGGTAAAGGCTCATACAAAAATTTCTTGAAAAATTCTTTCTTTGAACTCTGACACATGATGACAGCTTTACCTGAATTTACAATGAATTGAAATCAAATATATATAGCACCAATACATACATGAATGAAAACAGACTGTACAACTAAATACGATACTAATACTAAGCAATTGGAAAAAGTAATAGTACCTTCTTTATCCAACAGTGGTCTATTTGCCTTTCCAATCATCTGCAGAACATCATGTGCTGGGTAATCCTCATAACTAATGTCAAAAAAACAAACAATTATTTTCTGATATAAAATTATGCTTATATTTAATTTATTAATTAATAATGTGTGAAACTGTAAATTTAACCATTTTTTGACAATACTTACGAATGCATCTTTCCATCATAGTACTGTGTGTCCATGACTATTACCAGATGGGCTGAAATGTTGATTCCCCAAGCAAGACCTCTGGCTACCACAACAACCTGCACAGCACCAGATGTGAACAACTGCTCCACACATTTTCTTTCTATTTCAGAGAGGCCTCCATGAAGATATCCAACACCATTAGCAAGTGTTTCTTTAAGTGTCTTTACAAAAAAAAAAACAAAAAAAAAAAACCCTTAAATTTGCAACTTCATTAGAATAATAATATTAGAAAAAATAATGATTTTTTGGAAGCATAAACTAATATAATGACCATCTAAATCTGTTCAGATATTGACAAAATATGAGTGATTGAAAAGTAAAACAAACCAAATCAGAGATTTTCTCAAGGAATGGAGCTAAATCTTCCTCCTGAACATGCAGAAATCTGTTGTAAGGCTTGCCATCTCCACCAGACTGCATCTCCGCTGCAGCACAAGTTAGGATGTCAATGGCTGTCAGTTTGGTTTGCTTACGAGATGGCACAAAGATAATCACTGGTTTCTTGGGAGAATGTCGAATTATTGCTTGATAGGAAGGCTTGGCCATGGCAATAACACGAGAGGCATTGTGGGAAACGTTGAATCCCTAAATAAGAAACTTTTGCAATAAGAACTTAATTGATAATGGTTTTAAATATATGTTTTGATCCTACGTAATGTATGTAACATTAATGTAATGCCAAGTTCATTTGCTATTCTACAGATCATTAACAACTGTTACATATCTTATAATTACCTGAATGTGAAGCTCCAATGGAACAGGTCTAACATTGGGGTGGAAGTTAAAAAATGCTGAAGTTGGACAACCCAACCATTGGGCCACATCTTTGGCATTGGACAATGATGAGCTCAGTGCAACAATCCTGATGTTTCTTTCCAGTTGGGATGAGATGTAGCGCATACGAGAACAAATTACTTCAAGAACAGGCTGAGGAAAGAGGAAGCACACACAAATGAACTGCATGGTCCTCAGGACTAAAATCGTAACAATATCTTAATAAATAATAAAGCATCTTTAAAGAACAAGTAGTTGAATAGATAAAGTTGTAATCTTAGAGATCAAGAAAAACTTACTCCAACTTCGCCACCAATCAAATGAAGTTCATCAATAATAAAGAGATTCACATTTTGAACATTTTTTCTCTGCTTCCATCTTCGAGATAAAACATCCCATTTCTCTGGGGTAGAGATGACAATGTTGCCCTGAAATTAAAACGTAAGCAAATTATGAAGTTTTCCTTATTGCTTAACGAAGTTTTATAGAGGGTTTGAAAAAGTAGGTATTACCAATTTATCACAAAAAACATAAGATTAACATTGTTAATTAAAAATCATTATTAGAGACAATACTAAAATTACTAGTGACCAAGTAAAATTTCAATAAATATTGTATTTAAGATTCAAGCTTTATCAAAATGACCCCAGTTGCGAGATATAAAGGGAATGTGTGTTATGAATGTATGAAAAATGTGAGCTTAATAAAAAAAAACTAAACAATGAAATCTGAAATTAGTCCCTATAAATATATTTTATTGTTAGATTATATTGATTTAAGAAACTCATTTTTTTAAAAATAAAAACAGTATTATATATTTACATTTTGTTTTATATTATAACAGTGTTTAATATAAGGATATCAGATTTTATAACAAATAAAGTTATGAACTATCAGCTAATGAACCTTGGCTAAAAGTTTCAAATCCGTGCCAGTTTCACCAGTGAGTAGAACAACTTTTTTACCCAGAATTCCAGCAAACTTATTGTGCCAATCCACATAGATCTGTAAACAATATAATAAGATAAAACATTAGAAGGTGGTATTTACACAATAGAAAGAGATCATAAAATATATCCTAATAAAAAATCAAAATTACATTAAACTGAAGAAAAAAAAGACTAACCTGTTGAGCAAGAGCATCCAATGGAGCTACATACACACATCTACCTTCAGGGTTCTGGGAAAACATTCTTAGGACTGCAAATTCACCACAAATAGTTTTACCACTACCAGTGGGAGCTCCAACAAACACATTCTCATCACTGTTGTAGATAGCGTTGAACACTTTGGAAGCAACAACAAAACAACTGTTTATCATGAACAAAATTTAGACAACGTAGATACAAATTAATTTTTGCTTTTCAAAAATCATCAAAATATAGGGAGAAAGACTGACCTTGTGTTTGAATGGGGTTAAAAATAGGGAACTTTTTACTGTACAAAGATTCAAATTTAGGATTTCTCAAAGCAGTAATGGGCAGTGGTTGTAGGTCCAACAATTCAGTGGGTGGTGGATATCTCTCGGGTAATATCAGATGACGGAATGATACAGGAAGTTGAGTTTCTGAACCTATATAGATATAATAAAAAAAATATATATGTTATGATTTGCAAAGTATATTTGTACATCTTGGGCAACACTGAGAACAACAAAACATTGTTTCCTTACCAATCCATCTATCAGAGATGACTCGAATGAAATACTGAGGTGGAAGAGGTTCAAAAACAGGCACAAAAAACTTCAGCACATGTTCATCAGTGGCAAATTTACTGGAAATAGTTCCAACAAAAACCTATTTAGTTCTAACAGATAGGAGCGATACAAAGAAGTACAATTTCATTATAAATTAACTCTTTCTCTCCTAATTGACGATACCATCAATGATTTGAACTTATTAAATTAAATAAACGTTTAATTTTATAAACTTTACTTTGTCTTATATAAAAAGAGCATGCATTCCCCTTTAATTCGATATCAAATAAAACATTTTCTGATAACAAAAGAAAACACTAGTGAAGCTTAATAAAAAAAAGGGGAGTGAAATACTACTGAGCACAATAAAGAATTCCATTGAAACGTGGACAATTATTACAGAGAGAAAGAGTAAATGAATTTTGTATAAAATGTGTTAAAAATCAACAACACTCAAAATACCTTTTCAATAGAAAGTATTCATGATGAAGAATGGCTTCACTATCAACATCTTCAACTAGTAACCAGAAAGCCTAAATAGAAAAAAATGTTATGTTCAACAACATGCAGCAATATAAAACAAATTCACAAAATTATTCATGTCATGTCATTGTATACAAATCTGCTCAGATTAAAAAATAATAAAAGTAAATACCTCGGAATGGCCATGAAGTTTTTCCTCCCACTGAAAGTCTGGTGTGATCGTAAGTTCAACTTTCAATGTAGATCTAGTGATGGGCTGGATGTGTACAGAAAGTTCTAAACGTGGAAACTGGCGAATGTACTTGTGGATGGGCTATAAAAAAAAAAAAAAAAAAAAAAGGTAGGAAAGGAAGGATTGAACTGTCAACCCCCCAAAAAACACACACAAGATTAAGATGTAGATGTTTTACTTTTCCCATTTTTGGCAGCCTGAGCAGTTCTCCAATTTCATTGTGATTCAGATCATACAGACGCTCAAATGGAAAGTTTTTCTTTTCAATCTTCTTGATGACTTGGTCAGGGATCTTTCTAAACTGTCTGAGAGGTGTCATTGACTGCCACCTGCATCAAAATATCAGGTATTTAAGAGTGTTCTACTAAATCTTCATTTGTAGCATAACAAATAAGACAATAACCAAGAATTGAACTTACATTCTCTTATCCACCATTTTACACAATGCCAGAGCTTTGTCCACCAGCTGGGCCCAGCCATGATGTAAACAGATTTCAAATATTGCCCTCATAAGTCGACCAGCAGACTGAGTAATGTACACCATATCTACCATCAAAGCAAAACCTTCCAATTTCAGTTGTGAGATATAGGCTTGGAGAAGAACATTCACCTATAATTACAGCACAGTAAAGTAAAAACAATGACTTGAATACAGAAAGATAGTCAACAAAATATATCATAACTGGTTGGGACAAATAAATGTGGTTTACTACAAAATAAATGACTACACTAAGGTCATCAAAAATAACATCATACCTTGGCACTTAGCTCTTCTATACTTTCTTTGATTGGTATTGGGACTCTTTCCAATAATTTCATCAGCTCCAGTTTCTCTTCCTGAATAAGAAATAGATTTTGTTGTTACAATAAAAGCATTACATTTTTTAAGAACTACAATGAACGAAGAACTCAAATATTATAAGCATTAATGTAATTTAATGCTAACGCAAGATTTAACATGTAAATATTTGATCCATTCCTATACAAGAGATTTTGTAAATGTAAACCTCACCTCTCTGACAACAATATACTTGAATTCTGATGAAAGGGAGAAAACTCTGAACAATTCTATCTCACTCAAAGTTGGCTTTAACAACTGGTTGTAAGTGGCCATACTTTCATTGGTGATGTAATAATGGCTAGCAATACGTCCAAGTTCAGTCATCTAGTTGGTAAGAGACAGTAAAAACATAACATAGTATGGCTAGCAATACGTCCAAGTTCAGTCATCTAGTTGGAGACAGTAAAAACATAACATAGTAAGACAAAAAGCAAGTACAATCTATATAAAATAGATGACCAGCTGAGTTGCTTATAAATCACACACATACTTTTCAAACTGGTAAGATAGGCTGCAATAATTTGTTATACATGTGTGATAGGACTAAAACAGAATAATGATGATTAGTTTATAACATCTGTTATAAACATATTTCCCTTATAAATACCTGAAGGTTGCCTGTCTTTCTGTCATATTTCAACAATCCATTTTTGTCAAGCATGCAAGCAGCAGTATGAACAAGATCTTTTCTCCTCTGTTGCAACAGGGGATCCTCTTTTAGTAAGTCATGTGACACACCATACAAGGTTGGATTTCGAAGCATTCGAATATAAAGATACGTGTATCCTTAAAAAAGCAAAAATAGTGAAAGAAAATCATTTAACAGACTCCAAAATTAAATTAATAAATTGATTGTACTTGTAAAAACTAAAACTAATTAAATGAAAAACCCAAGGTCAGACTAACCAAGCCAATCCACAGCTTCTTTAATGTTATGAATAGAACCCAGGACTACTTCAGCATTCAGATTGTCAGCAAGTTTACTGATGAACTGACTCTCAATAGGTAACTGCAGTCAAAAATCAAAGCAAAGCATGTTATAAATTTAATTAATATCGATGAAAAGAAAATTATATACAAATGATGGGCTTCAACACACATTAAAGTTAATGTCTAAATGAAAAAAAAAACATGCCTTTTAGATAACATGATGACAGTTTTTCATTAAAATTGATCTTCTATTACAGGCAATGAAATAAGCCCTACTAGCAATTTAAAGGATTTTTAGAAGATTCTAAGAGAGCTATCTAGAGAAACATACAAGTTAACCTAAGCAATGTTATGCTAAAACAGCTAAATGCTTCTTTAGTCACCTGCTGGTTCATCAAAGATAAATAATACTGAAGTTCACTGTGGTTGGTTATCATGATACCTTCTCCCTTGGTATCATACTGAGGGCGCCCAGCTCTACCAAGCATCTGGAAAGAAAGATAATCAAATATAATAAAATAATGTGCTTAAAATATTAAGTTAACGTCAGAATATTTCTAATATGACAAAATTGTTGTGAAGTGGTTAAGTATAGTGCAAATGCACTAAATTTGAAAATTCTTTACCTGTAACACATCTAGAGCACTCAATTCAACCCAACGTCCTTTCTCTGGACTATAAATCTGAGTTCCCTTGATAATGACAGTATGTGCAGGCAGATTCACACCCCATGCAAGAGTTGAAGTGGAGATGAGAACTTGAATGTGTCTGTCACTGAACAAGTCTTCCACCAGCTTGCGGTCAACCCTGTATGTGACAAACATATTATAAACTAGGCACTGTGCACAGATTTTATTCAACTGTTGCTATATGTAAAATTGTGTAATCTTCAGTTTATAAATAAAAAAACAACCTAGCTGTAACTTACTTGTTCATTCCAGCATGATGAATTGCAAAGCCATAGGGGAGTAAATCTTTTAATTCACTACTCTGTTAGAAATAAATATCATCAATTTAAAGGAATCTTAATAAAAATAATTTTTTAGATGGGCTCTTCTTTTTGGCAGCTTCTTCCCTATTCATAAGTCAAGGTTTTATAGATCTGGATTATAAAAAACCTATTATTAAGCAAACGGTAAGATAAGTTAGATGTATGATTTTTGTAATATGTTATTAAATTATTATTAAATTGCTTTTTTATAGAGCACATGCTTGGACATGGCGGTGTGCTATGATGCAAACTCTTTTGTCAACATCTTCAGAGATTAATATCTAAGAGAAGGTTTAAACACTGCGTTTAAGCACTTAGCAAACACAGCTCAACTAGAGTTGGAACTCGAGTCCACTTTGAGTAGCCAAGCAGTTTATGCCACACATACCACCATCTATATTCTACTATGACTATAGTTATTAAACATTTACCACTTGCAGTTCATTTTCTTAAATTTAAACTTTTTTTATTTGCACAGATTTACTGTGATGAGCAACTAAATGGTGAAAGTAGGACAGTTTCTTTCAAGTTGACAGCACTCTCTTGAGTTTTAAAATTGATAACATAGCATAAGAAAAAAAAAAAAAAGAACTACCTTGACTTGTTCTGCTTCTTGTCTCAATACAACAGTAGATGCTGAGCCTTCTTTCATGAAAAGACCTAAAGTATCTTTCTCTAAGCACATATCTCTAATAGTTCTGGCAGTCTTTCCTGTCTCCTTCCTTGAATGGACAAACACCAAGACCTGAACAAATAGATTGGATTTGGAAATAGTACAAACACTGACATGATAAACTTACAAATTATTATGGTAATAGTGAAAGACTAGAATAGATGATTATAGATTAAAAAAACAAATAATGAGCATCTAATTCATGGTTATTTTAATTTACTTTCAAATCTAAGGAATATTTACGTTGTCAAACATTTTAACTACAGACTTTTAAGGATGGTATGAACTCTTTAAATTAGCATCCAATTGAAAAAACAAACAAACAAAAGACAAAATCTATAAGTAAGTAATGCAATGTTATACCTGATTCTTTCCAGCATGTTCAATCACCTTTTCATAGACAATATCATTCATAAGTTGGAAACGTTTAATTGCTTTCTTCTCAGTGATACCAATAAACTGTTGCTCCAGAGGAACAGGGCGGAAGCTGTTGTCAAAAAAGAAAAGCCCCTCTCTTGGGTCCACTCTCAAAAATGCAGCAACATCTTCATAGTTAGGCAATGTTGCACTGAGGCCTACTAGTCGGATATCTTCTTGAGTAGTCTCAATGGTACGAATAGTCCTTTAAGAAAGTTATTATCAACAGAATTATGCAACAGCTTTCAAATGATCTGATAAGAAATATAGGACAAATGTATGAAGTTTTATTTAAAAGTCTTTTGAAAATATCTAGGGATTGCATGTCATTTTTATAAGATGTTATAAAAATAAAAAGACTGAGAACAACTTGATAAGTTTATATTTTACAAACTTCCAGAAATAAATATCTACATACCTTGCAACCAGAGATTCCAAAACAGGGCCTCTATCATCATGAAGAAGATGAATTTCATCCTATTATTTAAAATAAAAATAGTTTTACAAATTAATACATCAAAAACATGCATTTAAATTTTGCATTCATAAAAAAAAAAAAAAAAAAATGAGTTAAAAGAGGTCTGAAAATAATTAGCTTTTTCCCATCATGATCTATCTGTAAAATTCAGAAAATACATGACAATCCTCAACTGTTTTATACAGAAGGGTGGTTAAAAAAATAATAATGTCCACTGATTTCAGTGATTTGTCATGTTTTGTAAAGGTAGTAAATTTGTAAACCTTTTTCATATGTTGACAATTAAATCCTAAAAATTATTCTAAACTTTATAAATGTATAACAGTGAATTTGAAGAGTATAGAGTATGTATGATTGTTCTGAATACTGAAATATTACAAATTAAGTTCAGCAGCCTTGAGTCTAGATCTACACCAAGGGATCAGTGTTTTTATTTTTGATACCATTCTAATACTGTGATAGTGCTATTATACATTTTTTTCTAATCATTGCCATATTCATTTGCTGTTAAAAGCACACCCTAAGCCAATGCATCTACACTACAGAAAGTACATTTTGATGCAGACAAGTCAAGTCAACTCAAGTCAAATCTAACTGTTCAACAGTGGAAAAAGATAAGTAATGTTTTGCATAGAGCATTGATAGGAAAATAATTATTTTTAATTATGCTTAGATTGCATGTACCGTATTTTTCGCCGTATAAGACGCTCCGGCATATAAGACGCACCCAATTTTAAAGGAGGAAAATCTAGAAAAAAAAGATTCTGAACCAAATACTGTACTAAAATATTTTATATCAACTGTATAAAGTAAACAGCAGTTTAAGAACAATTTTATGTCAACCATGTAACATATTAAGAACAATCTGCCCATCAATCACGGGCATCCAATCAGCGGGGCGGGGCAGAGTACGGACATCAGTAAGCATTGGCTGGAGGAGGCGGAACCAGGAGGCAGACATGCGGACATTTCAAGGCAGCATGGATTGATCGGGTGCCCGGGAGATATGCAGAGAAGCGGTGAAATTGTGCCCACACTGCCCAGCAAGGAGTGAGACTGCTCCGGGAGACATGAGGAGACACAGCCTGCGCTGATGGATGGAGGTACCGGCAGAAAGCTCAGCATGATGCCCGTGCAGCACATGGTTAGACTGTCGGGAGGGGGGCATGGCGCGCTATAGGAGGGAGAGGGAAGCCCGAACACACACAGCCTGGCCGTGCAGGGAGGGTCACAGAAGTCACCACAGCCCGCAGTACGTGCCCCAAATCCAGCCCGCAGCACACACTGCATAAGGAAAGGACTGCGAGTAAGCGCCACACAAAGTTGGGGGCAGTTTTAATGCATGTAAAATGTGTATTTGCCGTATAAGACGCACCAACTTTTCCCCCCCAGTTTTGGAGAAGAAAAAGTGCGTCTTATACGGCGAAAAATACTGTAACTAGAAAGTCGAGTGGGTTTTGACAGACCTAATGGTCTAGAAAATGATGCCATAAGCCTCTACATTAGTCAGACCTCCAAGAAACATAACATGGTGTATTACATCATAAGTACAACAAATGCACTCACAAATATGACCAGCTTGACAAACTGAGTATAGGTCTTTTCTCCTCCCTTTCGTGTAATAATATCCCACTTTTCTGGTGTGCACACAATCACTTGTGTTGCAGCAATTTGTTCTCTTGTCAATTGATGGTCACCTGTCAACTCTTGAACTTTCAGATTGTAGGAAGACAAACGCTGAAATATATATATATATATATATTTACATTTCAACAACAATATTTTAATCATAAATGTTAATTATTAATGAGAAATTAATAAATAATACATAAATTAATACATTAATTTTCTTAAGCTTACCTCAGTAAAATTGCCAACCATTTCTTGAGCCAGAGACTTCATTGGGGCAATGTAGATAATTTTGAAATCATCAGCATTAATTGTCCCATCAGCATTCACATGCTTGCCAATCTCTCTCATAATTGTCAACAAAGCAACATTAGTTTTACCAGCACCCTTGTAAATAAAAAAAATTCTTGATTCAGATGAAATGAATTATTGCTACTTTTAACAAAAAATGGCTGTGTTATTTTCATTCACATAACATTAAATTACAAATGAATATTTTGAAGAGACATTTTTCTTTTCAATATCATAAAAACTGATTAAGGTAAACACAAACCAGCACCTCTCTTATTGCAATAGTATACTGTGTTTAACATTGGCAATGCCATAGGAAACTACCTACATTTTCTTTTTTAATTTTTGTATAAGAAAGAGCTCTTCCCATCTCACACAGACTAAAAAGACACATATAGCTCATTTTATTTAAGTGAAAACCAGGTGTGTAAGGCTGCATTTTTTTCTAACAATATTTTCCAATGAAAGTGCTGATACCATAGTGTATAAAGCCAAACATAAAAACTGAGTGATATTTGTACTTACTGTTGGAGCACACAGCAGTAGATTTCGATCACTTTCAATGGCTGCTTGGAATAGTCTACTCTGAATACGATTTAAGCTTTTAAATCCCTCAAAAGCTGCTTGTGCATATTTGGGCAGACGATCAATAGATACCAAAGTCTTAGAGGAAATAAAAAATGATGCTTATATGTTTGTTGAGTAAAAAAAGTGTTATTTTTTTTTACATATGATTAAGCAAAAGATAAATTTACAAATAAATACATGCATTTTAATATGTTTAAAAATGTACCTCCTCATTGTCAAATGGTTTAGGCTTTAAAGCTGGAACATGAACTTCTTCATATCCTATTATCAAAAAGTGTAAATACAAATTAGTATCTCCTTGGAAACTATCAAAGTAAACTTTACTTAATTCAATTACACACATTATGCTACTTACCCTTTCTTTGTTTTCTGTAGGAGCCATCAGGTAGCTGACACCTTTTATTGGCCATGAGGTGGCTGCCTTGTGAGAAAACTAAGTCTTCTAGATAAAGTGTTTGTACGGGACCAACCTCCTAGAAACAATTAATCCAATAATAAATTATTATAATGAGGGAAAGGAAAGAGTGGAGAGAGAGAATTTTTATAAAACGGCTGGCAAATAAATACACAAAATTATCAGTAATAATGAAGTTTTCTAACAAGAAAAGTGATTTGATGGTCTCAATGTATTCATAAATTAATAAATAAACTGAAATAAAAAAACAATTAAAAAAAAACAACAACAACACTGCACCAACCTTAGTCTAACCATTAATATAATAATACCAAATTTAAACAGAACCCATTTTTTTAAAAGAATAAACAAAAAAATATTACTTGATACCTTATAGACAAGTAGAAAAAAAAAAAAAAAAAGCACATACTTCCTCTTCATCCACATCCATAGCTTCAATGTCAGCAGCCACACGTGACTGTCTGGCCTGCTGTCTTCGGGCCCTCTCTTCACTAACAATATCATCTTGGTCTGTGGCTTTCAGCGACTTCAAAATAATAGACAGCTCTGGATCATTAGACATTTTCTGCTCAATTTTCTTCTTTTCTGATGCTGTTTGTGCTTGGGCCAACAGAGTGCAATATAGAACTAAAACAAACAAATTTAGACCAATGAATATAATCAGATATTAATAAATTAAATTATGACAATTAATTATATTCAAATGCTTTTGTTTGTTCATAACCATACTCATTTGTCTGTTTTGTCTCAAGACTTTGATGAATTCAAAATGTGAAACATCAAGTAACATCACAAGTTTATTCTCTGCCTCTCTGTCATCCCCAGCAGTCTGTGTAATGAATTGAAACAAAAGAAAAATTATTAAATCTATAAAGAATAATTATATAACAGGTTATAAGGAATGCTATGACTGAAGTAAAGAACTGCCTAAATGAAAATGCCAACACCTCATTATCTAATTGATATATAGGTAATACAATGTAAATAAATGTAGAGTCATTTCAACTGTTTATTTCAGTACTTAGCAGAAAAAAAATTATTTTAAGCTAAAGTTTCTTGTGTGTAATTCAAGTCTTCTATGTCTGTTAATACAAAGGAATGACAGGCGTGGTCAACAGAGTGTAGACAAATCATACAAAATGCATGTTTCAAGAGTGGAAAAAAAAAGAGCTGCTTGCTCTTAGTAATGATTACAATTATTTTTTTTTTTAAAATATGATTCTGAACTCCTCAAATGACTCGGAAAAGTACTGGTGCAAATATTGGTGTAAATTAGATGAGCTACAAAACTACCAATGCAAAAGACAAAATTTTGAGTGATGTAAGCATGGCAAAAACATTGAAAAATTGTGAGTAATTTTGAAATCTCAAAATGGAATGATTTGTGACTACAATACTAGACTGAATTATCAGGTCTCGACAATATATATGAAAAGCACATTATCAAAAGTTGTAACAAATTTTGAAATTTAGGTGAGGACACATCAGAATCTGGTTGTTATAACCAAAATACAAACATAATCCTTTAACAGTTGGCATCACAGGTGACATGATAAGTAAAAATACATAGCTTTACTAGAAATATTCAACAACAGAAGTACTCAAGTCCACCAACTACATCACTAGTAAAACTGGCTGGTATTTTAATTTACCAGAACAAACAGCCAAAAAATTATTGACATTCCAGCCATACCACCATCTCAAAACATATAAAACTATGTATACTCTTAGATTACAAAACAATGGAAGTCAAAGGAAACAGCAATGCATCTCAATCCAAGGGAACTGACCCCTAAGAAGAAAATGGTATTACTGTAGACACAACACACCATAAAAAAAATTCTCAATAAAACACAATAAGAGACTATAATGAATTTTGTTTCTCTTGAAATAGAAGTACAGCAGACAACATCTTAAGAAAATTCTTCTGACATATAATATAATGGGATCAACAATTAATTTGGTTCTCTTTTTAAATAATATTTCTAAATTCTAGCAGTATCAAAGAATGAATATTTGCACATAACTAATAATAATAACATCAGCTTACCTTTAATATTTCTAAGACTTCATTAGCTTTACTTTGTGCCATGTTTGGATCATCAGGGTAGAATTTGCTAATTTTACGTTGGATCCAAAAGGCATCAATTTCACGAGGTTGCAAACCTCTATCTTTTTTGTTTTTATCCTCCTCTGATAACTGTTTCCATGTAGAAAGAGTAGTAAAGTTTTATTTGCAAATATAAGAACAATATTCTTTGCTTTGAAGGAAGCAATATTTATTTAAAAATGGATCCTTAAATGGTACTACTTTGATGATATATTTAAGAAAAAAGAAAACAAACTCTAGTTACATTAGCATGTAATGTAGCATCAAAAGCTGCCTCCTCTCCTTCGTTGTCCTCTTCTCCATCACCTTCTTCTTGTACCTCACCATATAAATTTCCTGTATCCTTCAATAAAAAATTTCGCAATCTCAATAAACAAATAAATATGTTGCTAAAAACTGATTTTCACTAGCTTAACCATGCAATTAATGTTCTTAAGTCCAAAAGGTGGAAAGATTCACAAGAATAAAAACTAGAATGTTTAATTTAATATTTAAAGTCAAGCAAAAATAGATAAAACTAAATGATTTGACCCCAAAAATAAGTTGAAATTCATACCTCATCATCAGACTCCTCAAACTGCACATTGACACCATAGGTTTCATCGAAGTCAATAGTTTCACCTGAGATAGTACAAAAAGCAGTTTGACCAATAGTATTTTAATTTGGTGGTCTACATACTATCACTTCAGTTTGTACATAGCCTTAATATTTAGTGATGAACTTTAATAATAGTTATTTGTTACTCACTTGTTTGAACCTTTTCTTCTTGACTCCAGTCTGTTATTTTCTTTCCCAAATTGACAAGAAGTGCAAACCTCTCATCTGCTAATTCCCCTAAAAGATTTTCAACTTCCTTCTTTTTTTCTTTATCTTTCATTCTGTCATTTTTAAGCACTATTAATACTTCATCGGCTGCACCACACAGGACATCCCTAGGCTGTGAGAAAAAAAGGTAAATGTGTAGAAAATATTCTTTAAAAAAAAAGTATTTTACTGTAATAAAATAAGAAAAGAATAAAAAACCTGATCTCCAAGGGCTGCTTGAATGAAATTCAACAAAACTTCATAAGTCTGTCGAGTCTCTGTTGTTTTAGGTCTATATAATATTCCCACCATTTCATCAATGCCTTCAGAAAGCAAAGTTGTTCCTTTCATTTTGATCATGTCATGCTGTGCTTCATCTCTCTTCCTTCGCCTAAAAATAAAATTAGGAACAATGGTCAAAAGATGTATTCTGTTAATATAAGACAACTTTTCCAGAGTAATTAGATTTCAAAACAAAGTTATTTACTTCAATTTTCTTTCTTCCATCATTGGAGGTTTGCTTTTGAGTGCCTTATCTCCCATTCTTGTGTTGGTAAGTTTACCAACAAGAGACATAACTTCTCCAGTGGCTTCATCTCTGGCTCTTCTATCTATGAGTGTCCTGTCTACACTCAAGACAAGATTAGAGTTCTAAATTGATATAATAAAAAAATAATTAGAAATATTATTTAATACTAGATTAGAAAAGGTAACAAGATTTAAACACAATATTTTTGGTAAAAAACATTTTTGAAACATCCTAGTGACATCAGCTATGGATTTGGACCAAAAGTATTACTGTCAATAGCGTTCCTTCAAAGGAACTAAAAGAAAACTGACTAAACTACCAACTATATTAAATGAGATCAACCAAATAAAACAGACTCTATGTTCCTTAGCAATTAAATAATTGAATACAATTCCTTTTTTTAAATGTAATTTCATATTTAATGTTTAAGTGTATATTATACTATCATTTATTTTGTTTTCTATTATTATATATTTAGATATGTGTAATGCACAAATTTCCACTGGGATAATTAAGATTATTATTATTAACAGACATAACTTAATGTGCATGTTTGATATATATATATACATATTATGATGATGTTAATGTAGTATATAGAGAGAGGCTATTGCATAACAATTTAATTTATGATATTATCTTACCACTGCCAAAAATGCAAATTTAAACTCTTTTGCCACATCACAAGACCGTCAGGGCTAGCAAAGACCTTCCTACAGGGAACAGTACCAGGAAAAAGAAGAAGAGGTAGACAGAAAAAGCAATGAGAAGACAGCATAAAAGAATGGATAGGTCTGTCATTGAATGAAATTATATCCATGACAAAAGAAAAAGAGGAATGAAGAAAGATGGTCAATGGATCTTGTGTGGTGCCCCAACGGTTCAACAGACTATGGGATAGGTGAAGGTGAATCTTATTTTTAGTATCTTTAATGAAATTTATTCATAAGATTAAAGGAAAGGTAATTACTGGATCTAACTTTTTGATCAAATACAAGTCACTAATGGAGGTGCAGAGGCTTAAGAACCTGGGGTCCAAGGTTCGAATCCTGGGATTTTTAATTCTGCCCCTGAGTCCATTCAACTCTAATGGGTACCCGGCATTTGTTGGCGAAAAGTAAAGGCAGTTGGTCATTGTGCTGGCCACATGACAGCTGGATAGAGAAGACCTATTTGAGCTCCAATTTAGTTCAAATGTTTGTAAGGGAGACTAATAATTATGATGCCAACAAACAGCTCACACGAAGATCCCTGGGTCTTAAATGGGTGGCTGTCACTGTGGCCAAAATGAAGGTGTTTGTTTCCATGGTACCTGGAGGGGTGGAAAGGAAAGCAGTAAAATAATGTGACAGAATAGTCTGAAGGGTCTCCATATGGGCCTTGTTTCACCAAACACAAGTATTAGGACTTATTCTGGCCTAAAACTTCTTTATAAAACTTTTTAAATTCTCTTTTGAAAAAATTTGTTTGGAAATATTTGCTCATAAATTATGCAAATTAGCTTGGCTTTCTTTAATAATAAATGTTAATATTTCAGATGGATTCTAAGATTGTATTAGTTTATTCATTTCTCTTCAATGATAATATGTAGTTTTGTGTAGATCTATGTAAAGTAATTAGTTTATTTGTTAGGATTTTTTTTTGAAAGAGAAGTGATTAGTTTGGAAAAAAAGGCTCCATCTTTTTGGCACAAGATATGCTAAAAAAAAAAAAAAAGTTTATTCTAGACTAGATAGTTGATACTGATGTGATAGAATCATAAGATAATCTTTGATATAGAAATAATATAGAGAATAGATCAGTGTCTCTTAATTAGTAATTACTCCTATCTTATCCTTATCTTATTTTTATCCTTATTTTTTTAAAATTTATAATTAATAAAATAAGTTACAGACCATACTTTTGACTCTTACTTAGTTCATGTCAATGTACTCAAATAAATTGAAATATTATAATATTATATCTAGTCAATACTCAAATAAATTTAAATATTATATCTAGTCAATCTAGTCTAATAATAATGTAGGTACTTTGACATCCCTACTCTACTGACCTATAAACTGCTAGACTAGCTGCTATATAGTTTTGAAACACCATGGCTAGACTTCCAAAACCATGGTGTTAGTTGATTGATTGTTTTTTTTAACATTTGCTTCATGTTTTAAAAACCCTCATGCTAATCTTAAAGGAGGATTCCTAAGCTTTTGAATGATACCACATTGTCAACAAATGAAAGTTGTGTTTATTTAGAAAATTTACAGTAAAGTCATAGGTAAGAATGATTTTGCATTTAAAATAATTTTTAAGCAAGCTTGGAACTTTTTTATTGAATTTAGACCTAGAAGTTTCTACCAAACGGCATTCTAGAAAAAGGATCGAAGTCAATTTTCAAACAATTGGATTAGCTGTGAATGAATGTTAGCTGCATGTGAGATGAAACATTCAAATAAAAAATCATATAACCATTTATAATGGGGTAGCTGTGTTCCAAATTTCAAGCTTTTATCTATTATGGTTATAAAGTTATGACGAGATAAAGACGAAAATTCATTTTTTCGATCACAGCTTTTTGGACATTTTCTATAGTCCATTTTTCTACACATAAAACGGCATAACTTTGCTCCTATTTAACATAGAAAGATAAATGTGGTATCATTGTGATTGCAACCCTCTCAACAAGTTCTACATAAATAAATAGCTTCTGTTCATATATATTTATTTTGAATTTTTTGTCAAAGTACCTATAATAATGACTTATGATGTTATGTAGATCTAAAATGTAAATCTAAATTACTAATAACTAATATAATTTAATATTACTAGATCTCTAGATCTTGATTATTCTAGATAATATTAAGTATAATAAAGACTAAGATTCTACTTGATTCTAGTCTAGATCTAGTAAATAAGAAACTTATGTTTATAATGTTGGTATGCAGATCTATTATTATTGTATAAGTTATAACTTACACTTACACTAAGTCGTGACTAAGTTAAGTCAAGTTACTATCGTATCGTACTATCGAAAATAGGTAAGTAGCAAAATCGTATACAAGGAATTTAACTTACCGCTTTATATTCATACTGAAGGGAACGAGCTGTGGCGTCCGCCATTCTGTCATGCAAAATTGATTTGCTTTAATCTATAAGTATTGTTATTTTTCACGCAAATCCAGAACAGCTACCAAAATTCTAGATCTTAATCTACATCTAGATCTAAGTCTAATATAAAATTCTAGGTATAGAACGAAACAATCACGTTTGTAAACACAACTAAAAAATATGGATCTGGTAAAGTAAAAAGTGTTCGAAATCAGAGTCTATTGAACATACTTTTTTTTTTCTTCATCAACTCATCTGTAATATTTAAATTATTAAGCATAAATATTACGAGATGATTTAATATATCATCCATATAGATCTATATCTAGATATATAGATCTAAATATAGCTTTAAAAAATAATTTAAAAAGTGTTTATTTCACTTCTATACTTTGAACACTATATTTATTTCTGCTTTTTAAATTACCTGTTGCGAATGTATCTAGATATATCATAGATCTAGATCTATAGATTACACTTAGATCTACTAAATTATAGTAAATTCACAACATGTGTGTTCATTATTAAAATCTAGATCCCCTAGATTACTTTATTTATACTAGATCTAGTAGAAAGTCTAGATCTAGATTTATAAATAATCAATAGAACATATTTAACATAACTCATAACAAAGTCTAGATTTAGATTACTGATTTATTTAACTGATTTAACTCTAAATCTAAAGACTAAAAAGTCTAACTCTATCTCAAGTATCTCTAGCTGTCTAGCTAGAGACGTAGAGTTTAGATAATTATTTAAATTATATCTGATCTTCTAATCATATTCATATTGAATATATTATATTATTATAATCTAGAATAGTCTAGATCTAGATATAATTATTATAATAAATAATATAATTATAATAAATCTAGATTATTCTAGAACTAGTTTTTAGATTAGTGACAGATTAGTAGATCTGATCATTATAACAGACATATTATATTACATATTCATCATATCTTAAAATGGGCACAACATGGCCTAAATTATGCAGATGTGCCAAAAACCAAAAATACATATCTAGACTATAATAACTGACATCAATCGAACACCTTCATGTTAAGGTACTTCTCGAACAACCCATTGTATTTTTTAAAATTCACCTTTATTTGATTATGACAAAACTAGTCCATTCCTATTGTGCATTGTCCATTTCTTTATAGTTTAGATATATTAAGTTTCATTTTCACAGAGGATAATTTTTTGTTACTTATATTTAAAGTGCACTGGTAATATTGGTATAAAAACATCACTTTTCTTTACCTCTTGGGAAGAGTGAAGTGAGTTACGGGTTAAGGGTATTTTTAAATGCCAATGATGCTTCAGCTCAACAAAACCTAGAGTAAAGTGCGAAGTTTGAACAGCCCCAATTTGTCTAGAGGTTCGAACAGTTCACTTTTTATTGCTAAAACTTTTTTATTTGAATGTTTACCAATTTACTATATTGCTACTGTGCATGCACCTTTTTTCTTTACTTCCAACACATACTATTTCCTTTTCCTTGTAAAGGCTAAGTTCATGGTGAGGTCAAACACAGGAGGTGTGGAATTATTCTTTTTTACTACCCAGTAGTGAAGGAAATGGGTAATGGGCTTAAGGCTATTTTTAAGTCTGATTTCTCATCAGCTTAAAGAGACTATTTGAAGTTGTGGAGGGTGGTAAATGGTGCAATGGATGGTGTTCTTGCGCTGGAGTAAAAAGAAAATGATTTTATAGTAAAAATTAAATATTAAAACATGTTTTTAGATATATTTTCTTTGATCTGTTCGAACCTTCCATCAACCCATTCGGGCTTACTAACTGGGGGAAAATCCTATTGAGGTAAAGTACGCTTGACGATACCTACCCTACACCTCTTTAAACTCATATTTAATTTTAACCAAGCCTAGTGATACATTAAATTTGATCTATTTTATAGAAAAAAGGACGAGGAATTCAGAGATACCATCAGTTTTTTTATAGGTCAGATCGTTACGGTGCTATAAAAATCCAAACATGAAAATTGCTGCCTGCGGGCTTAATAATTTCGAACTTCGCACTTTACTCTATATATTATGCTTTTAATTAGGCTGAAAAATGTTTGCAACTGTTTAATGTGCCCCTTGCTACCCAAACATGAAAATTGAGGTTTAAATAGGGAGTGTTTGAATGATGTAAAACATCTACGCTTTGTAAAGAATTGAACACCATTTTAATGTTAAAAATAAACATTAAAGGGATATAACTCAAAAAGACAAAATATTTCAATTATATTTTTTTTAATTGCTTTTTTTCAAAATGTAATGCAAACTACAGATATAAAATATGTATGTGTTACAATTTGTATCAGCTATTTGTGGTTTACCGTAAATGTGCTTTTGTTTTTAAAGTAAATAAATTTACATCGATATGCACAAATTGTACCCATTTTAAAATCTTGATTTTATGATACATATACTTTATGCTATTAACATTGTATTACAGGGAAACACACACACAAAAATATATATCCAGTTGTGTATTTTTTTGTTCAGATACCCCCATTCTACTAAGTTCTGAATTATGTGTAATAAACCAATACCTAGTGTATGTGCTTGATGTGAACAGATATTAATAAAAGGTCATCAATAATTGATTGACCATTAAAATGTGACATCAACCTCAAATACATTAGAGTCAGTTGTGCTTCTCGATCTAGACGTTTGATGCCAGGTCTATAAAAATTTTTTTTTTCTTTTTGCCATAAAGCTCATAATGCGCTACAAAGACACTCCTTTGAAACATATAATAATGTCATCACAAATGAATAAAATAATAACAACACACAAACACTCTCTTATTCTGCCTACACCCCCAACAAAACATTGTTCAAGTTGTAGTAAGAACAATGTTGAGGGGAAAGGAGCCATCAATTGAGTACCAACGGTCAAGCGCTAATTAGGCCACAGATACATATTATATATAGATACGTATTATATATAGATACATTGTTTGTGTGTGTGTTTGACAAATACTAAGTGTGCTCTAAAATACTTTTTTTTGGTCAACCAGGTGGCTTGGGGAGGGTGGATCTATCTACATCTATAGGGAACACAGTTCCAAGCTACCATAGCCTTTTAGTTAGCCCCCCCCCCCCCCCCCCCCCCCCCCCCCCGCTCTGCCCCAATCAAAAAATATCTAGCACTGACTTTTTGGCTGTTGCATACACTGAGTGTGCTAGATAAGTAGAGCCGCGCATGTTTTGTTTTTAGGTAAACCATGTAAACTGTTGTGTCCTCCATTGGCTTAAGGAGGGCGGGATTATCTATTGGCTAACAAAGTTTATTAGGCTCTCCCCCAAATAAATAATATCTGGATTTATAAAGGGTCTTATATCTCAAAATAGCTTAGACCTATATAAGTACCGGTACGGTAATATGTCGGTGATGCGTCACTGGGCTTAGCACCTTACACTTATGTGTATCGTCAGTTTGGGTGATATGGAGCGGCACCTTCATTATGGAGCATGTGAAAATGACTAAAATCTGTCTGTCTTGACATGGCATAAAAAGAAAATGTTATAAATAACACAATTTAAAGATTATAACACTTTTAAAACACCATACTTCTCATGTGTTTGAGAGTTTCTTGAAGGTAGCGCTAGAAAAATGTTCGAAACTTTAAGCTCTTGAAAGCATCGACCTGACCCACTTAAACATCAAATGTAATTTTAGTAGTAAGTAGTAATACAATAAAACATATCTACTTTTTAAGACAAATGGATGAGGATGTCATAGATACAATCAGTTTTTTCCTAGGTCTAATCCTTACGGAGATACAAAAATTCAAACATGAAAAATGTCGGCAACTGAGCTTAACTTGTTCGATTGATGTCAGTTACTCTAGTTCATATGAATAATTATGGTGAACGATGATATACTATGATCATTATGATAATGATATACTTAATCATATAGGCATATATATTTATTTATTTATTTATTTATAGATCATATAACAGTATTGCTATAGCCTTGAGTTAATAATTCTAAAAAAAAGCACTTAATTTGTCATCTCTCATTCCATATTCCACATATCTCCCACTTCTGTGCTGCTGCTTGTAACTGATGTCACACCAATGCTATGGTGACACTACGGTCAGACTAGTTGCACCTAGTTCTGGCAACATCCTCTCTCCCCCTTGTTTTTTACATTAAAGGCATTTTTCTCATCAGAGCTATTTTCTTGTATTGCATGATTCCATGACCCTAGTGTGCCCAGTCACAGTGTGAGCTCTTTGGAGATGAAAGAGGGGAAGTTTTCCTTATTACCCTTGCAAATATTGTCTTTGGGACTCAAGCCCAAATTACCCCTTATGCCACTTGGCCTCACATCAAGGATATTGGTAAAGACCATTTGTACTTGTAGCTGTTTAATCAAAGTTTTAGGTGGTGTCCCCTTTCTCTTCCTCTCTAGTCTACTTTAGTGGCATAGAGAACAACCATAGAACACAAAAAAAACTGTGGCACATGGTATATTCACATTCATAAACAAGATCAGCTTTGGTGCTTCTTATGTAACAAAGTATGTTGTTCTCACCAACATCTGCAAAGCCATGAGGTTACATATTCTTCCTTAATCTTCCGTTTGTAATGCCATTTTTTTTTTTAGAAATAACATTTTTGCTAACTTACGTTATATATATTTAATTATATTTTATATATAAATATATATTCTTTTTTTTTTATTCTTCAGATTATAAAATAACTTTCTCTGCTTCACTGAGAAAATATATTCAAGATCATTGTTTTCTTATTTGTAATTACTATTATGAAAATCCTTCAACAACTATTCCTATTAAATAATTAAATTGACACCTGCCATTAAATATTTCTATTTGAGATGGCAGGTCATGGAGTTAAACCATCTCCTTTAAGCCTAAATGACTTAAAACTATTTGATAGAAATGCTTTGCGCAAAACTGAAACACTTATTACAAATCCTGATGGCAGTCGAATTATTGAAGGGAAAGATGAAGAGGGTAATTTATATCGAAGGCCATCTACTTCCAGTCAACATGGCTTCGTTGTAGATTGGTCAGAAGACTTGCAAGTGGCAGAAGTAAGAGATGGTCTAATAATGGGTAGGTTTTTATACAAGTTGTTTTATAGCTTAGTTCAAGTTACTCTTAGAAAAAGTGCAAAATAAGAGAACATGTTTCTGCACTGTAAATACTCTTAATGGCATAGAAGAGAGAGAACACTTAGAAAAACTGTTTGTATATTCTGCTGAATTAGTTACAATCATTTGGCTGTTCACTTGGGCTGTGAAGCTACTATGATGTGAAAATAAGGTTATCATAATTTCAAAAGCAAAACACAGATAAACTTGTCCACTCCATGCTATGGTTAAACCAGCTTTTTTCCTGGAATTTTTTTTTTTTATTTTATTTTTTTTATTACATTTTGGGTGATCTTTCAGAGATAAATACTATCACATTCAAGTCCAGACCTCTTGCGAAAGTGCAGAGGATGGCAGCAGGCTGGATCATCGTAAGAACCTTCTGGAGACTATAATACCACATCACTAGGAAGCTTCCTCATGTCTAATAGTGTATTTTAACCTGGGTTAACAAAATAAAAATAATAAAATTCTTTTTGTCATTGGTGTCTGCTAAGAAAAACTGCTTCTGTTTTTGTTTCATGTTATGGTAGATCTTAACAACTAAAATTGCTTTTGAAAATCTGATTTCAACATTGTCTTTGTTGTGCTTTAAACAAATTTAACAACTGCATTTGGGCTTCTGAGGGACATACTCTTTTGTTCTTAAAATAAAATGGCCTTGTAGTAGGCTGCTTGGTTGAGTGGTATGTGCTCTGGACTGTCGTCTCGGTGGTCCTTGGATTTAACCTGTTAGGATCCTTCCTGTCACCCCCACCCCTTAAATTCTGAAGGAACATCTGAAACATGGAATATAAACAAAAATAAAAAAGTTAAGTTCCACTTTCAGACCATGCAAATGATGTTAAGGTCATCTGTTTCTTTAGCCAACGGTTAACAATATGACCAGCCGCCTTCACTTTCCTCAACTAAAGTCAGGTACCCATTAAAGTTGGTTGGTCTCAGGGGCCCCCTAAAAATCCTGAAGTTCAAAATCCCTGTCTTCACATAGATTTGAAACAAGGACCCTATTTCGAATGCCAAGCGCTTAACCTCTCAGGCCCCCCCCCCCCCCCCCTCCCAGCTCATATCTGTAAAGAAAAATAATTCCATAAGCATAAACTTTGAACTGATCTAGATTCTGGCTCTAATTTAAAACAAGGATACAAAGATCAACCATTCAATGATTTCTTGGGAATACATAATTTAAAACAATTTCTAAATCAAGGTTAAAAAAAGTTTTTGTTCTCATAGTTACTCAAAGAATAGTTTCACTATTGAATAGATTCTGATTTTGTCATCATGCTTGAAATAGGTCCTTTTGGTTTGAAAATGTTCATATATATTGATTTTAAAACTAATTACACACATTATTTGTACAAAAAAAGATTTAGGGTGTATATCTAGATTTCTTTTTAATTAACTTGATAATGGGGACCTAACAGTTAAAAAGTTTTTTTAATTTATGCATAAAAAATGAAAGGCTTCATTCAAATACATTTTTTTTTTTATGATTCTATTGTGTTTGTGACTAGCTTTGTCTATCTGAAGTCCTATTTCAGAATGAAACCTACATTCTTTTGGTAGTTTTAAGAATGCTAGTTGTACATTTTAAAGTCATTGTTATTTTTATTTGGGAGCAGCTTAAAAACTAACATTTTGATATTTTCATAATCAAAAATACATAGTTTTTTGAGAATAAAAAAAGTTTATTAACATCAATATTTCGTATGCTGACACTTTTTTTTTATATTTAATTAATTAATTAATTTTTTTTTTATGAGTACCTTTGACCTTATTTTGATTAATTTTGTTAGCATAATATGCTAATTGTTTGTGTGCTGCTTACAGGATCACAAGATGTGGCACATGATCTTGATACACTTAAACATCACAGAGTCACTCATATTCTTAATGTCGCTTCTGGGGTAGAGAATTTATTTCCGGATTTGTTTATTTACAAAACGCTGGACCTAAGGGACCTACCAGAGTATCCAATACTACAAGACTTTCAAAACGCTATCACTTTTATTGATGAGGCCCTTAAAGCCAATGGTTGTGTTCTTGTTCACTGCAATGCCGGCATTTCAAGGTCAGCTGCCATTGTAATGGCATATTTAATTAAAACAGAGGGAATGACTGTTAATGAAGCATTTTCATTTCTTCGTTTAAAACGTCCAGCCATTTGTCCAAATCCTGGATTTATGATTCAACTTCAGAATTTTTATGATACCCTTTATGCAAAAATCTCATAAATCTTGAAATAGATTGTGCCATATTGATATTATTGTAATTTTATAAGTTGAATGATTAATAAATGTATTGATTTTTTTTAATGGGCTGTAGCTAGTATATTTTAATGAGTTAAATTTAGTTACTGATACATTTAATGTAATTTTTTTTTTGTATTATTTTTTTAATTAGGATGGTAACGAACTTTGTTTTTATTGGAACACATTTCCCTAATAGTGACCTGTTTAAAGCAAGCAAGCTCATGACTTCTTTGAAGCTCTTGTTGTGTGTTATTTTAGTACATCCCTATGATTAGTAGATGATTTCTAAAAGTTCATGCATCCAGTACCTTCATGAACCTTAAAATTACCACACCAGTTGCATGGTAAAACATTGAACAACCATATATTATAGCTAATTCCCATAGAACTATTTTTTTCTTAAAGCAATTTCTTGTTAATAAGATTGTTTATAGCCCTGCATTTACATTTAATACAAATTATTAAAAGCAATGCTCTTAATACATATTGTTTTTTTTTAATAAGCTCTAATAATCATTTGTAACCATGCAGTATTAATTGTGATGGTATATTTTTATGTTTATACTTACAAAGTGAAGACGTTAAACTATTTTAATGTCTGGTAAATAAGATCAATATTTTATATTTAGGCAAGTATTGATTAAACAAATGAATAGGAAATAAAAACATGTTTATTCTCTTATATTTTTGATGCTAAATGAGTTATAACCTATTCAGAGCTTTTATCTATTCCCCCATGCTGGTAATGTTGGCTTAAGACCAGAAAATAATTACATTTTGTTATCACATTTTCATTTGGCAGTAATTGTAATGCATCTGTGATCAACTTTAATAAAATATTTGTAGCAATAATTTAGTAAGAATTCCAAATAGAATTAATAAATTAGAGGTATTGTAAATTGCAAATATAGATCAGATCTTTTTGGTACATTTTTTTATATACTTTTATGGATTTTAAGTGCTCTTTACCCTCACTTTTATTAGCTTTTGTAATTACAAAGGGCACTTAGGAATAATGAACTACTATAATATTTAAGCCATTTTTTGTTATATTATTAAAGTAAGTTCTTTTAATAGTTTAAATGGAATACATTAAATGTCTCATCTCTTTTTTAGTTGTTGTTATTGCCTTGGTCAATACAAAAGAGTCAAATTTTACCTTAAACAACAATCTTGACATTTTCTTTTCATTTTGGCTTTAATAAAGTCAGATTGCTTATCATTCAATAAGCAATTTTAAGAAATTATAAAATATATAGTTCTAGTTTCATTAATAGATAATTTTATAGATTAATTAATTTGTTATTTTAGGAGCTAACAGAAGTCTTAAAATTTGTCTTGTCCTGTATCAGAAGTAATTTTGTGTAGCCTTGTGCAACCAAAGCTATTCATAACATATCAAATGTAAACAAAGAATATGTCATCTACAAGCCAGTGATTTTTTTTTTTTTTTTTCAATTTCTTGAATGCATTGTAAATAGCTTTTGAATTTCGCATAGTTCAATGCAGGTTGCACAATTAAATTGATGGGTACTATTTCAAAATGGAATAGTAGAAAGGTTACATTTTATATATACACTAGCTAGTTAGTTATATATTTAATTTATTTAACTTCAAAATACCGGTATATTTAAAAAAGAGACATGTCAAAAAGTGTCTCATTTTCTTGAGAAATAACTTCATGACACCAATGAAGTGAAAGCCATTACAAGACTATTTTTAGTTAAAATGAGTGCCTTATTTTTCTAAACCAAAAAAAAATGCAACCAAAAAGTCATGGCCAATGAATGAAAATCCATAACTAAATAAGTAATAATTTTTTTTTTATTGAATTTATTCTTACAATTTTGATTGTTGCACCTACTATTTTATTTTGTTTCTAATCTTAGTAACACAGATAACTGTTGTAAATGAATTGCCATTTGTTTCATACGATACCAGTATGAATGAATTTACAATAATATATTCTTAGTTTTAGACTGGCACTTAATGATTATTGTAAATCCAGTCATAACTTATTGGCATTGCCTTTGATTCCGAAGATTAAAGATCAGTTTAGTGTTTCACATGGTTATGCAAACCCAGTTTTAGGTTGTGGGATTCAACAAATTTCTAGGTGTAACAACTCCTAGACAGGCAATGGTTCTACAGTAATAAGCTTAAGTTTAGGGATTTGGAGTTTTGGTCATTTTAAGCTCAATGCTATTGTTCATGACAATCTGGATTCATTTACTTTCCATTTATTCCATTGGACTTTTGTTAGTCCAAACTTATTTTTTTATATTTTGGATCCTGTTTCCGGAGATAGAGCATCGAGAATTTCCTCTGGATTGCAGAGGTCTTTTATGAAGGGATAGTAAGTGACCTATGCGTCACTCTCTCTTGACCATCATGGCATGGTCCAGAGGAATCGTATGCAATTCATTTGGTAAAAACTTAATTGCATGAGCTGTCCGGTGAATTACCTGCTTTGAAAGTCCAAATGCCGAAAGGGCTTCACTCCAATTTTTTTTTTGTGCCGTTTGACTCCTGAAGCCTTATTAACGCGAGGCAGCGCAGCAGATGAAAGTGTCTCTTTCCTTTGTGTTCTCTGTGGAACATAGGGCCTCCTCAGTAAAAACACGCCACTCTCAACGGTTTATGGCTTGCCATCTCTTTCCTGTCCTCTGGGTTTCATTTAGTACTCTGCGTCGCCACGCTCTTTTTGGTCTTCCTCTGTCTCTTGTGCCCTTGAGGTTCCACTGTAAAGCCTATCAAGCTCTGTTGGTGGTATCTTTTCTTAGGGTGTGACCAATGCATCTCCACTTTCTCTCTAAGATTCGCACCTCTATATTTCTCTGTCCACCCATCTCCCACAGTTTGATGTTTTCTATTTTGTCATACCAGTGTATTTTCAAGATATTTCTTAGACATCTGTTGATGAAGGTCTGTAACATTTAAAGTTAAAGATTCTTATTTTAGTCTTCTTACAGATGTGGGGAGATTTTTAGGTTGGTTTAAGGTGTGTAAATGTCTGAGGCACTATATTTTTCCGACGTTTAATGTCTTCGTCTGTTCTACATGATACACTGACTACACTCCCAAGTACTTGGTCTATAGTTTGAGAATCCAGTTCTACGTCTCCATTTTGTTTGTTGTTTACTTTAGTTTCTGATTGGTTTATTTTGATGCTACTCTTTTTTCCTACTTCACTTCAAACTGAAACCTTTTTTTTTTTTTTGCATATCCTGTAGTTGTGCCATGTCATCTTCGAATTCCAGATCCTCCAGCTTTTGTGTGAAATCCATTGCATTCTTTTCCCTGACTTATGTGTATGCTTCTTTTGTGACCCAATCCAATACTAGAAGGATCTGGAGTAGTATAAGAAGGCATCCTTGTTCGACTCCTGTTATGACTTGGAATTCCTCTGAGTTTGCCACTGTGAACTACTTGGCAGGCGAAACCCATCATCATCATCAACCTCCATTTGAGTGAGGGCTTGAGAGGTTCAAATCCTCTCTTGCAAAAGCCCTGGACAGAAACCCTGCTGTATTGCGTAGTGCATACAGGTCGAGAATTTTTGGTTTCCCAGACCTGTCGAGAAGGCGATCAGCAAGTCTTGGGCACTCAAAAAGAATTATGAGACACGTTTTCCTCTTCTCCTCCCCCCCCGCAGCGGGGACACCGTGAGTCAAAATTTTGCAATTGCCATGAGAAATATGAGCCAACAGGACAATGGCCTGTCCTGCACTGTGCTATAACAGCTTGCTCAGGCCTGGACAGCCTCCACCACGGGGAAGTGTGGTCAGGGCGCCTCATGCACTCCCAGACTCCACTGGCTTTTTGGGACTTTTCCCAGCACTCATACCACTTTTCAATTTTTGTTTTAAGAATTATAGCCAGAGCATAGTGAAAACTCACAGCCTGTTCCGTGGGTGGTGTTATCCCTCCCTGGTGGGCTAAAGAGTCTGCAATGGTGTTGGTATTTTAGTTTTAAATACCGGTAGAATAGATGGAGAGGTATTTACAGCATTTGGGCTTCACTACTAAATTTTTTTTTTTTAATGCCCATGGTGAATACGTTATTGAACTTAATTATGTACAATTATTTATATCTTTTCTTTATGTGTGTGTTTAATCATAGTGCGATAAAATGATGCAATACATGTGCATAGCAATGTTTTTATAGTAAATTACTTTAGATGGTTTAAATTCAATTAAACATGATCAATCTTGATCTTCTTTACAATTTATCCACATTTTAAGAAGTCCGTTTCAAAATGTGTATAAGCTACATTTTATTTCAATCCAGAAATAACAAAATTATAACACAACAGATGTAAGTCTACATTAGAGACTACTTGTGACAAATTTAATATGCTTTCAATATAATATTCAATTATGTTCAATAAAATGTTGTATTTGTAACTTTAATAAAAACTACAGAAAATCAGCCATTGTTGAAACTTAATAAACATAATAATCTTGCCTTCAATGTTGTTCATTCCATTGTAACCATAATATAATATATATTTTTTTAAGCCAGTACATTAGTATGTTGTTTTTAACTAAGAAATAAATGTTTCAGCTATAAAAATGAACAGCAGTTAAAGAGTTATTAAAACATTCATTGGATATGTGATGGGAGAAAATACAATTATAAACACAATATTTAAACATCCATTTTTGTTACATTGACATTTTTGTTTTCTTTCAGCATTTTACAATCGTGTTGAAATTTATGGTAAACAAAAAAATAATAATTAAAAAAAGTGTGTATTAACACAAATCAGCAACATAATACTGAGTTACTTGAACATGGTTACCCAAAAGTATATTTCTTGCTCAACAGTGCAAACATTTTCAATTAAAACCTAACTAGTTTGCTTTAGTAAGGAATTTCTGGAATTTTTTTTCTAATTTTGTACAAAGTGTGTGATCAACTCTAAGAAAATAGTAAAATCTATTTATAAGTATGTATACATAATATAGATTTATATAATTTTATACATAACAGATCAACAAATATATTTAAAAAAAAAAAAAAAAAGCTGCATGTGCCATTTTGTATCAAATGACCCCAAGTTTGAAAGATCTACAGTAAAGCACAACAACTGTAAAATGATTACAGCGTTACTTCAGGGGGGGGGGGGAGGACACAAAAACCAAATGGGGCTGCCAGGTTCAACATTGAAAATGTGACAAATGCACAAAATCATTACTCTTGAGAGGTAGACTATAATTGATATTGAACAATTAAACAATTTTCTATAAAATATTTTTTTCTAAAAAAATTTTCATTTTGAAAATAAAAAAAGACCTAAGTACCATGTAAGTTTTAAATAATAATTTATTTTGAAAAGAAATGGGAAAAAAATTAATTTACATTTTTCTAACTTGTATCATCTTTAATTTCAAATTTAAAAAGCTACCTCTTAAATTTGTCAATTACTAATTCTCAATTACTATGCATTGGAGCCATTAATATCTTAATGCTTTTCAATAAACAATTTTTGTTTATAAAGCAGGCACATTACCTTTGACATCATTTCATTTCCATTGGTTAACACATCAACCGATGCCTGATTTTATGACTCAGAAACCTTAATTAGGATTTCAATCGTTACAAATATTTTAATGCATATCTTTTGTGTATTCACATACATCCACTTTAAGTAGTATTGATGTGACAAACAAATACACCTTTAAAAATATTTAAATTTTAAACAAGAATACATTTATTTAATGTCAATACATATCGCAGTGCAGAGTCTAAATGACCTGCAAGCTTTGAATGCCATTTTCAGGAAAGACTAGTATATTCAATGATGAAAATTATTTAAGTGGAATGATAAATAGTTAAATTTAGAGGGAATAATCCACCAATGCTTTGACTGGTTTAAACATTACGGGATAGTATTTTATCTTATAAATGCTTATTCCAATATCCTATTAAAATCTTTCATAGTTCAATGAATAATACATATTTTTACATCCTTGTACAAGATTTGAAGTTAAAAAAAACCAGCAATGACTATGAATATGATGAATAAATAAAACATAGGCTATACATATTAAAAAAAAAACATGATGTTAATATATTTGTATAAATTCTATTTAAGTAACTCTATATATTTTAAACAGCCTTTACATGTCTACCATTTAAATATGGATTATGACATGTGAAAATATAAGTATGTCAACCAAAATGACAAGGTCTCTCTATATATGATATATGAACTATATTTTTTAAATTTTATTTTTCATCAAGGAAATGAATTTATACAAAAACATACAGAAACTTCATTTCTGAAACAAATTTAAAATAAGTTTTAAAAAGAATAACTTAATGTAAATAGTTTTAATATGGCCACTTAGAACAATATTTACTCTAATTGAATTTTTAAAAAAATCACATTTTAATAAAATTGTATTAAATTATGAGTTATGATGAACTCATGAAATTAAATATTAAAAGAGCAATAAATATGACTTCAAATGTGCTAAAAATGAATAAAAAATTAAGCATACGAATCTCCCCAAAGAGTACATGTGTATTTCACATAAAATTATTCAAAACATAATAAACAGATAGATTTCATAGAAGGCATCAGTTTACATTATTTCAAAAAAAAAAAAACAGAAACAAACAGAACAAAGATAAATGTGTCCATAAAGATTTTGCAAAAAAAAAAAAAAAAATTTGATAGAAAAACACAAAATTTTTAATTTATATTAATAATAGCATAAATATGACTGATAATATGAATAAAGACATATATATAAAACAACTGAATGAAGTACATAAACCAAAAATAAAAAATAATTAATTTCATAAATGAAACAACAAAACATTAATTAAGAGTTAACATAATTGAAAATCTAAAAAGTACAAAGAACAATTTGTAAGTTTCAAAATTCTACAACTATATACATTCTTTACAATATTGTATAATGTTGGGCAACCATTTATTTACAAAAGAAAATGTAGCTAAAATCATTGAAAAAGAAATCACAAACTGTTGTACTAGTATGCCTATTTGAAAAGAGGCTTAAAGATTTTTTTATTTGGCACACTACCTTAAAAAAACCATTTTGTTTGAAAAACTAACTACAAATATGTGAAAGGCTATATTCAAGATAATACATATATCTATTACTAACCATAAGATATTAAAGGAAAGCCTTTCATCCAATAGCAATGATGGAAGCCTGATGTGTCCAAAGCACTAGTTAACAATTATGTGAATATATCAGAAACTCCACATTAACTCACCTTTCTCTCTCTCTCTCTCTCTATATATATATATATATATATGTATTGCTTTTAAATCTAAATGCCAAAAGTTGGAAAACTTACAAAATGTGTCAGTAAGAGAAAAATTCAATATTAACAAGTTATGGATATTATATGTAACTTTTTACTTTGCATTAAGCTGTATCTTTGAAACTAATTCAGTAGACAAGTGTCTGAAATATTCTTTATTACTACAATCCCACTTTAATGAAGACTTATTAAAATATATGTACACCACTGTAATAAAGGCCACACCGTCGATACCTTTGATAAATAGTCATTACTTTTGAATGCAAACCTGACTAGATTACTTTTATCTGCTGACACAAACAAACATCCATATAATATTGTCAGTTTTTAAATATACAATCTAACCTCAAGAACGTGATCACAGCTTAACAGATCCCCCTGCATAACTGCAGTTTAGTTGGCCTACTTCCTATATATTTGTGAAAACACCTTAGTACTTTTTTTTTTGGTCATCTGCTTAGTATATTCTTATCAGCAATAATAATTTTTCTCAATATGTTGCTCTATAGCTTCTTATTTGTGTGTGTAAAAAAACACTAAAAAAATCACTGCATCATAGAGACAAAAGAATCAACATAAGAAAAGTCATGGAGGCTCCTGACTCATCTCACAGGGTCAACAGAACTTCCACTTAGACTTGAAAATAACCATGTGCATCAATTAGAAGCCTGCTTGATTTCAAACTAAAAGTGATTAATGAATGTGAAAAATGATGTATAAACTACAAATATATATATATATATTATATATACATATATATATCAAAACATCATTTTTGTTTTAGAAATTTGACAAATATAAATACATTAATAATTAAAAAGAATATTTTAGTGTTTAATTATTATTTTTCTAAATGTCAGAATAAGAAAAAAGTGTTTGGTTCAGCACACTTACCCAATTAGCTTACTTTTAAAGAGAATCAATTCTTGACTATAATCTATACATTTTAAAGGAGCTAATAGTTTGTTCTCTGATGTAATCTTTCAACTGATTAGTCAACTTTATTACACTAGATAATAACCCTAACACATTGCCATATATATAGAAAACTGTAGATAACAAATGTATTATTTTCATACAGTTAATTAGTTAAATACAAAATCATTTTATCCATTTTAATCTTACAAAATATTTTTATATTAGTAATTATTAATGAATGTTCAATTTAAATCTGATACTTTTTAAGAGCACTTTAGACAGAAATAAATTCAGAACTAGGAGGACAGTTGTATATCTACCATTCTTTGCCATAAATGTACTGATCTGTGCATACATATGGCAAAACGTGGTAGATTTTTATGGTGCACATAATGAGAAAGCCATTAACCCTAAATTTAAAAAAAAATAATTCCATGCTATCATAATAGGGTTACAGTTACTGGTTAGAGCAGTGTTTCTCAAAATTCTACTGGTGGCGCTTCCCTAAACGAAAACAAATTATGATCGTGCACCCCTAACCCAGCATGCTGTAGACTCCCATGCTATAGTCAGGGAGGAATGTAATTTTTAATTAAAAAGGAATGGAAAAAAAAAAATTTCCAGTTTAAAAAAAAATAAATTTAAAGTTCTTTGTATACTAGAAAAAGTCCTTACTGCAATTAGTATATTAGTATCCCTCAATTCAGCAAAGGGGTTGGGGGAGCACTGTAAGCTTTTATGGCCCGATTAGGAATTATTGGTTTCGGAAATAGGAGAAGTTTTTACTTAATGACAATGACGTAACTATTAAAAAAAGGATAGGGTTTTAGAGTCAGAACGAAATAGAAGTCGACATAAACAGATGGCCATGTCAGTGTAATAATAAGTAGCATTTTATGAACGTAGCTGACATACTACGGTTCCCTTCATTGTTATTAAACTTGTTCAATATTCAGTATCAGCGTCGACTAACTTCTATTGATTGTTAGGCCTTTCGCCAGTGTTAATGGATTCTACATATTGTTGAGTGTTACCTCCATATGGTTTGTTTGCATTCGACACCCACGAAGCGCCTGCGCCTACGCCTAACAAAGCTCAGGGTCTGGGGCTTCACTCTGAGGCCAACATTTTTTTCTGTTTTCTTAACTTCAGAAATTCTTTCTCTTGGTGTCTACAATGTTTTTTCTCATAGTAAAAGAATGCAAGTAAAAAAATTTCAATATAAAAAAGTTGGAAGGAATTTCAAATATTTCAACACAAGAAATTCGCAAAGAATCAGGTTAGCAGAGATTTTCTGAAAGGCTTCTTCAAAGAGTCAATATTGTTGCAGACATCTCATGTGAAAGCTGAATACATTTTAAAAAGGTCCTCATTAGAAGATGTAACAATGTCTCTTACTTCAAAAAATTAATTTCAATATAATACAAAAATTATGCCCCTAGAAGAAAAATTTACTGGCACCCCACCCCCCAGCCAGGACATTACACCCCACAGTTTGAGAAACACTGGGCTAGAGGGTCACCTATCCCTGAATATTTATGATGCAAGACTTGTATTTCAACCTACTGGTATTGTAAGATCAAGTAAAATTCTGTTATAAAAACATATTTTTATAAAACCCATATTAACCTGTTTTACCTATACATTTTTTTTGATAGGGCTAGTAGGAAAGACAACATAAGAATACAATAAGCAGCATATATAGTTTATATATAATTTAATTAACCATTTACAGTAATTTCTCTACAACAGTTTTCCAAAGGATTGTCCCACCCCCATTGCCTTGAAACAAGAACTCTTGCAAATGTCCTTAAACAAAGCATCTAAAACATAACTTGATAAATCTATATTTCTAATTGATAAAAAGAAAAAGCAATATTATTAAAAAAAAACAAAAAAAAACCATATATTCAATACAATTACACCATGAGACATTTTTAAAATTGAAAATGTAAACAAAAATAATTTAGATGAAACTATCAAAACATTATATAGCTACATACCATACATCTCTTTACCTCCACTAGTTTTATGCTTCGGACACCAACAAAGAGTACTTAATAAATTGCTGAGTTCTATTGAAGGATGATCAATAGTTTCCATTTCCAAAATGTGCCCATTGATGTTTTTCAGCTGTGCAGCACCCACTGAAAGCACTGAGAACATGCAAGGCATTTCTGGTGTCTGTTGCTGGAAAAAATTCCTTTTCAATGGCTTGGGCAATATTCGAAGTTTTAACAAATTAGGTGTTGTTATTCTCTGAAGATAAAAGCCACAGCACAAGGACACATCTAATACTACCAAAGATGCAGATTCGATTTGATATAATCTCATGACACTATCCCCTGTTGGAATAGAAACCTGCAACAACACCAAATGTCAACTTAATCATTAGTAATATTACCATAAAGCTTAGAACATAAATAGAATTGTGTTTGATACTATTTGTTTTATTACAACTTTTGTATAGCACATCTTCCTTGCTCCAGTAAAATCTCTCTTGGAAATCTAGAGAGGGGTGTTTGAGAGAAGGTTTTGGTGCTGATTTAAGGCATTGAGCAAAACATTTCATGTCAAAGCTCCAATTAAAAATTCCTAGCCTGCATCCCAATTTGAACTTAACCTTCTCAGCTAGGTAGTCAAGTGGGGTTTTTGTCACACATCCCACAATATTAATAAATCTCTAGCTTCCTCTCTCTTAGCTTACACAATAAATATTTTTTTTTAGGCAATGTAATAACAGCACAAATATTTTATTCTATTTGTTTCTACATCTATTATAATCCCATTATTTTTAAATGAAATGGGTGAATACCCAAAATTTGCACGAAATACTGTCTGTTTCAAATATTAACTATATATTTCACAGATAAGCAGTACCATTTCTATTTTGAAATAAAATCTATTGACTAATATGTTTTTGAAATATACAAATTAAATATAATTACCTGAAGCAATAATTTTTTTAAATGTACCAGGCTTTTAGTCAACTTGTTCATGTGTTCTTGTGTGAACGTGTGGTTGTAGGTGCCATACTTTTCTAAAACAAGATTTTCTAGTTTGACCAGTTTGCAAAGATTTTCTACATTAGGTTCAGTCCAATCAAATGGCATGATCAGTGTTGTTAACTGTGTAGCAACATTAACAAAGTCCTGAAACATTCTAAAAAACATTCGCTGGCGCTGGCGACATCTATACAATATGTCTTGAGATGGTTCATTAACAGTTCTTAAATTAGATCTTGATGGACTCTCTTTCCAATTAATATCTGCATATGTTAATGACTTCAAGTCAGCACTTAATAGAAACCTTTCCACTACAGTGTAAAATTGGTCTGTTGGATGGCTAATATCAAGGCAGAATTGGAACTTTTTTACTATTGGACGCAAACGAGAAAGAAAAGCACTAAATGAAAACAATCTTTTTCTAAAGCAATGGTGGCAAACTGGTTCAGTATGAGTTGGTCCGTTTCGATCTCTAGGTAAACAAGTGTATGGAAGTTCATTCAAACTAATAACATTCCACCATTGCGGATTAGAAATAGATTTATGCCAACTACGGCATACTAGCATACTGCGGCCTAAGTCACACTGTTTAAGGAAACTCCAGATCTTGATTTTGCATAAATCAGGTAAGTCCTGAAAAGGAAAACATGATTCACGATTGTCTAAAGGCATATCGGAATCACAGACTTCCTCTTCACTGAGAGATGAATCCATGACTAAAGGAAAGCAAGTGTTAAAGCTAGTAACACTTGGACTGCATTGATTTTCTTGTGGTAGGCCACTCAATGTATCCTCCTTTTTGCTGGATTTCTTTCTTCCTTTTCTGCTAACCTGGATACTAGCTGGCCTCCCAGCACTCATGTTTATATTATTAGCCTGAAATAAAACAAAGTTTATTTAACTGGATATAAAAATTAATTTCACTGTCTAACATTAGATTGATTAAGATTAACTCTATTAACATAAAAATTGAAATTATTCAGTAAAATCTGAACAACATTCTTGAAGAGGTCTTGGTGAAAATCAACATAACATTATTTTGACAAATAAAAGAAATTATGAAATAAAAAGTTATTAAAAAAAAATATTTCCCTTAAAAAGCAAGTACATAGCACATAGATCTTTTTAATAGTCCATCTTATTTTATATCTCTTTTTACACCAACTTAATTATAACAATTTATTAACATTCTTTCCATGTGCCATATCTCCTTTCTCTATTTGTGACTGACGTCAAGGCAATGTTGTTGGTCTGACATAGCACTTTCTTTTGTCGACATTATTCCCCTTACTGTGATTATTTTTTTGTGACTCCACATTTCACTTTGTTACAGTATTCAGGTGATTAGGATTAGGGAGTTAGGAAGCTTCTGTTTCCATACTGTGAAAGGTGAAGAGCATTAATTTTACCCCAACCAAATCACCCACTCCCTCAGCACATTTTCCTTTTTTAATTCAATAGGCCACACATCACAAGGACATTGGTTAGACCAGAAGATTATCGCAATGGTTTATGTTACTAACATACACACAAACCAAAAAACTATTTTAAAATTATAATTTGTATGCCACTTGTGTAGCCCCAGTCAAACCTCTTTACATTGCACTAAGAGATTCCCTAAATACTGCTCATTACAAGTCTTAAATGTGCATAATGTATTCATATGTATAATACCCTGTATGTTTAAAATAATCTGTAGACTACACATCTTTTGCATATTTTTATTCACATAAATCAAAATAAATACATAAACTTAAACATAGACACATACATTAACATGTACTCATAAATGTAACTATCTCCTGTATATTTAAGAAATCTGTAAAAAAAAAATTTTAAGTAATCTCTAATTTTGTGTTATAACCAGAAAAAAAAAAAGGAGTATAATATAAATTAAATATGAAAATATATCTTATACAAAGTTCTTTTTATTTTTTTTTAAATCAATGTTTTTTGTTTTTTTTTACGTCTTTGAGTACTACAACTATTACAAGTTACTATACATTTAGATCTTCATAATCTAGAATCTAGGCCTCTAGGAAAGTCTGGAACTGGCTCTGTTTATCTGTTACTAGAATCTAGATTATTCTTTAGAATACTCTAGATCTACACTATATAAATTATAGATTTTTAGGCTAGCACTTCCTCTGTATCTTTATATAATATATATCTAGAATCTAGATCTAAATTTATATTTTATATCCTAACTGACTTCTAGATTTAGAAGTAATATATCAATTCTAAAGATCTAACCTGATCTCAATCTAGTTAATCTGGGGGAGTCTAGAGTTATATAGCTGAAGAGTGAAGAGAACTAGACTAAACTAGAGTCACTAATCACAATAGTCAAGAATATAGATTAAAGTCTAGAATCTAGATTAGAATCTTGATCTAAAGTCTAGATCTATAACTAAAATGTCTATGTCTATAATTAAGTTAAGTATAATTATATGTATCATCATTGGCCTCCTTCAGTCGTAGGACGACTATGGTTCATCTCAGAGCTCACTTCCTCATGTGGCTGTGGAGCCCTATTTTGAAGAGACACTCCCGTACATAGATAGCGCAAGTTAGGGTCCCCTTGGCTTTTGCTTCGGTGGTAGAGGAGCTGGCCGTTTTCCCGTTTGTGCATTTTTCTTCCTGGGCTGAGACACATGTACTTTCACTGTTCATAGCTTTCTTTGTCACTGTCTCCACCTGTTGCGGTCTAGAGCTATGTCTTCCCAATTGTCAGTATTGATGTTCACTGATTTGAGGTCACGTTTTATTACATCTATGTAACGGAGGTGGGGGCAACCAGTTTTTCTTGTGCCAGTCGCGAGTTGACCATAGAGGATGACTTTCGGGATGCGCTTGTCCTCCATCCGGCGAACATGTCCAAGCCAGCGCAAACGGCGTTGTCTGAGGGCTGTAAAGATGCTGGGAATACCTGATCGCGCAAGGATCTCAGTATTGCACACTTTTTCTTTCCATGTGACATTCAAGATCCTACGAAGACATCTCAAATGGAATGAGTTTAGTTTTCTCTCTTGCTTTGCGTAGGTGGTCCATGATTCACTGCCATACAGCAGTGTACTCATAACGCATGCCTTGTAGACTTCCATTTTGGTCACCGTAGTTAGCTTATGGTTTTCTCAAACTCTTAGTCTGAGTCTAGCGAATGTCGAGGCAGCCTTCCCTATGCGTTTTTTCATCTCCTCTTCTAGGGACAGGTCATCTGTAATTGTGGATCCCAGATAGCAGAATTCGTTTACGGCATCCAGCTTGTTATCGTCAATGAGGATGGAGGGTGGTGCTGTAGTAGGTGGTCCCATAACATTTGTTTTCGTGCTAATAGTCAAGCCATATTCTTTACAGGCCTGAGAGAAGCGGGACATTAGTGACTGAAGTTCTCTTGTGTGTGTGCCACTACCGCTGCGTCATCCGCGAATAGCATATCTCTTACGAGGGTGGCTCTGATTTTAGTTTTGGCCCTCAGTCTGGCAATATTTAGGAGTTTGCCATCAAATCTGGAATGGAGATAGATGCCTTCAGTGGATTTGTCAAACGCGTTGTGGATTAGCAGTGAAAATAGTATTCCAAAGAGGGTTGGGGCCAGGACACATCCTTGTTTAACTCCGCTGTTTATACTGAAACTTTCAGAGCTGGCACCGTTGAATTGCACTGTGCCCATCATATTTTGGTGGAAAGATATGATTACATTTAGTAGCTTGGGTGGGCAGCCTATTAACTGTAAAATTTTAAAGAGGCCATCTCTGCTAACTAGATCGAAGGCCTTTGTCAGGTCAATAAACGCAATGTATAAAGGCATCCTTTGTTCTCTGCACTTTTCCTGGAGTTGGCGGATGGAGAAAATCATGTCAATCGTGGATCTCCCTGAGCGGAAGCCGCAGTGTGATTCTGGGTAGACCCGATCAGCGAGTTTTTGTAGCCTGGGAAGTATCACTCGAGCAAAGACTTTGCCTACAATACTTAAGAGGGAGATTCCCCTGTAATTGTTGCAGTCGCTTCTGTCACCTTTGTTCTTATACAGTGTAATGATTTTAGCATCCCGCAGGTCTTGTGGCACAGCACCTTCTTGCCAACATTTACAAAGCAGTTCGTGTAGAGGTTGGATTAGAGTAGTTTTGCATATTTTAGAAGATCTGGGGGGATACCATCGCATCCGGGTGCTTTGCGGGCAGCAATGTTGTCTATGGCTTTGTTGAGCTCTGAAAGGGTGGGTGTTTCATCTAGCTCATTCATGTTGGGGTTGATTTTTGCTGATTCTAATTTAGCTAACTCTACTTTGTCATGACTTTCTTTTTGTTTTGTCTCTAGTTCTTTTAGTTTTTTCTCATGCGCTCTTTCCTCCCTATCTTTTTCTTTTTCAGCCCTATCTCTATCTTCTTTTTCTTTCTTTTCTGCCTTTTCTAATTCTTTTTCTATAAATTGTCTCTTTTTATCACCTTCTAGTTCCATTACTTTTACAAGTTCTAGAATTTTATCATATGATGCCATGGTTATTGCTACTGTATCAATTTATGTCAAATGAGTAGTTAAGAAAGTAAATTAATCAAATTATATAGTTGCAAAAAAAATGAGATATGTTACAGATATTACCCTGGAAGAATGTGTGTGAATTATCTAAAGTGTATTTTTACAAAATAAATACAAGTTCAATGAACTTTCTTAATTAATAGTCATATATTGAAATAATTGTACATGTATCAAATCAATATTATTCACAAATGCAACAGCTCAAGTATTTTTCAATGTTAAGTATGTATGGCTATTGTTTATGCCAGTTATAATAGAAAAAAAAATTGAAATTAATAAGAAGTAAAAAATATATGTACAATGTATATAAAAAAAACACAGAAACAATATGAATGACGTCACAGTCTGCTATAAAAAAAATCAATAAAAAGAAGAGATAGGACAGGAGAGTTACAGATATATAGATACAAGACTTTAGACCAACAACAATATAAATACAAACAGAATATTCTGACAAAGTACACAAACAAGACTAAAACAGCTAATAAATAATTCCCAATATGATCTAGTACCTCCCTACCAACAAGGATGTTGGGTCTTATTGAAGGTAAAAGAACAGATAGGATATTCCCTAATAGATCCTATTATTATGATAGATCACAAAATAGTCCCTCTCCAGCCACCCTTACAAACACTTAGAAAAATGAAAATGGTTACTCACTAGTGACTATCTTCAATAGTCAACATCACTTAATTGGATACTTTAAATTATGTCAATGTATAACAAATACATACAATAATTATTCAAACTTACAGGGGCTTTCTAGTGTAGTCTGATGTAGATAAGCTCAATCCTCTTAGTGTAGATCCATTGTCCAGTGATAATCCAATCATCGAATAAATCATTGAAATAAGTAAGGTAATATATCCAATAGTCCAGTCACAAAAACCAATGAAGTAAGGTAATATATCCAATTGTGAGCTCAATAATCCAAACAGAATTAATTACATTGGTAGCTAGTAATCCAATAAAGGCTTAGTACAAATAACATGGGCAACGATGACTAGTATGACAAATACTCTCTATATATATATATTCCAAAGTACTTGAGCTTTTAGAAGATAATCCAATAGTGAATGACTGACTCAAATAGCAGTATAAGACAGGAAAAGTTCTTCACAGAAGATGTTATGGAGAAGATCAGTTAGGACGATATGGTGGTATCACGTGCCCAAGTGTACCACTATTTGTTACTGGAACAGTGAACAAATAATTAGGTGAGTCTCAAATGACATACACCACGATGAACAGTCGACTTGAATGACGTCGGACTTGATTAGTACAGACCGGTTGCTGTAGTCCTGAGGTTATAGCACAGACAGATTGGTGTACTCCGGCTTTTCTTCAATAATTTTTCACCCAGATTGCAGCTCATCAGGTTGTAGCACAGACAGATTGCTATACTCTTGACTTCGGCTTTTCTTCAGTGATTTTTCACCCAGATTGCGGCTCATCAGATATGACTGTATTCAGTTTCATACACACTAATTAAATGGACTTTTATGTGTATGAGGATGTTAAAGTAGTAGATCTCTAAAAGTTAAGATGCATGGGCCTGGTGTTTATCATCAATCTGCATTTGATATTAGTTCAAAATGGCTCTTTGTAAGATGAAGTTTCTACTTAAGTTACCTTTAACTTGATATTGTATTATGAGTCTAGTTGGTTATATTTTAGATCTATGATAACGTATTTAGATCTAGGAATCGATTTGAGATCATGTTGGAGCAAGGTCACCTGAGTTAATTTCTTGTTGTTGAAGAAAAGTTTGTTAGGCCTCTAAGTTCTGTCCAATTGTTTTCGCCGCCATAACGGAAGAAATAGTTCTTTGTACTTCTACACCAGATTATATGTAGACGATTGACGATTTACTTGTTAAAGAGTGTAGGTTCGTTCTGTCATTTAAGACATACTGGCCACCATATGTCACGGCCTGGATATTAGTATAGGCACGGGCGGTCTTGAATTGGACTGCCTCTGTGTTGCAGGTACCTCTACAATGTTCTTTGCTGCTAACTAAGTACTTTCACACACGCACTAGATTTGCTGGTGCATAAGAACACTAATATACTAACTCACCAACGACAACATTTAGAATTATTAATAAACACGCTGGTAGCAGACATGGATTTTATTCACATAACAAGAATGAAATAGTTCACAAAAGATATTGGCAAGTCCAGCTATCAAGAAATATTCACAATAACATAGTGCATTATAATCCAATGAAATACTTCAGATATTACATATACTCCAAAATCAACCTTAATGTCCATACATTACTACACTGGACAAGATATCCATAATCAAGCCCTCTCTACGAGAGTCCAAGATCAACTGCCGTGTCCACTTCGTGGTCAGTTTTCGACCAAACAAAATCTCGTGCGATTGCACGGAATGGTTCAGTGATTACTAGTCACCAGATATTACAGGGGTTCTAAAACTGATGTTACAGTGGGTAATTGTATGATGGCTTTAAGGGCTGAGTCAGAGACTGAGCTTGTTGTGGCGTAAAGCTCAGAGTAATGTTCCACCCATCTGTGCATTTGTTGGCACTTGTCTGTGATAATTTCCCCAGTGGTTGATTTCAGAGGTGCTGTCTTGTTTTGGGAGGGTCCGAGAGCCTTTTTGATTCCTTCGTACATCCCTCTTATGTTGCCCACTTGGGCTGCGAGCTGGATACTCTCAATAAGCTCTACCCAGTATTCATTGGCACAGATCCTTGCTGTCCTCTGTGCATTGGCTCTAGCTTCTTTCAGGTTTAGCAGGTTGCGTTGGGTAGGCTTTGCCTTGTAAGTAGCGAGTGCATCTCTCTTAGCTCTGATGATAGGTGCTAAAATAATTGCTTTAGAGTCGAACCAATCATTTTGTTTTGTAATTTTTCTTCCAAAGATTTCCAGGGAAGTCTTTTGTATGGTGGACTTGAGGTATTCCCATTTTTCAGTTGCTGTATTCTCAGAGATATTTTTGCACTTGCGTTCAAAAGATTCCGCAAGCTGTATCTGGAGATCAGGTTGACACATCTTGCTTACATCCGATTGGGGTCTTCCAATCTGCTTGGTATGGTGGATTTTTTTTGGGAGGAGATTGATCTTACAACATACCAAGGAGTGATCTGTGTCGCAGTCTGCACTGTGGTAGGACCTGGTAAGCTTTACAAATTTTAAGCACTTTTGTCTTACCATGATTAGATCTAGTTGGTGCCAGTGTTTGGAGCGAGGGTGCCGCCAAGATACTCTGTGCTGCGGTTTAGTTTTGAAATAGGTATTAGTGACGCAGAGGGAGTGTAGTGAGCAAACCTTGAGGAGCCTTTGTCCGTTTTAATTTACTTTTCCGACACCAAAACGCCCAATACAACTGTCCCATGCAGAGTTGTCAGATCCAACGCGTGCATTGAGGTCGCCGAGGATGATAACCTGTTCCGTGGTTGGGATCTCACTAAGAGCAGACGATAGGTTGTCATAAAACATATCTTTGGCCTCTGGTGTGGAACTCAGAGTAGGAACGTAGGCACATATCAAAGTCACATGTCCAATAGATGTGTTAAGGCGTAGTGATAGGAGTCTTTCTGAACCGTTGCACTTCAGCTCTACTGTGTTCAGCAGTGTGTTCTTAACTGCAAAACCAACGCCATGTTCCCTTACTTCACTTTCGGCTTTGCCTTGACAGAAGAAGGAGTAGTCTTTTTCTTTGATTGATCCAGAGTCAGCTAAATGAGTTTCCTGAAGGGCGGCTATGTCTACTTTGAGCCTGGACAGTTCATTGTTTATTATTGCAGATTTTCTGACATCTTCCATGTCTGGTAGGTTTTCATTAAGTCCAGTTTGTAGAGTACGCACATTCCACGTGCCCAGTTTAAGAGTGGAGCTCCTCTTTTTTTTCTTCATGTTGACTGGTACATTGGCTTTGTGCCTGCTTTTCAGATTTTGTCCTATCCTCGTGTACCCAAACGAGGAAGACAGGCATGATGGGACAGCACCCCATTGGAATCCTAGGATCCCTTCCACCGACGAAAGTGGCCCCTGGCGCCCTGCTCTATGTCAATTGAGCATTTGAGCTTATAACCAGTGACTGCCACTTCCCGTGTTTGGCCGACGCCTAAGGCGAAGCTGGAGTGTCCTCTCCAGTTTTTTAGGGTTAGGGCTTTGAATAAGTGAGATGAAAGCCTGGACATTGTTTATGGTCGGAACGATGTCGCCCACACAGCAGTTTCCCCCTCTCCGTGCAGCTGATGTGACCAAAGGAACGGAGTATCCAGTACAGTTTGGGATCAGTAGCGCCGCAGGATCTGCCAGGCTGTAGAACGGTGTGCCACAGTCTGCCTAAGGGTCACCAGCTCCTGATTTTTCCTCAGGGTTGTCTCCCGAAGCCTTTCCCGTGTTTGGGTATAGCTGCAGGGCAGCGGAGGTTTGGATTCAGAGTTTTCCTTCTCCTAGATGGGTAGTCAACCAAGGCTAACGAGCCCCTTCTGCACGAAGCTTACTGGTTTAGGCGCCAGTTGCTCGCCTTTGCCCCTTCTCCTGTCTGTGGTAACGGTTCCGCCAGGCTCAGTAACTGAGCCACGTGTGAAGGCCAGGAGTTGGACTGGTTGTCAGAGGCTATTTGAGACGCATGCCATTGGCAGCACTTTGTAGGTAATGATGGGCTTAAGACCATTACCACTTCCGGCATTAACAACCTTGCGGAACCAATTATATGTATAGATCTAGATTATTCTAGGACTAGATTGACAAATTTGGTTGATGATGATGACGATCACTTTCATCATGCATTACAGTGAAGTCCTGAAGTGGGTGATGATCATTTAGAACTAAATCTAGATCTATTTTACCTAGATCTTTAGCATTCAGACCATTGCATTGACTCAATGGTCCAATGTCACTGTCACTAGATCTAGAGTGACTAGAGTTGATCATTACATTATATCATTATTAAAATTAAATGCAGTATTTCTGTTGATAGTATAAATTTAGATGATAGTAAATCTAGATCTAGTAAATTCTACTACTGAACACAGAATTAGAATAGCTTGAATAGGCAATAAACCTCTAGATCTAGATTCATAAATATATAATCTACTAGTCTAGTGGTAATGCTTGTTACATCAGGTTCGATTCTGGTAAAGGCTGGCATTTTTAATTACTGGATCTTGGGCGCCTCTTCTGGGTCCAACCAGCTCTAGATCTAGAATCTACCTATTATTAGTTGGGGAAATAGTAAAGGTGGTTGTTCATTATGATTGTGCTGGCCATGTAAAACTGTGGGCCACAGAAACAGATTACCTTTAAACTTTAGTCAGTAGCCTTTACAATACTTTACATCATCTGCCCTACTATATAATCTATAGAAAAACTAGCTGGCAAGATCTGAAAGGGGAACTTTTTACTAGTCTAGTATATTAGTATAGATCTAATAAAATAATATTAATAAAAAGATTACAGTTATAGATATCTAATGGAGACTTTGGAGTCTCTAGTGGCCCTCTAGACACTTAAGATCTAGATTAATTTAGAATCTAGATCTTAGACCATTACTATTCATTACAATGGACCTCATTCACCAATCGTAAACAAACAACATTTAGTCACAAGATCATATTGATAAAACAGCGAAAAAAAACTGTCACGTGACAACCATCATGAATTAAACATGAGATCGTAAATTATATAGAAGAGATAGAGCACCACGTGCTAAATGTTGTTTGTTTACGATTGGTGAATGAGGTCTATTACTCAGTGAGTAAAAGTGAGTTATAATTTATAAAAAGTTTATTATAGACATTTTAGTCTAGTTAACAGTTAGATTGAGTAAGTCTTAAGTTACTCAATTTCAATTAGTCTAGATCTAGATCTATCAATACTCATAATCATAATGATTATCGCCATGCTCATGATAAATCATATTAATAATATTAATTAACTAAATGATACTCATACTCAGATACTGAGTAAAGTGAGTATGATTATGATAGTAATCGATACATCATTATGATTATCATGTCATTATGATTATCATACTCTACTGACTATTCAGTACTGGCATTCATTACTACACTTAAACTTAATAGACTTAACACTTGATAAGTTGATTATAAAGCACTGCATCAGTAGCCTAGATCAATCTTATCTTCTTATCTTATATAATACAGACGTTACGTTACTTCAAAAAAGAAGACGATTACATCCTACGCGTCATGCATTTAGTCATGCATATTAACCAATGACTTAAATTCTGCCAAGTCACTGGTTTTCCTGGCTAGCTCAGGCAACCCATTCCATGCTCTAATAGCACTAGGGAAGAAGGAGTATTTGTACAAATTTGTCCTAGCACATGGGACGAGGAATGCATATTCTATTATTGGCCTAACCAAGGTTAAATAACGTTGGCTAATAGTTTTTGAATTCCATTTTCTTGTACTACTATATCTATGTTGTCTATTTGGTTCAGATTCAGTAATATGTCTTTGTCTCCTGGGGCTGAGAATGCTGATGTAAAGTATTTGTTTAGGATGTTTGCTTTAGTTTCATTATCATTATGTATTGTACTATGTTCAGCTTTTAATGGCGCTATGCCTGTTGTTTCCATTTTCTTAGACTTAATGTATGACCAATATTTTTGTTGTTATCTTTAGATATTACATTGTTTATGTATTCACTCTAAGCTGTCTGCTTACTTTTTGGGATAAGTGTTTAATTTTTATATACTTTTTGTAAACTCTTTTCTGCCTTAGTTTCTTTAAATTTTCTATATAGGTTTTCCTTCTGTTTACAAAGCTTCTTTAGTCTATTATTAAACCAGCATTTATTTATTTTGTTTGATGTGTATTTAGTTGGTATATGATTTTCTATAATGCTTTTAAGATGGTTTTTGATGAAATTCCAGAGGTCATCGGCTGGTTGGTTAATGTCTTTTTCTAATAAGAATGTTTGTTGAAAGTTTAATGCAGCTTGGTGTAGTTATGTTAGGTTACATTTATTCCAGAGTAAGATTTTTCTTTTGGGTTTTGAATTGGCTACTGCTTTTATCTGACTGTGTATTTTTATGATCTCATGGTCTGATAGACCAGGGATAATATAATCAACTACTAATCAGGGTCTGTTGGTTAAGAAGAGATCTAACTTAGGTTGTGTAAAGTTTCTATGAAAAGCTCATTTATGTCCTTAAGGTTTTGGTGTTTATCTATGGTTAGTGTTTTCCAATTTATATCAGGTAGGTTGAAATCACCCATAATCCAAAAAACGGCATTTTTATTTGTCTCTTTAAGTGTAGTAATCTGATTACATAGTTCCTGCATGTATTCTAAACTAGAATTTGGTGGTCTGTAAATGCTGCCTATTATTAGGGATGTTGAGGTGGTATTCATTTTACAAAATGTTGATTCTATATTTTTTGAGTTAGGTAAGGTAATTTCTTCTGCTATAAGAGTGTTTTTTATTGCTAGAAGAACTCCTCCATGATTATCAGCCCTATCTTTTCTAAAAATTTCATAATTACTATTGAAAATTTCTGCCTTATAAATTTCAGGATGTAGCCAAGTTTCTGTTCCTGCAATTATGTCTGGTTTCTCACATTCTAATAAAATTTCTAAGTCTGCTGTTTTGTTCCTAATGCTTTGAAAATGTATTACTAAGGTTTTAAGGTATTACTTCTTTAGTAGGTTTGTTTAGTTAGGCTGTTGTATTAATTTTAGTAGATTTAGTAGCCATGCAAAATTCCCCGGATGTTTACTAATTTTGAGTGGCGCGAAAAGTGTGCCGCCATTTTGAACTTTTATTTTTATTTTAAGTAATGGTGCTATTAACTATAAATAAATAGTTGTGTTAGAAAGGATTTCAACTGTTATTTTAGAAGTGGGAACATATTTTATAAAATAATTAATTTAAAAAATGACAAGAAAAATCTCGATAAAAGTTTGTCATTTTTGCAGACCTACCACAAAATGTAGGTTGAATATTTTTGTTTAGAAGCTTTGTTTTTTGTGTAGTTAATTAATGCAACCATATAATCAGTGAAAAGTAACTATCCTATCTATAGCACATCTAATTCTATTTTGATTTCTGTGAGGTGACCGTGAGTTGCTAGTTTACAAAATGGCGTCCAATGGGACAGATCGACATGACCTTGCTGTATTGTATAGTTCTAGCTGAAAAAAATACATTTATGTGTTTTTTTTTCATTGAAATTGATTTCATTGTGTAGAATATGCATTTGTGCATTTATTTTATATGGTTTGTATGTGTTTAAAAATGCACAAATGTTCCTATTTACTTTTTAATCATACAGGTTATATGTTAAAAGGCGAATACAAATTATTTGATCACATGATTAAAAATACAATTTTGCCCCGTAGTCAGCTGTAAACATTCAATTTGAGAATGGAAGATCTTAGATCTAAATACTAGATATAGGTCTAGATTCTAGATCAAATTGTTTATTCAGTAATAAGTTGAATCTATATATAGTACTGACTTAGTGAAAGATCAATACAGTGTAGATTAGATGAATTATTGGATCTAGATTATAGACTAATAGACATATCATCATATGAGATCATAATAAATAATTATTAATAATTATTTATTAGCAATACTCCAATACTAATTATCTAATAGATCTAAATCTACAGTATAGTCATAGTCAGTATAGAATAGTATAATACTATAGATCTAGATCTAATTATACTCTACTCTAGATCTATAAAGTCATATAGTGTATATGATTTTATGATATATCTAATTATCTTAAATTAAAATCTAGATTCTAAATCAATCATCAGGAGTCATGATGATCTAAACCTAATAAGTTATAACTAGAGTCTAAGTATAGACAGGAAACTAAAGTGATCTAAACCTAATAAATAAGTTATAACTAGAGTCTACTAAGTATAGACCATAGACTAGACATAGGAAACTAAAGTTTCTAACTAAGAATAATAAGATGAATATTAATTATAATATTTTAACTCAAATATTACTATATTATATATATATTTTACTATTACTCAAATATTACTAAATCTAGATATATAAGCTAAAATTAAATGATTTTTGTGATGATAATGATTATCATTATATATCATATATATAATATATAGAGTATAGGAAATTATCCAATGATCCATATTGTATTATATCAATTTGAGTGGATTAAATCATCATCTAGATATAGATCTATAATAGTAATAGATAGTATATATTACGAATTTAGATATAACAGGTCAAGATGAATCAGAGTATAATCATAATAAAATGTTTGCATGTTTCAGATATTCCTTCAGAGTTGAAGATAATATACTTCCTTTCCAGTGGGAAATGGAGCGTGCATGGTTTGAACCGTAGACAATTGATAAGTCTAAATGACAGTCCAGTGCGCAAACCGCATGGCCGGACAGCCATCTACCAATATTATATATTATTATTATAGCTTTTATATAATGCTACTTTCATGCTTATAGCATGCTCAGAGCGCTTTTGGTCCAATCTCATTAGTGGACCAGTGGGGGGGAGGGGGTATCTAAGAGTTGGTTTTCCGTGCTGCCTTTAGGCGCTCAGTAAAAACAACTCTCCCCGAGTCGGGTGTCAAACCTCGAGCCCCCTTCTAGGTAGCCAATCCAAGTTCAAGTGCACTTGGCCTCTCGACCACGCTTCCCATATATAGTAAATCTATAATATAACTTTGCGATGCATTCACTGTCTTGTTATATCTATACTGGGTAGCTATATAGAATATAATTATCTTTACATTATATGTCTAGGTGTCTTTATATAGATCTAGATCTATTAAAAGAGTATCTAGATCTAGAATGTATTTTTTTTTAAGAAAAAGAAATAAAGAAATCATGCTAAATCTTTATATTGGTTTATATATAACTTTACTTTAAATAGTAACTAATTAGGCCTGTATAATTTTTTTTTTTTCTAAATGATGGTAATTGACAATTTAAAAATTGTCTCTATTGACCTTAATACCTTATTTTTCTTTATGACTCGTGGATTTTTTAAAATTTATATAATTAAATTACTTCAAGTATCACTAGTGATACTTATTCAAGATTGTATATAATTTTAGTGTCAGTTGTAAAAATATAAATATCTCAGTATATTAGATATATACATTTAATATTTCATTTTTATTTTCTTAATCTAGGCTACTTCAATGTTTAAATAATTACTTGATGTAGATCTACATTAAAATATAATATCAAGACTTAACAAGAATTTTGTATGATTGTTTACTGGACTCTTCTTTAACACATCCTAATTATAAGCTACTATCAGATTACTATCATGCCAAGACAAAGAAAAAGAAAGCTTTCATCATTTAAAAATGTGGAAGACACTGTTTTGTACAACTTGCATCTGATGATACTAATAAACTATGCCTTAAAGGATATGTATTACTCATTTATTTGCAAAATCAATCCTCCAAAACATCAACAGCTGAAATTGTTGCTTCCACATTTGGATTTCCCTTTACTCCAGTTTTAACTCAAAAAGTTCACAATTTAATTGAATACACCATTGAAAAGTACAAAAAAAAATTACAACATATTTGCCGGAAATTAAAAAATCTGTTGTGAAATTTTTCATCAGTTACCAAATACAACTGCTCCTAACCCTGATCTAACTCCACCTAAAGCTCTAGATATTTCAAATATTAACCAGCCAACTGAACTAAATACTGTTTCATCAAATTTAAGAAGCAATAATGAATTAACCCCTCCTAGAAGAACATTAAAAAGACGCCTTTCTTTAATGTCACAGGCAAGAAGTGAAGACAAAAGTAAATATAGAAAAAAAATGTTTATTAAAATCTCAAATCAACTCCCAGCCAACCCTTATTAAAACTCTAAGACAATCTATAAAAAGAAAAAATGAAAGAATAAAAAATCTACTAGGTAAATTACATGAATCTAAAATTCAATCTCTAAAAAGAAAATGTTTCAAATGTAAAAAACATCTAGCACACAAAAAAACTCACCAAGAACTTGTTAATAAAATTAAATCCTCATATAATAAAGAACTTGCTGAGAGGGACGCAATCATTACATCCCTTCAAAGTGATAAATTACATCTTGAATATGAAATTAAAGAATTAAAAGAAAATAAAGCTAGGTCCCTTAAAAAAAATTAAAAAAACTTATGATGTAATGACTAGATTAATGTTTTTTAATTGTCTTTTATACCAAGCCCCACCCTCTTCTATCTCCCCTATAGTAAGTAGTTTATCACAGAGATTGGGTTTTCTTCTCGATTGCGTCCCTCACAGAACCTCAGTAGACAACTTTGTAAGAGAACTTGGTGTTATTTCAGAACTACAAGCCGCTGAAGTTGCCATGAAAACACCACATCTAACTCTTGGGTTTGATGCCACAACCCAAGAGGGTGTACTTGTCAACTCAGTACATCTCACCACTCCAACTGATACTTTTGTTATAGCTTTAGATCAGTTGAGTGGTGGGAGGGCAGAGGATTATGAAAAACACTTAATTGAATCTATAAAAAATTTAGCCTACGTTTATTCTGATTTTCATAAAATTGAGTTTACCAGTTGCCATGATCAAATTATCAAAAATATTTCCAACACTAGAGTAAAGTGCGAAGTTCGAGCAGCCCCGATTTGTCAAGAGGTTTGAACAGTTCACTTTTTATTGCTAAAACTTTTTTATTTGAATGTTTACCAAATTACTACTATATTGCTACTGCGCATGCACCTTTTTTCTTTACTTCCGACACATACTATTTCCTTTTCCTTGTAAAGGCTAAGTTCATGGTGAGGTCAAACACAGGAGGTGTGGAATTATTCTTTTTTACTACCCGGTAGTGAAGGAAATGGGTAATGGGCTTAAGGCTATTTTTAAGTCTGATTGCTCATCAGCTTAAAGAAACTATTTGAAGTTGTGGAGGGTGGGAAATGGTGCAATGGATGGTGTTCTTGTGCTGGAGTAAAAAGAAAATGACTTTATAGTAAAAATTAAATATTAAAACATGTTTTTAGATATATTTTCTTTGATCTGTTCACACCTTCCATCAACCCGATCGAGCTTACTAACTGGGGAAAAATCTGCTCGAGGAAAAGTACGCTTGGCGATACTTACCCTACACCTCTTTGACTTCGTATTTAATTTTAACTAAGCCTAGTGATACATTAAATCCAATCTATATTGATAGAAAAAAGGACGAGGAATTCAGAGATACTATCAGTTTTTTCATAGGTCAGACCGTTACAGTGCTATAAAAATCCAAACTTGAAAATTGCTGCCAGCGGGCTTAATGCACTCGAATTTTGCACTTTACTCTATGTCAGATCGGGCATCTGTTAATCATGCTTCTATCGTAAGATTAAGTGCAGTATTGGACAAAACCTTAAATGAACTTAATCGTCACCTGCACCCAATAGAATCAAAATGTAAAAAAAAACAGTATACTTTTATTATGCATATCCTAATCTTTTTATATATTCAAAGCTTTTAGCTGTTAGGTAAAAATTAGCGAACTGTTACACATTTTCAGAAAACCCTTTACAATATAAGTGAAAATGTGTTAAAATTTTATATATTTTTTTAACCGTTGAGCCTATAGCAAAAATCTATATATCATTGGAAAGCTCAGAACAAGTGGTTTAATATTATACTATTCATAAAATTTAAAAATAAAAATAAATTAAAGTTTTATTCAATAAATTAAAAATAATGTCATATTGGCTTAGTTTAAAAAAAAAATAAAAAATTTTATAAATAAATTTTATAAAACAATATTATACTTCAATTAAGCACACTATGAGCTTTATTTTGATATATGGTTTTTAAATGTGCTTTGAAAATTGGTGAAAATATTAGCCATTTTCCTTCAATTTTCATAAAATCTGGTGTCATCATTTCCATTGACTTAATGTTAAGTGAAAATGCATTAAAAAAAAATATATTTTTTTATTCGCTGCACCTATACCAACAATCTATATATCATTGGAAAGCTCAGAAAAAGCACTTTAACAATCTGATATCATATATTTTTTTATTTTTTTTTTTTAAATTTTGTCACATACCTAGATTTATGATTTAGGTTTAACAGGAGTGGATCTGGCTAGTGGTTGGTGATTTTGGGATAATGCAAAGTTAATGTCATAATAACGAAGATTGATCTATCTACTGTCTGGTAGATCTTTATAGACTACAGAGAGATCTATATAGATCTAGACTATCTACATCAATTTTATGTTGCCTACCTTAGTTCCTACATTTTCAGCTCTGCTAGCTAACTAGGGATTTAGGGAAAAGAAGATGCCGAAACGTGTAATCGATACCAAAGTATTGAATGTTTTTTATGTGAACAACTTTAAAACATTTGCTCTAATAATATTTTATATTTCGCGAGAAATTAATTTATTTCAGTGTTTTCAAATAACACACCACAATAAGCTTAATGGCTTAATTTTAATCTTATCTAGGCTTTGTTTGTAGTGATGTATTTTAAAGTTTTAAAAAATTAAATATGAAATACATTTGCGCTTCATTAGCAACATGTGAAAAAATATTGTAAATTTATTGATATTTTAAAGTAAAATGTTTTTTTCTGAATTATTATTAGATTATTTTTTAAAAGTTGATTATAGATCTAAATCTATATAGATCTATATCCATTTAACTACTGATAAGCCCATTTTACTAGCCCCCCCCCCCTTTTTTTTTCCAAGTATCGTTAAAAAATAGCACAGGACTATCGATACTAATATATATTCATTTTACGATCCGGAAATTCTGTCATACCATGAATCTATATTGGTCTTTATTTGTCGCGGTTCCATTTCTATTGATTTAGATTCTATAAAGCCAGCTCTAGTCTAGATAAGATACGGTATAGATCTAGATCTACAGGCTATATTCTTTTCAGAAAAAAAAATTAATGATTACCATAGCAAATTCATTTTTCGTCGTCTTCATAGAATTAGATCAATGTAGTCTTGGGGAAAAGGGTGCGGACTAGGAAATATATAGATCTATAGCTTTAAAATAATTATGAATTTTGAAGTAAAAAATATGTACCGGTACTTCATACAGGTTTTTCAGACCAAAAGAAAATCCGCTGCCGAGGACAGACGCAGACGGCGGACAACGGTTTTGCTTGCCCTGGTTGTGGCAAAATATGTAGGTCACAGCTGGTGCTGCATAGCCACGGGAACCTAATGCATTCCTCCTTATCATGTACGGATTCGAAGACAAGCCTTAGGCCTATTATTCTTATAGGCTATATGGTTAATGGTTTTCCATTTAGCGAACACTGTTTAGAAAGATGATACATACATATTAGACATAAATAAACACCAGCACCAGGGACCAAGTTTTTAAATGAGAGAAAGTAGTTCAGCACCTAGCTTCACTTCTATATTTCCTGTTTAGAAAGGTTGCTATTGTTTAATCACAGTTTTTCTCTATAACTAAAAATGCTATTGAAAATCCGATTTTACCAACACTCGTATCGTTCTAAAAAGGCGCTTTTGATAGGGGCCTACTCTCACTAGCGGATCCAGATTGGGGGGGGGGGGGGGGGGGCGATTTTTTCCAAACCCTAACACTAACGCCCAGTAAACCTTAACCCCATGCATAAACCTGAGTACAGCATATATGTATATAGGGGCCTATATATATACATATGTGAGAATAAAATAAAGCAGTGTTTCTCAACCTTCATCGAAAAAAAAAGTCATGTTGAGGCCTTTCTCTTGCAAGCTTGGGAGTCTGGGAAAGCGCAGTAAACTTTCACAGTGGGGTTTGGGACAAAGCCCCGACGCCAAAAGCGTTTTCTTTCATTCTTCACTGCAGAAACGCATTCTCCTGACATCTACAGCTTATTATTCATTAGTGAAGTTCGGGTCGTTTTCTTTCATTCTTCACTGCAGAAACGCTTTCTCCTGACCTAAAGCTCATTATTCATCCTATTGTAAAGGACCTTTTGAATAATGTTGAAAAATATTCTAATATGAATTTATAGAAATTTACATATTTAGATTAAGGCTTTGAGGATCGCCGCCGAAAATAAAAATTCGATAAATAATATTCAATAAAATTCAAGCATAAATTGTGAGTTATAGCCCCAAATTTATTTAACTAGAAAAATGTCAGATTGAGTAACGGCTGGAAAAAGGCAAATACGAAAAGATCATCTGGGTTTAGAACTCATCTCAATCGTGACTCTTATACGGAAAATTTCGTTTGAATTAAAACTTTTCCAAAGCAAAGTCTTTCTTAAAATAATTATGATAAATTCATGTGAAATTACATAAAAGTCTGTAAAGGGGAGGGGCGGTAGAGTGAAAATGATTAATCCTCGCTACTTTTTATAATTTCTGCTAATGATTGCATTTGGCATTAAAGAATAGGGGTGGGGCAACTCGATATAAGAATTTAATTTATAGCATATATAAATTATATTAGTGACAGATTTTTTTTATTTTGTAATTTCTTAACTAAAATACAAAAAGTATTGGTTTGTCCGATGGGGGGAAGGTGATTGCATGTATCGCCCCTCCCACTTGGTACAACCCTTTTTCATTGTATATTTACTAATGATAAAATTTGAGATCAGAGTATTTATATTATATAGATATTTAACTAATTTTGTTCACAAACTTTGATTTCTTCATAAAAATAGTACCGCCCCCCTACTTGGAGGGCTAGAGTGGGAAGGGCAGTAGAAGCAATCGCCGAATCACCTCACCGAATCGGCTAAGATACCAGAAGTGTAGCGATATAATATAAAAATTATATTGTAATTAAACTAATTTTGTTTTGATTTCTAAATAAAAGGGTTTAGGTGGGAAGGGCAGTAAATGTATTCGCCCCCCCCCCCCACCACCAACCCAATCGGCTAACAGGGAAACGACATAATATAATTTTAAGTATCTGTTAAAATATCAATAACAAGTTTTAATTATATAGATATTTTATTGATTCTGTTAACAAGCTGTGATTTCTACAAAAAAAATTGGACCGCCCCCCCCCCCCGCCACTAAAAAGTTTATGGTGGGGGGGCGGGATTGATGCCATCGCCACCTACCCGTCTCACCAACATAGGCTACTAGAGGGGGGTGGCGAAATAATCTAAAAATAGGTTGAAATATAAATGATTAGTATATATTATTAATAAAACTAATACATTCTTATACAAATTGTGTGACTTCTTTACTAAAATTCGTTCAACCCATTCGGGGGGGGGGGGGGATCGCCCCTACCACCCTCCCCCTGGATCCGCCAGTGAACCAAAGTAGGCTACCTTGCAGACTTTCTGTCCCTACTAAGTAAATCTGATAGCAATAGCCTACTCACCACAGCTGCAATAATGATAATTGCGAAGGCATGCAGGAAGCAAGAAGAAAAAAAGATAAAACCCTGCAGAACTGAGACCTTAATTATATCTAGCTGCGGAACAAATAGAAAAAAAAGAGTAAAAGCATCCAAAGACTATCCCTTATGAAAAATTATTCCAAAAAAAAGACATATACCAGGCATTACCAGTTACATCTTCCCACTCTAGTGAGTATATGGTGTCGCAGGCCCGCAGCATGGGATGAGCATCTCAAACGAACGTAAGAAAATTAGACAAGGTTCAAAATATTGGCCTAAGGAAAATGTCAGGAGCAATTAAAACAAAAATGGGTCATAGTTTACTCTGATAGATCATCTGAAGAAGCCATCAGAAATGGAGGAGCTGAAACAATCATTGAGTGGCCTTATGAAGAAAACATAAATAAATAAATAAGTCCATTGCAACTACTGAGCTCACTAGAACTAGCAGCTACCACCAAACCATCCAAATACCCCAAACAGTCAGATTGTCTTCCTGACTGATGCTTCCTGGCTGGTACTTCAAAGCTTGGAAAACTCTTATGCCTCATATTTTAAACAACTCGGGACAGCCATTGTAAAGCTCAACAGCAATAGCAAGAAAAATGTTCTTTAATGGATCCCAACACACAAAGAGAAGTGTAATGAGAAGGCTGACACACTTGCCAAGAGTGGGAGAGCAAATAAGTAATAAAAAATTCTACTCTAACCGGAAGAAACGAAAAAATTAAAAGTGGGTAGAATATATAAATAATGGACAAGCTCTCACCCAAGTTACAAGAAAGACGACGTCTATTATAAAATATCCGACCTCAGAACTGAACACGATAGGATGCGACAACCAATATTCCGAAATCTGCAAATTGGGACCAGAGAAGTTTGCCCTTGTGGTGAATCACCAAAGAATGCCGAACATGTCCTTCAAAACTGCATTCTACCGAACAACACTCTGGCCACAAAACAGCATTGTCGTTCAATCGTCTCGATGGTCAGGTGTTCATACCTTGCCCTTTGCCACAGCACATGTTTGTTGTAATTTTTTTTACGTTTCGGATGCTCCTTCAGAGTTGAAGATGATATACCGGGTACTTCCTAGTCCAAACCTTGTAGAGGACGACGGGGGATGGCAGCGGGCAGGGTATGAACCCGCGACCATCGAGACGACCGAACGACAGTCTAGTTCGCATACCGCACGACAAGGCAGCCATCCTGAGCAATAGGTCTAAACCGCCTACAGGGTGCGACATCGCAGATCAATGTTGAGATCTTCTATAACGATTGGTCTCGAATAGACTCGCCGATTACCAAAGATAGAAAGCTAAGCTACATGGATCCCACACGCAAACTAATAATAAACCAAAAAGTTAGCGATAGGATTCCCATTTGTCAAGCAAGGGTGTTCCCAGTCATCCTGGCCTTTTTATATACCCTTTATTTAGACACCCTGTTAGAAAACATTAGAATAGATAAGATAAGGAAAATAGGAATAAAAATCCCGAGTCTCACCATCGTAATTAAAAGCAAGGCTTTTGCAGAAGACACCAATCCTTTCTCCTCATCTGAAAAAGACTTAGCTAAAGTTATAGGTAAGTTTGTATTTGTAGTATTCGGGAAGGCAAACAGGTCGAATATTAATAGGTCATCCTTTACGGAGTTGGGCAGGTGGGAAAAACATATTTACACACAAATTAACTTAAAAAACATTAGAATAGAAAAAGAAATAAAAGTATGTGGCATGGCTTGGACCAGCAGCCGAACACAACACTATACAAAACAGTGGGAAGACATACTGTACAAAAATCCATTTTCAAACATGGCAACCACTGACTTTGGAAGAGCAATATTAATAAATAATCTGATCATCCCGAGTATCTTAACTTATAAATTACAGACATTAAATTACTTCATAAGAGAAGATAATTATGTCCTACGTATTTTATGTGTCAATCTAGTCATGCGTGTTAACCAGTGACTTAAGCTCTGTTAAGTTGATGTTTTCCTAGCGGATTCAGGCAATGCTCTAGCGCATTTTAGAGAAGTAGGACTTGTACAAATTTGTACTAGCATATGGAATAAGAAATGTGCCAAGGAAGAATTAAAGTCATTGATTAAGATGGAAGACTAGATAGACCTATCTTGGAACACGCGTAGTGTGTAATCATCTTTTTTTTTTTTCATAAGAAGAAGTGTTTTATTTTTTTGTTTTATTTTAGTATAAAATAATTATTAAATATTGAATAATAAGTCTATATTTTTTTGTAAGAACTTATAGTGAAAATGTGTGTTATATTTGACATTTATATTGCAAAAACTTATATTTAGAATAATTAAATGATAAGCAATAAATGTTCAACTGTTTACGCAAGCACCATTGCACACTACATTGAAATATAATAATAATAAGAAACTACGAAATACAAGTTAATAATTTTTTTCTGCTTCTACCGACAAAAAATCCTTTAAAAAAAAAAGCTTATCATAACGGGAAGAACTCCGTCCTAAATGTTTGTTTGTTTGTAAAATGTTTTACATGTTTCGGATGTTCCTTCAGAGTTAAAGATAGTTTACTTCCTAGTCCAAACCTCCCGCAGGACGACGGGGGATGGGAGCGGGCAGGGTTTGGACCCGGGACCATCGATAAATCCAAACGACAATCCAGCGCGCAAACCGCACGACCAGGCAGCCGACCTTAAAACTATACCTACCAATAATGTACAAGTTATTTCCCTTATTCGATATCAAACAAAATAATTAATTACCAATAATTAATTGACTGAGTTGTTTTTTTTGTTTATTGATGCATGTTTTGTTTGGTACAATAAATAATTGCTTAAAATGTCAACTTGATCGGAGAATACGTGAGGGAAAAATTAAACTAATTTAAATCCAACAAATTCAGCCATATCTGTGAATACTGAAGTATTTGTTTCCCTTGTTGCTATTAGGCTAAACAAAATAATGAATTACCAGTAATTAATTGTCTAATTGGTTAATTTTTGTTTATTATTGATACATGTCTTGTCTATGCTAATGAATAATTGTGCGAAGTTTCAGCTTGATCCGAGAATGGGTGTGGGAGAAAAAAACGTGTTTTCTTCGTGCTATTTTAGACCATACTCTTTACAGGCCTGAGAGAAGCGGGGCATTTATATAGTCACAGAAGCTCATTACCGCTGCATCGTCCGCGAAGGGCATATCTCTTACATGGGTGGTTCTGATTTTAGTTCAGGCAATGTTTAGAAATCTGGAATGGAGGTAGGCCTAGTTGCATTCGGTAGATTTATCAAACTCGTGGTGGATTAGCAGTGACAAGAACATTCCGAAGAAGGTTTGGGCCATGACACATTTCCTTGTTTAACTCAGCTGATTATACTAAAACTTTCGGAGCAGGTGCTCACAGTACTCATCATATTTTGGTGAAAGGAGACAATTACGTACATTTAGCAGATTGAGTGGACAGCCTATATTGTCTGTAAAATTTCAAAGAGGCCATCTCTGCTGACTAGATCTAAGGCCTTATAGTCAGGCCAAGGAACGCAATGTACAAAGGCATCCTTTGTTCTCTGCACTTTTCCTGAAGTTAACGGATGGGGGAAATCATGTCGATTGTGTTTTTGTAGTTTAAATTGAGAATAATCACTCGAGTAAAGACTTTATAATTGTTGAAGTCGCTTAACTGTCACCTTTGTTATTGTACAGGGTGACTATCTTAGCATCCTGCAGGTATTGTGGAACAGCACCTTCAACATTTGCAATTTGCAGAGCAGTTTGTGCATAGTTTAGCTTAGTGTAGTTTGGCACTATTTCAGAAAATCGCGGGGAGGGGGGATACCATCGCATCAAAGAGCTTTGCGGCAGCCATGTTATATAGGTAAGTGAATTTTAATGCAAAGTTTTTAAAAAGTCAACTTTCGATTCTAAATCAAAACATGGAGTAGGAGTAGATCTATCTAGAATAGATCTAGAATAATCTAGGTCTAGTCTAGATCATATTTTCTCTATCAAAAAACCCTAACCCAAAGACTGAAAAGTACAAAGATTTACTAATGAACGACTGAAACCCTGACCTACAACATTGTATTCACTGATTCAGCATTGTCAACAAGTTGAACAACAACTATCAAGTCACCAGTCTAATTCTAATGCAAATGCCTCCATAGTCATAGAATCATCTCTATCATAATAGATGAATGAGATGCCAATTTAATGATGCCAAATGCTTTAAAATTTATTTGCCAAAAATTATTTTTTTTTTTTACAATTTGTACTGAGCAGATCAAGAATCTGGAACATATTCCTGGTCCAGGGTCTAAGTCTGGATTCCAGATACTAATATGGAGCATAGATATAGACATGGATCTATATCTAGCACAGATTGTTATTTAACTGATTTCAATGACCTACCTAGTAACATACACGAAATTTTACAGAGCGTTTGTAATTTTTCGTTAGGTGAAAATGCTGTTACACTAACACCCACGTTATTTTATAATTACATAATGTTGATTTTGCCAGTCTGCCACTCTTCCTTCGCTCAGTCACACCATGAAAATTATTTTCAGAACAATTTTGCTGATCACCCAAATATGATGTGCTTACACAATTTGAAATGCACCAAGTGCTTATTGCTGTGTGCATTGTCATCTATTAAAGGAGTGTTTAGCATGAGTTCAAAACCTAACAATGTTGACATAGTTGCAGATATTCAGCACAACAGTTTGCCCAATGACCTTCAGTTTGCCCCTTCAACATTTAAGCCATTGACAGCAGAACTAGGGGAAAATACAGCTGAGCAAAGATTAATTGGAATTGATCATGGATGGTATTTGAATGTTGCAAAATTAATGATTAAAAATGATGATCTGACTCATTTACTTGTAAGTTGATTATTTATTGATATATATTGTTAATACTAATAGCTTCTACTATAGTTTTTACTTAGTTAATATCTACATTTATCTCTCTATATATATATCAAAATATTTTAGAAGTATTATATATATTTAAATGGATTTGGACAACAATTATTTAAATTTATAGACTAAATGAAATGTTTAATAGTCTAAATATTATTTAATAAATTACAGACCTTCTTTCAAAGAACATAAATACATCCTATTCATATCTCTGTGTTAATATAGTTGTAAGAGTCATTGAGAAAATAGATAATAAAATCTACTCATTGGTTTTTCTGGCTGTCTTACTTATGATACCATTGATGATCCCATTGTTTCTTTATGGAATTAATTTTAATTGGCTTAAACTTGTTTTAAATTTTTCAAAGTTTGTATCAAATGTAAAGGAAAAGAAAAATCTTATGAAAAATTTATGGTGCCATATAGAGGGAAACCGAATGGAGGACTCGCACCAACCAAGAAATGTATCAGCTACATGATGACCCCTCCATAGTAACAGAAATAAAAAGGAACAGATTATGTTTGACATCCCAAAGGCAGACCACAAGTACAGTAGCTTGATGATGTAGAAGCAGATCTACCAACAGCTAAGAGTCTGGGCATGGAGACGTAAAACCCAGGATTGATCAGAATTGAAGGATTGCTAGAACAGGCCAGGGATCACTATGGGTTGTAGTACCACTTGGATGGATGGATCAAATGTGAAGAAGAGTCCACATAATTCAAAGTCTTTTAAGTCAAAGTTCCAATAAATTTTAATTCTTCTTCTTTGTCCTTATTGAAAAAAGTGGTTGTCAAAGTCAGTAATGCCTGGATTCTGACAATGTCAATAAAGCTTTGACAATTCTCCATATGCTGCACATTTTTTTCATCCAACAATAACAAGCCAGAAGTTTTGTGGCATTCTTCAGTTTTTTCACATGCTGATATCCATGTCACTCCACAACTCAAGCTTTCACAGCAGACATTCAGTTAATCAGACTTCACAGTAGAAACAGCTTCAACTTTTTGTATCCTTCCTGATTTGCTTCAATGCAATCATCTTCCTTACCATTCTACCTTTGAGGCCAGTGACTGAGTGGTAAAGCACTTGGCTTCTGAACTGGGGGTCCTTGGTTTGAATCCTGGTGAAAAATGGGATTTTCAATATTGGAATCTTTAGGGTGCTTCTGACTCCCCAGTTCTAATGGGTACCTGAAAATAGTTGTGGAAAATTAAAGGTTGTGCTGGTCACAAGATAACCTCATTAACCATGGGGACCTTTACATGATCTGCAAGGGGAACTTGCTTACTGTGCATCATTAAGGCAAATGTCTTTTAATAAATAAAATATTAAGGAAGTTATTATTATAGATTTTCAAATTCCTTGCTTGCTTACAGATGATGATTATGATAATTAAAAAAAACAATTACTTCAATGATTCATACTAATACAAATAAAATGTTGTTTTTTTCCAGATCAATTATCTTTTTTATGACTGTTTGTTTACATCTTATGAATCCAAAAAGGTCATACTAACAATGATAAAAGGAAGATTTATATCTGTAAGTACTAACTGCAAGTCAGTTCTTCAGAATACAAAATTTAGATAACTTTTGAACTGCTAGAGTCCCTTGTTTTAAATCATATCAAAGGCTCTTAAACAAATTTAAATTTGAGTGAAAAAAGTCATTAACATCAGATATAAGTTAAAACAACAACTAAGAGTCGGCAGCAGCAAAATTATCTCCTCTTTCCAAGTGTAAAAAGATGACACAGGGAATTGTTCTTATACACATACCTTGTAGTGGCCCTTGCAATTAAAATATGTTACATATAAGTATATTGAAGTAAAGAACCCCTTTCAGACTTTGCGTGATCTAGAGGACAAGTGTTTCTATGGTCAATAAAGGTGTCATATGTTCAGGACAATGACCAACTGCTTTTACTTTCCCCAACTAATGTCAGTTACCCATTAGAGTGTCGAGACTTGAAATTCAGATAGTCATATCGCAGTTTTCATTGAGACTCAAATCAGAGACTTCTCTGTTCAGAAGCCAAGCTTGCATACTTTATTTAAAAAAAAAAAGAGTTCACTTTTGGATGATGTGAAATATACTTTGCGGCCATTCTTTTTAAAAGCATGATGAAGTTAATTGTAAAATTAAATATTCAATAGGGCATGTAGTTCTTGAAAGAAAAAAAGACTAACTTTTTAAGAATTGTGTTTTATGCACTTTATTTTAAACAAAAGGATGTTTTTATAGGACCAAAAGTAGCTGTTGCATCTATTTTGAGAACAATGTAGGCTGTTTTTTAATTAGATTTTCATTTGGGCTTTAGTTGTTTGTTTTTTTTGTTGTATTTTTTAAGATTAAAACCTAACAGACTTAAATTTATAGACAAACTAACTTAAAAAATGTTTTGTAAAGCTTAGATTATTATACAAACCTATCAGATATGTCTCTTTTTTTCTCTAATAGGTTCAACAGATATTACTGGATATAAATAAACAATGCACATCAGGGTCATGTACAGCCTATATCAATGTGCTGAAAGAGTTACTTTCTCCTAAACTGTTTCCACAAGACATCATTGCAGAAACATTTATTCATGTTCAGTCTTCAGATTTCCTGTTAACCTTCTTAGCTTCCAAGTTTGATGCTGTGAAGAATACATTCTGCAATAATCATGAAGTCATCGAATATTTATCTCTTCTAAACAAAATTATTAAAGTTGGAGTGAAACAAAATGTTAATTGTGATAAAAATTCTGACTATTTGTGTTATGTTCTGCAAACTTCAGTGTTACCTTATGCAGATGTATTTTTTTCACTTCCTTTGGAACGAAAAGGTCATGTGACTTGTTCTAAATATTTGAAACTTTTGGGAGAGTTATTTGGTGTTGTGTCTAACCTTCAAACCTCAGTTCCTCGGAGCATTGTTGATTTGAGTAATATTTTGTGGCCACAGCTTCTCAATCATTTTCATGCTGCTTTTTCTAGTGGTTTGTTATCTAGTACTAATTTTGTCAGCTCTGAGAAGTGTCTCAATGAGTCATCTAGTAAATCTTCCATTTCTGTAGTCACCAAACTGATCATAGAAGTAAGTTTTAAATCTTGTGCTATTAGCTTGACAGAAACAAAAAAACAAGTTGCTTCTATTTCTAATATGCTTCACTCATTATGGCTTGAAATTGAACAACTGGTAACAGAAAGTAAAAAGGCAGAGACTTGGCTTCCCAACGTATTTGGAGATCAAGATGATAAATGGATCATCTCACTCTTTTGTTTACTAGTTATCTGGACAAAATTTAACAAGTAAGAAAAATATTATCCAGCTTTTCACTTTTGTGTGAAATAAAATTGTAAAAGTTATTTTTAAGTTATTAAATTTTAAGTTTATTCAATAGCTGATTTAGCTTTCAAATTTGTATAGATTTATAATTAACAAAAAAAAACATTTAACTTTTTTTATGTACCTAAAAAGTAAAAAAAATTACATAGATTTGCATGTTCTAATTTTTTTTTTATTTCACAGGGCAAAGCAAGCATTCGGTGCAGATTGTTCATCCAATTGTTTTGTGGAAATGGAACAGGTAATGCACACAATATGTCCCCACAAGCTTTTTTTTCAATTTGTCAGATTTATAAAATATGATCACCTGATACTTGCTGATTTCTTGACTTCTCCAGAGACTGAATTTTTAAATTATTTGGTTCTTTATTTGCATACTCTGATTGAAAACTGGGACAATGTCTATATTACTTCTACCAAAAATAGGGATAAAGCTGATGAAATTGTGACCTTAAGTGTCAACAATGAAAATGACAATTTACAAAGTTACAGAAGCTCAAACTGTACAATTTTATCCAAGGAAGAAACAAAGGCTGAATTTCCTTCAAACAGCAGTCATGCTTACAGTGCAGAAGAGAAAGAATCTCCCTATTTAGAGCTTATTAATAATGAGTCTTTCAACGAAAATAGTAAGAAGTCACTTGTGTTGTATTCAGATACGGACTCAGACGATGATACTTGTACAGCAGATTTAAATGTTCAGCCACAGCAAATGGACCACCAAGTAAAGCTGACAGGCAATAAAGTTGTTGACAAGCATGGTCTTGACAGTATTCAGGACACTGAACAGAAGGAAATAGTAAAAGTTATAGAAATGTTTATTCGTCTCATGCTGTACATTGAAAGACTTCTAAGCAAAAATCTGTTCCCATATAATGCTAAACCTTTACTGAAATTACTAGAGAAGGTAGAAAAGAATTATGAAAGTATTTCTAATGCATAAACTTTCCTTTTGCAAAACAGTCTTGAGGTTTATAATATAAGTGCTATTAGAGCATGGAATGGGTTGCCTGAGCTAGCCAGGAAAACCAGTGACTTGGCAGAATTTAAGTCATTCGTTAACATGCATGACTAGATGCATGATGAGTAGGGCGTAATCACCTTCTTTTTTGAAGTAACGTCTTTTTTATATAAGATAAGAAGATAAAACACTAAACCATAACTTACAAATAGAAAAATAAAACCTAATGAAATACTCAGAAAAAACGCAAGGATAGAGGCACATTCCTTATTCCATACGCTGGAACAAATTCGTACAAGTGCTCCTTCCTAGTGTCATTAGAGCATGAAATGGGTTGCCTGAATCAGCCAGGAAAACCAACGACTTAAAAGAGTTTAAGTCATCGATTAACATGCATGACTAGATTGACATATGAAATGCGTATGACGTAATTATCTTCTTTTTTGAAGTAACATCTGTAATATATAAAATAAGATATAAACATTGACATTTGACAAGAGCAACACCATTACTAAAATCATTTAAATAACACTAAAATTAGAGACACTACAAGACAGAAGATTAAGGTCACGATAGACAGAACATTGCTGCTAGCCAAGCAAGTGGGACCTGATCAGATTAATAGATAGACCTTGTGTAAGTTTAAAAACCTGATCAGAAATGTTGGTCAATATTTGGTTGTTTGGGCAATCGAGACATTGGAAAGTCCTAGAAAATAAATTTTTGTAAACAAGTAGGTAGAGAAAGATAGAAGCTTCAGAGAAAGGGTTAAGAATTTTGTAAGTCAGAAAATTCTTTAAAAGGCTTTTAAGAGAAGTAAAACTAGGCTTGATATAGGGATAATTGTTCATTGGTTATTAGCCATTGCGTGTCTGTAAGATAAGATAATTTTATTGGTCCAAATATGGAAATTCAGTTTAACCACAATTGTCCACCTCAGCATTACTGCTGTTACAATAACAATAAAAATGCACAACCAGCGCTTGATGGGCTCCACGTACGCCTCAGTGACAAAAAATGACCTAATCCAGCCATTATTTTATGTACCTTAGTTAACAGTCTTTGTCAGTCAAGCTATTCTACTATTCGTATGATTTGTTTAAGTTAATGTTGAATAAGAATTTTGTTCATTGATGAAATATAGAGTCTGTAGATATTAAACTCAAGAAAAGTTTGTATGCAACACTGTTTCTTCAGTGTATTTTTTTGTATGCAGGCACGGCCAAACCTCCAAATGTTGGGACAGTTGGGTTACTTTGAAAGACAAAACGTATAAATTATTGTGTGAACAAAAATAAAGTTCCCACAGCATCAAGCATTGAATCATACCTTACAGATAAACATTTAGTAATAAAATATTCTGTAATACATTCTTCTTATTCTATGTGCTGGTACAAATTCATATTAGTTTAACACTTATAGGCCTAGAACTTAATACAATCTTTTTTTTTTTTAAGATTTATTAAAATATCGTTGTTTATTGTCATATTTCTATTTTTTTTTCACTGCACTGTCTAATAAATATAGTATTTTAAAAAATTAGGTATACAGGTACAATTCTTTAAATAATTTACACTAGTAACATTTAGCTTACTAAGCATTGTAAGGATATCATTATTATGCTTCAGAAAACATTTTTGTTACAACCAAAATTCATGATTGCTTCTTATATACTCAGTGGCATTGAAAGGAATGCTCAATATCTCAAGTATTAACGATTTTTGTTTTTTTAACTGCATATGAAGCTGACCAACCTTCTTTTGAATATATATATATATATTTATCCTACAAGGATGGCTGCCTGGTCGTGCGGTTTGCGCGCTGGACTGTCGTTCAGATTTATCGCTGGTCCTGCGTTCAAACCCTGCCCGCTCCCATCCCCCGTCGTCCTGCGGGAGGTTTGGACTAGGAAGTAACTATCTTCAACTCTGAAGGAACATCCGAAATATGTAAAACATTTTACAAACAAACAAGCTGATACACTTGCTTTACTATGGTGAGATTGTTTATTTGTTATCTGTCATTTCACTCAGCATCCTTAACTTTTTTTTATGGTTTGCAACTTACAATGGAACGTGGTGCATTATAGATCTAAACTACCTAGCATTTACTGTAGCCGAGGGGGGGGGGGGGGTTTCCTCTGGCTTTTTAAAAAATATAATCCCAGCATTTTAAGGAAGCTTTTGGTCTTGAAAAGCTGCTCCCATGGTGACGTGTAACCTATATGGCACCTGGGTCTGACTGTGACTGGAATTGTGGAATATTCATGAGACAATGTGGCGTTGGCCAATGCTCCATTCTCCGCCATTTACAGAGCTCTCCTAAAGAAAAGTGTCTGTAGTACGAAAGTTAACGTGGGTTGTGCCTCGTGGATCCAGATCCTTCACGCTATCACATTCGCTAGTTTAAAAAATAAAAAAAGCTCATTATGGGTATTTAAGTCCTCTAGTAGAGCTGTAGTAAGACATGGACCTTCGTCTGGAGTAGTGCAATGTTATTCGCCTAAGTGAAATGCAAGAGAAAAGGCAGTGGGTTTATTTTGCTCTTGGTCATTTCCGAGATCCCGATACCCAACGGGGGAATATCGTCACAAAGTGGAGGTTTGTAGTGAGTTTCTTTTCTCCTATTTTCCAGTCTACAAAAGAGCTTACACTTCAGCAGCAAAAATTTTTCAAGACAAAGGGGCCAGGTAACACTCCCCCCCCCCCCCCACACACACATAGGCCAACTTTTAGCTTGTGAATTCTATATCACCAGCTAATTTCCCTTCCCCCTTTTTTTTTAAAGTTACCTCAATTCTACGTTAAGATAGATGTCAGTGTTTACCAAGCATTTTTGTCTTGTAGACACCTTGGCTTGTTTTGGCTGTGTCGGTAGACCTCCCCCCCCCCTTAACTAGTAGGCCTATTGCATATTTGCAAATTCAAATTGTTGTTTTTTAATTTCTAACTATAGGCCTATTGAATTAAAGAGAGTAAAAAACCCACATGTTTTGCAGTAGTCTATAGGTATATTTATTAATGAAATTCAAATTAAAACAAACCGAAATACATTTTAATATGTATTAGGGGCCTATATAAAATGACTTAGCACACAATAAAAGCTTGCGGTGATCGATAGTAAGATCAAATTTCAATATTGGTCTTCAATTTAGTTCGCTTTCATCTCGGTTATGGATGTCTAGTTTGTTTCTTCTATTACTATGAAAGGACGTTATAACATGCAGAAACCTCTTTCCACTATAGATGAACATAGAAAGCTTTCAGAAACTTTATGGCCATATTCCATAATTATTCCGAGTAGGTTGTTTTTTTTTGTAATGTTAGTCAGAGACCCGTTAGAGTTGGGTGGACTCGGGAGCGCCCAATTCAAAATCCCAGTCTTCACCTAGATTCAAACTTAGGATCCTAAGTTCGCAAGCAAAGCGCTTAACCACTCAGCCACTGCGCCCCCCATGACTTCGCAAGATTGGCAGTTAAATAATGGAGGATGAAGAGTTTGTAAATTGGAGTATATGTGCCTGAAACAAATGGCTCTGAATCATGGAGGATCTTCAGAATGAGACTTGACTGTGAATGTCAAGTATATGTAGCCTATATGGTAAAGTGGAATTGTTTCTTGTTAAATGACTCACAGTCCAAGTGTTATACTTTATTTATTCAGTACTTGCGCTTATCGGATCGTTTCAAATCACAGAATAACTACTTTCAATACACTATTAAACGTTACACAATTCTTCTGAGGACAGGTATGATTGGGTGCCCCTCATATGGCATACAATTTATGGGTTGGATTGTATAGAAATGCCCGGGACGATTTTAAAATTGACACCAAGCCCGCCCTTGAGAGAGAGACAGAGATATCGCGGAGATGGGGTTTAGTGCGGTAGAGGAGAACTGACCCAATTATTAAATCACTTTGTGAGTAGGCCCGGCACCTTCGGTAGGCCTACGTAAAAAAAACAACAACTGTTTACTGCTAGCCTGTACCACCTCGAAAACAAAGAAATGTTGAAGTAAACAGTAAACAAAGGTCATTTATAAAGATTTATACAAGTTTGAAGGTTCAAATAGAACTGGGAGCATAAAGAGATGCCTAACCCCCAGAAAATTAGTACCTTACTACTATCTGTTTGAATGAGTTTGAAAGCATTACTGTCAAGGAAAAATATATTCTACCCTGATTCTTCAGTGTATCCAAGTAATGTGTTCAAGTCTACGTAGACTCGACATGGAGGCACCTCTGAATCCGCATGCCATGTAATTTGGAGGAGACAAATTCTATTCTCCAAAACAACTCGTGACAGATTTACAATCACAACAACTGGATTATTGTATAAATTGGCATTTTTGATACCTATATAATAATAACAACAATAGGGTTATTGGATAAACTGGTCACCTCAAGAATCTATTGCCAATCACAAACTATTAATTGGCGAATTCGACATATGCTATAAAATACTTAAGCACCATTCAACATTTATTCTGCAACCTTTGACGTCTGCCATATTGTTATGACATCTTTGCCAACATGGTTGATCAGTCCGGGTCTTGTCCTACTGAAGAAGAACATTGGATCGTCTAAATATGATCTATAACAGAAGAAGTTGATTTAGCAACATGCAACTTTCAGTACGCTGTTATCCGAACACCAAACGGTCGAAAGGAAACAGTCTCATTACGAATGTTAGCCCCTAGTGAGGAACAAACAGTTATAGAAAATGAGTGGAACAGAGCTTGATACTGACTGCCCTGTGCAAAGCTCACTTCCCAGGAATCAGCCTACTGTTTCTAAGATGTCAGAAGAAACCACCAGCACCACTGAAGACATAGTCAGACCGTCGGAAACTCAAGCAGATGAAATTATACATAGATACAATCTTAGAGTAAGGAGAACTAGGCCCAATTACAAAAAGTTCATCTAAAACTAGTCTCCAAAATAACATTTGTTTATTTTACGATCTTCATTTTACTTTTTGTCACTTGACTTTAGTAAAATATTTGATCTATCATGTTATGTTACAACATGTCATGCTATTCTACATTGTTTTTCTATTATTGTACTTTTACTTACTTCTTTCATTGTCAATAAAACTTGTAAGCACAACTTGAACTGGGGGTGAATGTTATAAAAAGTATATACTTCATCGGTTGTCATTCTTATGTTTACATGTGCTTGTAACTCGTCCGTAAGAATGTGTTCACGAAATGTTACAGATAGGTGTGTTGTGTAGTTATTCATCGTGTTAAACTAAACGGACATGGTTTTCGACTCTATTATTATTATTATGTTCATAACACATATCTACCTAATGGGGCTACATTTTGGGTTTTTAATTTGATCAAACTGATAAAATGTTAGGATCTAGCTTTAAAACTTGATGCATGAGGACATGGACCACAGATTAAATACAAACTAGTATAAGTTATTTATATCAAAACCAATGAAGAAATTAAAATAATGTGAATTTGTTTCAACAATGCTGGTTTATTGTACAAAGAAAAAAATTAAAGGCAAAAAAATCTTTATTAATTCATACACAAACACATGATTCAATTTAGAAAAATGGTATGTTCTCAAATCATGTGAAATATAAGCAGTATAGCAACACATTAACATATGATGCATAAAATGACTTTTATAATGGCAGTACCAGTCACACTGAAGGAAATGAATAATTGCATCAAAGTTTTCACCTATTAATTATTGGTCAGTTAACCTTCATAAACTCTGTAATAATTTGTTAGGCTTTGCTAGTTTACAACAAGGAATTTGGAGCGTAAAGTTAGTATTAAATATGTTTTTTTTTTTTTGTTTTTTGTTTAGGGTTTTGTTTTATAAAGCAGCAAGAATGTTATAATAATATAAAAAAGACTAGAGTAGGGAAATGAAATAAAAAACAGTTCTTATGTTGGCGTCTTTGAAGGCAGACTAGTTTTGGGTTAATCCAGAAGTTTTTGGACTATTCGGTTAGCAACAGGGACAGCATAGAGGGATTCTTTTCATTACCGGATTAAATGTTTCAATAGTCAACACTCTTGATTGTCTCATTTCTTTGTTCAAAATCAATCACTAGAATGTAGCTGTAGTCTAGAAGTGTTAATAGCAAAACTGTATGCAAGGAAACAACTAATTCAAATTTTGTAGTATAAGCCTTTAGAAATTATTACAAATAAGTTTTTCAACTGATTTTTGAAATCGCAAGAAGAAATATTGAATTACAAGATGAAGCTATATAATATATATTAATTACAAGCTAGAGTCATTTATTCATTTCATTTTTTTTCCATACAAATGTAGTCAATGCAGTCAACAGTTAACAAAGCTTCAAAAGGAAACGATCAAACAAATACAGGAAATAACCAACAGCAGAAGAAAGATCACAGAAAGATAAAAAAAAAGAAGGCAGTTATAGTAATTGTAATAGAAACATACTATTTTGTTTCAATTTGAAATTATGTCAAAAATATTTCTGAAAATATGGCCACTAAAAATCACTGGGCAAGATAATGAAGTCCCGAAAACAGCAGCAAAAGAACTATGCAAAATTACAGCAATATGAAAACAAATTTAAGAATTAATATCTTGATTGATCCCAGAGGTTTCCTTTGTAATGTCAGTACAAGCAGTGTTGGAAGTGACTGAAGTGTCATGAAGACATTGTGGATGATTTTGGTCTCCAGGAATGCTCAATAAATCTTTTGTCACTGGCTCTACTACAGTCTCTAGTTCCTCACTTTCTCTGTCTTGCAGCTTATCAAAAGTTTTAACAAGTTGTTGTGCATATGAGTTGGTACACTCTAGAGAATCAAGCAGAAGATTGTCTGCAGACGAGCTAGTAAGCTGTTGCTTATCAAACAGATTATTGCCTGCACATGGGCTTTCAAGCTGTTGTTCATCAGACAAAAGATTATGTGAAGAAGGTGATTTTTCAGAAACAGACATAAAGCCATCATCTTGACAGACTGCAAACCTGACAGACTGTGATGCGTTGGAAAGGACAGACATTTCTGATGAATCCTTATTTAATAGCTGAGGATTAGACGAGTTACTTTCTGAGCTTAAATTCTTTAAGCTTAAACAATCTTTACAATGCCTAGTGATGATGACATTGTCTCTATCAAGTAAATATCTCTCAGGACTAACATATGGAAGAAAAACATTTCCTTCATCAGTATAGATAGTAGGTTCCAACTTGACAGAGGATGATGCTGAAGGATGTATGGGTTTTTCCATAGTCAACAATTCAACACTGATGTCATTCTTAGGTTTAGGTACTGAGCTTTTTTCTTCTTTCTTGGGTATAACCTGAGTTAATTAGAAAGTTGAAAAGTTAAAATATCTTGTGCAGGAGCAAAATTAAATTAATATTTAGTCACTTGTTTTTGGCAGGAAATCACTTTTTGGTTTTGGGACCAAATTTACTAATAACTAAAAAGAGATAGTCACTACTGAGTAATTTGAAGGAAGAACAAAATTTAAACCTCCATCCATAAATGCCAATATATAAATTCTCCAGCTCTTCCAATCCCAACTCTCTCCTGAGTACATGACATCCATAAGGCAATTTACAAAGTTGCTGAGCATAGTACTACAATGTGTGGCCAGAATTTAATTCATTTCATTTTAGAATATACTGTCACAACATTTGTGGAAAATAAAACTCTATATAATAGATTTTAAAAAAATAATTCAATAAATTTGTATGATTATCTTTACATAATGGATGATAAATATTTTGATAATTCAGACCTTGTTTGTATGACATGATACTGAACTGATTACTAAGTTTGAAAAAGGAAAGGACAATCTATTCTCCTCTGCTGTAGTTGACTAATCATTTCAATGAACTTTTTGAATACTGGTAAATACTTTAATGATTTAACTCTGCCAACATGATTTGAATAGTGTTACATAAAACTGCAAAAAAAGATCTTGAAACCAAACAGAGCTTTGTTAAAATGTTCCATCTGTTAATTTGTGGTTGGAAAAAAATCTGTACATAAAACTTCCATAGAAAAAACTTATGGACAGGATATTCTCATGTATTTTACAATAAATATGCGCTTTGAATTCTGATAAAACATGTGTATATTCCTTCAGACTAGGTAATCCTCACTTTGATTCCAAACAAAAAATGCTTGCTGCATATTATTTTTTCAATTGCCCCATTCAAAATTAGCACATGGGGTCTTTCAAAATTTTGGTTAAAAAATATCTGAAAGTATAAAATCTCATTTCTGTGCAAACAATAATTCAGATGACCCATCTTGTTAGCTATACATTGCTAGATTGCACAGAAAAAAAAAAGCATTCCAACAAATTTAATAATGTTAGAATTTTGATTTTGGATCTCAAAATGTAAAAATAGATATTTCACTTAGCAGTTCTCATTTAAATGTTGTCAAATGAAAAAGAAGAGATGGTGTAAAAAAAAAATAAAATAGATTTAAAAAAATGCAACCTTGAAAGAAATTGGTCAAAATGAATGGTCCAATAAAAACAATTCCAGTATCATTAAATAGTTGAACAAAATTACAGCATAGAAAAATAGATTAAAATGTCAAAAAGATCAATTTAGGCTATACCAGGACCGTCCTTAAAAACAGTTTTAAAAAAAGTGAGCACAAGATTCCACAGTATATATAAGGGGGCAATCCAATTACCCTGAGTACCGGATGTACAATAAGTAGATAATTTGTTAGTTCCTTGACAACAGTATCACATCTCACATAAACAATCCATAAAAAAAATATATAAAATCTTCATGTAAATGTATAACAGAAAAATTTGTCATGCAATAAACATTCCCTGAGTAGATTCATGCAATTGACTATATAAAATATTATTGAAAATCTTCCCTGAGAAATTTCACAGAGCATGGATTTAAAAAAAAATGAAGGATATGTATAAGGGATCAATGAGTATTTACAGATATATCATTGTGGATTTGAGTATTTGATGCCAAAAACAAGGGATGCAACACAATGTCTCATATAACAAACAAAAAATGTCTTAAGAAAAGTTAACATTGAAAAGTAGTTCATACACAAAATATTGTGAACTCTAATTAATGAACTCTGTTATGCACCTGGGAATTGATAACTAATCCAGTGGACTGAGCATTTGTATCTCTCTCTGTGATAAGACGCTGAGCCCAGCCCAGTAGTATGACACTATTTAAAACTTTGGCAGAAATCAAGCTGAAACAATAAGTTAATTATGATAAAAAATACATATTTAATGAAATACTTTATCAATATGACTGAAGAAAAAGGATGTCATATACAATTATTATTATTTTAATTAATACAATCACAGAAAAAAACAAAACAAAAAAAAACCTAACAAATTTAATCTTAAATCCAAACTCATGTATAAAAAATCAAAATAAGCTCTAAGGCTCTTGATCCATTTAAAGCCTCCTAGAAACAAAACTACTATTTATGCTGCTACACTTGACAGTGTACTGTGCCAGAAAGTCACTTGTTAATCTCCTCTGTCAATTTAACTCTAAACTGTTTTTTTTTCTGTTTCCAATATATATTATTTCATACAAGCTAAACAGAAGGTATTTAGAAGATTTACTGAAACCAATATCATATTTTTAATTTTTAACAAAAAAAATACCATATATAAAAAGGCAATAGAAAATTTCAGATTCTAAATAATTGTGGAGCTCTAAACAAAATGAGATTCTAGGAGGGAAACAACTTATTACTGAGCAGAAAATTCTGGAACACTACACTACTAGATGTTGATAGTACTCTGATAAAAAATTGAATTGATATTCATGAATTGTGTTTAATATTCATAAAATTCATAGCAACCTACCACAAGTAAAACAAAAATACAAGAAGCCAAGCAAGTGGGCCTGTAATGTTGAAGGACTTGGTACAGACCATGAACAGCAAACATATGAGTGGCATTGGAGTGAAGCCCATTCTTCTACACACTTGATCACTAAAGTTGGTAAAAGCCTTTTTTTTTTTATAGAAAGAAATGTTAGAATAATGAAATATTATCCATTTATAATCATGGGTCATTTAAACAAATAATTTTGTTTTAATTTGTTACTTATCAATTCAAAATATCATTAAACTTATTTGCCCCAAATAAGGACATAATTCACTAAAACAAATAGCACAGGAAACTCAAAAACATTTCCTAGCTTATTAAACTATACTAAATGATGAGAAGCTATCTTAAAAGATAGACAATTTACTAAAACATTAAACCTCTCAGTTTTGAAATAAAATTAGCTTAAATAATACAAAGATGCTGTCAGTAGCTAATTGACCAGCTTGGTAAGTTAAAGGTGATCAAAGTCAGTAAATATCAAACACATGAAATCAGTCCTGTGAAGTTTGACACATTTCTTGCTACCCCATTAAAGAAGCAAACAATTACTAAAGTTTTAATAACAAATTCTCACATTCATACATATTTCTAAGTCAGAAATATCATTGACAGGAAAATATACATCTGAATACAAAGTTACATATTTAGGGGTATGTGTGTCCACCCAGTTCATATGTACCTGACATTTGTAGGTAAAGTTAAAATGGATGGTTGTTGTTCTGGCATAACTAACAAGTGCATTTATCATCAACCACAGAATCAGGTATTTCCTATTATCTTCCCAAGGACTGCTATTTCTTATAGTGAGCCTTTCATTTTTATCTAAAACCAACTTTTGATTTTAAATCTATAAAAGATATGGGACTAAAGATGTACATGAACTTATTTTGTTAATGAAAAAATCAACAAACGTGTTACTATTTTGAAACAACAATGTTTTTTAAAGATTATAATTTTGTTGCAAAGATTTAAGAATTTAAACAACAATAAATTCAGCATTCAAACAGGTACAAAACTATACTTGTATCAATGAATGTATGGCATAAATCAATTTTATTGCACTTATGTTGAGCCATTTTTGAGTGTCCATGCAAATATTATGTAAAAAAAATACTATAATGTAATACTCACATGTTTCTTTTGACTTGATGCAATATCTTGAGCCAAGCCAAGCGCAAAGTCTGCATAGGACTGAACATTAAAAGAAATATATTATCTCAAATTTATTTCATTTGAATATCTTTTTTATTTCATTGAACATAAAATGAAAGTTATAAAAAATGTTACCCTTAATCAAAGAAAATTATAATTTATAATATGGTCATTTATAAAGGGATTGGTAGAAAAATAAATCCAGTATGTATCCTAACACACTTTTCAAAAAGTGTTATAATGTTTTCTTAAGAAAATCTATGGTGCAATACAAGATGAAACAGGATGAAGGACACGCACTAACCATGAAATATCAATTGTATGAAAATCCACCGATAGTGACAGAAATAAAAAAGAACAGACTACATTGGTCAGATCACCTTGATAGAATGTCAGAATGGAGGGATGTGTTGAAGCAGATGGGATGGATGAATGTTATAATGTTTACAGAAACGGAAAGATCAATAATGAAATCAATCTGCATATCGCCAAGGTCAGTGCATCCTATGGCAGATGTCTAAAAATGTCTGGAACAGACAAGGTATCACCACAAATACAAAGCTAGAGATCTATCGAGCTGTCATCCTCCCTACATTGCTCTATGCCTTAGAAATGTGGACAGTGTAAAAAAAAAATGCAAAGAAAAATACTGAATATCAAATGGCAAGAAAACTCTTCAGGGACACACTCAAAGCTTCTCTGAAGGCGTTCAGCATAGACCCAGCCACCTGGGAGACAAGAGGCACATGACAGAGCATTATAGCATCGCGCTGTGAAAGCTGGCAGACAGGTTGCTGAGGAAAAGAGAACAGCACTGGCAGAAGAAAAATGCCAGAGAAGAAAAGCAAGGCCATTGACACTAGCTCCTGCCCAGTGTGCAGCCGAACATTCCGGGTTCACACAGGTCTAACCAGCCACATGAGGAGGAACAAAACCCCAGTGCAAAGCCCTCAGCTCCCTGGATGACAAAAGTGGTCATCATCGAACCACGATGGATGAACTATATATAGAATTAATTATAGAAAATAATGTTACAACATATTACATATTTGTTTTTGTTTTTTTTGCTTTATAAAATTACCATGAATAGTAATTTATAGACGAATACTGAAAGCTAATAAAAATGTATGCAAAGAGCAAATAACTTACACTTGCTGAGAGCTCATTGAACTTGGTGATAAATGCATGTTTGATCCAGTCTACAATCACTTCTACCAACATAACAAGAGCTGCATCCTGTAGAATAGGGAACGCTGTATCTGTGGATAGAGGTAATGAAAGCATAAAACCCTAGATTGGTATCTTTAAAAAAACAACAAAAAAACCCCACCAAAATGAGAGCTATATATTTTATAACAAGGACTTTTGAATTCCTTAACAAAAGCTTAAAATAATCCTTTAAACATTAGGCAGTGCCTCCTCTAGTGTTGAACAAAAAGAAACTTCAACTTTAAAATCTATTATCTGCACCAAGTCTCACCCCATTTCCATTGTAGTTCTTTCATATTTCTAATAAATACAAATAACAACAGCACTAAGTAATGAAACCGTTCCTTCACATCACTGTAAGTTATTTGACACAAATTGTTCTTGTCAAGTCTTTTGAACAGGTTTCCTTTTATCTCCACAAACTGTGAACAAAAAAAATTATATTTAATATATTTTCTCTGAAGCTTTCATTACATAGGTCATCTGATCACTAGCGTCTTTTAATTTAATGTAAATAAAAGAAAAAAACAACTAATAAGTGGTTTAATGAATCCCTTTTTCAGGTAATAATGAGTGCATGTGTTTGTCATTAACATACGTTTAAAAAAAAGATGAATAATTAATTTTCAGGAATAAAGTTTGATTCAAGCTAACACATTGAAACCAAAGCTTAATATGCATGCTTTAAGCAAATCAACCAAATTTTTATCCAAATAGTATTTATCTTTATCAGACTTGTGAATTCTCCAAAATGTAAAGTCTAGGGTAAATAAGTCATTAAGAATGCCATGCCTTCAAATATCAATAAAAATCTTTTAATGGTTTAACACATTATATCACTACAGACTATTATGTAATGAAGGAGAGATCTAAACAAAACTATAGACTATTGTGTTAAAAAGGATAAAACACAGACTAAGTCCAAACTGTTGTATAACACAGATGATGTTTTAATAGTGAAAAGGCCACAGTTGAGTCTCTGAGTCTCAATCTATAAATCCTGTTATCCCTATCAAATCCTAACACCAACTGACTTTATTTACATAAGTAATCTCTAACCCAACTAAGCAGTGACGTCAGTAAAGTCGCGTTCAAAGTCCGTCAACTATGGCGCGTCTCTACACAAACTAATAATACTAAGTGTCTCACAATGGATGTAGGCAGTGAAACAAATGACTTACATTGTTAGACATCATAATTGTCAGAAGATTTTTGTTGTGGGAGTTGAAGGCTACATTAAGAATAATGGCTTGTATGAGTATCATCACTGTATGGATTACTTGGTGGAGTCAAGTCTATACAACTGATTATTCTTATAAACAGAAGTAAAACATTATCAGCTATAACAATATAAGGATAGATAAACTTGGTAATTAGCCAGTATAGTATACAGTTTCGTAGTATAGGTAAAGGATACTGACATATACGATAGCAAATATTAAATGAAAAATGGTTCCAAAATGTTCTCTTTTTCTTCCTCTGGGTTCAACAGCTGTCCAATACAGACTGTCTAAAACATCCTGACCAAAGCCTGATACAAGTTTGTCCATCACCTGTTTGAAATAGATATTTACTCCAAAGTATAATTTTGTTTAAAGATCAATAGCTTCAATTTATTACTTTGTGCTCTTACAGCAATTTTAAAGCAGGTGGGATCCATCTGGGTCATCTCAACCAGGTCCACCTGGAACTTGGAAATCATTTTCTTTTACAAAGCAGGATACATTAAAAATGAGCAGTGTGGAAAACAGTTGTTTTTTTAAAGCAACAAATTAATCCATATAAACTTCTATTTCATTTATTTATGCTTCTACAATCTCTTTTCTTTTCTTTCCATTATCCCAACTGTTTTATTATTTGATATCAATATTTTACACATTTACAACGATCCAAGCGATTGCTGAGTCTTGTCCAAGGTGGAATTAGTCACCTTGTTTTGCCTTATAGTAGATTTTTTTTCTATCACATATTGAAATGTTCACAAAAGTTGATAGGTACAAGGTTCAATAGTTATTAAACTGAAAATGCAAGACATTATTATATAAATATATATTATATATACTTACATCCAACATATTATAAAAGACATAGAACTTGACGATCGACTGTCCTCTGACAATATGATAGATCATAGACATATCAATATAGCTGGTCATGAAACAGCTTATGACCAGTATCAAGCCTTTTAAAAGATCACAGATCTGTGCAGCATCCAAAATAGGTCTGTCTCTACAAATATAGACATTTTAAAGAAATAGGCTCTTAATAAATTAAATTGTTAATTAATTAACATATACTCAAAAGTTAACATTGGAAAATAAAAAAAAAAGATTACCCGATAAATATGACAGTGCAAGGATATGTCAGCAATCTAGTCAGAGCTACCAAAATACGCAGAGGCAAAAATGTGACCATGTATAAAATGGAATCTAAACATTGTAAGAATCCAAAAGCACAGAACTGTAAATTAGAGAAAAAGTTCAAAGCTATTAAAATCATAATATTACATAATTCACAATTGAACAGAAAAAAAAAATGTATTCTGTGCAGAGTACTCTGGAGAGAGGGCTGTGCATTGTTGGGAGAATGAAATATAGCTTTTGTCATTGCAGTGTGTCTGAAGAAAGGAATTGTCCCTATTGGCATCCCCCCCCCCTCCTTCCTAGCTTACAAAAAAAAAAAACCATAACAAGTGAATATAATCTTTTAGCTAGACAAGTGAAAATGGATACAAACAGGAATGAGATACTGTCTATAAATGTGAGGAACAGATGAGATAATACCACGAGTACCAAGCATCTATCAGGCTGTCAACCTCCTAACATTGCTCTATCCTTCATAAATAAGTACAGTATGCAGAAGACATGCGAAAACTGAACCACTCAGAAAAATACTGAATGTTAGATGGCAAGATAAAATATGTAACACTGAAGTCCCCTGAAGAGCAGGCAACACTGATGCAGTCTCAATCGTGATGGGCAGGCCACGTCTGTAGAATGGAAGCTCCTGCATCCCTTAAAGACTCCTCTATGGCTAGCTACGGGAAGGAAAGCAAACAAGGTGGAGAAAGAAAATTTTCATGGACACTGTCACGTATTACGAATTGAATTCTACTTTTAAATGGCTTGCCTAGGGGAACGTGACAATAGAAAAGCAGTTGTGTCACTTATCTTAAGTCTGAATTTAATCAAAGACTTACAATGAATAACAAAAAAAAAAATGACACAAGAAATCGGAAGGTAAAATATCAACTTAATGTTTAATCAAATATAAAGTTACAAGAAAGAAAAACAAACATTTACTCAATACAGAATTGATGGGTTGACCAAAACCCTTTTACAAAAATGGCATGTAAAAATATTACAATACAAGAGTTTGAAAATATAATTACAAATACAAGCAAGCAAGGCCTTGGAAAAAAAAGAAAAAATCTTAACTTACACGATCAAGTGGTATACCACGCACGGGTCACGCAATGTCTCCGCTATTCTGTCTCACGGCTGTCTCCGTATGTCTGTCTGTCAACGTTACGCGGGCGGTCTTTATATAATCTACCGCGCGTCGATCTCAAGACAAATCTAGTAATTTCTAGAACCAAATAAGTCATCAATTTCCCAGATCTAGAACGCTCTTCAAAGAGACAGAAAAAAAAAAAAAAAAAAAAAAAAAAAAAAAAAACCCTCCTTTCAACCAGAGGTACACACACAGTTCAAGGACTGGTCACTGTCTGTGTGGCTTGACGAATAAAAAAAAAACTTATTACACAAGGGGCAGACAACCTACCCGTCTCTCGACCGCAACAGGTCAGAAAAAAAAAAACAATACCTAGATACGTAACAACACCCTCAAACCTCTATGAAAGCTTTCAACATTGACCCTGCCACGTGGGAGAGGAGAGCACATTATATTTTGAGCATTGTAGCAACTGACACAAGCTCAAGCTGGAATAACCTTCCAAGTGTGCAACAGAATTCTAGGATCACCAGCAAAAAGAGAAGGCAAAAGAACGCACAGTGAAAAACTCTCAGCCCCTACATGACAAAAAAGTGGTCATCATACAACCATAATGACAGACTATATATATATATATATATATATATATATATATATATATACCAGTACAGACAGGACATGCAACAAACCTTTTCTAAATTTCTTGGTGTATTTACAGAGGTATACACTCGGTCTCGACGTTCTACAAATTTTGAGGCATCTCCTTCAAGTTTGTAATCTCTTGTTAGCTCAGTCATAAAGTAACTAAGTATGGATTTACCTGAAGACAAATTTGTAAAAATAGTTTCAATAATTTAAAAGGTTGGAAAAAGCTTTCTAAGGCTGAGATTAAAATCAGTGAATTAAATATCAATTAACATCAAATGGAACTAATCAGTTTAAATGATTAAAGTTTAAATGTTGTTTTTTTTTAATAAAGAATGTATTTTCAATGTATTAGAAAAAAAGCTAAAATAAACGAAACAAAAAAAAAACAACAAAACATGTTTATATAGACTGATAATTAAATACTCCTTAATTATCATGGGTTGTTTATACATTGCAGCCGATAAGGGCTGATTCTGTTATTCATGAGGCTGGATAAATAGATATTAATATTTTTACTAATACTTACTTTTCACATTTTTTTTCTCAGTTTTATGAAATGAATTTTCTTCTTCATTGTCACTGGATTTATTACTGTTTTTTATTGTCTCTGAGTTGTTTTTTTCTTTGTTAGTATTGATACTTGCGGCACTTTCAGAAGTTACACCATCTGAGTCTGAATGATGAGATCTGTGTCTCAATCGAGCTCTAATGGGAGAGTTTTTGTCCAGTAGGAATGAAGCCATTATAGCACAGAATTAGTGTGAGAATAGTACATTAGTTCTGTAAAAATATTGTTATTAGATTTTATTCAGGAAATGAAGGCTTTTCAAGAGTCTATCCAGCCCTGAGTATTGGACACTTGCTAAAGCAAAAGAAACATATATATATATATACAATCTATGGATGAACTGCTGTCAAACCTACTGGAGGCCCAAGTCACTCAGTAAAAATGTACAATGGTGTTCCACAGGAAGGTGACAAACTATTCAAAATGTTTTCAAAATGTACTGAAGACTTCTCACAAAGGGCCAATGTGCTTATTTTCTAATGCTAATGCTTCTAAATTTTTTCCAGTTGCCACTAACAGGATACTTGTACAAGAAAATCTATATAAAAAAAAAATAATAGAGAAATTATGTATAACAGTAAACAGTAAAAAAAAACTAGGCTTGGTACAAAATCAGAAAAAATATATACACCCAGCCAGAATTGTTGTATGACTGTGTGGTATGTGTTTCCACCTAACATACTATCATACCTAGAATACTTCCCACCAGATGTCCCTGCCATCCCATAGATACATGGGGAATGACGTCTTTTTAACAAATTCTAAAAGAATTTTAAATTTTCAAGTAAAAAAAAAACAACAACAACAATGCAATTTTTGTAATCAGCATTTCACCAAAGATCGTGCTAAAAACAGATTCAAAAGTAGTTAAGCCACATTTCTGGACACATATCACCAAAACATATGTGAATTTGCTGATGCAGGTGGAACTGACTGACTTGCCAAGTCAGACATCCCTGATTGACAATTTTTATTAAACATGCAACTGATTTCTACACCATATTGCCTATAAAAACCTTTCCAAATTTACTAGAACAAGCAAGGATGATTAAATCTATAATGTTTTTCATTTTAATTTAAAACATCCAACTAAATAGTCTAATGAAAAAACATGAAATAAGAGTCTAGATATATGTCTACATATATCTAAAGATGATTTTTTTCTTTAAGTATGATGATTATTATCATTACTGCATGATTACCAGTACAGAAATACAGTTACTGAGTTACAGTGCTACAAAACTTCTTTTAACAATATATATTAATCCTACACCTATAGCCTAGATAGATAGATTGTCCTAGATCTAGAATCTAAAACTACATTAGTTTATAAGTGATGTTATTATAGAATAGACATACTGTACTATAATAGACTAGTTAATTAGCAGTTACTCACTGTTGTCACATTTATCTTATATATATGTAATAAACTAATATACAGGGGCAGACTGGCTATATGAACTATATGGGCATTTGGGCTAATGCCCGGTGGGCTGGTACCCAAACGGGCCAGTAGGCCACCAAAATGGCTGTATCGATGCCGCTAGATAGCATCAAATTGTTAAAGGTTTTATATCTTAAAAAAAGTCACTATTTTAATCTTTAGAACAATTTTCCGAAATAATGTAATAGCCTTCATCCATAAACTGTGCTATTAGTAGGCTTCATTCTTTATTTTAATAAGGCCTATAAATAAAGTTATAAAGATATAGAGTTCACTGTATGCATGCATATCGATACATTATCAAACTTAAGATAATTATTTTGAGGACAGGTAGACCTAGAAATGGATGCCCATCATATGATATAGAATTTATTTGCCTGATTGTATAGAAATACCCTGGCCTATTTAGTATTTTGATACCCAGTCCTCGTATATATAGTATACATACTGTCATAGTAGTAACATAGACATTTTTATATATTTTTTTCCAGACCTATCATTCATGATTTATTATTATTAGACTCTATAGTCTATAGATCTTTCAGTTATCTAGTTACTACTACTAGTCTAGTTGAATCTAAAAAGACAAGCTAGATCTAGAATCTTAGACATAAATTAGAATCTCTCTCATATGTAAAGTATGTAAATATAGAATCTATATGTAGATTAAAAATTAAACTAGATTGATCTACATATAATATAATTAATAGAAATCTATAACGTAGTCGTAGACAATGTTTATAAATTATAATGTTCCGGTTCTGACACTCACACTGAGTGAAACTGAGTTGACTTCAAACACTGAACAGCTGTTTAAAACTGTTATTCCTATTATTCAGTCTTATTAGATCTAATAATCTAATTTATTCTAAATCTATGGACAGTATCATGAGTATGGATACTTTCAATAACTAGATTGATCTACATATAATATAAAGAATAGAAATCTTTAACGTAGTCCTAAACAATGTTTATAAATTATAATGTTCCGGTTCTGACACTCACACTGAGTGAGACTGAGTTGACTTCAAACACTGAACAGCTGTTTAAAACTGTTATTCCGATTATTCGGTCTTATTAGATCTAATAATCTAATTTATTCTAAATCTATGGACAGTATTATGAGTATGGATACTTTCAATAACTATCATAACTGGCGTTATTAGATATCATATAGAGTCTAGATCTTAATGTACTAGAGTTGATTATGATTATTCAGCTTTCATGATACACTGTCTAGTCTAGACCAATAGGCTATAAAGATCCAGATCTATACAACTGTAGTGTACACTAACAATACTAACAAAATAAACATTGCAAACAGAATAATAGTAAAAAGTAATACACATTAAAATAACGAATCCTAAAATGTATGCATCGACTGACTAGTCAAGATATATTCAATCTTGGGACTTTCCAGTAGATCTCGATGTACAACTAGTATTCTAGATTTAATAACTATAATAGAATCAGTCTAGATCTAAATACAAATTTAAATATATAGAGAGACTAGATCTAGAATATACATCTACAAAAATTATAACTAGACTTTTTAAAAAGGTTTGTTTGCGATTAGATTCTAGACCAAGCAACTTAAATAAAAAGTCTACACCGAAAGGACATTAGACTTTTTTTTTTTTTTTTACAAATACCTAGATCTCTAGTTTCTGGGTTTTTGTTTTCACGGAAGTATTGACTCTGATCGTTGTTAATAGTAAATAAACTTTGACTTTGGCGGCTATCTTTGAAAATTTTGTAAGTTAGCTCTTATCTTATCTTAGAAATTAGATCCATAGACGTTCCTGCAAAAGAGAATATATTGCATCCCCAGTGCTTACACGAATTCTTGTTCTTCGTTCTCATTAATGACATTATTGTGTTGGAGCATTCAGATGACTAGACCAATATTAAGAGATGAACTGCGCAGTGAGCGGCAGTGGTTTCCAAATTGAAATTTAATTAGGATTAGGGAGCTTTCCATACAGTTTTATTTCTTTAGGGGTGTTTTCGGGCCAGTGTCTTCTTGTTCGGGCCTACTCTAATTAATTGAAGTTTATCCGAAATCAACTTCTTATTATCTGGCTGCATCTAGAGTACTCTAGAGCCACTAGAGGAGACACCAAAAATGACCAAATCAAGCACTGAATGACTGAATCTTGGTGCTTGTCTGTGAGGTGATTACAAAACTTGTTTTTGCCTGTTTCTTTAATGAAAGGTTTTGACACTTTTGTTCACACAAATAAGGGCATATAATCATTATAATGAGGCTGTTCCGGATTTCTTCAGAGTCACGTAATGATTGTGTTTACATCGCGGCCATGCTTAGTTTCAGTTAGCTTATAGTGGGAAGTCAATATTTAGTGGTTTTAATTTATTCATTAGCGCCCAACTAGATGTCTATATATATATAATTTGTAAAAACAGGAGAATCTAGAGATCCACTGTTTAATAGTTTCAACTAAAACCGATAGTTAAACCTTTGATAGAAGGTACTGAAGTCCAGTGAAGTGTTGGCCTGTTATTCCTATATATATAGTCTGCCATATAAGATCTAGATTTCTTGATGTACACAGACTACACCTACAGTCAAGTTAAGTTCTTAGCATTCGGGTAGCCAACCCTAGAAAAAAAATGTACCACTTTCATCCACCCCTCCCTCTCTGCTCAAAAGTAAACAAGCATGAACTTGAGTAGAACACTAAAAGCAGACCAGTGTGTATTGAATTGCTCAGATAGCTCTAGGCCTAGTCTATTGTGTAGTCGATATGTCGACTAGTTGCTATAAAAGATAAAAAGACTGCCATTTGTTTTTCCTTGTATGTATAGGCTTCAGTTGTCTATTGAACAAATAACACATCTGATAGTCAAGGATAAATCTAGATCTGTTCTTACACAGGCTAAATGTGTCTTACCCCGCCCTTTCATTGTTGGTTACTAAGTAAAATGGATCTAGATCTATTTCATCTAGGGGTGCACCGGATAGTACTTTTTGATATCCGGCCGGGGCCAGATATGACCGGATAGTAAAATTTGATGTTTGGCCAGAGCCGGATACCTATCTTGTTAATAGGTTGTGTTGCTGAACATTTTACGAAACTGTTAAATAACATACCTATATTGGTTGGTTTTATTTTTTTTTCCTTTTATATAGTGTTATTGTTTTAAACTCTGTTACTGATTGATTTATTCAAGCTTAACAGTATTTCTAAAAATCTGTATAGCATGAGTGTGACTGTGTGTATGTACAATGCCACCAGCTGTAAAGGATGTGTGTAGGAAGGTCAATGTAAATAATGTTAGTATATATTTAACTAGTTACTAATGTAAATCTCATAAGTAAATTGCAATCTGCCTTGTATAGTGGTCGGATGTATGTGTTCATGAATTTCAGACCAACAACCTGGTCAGATATACCTAGTGAACCTACACATGTAGTCCTAGTGTAGTGTGTATAGTTGTTTGTGTTAACAATCAAGCATTGTTTTTTTCTTGAGCATACACACACAATGGAGTTGGGTATCAGTCAGTCAAAAAAGATAACACATTGGCATGGTTAGTCAAGCATGTGGATAAATTATACCCGTCCACTAGTTAGAGGTCAAGGTTTTTTTGTTTTTTTTTACACTCCAGCATATTGTTTCTTTGTTTGCTAGATCTAACTGAGGTACTATTATTCAATTTATTTTATGCGATTTTTAAAATTTACTGTAAGGTTTTCCGTTATGTATGTGTAAAAGTCGTCCTAGCCTGATACACAGTGGCTAAGTATGCTTCTTAAGTAAAAAAAATAGTAATAACAAGGAGTTGATTGACTGTCACAAATTATTAAGAATATTATTATCAAATCAAGACACATATTTGCAGGAATAATATTCAAGTTAACACATTAGAAAAATTATTTAAGGGCATAATAATATTTATTGACAGTGTAATATCCTTTGTTAGCACGTTGTGTTTTTTCATTCTGGCTTAAAAAATGGTCAATGTCTATCAATAAATTGGGTGTCAAGGACCAAAGAAATAAAATAAAGAGTAGGGGTTGTTTAGCTCTCCATTTAAATATAGCCCTGGTCGTGTCTTCTACAAAATAATTAGTTACTGGCTTACTGGGCTATATAATCTCACGGTTTGTTTTCTGTGTAGCTAAAGGTCACTCGTTTAGGTGAGTGTGATCTTTAGTCCAGCTTACTAATTGAGATTTATGTTCAAGTAACTCGGCACACTTAAAAAGGTGTGGCCTTTAGCCCAACCACGTGATTAGGATTTTTCTCCAAATAAGCAAATTCTTTGTCCGGATACCCGTGTAGATGTTTGGCTTGAAGTCCAGTTCCCCCTCCCCCCCAATTAAGATTAACTACTAAGTAAACAAACATATTCCCCTCGTGTGACCTCTAGAGAGTGCTTACGTCCATCATATCTGACTTGTGGTCACCTGTCAATCAATGAACTCAATGTGATGGACTAAACAAATAAAAGGGGGAGGGAGTTGTTCATCTGGAATTATACCTGGTTACCTTAGAGGTGTGGCTATGGTAGTCCAGCCCCCGTAATAAAGATTAACTACTAAATAAACAAACTCAGTTCCCTCGAAAGATGTGACCTCTAGAGAGTGTCAATATGCTGACATTAAACCTACGTCCATCGCATTTAACTTGTGGTCACCTGCCTATAAAAAAAACTCAATGTGATGGACTAAACAAATAAAAGGGGGTAAGAGTTATTCATCTCTACCTCTGGAGATCTACCCGCACAGCTAGACAGACGTCTGGTCAGCATGACTTAGTCAAGGAATGTAGCATTTTAACATGTTAACTAACCTACTCAAAGGTCAAGACAAATTGAAAAAAAGTGTCAGCCATTGCTGTTCTGTATGTAAAGCACATTTATGATGTAAAGTTTCATTTCTATTAAGTTATTAACATGCCTTGTCTTTATAATAAACGATGTTTGGTGTATATTCATAATGGCTCTATTTTAAGCACATTATTTTGTTTTAATATATACATTACATTCATACATTCTACAACAGACATTAATGGAACGAGGTCCACTTTATTCATACTAAATAGGTGTATTTTTTACTATCCGGTAGTGATATCCGACCAGAGCAGAATAGCATTGGATAGTAAAAAAATGCCAGATATTCGGCAGAAGCCGGAGCGACAATCCGGTGCACCCCTAATTTCATCCTACACATTTTTGAAACTTTACTGTAACATTTTGTATAAAGTAACTCATTGAATTTCTTAAAAATGCAAGAACTTTAAGAACATAATAATACATCATTTATCCAACACACATTTGAATAATTCTTAATGTCATTGATGTGCATAATGTATCTGGAACTACTGGTATATTATATGAAATACACAACTTTAAAAAATAGTTAAAGTTTATGAATTACGGTTTGTCTGCAAGCCAACACTGTGTGAAAATCTATTGTCTGCATCATACAGAGTTTGTAAGTCAGTTAGTTAAAGTTGCAGGACATTTAACACATTGGACGCAGATGGATTTTCAAAATTATAAAATCCTCTAATTATATAGGTCAAACATACGAAATGAGCGAGAAGCAGTCAGTTATCCCCAACTTTCACCAAGCAAAAAACAGAACTCTTAAATGGCTTCAATTAGAAATGGATTCTCTTTTGCAGAAAAATGATGTTGATACAGAATTTAGCAGTAAGTGGGGAAACTTTACTTATTTTACACGTATGTCTCAATTTGAATGTATGTGATAACTTAATAATGGCAATAGTCTGATTAATTTGGTCTTAAGCCTGATTTCTATTTTAGTTACTTTTATCGCTAGCTCAATAGTCTGTTTAGCTGATACCTGTGCTTTGCTACAGTGAAAAAGTTGGTATATATATCAATTTTATTATACACAAGTTGAAAAGAATTTTTTATGACTATACAGTTTTCTTATTAAATGCAATTTTATTTTTACCAGAACCATTTTTGTTGGCACCCTGCAATAGAATGGTTAAAAATAAAATGCTTTCACCCCCACACTTACTTGACCCATAAGCTCTAGTAGCCCTAAAATGTATAATATCATGACATTGTTTCTTCTATGGAACAGTTTGACAAGCATACACCACTTATATATTTATAAACTCCCACCACATTTTTTTGGGGTTCATCTGCTCTTGATTTGTGCTCCAGATCTTGTCCTTATCAGTTTCCACTAATTTAAACACAACCCACACTTTACATCTATAGAGAATTAGATAAATTACAGAAATAGGAATCATATTGGAACACAAGAAATATATCTATAAAATTATAACATGGTCTTTTTTTGTCAATTTTATGGATTGTGGCAGTAGAGAGCTCATCAAACCACAAATTTTTTTTTTTTTTTTTAAAGAAGTTCATTGATTGATAAAGGAAAACTTAGTTGATTGATAAAGTAATATTTTTTTTTCAGGCCAAATTATAGAAATGGAATCTAAATTTGAATGTCTGCTAAAAACAAAAACAAAAGGTACCCTTTTATTATTTTTTTGAAGGAGAAGTTTTTTTAACTGTTCTATTTTATTATTAATTAACTTTTTTTTGCCTCTCACAAGAAAACTTAAATATTCTTCAAATGAAAGAATATTGTGAATTGAAGAAGGCCTCTAATTTGGCTAAAGAGAAACTGCTGAATAACTTGGAAGAGGAGTTGGCATTGCTGAAGACAGAATCCTTGAAAACTGGTATGTTATGATTATGAAATGTTATTTACACAGTGATGTGAACATTTTTTTTCTAACATAATTTAAATGCCATGCTTAGTTGGAAACAAGTTTCTTTGTGAAAATGCTTTTAACAAAACATTATTTGAAAGGTATTTTGATTTAACAAACATATTATTTAGTTTTATTGAAATTTATTATATGCACATGTTCCTTTTTTTAAAAAATCTAACCTTCATTAGTTATTAAGAGCAAGATAATTACTCTAAAAGTTGTATAAAAGAGGTATTGTCTTAAAAAAAAATAGTTAAATGTTTTTTTCTTTTTTATGAGAAGCATTTCAGGGCATATATATTATTATTTTTATTGTATCCTTTAGTCAGCCAAAACAAAGTAAATCTGAAGCAGTTAACGGAGGAGTCCAGTATGTTCTCACAACACCTGGGACTAAAAATGACTAAAGTGAAAGGTATGCAGTTTTATAGTGTTTCAAACATGTTGCCTTTTAAAAAAAAAACAGGCGTTTCTATTTTGGTTAAGCCTGAAAAACAATGCGCACTAAATTCATTGGTAACTGGGTAGTAAAAAAAATATTTTTTTTTTAAATTTTAATTTCAAGACAAATGGTGTACAGGCTATTTCTTCTCATGGCAATTGGGTTACCATAGGATTAAAAGAAATGTTATAATAAAATACAAAAATGCACACAAGACAAAATATTTAGTAGTGTAAATACTTGGACTCTACCTATTGTAGTGTATATGGGGACAACACTACAAACCAGGAAGAAATGTAACAATCACCAGATACTTCAATTTTTATTATATGTGTATCAGCAGCAAAATTATTATGATCCATATACTAATAATTTGTAAATGCTTTTATAGCATTTCCTAAGCTTCTCTGCCAAGATGAACAAGCTTAGATTCTTCCAGCTCTTTGTTTCTAATTTATTTCAGAGATCAACATTAGTTTCCCTTCATTTCAAGTGAAAATAATTTTTTTTTCTGAGGTCAATTAAGTCCACTAGCACCAATTTTTTCAAGTCTGCTCGGTCATCTTTCTGGTGTGTGTGGTTGGGCGAGTTTGAAGTACCATAAAAGCATGATGAAATTGATGACATTTGCAAAGAGTTCTTTCCATGGTTGTAACTGTAATAATGTTTGAATCTATTTCACATAGTACCCCATTTCATTGTGATGGATGATTATTTTAAATATGGTCATTAGGGATCTGGAAGAAATGTACACTTTACGTGTCTAGGGGTTTTAGCCTTATCATGATAATTTAATAATGGAACAGGCAAACTACTAAGGGAACAAAGTTTTGACAATTTTTACAGGGGTATACAATTAAAAAAATGGAGTTTATATTATGATTTCGCAGGGGTTTAAATATGGTTTACAGATTTTGTAGAATATAAGGAAGGTGTGTGCTTATTGGGACATTTGCCACTCCATAAATAGCTTTTTTTTAGTCATAGAAAATTCTGGGTCCCCCCCACCCCCTTTATATAAGCATCACATTTTTTTTATAATGAATAAATTCTGGTAAACTTAAATTATCGATAACTATATAAACATGCTGATGAAGTTGATTATAGTCTGATCATTAATTATAATTTTACAAATTAAATGTTTTTCCTTTTTACAAAATATCTCATGATCAATTGAAAAATGAATATATTTCTCAAATATGTAGTTTTTTTTCATCTTTCCTATTTTTTTTCTAGGAGGTTGGTTACAGTTTGTCTTTACATTGATTGATGTCAATAAACCAGATTCCTGCTACTTCTTCTCCCTTAAAGTAGACAGCTTAAAAAAATATATAGGTAAATCCCTAGTAATCATTCTGATAGGACCAATTTTTGTCTAAATTTTACAATAATTAGGGTAGACCTTTGATGAACTGGCTAAATTTAGATAGGTACTGTTAAAAAAAAAAAAAAAAGGAGTGTTACGTTATAAATAAATCAGTTACTATTAAAGGTATGCATCTTCTTATTTTGTTTGTCATAAATAAGTAGTCTTCAGTGGGTTGTTAAACTAATTTATTTAACTGTATTTTAGTGCCACTTCACATTGTCTTTGTAACAGTAAAAATGCAATTTTGTTTACAGTTGCTGACTGCCAGCCAGAGATTAAAGACATGGATCATTTAGTAGAAAAACTCAACTCCACTAACAATTTGAAAGCCTTTGTTCATGCTGTGAGAAGAAGATTTGTCAGCTCTACTAAAAACAACTAAGATGTTTTCAAATATTTATTTATAAATATTAATTTGCAGTCATTGATTAGCCAATTTTTCATTGTGGAACATAAACTGACTGGTTTTAAAAACACTCTACAGTACACCATCTATGCCATTTTTTGTGTTAAATTTTCATTCAAACCAGTATTGTATATTATTGTAAATAAACATATTTTAAAAAATCTTTTCTAATATTTTTTGTTTTTATTGAGTTTTTTTTTTTTTTTTTTCAAAATAAAAAAATAGTACAGTCTGTAATATTGAGATGTAGGTGGAATTTACTCAACCCACTAAAAAAAAAAAGGTTAATATTGTTCTTACTATCATGACTAGCTTGGTATTAGAGATGTGAGGAATAAAACAACATTTATTTGCAAAAGATTGTGATTTCATTGGCTTCGCACAGCCTAGTTCACTAAGTGCAGAACAAAGGATAATCTGATTCCATTAGCCATCATCATGATATTCTCAAATGGAATAGTAAACAACTTGCTGCATAAGGAAATCAACATTAAGTATAGATAATTATTCAAAGTACAAGCTAGGACAGTTGGAGAAACTAGAATTATGGTACAGACAGCTGCACATATGGTTTGTGAATCATGTTCTTTAAACTGTACATGGCTGTGCAGGTCAATAGTTAACTTTCAGTTTGACTAAGTATGAAATTGGTCATCAAAGAACTGAAGAAAATTTGGGCTACAACATAATCCTTTCTGATGGGGTTAGTCATGGGACACATATTTAAGACAATGAAATGCCTATGCAGAAGACAGGTGCAGATGATAAATAGACCTCTAAGGTACAACAGATTAGTCTGCATCAGATGAAGCAAAATATGCAGGCAGTAACTGGGTCAGTGTAGTCGCATGAAATACTGCACTCATCCTTTATCTTCAACTCAATATCTTTCAACACAATAGTACTTTTTTAGTTGAGGCAACAAAGTGCTAAAAAAAACAACCCTGAATGTTAAAAAAATATTACTTTTGGAAGCAAAAAAAATAGTATATCAAAATTCACAGAGATAATTTATCACATTTTATTAAGATGACACCCACTGCTTCACAATACCAAGATTATTGACAATGTCAGATGAACACATGTATTACTGGCAACACTAAATTTGTACACTGTCAGTGAAATCAAAATCTCATTCATATTTTGGGCACAGCAATTCCACAGTTCTTTTAATCTCAAATTTATTGTAGTAGATGTTGCCTTGGAAGAATGAAGCTTTTACAATTCTGTAGACGGAATTAGTGTGCATTTATTATGTACTGGTAATTAGAATAACACCAAGAGTCAAAACTCGGAGCTAAGTGCATGCATCTTGACATTCAAAATACCTGATTTCTTTCTAAAAATAAAATTGCTGCTTGTTTCATGGCACTGTTTAGTTCTTTCTGCTTCATGAAAACAAAATTTTCTTAGAGCTGAGATGATTATTTTTTGAAATTTTTTAACCTATTAGGACACAATAAAAAAATAATCTGATAGCAATACTATTAAAACAATAATTGAGTGCAATTAAAAACAGAGTAACAGGTTTCTAAGTAAACGATCATTAAAAGAAAACATCATTCAAATTTAGTGTTATTTTTTCTTCCTTAAATTGTGAAAGAACACTTTTTGTGGTGAGATTTAAGTCCTTTACTTGATCTTCATATAAACAGTTTAATGTTTTTTTTATGTATATTTTGTTACGTACATTTCCATGAATGTGGTGATCTGTTAGTATGCACATTGGGGACTGTGTAATTATTTGTACCAGTATTAAATCTCTATAGAAAACAAAAAAAGAACAAAATGTACATGTGTATGTTTAAAACAAGATTTAATTTCACTACATAGGAAGTATAACAACAACATGATAAATGGGAAGATGAACGCAAGTGCCATCGTACATGTGTTAGAACTACTACTTGTAGCAAAAGGATTGAGTACGACAAACCTAAAAAATACAATTATTTAAATTACATTATGTACATCTTTTTATAGCAATTAAGCATAGAAGGACAACAGAATGAAGTCAAAAATACAATTATTGCTGATTGTTGTTTGATTGAACTCATCACACAAACATTAGCTTACTGGTATTAAGATATTATCTTTAGAAACCTAAGATTTTATTTTTTATTAACTAATATTTACCTTTCATTTTTTTTTTTTACATTTTGCAGCTTACAGTTCTAAATTTAACAAATTATTAACAACAAATTGAATACATACAAATCTAATTACTTCCAACCAAAATAAATACTATTAAAGAATTAAACATCATGAAGAATACTGAAGATATCATGTAACTTTTTAGGATCAGTGGTTTTACTAATTTTCTTTTTTAATAAATGTAGTTCATGTTGTATTTGGTTTTTCAACTTTTTTGCACTCCCTGGAGTACAATTAGCTGTGTTGGGGTCAGATGGGCTACTAACTGAAGGGGAATCCTCTGACACTGAATCCTGTAGAGCCCTATTTACTAATTTGAAATTTTGAATGAAGTGAATGTGTTTGCAAGAGCCTGGCCTCATGATGTAGTCTACACATGTACATATATATCTGTGGACACAGATTTTACAATAATCACATTTTAATGGGCACAAGCAGGTACTTATTCCAGAATCTATAATAGAAATTGCATCAGACTTTTCCGTAGCTGGAATATACCATTCATCTCCCGAGGGAGACTGATAAAGGTCTATATCATTTAAAGGTTGTTCGTGCTTCATTTTCAAGTCCTCAACAGCTTTCAGTAAGTTGGGCTGACAGGTCATGATGTACAGTTTGTTTTCAAGAAAACGATTCAGCTGTAACAAAACATGGACGTAAATATCCATTCTTTTCAACTCCATTTTGCTGAAGATATCCAAAGTTTTCATTGTTACAGTAAAAGGTTCTATGAAAGGAACATAATGATATTCTGGTAAATGCCTGTAACAGCTCGCCCAGAATTTTTCTTTACTATCTGATATAAATTTTGATTTCAAATACTCACAAAGTTTTTTATGAGGTTTCAATGCTAACAGAAGTGCTAGCACATAGACCTCAAAGGCTTGAGCATTTGTTATGTAGAACAAAGCATTCAAAAAATCTTTAATCTGGCTTTTTATCTTCACATCAGATATAGAAATATCAAGTTGACTATGAAATAGATGTTGTACCTCCCAACTGCAAAACATTTTTTTTCCAGGCTTGGGAAAGTGCTGAACCCATAGGCTGTGTAAAGTCCCACCACAATCACCAATAAAAACAGACGTCTGTAAATTACCAACGTTAGAATGTAACATTTTGAAAAAAAGGCTTATTGTGTATTCAGTTATTCTATTGCACACAAGCCAAGCTACAGGCAACTCTTCTGTACCATTGACAAAAACCAACAATGTTAAAACAGTATACTTGGCCTCTTTGTTTTTAGGCCAGTCCACACAGAGGCACTTGGTGCCATAAATCTGCATCATCTCTTTCTGAAAAGGACTTTGAATAGCAACAACAATATCTTCTTTCTCTAGGTGTTGCATTTCAGAGCCTTTGTTCTTAAAAAGAATAATGGGACTTTCTTTGTCTAATTGAACCAATTCTGATAAGTAGGACCTGGTACTCACTCTATCTTCTTTTGATCTTAGTATATTGGTATTGAGGGTGAACCCGGCATATAGACTGGACAGTCTTTTGGCATTGGCTTCTTTTACTTTGCAGTAAGTACCCAATTTACTGACAATCTCAGAAAGTATTTTAGGAGATGATTCTTTATTTCTGAAAGCTTCTAATATGTACTCATTAATTGAACAATGGTTGAGTAGGCCCATGTACCGCTTGGGACTCGTTGCATCTCCATTGATGGACTGCTCTAGCTTTCTTTTAAGGACATTGGTCAGTTTGGTCGAAGGTCTGTTTGGATCAAAGTTTGGTTTCAATGATATCCTTGTAATGTCTATTTTGTTGCTGGCTATCCAGTAGATTATAACATGGCGCAAATAGGTTGAAAACTCTGTGGGGTCAGTTAGATAGAGGTTGAAATTTTTATTTATGGGCTTCATCATTAGTTCAAACAAATCTTTATCCAGTACAGCCACTGCGATGCAGATCATGGCTATAACTCCACAAACATCAGAGCAGGTTTGTAATGGGTAGTTGGTGCAGACTGGTGTGCATTCATGCTGCTCTGCATTGGGCTCATGAGCCATTCTTAGCTTCAGCTGACTAGTTTGAGCTAGACCAAAAAATTGAGTGTAATTGATAATACAGGAGAAAAGCATTTCTGGTTGTTGCCACCCAAGAGTATCACAATAAGATAATAAACCAGTGCTTATTTCAACTACGGCCATGGACCAATGATCACCTGGCGTTTTATCAGTCCCCAGAAAAACTACCCCATCATCTTGGCGTCCAACACTCATCACAAAAATTACACGCTTGACATCCTGAGCTGACTTGCTGCCTAGCAACTTTTGAAGAGACATAGTTTTTATGGTAGGATCTAAGACAAAAAAACAAGTATGGTTTTGTTGTTGGTTTATGCATCTTGACAACCAGTAGAAATGGGATGTGACAAGCCAACCTTTACGACCATCAGAAGAAACACATGCCAACTCTTTCGGTGTCATTCCTAGAAATAAAAAATGAAAATATTAAAATATGATTTCAAAATAAAGTTATAGCAATTATTTATCAATAATAATAATATAAAAAAATATATATTATGTTTTAAAGGACAATGTTTTTTATTGCTTTGATGATTTAGTAAATGACATGTCAAAATAATTGTGTCCTGTTAATTTGTGGTGGTGGGCAACTGTCTTCAAAAGATAATTCAAATAATGACTTCAACAGAATAAATCAAATGAAACAGCTTGCAAAAAAAACAAAAAAAAAAAACTCCCTTTACCTTTTCATTTGGTTGCCCAACTACTAATTTCAACATCCCATAAAAGAAGCAAACTTACCATATCCAGGAACCATTCTATCATGGGGCTGATTCCATATCAGATCTTTGAATCCTTTTAAGTACTTTTCAGGAATGTCACTACACACAACTTGGTCAAATGGTTTGTTGAATGGTTGCTCAAACCACTGAGCTTCAAACTCACATGCTGAAGGATTATGCACTAGACGAACTGGACCAGGCTGGTCATTCAAATCTTTATTAAAAAAAATAATTTTTCAATTAATGTCAGTAATGCAATCAATTTAACCAGCAGATATTCAAATTAAATTTTTCTTCTGAGTGGTTACTTACCATTATCTTCAATGTCTATAACAACACATTCACTGCCAACACTTTCTTCTATCATGGTAGCACAAAGTTCCCTGGGGAAATAATGAGAAACAATCCTTTTAATATTGTTTAAGGGCTTATCATACAAGAAATTCTATTGTACTAAAGGGCCAGCCGAATATATTTCAGTATCCATTAATTAAAAACAAATTTATTAGATAATCAAATCTAATATTAAAATGTTAAGACAAGTATTAAATTCACAAAAGCTTTTCTGATTTTTCTAAGGTAGGATAAAGTTGGAGACCTAGCAACCAAAGTTTATACATAAAATCATTAAATAGATCCAAGGAAACAGAAATGGTCAACCATTTTCATTGATGGTCATGTAAGCTGTGCTTTTTGGGCTAGTATTTTGGTTTCGCTTTGATTAATGTTTGAAGCTAAATTTCTGGCATACACCAGACAGTCTGTCAACTAGGGTCTGAAGCTGAATAGCAGATTCAGCAACAATAGCTGTTTCATTGACGTAAAGCAGTTCCCTGCCAAATGAAAACTTTCTGCCTTTAGTTTTGGACCTCATTTTGTATGTACATATCCTCATTATACTCTATTGGTGAATCTTTATAATATCATAATTAAAGTCTAGAATGATTTATATAATATATTGTTACAAATCTCCCTATCCAGGCTCTCTGTAAACTGCACCACACGACACCACAATACAATACAGTACAATTGGCAGCACGTAACACACGACAAATATCTCTCCGTTAATAGCCGTACCGCCCTATCGACTCTTGCAGTGGTCTCTCTGTCTCGTCTCGGACTCATACTGAGCCGTCGTAACGAACTGTAGATCGGAAGTTGTGTCTGACTCGTCTCTGATACATTTGCTCTTTATATAGGGTCCCTGCTGGCCTTCTAGAACCGGACAGAACGTCGCTCGACCACTCTGGGTGGTCAGATGACTACATCCCTCGTGACGCTCCTGAGCTCTGTTCACGACGCTGATCCATCTAGAACCATCATGTTGACACTCGTCTCGGCTGACCGTCGTAACTTGTCATGGTTGAACGCTCGTCTAGCGCTGGCCTGGGGCGATTTGCGTCGGCTGACTACACACACACACCACTACCCCCATCTGTGTCACCACCAGGTTTATAACAATATTTATAGACTCACCAAGTGACTAAGATTAAAACTTTAAATTAGAATCATTAGATCATCTAATGACCCATTAGTAAAATACCACAACAGTGTGACTACTGTCAGTATATTATCTTATGAAATACAGACGTAACTTCAAAAAAAGAAGATGATCACGTCCAATGCATGTTCCTAGGTCACTATAGTTATGCATGTCGATCAATGACTTAAATTCTGCCAAGTCATCAGTTTTCCTGGCTGACACAGGCAACCCTTTCCATGCTCTAATAGCACAAGGGAAGAATTACAGTACTAGATCTAGAGTTATAGAATAGATATAGTATAGTATATTGTAATATATTCACCAATGAATTTAATAATATAATATTAATACTGTATAAGACTGAACTATATAGAGTCGAAGAGACTAGTAGAGTAGACTCACTGGCATCACTGTCACTAGACCTAGAAATACTGAAATTCAGCTAAATAGGCTCTAGATCTAGAATCTAGCTAGTCTAGTCCTAGGGTGACTGGTCTATCTAGATCTAGCAGTACTGAGTACTAGTAGATATATTTTAGTGACTAGTCTAGTACTCCTAGACTAATTTCTAATAATCTAATAATACATTTACTAGTATTAGTAGTATTGTCTAGATACTAAGATTAGAAGGGTCTGACAAGGCGTGGAAGCACAACCATGTCCAGACTTAGGATTGGCCACACCTACATCATGCACTCCGTTGTGCTGAAGAGAGAGGAGCCCCCTCTTTGTGAGTACTGTGACTCTTGTCTCACAGTGGAACATATCCTCATTGATTGCCCCAGGATATTATGGGGCAATCATAACTTAAAACACACAACTTAAAAACACTGTTCGATAGTGTTGACCCTGGGAAGGTACTAGGCTTTGTCTGGGAGGTGGGGTTGTCTACGAAGATTTGATTAGTAAAATTGTGAACATATTTAATATATATATATTATATATATACAAAAGATTTTTACTAAATTATTAAATTTTCACTACCTTTACTATTTTAACTGTGAATAGACCTTGTCTTTAATAACTTAACTAAATAAAATATAGTTCTTGTGGTATGAAAGGAGAGTAACCTTTTAGGGATTAGGCACGACATGGCCTAAAGTGTGCCGATGGGCCAAAAAACTGAAACTTAAGATTAGAAGAGAAGATAGATCAGGATCTTGTAATAATTACAACTTGACTTTTATTGAGAATTGATCTAGACTCTATAGAGTCACTCTAGACTCTTGTCCTAGGCCTAGACTACTCTAGTCCTAATTAGGCTAATATTTCATAACCAGTTGAATGAGTAGATAATCATACATCATGATAATACCAATAATAGTTTTTATTTAATACAATTTGAATTTATTATAGATCTAAGCAATAGCCCCTCAAAAGGCGAATAGGGATTGGATAGGGTTACAATGTAATATTCAACTTAGTCCTTAGACTTTGTCTCTCCTCCTTTAGGCTCCTAGCTAGGCATAAGGCAGGGCTAAGCTTCGGCCACGGATCTTGGAGTTGTTGCTTTTACTATTTTCGTAAGTTGTAGCGGTAATTTCCGCAATTTGGTGTATTATTTACCAAAAGCCGAGGAAATTACCCTAAAAACTAATCAAGATCTAGAATTTAGATGTAGCTAAATCTAATATCATAATGCAAAAAAATATCGATTGTCTCAAACATACATTAAAGAAATGCAGCACGTCTTTCAAGACAAACGGAACTTAGTTTTTAGCTCCAATTAAAAACTACAGTAGTGCCCCTTGAATTGTTCACTCTTCCATTTCAGAAGAGAATTCTAGCATTGCTTGTACAAATAGATCTCTCTATCCTAGATCTATATAAATTTTATCTTATATGATACAGATGTTACTTAAAAAAAAAAAAAAAAAAAAAAAAAAAAGAAGATGATTACGTCCTAAGCGTCATGCATGTTAACCAATGACTTAAATTCTGCCTAGTCATTGGTTTTCCTTGCTGGCTCAGACAACCCATTCCATGCTCTAAAAACACTAGTGTAGAAGATGCATTTGTACAAATTTGTCCTAGCATATGGAACGAGGAATGTGCCTTCTCCATCTTTATACTCTTTGAGTCTTTCAGAGTATTTTATTAGGTTTTCAGAGATCATACCAGTGCCAAAGAAACCAAAAAAAAAAAATAAAATAGATTGCTTAAATGATTTCCGCCCAGTAGCACTAGCACCTATTGTTATGAAATGTTTTGAAAAAAATATGCTTAAACAACTTGTAGCAAAAGTCAATAAAAACCTAGACCCTCACCAATTTGCATACAAAGCAGCTAGAGGAACTGAAGATGCCATTCTATTGCTTTTGGCTCTGCTTTATAAGCATCTCAATATACCCAAAACATATGCACTGTCAGGGAGAGGCATGGCGAGAATGAATGTTAGTCTTATATTTTGGTATGATTGTTATATCCCCTTGTTATGAATGCAAAGTGTTGCACATGTTGTGAACTGAGTGATCAAGTCTTTGTTGAATGTGCGAGAGAGTGTGTTAAGTCCAGTAAGGTATTGCTCCCGGTCCAGGAAGGTTGGACGTTTACTTCCTGGACTGGTATTTATGCATTTATATATTTATAAGTTGATGGACTGGTATTTATGCATTTATATATTTATAAGTTGATGGACTGGTGTTTTGTGTATTACTATTTCATAAGAGTGATATAATTGTGTGCTTTATTAAGTATTAAAGTATTATCGATATTCATGAATATAAGGAGTTAGAGTTGATGCATATTAAGTGTTCGTATTTGAGTTAAGCAAGTATTGATGAATTATAAATTAACTAAGAAAGTATCAAGCAAGTATTATTTAATATTCAAGAAACCCCTAATGAGCCACAGGAACAAAGTCAAGAAACACAATAACAAGAGACAAGCAATATATATATATATATATATAATTAGAACCCCTGACATATGGAGGCTTCGTCCAGGCAGGTATCGTTGTACCTGTTACCTATCATTTGTCTCTTCGATCAGCCAAACGAGATACTACCTTGACATATTTAAGTGGATTTAAGACAATCTGTATTATTTAACACCAGTGTACTATTAATACAGTATTATTATTGACTTCTGAGGGCCCGTCCGGGCATACCGTGTCTGTTGTACCTATTTTTTCGTCACCTTGAAGAAGTCATTGAACTAGCCAGAGCCTGCATTTTTTTTGTTCCCTGGTTGACCTCTACACACGATTGTGACTGTTACACACGGAAGTTATTTTGCTATCAAGTCAGTAATATATTCAAGAAAGAATCTCAAAACTTTGTGCTTTAATATCGTTAACATCCACGTAGACACAGACTAGAGATGTGGAGATAGTATTAGGTTTAATCAACTCTATATAAAATGACATACCATTCAAAGAAACAAGTTGACATTTCTACTAGAACCGTATTTATTTAACCTAATTCGTCATGTCATTGACTAATTTGGACTTGCAGCTACTTCTTGTATACCGAGGTCATTGCGTCACTCCCCGTTTTTTCGTTGACGTCTTGAGATTCCGCACGGCATGGCATCACCATTTAAAGGGACATCACCTTTTAAAGAGACATCACCATTTAAAAAGACATCACTATTTAGAGACACTACTACTACTACTACTCACTTACTATTGGATTATTCTACATGAATGCAATTACTCAAGTAATCGTGAATTATCTTCCTTTGTTACATTGAAGTTGGATTATACCGGACTTGTACGTATTGGTGCCCTCTTGGTCATCGTTGTAAGCCAAGCAAATAGCAAGTGCCTCACTCTGTACCTAACCTAGTGGACTGATTGGATTATTTGTATATCTGGTATCTTTTTGGATTATTATTGCACTACCTGACTAGATAATCATTTTTTATGCACCCATTATTATTACTATTAGTATTATATCAATGTTTGAATAATTTTGTTTTATATTTGTTTCATTATCTAAATCTGCTGTGAGTCATTAAGCGTTTACAATGAGGCCGAACAGCGACCTGACACTCCAGAAGTTCTACATTCTCAAAGTAACACCGTCGTGTGGAAAGAGTTGTCATTTCTTTCCTGGCATCAGACACAGATAAGTTGAATTTTGTTTTGTCTGTTGTATCGGACATTCAGGGTCGAGTGTACATTGCCTTGTCAGTAGGGGAGATAAATGGTGACATTTTTTTGTGTTGATCCTTTTTATAATTTATTGTCTTATGTAAATCGAACAATGTTACTTGTTAACTTAACCTTTATAAATTAATTTAAGCTTATTCAGTAATATTTATTATTTGTAATTACCGTGGACGAGCATAAACCTAGGTCGATTGAGGTAATAATAGAACAGGCCCACATGTTTGGAATTGAGGGTGAGGAATTACGAGAGTTTGTTTTAAACCAACAAAAACTAGATCTAGAAAGATTAAAATTAGAATTACAAAGAAAGGCAATAGAAGTGGTAAAGTTGAAAATGGAACTGGAAGTAAAACTGTCATTACAGGGAGATGTGTCCTATAAAATAGAAATTGAAAATGACATTAACTAATGAGAAACAAAATGTCAGGATATTGTTAATAATATAAATGGGATAGAAGATAATGAAGAGATTGAGAATGTCTTATCAAGTAAGGAACATAATGATTGTAATTATACTGTTTATGATATTAATGAGATAGAAATTGAAGTAATAGAAAATGTCTTAACTACTAAGGAACTTGTTAAGGGACTTGTTGATTGTCAGTTTATTGACAATAATATTATTCATGTTCTGAGACCATTTCACAGAGTGCACAAACCATTAAAGAGATTAAATCTAACAAAAGGAGTTTATCAAGTTGTTGTTGGGGGTAAAGTTAAACCAGACCCCACAAATGTTTTTGTACCTAAAACTTCCAAGAAAAAGAAAAAAGAAATCTTGACGTAGTGCTTCCCCTCTCCCTGTCGCTGAGAAGGGGATGTCCACGAGGGTCGCCTGAATTCCCGAGTACCACTTGGCAAATAGAGAAAATTCAGCATTGTCTGTCTTCAAGTATTTTAATTTCTTTTGTACCAAATCTTAATAGTTATTGTATTATCTAAACAGTACACCCGAAATACCTTGCTGTGTGTTGCACCAAGTAGATGGCTTTCTTCGGTAAAGTGCGGAGAGCTGAGCTGATACATAGAGAGTGGCATTAAGTCATCAGTAGCGTGAGTGTCCAACGCCTAGACAGATACCTCTGATACCCAGGAGGATGCACAATCCAGTTTGACCAAAGACCATTGTCTACTAGTTGATACACTATCAAGACTAACCTAGCAACTTAGCATAGTTATATTAGTTGTAATTGTTAGAATTCATCTTTTCTTTCCCAATACAATGTGAAACGCTGTTTTAACTATTAGAGATTATATCTTGTAGTATATTATTGCTATACATAGGAGTTGATCTTTTCTTGTATTTTTGCTGTTTTACATACTTCCAATTGTAATTGAACTCTCCGTGCCACTATTTTTGTTGTTCTCATTTATTCTTCCCTCTTTCCCTTTGTTGTAAATAGTGTCATATAAGTGATAGCCTTAGCTGGATATATCTCTTTTGTTAGGTTAATAAGGGCTATTTCACTTTAATGTACATTATATTCATTTGTGTGTAGATATATATGTTTATATATATGTATATAAGTATGTGTATGACACAGTGTGTGTATGTATGTATATATTTGAATGACTGTTATCTAATAAGTCATAACGTGAGAGGGAGGATGTCAGGGAGAGGTATGGCGAGAATGAATGTTAGTCTTATATTTTGGTATGATTGTTATATCCCCTTTTTATGAATGCAAAGTGTTGCACGTGTTGTGATCTGAGTGATCAAGTCTTCCTTGAATGTGCGAGAGAGTGTGTTAAGTCCAGTAAGGTATTGCTCCTGGTCCAGGAAGGTTGGACGTTTACTTCCTGGACTGGTATTTATGCATTTATATATTTATAAGTTGATGGACTGGTATTTATGCATTTATATATTTATAAGTTGATGGACTGGTATTTATGCATTTATATATTTATAAGTTGATGGACTGGTATTTATGCATTTATATATTTATAAGTTGATGGACTGGTATTTATGCATTTATATATTTATAAGTTGATGGAGTGGTGTTTATATATTTATAAGTTGATGGACTGGTGTTTTGTGTATTACTATTTCATAAGAGTGATATAATTGTGTGCTTTATTAAGTATTAAAGTATTATCGATATTCATTAACATAAGGAGTTAGAGTTGATGTATATTAAGTGTTCGTATTTGAGTTAAGCAAGTATTGATGAATTATAAATTGAGTAACTAAGAAAGTATCAAGTATTATTTAATATTCAAGAAACCCCCCTAGTGAGCCACAGGAACCAAGTCAAGAGACACAATAACAAGAGACAAGCAACATATATATATATATATAATTAGAACCCCTGACATGCACGAGTCCTCTTTGTAGATTTCTCCTCGGCTTTCAATACCATACAGCCACATCTAATGATAAACAAACTCAGTAACTTAAATGTAAGCCCTTATGTACAAGCATGGGTTCTAAACTGTTTAACCCAACGGCCCCAGTATGTTAAAGTCAACAACACCAAATCGTCAACTCGAGTACTATGTATGGATGCTCCACAAGGTTGTGTACTTTCTCCTGTACTATACACTCTTTACACTAATGACATAAGAAGCATCTATGACTCCGTTAAACTCATTAAATTCGCTGATGATACTGCCATAGTCGGTCTTATTTCAGGTGATGAAACTCAGTATTGAAACTCGATAGTAGAGTTTATCTTATCTTATCCTCTATACTACAAAAAAAAGACGTTACTTCAAAAAAGAAGATGATTACGTCCTACGCGTCATACATTTAGTCATGCATATTAACCAATGACTTAAATTCTGCCAAGTCACTGGTTTTCCTGGCTAGCTCAGGCAACCCATTCCATGCTCTAACAGCACTAGGGAAGAAGGAGTATTTGTACAAATTTGTCCTAGCATATGGGATGAGGAATGTGCCTTTATTTTTGTGTCTTTCAGAGTATTTTATTAAATTTTGTTTTTGTATTTGAAGATTATGGTTCAGTGTTTTATGTATAATTGCTACTTTACTTTTGAGTCTTCTGTCCTGAAGGCTTTCTAAATTTAGTGATTTTACTAAAGGTGTTACTCTAGTCAAATGTGAATATTCATTTGTTATGAATCTCACTGCTCTATTTTGTGTTTGTTCCAGTTTCTTAATGTTTACAATGTTTATAATGTTTACAAACTGGTGCACCGACAACTTTCTAGAACTGAATGTCACAAAAACTAAAGAACATATAATAGATTTTAGAAAGAAAAAACAAACTATACGTGAACTGCAAATAAACACTACATCTATAGAACAAGTAAACGCATATAACTATCTAGACGTTATCATCAACAACAAGCTTTCATGGGAAGACCACCTTGGAACTCTGACAAAGAAAACAGCCCAGCGACTCTTTTTTCTATACAAACTCCATAGCTTTAAACTAAACAAGAAGATCCTTGTGACTTTTTACGGCGCGACTATACAAAATCTCCTAACATATGGAATAACTTGTTGGCAAGGCAACGTTTCATCTAAACTGCGACGTCTAGAAAACATCATCAAAAAAGCATAAAAAATTACACTCACAACATTACCACATTTAAAGGAACTTTTTGAACAAAAGTGCCTAAGAAAAATCGAAAAAATCATGGAAGACAACGGCCACCCGCTCTATCAGAACTACGTCATGTCGTCGCGAAGTGGGCGAATGCTGTTAATCAAAACAAGAACGGAGCGGTACAAAAACTCGTTCGTACCTCACTCGGTCAGACTCTATCACCGCCACTCATTGATCAGGGAACATGAAATGCACCAAGATACCTGTGTGTAGTCGCTGAATGAACTCTTTATGTTGTCTGTTGTATTTATGTGTATTTTTCTGTTGTGTTGTCTTTAAATGAGAAAAGAGTCCTTGTAATTACAACAAATTTCCTTAAGGATCAATAAAGCAGTCTTAGTCTTAGTCTTAGGTTTTGTTAACTTTTAAGTCTTCTATCCTGAAATATCACTCACTGACTGATTTATGTATTAATCAAGAAATCTCATAACTGTCAAACGGATTCGCATATGAAATTTCATAGGCTACATAATTTCACTTTACTTTTTAACTTTTGTATTTTATTTTCGTGATTTCCACAAAAGGCCGCATTTTATGTTATATATAAAGCTTCCATACCAATATCATAAAAAAAATAGGACTTAGGTATTTTTAAAGACATAACCATTGTTAACAGCAGTGGATTTTCTTTCGTCTCAAATGTGTATTCCGCGGCATATGTAAGTCATCTCCAGTTGTCTCGTCCCGATGAGGCCTGCAGCTATGTATTCTGTTCTATATCAATTAAAACAAGTTGGTGCCTAAGCTGGACTTTAAAGCGTTTCAGTGGGGCACCCCTGTTACGCACGGGATTAGTGCTCTGTCCAGCGTAACTGTCCGACTATAAGAAGTCCCTCTATATCGTCCATACCGGCATTCGCAAGAACATCGCTGTTTGTAGTAGGCTACGGTCTTATGTCCATGATGAAGCGAAAAAATCTTTGGTAAAAGCGTTCAAGAAGTCATAGTTGCTTTATGTTTAGTACCCATGTCTCAGATCTATATAGAAGGGTTGAGACTGAAGGATTAAATAAATAAATAAATCTTATCTTCTTCACTTAAATAATCGTAAAACAAACCAAAGAATTTAAGAGCAGAAAAGTGTGTATGCTTAAAAAAAAAAAAAGGTTAGGGGTGTCATTATAATAAAAAAGGGCACAAAATTGTGAAAGCGGGTATAGGGCATAGGGTGTGGGTACGCCGGAAAGGCGACAGAGAGTATATTAAATATTTCGATATTAAATTTTGAAGCCGAAGAAAAGTCAAGAGATGGTACGTATAACTTTTTTTTGTTCTGGGAGGGGAGAGGGGGGGGGAAGTAAAAATGATACATTAATTTACGTCCGAAAAGCTTGTGTACGAGTGTGTCTCAAAGAGCTGGCAGCGTTGTAAAACCATCGTTCCAATTCAAAGTCCAAAGTCTATGTCAGAAAACAATGATGTTCAGGATGAAAACAAAAACGTTCTAGAGATAGAGAAAAGGACAGAGATAGAGATAGAGAGAGACGGAAAGAGAAACAGACAATAGGTATCGTTAAGATGAATGCTGTTTATTGCAAGTTGGAAGAAAGAAAAGGAAGGGATGTTCCGGCAATATAAAGCCTGGGAACAAATAAACGGGGCTTAGTCGGTATGTCATGAATATTATATATATATATATATATATATATATTGTCACGGTTGAATGTGTGTATGCATGTATAATCTATTTTTACAATCTGCGCGAATGACCGGAAGTGTGTTGTTTGTTAGAGAGAGACCAGCTTGTGTGATATGCAGTAAAGCTGATTAAAGTTTATATGTTTGATCTAGTGGTTTCATTGTTTTATTTCGTTAACTAGAACTGAACCAGGGACACCTAGACGTATCGAGACCTAAGATAGTTTCTATCAAGTTATAAGTAGATAGAGTTATAAAATAGGAAAGCTGTGACATATTTGTGGGCTCGTTTATCTAGTTACTTGACTCAGTCTTGGAAGACATTAGGCAGAACTGCGGTTCGCCATTGTGAAAAGGTCAAGGACCAAGAAGGCCGTGAAGTGTGTGCTCTCACGTGCAACGGCGGGAAAAAACTAAGTCAATCAGCCGAGACGAAACCAGGTCAAACACAGTGATAAAACTATTAGTGTTGTTTATATTGTATGCTAGAGATATAAACAAAATGGCAGAGAGATTAACACAGTTAATAGCTGCTGGAAAAGAGATGGGACAGCTCTACAGGAGTGGGTGAAAGAAAGAAAAAGAAGACAGAGCGTGAGGAACATGTTAAAGAGAGGGAAGTGAGAGCTAAAGAGACAGAAGCAAGAACTAAAGAGAAAGAAGCTGATGTAGAAATACACAAATTGAGAGTTAGAGAGTTGGAGTTTAGAGAGACGAAAGGAGAACTCAAAGAGCATATAAAACATGTATGGAAGCCAAAGTTGCCACCTTTCAATGAGAACGTGGATCAAATGGATGCATATTTGGCAAGATTTGAATTGCATGCTCAAGCTACAGAAATACCTAAAACTCAGTGGGGAAGTCATCTATACACATTGTTACAGGGAAAGGCACTGCAAGCTTGTATCAACTTTTCTAAGAAAGATTTAGAGGAATATGACAAGGTGAAGGAAGTATTAATGAAAAGATACAACTTGACAGATGATGGGTATAGAGAGAAGTTTTATAAAGCTAAACCAGAGAGAAACCAGCCATTCCATGAATTTGTTGAAGACATTACAAGATATTTAATGCGTTGGGTAGAATAGTCTAATACTGAAAAGACATTCGAAGGTCTCATTGATCTGTTCATCAGAGACAAGATCCTCACATCTTGCAATCCTCAGTTAGTGGCTTTTCTACATGAAAGGAAACCGAAAGATGTGCCGACAGCAGTCAAGTTGTGTCAGCAATATAATACTGCACATCCAGAGCAGACAATTCAGAGAGAGGAAGACTTGATAACTAGCAAGTTTGCCTTTGCTGCAAAGACAAATGATAACAGAAGTCGATTTAAACAAGAATGGAGACAGGACCGTCTGCAGAAAAAAAGTGTTGGTGAAAAAAGAAAATGTTTTAAGTGTTTAAAAACGGGACATTTAGCAGCCCAATGTAGAAACAAAAGCCCGCTAAGACGAAATGAGACTATGGGCTCAAGCAGAAGTCAGGAGTTTAAAACCAGCAACAGGGGAAGACCAACTGGACATCCATATAATGCGTCAGTGTGCATAGACTATCAACATGGTGAACAACTCCCTCATGAAGCTGATCAGATCCAGTTGGCTGGAGCTGTAACTTGTTACGCTGGGAAATTAAAAATGTATCCTGGATTTGTTGGAAAAAAATCTATTTGGGTCTTGAGAGACACAGGAGCGACCACAATCGGAGTGAAGAGACTACATGTGCATTGTGCACCCTCACCAGTTGACGGGTAAGAAAGTCCAATGTATGACATTTGGAGGAACAATTAAAGAATATCCCACAGCTGTTATTGACATTGATACGCCATTTTTATCTGGGAAAGTTGAAGCATGTGTGTTGGAGAGGTCTGCAGCTGACTTGATTCTAGGAAACGTGACTGGCATAACTGAGCCTACCATCACAGATATCTACAAGTGGCAAATGTCAGCAATGTCAAAAGTTACAAATGCGGTAACTAGATTTCAATCTGGTATAATAGAAAACATGGGACAACCGATACTACATAGTCAGATCGAACAGCCAGAATCAGAATTAACATCTAGTTATGCATTAAAACAAAAGGAGGACCAAGCTTTTTGAATTGGCGGAGCGTCCTACCAGTAAATTTAAAGTGAAAAATGGGCTTCTGATGAGACAAGATAACAAAGCTAAACTACAGCTAGTCGTTCCTGCCGCCGACAGAAACAGAATTTTAGAGTTAGGTCATGACTCACCTTTTGCGGGTCATATGGGGACAGCACGAACAAGACAAAGAATACTTAATAACTTTTACTGGCCAGGAATATTTAAAGATGTGAAAAAATATTGTTCAGCGTGCAGCACTTGTGCCAGTACAAAGCCCAGAGAACGTTATACAAAAGCCCCATTACAGGTCACAGATCTGCAAGATAGACCATTTCAGAAAGTAGCCGTAGACAATGTGGGTCCCATAAAACCTATGTCTAAAAGAGGATACAGAATCATCCTTACGATGGTTGACCTATGCACCCGTTGGCCAGAGGCCGTGCCATTGAAGACAATAACTGCAAAAAGGGAACTCATGAATTGTTCAACATTTTCTCTCGCTTAGGATTCCCAGAAGAAATTCTAAGTGACCAAGGGACTCAGTTTACGTCTGAGTTAACACATTAGTTTCTGAAACAGTTAGGGATTCGTCAAACCTTCACAACACCTTACAGGCCCCAAAGCAATGCGGTTTGCGAGAGGTGGAACGGGACTTTGAAACGATTATTAGGCAAAGTAGCACTAGACAGACCAGCAGACTGGGACATGTACATCCCAGCAGTTCTCTTTGCTTACCGAGAAGTTCCACAAGAAAGTACAGGATTTTCACCTTTCGAATTATTGTATGGAGCAAACCCGAAAGGTCCACTTAGTTTGCTGAAAGATTTGTTGACAAAAGAAAATCTTGATAATAATGAATCTAGAACAAGCTATCAACATGTCGTCGAGCTCAGAGAGAAAGTGGTAACAACATGTCAACTTGCAAAGCAAGCAAAGAGTCACAGTTAGCACGACACAGAACCATTGTTAACAGAAATAAAACTCTGCGAAGGAGGAAGCCTTGTGTATGTACTACTACCAAGGAAAGACAGTAAACTGATTGTTCAGTGGCAAGGACCATTTGAAGTAGTCAAAAAGATAACTTCAGTAGATTACCAAATCAATATGAGAGGAAAACTGAAAACATTTCACATCAACATGTTAAGAGAGTTTGGTGGAAAGTCACAGGAAAGTAATGCTAACCCTGATGAAGTAGTACATTCCAGTTGTGCGATAGTTAATGAACCAGAGAAAGATGAAAATGAATTGACTGGATCATTACTATCTGTATTAACTTTAAAGCAATAACTTGGAGAGACTGCAAAATTGAAGAGTCACTATCAGTAGAGCAAAATAAGCAAGTGAAGGAAGTACTTTCTAGATATGATGATATATTGACGGATGTACCAGGGAGAACTGCAGCAATTAAACGCGACATCATTCTCAAAGACTCTGAACCGGTGAAACAGAAACCGTATCCAGTACCTTTAGGGTATATGAAGGAAGTGGAAGAAGAGATTCAATTGATGCTGAAGTTAGACATTATAGCACCAACAGAGTCACCATACACGGCACCTATGGTGGTGGTTAGAAAAAAATCAGGCGCAGTAAGAATATGTGTTGACTATAGGAAGCTTAACAAAGTTACTGTGCTTGATTCGGAACCATTACCCAATCCTGAAGACTTGTTACCTCAAATGGCAGACGCATAATTTTTTACAAAACTAGACCTGACTCGTGGGTATTGGCAGATACCTTTGGTAGATATAGCTAAACCACTTACTGCGTTTAGTAGTCCTTTTGGTTTATTCCAATTTAATGTCATGAGTTTTGGGATTGTCAACGCACCAGCAATGTTCAGCAGAATGATGAGAAAGGTGTTGTCTAATCTACCCCATGTACTGTGCTACCTAGACGACATCTGCATTCATGACATTACTTGGTCAGTTCACCTACAACATCTAGAAATGGTTCTAGATACATTGAGGAGAAATGGTTTAACCGTGAGACCATCTAAAGTGGAGATTGGTTGCAAGAACATTTCATTTCTAGGATATGCAATTGTAACTCACTGAAACCACAACCTGAACTGCGACAACGGATTATGAATCTTCGTCAGCCAACAACCAAGAGACAGGTCCGTAGTTTATTGGGACTCTGCAACTTCTATCGATGGTTTATAGCAGATTTTGCAGAGATGACTGAGCCACTCACAAACCTAACCAGAAAGGGAGCACCCAACGTGATCAGATGGTCACATGACTGTGAAGTATCGCTGCAAAAGATAAAGAAGGCATTTGCTGAGGAGCCGATCCTGCGTCTACCTGACTGTCAGAAGGAATTCATACTAGCTACTGATGCATCTGCTGTTGCTATCGGGGGATGCCTAGCACAGGAATCACAGGGCATTTTACATCCCGTTATGTACGTCAGTAGAAAGTTGTCTTCAGCAGAACAACGATACAGCACCATAGAAAGAGAGTGCTTGGCAGTGGTTTGGGCAGTAACCAAGTTAGCCAGATACCAATTAGGCAGACAATTCGTACTCCGCACAAATCACGCACCCTTACGCTGTTTAAACACACGTAAGTCGGTGAATTCCAGGGTAACTCGCTGGGCCCTGATGCTTCAGGACTTTCAGTTCGAAGTGCAGCATATTCCAGGTAAAGGAAACGTGGTAGCGGAAATTCTGTCACACTTATCATAGATATAAGCCTACGTGGCTTCTCACAAGCATGTGTTTCTTCATCAAAGACTTTGTGTCTTCCAACAGTTTAGACTTTGTTGCTTGACGGTAGAATTTCTGTCTACAACTAAGACTGTGTGTCTTCAGCTTTTAAGACTGTGTGTCTTCAGCTTTTAAGACTGTGTGTCTTCATCTTTTAAGACTGTGTGTTTTTATCTTCTAAGACTGTGTGTCTTAACTATAGTCTGTGTGCCTATTACATTGCAGTCTGTGTGACTACATTAAAGTCTGTGTGACTACATTAAAGTCTGTGTGACTACATTAAAGTCTGTGTGACTACATTAAAGTCTGTGTGACTATGTTCAAGTTGTTAGGATACATAAACGCCTGTGTGGCATATTCAGAGCCTTTGCGGCCTTTCGAATTAACATTCTTGTTGTATTGTGTTTTAATATTTTATATTTGTTTTATAATCATGTTTTTAATGTATCTTTGTAAAAGTTGATTATAATTTTAGGAGGGGCGAGATGTGACGGATGAATGTGTGTATGTATGTATAATCTATTTTTACAATCTGCGCGAATGACCGGAAGTGTGTTGTTTGTTAGAGAGAGACCAGCTTGTGTGATATGCAGTAAAGCTGATTAAAGTTTATATGTTTGATCTAGTGGTTTCATTGTTTTATTTCGTTAACTAGAACTGAACCAGGGACACCTAGACGTATCGAGACCTAAGATAGATTCTATCGAGTTATAAGTAGATAGAGTTATGTAATAGGAAAGCTGTGACATATATATATATAATTCTCCATACGGATGACATGTCCGAGCCTATTTCAAAACGTTCACGATCCCTTCAGGAGATGCACATCATGGGTCGCAGGCAGCTTTAGTGAAAGTTATTTAAGGCCACAGAAACAGATGACCTTTACATCATCTGCCCTATAGACCACAAGGTCTGAAATGGGAACTTTACTTTTTTAACATAAGTAATAAATTTGAATACAAATTGTGTGATTTCTTTACTAAAATTCGATCGCCCCTATCTCCCCCCGGATCCGCCAGTGTTTGTAACATTATCTCGGTATGTTATTCGTAGGATTCTTCTCAGTCAATTCTTCTTTCAACTTCCACGTCTCGAAGCTTATGTTCCTGTTGAGACAATATTTGTATTGAGTAGTTAGATTTTAATCTCCAGGCTAATTGATTTATTTGTTAAGATAGGCCGTACGTTTTGAAAGACGGCTCCTGCTTTCCAATCTGACATGCAACACCATGATATGCATATCCATCGCTTGAGATAACACTGCCTAAATAGGTTAACTTTTCTATTTGTTCAAAATCTGCATGACCAATGTTGATGGGTGTACTGGGTAACCTGCACCCGATTTGCATAGCTTTGAGGGCGTCTTTATTCGTCATCTCGTGCATACATTTAATGCTATGTCGTCTGCAAAATCCAACTTTGTTTTGTTTACGCCGTGTGAACCCGAATAAAGACTGTATCTTCGATGGCTACAAGAAAGAGAAATGGGGATAAAATAAACACTAATCTCATATCCGTCTCGATGTTGAAGAATTCCACCGTCTGTTGTGACACAACAACTTGATTTGCTTTAGACATATTGCTGAATCTGCTATTTACAGAGTGATTCCGAGGACGCTATCGAACTCTTTTTTAAATCTACAAAACTGATCAACATCCTTTGTTGGTATTTCAGGCTTTGCTCGACGGTGTTTTGCAGGACGTAAGCCTGTTCAGTGTTTGATTTGCCTTTTAGGAAGCAGTTGAGAAACACTAGTTTAATTTACATTTTCGTAAGCAGCTCTTAAATAATCTCTAAAAAAATATGTTCAACTCAATGTTTCTCAATTCAATATTTGTACATTTTTAATTTATGTAAAAACTTTTGATAAAATGTCAAAAACAATGACATTTTAAAAAGGAATAGAAAAAAATTCGTGTGAAATCATTAATTGATTAGCTTACAGTTTTATTGTTCGACAAAAGGAAACAAAATAAACAATAGTTGTTTTTTTTTAGGGGAAATTATTTGTCCCTGGGGAAAGGGGGGGGTGACACCGCCCTAGTGACCCCACTGCACCTCACTTTGACCATTCGATTGAGGGTACCTGGGGCTTGATGTGGTTATCTTGAAAACCCATTCAGAAGCAAACTCTCATATTGATAGCTGTTGAATAGCATATTGTCGCTCACTATTTCTTCTGGTATGCCATGTCTAGCTAAAATACCTTTCATTGCCCTGATAACACATTCTGCTGTTTTGTTCTCAAGTCGTTTTATTTCAGGGTATTTGGAGAAATAGTCAACAACTAGCAAGCAGTCATTGTTCCGCAATTCAAAGAAATCTTTTTTTCCCCCATGGTCTGTCTGGTACAGCATGAGGTAGCAATTTTTCTTTCACATTATTTCTTTTGAACGTTGCACATGTTGGACAATCCTGGCCAAAACACACTGTGTCTTGCCTTCGAGCTGGTTTTCTCAAGACTAAAATTACCTATGTGCAACTTGTTGAGAATTTCATTTCTCATACTTGAAGGAATTATATTTCTGTTATCATAAAACAATATAAGACAATATTACATTTTTTCATGAATACTGTCTTTAAATGACTTTTACTGTTTCATAAACTTGAGTTTTTAACTTTGGCCAACCTTCTCTGGCATAATTACTAGTTTCAATTTAGAATCAGATTCAGTTTTCCGTCTAATTTAAACAATCTTCTGATCACTTCCCGGAAATTGTGCCGTTGCGCTATGAATTCTCATAACCATGTCATCATATGAATTTGATTGTTCTTGACCACTGATGTACGCACGCGATAACGTATCAGCTATTTGCAGTTTTTAACCTGGAGTACAAGTTACTGCTAACATCATCAACTGAAGTCTTGGTGAAATTTTGTGTAAAGGCTTCGTCACAATAGTTTGCAAAGGTTTTTGATCACGGTCCATCCAAAAATATAGTGGGCAAAATGTTTAGCTGCAAACACTATAGCTAACATTTCCTTTTCTATCTGTGCATACCTGCACTCAGTTTCTGTCAATGATCTCGACATATACGCAACTGGTTTGTCTTCTTGCATTAAACATACTCCTAACCCTTTAGAAGAAGCGTCACACTGGATAGTAACTGGTTTTTCAGGGTTAAACAGTTGCAGAACTGGAGATTCACCAAGTGTTTACTTTATTAGTTGGAAAGAATTTTCTTGTTCTGCATTTCACTGCCACAATACATCTTATTAAGCAATTCACGTAACGGACTGGTGATTGTTAACATGTTAGGAATAAAACTTGACAGAAAGTTTAGCATCCCTGGCAGTCTTTGAATCCTGTGCGATCTGTTGGTGCTGGCATCTCCATTATTTCTTTGATTTTAGCTGGATCTGGACTAATACCATCTGCTCCAATTTGTCTTCCGAGGTAATTAACACCAGAAGTTTATATTGTATCTTGTTCTTGTTGAACTTTACATTGTTCTTTCTAGCTCTCTCCAGAACATTTTGAAAATTTTGATCATGTTATTTTTCATCTTTTGCTGCAATCAGCATGTCATCTGACATGATATGTACACCTGGGATGTCTCCTAATACTTGATAAGCACGTTTCTATAGTACTTTACTCGCTGACGATATACCGAAAGGCATTCTCAAGAATCTGTATCTTCCAAACGGAGTATTGAATGTACATAAATAAGAGCTTGGTTCATCCAACTCAACTTGCCAATATGCATCCTTTTGATCAAGTATACTAAACACTTTTGCTGCTCCCAGTGAACTATTGATTTGATCAAATGTTGGTATAGTGAATTGTTCTCTCATTATATATTTGTTCAGTTCTGGGGGATCTAAACACAACCTCAAATAATTATATTTCTTCTTTGCTATAACCAAGTTATGAACCCATTCTGTTGGTTCAATTAACTAGTGTGATCACTCCATCTTGTTGCATTTGTGTGAATTTTTTCTTTTCAATTCTTCATAGAGTGATGGTGCATCTGACGTCAGTTTAATGTGCTATATCATTTTGTATGTATCGAGTCCTTCGAGTACTTGCATATATTTTTTCATCAACACTTGTTGAACTTTATTCTGTTGTTTGACATCGTGTACTTCGACGTTTCTCTTTGCCTCAATTAGTTTTAAAGCAATAGATGTCTTCAGACCCAGTATAGGATTTATACTTTTCTTAATCACGTACAGATCATCTTTAACCTCTACATCGCCGACTTTAAATGTGGCCGATGCAACTCCCTTCAGTTCTAATGCTTCACGTTTTAATGCTCGAAGGGTAGTATTTGAGTGCTTTAACTATCAGTTTCTAAAGTGTTCCACGTTAACTCTGATATGACATTAGCTTGTGCTCCTGTGTCAATCTTCATTTTGACTATTTTTCCCATAATATTGACATCAACCATCCAAACTTTGACATTGATGTTAGTACCAATTGCCTCAAATCACAACTCATTTACTTGGCTTGGTTGACTTTCATCTTCCAGTGAATCAACAGCCTTACAATATTTCGAACGACATTGTGCGGCGAAATGATTTTTCTTTTTACATTTTACAAATAAAATGTACTTTCAGCAATTTAGAAACCACTACCTATTACCCGCGGTTTCAACCGATCATACACCAAATCTTCTTGAAAATCTAATGGAAAGAAAAAGTGTGCAATACTGAGATCCTTGCGCGAACAGGTATTCCCAGCATCTTTACTGCCCTCAGACAACGCCGCTTGCGCTGTCTTGGACATATTCGCCGGATGGAGGACAATTGCATCCTGACAGTGACCAAGAAAGCTATGGATAGTGAAAGAACATGGGTCTCAGCTCAGGAAGAAAAACGTGCAATACGAAAAATGGCCAGCTCCTCTACCACCGAAGCAAAAGCCACCTTAACCTGCGATATTTGTGGACGGGAGTGTCTCTCCAAAATAGGGCTCCACAGCCACATGAGGAAGTGTGCGAGATGAATCATAGTCGTTCTACGACTGAAGGAGGCCAACAATATACACCAAATCTGACACTGAATCTGACACCATATTCTGTTGTCACAGAGAAATAAATTAAATAGCCTAGTGTAGACATTAATAATAACAATTAATGAACATAGACTTTGTGTAAGTAGACATTGAGGACTCTCCTTTTTAAAGTTGTTATCACAGAACTATATTTCCAAAACAATACTTACTCATATCAAAGCCTTTTATATTTTTGTTAACCCTAACATAACTTTTAGGTTTGTAACTCTATTTACTCGCACTTCTTACTAAATCTTACTTTATCAGCAAATTATTGATTTAGAAAAAGAAACGTGAAAGAACTGTTAACGTTAATATACAACTAGTGTGTACAACTAATCTATCCATCCCCCACCCATACTGAATTAGCTGCAACACTATCGATCTGCTGTGACCAAAAACTCATAATACAGGCGATAGGTAAAACAAAAGCGTTTGACTATCCACAGATAAAATCTCTACTTTGTGTTCTTAATTTCTCACTGGAATATTAAATGTTTGTTTACTTGCATGACTGCGCGCGTCTTGATGAAAGAGTGTAGACTTAGTTTAGTTGTGTAGTATTTTATATTATTGTTTGCAACGCGAGTTCATTGGTAGGCTTGACTGTAAAGAACCCAAATGAAAACTTTGTTTTTCTTTTCAGTTTTGATCCGACTAATATTTGTATAGATATTTACTTTAAGTAGAAACTGGAAATACACTTCCTCCAGTATGAGTGCTACGAAAAAATACTAAAAATGTTAGACCTTATCACAAAGCTGATGTACCAATTCATCTCAGGAGCGTTACAGCATTTTTATATTCACATCTATATAGAACTCTGCTCTTAAGCTGCATAAGCTTCATTAGCTCTTTCCCTCCGTAATTATCTTTCCACGTTTTGACGGAATTCTTAATTTTGCTCATTACTGTTCTGATTTAAGCTTCTTTGTTATCAAAAAGTATTTTATTAAAAGAATTAAAGAGGAATGCATGCTCTTTTAATAGAACGCAAAGAAAAGTTTATATAATCAAACAATAATTTAATTTCATGTAGTCAAATCAACGATGTTATCATCAATTAGGAGAGAAAGAGTTAAATAGCTGAGCAAACTCTTTACTGGAGTGTGGCAATATCTAGTTTCAGTTTCGTCATATTTTACAAGGATTTCCTTTCTCTTGTTGATGATGTAGTTCTACTACTAAAGTTTTATAGCCGTTTTAGTCATTGTCCTGGCCTTATGATAGTTTGATATGATAGTTATGAGAGATCTTTTTTTTCTTTTTTGAATATACATTTTTCTTCTATGCCTTTCTTTTGAGTTTAAATTTGAGTGTAAAAGAATGTGCAGTTACCAACTATTTGTTCTTAACACTCGTTTAATCATTTAGTGTTCTGTCTGGACTTAAATTGGATTACTTAATTTTACTTTTGGAGTTATTAATAAGAATTAATCTATATCCTTGCATTGGCACTTAGTATTGCCGAGATTCATTTCCTTTCCTCTTACAAAATCCACTGTTGGATAGCTGCCTGGGAGTGTAGTATACGCTCTGAACTGTTGTCACAATTTTCCTGGGCTCGCAATCCGCCCGCTGCTATCTTGCTGTCCTGCAGAAGTTTTAGGCTCATTTAAAAAATAACATCTAAAATTTAAAAATCTAGTGCAGTAAAATCCGATTATTTGGACCGAATTCTAAATTACCGAAACAATTTTGTTACACAGAAAATGTACGTGTAATCGTACCAGCCAGTTATCAGTACCATGTATTGCTATGAAAGGCGACTTATATTTCTTTAACTTTTTAGTAATTTAGGAAAATACACTAGCTTGAAACAGACTTCATTACATTCAATGTCGCAAATCAAAATCTTGTCTGTGATCAGGCGTTGGTCTTTGATCGGTCCAGTTTTATTTAATGTGGTAAAGCAAGCTATCGTGATAACATTAACTATTGGTGAAGAGGAGGGCTTTACAGCTTTCCTGTAACTTAAATTCTAGCTTTTGTGAATTTAGATTTACCCGATTATTTCATTTTCACGGTACCCATCATACCTGGAGATTGACTCCTACATGGGAAGTCGCTAGATGGCAGACCAACAAGTACATCAGAGGAGGACAAACAAGTACACAAGAGGAGGACAAACAAGTACACAAGAGGAGGACAAACAAGTACACAAGAGAAGGACAAACAAGTACACAAGAGGAGGACAATTAAGTACACAAGAGGAGAACAAACAAGTACACAAGAGGGGACAAACAAGTACACAAGAGGGGGACAAACAAGTACACAAGGAGGACAAGCAATTACACAAGGGGGGAAACTAACAAGTACACAAGAGGGAGATATACCACTTAAAACGAAACGCATTGCTTCACATAACACTTGCATGGATTAAAAACAAAACATATCCGCGTTCACCTTTCAGTTGCAAATATAGAGCGAGGGAAGCGAAGCTAGAACAAATCACGCTACAAGATTTTTAAAAAGTTTTTATGTAAATTTTTTTTTTTACATGTTTTGGATCATCGGATGTTCCTTCTACAACCCTCCCTCAGGACGACGGGGGATGGCAGCGGGCAGGGTATGAACCCGGGATCATCGATCGACAATCCGAAGTACAAATCTCACGATCAGGCAGCCATCCATTTGTATACTTGTATTTATACGAACATTGGTGGTATTTCAAAGGATCTTCAAGACTTAAACATAACAATGTACCCTTGTAGTCAAACATAACGTATCATACAGTTCATGGATATGGATTTATCAAGTTTACGACTTTCATTTAGCATGTGTCTTATCAGTAGTTTGATATTAAGTGTTTGCATTCTAATACTCTTACACGGAGATGTGACATTTATGAAGTCAATGAAGGTGATTTTTAAATTCAGTTATCACATATTTGAGCGTCACCTGCAGCAATGCCATTGCAACATTAATGCACGAAACGTGACTTTGTTTCTTATTTGCTTGTCATGTAAAGTCTTACTGCTGAAGTATTAGCGCCAAAATGCTTTCAAGCAATCTTTCGTTTTCTCTTCATTTGAGGAATATCCTTTACAGATCCTTAGACACTCAAAGGCACCTATGTACTTGTCAGAATCTATTTCTCTATTTCTGCTTTTTACAAGACAATGAGTCTGGATATCCGATAACCAGAAATGTAAAAAGCAATAGCAGTTTTAAGTGCTTAGAGACACTTCAGGACAGAAGAATACAAAGTAAAGTAGTTATAATACATAAAACAATGAACCGTAATTTACACAGAAAAAACTAAACCTAATGAAATACTCAGAAAAACACAAATATAAAGGCACATTTCTTATTCTATACGCTTGAAAACATTCGTACAAGTGCTCCTTCTTCCCTAGTGCCATCAGAGTTACCTGAATCAGCCAGGAAAACAAACGACTTAGCAGAGTTTAGGTCATTGATTAACATGTATGCAATTTGTAATATGTGAATTAAAAATAGTAGCGGACCTAAGATTGTTTCTTGAGGTACACATGAGTTTACTGTTATTGATGTTCATTTAGGGTTATTTATTATTACAGTTTGTTCTATCAGAAAATCCTTAATCCGCTGATGCAATGGACCATCAATGCCAAAATATTTTACTTTTTAAGCAAACTATGGTGGTGGGCTTTGTCTCTCTCAAGTGCCAATATCAGGCCTAAATATTTTTTAAAAACATTTTCCTTTAGCTTCCTTATAAAAATATATCTTTTTCTTTTCTATTTTTATGTTACTCTTTGGGCAGTGGTTCTCAAACTGTGGTAAGCGGACACCAGGGGTCCAAGAGACGACTGTAGGGGGGTCCGAAGAAAGATGAAAATTGTATGCAGTTAAATAGATTCTTCTCTAACCAATCAGATAATCTGGATAGCAATCATCTCGCTCATGACTTCTATATATGTCTATTAGGAACTATTGTATGATGACCTAAACCAAATTTTGAAGACATTCTATACTTGGATATTAGTGCGTAGACTAACTCAGATCACAGATGAATCCATACTAAAACAGGAACAGCTTATTGAAGTATTTTTGTTTTAAAAAGGAACTTAAAACCAATGTAGGCCTATACCACAAGTTGAAAAACATATTTCAAATGTATATCCTGTATTATGGGTTATTGTACAAAAGTTGTTGACTGCTATCCCGTCTTCTTGGTTTGGTAGAACAAGAATTTAATGCCGTAATGAGCCTCAACAAATAAAAGAAACCAATAAGAACTTTGTGCTGAAAGAGATTTTAGCGGTTTCTACTTACAAACATTGCACAGGATATAATCTAAATAGTAAATACACTCGTATAATCTCAGCACGTTTATCAAAGTCATCATTTAAAATGTTATTTTAAATAAAAGTTAAAATTTCAATAAACTCTCCTTCAATATTTTTTTTTTTCATTTGTAATGTATATATTAAGTATGTAGCTTTTTCACTTAGGGGTCCATTGGCAAGTGTGGCTATATAAAGGGGTAAAAAAAAGTTTGAGAACCTCTGCTGTGGGATATTTTATTGTTTAAAGAATGTGAAATGGGTCCTAAAAATTAAAAATTATATATACGGTATACCGGTACACTGAATATACAGGACTGCCAACACTCAGCATAAGTTTCGTTCAACGCCAAACATAAGGGTCACGTACTTCCGGTATAAACTTTTTCGAAAATATCAATATTGATTGCATGGTGATGGTGCTATATTGTTTTCTAATGATTTTAGAGTTGTGACAGTTTCGATTTTTTTTCTCTTTTCATCATATTTGAAAATGTATACTCTTAATGTGAGTTCAATAAGCTATTTACCGAAAGATTCAATACATTTTCGAGAGTGTCATTTTTTAGCTGAGTAGCCTACATAATGGGTGATACAAGTTAAGTTTGTGAGTGAGTCAGTCTAAGTAAAATAACATTAGTGAGTCACGGAGCCTATATATATAGTCTATGGTTAACACATAGATGCGCGTCAGAAAAATGGGAGTGTTCTCTCTTTCTCATAGACTGAATATTCTTCTTACGAATACGATTGTATATATATATATATATATAGGCCTAGGCTACAAACACTACTTGGCTGTTACTCAGAGCTTAAAGATCTGCAAATATAATTGTATGATTCGCTACTCTCAACTTTATCGGCATCACCTTTGATAGCATTTCTCAAATAGACCAGCTTAGCAAAACAAAACAGATAAATATAACAATAATGTGTACAAATAAATATTGCAGTATTACCAGTATATAATACCTTGTGTGGGATATATCATGTTTTCTAATAATAATGGTAAGTACTAGTAATAATAGTAGGCCTAATTAGACTACAAATGACGAGGTCTACAAATAGATACAATCCCCCGGAAGTTGGCAAAGAACTGTCTCAAGTAGAATTCAATTTATGAACCTTACCCTCCCCCTTTCTTTTTTTTCTATCAAAGTCTCAATATAATTTAAGTAGAGATCTCATACTTAAATCTTATCTATCTTATAGATTACAGACGTTACTTCAAAATAGAATTTACCTCATGTTATGTAATGGGAGAGTGATCCTTTAAGGATTACGGGCACGACACGGCCGAAATTGTGCCGATGTGCCTAAACTCAAAAACTCACTCAAAAAAGAAGTACAATTAAGTAGAATGTGCACACACTAGCTTTCATAGTGGACATTTTCACGATAAACTAAAAATAAATGTCAAGGACGCTAACTTGAACTGAACTGTTGCCAAATAATAAGGAATTGAGCTCTACTTTTAACAATATCTCAATTTGTAGCAGTTGATCTTCATATCTCATTTATTAGCGCTAGTTATTTGCCAGTTGCTTTAAAGTAAGTCCTAGAGTGAAAGTATAATATATACTTTATATTGAACTTATTTATACATGTATACTATAATACTATAATTGGAAGGACTTTGAAAATTTAATTATGCAGCGCAAAAAATAATGCACACAAATTACAATGCAGATTATATACCTTTTAAAAAGGAGTTAATCAGCTTTTCCTTTATTTTGTGCACCGGAAACACCAAAAAAAGCTAGCTATTTATAGTTTTTTTCTTCAGCCATAAATAAAAATCTCCATTTAATCATACGGACTTATGTTATAAATTGTTATCACAGTTTTCTTATCGAAACAAGACTCGCCTTCAGTTCAACAATTTGCCTGCAAGAGACACTGCTGAATTTGCACAGGAAGATAAAAGAGATATTGAAAAAAACTCCACTGTGGACGAGTACAGCGGCATAGATACGGCTACTTACTATAGAGGCGAAAATATTTCAGATGATATTCTCTCCATGGTAAGATTTCTATCTATCTATCTATCTATCTATCTATCTATCTATCTATCTATCTATCTATCTATCTATCTATCTATCTATCTATCTATCTGTCTCCTCTGTCTATCTATCTGTCTCCTCTGTCTGTCACGCTCTGCAACATGATGGGTTGTCTCTTTCTGGGTGATGCGAATGTTACCAGAACCACGGGTCTAGAGTTTTTTAAGTCACTCCTATGCTTACATTAATATCCCGTAAACAAGACGCATTAATCGCTATAGAAGTTACCACAGAACTTTCACGCAAAGTTTCCACGATCATGTGCAGATAGCGATTGAACCATGCTTCCATTATAGCTACTCAGAACTGTTGTATATGAAATGAATTTCATCATAGTGACATGTTGTGTTGTTTTATGCTAGTATAGGTTAAAGCGAAATGATTAAGCACCTTAGAAATAACAAAGTGAAATACGAATACTTAAATTACATCTATCTCGACAATACTAATTAAATACTTCAATCACAATACTGAATTCAAATTAAATAGTTTCTGTAAAATTTCTTTCAAAAATCAATCTAATTAAATAAATTCGAAGAACCCATATGAGCTACGATGGTATGTTCGCGTCAACTTTTATAGTCTCTCGCGAGATTGGTGTATCCTCTATTAAGTAAGCAATTGTTTTCCCTATATTAGCACTGCATTAACCTACTATCCACTGCCGAGTACAGACGTAGACGGCGAAAGAAAGTTAAAAACGACCAATAGTTATGTTCGTATTGTTTTGTTTTACATATTTAGGATGTTCTTTCGAAGTTGAAGATATCTTCTTCTTAGTCCAAGCCTCCCATAGGACAATGGGGATGGCAGCGGGTAGGGTATGATCTCTGAACCATCGAGACGACCGAACGACAATCCAGCGCGCATACCGCACGGCCAGGCAGCCAGTCTGCGCTGGTATGGCAAAATATGTAGGTTGCAGAAGAAATACTGCACTCCCCATGAAACTTCGGACTCGACGACAAGTCTAAATATAACGTTCACGCGCATGACGTCATTCTAGCCGCATCTTTTTGAATAAGATTCAAGGCTAGGTCAGCTGCGCAGCGCCTATTTGTCTTGTAATATGACGGGTACAGATAAAATGGATGTTTCAAACGTGTGTCCATGCTCTTTAAACTAGTGTTGAATTTAATACTATATTGAGCATCATATTTCTCAGATGTAGTTTATCTTTCGCGCAATATATGTATAAAAATAGATGAATATTTTCTTCTACATATAACCAAGTGAAAAAAAATGCATCCCTTTTGCTGTTCATAAAAATATGTGAGTAACATGATTCTCCTAAACAGTTTCATTAATATATGTTCTTTCACCCACTTGCCATTTTTCGATCAAGTTGAAATTTTGCATAATTATTTATAGTTGATGAGAATATATAAATAATAAAAAAATAACAAATTACCAATTAGTTAGTCAATTTTTTTTTATTATATATGGAAACAAGGAAAGTTATGCCTACATAATTGGGATATATGGCAGTAATTCTGCGTTTCTTTCCTTTAGATAATCTTTTTTTTATTTTAATTATTTTGCTTGTTTATATTTATTTCGTTATAGAAACCACCTACATTTTTAAAGAATTACAAAAACCCATGCTGGTACGAACAGATTGGAAACACAAGCAACAGAACGCTCAAATGCCTTCCATATTTCTACGTCATAGGAGTTGACAAATGTGGCACAACTGATTTTTGGCATAGACTGACGAAACATCCTGATATAGAGACTCCCGATGGTGTCCTCAACAAAGAAACCCACTGGTGGTCGTGGCGACGATTTGGTGAGAAATAAAAATAAAAAATATATATAATAATAATACCACTACTCACTTGCAAATTCATGAGAACTGGGAAAAACCTGGACACGGATGAAACGATTTTCATAGAAATTTGACAGTTGGTGTAGATCTTTCAGAAGATAATTACTACCTAACTTGCCACGTTGAACAAACTCCATCTTGACCTTTATAATTTTTCTATAATTAAATTTGGTCTTGAAAATCTTTATATTAACAGACTTGTCTTATCTTGTCTTATAAAGTACAGACGTGACTTCAAAAGAATGAAGATGATTACGTCCTACGCGAGTCCCTAGGTCAATCTAGTCTGCTTATATTTAATAAATAGAGGCTCTGAAACATTTTGAGTACCATGTTGTAAGTCTGGATCTGTAAGCCTATTATTTGAAATTTTATATACTCTGAGTCAAATTATACATTCTTTTAACCATGATTTTTTACTTAAGGATGGGGCGGGTTAAAAATATTCCTTATTTTTTTTAGATAATTTGTAAATACATCACCGTGCTTATATTTTTATGGAACACTAACAGAAAAAAAATTTTAACAAAAGAAAAAAGCAAACAAAAAGAAATGAAAAGAAAGAGTATTACAAGTGACCTAGTACGATTTATACGAACTATTATACAATTATATTTGTATTTCTTTGCATGAATAAAATTATAAAATATATAGAGTCTATATATTTGGATAAACAAATGTCAGCAGATCTATGGCTTAGCCCGCTTAGTGATGGCCTACATCCTACGATCATCATGACAACAAAGGGAAGCTCTAGCAGGAGTCAAGCATTTAATGACAAGGGAACTCACAATAAAGAAAGATGAAATCTTTAGAAAGTTCTTTATTGCTAAGGAGTTTGTTACAATGGTGTATAGGCCAACAGGAAGACACTGTGATTTCTGTGGTCATCAAGGGAAACCCCAAGTCATGTTCCTTAATAGTGTGAACATTTTTGTAGCCTTAAAAAAAAAAAGGTTATATTCAACATACGTTACATTACATACCAGATGTTACCTCTTTTACGCATAATATTTAGTGTGACAATTAAATCATATATAGCAATAATAATAATAATAATAATAATAATAATAATAATAGGGCTTGTATTCGAGTCCGAAGATCAATGAGGAATGCAGTTTTTCCCGTGGATACACAGCCCCAGCTGTGACCTATATATTTTGTCACATGCAACGCAGGCATAACCATTTTCCGCGGTGGTCGGTTTAGATTTTCTTCTCGCCATCTACGCCTGTCCTCGGCAGTGGATTTTCTTTTGGTCTCAAATGTGTATCCACGGCCTTTGTAAGGGATCACCTGCTGTCTCGTTTCGAAGCAGCCTGCAGCCAGGTGCTCTCTTCTATGTCAGTTAAAATAAGTTAACGCCTAAGCTGGTCTGTAAAGCGTTTCCGTGGGGCCTCTGTTACGTCGACCACCTTTCAGCTCACCAAAAAGGACTGCCTTTGGCATAAGTACGTCCGACATACGGGATAAGTGTCCTACCCAGCGTAACTGTTGGACAAGAACTTAAGTACCTCTATACTGTCCATACCTGCTTTCGCAAGGACATCGCTGTTTCTAGTGCGGGCTAATATACATAGCTCTTTAATTGTAGTGAAATTATTACGTATTTATTCTAATAACCAAAATCTAGTAGTTGGGCCTTTTATTCTTTTCGTTCAATCCACACGATTACGTCATCAGCAATGAGAAAGGTATGGGAAAAAATTATATAAGAGAAAAACTTTTTTAAAAGTTAAAAGAAAAAGTAAAGTTTCCTTTTCAGAGCTTCCAATCTATGGGAATAATGAAGTAAAAGTCGTTTGTTTCTGTGGCACACGGTTAACGAGGGTGTCATGTGGCTAGCACAACGATCAACCGCTTTTACTTTTCTCTTACAAATGTCAGGTACCCATTAGAGATGGGTTGACTCAGAGTCGCCCTAAAGATCCCGAAATAAAAAATTCCTGTCTTCATCAGGACTCGAACTCAGGATCCCACGGTTCGGAAGAGAAATCGACAACCGTCTTGCTAAGTAAGCCTCCAGGCAAAGTGTGAAGGACTAAATATCTCCAGCTACCTGCAAAAATCATGTCTACCAAGCAGTGGGTGCTCTATAGAAGCCATCTAAAGTTCCTCAAACGCTTTAATGTTGCCTCTGCTCCATGTTGGTAAAATATTTTACACGTTTCGGATGTTCCTTTAGCGTTGATGATAATTTACATCCTATCTCCAACCTCCCGCAGGACTACTGGAGATGGCAGCGCCAGGGTATGAACCCGGGTCCATCGAAACAACAGTCCAGCGCGCGTACCACACGACCAGACAGCCAACTAATGGGCATACACTGGCAGGACTACCTTACAAATAACCATATTTTGCTGAAGGCTGGTGAGGATAATATAGAAGCATTATGTACCATTCGACACTGGGTCGGACACATCCCGAATTGGGTAAGACAGCATGCCAAAACCGATCTTTTTTTTTTGGCGAGCTTAAAGGAGGATGGCATAACAGAGATGCCCCCAGTAAGCGCAAAAAAGATCAACTGAGTCGCCATTTTGCCCTCACTGGCATAGAGGAAAGTAGCTGGCAGCAGAGGAAAGAGACAGTTGGAGAGCTCTCACGAAGGCCTCGGGGGCACACATTTGAAGTCCAGAGAAAAAACCCTTGTAGAAAAAAAAAGCGCTGATGACGTAAAGAAAACGAAAATAGAAACCCCTTGGAAAAGGCTTTGTCTGCATCAGATGTGGGAAAATATGTAGGTCGCAACTGGGCTTGGGTATCCATGTGAAACACAGCACTCGTCCTTAATCTACATAATCGAAGACATTGCCATTATTATTATTATATAAATACTTTTTTAGAAATGTCTAATTTACACTTGACACTTTATAAAGTATACAAAAAGAATTCCAATCCTTCTTATCTACAGGATTCGATATCTGGATAGAAAATAAACCTATAGAACATTTCGATTCCTATCTCAAGTATTTTGAGCGCCCTGCAAGAGAGATGGAGAAACGTACTCATCTCAATAACTCACAGCCGTGTCCCCTGATCACAGGTGATGCTACAGTGTACTTGGCATGTTTTTAATATGAGTTAGTTGCTCAAGCTTCGACTTTGAAAATGATCTCTCTTTCTCATTGTTTACTTACAGGCGAAGGTAGCCCAACTATGTTTTGGGATTTCACTGGTTGGGATAAAATTCCACAGAATTCAGGGAGAAGTGCAGAAACTGCTTTGCTGACCCCTGATTGTATAAAACATGTGACCCCGCAGGCCAAGCTCATCGTCCTATTTAGGGACCCCACGAGGAGGTTTTTATCACTTTAAAAATATTTTTTTACAAAGCTTATATCAACTCACATTGTCTGTCTGTATCTATGTCTGACTGTCTGTCTGGTAAAAAGCTTGTACACCAGGCATGTCAAACTCATTAAGGTATATGGGCCACATAAAAAATTACAATGACATCAAGCTGGAATTTTGCACAATTATTTCTTTCCCCTGGCAACACAAGAAGCAATAAAAAAATTGAGAAGGTCTTTAATTGTGTTTTTTCAAAACATTAGCTGCGTACTTAAATGATATTCCTCAAGTATCAGACTTACCTCTAGTTTATAATTTTGCATGCATTTAAAGAAATCAAGGCCGTATTAGGCTGACTCCATGGAAAAGAATAAAAAGTTGTTTTATTTCGAAATTTGTTCTACGGGCTTCAGCTGCTTCTATGGATACGTGTGTATTTAATTTAAGTTTTAGACAATACATACCAGGCTCTTCGTTAAACTAATTGAATTCGGGAAATAATAAATATTGTATCTTTCATTGAGACTCAAACCCAGAACATTGAGTTATCAAGTGCTCTCTACTACTGAACCACACATCTCCAAAAGCAAAGCCCCTACAAGAATAACAATCACCCAACATAAGATCGAAAAAAAAAATGAGTATCTATTTTTCTAATTAGAGAACTAATTCTTCACATTGCAGGGTATACTCGGATTACTTGTTTCTAGATCACTTTAGAAGCTACCACAACACATCTGTGCAGAGTTTCCATCAGCACGTGCTGAGAGCCATCGACATGCTTCAGGCATGTTTCTCCCGTCATACAGAACTATTTTGTCTTTATAGTAAACAATTGCACATGAATATTCCGGTAATACCTTAGTTTCTTTTTTACAAAGTTTATTTGTACTCTGTCAGTCTGGTAAAAAGTTTGTACACGTTATTTCTCCGACACCCAATCTCGGATCAAGCTGAAATTTTGCACACGTATTTTTTTACTTGACAACACAAGAATCAACAAGGTTACAAAGACAGTTTGTGTGGAAACACAAACTCAAAATCGGCCCCCGAAGTGGTCCACCCAGGGAGGTAAAAAGGTCGGTATCAATATTTTCAGAAAGAACATCAGAATTAAATTATATCAAAGACAAATGACTAAGAAGAATTGAGAAAGAAGGTTGACAGATCTTGTGTGGTGCCCCAGCGGTCCAGCAGACCAAAGGATAGGTGAAAGTGAATGTGAAATTAAATGCGAACCTGGCCTAACTGATGACATATAATGAATATCTAATTGATCTAATTGTTTTGTAAAGGGTCAATCTCTTATTTAAATCCTCAAAAAAAAAAAAAAAATTCGTAAAAAATATAAAATAAAAATTCCTTTAGTTCAGCGTCTTCTTCTTTTATTGTAACGCTTTGGTTCATAAGATAATATGTAAACCAACTTATTAATTATTGTTTTAAATTATGTCCAACTAATATGCATACTAAATAGCTTTTTTTTTTCTTAAAAAAAGAAATTTTTTTTTTTGGTAAACTTAGTAGTTGGTAAAACAGAACTTATATAATGTAGCAATACAAATGTAAAAAAAAATAATTTTTTCACAAAAGTCTAAAACCATTTGCAAAAATAATAAAGAGCCCCGCGAATGTGTTACTATTAATAGTGAATAGTTGTAAAAGTAGTGTATTTTTATGAAAAAACTGCTTGCATAAGTGATTTAAAAAATTAGATTTTTCGCTTTTAGAAAAGAAAAAAGTAGCCGTTGCATCAGAACTTTGAATGGACTAAAATATTATGATGTCAGATTTTCACTATCTTTTCTATTTTACGAGATCTAATCGGGACGGACAGACGGACAAACATTTCACACAAAACAAATAGCGTCTTTTCCCCTTTCGGGGGCCGCTAATAAAAAAATTAATCAATTAGTTATTGGTAATAAGTTATTTTGTTTGGTATCTCCAACAAAGGAAAGAAATTAAATTTGACTGTAAGGTGTAGTGGTGGTGTTGGCTAAATTAGTCACCTTTATAGATCGCCGCTCTAAACTGAAACAAACAATATATATCTATACAATCTATTCTAGTCATAAATATCTCACTAGTAGAGTGTTAGCACGTCGGCCCGAGAAAGCGTGATTTACCTGTGATCTACGAGTTCGAATTCAGGTCGTTTCCCCAGCCCCGCCCCCCTTTTTTTTTTGGAAATGCGCTAATTCTAGGTGTAAATTATTACATTATAACAGATTTCCCGCGGTTGCCTGATTTACCAAGAGCTCCTGGAAATCTCCTGAAATCGCAAAATATATGAAAAAGTCCTGGAAAACTCCGAAAATTATTAAAAATTATTTGAAAACAAATCTCATGAAATATAAAGACGAAAATTGTCATTTTGGGGTGTCATCAATATGGAAAACGCCAATCCTACGCGCGATAAATAAACACGGCATTATGCATTACCCGTAATTGTGTAATCTGGTGAAAGAAGCTTCTCGCGCCTCAAACTAATGAAGAATTACTTGAGGTCAACAATTCTCGTTGATAGATTGAAACATTTTGGTAATTCTTGCTATTGAGCGTGATCTATGTAGGAAATAATATTTTTATGATATACTGTATGACTTAGCTACACGCAAGGCTCATTAAGTAGTTCTGTACGTAGTAAAGAAAGAATAAAATGCAAAGACGAATTTATTTTCTAATACAAAGTCTTAAATTTCACTTATTATTCGTATCCCTACCCAAACTTGACCCCGCGAAATCCATTTCGCATAAGGCCCCAAAACGGTTGAGTCCAGCCCTGCTATTTTTGACGGGTGAATACAGAGTAGATTACTTGTTTTCCTCCCCCCCCCTCTTTTTATCGCCTCTAAAACTACATGGGGTAGAAATAAAAAAGAGTGATCTTTCCATGACTTCTTGGTCACAACGGTTAAGTCCGGACCTGCTATTTTGTGACGGGTGAATACTACTTGTTCTCCCCCCCCCCTCTTTTTTTTTCGTAGGGAAACTCTAGTTCGACTTGCAGAAATAAAAGAGTGATCTTTTCTTTACTTCTTGTCAAAACTCTTGATCCATGAAGAGAATTATATATATAGATAAAGATTACGTTAAATTCCACCGAGATATTAAAATCCTCCCAGATATTAAAATCCACCCAGCTATTCCTTTCTTTCTTCCCCCCTCCCCATCTCCCCAACTAGCCCAGACAAGTGATAGGATCATAGCTTGGTCAGAAAGTTAAAAGCATGAAAATGCGCTAAACAAAAACAATTGGTAAAAATATTATTAGTCGCACAGATTTAGTGTCGTTGCTCTAGATTCTAGATCTATAACAAACTTAATTACATTGTTCTGGCTAGTATCTTGTGCAACTTCACTGATATTTCAGTAACTATTCTACATTAGCCAAAGATTTTCTGCTACTGTAAATGATACCAGGTGGGATTTCAGATTAGCTAGGGTATGATATTATGGTCCCGTATACACAACCTGAACAGAGTAACGCAAGAACATAAAGGTAATAGCATGTAAAATACACACATTGAATAAAAGTTATTCGACTGAACCTTTAGTCCATACCAACAGTTGTTCAACGTGAATGATATTAATGCTAACGTAAGTTAATGGCCATTAATTAACAACAAGATTGTACTTTTAACAATTTAATGAATGTGTGAAATATGATGACATGAGTGATAAATAAAAGTCAATAGTATGTTCAAAGGAAACACAAAGTATACATATTATGCAACGACATATATCACACCTTCAACTCGGTGCCATAATTCAATCACGACACAGCCTACACTCAAGGCATTAGATACACGGGCCATATCAAACCACACTGTGAATCAAGCTTGACTCCAACAGAGTCCCAAGCCTGCGTCCCTATTATTCTAAAGCAAACTACAGTTACCAAATTCTATGATCGTAGCTAAATGGGGTATTGAATTAAAAAAAAAAAAAAACAAAGTCCTGAGATTTTTTAGTTTAAAACCCCCAACAGATGACTTTGATGATAAAACTTCCCTTTTCGATATAAAATCTAAAGCAAATTACAGTAACCGAATTCCAATAGCGTATTCAAGAGAGGTTACACATTTCTACCAGTGGCGGGTCTCCATTAATAAAGAGCAATGAATAGTCATCTGCCGAAATTGAAAAACACTAGATGTGGCTCAACAAAGATGGCTAAGACAGATTTTAGGAGTCAGTTATAGAGGTTGGGTCTAAATCAAGAAAATTCTATGCCGAACTGGAAGTCGACCCCTTAGTAAGATTGTGACAGAGCGTCGCATGAAGTTTGCGGGACATGTTCTCCGACAAAATGAATTACTCATAATAAGAAATGGAATGACATCCTAGTACAACTTGGCGCCACACATTCATGGAGGTCCTCAGAGCAGGTGGGAAGAGGCTTCAGACATTAACAGTGACAGATTTTTTTTGTGGAAACAGCTTGACGGCAAATGCGCCGAACGGTGTGGGAGGGTCTAAGTCAGTAAGAATATCACACTAGGTTTTTGAAAGAAGACTTTTTAATAGCAGGAAAAAGGACTGAAGATACCTCAGAATATGCATTTTGTTGGCATTCAATACCAGAAATAGTGCTCTTGGTGGCGGGGTTGGGGGGGAGCTCCTAGCGCTTCCCCAGACCCCCTTGGAAGTCAAAAATTTTTCCACTTACTAAAGGAAGAACCTATTCTAGGGCACAATAAACGTGTTCCGAAAGAATGAAGGGTCAGAATGTAATAAAGATTATGTACTTACACATACCCCTTCCGAAAAAAAATCCTGGCTACGCCCATGAAAGCATGTCTATATAAAAGATATTATTTAAAAAATATATTATTATATAAAAGATATAGATATGAATATTTACTAAAAAATTAAAATAATGAATTTTTTACTTTTGCTAATTAACACTCTGGCGGGCAAAAAGGATGACTCCTCAATACTGTGAAAAGACGATAACTGCATGAGTTGGTTTGGAATTGTATTTTGTAAAACTAACTTTAAAAAAATATCCTTCAAGAGAATAAACGAAAAAAGGGTTGTCAGAAGAAAAGCTAGCTGGTCTACGCAAATAATGGACCAGCCTCTCTCTCTTGATATCTTGTTAAGAACATTGGTGACCGGGAAAAGCGGAGGATTCGGTGACGCGGGACAGATGATAATGATTTCATGTACATAAAAAAAAAAATCCAGATTTTGTGTAAAATACATAATTGTGAAAGTACTGAAAACTGCTATTTTAATGGGGTGGCCTTAAAAAAATAACTTTTGTGACGATCCCTTATTCAGGAAAATTTTATAAATCACAAAACATTGTGAGAAAATGGATGAAGTTTTTAAGAGATCTAATAAAATAAGCGCAGGTCAGTCCAAGTGACTGGAGGAGTAAATTTCTTCTTTTGCATCATCCTGAATTTCTCCATATTGCACCATGCGCGAAATGAAGATGCGCGACGGCACTCCCCTAATAAAAACTAGGAGCTGTTGTTCCATTAGTCTAGTTCCATGATGATACATTCATTCATAACTGGGAAATCTGTCTCGTCTCCTTATCCGTTTCTACTTATCCTATACTCTTAAGCGAGTAATTCTTGTATGTATGTATGTATATATATTTATATATACATTTTATTTCGAAAACGGCTCTAACAATTTTCTTTAAAATTTCACGGTATGTGCAAAATAGTGAGAAAAAAATTAATTCTCAACTCATTGGCCACCTCGGGAAAACTCGAAGTCAACCGTTATATCGGTTTGAAAATGGTTCATTATCGAAAAATTTTATTTGGCCAGAATGTTTCATGAATGAAATTTTCTATATGACATCAATGGGAAAAAAAACTTTACACCCCTTACGTCACTAGGCTCACAGCAGTACACTAAGACATTTCTTCGCAAACAAGAAAAAGTCTTAATGATTCAATTGGCGTAATTAAACATTTGCGCACCATTTTATTGTACATTGATCCATTATGAAACTATGGAAGAAAAATAATGAAATTAAATATCTTTATGTATGATTAGTTATTGTGTTTTAAAGGCTTTATAAATTGTTTACACTTCAATTGAGTATACCCGTAGGTAGCTTTTACTTTGTTATTTTTTTGCTGGTGAATTATTGCAATGTGGTTAAGCTTCGAAGTCTGCTGTCCCATACCAAAACATAGGAAATGGTCATAACACAACTTATCAATGCCTTACTTGCATAACCTAACATTTGCGGGGCCCTTTGTGAAATGGATTGCGCGCGGACCAGTAAGGGTAGGGATAAGGATAATAAGTGAAAATAAAGATTTTGTATTAGAAAATAAATTCGTATTTGCATTACATTTTTATTAAATGAAAGCTGACGATGCCGTTTTTTTTTTATATCACGAGTAGGACTGGCGTTTACCATATTGATTGACACCCCAAAATGAAAATTTTGTCTTTTTTAAGGCCATTTTTATGAGCTTCAGAAGATTTCCAGGAGCTCCTTGAAAACAAGGAGACCACGGGAACCCTATGATAATTATAATGGTTTAATTTTATAATTTACACCTAGAATTAGCGCGGGGCTTTTGAACCTTAGGGGTCCACTTCGGCTGCATAGGCCTAAGGCTTCCCCTGATGATATCCAGCTCGCGGTCAACAAATTTTCATCACGCTGATCCTTTTTTAGGTTAACCTATAAACTCGGTAAAACAGAAGTCATGTTCCAGAAGTCACCCAATAAAACCTACTCAGCCCAAAGATCACCTCGCATAGACATCCCTTAAAGCGGTAGATAACTTCACATTATCTTGGAAGCATAGTATCAAATGACGCATTGCGTTAAAGAGAGGTTGATATGTGATCAGGGATAGTCATGCTTTTGGACGCCTCCAAGCGAGAGTGTGGCGAAATAAATCGCTCCCCCTGTCTACAAAAATCAGTGTCAACCAGTAATTCTCTCAACCCCTCTATGTGGATCTGAGACATGAGTACTTTATAGAAAGCTACTAAGACTTCTTGAACGACTTCACCAAAGACCGCAATACAAACAGCGATATTCTTGCAAAATGGTATGAACTTCTTATAATCCGACAGTCGCGCTTTGCAGAGCATTTTTTCCGTATGGGGGACGAACATATTTTAGCATTCTTTTTTTTTTTTTTTAAGTAAACTGAAAGATTTTCGGAGTAACAGAGATGCCTCACAATAACGCTTTCTTTAGAATACTAGCGATGTTTTTAAGTCTCTTAGAAGAAAATACGCGATTTTACTTTGTTACTAGGTGCACGTTTTACACTATAACGTAGAGATTTCGCATGACTTGATGTTTCTTACTAAAGCCATAATAATAAGGCTTTTCTTCGAGTCATTTTCGTAATTACAACAATATTCCCAAAATGACTTCGGGTATATAGCCTTCCTTAACAAATTATTCATCCGATCGAGGCTCTGTCACCTGATATTGTATCTCTAATACTAATTAACATTCTTCTAAGCTATCACCATATTGTTTTTCTTCTTCTTCGCCTATTCTCTCCTACGACATTCGTCTGTCTTACTACGTCACTACTTTTACCTTCGCTAAAAACAATACACACTATTTATTTACTTATCTACCAATTTAACATACTCTCTAACTAATACACAACAACATGACTGATCCAAACTAATAGATACAATAAGACTACGTATACGTTTTGCTTTTTAAAAAAAAAACTATTTTATTATGCTTTTCTTGTTCTTACCAATCAGGTACGACTCGTTGTTGGAATGTATGATGTTTTCTTGGACAAATGGTTGAAAGTTTTCCCCACTGAGCAGATTCTCATAATCAGAAATGAAGATTATTCCAAATTCACTCTAAACTATCTAAACACTACATTCAACTTTCTTGGCTTAAGTAAGTAAACCTTAGAAATGACTTTACTTTGATGTTTATTTATAAGGGAAAAATAATATTGAGCTTAAACTATGGATATTAACTTATTGCATAGACTGATAATCATTATACTTTAGAAGGCACAAACATGTGACCAATGACCAAGTTAAAAAAAAAATTATAATTTTTTTTTAAAAATTAAAAACAAAGCTTTTCTAAGGGAAAAAACTTCAGACTTACAACAAATTCAATAATGTAGACGTTATTTCCCTTTTTCGATACCATATAAAATAATTAATGGAGGTGATGTGGCTAAGCGGTATAGCGCTTGGCTTCTGAACCGGGATTTTTAAGTTCGGGATATTTGAGCGCCTCTGAGTCAATCCAGCTCTAATGGGTACCTGACATTAGTCGGGAAAAAGTATAGTCGGTGGGTCGTTGTGCTGGTATGACACCCTCTTTAACCCTGGGCCACAGAAACAGGCGACCTTTACATCATCTGCCCCATAGATCTAAATATATGAAAGGGGGGACTTATAAAGAGGTATTACCAGGACATTCTGAATTTTAATTGATTTATATTTTGTTAGTCACAATAAATTATTGTTTAAAGTTTCAACTTGGTGTAATAATGGTGTGGGAGATATAGCGTTTACATTTAGGGGAAAAATATATTTAACCTAACGTGTTAATATTGAAGATTTAATTTCCATTGTTGGTATCAAACAAAAATAATTAATAGCCAGTAGCCGTAGTTTGCCCATCACTGTCATTAAATGTACTACAAATTAATTACATAACACTGGGCAACAAAAAAAATTTTTTGGAAAATCGTCCAGGGTTTTTCAGCTGAATTAGACTAATGTTGATGCCCTGAGTCCGAAAATGAGCTTGGTTTCGCTCAATCAGGTCAGAATGTTTTGCTACAGAAACTTTTAAAAAATCGTTTTTTGTAAAAAAACAAAATTTTTGCGGCTCACCAGTCGATAAACCCCTGCCGATTTTTTCGGTATTCCTCAATAATTAAAGTCAACACAATTCAATTAATTCAGTTTTTGTTTAGTTTATCAAATTTTATTAGCATAATTGACATAATATGAAGAAAAAGTTCAGGGCATAAATCTGCGTTTCTTAGATTCCCGTGTGTGAGCAGCTGCTGGGTTGTCTCTCTTCAGCGACCAGCAGTAGTCCGCCAGCATGACTGCATCCCACCTCCCCTGGTACCTTTCCTCCATTTGGTGCATGTCCTGATGGAATTTTTCTCCCTGCTCATCGCCCCAAGGTTTTCCGGAAACTTATCCATGTGCGAAAACAAGAAATGCATCTTTATGCTCATCAAACACCCGAGTTCTTGAAAATCCTCAATCATGGTGCTGATGAGCCTTGCGTGGTTTGCTGCCTTAGTGTTCCCCAGGAAGTTGTTCATCACCTGCACAAAGGATTCCCAGGCGGCGCACTCAAGTGAGTTCATGGAGCTACAGAACTCTGCATCGTTTATGAGCTGCCGTATCTGTGGGCCGTCGAAAATGCCGGCCTTCAGCTTCTCAATAGTCAGTTGAGGAAATGCTCGGCACATGTAGTTGAAGCACCTCCCATCCTTGTCCAGAGCGCGCGTGAACTGTTTCATTAAACCCAACTTCAAGTGTAGTGGTGGGATCAATATCTTCTCCCGGTCAACAAGAGGTTCGTTTATGATGTTTCTCGCCCCAGGTACTAACTGCTCTCGCGCCGGCCACTCTTTCTTTACATAGTGCTGGGCTCTGTCTCGACTGTCCCACATACACATATAGCATGGGTATTTCGTGAACCCAGACTGCTGACCAAGTAAAAAGTTCACCATTTTCAAGTCGACGCAGATGATCCATTGGTGTTGCTGATATTGGATTTTTTCGAGCACATACTTCACTGCTTCATATTTCTCTTTGAGAGTCGTGGAGTGCGCAAGCGGGATTGAGGCAAACTGGTTCCCATTGTGGAGGAGCACACACTTCAAAGAACGCTTGCAACTGTCAATAAAGAGTCGCCAATTTCTCGCATCGTATTGAGGACCGCCCAGTTTATCAAGAAGACCGGCGACATCTCGGCAGTACACAAGGTTTTCCTCCTGGCAGAAGTAGTCCATGTACTCCTCATGCCTTCTACGAAAGAAGGTAATACGCGCGTCCTTGTGAAGCAGGTTTTTCTCTTTGAGCCTGGAAGCCAACAGCTCGGAGGAACTCTTCGACAGGCTTAGGTCCCGAACTAGATCATTGAGCTCACATTGTGTGAAGGGCTGCGGACCATATGGTGCTTCATACTCCTCTTCTGTACCACATTTCTCGTCTGAAGTGGTGGCCTCGTCGTCGCTGCCTGGAATCTCTCGGAACGTTGGCACGGGTATTTCTTCGCAATGAGGAACTGGACGACGAGCAGATGGAAGGTCGGGGTACTGGAGGCTGCGCCGATTTTTTCGGTTGATGCCTGCAGTATTGATGGCACAGAAATAACAATCCGATGCGTGGTCAAATGGCTCCCTCCATACCATCGGAATTCCAAACTTTAGTGATGTTTTCTCGCCTTTCGTCCACCGCCGGAGGTATTCCACGCATGTTTTGCACACCGTGTGCGGTGCCCAAGACTTGTCTTGGTCACCCAGCTTGATTTCAAAGTAAGCCTGGTAGGCATGTTTCACAAATTTTGTGATGTTCATCCTATCAGCTGACAGTGTGTACTCTCCGCAAATGTAGCAGAAAACGTCAGGGTTATTCGTGCATGAACGTCGTGCTGAAGCCATTTTAGATATTAGTTAGATAGTTATTTTTTAGTAAATGAAATAGCAGCAGAGTAAGCCCTATAAATACATATTTGTAAATCAGTAGTCTTTGTATCATTTTATGTTATTTTAATATCGATTCTATTGATCTAAATTAATTTCTATTTTGGTAAGATATCGATGGTGGATATCGATGGTGTTTTGTTGTGCGTTTATTACCATTGTGTAGATTGTCAGATAGCTCAAAAATTTGACCTGATTGAGCAAAAACAATGTGATATTCGGACTCAGGACACCAAAATTAGTCTGAATCAGCTGAGAAACCCCCGACGATTTTTTGGCTGTTGCCCAGTGTAATTGATTCCAAATAATTTATGCAATTTTACTCAATATAAGCTTTGTTTTAAAAAAGTATTTTTTTATATTTAACTTGTTAAAAATTTCCCTAAGCTAAGAAGGATTTGTTATACCTATTAACCTATGTTCATTACCTATACAGACGATTATTTAAAGGAGGATAATAGCTATAACTAACATAAGAACGACAGCTATGATTATGTTTCCTGAGTGTCATTGTGTTTTAAAATGTGATGTCTGGTCTATTTTGATTTTCAAACAATTGGTTAAACAAAAATTAATTTTATATCCCTCAAACTTATCTGTCCTGTTTACTTTTTGACTGTACATGAGTCTTGATGAATGTACCCGACCCTCGCAGCTCTCTGTTTTGTGTTACATTATTATTATTATAGCTTTTATATAGCGCTACTTTCATGCTTATAGCATGCTCAGAGCGCTTTTCGTCCAATCTCATTTGTGGACCAAATATATATTATATATACATAATATACATAAAGTTATATTATAAGAAAGAGAATGCAGATTGCATCTTTATAGATTACTGTATTTGTACCTGAACTCGTTTAGAGCCTTTATCGCAGAGCAAACTCGAAGAAGTGGAGAAGTTATCACGACAGCACGAAACAAAGAAAGTTAAAGATTATGGACAGATGATGAACGCAACCAAAGCCATCTTAGATAAGTTTTACTTACCATACAATCAACAACTAGCAAAGAGACTGAACGATTCTAAATATATGTGGACAGATTAAAACAACTATTTAAAAAAAATACTTTTTTGTTTATTTTTTGTAAAATCCTTTTTTGTCTTAATCAAAAATGTTATCTACATTTGATTTTTTTAAAGAGCATCACCTCCTTGATCTATCCCTTACTCTGGTGGGCCGTGGTAAAAAGAAAAAAAAGTAAAGTTCACCCTTTCAGACCTTGCGATCTATGGGGTACCACATGATGTTAAGATCATTTGTTTCTTTGCCCAGCGGTTAAAGAGCAGGGTGTCATGTGGCCAGCACAACGACAAACGTCTTTACTTTTCCTTTTACTAACGGCTGGGTGGATTTAGGGACGCCCTGAGCCAAACTCCAGGTTAAGAAACCAAGCGCTTAACCCCCAAGCCACTGCGCCTGCAGGTGGACCATTGGGGCACTACAAAAGTTCGTCTGTGTCTATTTTCGCCTCTTTCAATGACATGCCCATTTATGTTGTCTTCCATCGTTTTCTCTGTCTGCCTCTTCTTCTTTTTCCTGGTACTGTTCACTGAAGGAAGATCTTTTCGAGCCTTTAGGACCGTGAAATATGGCCATAGAGCATTTTTAAAGCATACTTGAAATGTAGGCCTAATAGCCTAGACCTACATTTGAACTGACTCACAGAGGGCATCTTCTATAACGCAAGACCTTTCTTCGGTGCTAGATCATTATTTATTATCTACAGCAATAAACGAAACTCCACACGAGAGAGTTTTTTGGTCTAATAGCATATTATCCTTCGGGATATCCTTCTCCACTTGGTTATCTAGCCCAGGTCGAGTGCTCTTCAAAGTATGATACCCTAACGGAAAAAGCTGAGTTACTGATGTGTAACTCCCAATATGCCTATGTGTGGTTGCCGAGCAGTAAAGAAGAGAGCTTCATCTTGAGAATATACAGAATCATCCTACCCCACTGGGCACTCAGGAACTCACTCATGACTCTGAAACGGTAGAACAAGGTAGTCATCCCCGTTGCTATTTGTCTATGAACTATATGTAGGCGAACCAGATGTCATTAAACCTATTCGTTAAACTTATTTCTTTTGAACCATTTTTCTGGTAATCCATTTATCGGGAACGACTTCTTCACCATTTATTTCTTACCATTTGTAGACGCGATTGAACAATTAAGCAAGCATCGGATCGGACAATAGAGACTTAAATAAAATTTAAAGGATATTGGGCTAAAAGATTACTATGGGTTCTTGTGTTGCATTTGTAAGTACTTGTAAAACTGATCCTCTATTCTTTTTAAACAGCTGAAAGGGACATGCGGTAATATACTTTTTCCACTGGGCGGTTATTAAAACATTGTAACAAAATGCTTACAATAGAATAAAAATAAAACATCTTATATCTGCTACATCAAACATTCAAAACTCGTATCTCTTTGTGGTAACTGAATTGTTCACTATTCAACAAAGCGTGACATACAATGTTTGTCTCAGAAGCGACATTCTCTAGTAAACATTACCTCGACCTTGTAGTCACTTTTACGACATTCTTTAAGATGTTACAAGATGACAAGTTCCGTGTGTAAGACTATTTTTCTCCAGAGTTATTTTTAAACACACAGTATCTTCTTTTCACAGTGGAGTGCAGTGAAATTCTAGGTGTCCATTCCTCGTAGCTATTTATCCAACATAAAAAACAACTTTCTCAAAGAATCCAGCGACCTAGCTAGTTGCATATAGGTCTACGCATCTGTTGACATTTTTTTTCTTGTGTGCTTGTTGCAAGCCTGATTATGTAAAGAACTTATAGATTGTAAGTTATATAAGCTAATTTTTTTTTGCCTGTTACTTACATAATACATATTATCGACCTATTTAAGCTTTGAAGTCTAACAGGGGCGTACTGCAGTTGGGTAGCTGCCTGGTAGTCTGGTACGCGCTTTGGATTCTCACTGTCGACACGATAGTCCTGAGTTCAAACCATAGCTACAGTCATCTTCTGACATCTTACGGGATTTGTGCAAGGACTTTATAATCCAAAGAGCTTAGTTAACCTCTTTGCACCAAGACATCAATTGTGTGTACCATTATTATAAGCTCTAAGGATTATCACCTTCACCTATCATTTAGTTTGTTGGGGCACCACACAAGATCTGTTTGCCGTCTTTCTCCGTCTTTTGCTTTTGATTAAATCTCTTTCAATGACAGGGCCGTCCATTCTTCTTTTGTTGTTGTCTTCCCATGGTTTATTCTGTCTGCCTCTTCTTCTTTTTCCTGGTACCGTTCCCTGAAGGAAGGTTTTTGCGAGCCCCGGGGACCTCGCGATATGGCCATAGAGTTCTATCTTTAATCTCTTCGTTTGTGATGCGGTCTTTATATGTGATACCTCCTGTCTAGATCTGCAGTCAGTGTCAAAGATTCACAAGCGTTTAAGAATGTGGCCATGACTAGGGAGCGCATCAGTTCGATTTTAGTGTTGGGGTTGTGCCTTTGTCTTTCCATATTGTTTTGAGTTTTGCATGTGTTGCTGTGGACTGTACTATTCTGGATAGTATTTTTTCGAGTGAAATCAACCTTTTGTCCCCTCAGCAGGGGAGAGGTTTGCACTACTGGTGAACTAAAGACTTGGTTATATAACTACATACTATACGTCCTGTTTCTATCTCCATTTGCATCCCATCTTCTCTCTTTTTATAAATCTTATAAATTACAGACGTTAATTCAAAAGAGAAGATAATTACGCCGTACGCGTTTGTGTTAACATAGTTGTGCTTATTAATTAGAGACTTAAACTTTGCTAATAAATTGGTTTTCCTGGCTGATTCAAGCAACCCATTCCATGCTCTAGAAATGTGTCTTTAGCCTTGTATCTTTTTGAGTATTTTATTAGCTTGTGTTTTTGTATGCCTATTGGTGAATTTATTAATTATGTTACTCTGGTCAAATGTGATTATTCTTGTGTTATAGATCACATTAAGTCACTATTTAGCGTCTGTTCTAGTTTGTTTTCTTGAGTTGAGGTGTCCCAAACAGAGGATGCATATCCTAATATTGGTCTAATTAACGTTAAACAGCATATTACTTCTATGTTCTTGTTTGATTCATATATAAAAAATTCTTTTCATAAAACCTAATAATGCTTTGTTTAATTTTTAAAATAATTTCGTCAAATATGGGGATTCCATGATAACGTTTCATTATAACACTTAGGTATTTTGAGTCTTATTGTATTTCTCTCTTTCTCTTTTGGCTAGAGGACAAGAGAGTATCTTAAACGGACTATAATGTCACGAGTCGAGTCTGTGACTTATTTCGAACAGTTTCTAGAAGCGAGGTCAAACCAGTGCAAGTGTCCAGCGTAAACAAGTTAATTTTAGGTATCCAATCTAAGAAAGAGGTTAAGGGAAAAAATTGCACACGTCAGCTTCTAGAAGGTCAAAGTTACTAAAATAATTAAGGGGAGAAGTTTCCATGATTCTGGAATGTACGATGAGTTCAGATGAAGAAAGGTATAAATTAAGGGAAAGTCAGTTAGACGGGGCCCTCGCTTAGTTATCGCTTAATTCCTCTCTTAGTAAAGGTTTAGTTAAGTTTTGTAATATTAGCGGGTCCATTTAATTAAAGTTTTATTAGTTGAAGTTGAAGTTATACCAAGTGAAGTTTCATGTATCTTTAAGTTTTATTTATCTTATCTTATATAATACAGACGTTACTTCAAAAAAGAAGATGATTACGTCCTACGCGTCATGCATTTAGTCATGCATATTAACCAATGACTTAAATTCTGCCAAGTCACTGGTTTTCCTGGCTAGCTCAGGCAACCCATTCCATGCTCTAATAGCACTAGGGAAGAAGGAGTATTTGTACAAGGGACGAGGAATGTGCCTTTATCTTTGTGTCTTTCAGAGTATTTTATTAAATTTTGTTTTTGTATTTGAAGATTATGGTTCAGTGTTTTATGTATAATTGCTACTTTACTTTTGAGTCTTCTGTCCTGAAGGCTTTCTAAATTTAGTGATTTTACAATAGGTGTTACTCTAATCAAATGTGAATATTCATTTGTTATGAATCTCACTGCTCTATTTTGTGTCTGTTCCATTTTCTTAATGTTTTCTTGAGTTGAGGGGTCCCAAACGGAGGATGCATATTCTATTATTGGCCTAACCAAGGTTAAATAACATTTTAGTTTTATGTTCTTATTTGATTTATAGAAATTTCTTTTAATAAATCCTAATGCTTTGTTTGATTTTTTTTTATAGTTTCATCAATATGTGGATTCCAAGACAGTTTTTCATTTATATTAACACCTAGGTATTTTGCGTTTTTAGTCTGTGTTACTGGTTTGCCATGAATAAGATAAGTGGAATTAATTTGTTTTAGTTTTTTGTTACTCTTAACAACTGACATTTTTCTAGGTGGAAAGACATGCTCCAATTTGATTCCCATTTCTGTAATTCATCTAATTCTCTTTGTAAAATATCTGTGTCTTGTGTTGTTTTTATTGTTCTATATATTATGCAATCGTCTGCAAATAATCTGACTTTTGTTCCTGAAGTAATGCAATTTGGTAAATCATTTATGTAAATTAAAAATAGTAGTGGACCCAAGACTGTTCTTTGAGGTACACCTGAGTTTACTGTTATCGGTGTTGATTTAGAGCCATTTATTATTACAGTTTGTTCTCTCACTATCAGAAAATCTTTAATCCACTGATGCAGTGGACCATTAATGCCAAAATATTTTAATTTTTTAAGCAAACTATGGTGGTGAACTTTGTCAAAAGCCTTAGAAAAATCTAGTAAGATAGCATCTATTTGTTCACTATTATCTAAACCTTTAGAAAAATCAACCTATTAGTTGTGTTTCACATGATCTATATTTCCTAAAGCCATGTTGGTATGGTGTGAGGACATTTTGTTTGTCTAAGTGATTTATGATGTTGATTTATGAAGTATCAAGTCAAAATGTTGTTAAATTAAGAAGTTAATTTTATGTGAAAGTTGAAGAAGTATTATTAAAGAAGTTTTGAAGAAAATACAAAGATGTTTCTTCACTTCATTGAGTTATCAAGGTTGATAATATAGGCCTAATCCCCTGCAAGTGTTAACGTCAAAATATGTCTTCGGGTGCTTCCGCATTCCTTCAAGAGTTCAATAAATTAATATTCAGGAGAGTTTTGCGCATCGTCTTCTAAGTCTAAATCATAGACTTATAGTCTATGTCTATATTGTCTATGGTCTAAATCTAAATACCTATCATTAGAAAAGTCTAGTAGATTCACCTAACCATGATTCTTTCCAGGGAGGAAGGGGGGAATGGGGCGTGGTTAAAAAATATTCCAATTTTTTTTTTAAATCTAAAATTCATTAGTTATTAACTTATTAGGCCTAAGGAAAAAAACAACACTCTTTCAGTTGTGTAAAAGAGGTATTGTCTTTTTTTAAAAGTATTTTTAATGTTTTTCTTATTTACATATATATCAAAGTAGGCCTACAAGCAAACTGAATGGGTTTACACATTTGTTAACAATAGTGTTATGTTTATTATTATCAGTATCAGGATCGCCTGATGACGACAGGGGAGGCTAAAGCCGTGCCGTGCATTAGTACTGTGAACTCTGATAACTCCTTCCTCCCTATTTTCGGTCTGCTTTTCTCGGAAGGATTATTTTTCAAAGCTTTACCACGGCCAAACCCTAGCGGATACTATAACAACTTTAGATCAAAAAAAGTCCGTAATGAGACCTTCCCTTGTTGCCTATGTGCATCTGCTGTAGTTACTTCCCCTGATCTCTTAGGCATCCACTTGATTTGTTTAGTGGTGGAACCCCGCATTTACGATGGTAAGAAATTTGACATAGTTTCATTTCAAGTAAATGGAATGGGTGAAGGCTGAAAAAAAATGTTATGTTGTTTAATAAATGAAAGCCTTTTTTTCCTGCCTTTATTGTAACGGTTCATATATAGATCTACCTCTTCCCTCCCAATTATGTCTTCCACCAGCTAGTATAGATAATAACTAGAACAGTATTTTACATTTTTGAAGCTTACCTTCTTTGTAGTATAAATGAAACTTAGACGTAGATTACATTGGAAAAGAGGTTTATTGCTTTATTAAAACTTGATGCTCATTAGCAGACGGTGCGTAAAATTATTCTTAAATTTATTAAACTCTTGAATCCATAATGCCTTACATTTGGAAATTCCCGAACGCGATAGTCCTTTCAAAACCGATGTTGGATCTAGATCTAGACCTAGTTCTTTAGTCAAATTTTAAATTTATTTTTTTTTACTTTGAAAAATTATAATGGTTAACTAGCGTTTTCCCAGTGTGGCCAACGAGTTAGAAATTCTTTTCTCAGCGATATACATCAATTATTAAATTTCTAGGAAAATCATTAGAGCCATTTTTGAGATCCGTTTTTTAGTCCACCTAGAGGCTTCAACACATTTTTTTTATATATGTTGCTCTTTTTTTTTTTTTGGCCGTTGTCTTTTCAGACTTTCGTTCATTCTCAAATATTATTCATTCATTATAAACAAACTCACTTCTTAAGTTCCAGTTACTTTAAAAAAATTACAACACATTAGTACTGACACACATGTTTTCACAGAATTTGATGTAATTTGTCACTGCGTCGACCCATTCTTCCAGATTTTAAGTGGTCTCTTTAAACAAATTCCAGTCATTGCAGTATCTCGTTTAATGTTAGCGAAAAGGCATTGGCTATGTTTTATCACGCTCACATCTGCAATATTTTAAGTTTCAATATCACTGCCTGGTATTGCAATCTGAGCATTAAAAATAAGAATAAACTTTATAGAATCCTAAATGCTGCTGGTAAAATCATTGGCAAAAAACAAACCCCATTCGGGCAGTTGTTTGAGACAAACATCTATAAAAAAGCTAACAAGATCCTCGAAATAAAGAATCACCCTTTGTGTCAGGATTTTGTGATTTTACCATCACAAAAGAGATACAAGACACCGATAGCAAAGACAAACAGACACAAACACTCTTTTGTTCCCCTAGCAATCAAATAATTAAATAGGAACAATCTGGTATAAACTTTGTCACTTGTAAATTATGAGTGAGTCTGGTGTGAATGTACACTTTGGTTTCTTATAGTTGTAAGGTTTTTTTTTGTTTGGTGTAATGCACAAATTGTAAGACTAATTTTCGGATAATAAAGATTATTATTATATATATATATATATATATATATTATATATTATATATATATGGCTCCTTCTGTGTCGGAAGACAATGGATTCGCCCAGATGAATCACTGGCTTTGGCTATGTCTTGAGATGGGGCAGAATATTTAGCCGCTTTACCAGAGTTTCCTCCCCGGGCGCATTCCTGTGCCTTAGATAAAGAGGTTTCTCGACCTTGCTGATGTGATCCAAAGGAACGCATTTCGTTACATTTGGCACCAACTCAGTTGCAGATGCTGCCGGAGGGAATTTCATAGTTGATACTCCCAACGCCTAAGGGGCTTCACTCCTGATTTTTGTTCAAGGCAGCGGGGGGTTGAAGTCAGAGTACCCCTCTCCTAGATGAATTACCTTACTAGGCTGACGAGCTCCATCTGCCCGAAGCTCCTGGTTTTGTGGCGCCAGGTATCCGCCTTCACCCATTCACCTGTTAGTAAGAGCAGTTTCGCCGGGCTTAGTATCTAAGCCACACGAGCAGGCCAGGTGCTGGGCTTAGTCGTCAGAGGCTATCTGAGACGTATGTTAAGTTATAAGTTACAAGCCAGGAAGCTTACATTGTGACCATGTCACACTGCAGACGACAATTCGAGTCTTTATTTTTGTTTAGTAAAAGAGAAAAAAAAGGAGGCGAGGAGAACTGAGGCATTAAAAATTCCCCCATCATTTCATAAAAATAGTTGGTTAAGGTCCTGTCGCTCCCGTGTGATTTCATTGTACTGTTTCTGCCGTTCCGCGTGTCAAGTTAAGCTTAGCCTGCTGTCGCATTGCTTTCCAGTGACATGAAGAAGAGAGGGGGGTGCTTGAAGCGCCAAGGGGTTTCTTTTTTTTTTTTTTTTTTGAGGTTTGAGATTATGTTCTCGGTAAATCGTAATGACACAATTTATAGAACAGAATAACGAAGTGACTATTCCTTGTTGTGCCGATGTGCATTTATTAAAGGCCTATTATGAACACGTGTGGTCTGATAAATTAGATGGAGACTTAAGGAATACAAAAAAAATTAGTTTGGTGTTGTCTGTCTGTCCGTCATGTTTAGATTATAAAAAAACATAGAAAAGATAGCCTATACCTATTGAGAATCAGATTGCACAATATCTTGGAACGTACAAACTTTAAGTGCGGGGCTACTTACATCTTCAGAAACCGAATCGATTTGTAAGCCGTTTTATTATTCTTAGAAAATCACCATTTTAAAAACTATTTACTTTAAGGGCCCCAATAGTAACAAAAAGAAACCGGTGAATATTATTTACATATTTGTATAACATTATGCAAAAGTTATGTTCTTTCAGTTCTTTCTAAACAAAATTATATATATATATATATATATAATTCTAAATATTGTATTCACCTCTGTTAAAGTCACTGATAATTTACCGAATACGTTTATATATATATATATAAATATATATATATTAAGTATGTATGTATATATGTGTGTGAGAGAGAGAGAGAGAAAAAAAAATCCTGGCTACGCCCATGTATGTGTGTGTGGCAATTCAGTATTCAATAGCTATTGACCTGAATGAAGGAAGGAGGTCTTCAAGATGTTCCGACCTCCTGTGCTGCAAACCTAATGCACATTTATTCTTCCCCAGTTCTTCTAAATCGGTACAAAGACAATCGAACTTTGAACTTCATAATATAATTTCTTTCTTAAAATCCACAACTTGCATTTCAAGATTTATTTCTGTTACCATGGCATTCAGAAATTTATTTAAAAAGGCTAACGTTGTTTTACTGTTTCTAAAGTCTTTGAACCTGCTGTTAGAAGCTTCTATCATATCTTACAGTTCTCATTATTATGTTGGAGCGTTGAGATGACTAGACCAATGTATGAGATGAACTTTGCAGTGGAGCTCTCCATATAGTTTTCTTTCTATAGAAGTGTTTTGGGGCCAATGTCTTGTTCGGGCTTCTTGATAAGAAGGCAGTTTTGAAGGACATGGTCAGCATTGTCTAGTGATACTTCACGTACGCAGAGTTCACTAGTTAGTGCTGTTCTGAAAAAGCATATCAATTTTAGACTTATTTTCTCGACAATGTTACAAGAAGCGTGATAATGGGTCACTCTTACTAGAAAGATTTACGGATTGTAGGCCTTAATTTATTTAATGGGCCGTGAGACTGCATGAGTGATAACTGGGATCACTAGGGTGGGGTGCAAAACTCACTCAAGAATCTCTTGCGCCTTCCCCGAGATGTGGACCCCCGAGCGACCGAACAATGGTAAAACGATACAAAATACAATTCGACGTATAGAAATTCGACGGAGACAATAATACAAATGTTTGCGACCGACTACCCGTGCTAATTTTTTTGTTCAAAATTGTTTTCGTCTCTTGCAGGGCAAGTTAATATATAATATTCCGTACATGAAATGCATTTCGTGGAAGAGTTGCAACCAAGTAGAGTCGCATACAGCTTGCGATATGCGGTTTACTAGTCTTGGCGTTAAATTTTTGTTAACAAGGGAAACAAGTAAGCTAAACAAAAGCGATGAAAATGAAAACAAAGTTAAATGTCAAATACGCAAGATAGGCCTACATTTAAGGTACATGCTTGCATCACTGCAGTAAGTCCTAAAAATAAATATCTAAGTGTAAAAGGTTAATAGGAAACAGTTTGTATTAACAATGCAAAATAATAGAAGGAGGAAAGCGGAAATGTACAACCTGAAGGTCATTTGTGTCTGTGTGTTGTTGCTGCTGGTGTGTGTATATGTGTGTCGTAAGAGATCTGTATTAAAATGACAGCGACGAGACCGAGTTATTTGCTGTTGCAGTTTCTAAAAAATAGTGTTTGCTTCTTGCCGAGAAGAGTGCTGTCAACTGCTCCAAGTGTATCACAACTAGGCCTAAGTAACATGTTTTACGTAAGTGATGACAGTAGGCTATAATTATATATGTAAGACTTTTTAAAATTTGTATTCTAAAAATACTTTAAAACAGCAACAACTTCTAATAAACACAATCAATCACGACTTAATTTTAAAAGTATGATATAACCTGACCGCCCTGACTTATCTAACACAAAAATCAAAACACCAAGGGCGGATCTTGAAACTTTAAGGAAGGAGGCTATTTTTAATAGGCCTAATTTTTTAGGGGATATTACTGTAATTGCACATACTGCACTTTTAATTCCCCAAATTTTCCTCAAGACTTTCTTGTTGAGTTGTGCAAGCTTGGAATGAAACGAATCCATTTTGATATCAATAGCTGGGAGAAAAAAGCACTTGATGCATGCAAGGGTCTTGGCTCGCAGAAGAGAAACACATCAGAAACAAAAGTTGCATTATCTTGCAGTTTTAAATGTTCAAGTATTGATTTTATTGGCGACTCTGATAAGTCCGATTGCCCTGTTTTAGCTTTCTCAATACTTTCTCAATTGTCTGAACAAGTAGAAAAGGGGTAGGGGAGAATGGGGTGTCTGAGTTATTGCTTTTTAAATGCATTAATATAAAATAAAGCTGAATGACCTGAACTAAAGCCTCCTCAAGGCAGTACCAGACAAACAGAGAGAGATAGTGAGTTGATAAAAGCTTGGTAACAATCGATCATCGAGAAAGTGGGCATGCATGTCCTTGGTGTTTCAGCTGTCTTGTTCGTAATCCTTTCGACCGACCGGAAGTTTTGATGACGCAATAAAGCTACTTACCAATCTAACCTAGATCAATTACCAGTGGCGAAGGGCATCCATGGAGAGAAGGGGTTCAATGAACCTGGGCCCACGACCTATTAGGGATTCACAGCCTTTGGCGTAACAAACAATGCAGAGCGCGGAGGGGTTTCATTGCGCGTGGGCCCATGACTAATGACCAATTGTGACCTACATTAGGCCTTGAGGATGACAACAAAGTGGGGAAAAAATAACGGCAATTTTGTAAAAATCGGTAAAAAAAAAAAAAAAAAAAAAGGAAACGTCCTCCCCTCTCGGCTACGCACATGTGTTTTATCATAGGTGTAAGCCTAATTCTATTCAAAATATATAAAGTTTGATAACGCATCGAAAACTGGATGTATGCTTTCGTAGGCCTACATAATTTATTCTATTTATACATGTATGTAGTCTAAAAACTATAAACACTACAATAGCAGCCTTAAAGAGTTTCAAACTTTTTGTTATTAATTATAGATTACAGACGTTTCTTCAAAATAATAAAATAATTAGGTCCTTCGCATTTCATGTGTCAATCTAGTCATGCATGTTGATCTGTGACTTGAAATATGCTAAATCATTGGTTTTCCTGACTGACTCAGGCAACCCATTCCTTTAAAGTGGTATCACCACAAATACAAAACTAGGGGTCTATCGAGCCGTCATCCTCTCTACATTGCTCTATGCCTCAGAAACCTGAATAGTGTACAGTTAACATGCAAAGAAACTGAACCACTTTCACATGACATGTCTATGAAAAATACTGAATGTCAAATGGCAAGACAAAATACCAGATACTGAAGTCCTTCAAAGAGCGGGTCTGCAAAGCATCCACACAATCCTGATGCAGTCCCAGCTGCAATGGGCAGGACAAGTATGCAGAATGGAAGACCACCGCATTCATAAACGATTCTTGTATGGCCAACTAAGCGAAGGAAAGCGCTCGCAAGGTTGTCAAATAAAGCGCTTCAGGGACACCCTCAAAATTTTTCTGAAGGCGTTCAGCATAGACCCAGCCACCTGGGAGACAGAAGCACATGACAGAGCATCATGGCGTCGCGCTGTGAAAACCAGCGTACAGGTTGCTGAGGAAAAGAGAACAAAGCTGGCAGAAGAAAAACTCCAGAGAAGAAAAGCAAGGCCAATGACACTAGCTCCAGCTGGAATAACTTGCCTAGTGTGCGGCCGAACATTCCAGGCTCACATAGGTCTCACCAGCCACACGAGGAGACATAAAACCCCAGTGCAAAGCCCTCAGCCCCCTGGATGACAAACTGGTCATAATCGAACTACGATGGAGAGAGAGAGAGAGAGAGAGAGAGAGAGAGAGAGAGAGAGAGAGATCTATATATATCCTTTACAAGATAAAAGAAAGCAGAACGGTTAGAGAGGTACTTCTAAATGTGAAAAATTCTTGCTTCGTCCTAGTACATTCTCAAAAACGCGATTTGTATATGAATATATTATTTAAAAACTACGTACAGAATTACTTTACGAGCCTTGCGTGTAGCGAAGTCATACAGCGTATCATAATAATTCTGTTTCCTACATAGATCACGCTCAATAGCAAGAATTACCGAATGTTTCAATCTATCTTTGAAAATTGTTGACCTCAAGTAATTCTTCATTAGTTTAAGACGCGAGAAGCTTCTTTCACCAGATTACACAATTACGGCTGATGCATAATGGCGCGCGTAAGATTGGCGTTTTTCATATCGAATGACACCCCAAAATGACGATTTTTTTGAATATATTTCCGTATATTTTAAGGACTTTTTCGTATATTTTGCGATTTCGGGAGATTTCCAGGAGCTCGACAGGAGGGCGCTGGAAATCTGTTTTGTTATAAAATTGTTTAAGTTAATAAAGTTATATACATCTTGAATTAGAGCGGGTCCTATGAAAGTGCGTGTCCTATGAAAGCGCGGGCCCCACTGCGGTCTCATAGGTTGCAGTGGCCTAAGGCCGGCCCTGCAAAATAGCGGCGTATGCTACGCCGCCGGTCGACTAATATTACTTAAAATATACATGATTCTAAATTTCCTTTCATTAAACATCGGATGTGACAGCGCTATATAAATTATTGTAATTATTGTAATAATTTTCATTATTAATGACTTTATACTAATCATAAGTCTTATCTTCTTATCTTATATAATACAGACGTTACTTCAAAAAAGATGATTACGTCCTACGCGTCATGCATTTAGTCATGCATATTAACCAATGACTTAAATTCTGCCAAGTCACTGGTTTTTCTGGCTAGCTCAGGCAACCCATTCCATGCTCTAATAGCACTAGGGAAGAAGGAGTATTTGTACAAATTTGTCCTAGCATATGGGACGAGGAATGTGCCTTTATTTTTGTGTCTTTCAGAGTATTTTATTAAATTTTGTTTTTGTATTTGAAGATTATGGTTCAGTGTTTTATGTATAATTGCTACTTTACTTTTGAGTCTTCTGTCCTGAAGGCTTTCTAAATTTAATGATTTTACTAATGGTGTGCCATTAATCTCAACTGTATGTGGTTGATTTAGATCAAGATTTATGTTTTAATTAAATTTTTTTTTTGTAAGCCTTAAGTGTAGTATTCTTAGATCTATGTTATTACAAATAAACAAGAAACTTACTTTTTCTTTTCAAATAGCAGAAAGTAGAACTTTTTACCCTTACTGAGTTATGAATAAGTTGGGTGGTTTGCAATTTCGGGGTTGTGTGTATGTGTTTAAGTTAACTTCTATTAAGTTTTGTTAAAGAGCTAATTGTCTCCCCTTTTGCCGCGTTATATCAATGTTTTCTAACAACCTCTCCCATCCCTCTTTTTCGTTAACTTTCAATGGAACCATTTAAAGACGGGTGAGGGAAGGAGCAAAACAAAAATAGGAGTGCCATCAAAGGCCCATGCCGACCAGCAAAATGATCAGGCCAAACACAGTCTCGAAGACATCAAAGTGGTGTTGAAAGCCATGCCGCTCGTGCATAGCAGAAAGTACGGTCTAACGTTTTTACAAATGATAATACGTACACTGTATAGTATAATTCTTAAAATTATATTCTTGTTGAATTTGAAACAAAATAAATAGTAATAATTTTAATAATAATTATAAAAAAACAACAACTTTGTGTCTTGATGCTGTCACTTTTTTAAAAAAAATTGTCTGCATTGAATTTTTTTTTCTTTGGTCGCGACCAGACCGGCCCATTTGGTACCGGCCTACCGGGCATTTGCCCGTTTGCCCATATAGACAGTCCGCCCCTGCGCAGGACGCACTAAGCCCCAAACTGTTCAGACTCCCATAACCTGCAGATCCCTTCATCCGGATCTGCAACAGTCCTTCCTGTAGAATCAACATGTCTTCTCCAACTCGGTGTTCTGATGCACACCATCAGTGCCGGCGCGGGAGCGGAGTTATAACAGTATATAAAACCGTTGATAGTATTTTTTTTTTCTGCATTTTTTATGAAATGGTAAGAATCATTTCTCATTCTTCTATTAGCCTACCAAAAACCTATATTTAGACTTTAAATTAGACCAACGTCATATTCTGTTACATATGGGATAGTTAAAAAGGTTGACTTTTTGTGCTTCTATCGTGACCGGACCGAATTGGGGTCGTGGGGAGGAGGTTAATAACAAAAATCTAAAAGATAGACCGACAATTAAATTTGTCATAGAATCACGACATTTTTGACAGCGTAAAAAAAAAAATCGAAAAAAAAAAAAGGTTAGAAATTCTGATACATTTAATTACTTTTGTTGAGGCCCCTTTCCTGTGGATTCCCCGGGGCTCTAGTCCCACCTGCCCTCCATTAAATCCGTACAGAGCCTTACAAAGAAGGACACACACACACAAAAACAACAACACCCACAAGACAACGTTAAACATTAAAAACTAGATCTATGATTACACTGTATTTATTAATGAAACATTTCAGAAAATGAAAGTCTTACCAGTTGTACATCATTAGCGCAAACGTAGGTTACTTGTGGATGCCTGGCAAGATTTTTTTTTTTCAGATTGTACATTCTGAGAAACGTACCGTACCTCTCACTGAAGGGTGTATTTCCCTCTATTGCCTACGGTTTGTTGATGAGCAAAAGGGCCCTTTTTTTCAACTTTATTATTACACCTCAGAATGCAAAATAAACACTAGAAGATCTTGGTGTATTTTGATGAACTGTTTTTTTTTTAACATCTTGCAATTCGAACACCTGTTCAAGAAGCTAAAAGATTGTCAAAATATTAAATTGTCATCTTACTTGCTATCTATTAGTCAGTTTGCGCAATTAATCCAGAAGATATGAAGGAATAAAACAGACTGATGGATAATATCAAATTGTTGTGAAAAAGCCTGACATTTTCATACTCTAGTCTAGGCTGATGCCTGTCGGACGGAGGACAGGACTCCAAAAAGGAGGACATGGCCTCCTTTTGCCGGACGTCTGGTAACTCTAACCCCGTCTATTAAGCTTAGATCATATCACAAATAAATCATTTAATGGATATAGATCTAATATTTATCCAGTCTAGGTCTACATTAAAATACATCTTTATCTTCTTTGGGGGAACGTCGATCTGTTCTTTGTAAGATAAGATACATCTTAGATAAGTAAACAGCATCAATGTATTGTTAGGGAGGCAACTGAAGGGCGTAAGCTAAATAAACGCAACAGCCGCCGGTTCGCTGTTACTTTTATCTGCATACCCTTTAACAGCTTTGAGAATCTAGGTCAGACGGTTGGCCTCTGAACAAAACTTTCGATTTGTCTACAGGTAATCTAGATATATGTTTTAATAATTTCTATATAATTATTATAAACTATTTACGATAAATATAGAATCGAAATTATGCATATGAACTTGCCATCATGGCTAATGTGTAAGCTTAACTGTATGTAAGTTATATTTATGAAGATAAAAGATGTCCGCCCTTTTTTTCCACTCATACAATTTTACTAATCTACTCACAGTTCTTACTATTCTATACAACTAGACTAAAAAAGACCTTGCATTACACACCTTTTAGTTATAATTTATTGCAAGTGAATATAAATGCATTTCCATATTTCAATCTATGAGATTTACATTAATATGTTGGTTAAGCTTAAAACTCAATAAATCCGTTGTATTTTTACATTGGGCAAGGTAAATAGAAATAAGAAATTGCTGCTTATTTTTTGACGTGAACACGGAAGCCGCCATGTTGTAACCTCTTATGGAATCTATTCTTGACAGGATCATCAGAATCTATATATCTGTGTTTCTATCTCTAGTCTGGATATAGATCTAGATCTATTGCTTTAATCATTTAATATGTTTCGATGCAAAGATAGCTAAATCAAGAATGCATTTTGTCTAAGGATTATTATTTCTAGATTTAGAGTGTATCTACTATAAATTATAATCTAGATCTAGTAGACTCAGACTCACTAGATTCTAGATCTAAGATAGAGTATCTTATTCTTAGTATCTATTTTATAATTTTTTATACTCTATATAATATTATACTAGACTATATAAATTTAGATCTAGAGTAGACTAACATTTTATGCATGAATAAACTGTTACATTCACCATGAACATCACATTCATGAGTCACACACTAGGTTTACATTGTTGAATGGGTAATTTCCGTATTGATGGTTAAGGTTGGGTCTGGTCTGATTGATCATTGATCCAGAAAATCTATAGATGACTATGAATACTAAGTCTTAGGACTAAGATGTTTCCAATCTAGATGTCTAGATCTAAATCATAAATATCACTCTTTCAGTCTATGCACAAGATTCAAGATGCATTTTATTATATCAATTATTCTCACTATGAATATAGATCTAGATTATTCTCTAGAGATTGTCTAGATGTCATTCTTGATTCAAGTATTCCAAGATCCTTAGTAATACTAATACTATTATTATTAAAATCTAGAATTATATACTATAGATTCTATTAGATACAAACCAGACTGTACACACAATAGAATACAAACCAGACTGTACCACAATCCATATTGAACCAGCTTGCTGTTGTTGTTTCTAGATTAAATTAAAAAGATTTTTTGTTAAAAGAATTGGGTAAATAAAGGCAATAAAGCCTAAGTCTATGCACAATTGAAGGAAGAAGGGTGGTGAGGACAGTGTATTGCCAGCCCCCTCCCCCACACATAAAATGACTTCTTGTGTACCTTCTTGTAAACTCTTAATTTTTTATTGTTCCATTAAACTTGTTTAGATAAAAAAACAAAACACTTTTATTTTATTGTAGCCCTGGGCTAACATTGTGTTTGTCATTCCTGGAAACTAGCTTAAAAATTGCCAAATATATATTTAAGACTTTATAGACCCTCTAACTTGCACTTATTTCCCACTTTGAAGAATTTATCCCTCCATATCCTCTTCACTTACCCCCTAGTCTCCTGAAGAGCTCAAGAATAGTAAAAATATCATTCAGAATATCATTGTGTTGAATAGAGCTAAGAGTGCTAGAATGAATTCCACTTGTCATGTTATTGACATTTATTAGCTTGATGTAACGTACACATGGACATGGTGTTGCTAACAATGTTTATTATTATTAATTGATAAAAAAATAAAAAGAAAAAAAACAACATTCAGTTTATATATATGTATATGTCGGCCTGCATTGAAAAAAAAAAAAACAACAACACTAACTATTCCCTGGCCATTCCTAGTACAAAGTAAGTAGCATTAAGCAAAGGATTATTTGATTAGAAATCCAGTTCTATAATTTCTAGTCTAGAGTCTGATATTCCATATTTGCAGCATATTATTATACTTAGACTAGTCTGCACTAGTAATTATTAATTTATTTAGGTCTGGTTTTTATGTCAGAAATTAAAAGGGATAAAAAAAAAACAACTTAACTTGAATTTAATTGAAGTTATAGAAATTAAGATTAAGTCTGAATTAAGTCTGAAAAATCAAATGTCATGTAGATATTCAGATCTGTAAAATTTAGATCTAGATTCTACTTTTAAAGCAATACACAATATTCTAAGTTTGAGGTAATTGTTATAAAGATGTATTTTTAAGTTAATGACCAGATCTATTTATAGATTGATATTTAATTAAGATAAAACTTGAAACAAAAATTCAAGAGCTGAATAGTGTGTATTTGGGGAGGGGGTGAACCATTGAAATATAATAAAAGCTAGAAATTGTCGTTATATAAATAATAATAAAAGGTCAAAATTGTGAAATTAGGTTGGGGGGGGGGGGGTTCCTTCCAAATGGTTCCTGATTTAACAGAGAACTTGAAAAGCCTTAGATTATATGCAGGACTAACACCTTGAAAGAATGTCAGATAACAGAGGTGAAAACCAAAAGGCAGGTGACCCTAATGCAGACCCCGAATGTGATGGATTGATGATGTGGAGGCAGATCTGCAACAGCTTGGGGTTAGGGTGTGGAGACAAAAAGCCCTGAAGAGATCTGAATGGAAGGATGTGTTGAAGCAGGCCAGAGCCCTCCATGGGCCACTGGGATAGATGGATGTATAGTTTGGGTGGGGGTGAAATAGTACAAGTGATACTAGAATTTATATGTGCATGAGTGTTGGGGTAAGTGGGTGTCATAAAGCAGAGAACAAAATGATTCACAGGGTGAAAAAAAAAAGATTCTCGAGACAGAGAGAGAAGGAGTGAATGAGAGCTGGTCATTCCAATTCAGATGCTAGAATTATAGGGTAAAAAAGCATGTTAGGGGTATCATTAAAATGCCGCTCATACATTGGAAGTTAAAAAAAAAAAGTGGGGGTGTATTGGCAATAATGAGCAATATATAATATATATATAGACTGGCATTAAATCAATGGGCATGGTGTGCAAAAATAGTGGACAAAAAAATGTCCCTTGATGTCCACCTAAGTTTATTGTTATTGGTGCTGATTTAGAGTCATTTTATTTTCTAGGCTGCCCTGTGCCACTAGTGTGGGATGAGTGAGGCAGGTCCTAGAGTAAATGGGCCAGCCAGCCCTTCTGGAAAATACATCGATGGCATCGGTATGTATTCTTTTTTTTATTAACATTTTTTAATAAGTATTTCATCTTTCAGATTAGCTATTTATTTGACAGCAGTTTAAAACTTTTGTTCTGTTTATAAAATTCTGTTGCTTTGGTAATGTATACTTATGTATTCAGTATATTATAGACATTGCCTATATTGTGCAGATGTGCCATAAAATCTAAAATCTATAAATATTGCAATTGTCATTAACTTGTATGTTTGGACCTGGTGTGTAATTTATGCTAGTATTTTTGAATGTAGCCAGTGTGAATAATGCATGCATTCAAATCTGGAGTTACCTCTCTTTCTCTATAATCTGTTTCTGTTATGCCTTTCTATGTGTATAATCATTTTCAGTAAAATATATTTTTTTCCTTTTTAACTAGACCCTGATGACCCAGAGTACATTAAAAATTTGCAGCGTCCTGCTGAGGTTAAAGAAGACCTGCAACAGATGGAAAATCGTTCACGGGTCTCTTTGGTTTTAAACAGTCAAGCATTCAAAGAAGAGCTTGAACAGGTGGTAGAAGAACAACTTCGCCATGGACCTTACCCTGCAAGTCTTATAGCCTTACAACAAATTACAGATCTACTGCTACCTCACTCTAAAGGTAGCCTTGGTAGTTTGGCTAGAGGTAAGCTTATTTCTCAATAATTAACTTGTCTCTTCCTAAACCTATGTGGCGGTCTGTTCCCCATTTCTAAAACAAGGAAAAAAACTTTTGTAAATATAAAAAGAATTTGTACTTTAAGATCTTGTGATCTATGGGTGTTATGCTCTTCCACCGTGTCAAATACAAACAATGAAATAAACAGGAGGTAACCTTCAAACACCGGCGAAATACCAAAACAATCAAGATATGTAGTCAACTAATGTTGGTCAACAAATATGTTTAATGATCAAGAAGGGAATCATCCGATGTTAACTATGTCCGTAAACTACTTCTTATTCTTGCTGTGATAGGAAAAGCGTCTTGTCTCTATCAAATCGTAGAGCGTTCTCACTTTTTAACAAACTTTACGTCATCGTCGCTAAGTAAAACTTTTCCCTTATTCCCGAAACAAATAACTAAATCCTAATCATGTCATGACATGGGACAGATGATGTAAAGGTCATGTCTCTTTTGGCCAATGTTTTACAATGGTGTCATGTGGCCAGCACAATGACCAACTGCCATTACTTTTCCTCAACTAATTTCTGGTATCCATAAGAGCTGGGTGGATTCAGAGTTGCATTAAAGATCCCAAAATTAAAAAAACCCAGGATGCAAACCCGAATACTCTCGGTTTGGAAGCCAGACATTTGCAACTCAGCCAACCCACCTCCTATTAGAAAAATAATTTAACAATTTTTTTTATGCTGATATGAATTGCCATTGCTAAGACAATACAATTCCTATCTTTAAACATTTTACAATTCAATTTTTTAAAGTCCGAAATAACTGTAAAACTATCAAACAGTTTTAAAAACGTTAGTAAAGTTAATTTTTAATTCAAAATTCATGAAAAAAAACGATGATACAAAACAAAATAATACAACATTGTATTCTTAAATTATGCAGAAGAAAAAAGGACATACAGCTAGATCTGTCAGATTTTTTTTTTGGCATAAACATAGTCTAGACTTGAAATGGAAAAACTGTCTAGAAAATGTTATTATTATTTTTTTATTTTGTCGAGGAATCCTTGACCCAAACTGAACTAAAAGTATTTTTTTTATGATAGTTATTCATATTTTCACAAAACTTAATGTATGATATTTAAAACTTTAAAATTAATTGTCTTGAAGTCACTATCCCATGTCACAACTCAATAAAAAATTAATGTAGAATAATAGAGCCTTTTAAAGCCCCCATTCTTTAAAAACATCATTTTTGGTAAAAAAAAAACTCATTCAAAATGAAAAAAAAAATCTGTTTTTTTTAAATTCAAAGTGATGCTATTCAAGATTAAATTATAAGCATTTAAAAACATTTTAGGAGGAACGAAAACAAAACGACTGACTTTTTCAGCATTGGCAATAATATTGTCGATTAGTTTGCAGAATGGAGTAAAATCAACAATGGTATCGTCGATTAGAACAGATAGAGTTAATACCTTTAAAATAAAAGGAAGATTAAAAAATACTTATGTCCAGGGTGGGTGTTAATACTTTTAACCCACAAAGCGTCTTAAGAAACTTTCTGTGGCGTCCGGGGAGTTTTAGCATTTTTTATGCATCTTAGAAAATGGTCTAAAAGATGCCATAAATTAAGATTGATATCCATATAACTATATATATTCTGAAAGATAATTGGACAACGAACACTATAGATCATATATTGATCACCTGAATTTAATTAGTTGACCTTGATCCTGACCTAATTAGCATAATTATTTTAAAGCTTTTAAAGCTTTTTTCTTGACCTCTGTGAGAAACTAAGACTAAGACTGCTCTATTGATCCTTACGGAAATTTGTTGTGATTACAAGGACTCTTTCCTCATATAAAGACAACACAACAGAAAAATACACATAAATACAACAAACATAAAGAGTTCATTCAGCCACTACACACAGGCATCTTGGTGCATTTCATGTTCCCTGATCAATGAGTGGCGGTGAGAGTCTGACCGAGTGAGGTACGAATGAGTTTTTGTACCGCTCGTTCTTGTTTTGATTGACAGCAGTCGCCCTGAAGTTGACCTGACGTAGTTCTGATGGAGCGGGTGGCCGTTGTCTTCCAAGATTTTTTCGATTTTTCTTAGGCACTTTTGTTCAAAAAGTTCCTATAAATATGGTTATGTTGTGAGTGTAATTTTTTATGCTTTTTTAATGATGTTTTCTCGATGTCGCAAGAGTTTAGATGAGGCGTTGCCATAAAAAGTCTCAAGGATCTTCTTGTTTAGTTTAAAGCTATTGAGTTTGTATAGAAAAAAGAGTCGCTGGGCTGTTTTCTTTATCACAGTTCCAAGGTGGTCTTCCCATGAAAGCTTGTTGTTGATAATAACGCCTAGATATTTATATGCCTTTACTTGTTTTATAGATGTAGTGTTTATTTGCAGTTCACATTTTTAGAGCTATAACAAAGGTTTTGGTGTAATTGGATAGCCCATTCATTTTCCTTTATAAATATATATTTTTTTGTTAATAATGGACTGTTAGATTTAAAAATATTTTTTTTAGTGAATTGATTATCCTTTTAATACAAGGAAGCCGTGAAAAAAAAAAAAAAGGCAAAAATCTTAAAAATGGTCGCTTAAAAGCGTGGCTTGGAATAGAAAATTGCCACAGAACAAAGTGTCGGCCGATAGACGACGCTTTGTGGGTTAAAATTAAAGCAAGGTTTTAAAATACTAAATGTCCAGCTTGGGGCTTATACACAGAAGCGCACATTAGTTTAAAAATTAATAAAATAGCTTAACAATATGGTTTTCACTAAAAAGAGTGTCCATGCTGTCATTCTTGTTTTGAACAAGGCATGATGAGCTCTTCGAATAGGAAAGTTTACATAAATAATAAGAGCATCCCAAAGCATTCAGCTTTGATTTTTACTTCTTATTTTTTCTAGCCTCACTGTTTATTCAGTCTTCGCTATTTTTTCTTTCCTTTCTCTAGTAGTTTATGCCATTTCTTTACATTCCCCACCTTGCCCCATCATTCCAGGGGTGTCTCACCCCTATCTGCAGTACTTTCCTGTCATTCTTCACTTAGATTAGCATTAACTTTCCCATGTAGTATTCCTGCAGCTTCTCCTTTCCTACTTTCTTTGTTTGTTCTACTTTTTCTCTTTTTCCAGACATTTACACCTTACAGAGTCCTAACTAGTAGACATGTGACACATTTTTGTTGGTTCAATATCATTTTGTTTTAAATTAAAGCATAATGCAGTCATTAAGAAAAATTATTAAAATAATTTTTTTTGAAATAGGCTGATTGTAACTCTTAGGTACTCTTTAGTAATTGTTTTAGGTCTATCATTTTTGATATTATTATTAAGGTCCTAGATCTTATTTGTTATTGTCAAGTTCAGTTCAAGTTGTTTTGTTTAAAAATTAAGTTATTAGTCCCTGTGATAGTTTGTTAATGATTTTTCATGCCTTACGTTTTATAATTGGTTTGATACTAAGAACTTAAAACAATCCTACATTGTCTAACAAAGTAACATGTCTGAAATTATTGAATTGCATCTTTTTAATCTATTTCAGACATTACATTTATTATTTATTTATTCCTTTAAGTATTTTTATTTTGAGAACCACTTCACATTTCTCTGTCTTATAATATTTGTAGCACTAAGTTAATCTATTTAAACATAGTCTTTGGTGATACAGTTTAATTACAGGTGATCTATATAAAAAAAGATCCTCAATAGTATGATATTATGATAGAAAATATAATTGCCCCACATGAAATCTGAATTCATCTTTTCTTTTCTTTTTCTAAATTCTGAAATCTTTCTGAGCCTTACTTGCTATAAAAAAATCTATTAAATCATAACCTGTTATAGATGACACCACAGATAAGCTTTAAAAAAAATAATAACTATAATTTTTTTGTAGTTGTAGTACTGTTAATATACTCTGAAGGCCTTAATGAACCTACACATATTTTGTTAATTTACAATTCAAAATTTATTGTAAATATAAAAACTGTTATTTAGTTTTACAGATTTAATGGATACTATAATTTAAGAATAAGGTACAATTTAAATGTCCTTTATAGTTAATGAGATGTTAATAATATACACTCTTTGTGGTCAAAGTAAACATCTCAGACTTTTTAGTTTAGTATTAAATCAGCAATTTTTTTTTTATTATTGCTGGTTATTTTAACTATATTTTTCATGCATAGATCTAATACTTAAATGTTATTTTCTATGTTTCAATGGTCTTCATTTTGTTCTGCTAGTTTTTTATCACAATGGGTGAACAATAGAAATTGTTTTTATTTCAGAAGATTTTCACTAGGTTTTTCATTACTGCTTTTATTTATCTATTTATCCAACATCCTGATCTGATGGTCCAAGAATCCTGATTTCATTTTTAAAACATAAATTAAACATAAATAGCATACATTTTTTTTTAACTTCTTCTCTAAGCTGCTACTGTCATTCCAATCAATGATCTGAGGGGAGTTGAGTCTCTTGGCTTTGCCAAAGGAGAAAAACTTCTTAGGTGTAAATTGGCTGCTTTGTATCGAATAGTAGACTTGTGTGGTTGGTCACATGGAATCTACAATCACATTAGTGTAAGTATTTTAAACTCTAGGGTATTTATTCCATTCAATAATAATTAGATTATGTGTTTTACATTTATTTAATTGATTAACGAAAACACTGAGGTTATCTATAAAATCAATTTTATTTGCAATCTAACCTAACTTAAATATTTACCACCAACTGTACCTAGTACCTTGTATCTTGGAGTTATTGCTACTCCCAAATGACATTTTATTATTCAAAGCTTGCTACTCTATCACCAAACCTGGTCCACCATGACCATTAATCCCAAGTTTTAAGCTACTATTTGAATAAACAAATGTGTAGAACTGATTGATACACAGAAATCTTATTTGCTAAGAGCCATTCATAATTTTGAAGCCAATTATTGAAATCCATTATCTGTAGAAGTTATATGATATTAAGTATTTCAGACTATGCTTATTTTTTTTAAATAGTAGAATTATGAGAATATTCTACCAATCATTTTATGAGCTGGATTAAAATCTGGAGGCAACTGGACATAAAAGGATTCTGTAATTTTAATGTTTTACTGTATTCATTGAACAGATTTATTTTTCTTTCCCTTGTCTATGTCTAGTTACATTCTACCAACATTAGTAGTCATGCCCTTCTCTTTTTACTTGCTCTCCCATTACTTCCCTTGCAGCTGAGCAGTAGAAGAGACACTTAGAATAGTGATTGCTCCACTCCACCCAAAAGGTTAAGGGTCAAACACTTATCTTAGTCTGGAATGCTATTCATTATTTTAGTATCTGGTAGTTAATTAAAAGATGGTCTCTATGAATCAACCTCAGATTTGTGTCTTTGTTAAAGAATAACTAAAAAAAAAATAATTATAATAGTTTGTAGTTTTATTCATCATTATAAAGTGTTGTAAACAATCTCTTCCCTTGTTTGTTAGTTTCTTGCTTATGACATCAAAGAACTTCTTTGTTTTTATAAAGAGCATAAAGAGTATCTGTGCTTAAGTTGACCTTGCTACTCAACATTTGTGTTTTTTTAGCACTTGAGTTAGAGTTATTCCCACTTTATCATAATAGCCGCCTTGCTTTTTCTGTACATTATGACATATCAGATAAATAGACAGGTGGCTTAACCTCAGTGTAAGCTGGCTGTTATTAAATAGAGTGAAAACAGCATAGTTTGTGTTTCCAACGTAGGAATGAAATTAAAGAATTTATGAATGTTTGTAAAGCCTATCTAAGGTATTTTGTAAATGAATGTAAAATCAAATTGAAATTAAATCTGTTTTTATTCATCTCTTTTTTTTTTTTACTTTTAAAATTTTTTAACCCATTACCTCCTTCTGCAGTCGGGAATATTTTCTTGTTTTAGTCCTAAGCCATCGTAGAATGTTTCTAAAATCCCCTTTTCAGTATGCTTGCTTTAAACTTTTAAAATTAAACATTTCTTTTAGTCTTGTTGCGAGTGTCATTACAAATTATTTAGGAGATTACCGATTCTATTTTTAGTAAATTTAGAAAGATTCTTTTTTGCTTATAGAATTTTTCAACAGGCTTAGCCCCAGTGTATAAGCCCCCATTTATTAAAATAAATATTTTTGAAGCATTTTTTTTATTCCAAAGGACATATTGTTCTATTTTTTGAAGTTGATTGTTTATTTGTTAGTATTAAATCTTAAATTTTACTATTTTTTAATCTTTATTTTTTTTTAAAATATTTTTTAATTCAGAGTTACCCCTCTTTGCTTAGGGTATTGAAAGCATTTTTCCTAACTGGAAATAGGACCTATTGAATTAAATAAATATGAAAGAATTTTTTTTTTTTAAATTTGTATTTTTGAACTGATGACAGCTTGAGACTTAAATTTATATTGTCTTATATTGTCTCTTGAAAGAGTTAAGAATATTAAAGCCTAATTAAATTGATAGCAGAGTTGCCTCAAAGTACACATCTTGCGTATTTTGTATGCAAATGGACTCGGAAATACGCGTGTACAGTTGATAATCGATTTTTGTAGGGAAAAGAAGGAACATGATATTGTTTCTGTAGCTGGAGAGACTATTGAAATTGTGCAAACCTTTAAATACCTTGGTACTATCTTAGACAATAAACTAATTTTACTGCAAATACTGATTATATCAGCAAAAAAGGGCAGCAAAGATTACGATTACTAAGAAAACTGTCCTCGTTTAATGTTAGCGAAAAGGCCTTGGCTATGTTTTATCACGCTCATATCTGCAATATTTCAATATCACTGCCTGGTATGGCAATCTGAGCATTAAAAATAAGAATAAACTTTATAGAATCCTAAATGCTGCTGGTAAAATCATTGGCAAAAAACAAATCCCATTTGGGCAGTTGTTTGAGACAAACATCTATAAAAAAGCTAACAAGATCCTCGAAATAAAGAATCACCCTTTGTGTCAGGATTTTGTGATTTTACCATCACAAAAAAGATACAAGACACTGATAGCAAAGACAAACAGACACAAACACTCTTTTGTTCCCCTAGCAATCAAATCATTAAATAGGAACAATCTGGATAAACTTTGTCACATGTAAATTATGAGTGAGTCTGGTGTGAATGTACACTTTAGTTTCTTATAGTTATAATGTTTTTTGTTTGGTGTAATGCACAAATTGTGAGACAAATTTCCATACAGACAATAAAGATTATTATTATTATTATTATTATTATTATCATCTGAAAATATGCATTTCCCCTTCTAAAGCAGATAAAAAATTTAATTTAAAAAACCCTAAAAAACAAGTAGCTCTTGCTATTCATATATCTTTAGATCAGTGCGTCTATGGACTATTCCTATTAGATCTACCACGTGATAGATCTAGTATCGCTTTGATGAAGCTGCTTACAGATCTAGATTTGGTTTTGATTTTTTTTTAGATGAAAGTGAGAAGGGCAGAGGTTTTCATAGAAGAAACATTGGTTGTGCTTAATCTCTCTTTTAGCATGATAAAGGAAATCAAACTGAAGTTCCATAACTTGCAGAATGTATCTTCTGTGGTAGCTACTGTTATAGTCACTAGCAACTAGCTAGGTTCCATTACTTATGAAGGCCTAAGTTCAAAGAATGAAATCAGGGGTATTTAAGGCAGACTCAATAGCAAAGCTTTTTTATATTAGAAACAATGACTAATAAGGATTATCTGCCTGAAAAACAAATTTTTTAAATGTTTGTTATTAGTGATTGTAGAGGATGCCAAAGCTTTCATAAGCTAACTCTGCAAAAAGGTCTGGAAGAAGAAAATCTGAGTATAAAATATTTCCAGTGGCTGAATACTTTGTAAAGAAATTTCCTATAAACAAAATTACTTTTATAAAACTAGATGTCACTGATCCAGCTAAATTTTCTGTTTCTGCTATTATTGAATGTGAAGTACACTAGAGGCATTATGATCATAAGATCATTGCCAAGTGACAAGAACGTTATCAAACATATTCTAGAAAAGTCTAAGAAAAAGACTAAAAGTGTAAATATTTTGACAAATGTACAAAATGCGTTATATAACTTTATGCTGTGTTAACTTTAGGATAGCTGCCTTTCATGTATATTATGTGCTTGAATGATTTAATTTTAGTCTTTCCTGGGTATATTTCTTGATATTTAGGAAAATATGCATTTTCCCCTTAAAATATACATTTCCATGTCTGGGAATACGCATTTCCATTTTGGCAGTCTGATTTAATTGATCAGAATAAATCATATCTAAACAACTTTTAAGTCTTGTAGGAATGTGATGAAAATATCTGGTTTTTTTTAGTGTTCAAGAGTTAACTTGTGTGTCTTGTGGTCAGTGCAGATTTTACTTTAACCAACATTATTAGAGCTAGTGGCGTCCTAAAATCCTTCCAAAAACCTGGCTTCTGTCAAGGCTTGAAGTATGCATTCAGTTGAACAATCAGTATCCATCAAGCACTTTGCCACACTGTTATACCCCCCCCCCCCCCCCCCCCCCCAGAAATCACTTAACTTAAAAAATAAAATCTCTGAACCGATTAAAACACTTATAGGCCAGTTTATGAAAAAGAGCATCTTGATGATTAAGATAATGCTTTCCTTCTTATATAGTTTTTGTTTCACTTTGCAGGCTCGAGTTAGTCCAGACTTTGAACATTTTTTGCTGAACCCATTTGGAATGCTGTACTCTGAAATTAGTGCTTCTTCTTTGATAAAAGTAGATGTTCAAGGAAATATTGTTGAGCCTGGTTCAACTCAGTTTGGTGTAAGCAAGGCCGGGTTTACATTGCATTCTGCCATACATCAAGCTAGACCTGACATCAAATGTATTGTTCATTTACATACACCTGCAGCTGTTGCAGTAAGTACAAACTAATATATATATATATTATTTATTATGTATTATATTTCATTTTTTTAATATATATTATGTATTATATTACTTTTTTTTTTTTAATTTGTATTCTTTCTACCATAAGGTGTCAGCCATGAAATGTGGTTTGTTGCCTATCAGCCAGGAGGCACTGGTATGTGGTAAGCTCAGTTACCATGACTATCAAGGCATTTTTGTTGATCCTGAAGAAAGAGAAAAACTTGCAAGAAATTTGGGAGTTCATAATAAAGTATGTATTACACAGGTTGTCTTCAGATAATGAGCATCTGTCAGAATTTCAGGCTGTCATTTTCTTGAAATGTTTTAACTAAGATATTTTCTAGCTTGTTTTCTGTTTGTAGATTCTGGTCCTTAGAAATCAAGGCATTGTGGCATGTGGTGAGACGATTGAAGAGGCTTTCCATTACACATTTAATATAATGGCAGCGTGTGAAGCCCAGGTATGGTGTTTAGTTTACCCTAAAAGTATAGTTTCAAAATTAAGTTCTATGCTTTTTTTTTTTTTTTATACCTACCTAGTCATTTATCCTTTAGGAAAGTTCATTTTCAATTAAAATTATTTTTTTCATGTTTAAAAATGTGCCTTCTCTAGTGTAACATGTACTGAAAATTTTTTTTTTTAATGATAAATAAGATAATAGAAGGATGGTATTCACCATTTCAAATTTGTAAATTTAAATAAGAATTCAATTTGATACAGAATTTAAAGATTTCTTTCATTTTGTCCATATGAAAACATTTTTTTTTTAGGTACGTGCCGTACCTGCTGGTTTAGACAACATAGTAATCCCTTCAGAGGAGGCCAGAGAACAAGCTTACAAAACTGCTAATCAAGGTGGTGGTGGTGTTGAAACAACAGGTCGCAAATGGAAAATAGGAGAGTTAGAATTTGAAGCCTTGATGAGAACATTAGACAATTCAGTAAGTTATTGATAGCAAACTGTACTGTATTTGTTAAAGGAAAATAAGATTTATAATTTACAAAAATTCAAAAACCCATCTGTTAAACCTTTTTTTCAGGGCTATAGAACAGGTTATGTCTATAAATTACCTTTTGTAAAGCAGGAGAAGAAAGAACGATCAAATAGTGAAGTAGAAATACCACCTGCATCAAGCTCGTTTACTTATATTTTTGATGGAGATTATGAACACTCAAAATATGCGTAAGTTTTTTTTAACTTGACCCTGTTAATAATGTCAGACATACCAACTGTTTTGCATTATGCTGAACTGTCTAGCAAAATCATTTTTAAAAAACTCGCGTGTTCCACCATTCTTCTAGATCTACTTGAGATTTAGTAACATTTTAGAATCTAGTGAGAAAACAATCTAGTTATCTCTAGACTAGATCAAGTTCTACTAAAGTAGTAGACTCAAAATTCTAAACTAGCATTGTTATTTATGTAATTGAAGTTCTATTTATTGCATGCAATATGGTTGCTGAACTTAAATGTGTAAATGTTTTTCTGTGATGCCCTAAATTCCTCATTTTCAACTTAAGTGTTCCTCATTCTTGGTCTTGGGGTAGGCATATCTATAATGTCTTACAAACTATAATGTTTAGTTTAGTTAGGGTAAATTAGGTTAAGTGCATAATATTTTTTACTAAATATTTTTTCTTTATACTAATACTTATCTGTGTCATAATATCTTTAACAGTTCACCATTGAAAGCTGCAATGGAAAGACAGAAGAAAGCCTACAAAGCAGGGTGGTTAACAACACCTAATGCTTACAAAAAAACTGAAGTTGAAGAAATCGGCACAACCACACCCAAGAAAATTACAAAGGTCTTTTTTCATTTAATTTTTTTTTTACATCACTATGTTTTATGAATAGCACTGTTATACTTGTAAGCTTGTGATGCTCAGAGTATGTTGGTGTGACTATGTCTATTCCATTAAAGAAGATAAAGCAAAACAGCTTATAGATAAGGGTCCAATCTAGATCTAGAACTGATGAACAAAATAGTGTGTGTAATTTATCTGCAAAGGAAAATTTCTGTAGCATTGATCCTTAGAGGGTTTAGATCTAGAACTTTTGAGCAAAGAAATGTCAGTATGTGTGCTAGGGTGGGCCTTTATGAAAAGGGGTTTCCTCTAGAAATATTCTTTTGGATAAAGAAAGGCAAAGCAATTTTATCCTTAAATACTAAAATGAGTGACCAAAAATGTGTGTGTTTGGAGGGGAGTATTGCATAACGATGGGATTGCTTCTAAAGAGCATCCATGTTAGGAACAAGTGTGATCTATCGTCAATAACATTCCCCGTGTGACTTCACTGTTAATAATGAGTTCCCAAGTGACCTATAGCTAGAATTAGGTTACAAAGATCAACCAAGAGATGAGTGTTTAAAGTGTGTTGACATGCTCGTCCAGTGATATGTAGGTCACTAGTTATATTTCCTAGGTTTCAATTCATATATTACAAATAAATACATAACAATCTTATTCCAAAAACTTTTTAAACCACTGTATGATATTTAGGGTAAAAAAAAAACATTTAGGGTCACATGCTTCAGGTCAACATGACCACTTTTAGCCATTCTAAGTTGTAGGCTCCTCTCAAACACATAGCCATTTTTAGCTGAAATAAGGTCTTGATGAGCTATAAGCTTCAGGAAAACATGGACGATTCAAAACAAATTTGAGCTTACCTTAGACATTTTTATGTCTACAACTGATGGGCCAAAATATTTTAGGATGTTCTAACTAGTGGAAGGGGGAGTCCATCTCAGACTGCAGCATAGCTTAAGTAAATTGACTTAAACAATAGTTGATGTAAATATTCAGCCACAATTATCCCTAATTGTTCAATAATATTGTGCAGAAAGTTATATAAGCTTGATCTTGTTTAAGCCTGGATCTTTGAAATAAATTAACATAATGCCTCCCAAAAAAGTATTCAAATGTTATTTTAAATAATATCTGTGTAATAGCTCTAAAACCTGATACTTTTTAAATTGCTTACAAAACTAGAAAGAAGTCATGTCACTGTTGTTTTTATTTTAGTGGGTACCTGAAGGAGACTCACCAAACAGACCGAGCGGTACTCCAATTAAAGTAGAAAATCCTAATCAATTTGCTCCTCAAGGAGAGAATCCAAAAGAATTTAAGCTGAAGCAAAAAAGTGTATGTATTTTAGTTTTAGACTTTTATAATTTTAAATCATTTCCATGAATTTAATTAGGTATAATTTTAATCTGTATAAGCATAAGCATATCTGTTATATGAGTTGACCTAGAGTGAACATTCTGTTGTATTAATATATTAATTCTGTTTGCTGTGATGTGTGATATGTATCAATGTAAAGAACGTTTTTTAAGAACTTGACTTTGGCACAGGATTTATTAAAATGATAAAAAAAATTTTTAAAAAATCAACATAACATTGTCAAGATAGATATTCATGCGTTTATACATCTTCTATTAAAGTTTATTTATAATGTTAAAGTTTTTCCATCATGTTAAATTTTCCTTGCATAAATTGCTTTTAACTTTAAATACATTTAATTCTATAAGCATGTGCTTTTTCAATTTTTAAACTAAGAATTATGACCAAAATTTTATATATGCCTTGAAGTCTATTCATTTAATTTTATTTTTTAAATTAATTAAATGTAAACACTACAATTACAGATCCGAAAAGACTATTATGAGGAAAAAGTTACTCCAGGACCACAGTCTAAAATTTTGGAAGGAATTTCGTGGGATGAAGCTCAGAGAGCTAAGGTGATCATCATATTTGTACTTTTCATAAAGATCTAAGAGTCTTTAGTCATAGCTATTATACAATAACATATAGTTGTTAATTGTGTTGATGTCATAATAATAATGTTCTTTTGCATTCAATAAATCCCTAACCCTATCCTTTCTTTCTTGACTAGGATGGCTTGCTTAGTGGTGCTGGGGATCAATTAATAGTTGTTGGAGCTGCTTCCAAGGGCATTATTCAAAGGGACCATCAACACAATGCTGTTGTTTATCGTCAATATTATGCTGCTAATCCTTTCGAGAATATGTCAGAGGCTGAAATAGAACAGTACCAAGCAGAGGTACAGAGACGGGAGAAAGGAGAACTAGGCACGTAGACTTATTGAATAAACAGTCAATATTAGAGATACATTGACTTTTATCTTTTTGTAGCACAAATTCTCCACACAATTAATTCATTACAAATGCTGGCTTGAATTTTTCAAATTTTAATTTTGAAAAGAATGTCAAGTTCAATTAGTAAACACAATAGATATACATAAGTTGGCTTTCTCTCCATTTGGCATCATTTCCATTCAAAGATGCATTCCCACCGCTGTACATTCACAACACACAGCACTCTGACCATTACATTATGGATGCAAATTACATTTTTTTTTATCCACAAGCTTTTATAACAAACTTTATGTAGCCAGTGATTATTTCGCATTTTATATACATGTTAAAAAATAGTCAAAAAATAAAATATAATAGCTGATAACCATATAAATATATGTTTATTTTGATAGATGATTAGACAAGTACTAATACTTATATTGATCTCGTATTGATCTGTCTCCATCGACTTGGGTGACCTTTAACCACACTCAATGAGCTGTCTAGTTTGTATCCCCTACAAAAGCTGGTTTGGTTAGTTCTTTGAAAAATAATGTTGTAATAAAAATTGTCATTGAGTTAGCCTATTTGATTTCCTTTCCAAACATGAGCACTAGATTTTAAAATATTATATTTTTTTGTAAAACAGTTAACCTTACAATAATAAAAATATTACCTAAAATGATTATTTTAGTTTAATAATTATGGAGAAATAAACAATTCAGAAATGACAGTTTTTTTCTTTCTAGATCTAGTCTGGCTTCTTTGAACAATAGGGCATATAGATTAGATTTAGATTAATAAACATCATCACATTTACTGTTCTACTAATATCTCAAGATCTTATTTCTAAGGACCCATGTCTTTTGTCATAAGATGGACCAGTGTTAGTATCAAATATTTTCTCACATGTATGGTGATAACCAATATCTGAAAAAAAAAAAAAAAAAGAAGACAAAAAATGCAATATTTAATCATTTCTAGTGGAATGAGTGTTTAATTGACTAGCATTTAAAAATATTTACTTTAATAAATAAAAAAAAAAAATGGTTTACTATACAAAATCAGCAATTCATATCATATTTAACTGACATCACAGAAGCAAACTGATTACCAATAATGGTGCAGTGTGAGTTAAGTAGTAAAAACATGAATATTACTGTGGTCAGTAGTTAATGAGCATTTGATATGGCCATCAATGCTAACAACATTCACACTTTGGAGATAACAGCTTCAGGTAGATGGAGTAGATTGGACCTACAGTTTACTCAAATTCCTCAATGAAAAAAAAATATGAGCCTCTATCAGAATTTGAACTTGATGGCATCTAATTGCTCAATCACCTACTCCCTTATGTTTCAAAATTTAGCAAGGCTTTTCTAAGTCTAGTTTTGAAGTTCCCTTGTGTATGTTACAGTCCAAGAAACCGTTAGTGAACCTGATGTAGTATTGACGTCTCAGCAACAGCCACCTCAGGTAGAACAGTCTCCTCAACCTGAACCAGTTCATGAAGTTCAGCCACTTCCTGAGACTCAGAAACAACCTGAAGGTTAGTTGTTGTTTTTTATTGCTATGCTTAACAAACTGGGTCTTTTTGTTTATATACTTAATGTATGCATTGGATTGTTTGGCATTGTGACTGCTTTTGCTTTCATTAAAAAGAATTTGTGTTGTGAGATTTATCTGAATGATATTTGAGCATTTAAAAACAAATGTTGTTTAGTTTATTTTCCACAACAAACATAAATAAGTAATATAAACTTAATTCAAATTAGTGATCAGACTTGTATGTGTTATTGAAAGAGAAACTGAGCCTAACTCTGCAGTCAGTCCATTTGTGTTATTTAAAGCTATTTTTTTTTTTACAAAAATATTAACACTTATTCTAGAAAATAAAGTTAAGCTCTTTTATAATGAACTTTTCTTACTTCTATTATGAGCATTGCCTACACAAAACGTACACACTTATGCAAATGACTTAATTTGACACACCTTATCTTTTGTTATTTTCGTCATTAACTTTTGCTGTGCTATGATTAGTTGCATGTTATAGAAATGTGGCCATTATTGTTTAGTTATCCAGAGTAGTCAGCCAGTTGAAGAATCAAGAATACCCAGATCCTCTCCAGGTAGGACTTGATAGTGCATGGCTGGGCTTTTGAGCTTATTCTTTTAACTTTCTCTCCCCATCAGATGAACTAATTCTTAACATTCATAATCATGATATTTTTTTTTAACTTCCATTAAAAAAAAAAAGGATTTTTTTAAAAGGCTTTCTTTAGTTTAAATCAGTGATTCCTTATTTTAAGTACTTAAGAAATTGTATTGCATTGTTTCAAAAAAATAAATAAAAAAATAGACATGATGATTTAATTTAAGGAAAAATATTTGTTTACTTAACTTTAAATTTATGTAGATATATTTACCTGACACTTTCAGTGTTAGTCTTTATTACTACAATGTATGTAAAAATATTATTACAAATCTCATAACTCTTAGAGGAAATATTTTGTACTTTTGTTTTCAAAATCCACAACTCTACATGAATTTTCTATGGGTTTGATTGCCATCAATAATTTAACGAGCTCAGGTTAAAATTTTAAAAAAGTTTTTAAATCATGTTTACATTGAAACAAAACTGCACACTTTTTTTGGGGCCAATTAGCTATTTCCTTACAATATTTTACAAATTTGTGCTTACTTGAAGCTGGTTTTGATAACGTTTGTGCTGATTGTCCATGCCATCAAGAAGTTGTTTGTGTCTATAGCAACAAAATCACCTTTTTTTTTTTAAATTAGTGAGTCTTCAAAGCTCTTCAGTATTCATGTGGCTTTAGATTTAACAGACGAACACACAATTCTTTTATTCATTTTTTAGTCTGGTAGTTTTGTCAGTAAGACTATAAATTTGCCACCTTGTCCTTTTAAGATTTGTAACATTTTATTTAGTGTGATTGGAAAATATTAGTTTTCTTAACTGATTATAAATAATATATTTTATTTAACTCAAAACCCTCCTGAAAGCATTAATAGTCTCTAAGGGTCTAATTGACCCCTGATTTAGAATCACTGATTTAAATAGAATAAAAGGAAATGAGTTTTTATTTTATTATTTATTTGCAATATTTTGGCTTAAAAATTCTTTGCATAGAGTTTCATAGAGAATTTCATTCATAAATTGCTTTTTTAAATTAAAAAAAAAATAATAACAAGAGACTGCCATGTTCAACCTTGTATTATAATTCTTGCACTGCAGCTCAGTTTCTCATTCTTCATTATATTTATTCACTAAGGCATTATTATTTTGAACTGTTAGGTTCTTTAAAAAGCAAAACAGTTTAACCTATCAGATAAATTCAAATCACATCATTAATTAGTTTCACTTATTTTGAACATTTACTTTTTTTTTTCAAAAGAAAATTAATTTAAAAAATTAATAGTCTAATAATTAAATCCAGAGCCCCAACAATCCCGGGAAGACAAGGCACTCACTGAGTTGGCTGACACTGTGGTGCAGACAGTAATATCAGATGCCCTGTCCGTCATGCGACAGGGTAAGGGGCAGCAGATACTAACGGGAACTGAACCCTTGTGCAAGCACTCCTCTAGTAGTCACCATTCAATGGGTAGCCAGATAAGAAACACTTTGAATAAGCAAACTAGCTCAGAAAGTTTTCACACTAGATATTCTAATGACACCTTTGCAAGCGATACTATGAAGCAGTCACATGGGTTAGGGCATTGTCATACAGATAGTTTGGAAGAAAAAGAGAGCAAATATAGTGTAGAAATTGGGGAAGATGCTGCGGGTGCTGCCACAGAGGATTTGAGGTGGTGTGCTTCAGGAGCATCTCATTCTGAGGAGGATTATTTGACAATTCAGCTTAAGCCAGTTCAGTTATACCATGGTCAGACTTCAGAGGGCACCATGAAAGTCAAATTTACTATCCACTCTACTGTTAGAAGACGAATAAGAAATGAAATTGATAGAGGTGGTGTTATTGAAGGAATAGATGCATGTGTAAGTGAGCCAGTTGTTGAGATGGATGGAACTTCTAATGCACACAATGTGCGTGTTGTCAGAAAGAAGTCTCAATTAAAGTCTATAGACAAGTTGGGTGGTACTGTAGGAAGCACAGTTGTGGCAATCAACTCAAAAATGCAAGGTGAGGAAATAGAAACTCCCCCACCAAGTTCTGCATGTTATAATTCATCCTTAAATACTAATAAGAAGAATGAAATGAATGACTCCTCTACTGTTTTAATAACCCAGTCTATTTCTGAAAATCCTTTAAATCAAAATCAGACTACTCAGGATGTTTCTGCACATTCACATGAAAATTGTCAAGGAAATAATGCATCACATCAGTGCAGCATTGTTCAGACTAAAGGCATGGAAAATTTAAACATGATGAGTGCAGATGAATGGATTGATGAAGCTGACAATACGGTTACTGCACCCAAAAAATATTTTCCATCAAAGCTCAGCAGAAGTCTTGTCAAGAAGAAACGATTAAAGTATAGAAGAAAAAAAATAAATGTGTCCTCTGCATTCACCAAAGACAACAATGTTGATAAGCACAAGATAACCTATTCTTTTAGGGCAGATGATAGCTTTGAAAAGATACTGGAGTGCCCTGAAAATGTTTTAGTTGACAAACATTTAGTTGGAGATGGACTCAATTTAACAGAATTTATTGGTGCTATCCCTATGGCTACTTTTGAAGACATAGAAATTGACAATGCCATTAAGACAACTTTGTCAAACTGCAGTGAACATAAAGATATTTCCCCTTTTACTTACAAGGCTAAAAACCTCCGTTTAGTAACTGAATCCCATGAACATAAACATTCAAGTGATGTTCACATAGATCCACCAGCTACCACTGACTCAGTGAAGGGTTATAGAAATGTTAGTTCACTTGTTGAAAATTCTGATAAAAAAGATACAAAAACTAAAGAACTAGATGCATTGGAAAAGGTATTCTATGATGCTGTTGAAGAACAACCAGAATTGATTATCAATACAAAAATTGAGCTAGTACAAAAAGATGACTTAACAAATCATCAGAATAGAACCATTAAAACTGATGGAAACCTATCAAAAATGGAACCTTACATGGATACATTGAAGAATCTTTCTCATGCTTCAAACCCAAAGGAAAGACTTTCAAAGGAAAGAAAGGAAACATTGATTGACGATGTTTTAGACATTACTGAAACTAAGCATACAGAATGTCAACTATACACAAAAAAATTTAAACATCTTGATGAAGGACCCTTACAAACTAGCTCTCCTAAACTAGGCAGGAGTAAATCAAAGGAGAGTCCTTTTAAAACCTACCCACAAAAACTTGGCAAGTCTGAAGAGACTCTGTTGGACATAATGCCTTTAAATAAACAGAAAATAAAAGCTGTGGCCAAATCACAAGAGGGGCTAGAAGACTCACAAGATGAGCTTAATAAAGCTCCATTATCTAGAACAGTTTCATTAGGACCCCATCATAAAAAGAGAAGACACAGAAGCATAACTGCAAATAAAACTGGCATTTCTAAAGAGACTGTCATTGATGATAATCCAGTAGTAGGTATTGCAAATAAAGGCAATCTTTCTCCAACAAAGTTTGCCCTAGACAGGCATAATTTGATGATTCACAACGAAATAATGAAACTTTCAGACTATGCAAGCTTTTTCAAACCACCAGATATAGTTGCATATCCATTAACCTCCTCTTCTATGCCACCATTGCCCGATACCACTGAAGTTCCTAGTATTTCAGATACAGAAGGGCATCGTAGGACAGTGGATCGCTCGAGGCTTTCCTATAATCCACCAAGGTCTTCCAATCCTCACCCTAAATCAAGACATCATAGTGAAGATGTCCACACTGAAGAAGACAATGTACCCAAAAGACGGTGGGCACCAAAACAGAGAAGAGACAGAAGAGTTGTAAGTGACCTAGATGACAGAAGACCACCATCACAATCAGAAGAAAGACAGAGACCAGTTGAAGACGTAGACAGAAGTTCAGGCAGCAGAAAAAACAAACATAGAGCTAGTAATGAACAAAGTGAAAGAGATATAACAAGTTATCAAAATAAAAATTATGATAATGATAGAAATTATCGAGATTACAGAAAAGAAAAAAGAACTGAGCGACAACCAAGTTCTGAATATGATAAACCATATGAACGTAGAGAGGATTCAAAGAAGGAAAAAAATACAAAATCAGAAGATAGTGATAGAAGAAGAAGGGAGTTAAGAGACCAAGAGGATTTCAATGAAGAAATTTTCAGAACTTCAGATAAAGGAAAAGTATTTGTCAAAAATCGAGAGAGTCTTGATGTTAATGTAAAACCTGAACGCACCAAGGCACATAGTCTAGACATGTCTAAAGATAAAAGAGCAGTGCAGGTGTTACCACCTATTATTAAGTCTGCTACTGAACTGACTTCTAAAAAGAAATCTGTTACTGAGATTGATATTGGAAAACAACCACAGAATGAAACATTGGCTATGGAAACTGATTTGGATGATTATGTGAGTAATCAACAGAAAGATCAATCTGCTACAGAGACTGAGATTGAAATTCCAAAAGATTCTAGGCTTCTGGAGAGTCATCAGCATAAGAGATTTGTCAAAGAGACTGGTATAGATAGTCCAAAAGTCTCTGAAAAAAGCAAAGAGCTAGTGAAAATGCAAGATAAGTCTAGAAGAGAGGATGTAGATGAAAGTGCTTTGAAACATGAGGAAGATAAAAGGATCTCAGATAAAGCTAATAAAAATGAAGACACTAGTAAGAGACAAAACAGTTATGACAGGGAGGGTGGAAGACTGAAACAAGATAAAGATAACATAAGATATGATCCTAGAGTCAAAGATGGTGACAAGACAGAGGATGTGAATGTGGATAGAAGAAAGAGTTCTGAAAGATCTGCAAGACAGGATGATAGAGAGAAAGAATATCTGGAGCATAGACAAGAAAATAGAAGAAAAAGTAACCGACCTAGACACTCTGACGAAGAAGAAAAAAGTCCAGAGGAAGAGCATGATCTCAGAAGTGACAGTACTAGACAATATGGCAGGAAAGAATATGATCCAGAGGAAGACAGGGATAGAAGAAGTGAGAGATTTAGAAGGTCTAATAGAAAAGAAGAAAAGGGACCAGAGGAAAATACTGCTAGAACTGAAAGAACTAGAAAATATGAAAGAGAGGATAAGGGACTAGAGGAAAGCAGAGATAGAAGTGAGAGATCTGTAAGATATGATAGAGAGGAAGAAGCAAAGAGTCACAAAGAAAGTACAGATAGAAGTGAGCCATCTAGAAAACATAAAAGAGATGGTAAGGGTCCAGAGGAAGGTATAGATAGTAGAAATGACAGAACTAGAACATATGACAGTGAAGAAGAAAAGGGAGCACAGGCAGGCAGGGAAAGTAGAGGCGATAGACCTAAAAGATACGACAGAGAGGAAGATACAGTTAGAAGAAATGACAGATCTCAAAGATATGACAAAGAGGAAGATACAGATAGAAGAAATGATAGATCTAAAAGATATGACAAAGAGGAAGATACAGATAGAAGAAATGATAGATCTAAAAGATATGACAAAGAGGAAGATACAGATAGAAGAAATGATAGATCTAAAAGATATGACAAAGAGGAAGATACAGATAGAAGAAATGATAGATCTAAAAGATATGACAAAGAGGAAGATACAGATAGAAGAAATGATAGATCTAAAAAATATGACAAAGAGGAAGATACAGATAGAAGAAATGATAGATCTAAAAGATATGACAAAGAGGAAGATACAGATAAAAAAAATGACAGATCTAAAAGATATGATAGAGAAGAAGATAGAAGAAGAAGTGATAGATCTAGAAGATATGATGACAAAGATAAAAGAGATCATTATAAGGAGCAAGAAAAAGATAGAGAATCTACAAAAAGTTATGATTTATCTAGAAAACAAGAAAGTAAAAATATAGATAGTGCAATGCCAGATGAAGAATATGATAAAAGGTATTCTGATAATGTAAAAAGAAAGGATGATAGAGGTGAAGATGATAAAACACAACTTGAAGATAGAGATAAAAGAAGGAGTCATGACAGACCTAAAAGAAATGATAATACAAATAAAGATACATCCATGGCGAAGAAATTGAATGAAGTAGATAGTGATAAAAGACAAAAAGACAGAAGTGAAAAATTTAAAAAACCTGATGATGTCAAAGATGAAAATGACAATACCTACAGAAAATACAATCTTGACAACCCTGATTTGGAAGGAGGTATAGAACACAAACCCAGAGATAGAAAAGTTGAACTAAAAGATGATACAACCACTAAAAGAAATACTGTTAGAAAAGAAATGAGCAATGAAAAGAAAAGTGATCAGTCTAAGCATGAATTAGACAGTACCACTGATCCATCTATATCAAAGTTTGCTAATGACTCAGATGATGATGTTCCACCTGTTCCACCAAGAATGATTTCATTAGCAGTTAACACTGCTGAAGATGGTTCAGAAGAGGAGGCAAATACTTCAAAAGATAAATCAACAAATTATAGAAGATCTGGTCCTAACAAAGATTCTAAAATGGATGATACATCTAGAGATATGCCTAGAAAAAGGAAAGAGTCTTTAGAAAATGCACCCATCATACCTGACAAAGGTGAAAAACAAGCAGAGCCTAGAAAAAGAAGGAGCTATCTCAATGATGAGGATTCCGACTACAAAAGTAGGCAACAGAGAAGTAAACATTCTTCAAAAGAATATGATGATCAATCAGAAAAGTTTAAACTTGTTTTACCATTAGAAAGTCCAAAAGATTTAATAGTAGAAAAAAGAGATCACAAGGAGTTGGAACCCTACATGTATGCAAGAGGAAGACGAAGTGGCCGCTTACCTAGGAGACTGGATATTAGCCGTGAAGAAGCACAAGAAAGTGATAATGACACTCAGATGAAGGAATTGGATAATTTAATGCCTGATAATCCCATTGAACTGAATTTAGAGGATTCTGATGATAATAAGAATGACTCCACTAAGAATGAAGAAACACCAACAAAGAAAGGTATTTTTAATTTGTTTAGCTGTGTTGGTGGAAAGAGCTCAGATTTTATGAAAAAGAAATCAAAAGACAAAAAACCTATCAAGAAATACTATGATGAGGGGGAGAAAAGAAAAATAAAAAAACTTGCAAAAGAAAAAGAAAAGGAAGAGAAAAATAAACTCTATTTTCAAGATCCAGATGATGCAGCAGTTGAAAATGACCCAAGTCCAACATTACCAGAAAATGATAAGGAACCATTGGAACAAGCTGAGTCTTCAGTTGTTCTGCCAGCAGAACTGCCTCAAATTCCTGAACCTGATCTTCATTTTAAGGGCAGAAGATATCAGAAAAAACAAAAGTCCCTTGATACACCCAAGCCTTTATCAACATTTATGGATCCCATAGTTGCATTTGATGATGTTTTAGGTTCTGATAATGATTTTGAAGAAGTTGATGACCTTCCTCTTGGCACATTTACTAGATGGAAAGAAAATACAGTAGAGGAACCCAAACTTTCCAGTTTTATGTCAGCTAAAAGAGAAGAGAAGCAATTAAAAACATTTAGAAATTTTCAAAGGAAGCCCTTTGTAAACAACTCTGATGTGGCCAAAAATCTTTCAGATTCACTTGATGCTGAACACCTAGAAGAAAGTGATGTGACAGCCACTTCAAGGTCTAGTAGTTCATTTATTAAGTCAAGCAGTACAATTGAGGAACCAATTAAACTTAAAGGAGGTTGCCCAGATATGCAGTATTTTCTTGATGATTCAATGGAACTAGATAAAGAAAACAATGTACCTCAACCTACATTACCTTTTATTGAAGAGAAGTTGAGTTTGGTTGAAGATGACTTACCGATACTTCAATGCACCACAGTATCAGATGTTGATCTACCTGAAGCAAATCCTATTCAGGATTGTTCTAATTTCCAAGATAACAGTAAAACGGAAATTAGACCAGAGTTACTAGCACAAACCTCTAATATGTTACATTCTATATCTATAAGGTTGGAGCCACCTACACCAGAATCCACCTTTGAAGACTCTTTTGACCATGTAGATAATAGTGATTATCTCAGGAAGGAGTCTGATACTCCTGAAAAATCATCTTCTCTTCCTGTACAGAATGACATACCTCATAGTGATGATCATGTTTTGAATACTTCAGCCCCTTCATTTTTTAATTTTGAGAGAATTGAAGGGGATACAAATATCTTTGATACCCCCCAAAACTTAAACAATTCATTTGATCCATCAGCATCATTCGAAGCAGATATGATGTATCGCAGGAAACACAGAACAATATCCTTTGATGAAAGATTAACCTCCAGACACACCTTATCACCAAATGTTTCTAGGAAAAATCCTTCTTCACTTATAGGAGAGCCTGTGACAAGGCCTAGATCTATTTCCACCACCTCAAATCCACTGACTTATGAACCATGGCGTGCCAAAGCATATAGCAAACAGCAGCATCACAGATCATTTTCTACTAGTGGTTTGTTGCATGGTAGGTCGGGTACACGACTACATAAGTCACACTCAATTGGTGAAATTTATAATAGTACTGTTGCTAGTAGTGTTGCTCGGCGCCGAGCCAAAACCATTGTTTCTACTGACATCACATCACGAATGTATCAGCCACGACAGCGAAGTAGGTCATCACGTGCCCTATTGGGGGATGCCTCGTTTGGTTCTGTTGCCCCAATCAGGCAGCGGTCATTCTCAGGCTTTGATTATGCTACTTCTTCAGGCTCTGTTGGTAATGCCTTTTTTTTTAACTACAAAGATTCTTGCCCTTTCTTTGCATGCTTGCACCAGTAAGGTGCGATGCTAAAACTGCTATAATTTTCCCTTTTATAAAGAGGTCTTATGGACCATAACAAATAGCTCTGCTATCTAACCAAAAGATACTGGGATGATGTATTTTATTCTTGAAAATCATTATCACCACCATGTAGAAATATAGTCATTTGAAATCAAGAATAGCATTTAAGTATTCATACAGACATGTATGCTTCAAATGTTTTGAGGTTTAAGCTATTTTTTGCTTAGGTAGGGCCTTTTTTTGTGTGTTTTTAGAAAAAAAAAATACTTCTTCCCTGTATATATTTTATTCACATTTTTGTTTTACCAAGATTATACATTTTTTTAAAATTCTAATTTTCCCTTACCTAACTCAACTTTTGATGCTAAAATTTGTAAGTTACACACACAATAGTAAATATATTTATATATATTATATAGACTCTATTGTATCTAGTGTTAGCCCTTGATAACTAACACATTTAGTTATGGCAGGGTTTTATCTTATGCTTTTAACAAGTATTAAAATAGAGCAAAGCTAAGTTTTAAATTTTTGTTGTTTTGGCTTCTAATTGTATTGCAAACTAATATTAAAGTGTTGTAATGAAAGGATTTTTACAAAAATGTGCAGAACATATGTATATAAAAAAGGCCACTACTCTTCCCATGGTATTGCTTCATAGTTGAATATGGTCATATGATTAATATTTGGAGCAATAAGTTGCACCAACTAAAATATGTTTACTCAAGATATATCTGGCCACCCATTGCTGTTTCAGTATCTGTTTCAATATCTTCGATTTATTACTCTCAGTTGATTAACTTTTGTTGTACATTCTCTAATGGGTCTTACTTAATTTTTTTTTTTTTAAATGTTTGTTTTGTTAACTCTAAAAGTTAACTCTAAAATAGTCTCACTTGTATCAAGCTACAAACACTGCACAACAAATCACACTTAACTAAATCAAGTTAATCACTTGAATTTTTCTTTTCTTTATTTTTTTATATAATACTTTTTAGTGGAAAAATGAGTATTTTGTCTTGATGTTACATTAGATAATTCCTCAGATGAAAGTAGTGAAATTTTGGAATCAGAATATGAAAGTTCAGATTGTTCAGGTTGATTAAACCATACATTTTGTTTTTCTTTTGACATTTTTCTTCTCTTGTATTGACAGTTTGCTTTCTTGATTTAAATCTTGTTCAGAAATTTTTGTCTTATTAATTATTTGCTTGCTTTGTATTCAAATGCTTTTTTTAAATAGAAAAATTAAAAAAAACCTAATATCTATTACATTAATGTCTAGAGATAGTAATTATGAAATAGATAAATAACAAATAAAATACAAATCTATAATATTTTTTACATTTCACTTTTTGTTATTAAGAACAGTTCAAAAATAGCTGCTTCATGTTTTGTTTTGGTTTGTTTTGTTCCTTTTTCTTTGGTTGCATTTTGTGCATTTTGTTTTTGCATTTGCATGTTTTGACAGAGCCCACAATTGTGACTGTTAAAAGGTCTGAGTCAGAAAGACAACCTAGTAAAATAAGTAAGTTTTAAAGCTCACAGGATATTTTTTTTTTTTTACTTTAGCATGCTTTAAAACAAAGCTATATGATAAATTAAAATTAAGCCAGTAATTCTAATTAGACCAGTATATTTAGGCTGAAAATTATGTTGTTATTTAATTAGCGTTTCTTTTAGTATTTTTATTTTATTTTATTTTTTTTTTCATAAAATTAAGTAGTAGAAAAGGAAGAGCCTAAAAATGTTGAAAGGTCAAAATCTGACCGTCGTCATAAAAACAGTAAGTTAAGTGCTGCCCGTTGCATCTTGATTACATAATCAGTTATTTTGTGACTCAATATTTACTTACCATTTCTAATGTTTATAATTATTATTTTTCTTACTAACCATTAAAATACTTCTGTGTAATATTTTTTGTAGCTTATGATTTTGTTAATGATTTATCAAAGTAATGTTTTATATTTAATTTATAAAAATCTTCATTTTTTTTTAATTTTAAGTTATCAATTGGATGATCTTATATATTAATTGTCTTTCTGGCTAAGATTATTTAGTGAAAAAAAGAAAATTTGTATATTGTTAATTTCAGAACTGGGTGAAGCCAAACCTGCATCTCCATCCAAATCTGACACACTCAAATCAACAGACAGTGCCAGTGGTGGTGAAACACTAGAAGACAGGAGTAGTAAAGAGGTAAATCCCTTGAACTTCAGTTTCTTGATATGCTTTCCATCTCTGAGTCAAAAATTTATTGAAAGAAAAACTTTTTTTTTGTTCATTTTCTAATCCTCCTATTGCTATTTTCATTTATATATCTATGTACTCAGAAACATTCATTTCAATTTCATGACACTCAATAAAATAGTTTGTATTTAAAAAATTTAATTGTGAAAAAAAACAACAACATGAATCCTTACTGTGACTTCGTTAAAACTACTAAAAAAAACTTAAAAATAGCCTAATTGTCGTCACCATTGCCTCAATGTTTAAAAGTTTAGTTCTCACATAAGTAGTGTAATTCTTTGAAAAATATTTCCAAAGATAATTAGGGGTGATAGTAACATCTTTTTTTTTTTTTTTTATCTTAAGGGCTCACCAACTAAAGAGCACCCTTCACCAACAAAGGAGAAAAAGAAAAAGAAGAAGTTCCGAATCCCTTCCTTCTCCAAGAAGAAGAGCAAAGAAAATAAAGAAAGTGCCATCTAAAAATCACACATCTCTAGCAATGTAATCTTTTTTTGTTCTGCTTGAGACTGACTGTATTAGCAATGGGTCATCCTCCAATCATTACATGCCATGTGCTGTTGTAGAGCTTGCCTTATTTCTCATGGTTTTTAATTACATAGTTGATAAGCAAACAAAAATCATTGACAAAAAGTGTTCAACTTTGTGTTTGTATTCAATGTTCCAAACTTTCCTGGCAATTTGTGTCCCTGTTCAGTACTAACATTTATGTAGGAAGGAACTGATAAATGATTAAATGAATCTACTTGGTTTCCTTTTTTTTTTTATTTTTGATAAAATACAAACTTGGTGGATTTTAAAAATGAATTCAATGTTGTAAGAATTGCAATAACATACATAAAGATATAAAGATAGCCTGTTTAATAAATGTTATTTTGTTGTTGGTATTATATTTTGTGGATTACCATTATAGAGTAAGCACAATTTCATCCCAGATTTTGGATTAATCCTTTTTTTTTTAAGTAGTATCTGATCTTTTTTTTTTTTTCCTTATTTACTTTAGTTTGAAGCATTTAGATTGCTGTTTCGATGCATGCTTTTGATAGTTTCTTTTTTCATTTAGCTAAATTGGTTGTAATTATACCTTTTGTATATGTATATATGATGGAATACATGTCATGAAATCATCACTTTAGTAGGTCATTACTTGAATTCAAATGGATGAAATTAGTTTTATAAAGACTACTTAAAATCTCTTCATTAGCCTGTTTATCCACCTACTTAATCTTGATTTTTTTTCATGGCTTGTTTACTGACTGTGCTCATAGTGTCGTGCAATCAATGATGGTGGCTCATTCTGATACATTCACTTTGTTCTTCTGTCACGTTTTCAGACCACACTATGATTCAAGTGGAACCAATGTGATTTGAGAACTACACTTATCTGAAATCAGTTTTCTTTCTACATTATGACTGATACTAGTATCACATAAGGACGTTGTGATATTTTTCCCAGACTTTTTTTTTTGGGGGACACTCTGAAGATGACTTTTTTTATATAACAAAAATAAAGGCATTTATTTTTTTTAAGGCCTGTCACTGGAGATTATTTCAATCTGTATATGTCAGTGTATTTTGATATGTCAATGTATTTTGATTTAATTATTTTTTTTCACTGAAAGGCTATTTCAGCAACTTTAAAACTTATATAATATATATCATAGGAAATACAATGTTTATTGCTATCTCTTTAGGAAAGATCAAAGCTGTTTTTAATCAATATCTAATGATTAATTGTAGATAATAGAAACGCATGGTCTTTGAAATATAGTGAAAGAAATATTGAAGACCAAATTATTGTTTCCTCCCTTTTCTTGGTGGTGTTGACAGTAAAGATGTTCTATGTACTTTATATAGTTTTGTATCTATCAGTACTAAGATATAAACTGGTGTATACGATTTGTCCTTTTTTTGTGTTTTGATTTATAAATCTATATGAGGACATATTACTAAAAATTATTTATAACACTTATAATGACAAAATGTAGATAATCACTTGCTTTATTATTGGTAGCTTTTATAGTGTAAGCTTGTTCATCTAATGGGCACAGTAGTCTTGGGACATTTGGTGAAATCATTCTCTTTTGAAGCTGATCATGTCCATTTGTCTAGAACAAGTTAGATTGTGAAGCCCATGTAGCTGTTCAGTTATCATTTGTAAATAATTTCACTCTTTTGTTTCAAAGAGCTATTATAATTCTGTACACCATTTTTTATATAGACTTTTCATGTTATACATCCCAGGGTTGTTTTTTTTTTCTGTTATATTAATGTGCATATGGTTTTCTTTTTTATTCAGGTGTGTATGCTTTTTCAGTATTTTACAGTTTTTCCATCAACTTCTCACATCTAAGCAAGTATTTAAACATAGCCTCTCTTATTGACTAAAAGAGTGAAGTCAAGTTAGCTCAGTCACTCCATGATTCCAGTCATATCTCAACATTTAGTTGTTTTTTTTTGTTTTTGCTGTTGTTTTAATTTCACCAAATATTTATTAGAATTCAACCTTTTTTTTATACAAAGTTTACAAACTGTGGCTTCATGCCTGTGATAAAACATTCAATTATATACTAGTTTCCAGTGATCTGTAGTGAATATTTTTGTGATGGACTTGCTCATTTAAACTTTAAAAAAAGATGGAATGGAATTTTTTTTTTCATTTTGCATAATTTATTGGTGCAGCTTATGTCTGCTATAGAACAAAAAAAACAACAACAAGCACTGGTTGAGTCTTTGATAATTTACTGTAATGCTGAATACCTTTTTTTTTCTAACATAGCATAAGGTTGTGTTAAAGCTAATATGATTGTACAGAAAAGATTACAACTTATTATAAAACTATGATAAACAGAAGCTTGTAAGAACATGTATGGTTGGCTAATAAAACTAATGTTCATTTTTACATTCTTTTCCTATGCTATCTGTGACTAGCTTTTCAGACTCCAGATCTTTGGTAAGAACATTAAAGCTGGTAACCCCATGTATCAGAAATACTTATTAGTTTTAATTCCAGCTTTTTAAATTATTATTTTTTATTACGGTTTTAGTATTTCACAATTTTATATTTTGTAATAATAGAAAATGTGTGTATATATATATAATTAGTGTTATTTAGCAGTCTATGAGATCTTAATAAATTTGTTTGCCAAAATTTCAGATTATTTTGTTCACAAACATTTTTTGTACACCTCATAGTTGTGACATTTTCTTGACTGGACTGCTGATGTAATGATGTCAATTCCACTAGTACAGACAAATCAGTTGCATTCTACTTTGTTTCAAGCTTTCAATACTATTACTTTGTCCAATCACTCTGGCTTATTTTGTTGACTGATGGGTCACACAAAAGCTTTTAGTCAATCTGTAATGCTGTGTCTAATAAACTTTGAATTCAAACTATGAGTTGTCTTATTGACATTTAGTTTACCATAGACATTTCATTCCCTTCAAATAATGTACTTTCTATCCCCAATCTTCAGTAAGTAATGTGGTCTTTTAGTTGACTAAAGTAATTCAAGATGGTTATGGTTAGTAGGCTCATAGTACTAATTCAGGATGGTTAGTAGGTTTACGATTACAGTACTAATTCAGGATGATTATTAGGCTTACTATTAAAGTACTGGTAATTGACTATTAGGTGCTTAACAAAATATCTAATTGAATATTGCAGTAGTCATGTAAGATGCTAAATTCTGTTCTTGAGTAGTTGGTGATTTAAGTCTTATGCTTGAGATCTAATACAATATTGGAAGATCAGGTTATGAAATCACTACTTTGAAGTTACCCCAGTATAAATCAATCGATTCTAAAATGTCCTTGAGGGTATAGATCAATCAATTCTAAGATATCCTAACTTCAGTAAACAAAGTAAAGTTCAGTCCCCTCTCTGACCTATAATGATTAGTTTTTGACCACATTAATTTTAGATCACATTTACTTCCTTCACTAAAAGGCTTCCAGCAAAGAGTTTACTATTAGATTTCAATACAAAAAAAAAAAAAATTGAACAAGAACAATTAAAAATTGAAGCCATTTATTGACTAAGTATAGAAATATTTTGTACACAACAATACAGGTGAAAACTGCTCTACATGTAGACTCAAGTTTTGTGAAAGACATTTTAAAGCATATTTTTCATGTAATGAATTACTTCAAGATGGAAATAGTCATTTGTTGAGATATTCAAAAAAATACTTTAAAAATAATTTACATGGAAAAACCTTATGGATAAAACCTTCACTTGAATTGTGTAATGTGATGGAAAGGTTCCCTGTATTGAAACTTTAAAAAGCATGATTGAGCCAAAATGAAGTGAAGATGGACTTAATATGCTTATTATTTAGTATATCACATATCCATGCTACTTTCCTTTAGCATGCTTAGGGTGCTCTATTAAGTATACCCCATTAAGTTTGTATTTACTAACAGATAACCCTAATTCTGCAAGTTGAAACTAATTAGGAAGAGGGAATTTTCATCACAATGTTATGGCCATGTATAATTTCAGTCTATTCCTGGGTATTGAAGCAATAAATTAAGTTACTAAATAATGTTTAAGCAACATTGAAAAAAAAAGAAGCTATTTTTGACATTCATATTAATTACTGAACTATTTAAAAAAGACTATAAATTACATAAGAAAATTAGTTTACCCATTTGAGATATTACTGTATTATTATTCCAAGAACTGGCTTTACTGTAATAGTCACAATTCAGTAATTAGAAGTCTAGTTTAATGTAACATAATTTTGTTTTTTAATTATGAAGGCACTAAAGAGAAACAAAGTGTATTAAAATAATCAATTATGGATGCAATGAATAAAAAGAAGTGAATTGTATTAACAGCAAAGAAAATGATTACAATGAAAATAAAGTCTATGAAATTCATTTAAAAAACTGTTTGGATTTAACACATATTTTTTTCTTTGCTTACAAAATCTAGATTTAACTGCATAGACCGAGATCTATTTCTTTTATGAGATTGAAAATTTACTGTATTTCCCGTTGTACTGTAATTCAAAAGATTGAATTAATAGGTTTGTGTGACGTCACATAGAAACCCAGTAAAAATTTGACCATTTTGAATGTGCAGAAAAAATACATCAGAAATACATCAAATATTCAGTTAATATTGAAAATAAAATAAAAAGCAGAATATATTCATTTTCTATTAATCAAACACGTTATATCAAAAATTATCAAAACCATAGGAGTTCCCTTTAAAGAAATGATTACCTCTCAAAATGTCCACTAGCACCCTTACCAAATATAAACTAATGATTTGTTTGAAATGCAAACAATTGAGGATTTTAAAATAAAAGACTAATAAAAATCATAACACTGTGAAATAAATAGTGAAAAAAGTTGGGGGACACTTGGCCTTGTAAGACATTCTTTACATTTGAGGACAAATACAACACCTGACTTACATCTTTACATGTGGGGACAACCTCTACTATCAACAAAGAATAAACACAATGCATTTAATGCATCTAACAATAGTTAATACAGCACTTTATAAAATGTCAATTGTGCTTCTATCTACTCATAATAAACTACACAAAAAAAAACAACTAAAAAAAAAAACAACTCTTGGAAGGAAAGAGTGAGGCAAAGAGTGCTAATTATTGCAATATTTTTTCAGTATGCTTTTAAGGTAAATTACTGATATAATCAGTATTTTAAATGAACACTAGTTGGATTTTACCCGCAGCCTGTGGGCCTTTGTGTATTACTAATCATCTAGTGGATTGGATTTATGTCAAACTTAGCTAATGTTCCTTTCAAGTTTTTCTCTTTTGCCACAAAAATAAAAGTAGTTTTGCGAAAATGGGTTTACCTGTTTAGCCGATACATTCATATAAAATATTAAATACTAAATACTATGGAAACGGGTTTACCTTATTCATTAAAAGTTTCTTTAATAAGAGATAAATTTAGTTATTAAAATGAAAGAAGCATGTGATGAATGGGATATAAACTACGTCAGGATGATTCACAGATATTAGGAACAAATTTATAGAAAAATTCTTATATAAACACACATTTGAAGGTTAATTTTATTAATGAAATGAATGGACTATATTTTGTATTCTAATGTGTCAAAGTAAAAAACTATCTTTGCAAAGTGTAGTTCTTAAAATTAGATCTAGATCTTTTCGATCTTGTCTCATGTAAACATGGCTATATGACCTAGATCCATGAAATAGTAATAATTTCATAGAGTTTGGAGGGTCTTAAGCTTAATTTAGGGTTACTTTGCATATGTTACTGTTTCAGTTATTACCAAAGGAACATTTATGCCAAGTTTTATCAGGATTGGTCAAACGGTTTTGATTTTTATTTGGGACATACCCCTTACTTTCTGCTTTATAGTATAGCATCAATGTCCAAAAGTAACAGGCAATCACTAATGTCATGTTACCAGAAGCCTCACTGATAGATATGTCTTAAAACATAGCATAAGAGACTAATATTTTGAAAATCCTTTCTAATAAGAATATATTACTGAATACTAAAGAGCAAACAAAATATTTCCACTTAAAACAGATTGCATTTAAAGAAAAGGAACTTATTCACCACACAATCTTCACTGATTTAATAAATACACCAATATATAAATGTAGAATTACATTTTCAGTACATATATAATAATAATGAAGTATCAATCTCATCAATCTTCAAAATACTTGTAAGTTTTCACACATTTTTTTTTGTCTGGCTATATTCTCAGAAACAAATAAAACTTAGAAAACAAAAACAATTTAGTGAGCAAAGTTTGGCTAGACCTGATAGTGACCTGACACAATTCAGATTGCTTATTGGTCTCCATCATGTCACCAGGGGATTTCAATACCGCCAGATACATTGATTAAAACAACACCAGTCTCATTGTTGTTTAGCAATGAAAGTACATGATTATTAAGCAAGGAATCTATGTACAAACAGAAATGTCTTTAAAACTAAGAACAACCTTGACATAAATGTTTTTTGGGATGTTTTCTCAATTCAACAATATCTGCATCAACTGAAACAAACAAGCAAAACATTATCTAAGATATGCCTGCAATTGTTTTTTTTTTAAATATTTTTTTTTATTTCTCTATGGAAACCAAATTTTGTATTACAACAAAAATCTTACCCTCATTTTTATGAGCTGTCTTTGAAGCTAAGTAATCAACAGCTATTTTAGTAAATATTTTATCTGAAAAAAAAAAAAATGTTTAAGACTTTTGAAAATCTGCATAAAAATTGATAAAAACTACAACTAAAATTCACATGACCATACTGATTCAAGTAATTGGTACCATGGGCATAGCCAATTTTTTAAATTTTTTTTGGAGGAGAGGAACTAATCTTTTGTGGGTAGGGGTACACCAAATCCTACTTCCCTATTTAAGGATTGACAAAGAAAACATTAAGAAAAAAAAAGTTAAGGTAATGTCACATGTTTATGTGTATATGTCATGCTTGACAGTACAAGACAGTAGCTGACCAGCAGTATGTGAACTGTCCATATAATTGGGTCACATTGTATGTATGTGGCAAAAAACAACTCATCCTTCTAGATAACCTCGCTTTGAATAGATGTAGTTGGAATATGGGAAACTTAAAGAATTTTATGACAGTGAAGTAAACAATCCAGAAAAATGTTTGTACAGGACTATATAAGAAACAAAGAGCTTTGTCATTGATCCAAGTAGATAGATCATTGTACTTATTCATAGGTGAATTATTATTGATAACCTGAACTTCACTTTGTTTTATTTCAACTATAGTATGTCAGTGAAGTGATCATTGTACAAATAATATATATTTTGAATTTCTGATTTTATGAACTGAGTTGAAAAGCATTAGAATATATTCAGGGATGTTTCTTCACTGTATCCAAGCAGTGAGTTGGAATAGATTTATAAACAATATACAGCTCTCCAAAAAACAATCCAGACAGTTACAGTTTTCAGACCTTGTAATCTATGGGGGCAGATGCAAGCTCATATATTTCTATAGCTGACAGTTAAAAGGTTGTCATGTGACCAGAATAAATGACCAACTGCCTTTACCCATTAGTGTTGGGTGAACTTCAGCAGGATTCGAATTCAAGACCACTTAGTTCGGAAGCCAAGCAATTTACAACTCATCTACCATGACCCTAAGAACACATATTTTTATCAAAAGGGCTAACTGATATGCCCCAGTTCCAGGCATTTAGTCTAGGCTGTGTGGTTTTCTCAGGCTTTTATATAATCAACGCATGTTAATGAAATTTATGATCTTGAAAGTTACTCCAATGCTGTAGTTAAAAAAATATTTGAGTCTTGAATATCCATGAGACAGGGTGGGGTTGGTCAATGGTTCATTCTTCGCCATCCACAGAAATCTCCAAATGAAAATAATCTGTAGTAAGAAAGTTAAAGTGGACTGTGCCCTGGGTATGCTCTGTGGAATTGCCATATCCTAGGATCCTGGCCCCATCACACTATCACATTCACCAGTTCCAAAACCCTTATCTTATCTTATATAATACAGACGTTACTTCAAAAAAGAAGATGATTACGTCCTACGCGTCATGCATATTAACCAATTACTTAAATTCTGCCAAGTCACTGGTTTTTCTGGCTAGCTCAGGCAACCCATTCCATGCTCTAATAGCACTAGGGAAGAAGGAGTATTTGTACAAATTTGTCCTAGCATATGGGACGAGGAATGTGGTTATTTTTGTGTCTTTCAGAGTATTTTATTAAATTTTGTTTTTGTATTTGAAGATTATGGTTCAGTGTTTTATGTATAATTGCTACTTTACTTTTGAGTCTTCTGTCCTGAAGGCTTTCTAAATTTAGTGATTTTACTAATGGTGTTACTCTAGTCAAATGTGAATATTCGTTTGTTATGAATATCACTGCTCTATTTTGTCTTTGTTCCAGTTTCTTAATGTTTTCTTGAGTTGAGGGGTCCCAAACGGTGGATGCATATTCTATTATTGGCCTAACCAAGGTTAAATAACATTTTAGTTTTATGTTCTTATTTGATTTATAGAAATTTCTTTTAATAAACCCTAATGCTTTGTTGGATTTTTTTGTAGTTTCATCAATATGTGGATTCCATGACAGTTTTTCATTTACTATAACACCTAGGTATTTTGCGTTTTTAGTCTGTATTACTGGTTTGCCATGAATAAGATAAGTGGAATTAATTTGTTTTAGTTTTTTTGTTACTCTTAACAACTGACATTTTTCTGGGTGGAAAGACATGCTCCAATTTGATTCCCATTTCTGTAATTCATCTAATTCTCTTTGTAAAATATCTGTGTCTTGTGTTGTTTTTATTGTTCTATATATTATGCAATCGTCTGCAAATAATCTGACTTTTGTTCCTGAAGTAATGCAATTTGGTAAATCATTTATGTAAATTAAAAGTAGTAGTGGACCCAAGACTGTTCCTTGAGGTACACCTGAGTTTACTGTTATTGGTGTTGATTTAGAGCCATTTATTATTAAGCCATGTTGGTATGGGGTGATAACATTATGTTTGTCTAAGTGGTTTATGATGTTGCTACATATTATGTGTTCTAGTATTTTACATGTGATGCTGGTAAGTGATACTGGTCTGTAGTTTCCTGGATCAGATTTTTCTCCTTTTCTAAATAGGGGGGTGACATTAGCTTCTTTCCAGTCCTTTGGTACTCTGCCCTGGTTAAGCGATTCCTGAAAGAGTATTTTGAACACTGGGGCTAGCTCATTGCTTAGTTCTTTGAGTAATCTAGCTGGAATACCATCAGGTCCAGATGCTTAATTTGGTTTGGTGTTGGATAATAGTTTTTGAATTCCATTTTCTTGTACTACTAAATCTTCTATGTTGTCTACTTGGTTCAAATTAAGAAATATGTCTTTGTCTCCTGGGGCTGAGAATGCTGATGCAAAGTATTTGTTTAGGATGTTTGCTTTAGTTTCATTATCATTATGTATTATGTTATGTTCATCTTTTAATGGCGCTATGCCTGTTGTTTTCATTTTCTTAGACTTAATGTATGACCATAGGTTTTTGTTGTTATCTTTAGATATTACATTGTTTATGTATTCACTCTGCAGCTGTCTGCTTACTTTTTGGGATAGGTGTTTAATTTTTATATACTTTTTGTGAACTCTTTCTGACTTGGTTTCTTTAAATCTTCTATATAGGTTTTCCTTCTGTTTACAAAGCTTCTTTAGTCTATTATTAAACCAGCATTTATTTATTTTGTTTGATGTGTATTTAGTTGGTATATGATTTTCTAAAATGCTTTTAAGATGGTTTTTGATGAAATTCCAGAGGTCATCGACTGGTTGGTTAATGTCTTTTTCTTATAAGAATGTTTGTTGAAAGTTTAATGCAGCTTGGTGTAGTTTTGTTAGGTTACATTTATTCCAGAGTAAGATTTTTCTTTTGGGTTTTGTATTGGCTACTGCTTTTATCTGACTGTGTATTTTAATGATCTCATGGTCTGATAGACCAGGGATAATATCGTAATCAACTACTAATCCAGGTCTGTTGGTTAAGAAGAGATCTAATGTGTTGTTTAATCTAGTTGGCTTTTTAATGATTTGATCTAAACTTAGGTTGTGTAAAGTTTCTATGAAAAGCTCATTTATGTCCTCAAGGTTTTGGTGTTTATCTATGGTTAGTGTTTTCCAATTTATATCAGGTAGGTTGAAATCACCCATAATCCAAAAAACTGCATTTTTATTTGTCTCTTTAAGTGTAGTAATCTGATTACATAGTTCCTTCATGTATTCTAAACTAGAATTTGGTGGTCTGTAAATGCTGCCTATTATTAGGGATGTTGAGGTGATATTAATTTTACAAAATGTAGATTCTATATTTTTGGAGTTAGGTAAGGTAATTTCTTCTGCTATAAGAGTGTTTTTTATTGCTAAAAGAACTCCTCCATGATTATCAGCCCTATCTTTTCTAAAAATTTCATAATTACTATTGAAAATTTCTGCATTATAAATTTCAGGATGTAGCCAAGTTTCTGTTGCTGCAATTATGTCTGGTTTCTCACATTCTAATAAAATTTCTAAGTCTGCTGTTTTGTTCCTAATGCTTTGAAAATTTATTACTAAGGTTTTAAGGTATTTTGGTATTACTTCTTTAGTAGGTTTGTTTAGTGAGGCTGTTGTATTAATTTTAGTAGATTTAGGTTTAACAGGAGTGGATCTGGCTAGTGGTTGGTGAGTTTGTTTTGGGATGGTGTTAAGGATGTTGTATGGGTTAGAAGTGTCCGCATCAAAGGAATCAAACAGTCCTGATGTAAACTGAGGTAACCCACACGGTACACAGTGCCATGATGCATCTTTGTTGCCTAAGGCATAATACACAGGTGTATTCATATGGAGACATGATGCATGGTACCATTCATCGCAGGTGTCACATTGAATGGCTTTCTGTTTCATGGTGCATACTTTTTTGCAGATGTTGCATCTATCTTTAGATCTAGGCCCTGGATTTGACTCTACATCTTCTTCTATTAATATTAACAGTGATAGGTATTTATTTCTACTGTGTCTGATTGAGAACTTCCATTTGTGATGGGTGATCTTCTTTGATGTTATGGATGTGTATGTTAGGTTATTTTTGAAGTTGCATTGATCTAAAGTGTGATGATTGATTATGACTGTTTTTTCCTTTTTAAGTTTAGTGTTGACTGAGGTAGATCTAGTTTTGTGTTCAGCTAGTGTGTATTTAGTAATTATTAGGATAAATAGCCAGAGCAATTTCATGATGACAGTTGTTGATTTTAGTTTTTAAAGGTCTAGTCTAAATCTAGTTTAAGGTTAAAAATGCCTAAGACGGCCTAAGTTAAGTCTAAGTCTAATATGAAAGCTAATTTACAGTGACAATGAAATGGTTTATTCAAAATATAGACCTAGACTAGATCCAGATCTAATTCTAGATCAATATATTTATGTGTTTAACTAACTATATAGAATATTACTATAAGTTATTTTAGTAGATGATTAGTAGATCTAAAGCTTTAATTAAAGTCTAAGTCTAAGACTGACTAGATCTAAAATCTAAGTATATAATAATAAACATAGACTAAATAATATTAGATATAATTATAAGGATTAGTGAGACAAAATAGTCCTAAACTAAGAGTTATAATTTGAATTAATTAGTGGAAATAATGCTGAATTAAGTTAAATCTATAATTTAAAGATATTAGTTTATTAGCTGAATAGCTTTTTAAGGAATTTTGTTTGGTTTTAATACGACAAAATGAAAATTTAACTCATGTATGATAACTGTAAACAGGGAGCAGCCATCTTGTCAAGAGCGCGTTATTGTTTATGTCCTACAATACAGCAGTAGTAAGACACAGATTTCTGTCTGGGATAGTGCAATCCAGACCTCTTTCAAAAAGCACATATAGTCCATCGTGGTTGGATAATGACCACTTTGTCATCCAGGGGGCTGAGGGCTTTGCACTGGGGTTTTATGCCTCATGTGGCTGGTGAGACCTATGTGAGCCCGGAATGTTCGGCCGCACACTGGGCAGGTTATTCCAGCTGGAGCTAGTGTCGTTTGTCTTGCTTTTCTTTTCTGGCGTTTTTCTTCTGCCAGCGTTGTTCTTTTTTCCTCAGCAACCTGTGCGCCAGTTTTCACAGCGCGACGCCATGATGCTCTGTCATGTGCCTCTGTCTCCCAGGTGCCTGGGTGTATGCTGAACGCCTACAGAGAAGCTTTGAGGGTGTCCCTGAAGCGCTTTCGTTGACCGCCTTGCGAGGGCTTTCCTTTGCTTAGTTGGCCATACAAGAGTCGTTTAGGGATGCGGTGGTCTTCCATTCTGTAGACGTGACCTGGCCATCGTAGCTGGGACTGCATCAGGATTGTGTGGATGCTTTGCAGACACGCTCTTCGAAGGACTTCTGTATCTGGTATTTTGTCTTGCCATTTGACATTTAGTATTTTTCTCAGACATGTCATGTGGAAGTGGTTTAGTTTCTTTGCATGTTTACTGTACACTGTCCATGTTTCTGAGGCATAGAGCAATGTAGGGAGGATGACGGCTCTATAGAACCCTAGCTTTGTGTTTGTGGTGATGCCAGGTCTGTTCCAGACATTTGTAGACAGTCTGCCATAGGATGCACTGGCCTTGGCGATACGCAGGTCGATTTCACTATCGATTTTTCCATTTCTGGAGAGTGTGCTGCCAAGATATGTGAATTTGTCCACTGTGTTTATATCCTGTACATTTATAGTGATGCTTGGATCAAAAAGCACATAGGGAGGGGGGAAAGTCCACTAATATTTTCCATAGCAAAATGCAAGTGGAAAAGGCAGTGGGGTTATTTTACCCTTGGTCATTTCCAAGACCCTGAATATCACCACATAGGGGAGGTTTTGAGTCAAGTTTTCCTTCCCCTAAATGAGTTGCTTTATTAAGGCTGACGTTTCTCATCAACATGAAACTAACTGGTTTTGAGGCACCAGAGTTCTGCCTTTCACCCCTTCTCTTGTCATTTTGTAAGAAAAGGTTCAGCTGATTTAAAAGAAAATTACATGTGAAGTTCACAATTAAGGTGCTAAAACATCTTATCTACACAAAGTAAATAAACCCCATATGATGATGTCACATACTGGCAATCAGTTTTAACTGCTTTAGTGATAGATTAAAAATAACAGTTAGGTCGCATATAAGCATATATAATGTAGCACTTTACAGGAATAGTATTACATGTTACACTTATTTATTCTCACAACAAGGTCAGATCTTCTCTCCCAACAATTTTTTGCCAACTTTTAATTGGCTATGTTCAGGACTTCAAAACATGAAGCTGGGGTAAAGAAATCACTCAAAGAGACAAAAAAGAATTGGGAAGGACAAGTGTTGCTTTTCAAGAAATTCCGGAAAAAAAATAAATGAAGAATGTAAAATTAGTAATTATGCAAATTAGTAGTTAGTAGAAAGTATTGGTTTGTAAAGAGTCTACAGATGTTTCTAGATTGAATATATTCAGTTACTTCTACATAATACTACTACTATTGTATTCAAGCTATTGTTACTGTCAAACAAGTGTACTATTTAAAGTCTATTAAACTTTCAAAGTCAACTTATTGCCAGTGAGTGTCACTGTTAATAGGGTCACATATATCCAATGGTACACAAAACAAATAACATTATGAACTTGTGACATTTTGTGATTCAGTTTGGGTTATTTTAAACATCTTTATTTTTCGTTTTGTTTTCAATTAAGAATACAATACTACTAATAATAATAAATGGGAAACACACATTCAAATGTTTCTACCTACCAATATCTTTCCCTGTTTTGCTGGATGTTTCATAATTCTCTCCTCTAACATCTAAAAAATAAATACATTGAGTTTTAAATGTTAATAATTTAATAAATTAATTAAATAAACATTAACTTTTCTTAAGGGCTAGATATTGCATTAAATCGTCAGACTTAAATCAACGCGTAAAAAAAATCAAGGTTATTTTTTAAAATATTATGTTTAATGCCCAAGTATTATTTATGTTGCTCAGAGCATGGTAACTGAGTCTTTAATGTAGGAGTTTACTTTTGATCATGTAATATGATTCACTAAGTGACCTAAATTCCAATACAAATAATGAAACTCGCCAGCACAGCTAAATGTTTATAAAATTTAACATGATTCATATATTAATAACAGAGTTTATTGCTTGAACTGAATAAATTTTGATCTAATTTTCAGTATACCTAATGCTAAAGCATGGGCATCTCTCTCACTGACTGTCCGAAGGTCTGGGTTGTCTTCAATGATATCAAATTTTGTTCCACACAAATATATTTGGCACCCCTGAAAGAAAAATACTGTCAGTAAATACAAAACAAATTATGAACTTCACAAACAAGAGTCTTTAGTTTGACCCACTTAAAAAGGAAGCCAAAATTATTTCTTTTCTTGACTAGTTATTAATAATAAGTAGCATATATTAATGTTCAGCAGTTTTCATTGTTTTAATCTACCAAGCTGAGAGGCAATATAAATAGAATATAACGAGCATAATATTAGTTTTTTTTTTAGCAGTCCCTAAATATGCTTGCAAGTCTTGGATGCTGACTCCAGAGCTACAGAAGAATCTTAGGTTTAAAGACCACATCACAAACGAAGAGATTAGAGATAAGTTTACTTCAGAGATTGGACCATACGATGACCTGACTATTGTAAAAAAAAAATGTAAACTAAAACTCTATGGCCATATTACTAGGTCTTCAGGTTTTGCAAAGACCTTCCTTCAAGTAACAGTACCAGGAAAAAGAATAAGAGGCAGAAAGAGAAAGTGAAGGTAAAAAGAAAGAGGTTCTATCCAAGGCAAAAGATGAGACGAATGGAGAGAACGGTAGGCAAATCTTGTGTGGTGCCCCAATCTTATCTTATCTTATATAATACAGACGTTACTTCAAAAAAGAAGATGATTACATCCTACGAGTCATGCATTTAGTCATGCATATTAACCAATGACTTAAATTCTGCCAAGTCACTAGTTTTTCTGGCTAGTTCAGGCAACCCATTCCATGCTCTAATAGCACTAGGGAAGAAGGAGTATTTGTACAAATTTGTCCTAGCATATGGGACGAGGAATGTGCCTTTATTTTTGTGTGTTTCAGAGTATTTTATTAAATTTTGTTTTTGTATTTGAAGATTATGGTTCAGTGTTTTATGTATAACTGCTACTTTACTTTTGAGTCTTCTGTCCTGAAGGCTTTCTAAATTTAGTGATTTTACTAATGGCGTTACTCTAGTCAAATGTGAATATTCGTTTGTTATGAATCTCACTACTCTATTTTGTGTTTGTTCCAGTTTCTTAATGTTTTCTTGAGTTGAGGGGTCCCACACGGTGGATGCATATTCTATTATTGGCCTAGCCAAGGTGAAATAACATTTTAGTTTTATGTTCTTATTTGATTTATAGAAATTTCTTTTAATAAATCCTAATGCTTTGTTTGATTTTTTTATAGTTTCATCAATATGTGGATTCCATGACAGTTTTTCATTTATTATAACACCTAGGTATTTTGCGTTTTTAGTCTGTGTTACTGGTTTGCCATGAATAAGATAAGTGGAATTAATTTGTTTTAGTTTTTTGGTTACTCTTAACAACTGACATTTTTCTGGGTGGAAAGACATGCTCCAATTTGATTCCCATTTCTGTAATTCATCTAATTCTCTTTGTAAAATATCTGTGTCTTGTGTTGTTTTTATTGTTCTATATATTATGCAATCGTCTGCAAATAATCTGACTTTTGTTCCTGAAGTAATGCAATTTGGTAAATCATTTATGTAAATTAAAAGTAGTAGTGGACCCAAGACTGTTCCTTGAGGTACACCTGAGTTTACTGTTATTGGTGTTGATTTAGAGCCATTTATTATTACAGTTTGTTCTCTCCCTATCAGAAAATCTTTAATCCACTGATGCAGTGGACCATTAATGCCGAAATATTTTAATTTTTTAAGCAAACTATGGTGGTGAACTTTGTCAAAAGCCTTGGAAAAATCTAGTAAAATAGCATCTATTTGTTCACTATTATCTAAACCTTTTGAAAAATCATCAATTAGTCCTATTAGTTGTGTTTCACATGATCTATATTTCCTAAAGCCATGTTGGTATGGGGTGAGGACATTATGTTTGTCTAAGTGGTTTATGATGTTGCTACATATTATGTGTTCTAGTATTTTACATGTGATGCTGGTAAGTGATACTGGTCTGTAGTTTCCTGGATCAGATTTTTCTCCTTTTTTAAATAGGGGGGTGACATTAGCTTCTTTCCAGTCCTTTGGTACTCTGCCCTGGTTAAGCGATGCCTGAAAGAGTATTTTGAACACTGGGGCTAGCTCATTGCTTAGTTCTTTGAGTAATCTAGCTGGAATACCATCAGGTCCAGATGCTTTATTTGGTTTGGTGTTGGATAATAGTTTTTGAATTCCATTTTCTTGTACTACTAAATCTTCTATGTTGTCTACTTGGTTCAAATTAAGAAATATGTCTTTGTCTCCTGGGGCTGAGAATGCTGATGCAAAGTATTTGTTTAGGATGTTTGCTTTAGTTTCATTATCATTATGTATTATGTTATGTTCATCTTTTAATGGCGCTATGCCTGTTGTTTCCATTTTCTTATTTTTAATGTATGACCATAGTTTTTTGTTGTTATCTTTAGATATTACATTGTTTATGTATTCACTCTGCAGCTGTCTGCTTACTTTTTGGGTTAGGTGTTTAATTTTTATATACTTTTTGTAAACTCTTTCTGCCTTGGTTTCTTTAAATTTTCTATATAGGTTTTCCTTCTGTTTACAAAGCTTCTATTATTAAACCAGCATTTATTTATTTTGTTTGATGTGTATTTAGTTGGTATATGATTTTCTATAATGCTTTTAAGATGGTTTTTAATGAAATTCCAGAGGTCATCGACTGGTTGGTTAATGTCTTTTTCTAATAAGAATGTTTGTTTGGTCCAACAGACTCAAGGATAGGTGAAATTGAAATATGAATAGGTGTTTATTTTTTATATTAAGATGTGTTCATCTTCTAATCTTAATAATAAAATCTATAGGTTTCATTCTATAGAAAATATCTACTTAAAAAATATAACTAATTAATTAAAAAAAAAAAGCAGCTTTTAAGTTGATTAATAACATTTTAAAGTGAAAATAACAGTAATATAGAGTTTAACTAACAAAACAAAAATATGGTAAGAAGCACCTAACATTATTACAACTGGTTTATAATAAGTACTCTTTCAGTGAACTTTGAGAAAAAAAAATTGAAAGACTGAAATTTTCATAGTTTTGAACACTGTATATTTATCTGTATTTTCATTTTGTTTCTTGTACAAGTAAAGCATGCTCAAATTGTAAACTCTGTATAAAAAGCTGTAAATGGCAGAATGAAGATAAGGCTAACTTATTAGAAGTATTTTTAATGACTTTTTCATGAATATTGTCTTAAATAAAAAAAAAAGGTTTTTAAATTTTTTTTTTAAAACAGTTATATCCTTCCATAGGGATTTCATAATACAGTGATTCCCTCGTTTATTGCAGGAGATGCATTCCAGAAATTGATAACCAAATCAGTGAAGTAGAAACAGTATATAATTATTTATACACTATATGGAGGCTGTAGTAGTATGACTAAAAAGAAGATAATCTTAATAATCTTTTAAAATTTTGGTACTGCAAGTTTCATTACAAACATTTCATACTACTATAAAAATGTTCATTGTAACAATTTTTGTTAAAGTTATTCAAAGTTACAAACTTGTTCATATTTCTGCAACTCTCCAATCCAGAACCTTGCTCTATCAAAACTTGATTTGTCTGTTAAGTCATAGCAGACAATGGCAGCTTTAGCCCCTCTGTAGTAGATTCTACTCATAGCCTCATATCTCTCACTACCTGCTGTATCCTATAGATAAAAAAAAAAAGCTAACACTATATGCCACAGCAAAGTAATTTATAAAAACATTAATAACAAACACTAAGAAAAAGTATAAATTTTTGCAAAGCCCTAACGTGATTTAATAAAAACATATAAACATAGGCACACATCAACATAAAATAATCTAAATATTAGTTTGTTTTAAAGCACTGATTATCAAATTCACACCAATTTTTACAATGCTTAAATAAACTAACTTACTCTGTCTATCTGGTAAAAAGTTTGTATACATTTTGCACAATTATTTCTTGATCCTGACAAAACAAGTATCAATTTTAAAAAAATTAACTATGGTTAATTTTCTTTTTCATATTGAATGAAGGAAAGAAATTAAACTTGACAGATGTGGTATAGGTTAAATTAGTTCCCTAGAGGAGCCTTGAGCCAAGAGTGAACAAATTTTTTTTAATGCATTTAAACATAGGTCATGGTTTTTCACACAGATACCACCTTCCCCCCCCCCCCCCCCCCTCCCAACTGATCCAGACAAGTGAAAGAATAATATGTATTGAGAAAGTTAAAAGCAAGAAATTTCACTAAACAAAACAATTGGTAAAAATATTTCTAATCTCACAGATTTATTATTGTTAGTCTAGATCTATTAAAAATTTAATCACATGATTGATCTAAACTAATTGATACAATTACACTTAATATAAGCTTTTTTTTTTTTTTTATTTAAAAATAGTATTTTTTATAATTCTTTTGTTGTTTAAATATTTTATTTTTAAAGAAATTTTTACCCAAATGCCAATAACTACATTCTGGTTGTTGACAGTTACTGTTTTGGCACCAAAGGCTGCACCTATTGTCTGAAAAAGAAATTTGAAAAATGAAAATAACTGGTTGGTTAGGGTGTAATTTGAATAATGACAAGTTTAAAATTAAAAAAACAATCTGTAATAAACTATGGCTCCTGCCAAGAGTCAATTCTGGATATGAGCACTCCAATATGCATGACCACAGTTTCAAAGTTTTGAATGCTGGTGATATGAAAACATTCCCAAAGTCACCAACTATTTTATTAAGATACGTGAATCACTCTTGGCCAAATGTTCTCTCTACTTCATGTGGAAATGTAGGAAGTAGAAATGTACTTTCTTTTTTCTTTTAAATATGAATTTTAAAAAATGTAGAATGGTATTATGAGCTGAGATTTGTCAACACCTATATTATATTTTTTTTTCTTCAAAAACCTTTTGATTCATTAATTACTACAGATTTTTGACATGTTACATAATTATATGTCTATAACATGTATTCAATACTAATTCATATAAAGACATATGCCTGATAGGATAGCTACTTACAGAGTAAGCAAAGATAACAAGATCCTTTGTAACTGTGCAACTTTATAAATTCTGACTAGTAAATTGTTACATTTGAATATGTACATAAGACAATAACCTTAACCGTTTGCCAAGTAACTTTCTTAGGTAATTATCTGATAAATTTCAATAGTTACATTTTGATACGGGACTGTTTCACCGAGGAATCTGTTATGAATGTAGCGTTCAACAAGACTTGTTTTTCCTGCATATGCTTTTCCAAGGAGTACAACTTTAATATCCACTTTTCCACCGCTCATTGTGCCTTGAGAAATAAAAAAAAAAAGACACTTTAAAAAATGTACAAAGTATACACCTCATAATAACTGGAATTTACTGAAAAGTTTAATTATGAGTTTACTTTTGATCATGTCATTTGATTCACTAAGTGACCAAAGTTTACATTATATTGTTTGGTCATAAGTATAATATATATAAAGTTCAAGTTTGGTTCGATTAGAATTAAGTTTGAGTTCGGCTCAATAACGAGTATGGTTTGTGAGTCAGAGGGATCTAAAATTCAAGTTCAGTGTTATAAAAATAGGTAATAGCTAAACTAAGTACATGTAATAAGGTTCATTTTAATTATTAGATAAAAAAATTTGAGCTTAAACTTTATTTAAATAAAGATAAAATGAGTGACAGCAGTCTTGAAGTCTGTTAGTAAATATGATTCAGGGTCAACTTTGCCCTTTATGGTAAGAGGCTGTTGAACCGAATGACTAAATTCACCATAACTGTCTTTATGTGCACTCGCTGAGTGCTTTGAGACCACCTGATTTTGACTTGATTTTGTCTACCATATTGCACAGCTAAATATTTTAACAAGGCTCAATAAGTGTTGACAGTTGTCACAAAGGATATTTAAGTATTTTTATAATATTTTTCATCCACGCTGGACAGAAAAGCTGCCTTTAAATCATGCATACTGTCACTGTCTTACTGATTGATTGAAGACGAAATAGCATTGGCCAAACATCAGGGGATATCTGCACATAGTCATATGTTAGTTGCACAGTAGCCTTGTAAAACTGATGCAAAAATTGTATGACCTCACACAACAAATTTTCATTAACATTTGTTTAGTTGCTCAAATTTTGACTACTTCTAACTTCCTATTATGTCCACTATCAGTAACAAATTTCAAATTGTCACAATTTATAGTTTCAGGAAGAAGATTTTAATGAATTCAGTTGTCTTTGCTTTAACGTTCGTAGCAATCAGTTTTAAAGTTCGGGTTCAGTTCTGCAGTATTATTTGAGGTTCAGGCTTGGTTGGTTTCCTATTTCTTAATGTGATGCAAATATTTAGTCATAAAATGATGGGCAGTGAGATTCATACTTTCATGATGCCTTATTTCTTATTACATTTTAAATACTTTGATAGTAAGTACAGAACTAAGAAATGAAATGACTCCATAAACTCAAGATTATTATACTTTATAGTTATACTGATAATTACTGGCCCAAACATGTAAAACTACATGTCTAGATTTTCCATGGCTTAGTACATTCAGCAAGAATATTAGAAACTACAGAATCCACAATCATAATCTCCCTTCACACAATATGTTCATTTAAAAAATGATTGCTATAGATGCACAAGGTCCTGTTTGTCCCTCTTGAGTCAAAGTTTGGCATGAACAGTGTGAAATATGAACCAAGGTTACAGTGGCTCATCCTGCACTGTGATCTATCTATATTAGCTAGTTCAGGCCTGGGAAGCCTATTAAATCTTGTTTTTAAAAAATGTGTGAATATATGTAGTAATATGTATGTATATACAATATATATGTATCTATATTAGCTAGTTCAAGGCCTGGGAAGTCTATTAAATCTTGTTTTTTAAAAATGTGTGAATATATGTAGTAATATATATATATATATGCTTTCTTAGTTTATAAGAAAAACAAATCAAGAAAAATTAAAAAAAAAGCAACATGTAAAGTTTTCATCCACACCCCTCCCAGTCCAAAAAGTATCTATGTGTTTACAACTGATTTTAACAAACTGTTCAGTGTATGCCTACTGTAAACTCAAACTTTGTGGAGTTAATATGAATCAGTAGAGATATATAGAATCTAATGGCCGCCTGTGAGAGTACCTAATATAGATCAAGACTAGAGATTATACTTTTATAACTCTAGACTTATTATTGATATTTAAATATAATACAAAATAGAATCTAATAGAGAGTCCTTGATTGCCTAAATTGATATCTAGATCTAGAGTAGTTTATTTAATCCGGACATTACATGAATTCGGACACTCGCTGTTTTTGTGGTCATTAAATCTTTTTGATATTTAATATGAAACTAGCGCGCTGTATAATGTGCTTGTCCATTTTCCAATGATTCTAACCCAATTTCTTTCCATTTAGCTATCTTTTTATGTAAGAAAAAAGAATTTCAAATTTGTTAGTCAGGTTGTTGTTTTTTATTTGTTACCAGGATGACTTTTCCCCTTCCTAGGGTTAAGACTATATATTATATATATTTTTTGATTGGCTAAGTCTATGCTAATGAGCCCGGCAATATTTATTCTGTTTTTGGAGCTGACTTATTTGATTCATAAGCCAAGTTGTTTGATTCCATACAAAAAAAAAATTAATAGGGTGTTTCAATTAAATTACGATTTTCTTACCAAAATTTATTTCAAACAGCCAGTTTTGGAAATGATCTTATATTAAATATTTGTTTTTTTTGTGGTTGTTTTTTTACAGAGAATAAATGGGCAAATGTTTGGAGTGAGCTTGCTACATTGAATCAAGTTAAATACCTAGATCTAGACTATTCTAGACCTACTAGATAGATCTAGATTTATTAATATAGAGAGAACATATAGGATTCTGCTATTTAGGCAAGAATGGCTTAGATCCTAACCTGTACTATACTACAAAAGATCATCTGTATCAGAAATTTATTAAATGAATAAACAAAAAACACAAACATTCAACACACATCTAATCATGCAAACATAAAATAAGTCTAAAAGTCGGTGTAGAAGTCACAATCCCAGTGTCCTAATTTTGGTAGAATAAGTGTGTTCATATTTTTATGTATAATTTGAAAACATCTTAATGATTTCATTTGAGGGGCTATGCCTGGGGATCTTAAAATTTAGTTAATGTTAATATAGAATTAAAATCTGAGTTTATTGATGCCTAAATATAGAGACTGAAATAAATTATGGTGTCCGGAATCAAATAATGTGGGTCAAATTTGTCTGAATTAAATGAAAACACATGGCCTCTTTGACCTTAAATATAATACAATATAGGTTAGGGGTACAAATATTATATAAGTAGTCATCCTTGTTCTCCTTAAACTAAAAAAGATTTTGATACATCATTTTCTTTTCTATGTCGAACCATTGTCAAATAATGCACTGTCAAAAATCAAACTTTGAAATTTTGGCCTATTAGATACTATATCTATAATACTAATAGTAATAGGTGTCCGAATAGTATAAACTATACTTATATAATACAGACGTTACTTCAAAAAAGAAGATGATTACGTCTGTATGATAAACTACTCTATCAGTAGTGATACTATCAGTAGTATCAGTATCTGATCTATCAAAAGTATCATAGTTAATACTCTGTAGACGGTACTGAAGAAGATGATGATTCATACATTAATTGATCATGTACATTTTCAACAGACAAATGAATTTTTATAAAATGCGAAGTAAACAATAAGTTTAAAACTTTAACCCTAGAAATAGATATAGAATAGACCTATATCTAGTTTATAAATCCTTGTATCTACAGTTTACAAAAATTATAGGGTTGGTCTGTATCGGAAAATCTACCAAAATCTTTATGCCAGGACTAAGCTTCATTTTAGGCTTTTATGCTAAACTAGCCTAACTAAACTTAAACGGTAATTAAACTTATTTATTTTAAAGACTTATATGATATATCTATACTTTTACAAATTTCTAAATATATTTGTGAGATGTAGATAGATATATACTCAGTTGATAGTCAGTAATTTAAAATCTCAATTAATACAACTTAATTAAAAATGACAATAATAAACTTAGAACATCAAATATTCACTTGCCTATTGGTCCTAGTTACTTTCGATTTCGATTTTCGATTACTTTTGTCCGTTGTTTATTTCTATATCTTCGAAACATATTTTTCATAGATCTAGACTAGATTCAGATCTAGAAGGAAAGGCCAATCAGCGAAATGGCATATAAAGCCAACACCTCCCCGTAATTTTTATCCATTCTTATTTATTTCAAAAGTAACTGCAGAACTAATAGAATGGTATTACAAAGACTCCATGTTTCTACATTTTCCACATATTTACTTTCGTTTTCCCTCAAACAATAAAGCATAGCTGAAGGTCAAAGTTGCCATGTATGGAAATTTCATTCTCAAAACGTTTCCGGATAAACGAGAATAGGTCCCAACTTAAGGCGATTTTAAAGCATCAATGGACATCGACCGAAAAAAATTTGCATATAGTACTTCTAAATAGATGAGGAAATAGTTAGCTATAATAGCAAAATAGACGATTGAGATTGAGACGATTACACCATTAGTAAAATCACTAAATTTAGAAAGCCTTCAGGACAGAAGACTCATAAGTAAAGTAGCAATTATACATAAAACACTGAACCATAATCTTCAAATACAAAAACAAAATTTAATAAAATACTCTGAAAGACACAAAGATAAAGGCACATTCCTCGTCCCATATGCTAGGACAAATTTGTACAAATACTCCTTCTTCCCTAGTGCTATTAGAGCATGGAATGGGTTGCCTGAGCTAGCCAGAAAAAACAGTGACTTGGTAGAATTTAAGTCATTGGTTAATATGCATGACTAAATGCATGACGCGTAGGACGTAATCATCTTCTTTTTTGAAGTAACGTCTGTATTATATAAGATAAGATAATGACCTTTTTAACTGAAAACCTATTCAGCGAAAGCCCCTATAATAAGCTTAAAAAGCCATTTAATGATAATTTAGTGACTGATTTAATCTTTTTCTTTTTGTCTTATCTATTGTTATTGTTTGTAAACTGAAATATTAAAATAATAGGCCTATTTTTAACCTTAACCCAATGTCTTCGATTTCGAAGATTAAGGATGAGTGCATTACGTGTTTCACATGACTACGCCCAGTTACGACCAGTAATATTTTCCGCATTTTCTTTCCGTCTGGCAGTTACTTTCCTCTGTGCCATTGAGGGTGAAATGACGCTTCACTTGATCTTAACAGCGCGTAGGCCTATACGGCTTAAACGGATTATACGGGGGGGGGGGGACCTCTGTTTTGCCGTCCTCCTTTTTTTAACTGGCTTGTTAACCTCTTGTTATTAATTAATGATATTAATATGTGTATAAATGTTTAAAAGATCAAAACTCATTTTCACAGGGTTCCCCCACCATTCTGAAATTAGGATTTCAGGAGATTTCCAATAAGAGTTTTCCAGGAGAAAATATTCGATTTCAGGAGCGGAAAAAAGGCGAACTATGTATTTAGTAATAAATATAAGAATTATCATATGTATGTATAAAATTACAAGATCTCTCCTGAGCCTTTCGTCTCCATGCCCGAAACCCAAGCTGTTGTAGATCTGCCCCCCATACATCATTAATCCATCGCATTCGGGATCTGCCTTTGGGTCAATCAGCGCGCGTATGTGTGTGTGTGTGGGGGGAGATTGAGTTGATGGTGATTAAGTGCACTGAACGTGTGGAGCACAAGAAAAGTGAAAAAAAAATTAGGCCTAATGCCACAAGGAGGACAATAGTTATAATGCTTCATGGAAGAAGTTAGACGTTAGAACTATTTGAAGCATAATTTCCTACATTTTAACATGCTATTTCCCCCTTTTTTTACGGCTTTTCGCTCATTATGACTCCCGCGAAAATTGCGTTCGCTGATTAGGTCCGACCCCTACCGTAAGTTGACTTGAATTATAAATTTAATAGCTGATATGGAAAAAAGAGTCAAATTTAGTTTTATCGCCCAATAGCTGAGGAGTCCGCAGATGTTTTCATTTTTTAAATAAGTTTAACCATTGCGGAGTTATAAATTCTAAACTAAAAACTGGCACAAAAGCGTTCGCCATTGGTCCTTTCCCATATATAGATCTAGATTTGATATCTAAATCTAGATTCTCTAGCTCTAAAATTTCAATACAAATTATGTTGCTTTCATTAGTTTTTAAAAGTTTAGATGAATTCTTTAATGACAGAAAGTTCTAATGAAATTTAGATCTAAATTTAGCTTTAGATCGTTTAGCCTAGTTTAGTTTAGGTGTGTAGACTCTATATCAAAACCACAGACCTTTATATATTATATAGGTCTGTGATAAAAACATTTAATTAATTATACTTTTTAGTGAACAAAAAAAGTAATCGAGATTTAGATCTAGTCCTATCGTCTGTACTATAGTAATAAATCACCTTGTAAGTCTTTTTGAATTTGAGTCTTATATTATTTTCAGATTTGTTTATCTTTCTATCTAGATGTGGATTTTTTTTTATTTACTATTAATAATTAAAAGAATCTAGATCTACGAATATACTGAATATAACTATAGGTATAAAGATGATGGATCGGGGGATAATAATTAATTAATAATTATTTTAAAAAAAAATTTAAAATAAAAAATCAAAAACTAAACAAGGTTACATGTACATCACTTAGTGACTTACTTACAAAGGCAGTTTGTGTGGAAAACTAAAAATTGGCCGTCAAAGTGGTCTGCTCAGGTAGATAAAAAGGCAGGTTTCAATTTCTTTAGAAAGAATATCAGAAACTGATTACAAAAATTACAAACCATCAACAACTACAACTGGTCAACTTATCTCTGTCGATACAAAAAGAAGAGCAGTGTTGTTCGCATGTAGTTTGTTAGTTCGACTAATAACTTGATAAGACAGGATATGGAGACTTATTTAATGTTATTATTATTACATTGTTAATCACATTTATTACATTACATTGTTATAATGTTACATTCATATGCATTAGATGAACTGATATTTAAGAAGATGGTGGTGGTCGACGTAACAGAAGCGCCCCACGGAAAAGCTTCAAAGACCAACTTAGGCACCTAGACACCTTAGTTGACATAGAAGTGAGCACCTGGTTGCATGCGGCCTCACAACGAGACAGCTGGAGGTCTATTACAGAGGCAGCGGGATACACATTTGAGACCAAAAGAAAATCCGCTGCCAAGTACAGATTCAGACGGCTCAAAGAAAATCTAAATCGAACACCTGTGGACAATGGTTATGCTTGCCCTGGATGTCGCAAAATATGTAGGTCACAGCTGGGGCTGGTCATCCACAGGAAAAATTGCATTCCTCACTAATCTTTGGACTCGCAGGCTAGCCTTATTATTATTAGTTATGAAGATATAGTTAAATCCTAGGTGTCACTTACAAAGACCGCATCACAAATGAGAGATAAGAAACAGTGAACCCACAATGACCTGCTAACCATTGTCAAGAAACGTAAACTCAAAAACTCTGTGACCACATCACAAGGTCCTCAGGGCTCACAAAGACCTTTCTTCAGGGAACAGTACAAGGAAGAAGAGTGAATGAAATTTAACCCTTTGACAACTAGAGTCGCCGGCAATCGCCGATTTTGGGTTGTTTCGTTTACGCATGCACTGCTAGTTTTTAAATAACTAGTTATACCTTTACTAACTCTGACCTAGAAGAGCGATAGTGATGCTATTTTTAGGTGTTTATTTTGTATCTGCAGCATGTTAGAATGGATTTTTATGATTTTTTGAAAATTATGTGTTTTTTTAAATCAAATTTGGAAAGATTTAGATTTTGATTAAAATAAATACCTGGAATTTATTATGATTTTAATAGCCAAAATTATAATTTAAAACACAAATTAAAACTATTTATATAATCATGCTATTAGACTGAAATTAAGACTAAGACTGCTTTATTTATCTTTATGGAAATTTTTTAGCCTAGAAAATGGAACATATTTAGGTTTATGTTTAGGCTTTAATAGAATAAGATTTTAATGGAAATATTAAGGTTTAAGCTGTAGAATAAGGATATAATAATTGGGGTAAGTGATATAGAACCATTTAAGACAGATAGTAGTGAAAATAAATAAAAAGTTGATGCTAGATCCAGTATTGAATATGTTAGATCTAGTCAAATGGGAGATTTTAATGTTTCAAACATGATGCTTAACCTAGGTCTATTTTTTCTATTATAAAAAGAAGGTTTTTGTTAGGTTTTATTAGTTTTTTTCTGTGAATTTAGTCAAAAAATAGATTTTTTAAAATAGCTGATACAGAGTTATATCCCTTCTCTTAGGGATGGGGTAGATAGTTTCTTACAACTGCTTAGTGGTGAAATGGTTAATCAAAGGGAAAGGACAGATAGAAAAGGAAAAAGATGGTAGACAGATCTTGTGTGGTGCCCCAATGGTCCATCAGACTAAGAGATAGGTGAAGGTGAAGCTAAATGTGAACCTGGCCTAACTGATGTTATTGAATGATTATCTAATATATCTAATTGTTTTGTAAAGGGGGAATCTCTAATCAATACTTCAACAAATAAAAGTTTTCTCTATTTATAACAAAAAAAACAAACAAACAAAAAAACTTTTCCCTTCAGTTTAGTGTTCCATAAGATAAGTGCAATGCATCAGGAAAAAAAATGTTTACCAGCAGCACTAAATTTCAACATATGAATATTCACAAAGTAACTTGGATCTCACCTAATGGCAACAGCCAGAATCAGAAATATCATATACTCATAGATAAGGTCTGATATATTATATGTAAGAAGTTTTAGAGGACCAGATGCTGACTCAGACCACCTACAAGTAAAACCTTAACTAAGACAAAGAATATGTACCATACACAACAATATGATACTAAAGAACTTACAAAGGATCTACTTGTGGCAAAAAACATCAGAAGTCATGAAAGAATAAGGGAATCAAATGGTATGATGACTAATGCAGACAAATTATAGAGATGTGAAAAACCATGCTCAAATCATAATGCTACAGAGAGAAACTAGGAACACCAGACAGCAATAGAATTAAGCAAGAAGGGCAACAAAAGTTGTGAGAAAGAATAAACAGGAATGGAAAAAGTCCAAGATTTACTCCGATTGAAAACCTAGAGGGAGATCTATGTCTTTGCCATGTATATGAAAATTAAAGATGAAAAGAGTGGATTTCAAAATAGATCACACGTGTGAGAATAGAGATGGTGAGCCATTACAGAAAACAGTAGGGTAATTGAGAGATAAGCTGAATACTTTGAGGAGATACTACTGAAGATGCAGACAATGGAGAATTGGTTAAGGGAGCTCTTGAGAATATATATCTCTTGTATTGACCCACTTGAGACACTTTCCATTGCACAGTTTCCCATAAAATTTAATTTAAGAAGTCAACTGCCATCCATACAGACTACATGTACATCCCAACATTGTTGAGACCTCTTTGCTATGGTATGGTTATTCTTCATCTGTGACATGCAATATAATGGTATCACTAGGTTCAATATTTTAGTAAGAGAAAATGGTGAATTCAGAATTAAATATGCAAAGTGAAATAATGGATAGTCCTGAATGGGGCTTCAACTTTACCTAGCAGTAACACAGGACTATGTAAACAGACCAGATGGCCATCAAGATTCCACCCAAAAAAATGTTTACAGACTGGTAAGGGATCTAACAATTCAACCTGTGAATTAAGCTTCGATGGAAAGAATTCAAACATTTGATGTAGTGGGAATATGAAGTCCAGGAATCTGAAGCTTAGATGGAAGAACTTCATCCCTGTAAACCTTTAGCTTTAATTTAGGCATACTTCACCTGAGTCCTCTTTGTTCAACTTGCTTTTAGCATGTGTAATATGGAAGTCTATCATGTTATATAGATTGCAGTGTATTGATATGGTACTTCCCAAAGAGACAGACCTTTTTTTATCTTCACTTGTTTCTGTCCATCTATAAGTATTTCAAATTACATGATTACTGTACTAACAGGAGGCTGATGCAGAACCAATCTTTTTTATATTGATGGTCATGCCTAAATTTTTGCAAACCTTGGTAAAGAGGAATATATATTCTTTTGATAATGTGCTTCAATTGAGGATGCTTGTCATTGACCAATGGACAATCTCTAATGCAGTCATATTTGACTTTACCATTAATCTGTGTATGTTGTGCTATAGACTTTGATCTGTACAATAATGCTTTCTTGATGGAAGGCATCTGTTAACATGACTGTGAACATTTTAGAGAATTATGTTGAAGCCAACACACAGCCTTGCTTCACAGCATTTGTGACAGGAAAAGGGTTAGAGTAGTCACTGCTCTCTTGAACACTGTTAGGCATGCCTTCATATAATTAGCCCACCATTGCTATGAATTGATTAAGGCCAGCAAATCTAGACATCTTTTCCAAGGCGATTCTAGAGGCTACCCATCTTTCTTACATCAGACTTATCAAATGTCTTCTGAGTAATATACATATTGTTATTGTTCTGCATTAGATGTTAATTGCAAGCAATCATATTTTAAATGAGGAGGTGCGGTAGCTTAGTGGTAAAGCGCTAGACACGAGACGACCCAGGTTTGAATCCTGGTAAAGACTGGGATTTTTAAATTTCTGAATCTCTAAGCTCTATTAGGTACCTGACATAAGTTATGGAAAAGTAAAGGCGGTTAGTCATTGTGCTGACCACATGACACCTTCGTTTACTGTGGACCAGAAAAACAGATGACCTATACATCATCAGCCCTATAGATCTTATCTTATATAATACAAACGTTACTTCAAAAAAAGATGATTATGTCCTACGCGTCATGCATTTAGTCATGCATATTAACCAATGACTTAAATTCTGCCAAGTCACTGGTTTTCCTGGCTAGCTCAGGCAACCCATTTCATGCTCTAATAGCACTAGGGAAGAAGGAGTATTTGTACAAATTTGTCCTAGCATATGGGACGAGGAATGTGCCTTTATCTTTGTGTCTTTCAGAGTATTTTATTAAATTTTGTTTTTGTATTTGAAGATTATGGTTCAGTGTTTTATGTATAGTTGCTATTTTACTTTTGAGTCTTCTGTCCTGAAGGCTTTCTAAATTTAGTGATTTTACTAATGGTGTTACTCTGGTTAAGTGTGAATATTTGTTTGTTATGAATCTCACTGCTCTATTTTGTGTCTGTTCCAGTTTCTTAATGTTATCTTGAGTTGAGGGGTCCCAAACGGAGGATGCATATTCTATTATTGGCCTAACCAAGGTGAAATAACATTTTAGTTTTATGTTCTTATTTGATTTATAGAAATTTCTTTTAATAAATCTTAATGCTTTGTTTGATTTTTTTATAGTTTCATCAATATGTGGATTCCATGACAGTTTTTCATTTATTATTACACCTAGGTATTTTGCGTTTTTAGTCTGTGTTACTGGTTTGCCATGAATAAGATAAGTGGAATTAATTTGTTTTAGTTTTTTTGTTACTCCTAACAACTGTCATTTTTCTGAGTGGAAAGACATGCTCCAATTAGATTCCCATTTCTGTAATTCATCTAATTCTCTTTGTAAAATATCTGTGTCTTGTGTTGTTTTTATTGTTCTATATATTATGCAATCGTCTGCAAATAATCTGACTTTAGTTCCTGAGGTAATGCAATTTGGTAAATCATTTATGTCAATTAAGAAAGAGGAGCTATGCTTTAAATTAGCATTTTGTATGGAGGAAAATAGGATTGTAGCTATTGATAGTTTATAGTTCATAGTTTCTTATTTCCACACATGAAATTTTCCTGTCTTAACCTAAAGGAACAATAAGTTTCCTTATTAAATTTTAATAATTTCAACATTTCAAGTAAAGTCTACATTGTTAAAAGTAATTAAAAATGAAAAGATTAAAATCTAGTGATTCTAAACACAGATTGATGCTTGTTACATGATTAGCGTAGAGTTGCTAGATTTATATAAAGTGTGGAGGAAATTCCAAAAAGGGTTCAGAGTTTTTAGTGGCATTTCTACTTTAACTATGAGACAACCAGTTCTTTCAATGTATATATCAAATCACTGTACTGGGAAAACTGTTGGGTTATATTATACATTATATTGAAACTAATTAAGCTTTGAGTTCTAGTGTTTTCTGTTGAACCTCCATTACATTCAGATAAGGAACAAAAACATCATTCATTTTGACATTGCCAAGTTATATTGTATAGACGGGAAAGCTGGATATTAACAGCAGATGGAAACTTTCTAAACGCTGCATTTGTCTGATTTTCTGGCAAAAATGTAATCTGTTTAACTATTAGACTATAATCGCAAAGTGTTTTTTTTTTCCATTATTGGGCTAGGAAGTGTTTATAAGAGGAACTTTACATATCCTCAGTAATTATATAAAATATTCTGCTAACAGTCATAATTTTTGACCCTTTAATGTTGTTTATTAATCATTTATTTATTTCCCATGTAAATTTATATTTAAAAATTACTATTTTTTCACCAGACTATTCATCAATCAGTCATGAGGCTAACACAAGTAGTCAGTGGCTATTTTAAAAAATATGTTGAGCGTGAAATAGCTCAGGCATCTGGAGTATCTTTTTATAAGCCTATTCAGGGCTGGAGACATTTAAGAAAGAGAAAATGGATTTATGATGAAAATCGACCATGGACAGATGCTGCAAAAGAGGCCAACTTACCAGGAAAACAATTAACAGAACTTATTGAACCTATCCCTGAGTCAGAGTGGAAAATATTTAAAGGTGATAGGGTAAGTCTTTATGTCTATTAACTAGTGTCTTTGGATTTTTTTCTTTACAATAAATGCTTTTAATTGGTATTTTGAAAATCCAATCTCTTATCATTCTTTTGGGTGTTTATCATAAATTTGCACCTATTTTAATATTCTGCATTGTAAATGGTGTTAATATTGTAAGCTAAATACAAGATCTCTATCAATTAGTTTAGACTTTTTACCTTTGCTTTGTTTACTACCAAATCATACTAAAGAGAGTAAACTAGTGCAGTATCTACTCAAGATATGCCATATTCATAGTATTGGTTCTTGTAAATTAGTTCAATGTCTACTCAAGATATGCCACATTCATAGCATTGGTTCTTGCTCACTCTCTCTTTTTGTTAATGGGTGAAGATGTATAATAAGCTAAAACCAAATCATACTAATGAGACTAAACTAGTGCAATGTCTACTCAAGATATATCATATTCATAGCATTGGTTCTTGTAAAGTAGTGCAGTGTCTACTCAAGATATATCATATTCATAGCATTGGTTCTTGCTCACTCTGTCTCACACATACATTATTGTGTTTAGATTACAGACCACTTCAGTGTATTATCCTTATATTGTGATTAAATATTTTCTTTTTACTTTGGAGCACTCCCAGGTTGAAAAATGCTGATATGTTGCATGTTTGCTTGTAATTGCATACAAAAGATACATTCATTTCTTTGTTTCCCTAACACGTTTAATTATTTCTGATTTTGTGACAATGATTCTCAGACAAGTGCATGTCTTTCTATTTACTACACAAAGTTAACATAAATATGATTTTAAAGTAAAAATAGACATGATTATCCTTTTAGGTCTTTAGTATGGTACATTTCATAATATTTCTTACATTTTTATTTTTTTTTTCATTTCATAACACTTACAACATAATTCCACAACTTACTCATAGCATTGCTTGGAGTTCTAAAAAATTAGGAATATGTTTTGGGAGCAGGCCTAGCCAGAGAAAAACATCCAACAAAACAGCATTTGTTTTATACTTGATAGTACTTAATACTGAGTCTTTGTGTGTGTGTGTGCATTGCATCACCTGCTTGTAATCTTATAGACACTTGACCCAATTCTTTCCAAATGAAAAGCATTGTAAAAAAAAATAATTCAGTTCATAGTATTCCAGTTGAGGAATTGATGATTTGGTGACTTGAACAAACTGAGGAGGTTGGGTTCAAAGTATAGTGCACGAATAGATCTAGGTGTAGTTTATTTAAATAAACAATGATCAGAGTTCAAGAAAGTTTTTTATCTGGCTTTAGCTGGCAAACCTTTTCATCTCTAATAGTTTGTTGTCTATATGTCTAATAGTGATTTTTAAGTCATTTTGGGAGATGAAAGAAAAATCATTTAATGTGATGGTAACTTTGAAAGGACATTGCTAACTTTTTTTTTTAGCAGCCAGTCTGGAAAAACTACCATTTATGTTTTTGATGTCTGTATCATGTTTAAATCTGTACGTCTAGTTAAAAAAAAATCCATAAAAATAAAAACCCAACCAAAAATCCATTACAACATTACTTTTGTCATTCAAAGTTTAGAAACAGCATCCACTTAAGAGCCAGATCTTTTGAGCCTATTATACATCTTCACCCATTTTTGTTTTCTCTCTTAAATGCATTTTAAATATATACTTTACACAGAACCACACTGACTGGCCAAGAAGTATTGCCTCTAAAAAAAAAAGAATAATGAGCAAAAAGACAAAATTCCCCCCCCCCCCCCCCCCCCCCCCCAACTAATTCTGTTTATACTATTTTCCTTGTATGGCTTACTTCCTGCTCACTGTTGATAAGCATTGACTTATTTGGGCTCCTCATTATTTCATAATCTGATGTATTAAATTAGAAGTGTTGACACGCAGGAGTTGTCTGCCATTGAATTACTCCATTCTTTTTACTGTAAACAAATATTTTTTTACTTTTTATAATTTACATATCTATGTCTGTTTACTTCTAGAAAAAAGTGTTTATTTTAATTTTTTTTTATTACTATTTCCATTTTATAATGTAACATTTGCTTAACATTTGTCCTTCGTATTTTGTATTTTGCTCTGAACATTTTAACAAGACACAAACTAAAAAAAAAATGTGGAGTAAAATCTTTTCATGACAATAACAGATTGTGTGTGAAATAATTTTTTGTTTAGTGATAGGGTTAGGCTTCATGACAGCTCTTTATAGTGTACTCACGTATGCGTGTTGTAATTTTAAAAAAAAAAGTCAAGTGATGCCAGGCGTAGCCGGTGGGTAAAAGTTGTATTTACAGGTTCTAATGACATTAGTTTGGGGGAAAGTAAAGGCGGTTGGCCGTTGCGCTGGCCACATGACACCCTCGTTAAACGTGGGCCACAGAAAATATGACCTTTACATCATCTGCCCTATAGATCGTAAGGTCTGAAAGGAGAACTTGACTTATTGTAAACCAGCACAGATTTCAACAATACTGTGGTGCCCCGCACCTGTTGCCGTTCAATCATCTCGAAGAAATGAGGCGAAACTCCTGGGCAGTAGATGTGATCCGTTGTTGCCCGCAAAGCAGTCCCCCTCTCCACGCAGCAGATGTGTCCAGAGGAACGGCAAGTCAGCGGCGTCGCAGGTTCTGCCACGGTGTAGCACTGTGTGCTGTATGCTGCCTAAGGGTTTATTCCCGAAGCCTTGTCCTTGTTTGGGTATAGCCGCAAGGGAGCGGAGATTTGGAGTTTTCCTTTTTCTAGGCGGGTAGCCAGCTAAGGTTGCCCGAAGCTTGCTGGTTTAGGCCCCAGTTGCTCTCATTTGCCTCTTCTGTCAGTGGTAACAGTTCCGCCGGATCCAATATCTGAGCCTATATGTGAAAGCCAAAGCTGGACTTATCATCAATCAGACTATTTGAGATGCAACCATTGGAAGCATTTCACCTATATAATAATAAGACTACGTTTTGCATAATTTTCTCATTTTCTTTTTTACAAAGTTTTGTTTGAATGCCTGCTTTTAAATAATTAAACATCCAGTACAAACCTCTTATGTACTAAAACTAAATACACCAAAGGCATAGAAATATAGAATTAGATAGTATCCTGTCAGGTTCTTTATCGGGTAGTTTTGAGAAAAGAAAAACCAAATTACTCTGTACGGGATTCATTCCAAAAGCAATAGGAGACATAGCTTACGAAACATAGTCAATTAGAAACGATTTGTTTTGGGGGATGGGTTATGTGAGAGAAGGTTTCCTTGCTGCCTTTATAAAGGCACTCAGCAAACACAGCTCTGCTTGAGTCAGGATTCGAACGCGAGCTCTCTTGATAGAAGGTCAAATGTTGTTTTTTTGGCCACTCATCCTTCATTTGTTTAAAATCTATCTATCTATCTATCTATCCATTTAATCCATTCATTTATTCATCTGTCTATTCTTCTATTTGCAACGTTTAGTCCATTTTTTAACAACGATTCTTTCCGACTTGCGAAAGTTATCTTTATAAGAAACCAGTCTAGCGACGAAAGTAGGTCACATTAACCTAGAAATTCAAATCATTCTGCACGGTGTTGGCCTAGTTGTTGTCTGTTACGTTCACAAGTGCAGCAGCAAGATGGCGACTTTTGAAAGAGGGCCTAGTTTCTAAATATAGCATTTAACAAAAGCGCTGACGAATTTCCCCTTTCTTTTTTTTCCCTTGAATTTAAGGATCCTCCATTTATGACCTCTGTATCATGGCATGTGGGTGGGGTGGGTGTTAGTTTCATTAGGCTAGCAAAACATTAGTAGCATAAAGATTTGCAGATAATCTTGGCATACAAAATGTTTTTTTTTTACAGTAAATGAATTATTAACATTTTGTATTTCGACATATTTGTCACAATGGTACGAAATATTTCCATTAGGCCAATTTAAGTTTGATCTAAATCTAAATCCTGTTAACAAATTAGGTGTTGCTTTTCACTAAGCTTAACTAACTAGACTTAGATCTTGAAGTCTACATCAACTACGCCAAAATTGTACTTGGTGCGCCTAGTGCACAGGGCTAGTGTAGGTCAGTGTACTTTAACCAGTTCTTTTTGCAAGCTTAAAATTGTTTCGTCACACGTCTGCTTAAAAATAGGCTGACCTACATTCCTGATCTGGGACAAGGGCTTCTACTCTTTTCCTGTATCGATCTTGATTATTCCCCTGCAGGAATCACATTATTTGATTTTTTTTTTCTTCCTTTAAATCCAGTCAAGATAGGAACCGGCTAGGCCAATAGTGGACTGATATTTTTTATATTTTTTTTTTTTTTAGCTTTGGAAAAGTCGGTGAGTAGGTCAATCGATCGACTCGTGCACCAATTGTATTGCCCGCCCCTCCTCTCTCGCGTCTCCATCAGTAAGGCCACTTACGCCTGTTCGTAGCTAGCGCGAAATGAGGTCAACCCTGTATCTCGGTTACTGGGTCTTGTGGCAGTCCGCCCTGCTTTGAGGAAGAATTTTTTTTTTCAATACAAATATTACATACTTTGAAGGAGGCAGCTTTTCATACACAAAATTCTATTTTGTGGAGCAGTCTGGTGTGTGTAGCCTGACGACCAACATACACCATCCCACTACAGTCTTATGTTCTGTCAGTGCTTCAGTTCGCCGATTGTGTGATCATGTTCCCAGCTGTCGGCATCGGATAGATCTCTGACATTGGTAATAGTTACATTTTGTTTGTTTGTATTGGAGAGTAGGAACTTAGGGCGTCTGATTTCTTTTATACATATCTACCACATTGTTTGAATCTGGAAAAAAGTGACCTGGACATTGCATTAGTTTAGTTCTAGTTTCATTTATAGATAACTTTAAATGTGTTATTCAGATCTGAACGTTTCGCTTAGGCCACGAAAATGGCAAGGAAGGTAGTACGAGTTTTTGGACATACAACTTTCGAAGACAAATCTACTTGTGCTGTTTTAACTAAAGAGATTCTTTCAAAATACATTCACACACGCACAGAAACCCAAACGTTTCTAAAGCAGTGTTTTGTTTTGTAGTTTGTTTATTGTTTTGTTACTATTTTGATCTAACCTTGCCTAATGCGAGAACTAATAACCATGAAGTTCACGTCTGCAAGTGATAAGTGTAAGATGGGAAGTTCATCAATTGGCATTCTGATACCTTGCCATTTTACCTCCACGGAGTCATCACTTTCTACTGGAACCTGCTCGCAACAGGTAAGTTTGGCTTTTACTAGTAGATAAGTAAATGTATCATAACACTTGTATTTAATTAACCGTATAAGCTTGTATAATCTTATCACTATCAGCGAAGAATAGATCCAGGGTAAATTTTTTTTTCTAAATATCAAGATACTAGACTATATATATATATGATAATCTAGATCCATTTATTATAGGCTTACAATTAAAAATGCTGTTTATTTGGTTAGTTAAATGCATTAGATATAGCTAGAGCTATGTAATTCCTGGCTGATATGATCTAAATCTACAAGATCTACCAACAGTGGTTGAGGAAAAAATATACACCAGGCAACTTTTATTTATTCTTGGGTTACTAGAGTTTATATTTTGGCTAAATATAGATTTAGAAACTCGACGTTAGCCTAAAGCATTATACAGAGATCTAGATTTCTAGATCTATGACAGACTTTAGAGCCTACACAGAAAAAAAAAAGCAAGTGTAGTAACTGACGTTAACAGGTGTCTATGTTAAGTGTTTAGATACGCGTGCGTGTGTGTTTCACCAGTAGGCCTACGGTGTTGATCTATGAAAAATCATATTCACAGAACTTAACTCCATGGGATAGAAAGAAATGCTTGTCAGTAAGTTGTATCCTATTAGATCTGATTCTCTTGGGAATAAAGTCTCTTCTAGGTTTGGCTATGTGACATCTACACTTTATTCATCATTGCTTTGGTAAAAAGTCGCGGTGACTGTATTGATCTTTTAAACAGCAACTTTATTTCGATTTGGAACGTTTCAGGAGAATGTGTGTGTGTGTTTCTCAAAATGTTGAGGTGTTTAATTTCATTGCTGACTCTTTCATTGGTAAATAATTGATCCCCACTTGTCTCTTGCGTGATATCACGATAACTTGATCATTAAAGCCAAGATTAGAGTTGCTTGCTTAAACTAGAATTGTTTCCTGTAAAGAGTTTTGAGGGTAAAGAAATAGGAAATCTTCAGAAGCGCAACATGTGTAGGTTTATTCAGATCTATTACAGTATGGTGTATTAATATTATGCTGTGCAATAAAACGCACGAGGGCCTTCTGAATATAGAAAGGAAAATTAAATGTCACGTGTTTAGGCTGTAAAAAAACAAAAACAACCACCCAATAAAATAAAGAAAGAAACAAGCAAAGAAGATTACTTATAAAATATTAACTTTAGCATACAGATAAGCTTTGTTCATAATATGTACTCCCTCTCCCCCTCTCTCTCTTTCTCTTTCTTGTGTGTGTGTGATCAACGTAACACATGTTGCTCATCTCAGAAAAGATTCAATGCATCCCTTTTGCAATAACTTTTCTAAATACTCATTTTAACACAAACTTTTATATTTTTTAAATTAGTCACTTCCTCATCAACAAACACAAATTAAACATCGCCACGTGATTGAACAACATTACAACTCTATCTTTTAAATTTTTCTCTCCGTAATTATTTACCGCATTCTGGTGGAATCAACGCTGGTATCGTCAATTAGGAGAGAAAGAGTTAATACTTTTTTTTTTCTGAAAACAATCATATTGATTAAATATTGCATTATTATCAGTTCTTTGTGTATGGGTATGTGAGTTCAACGTTAATTAGCTTTTGGAAACATTAGCGTGAGAATTCAGTGATCAGAGATACACAAAGTATCGTCCTACTGCGTCAGAACTCTAAAGAAGCGACGAAGTCATAGCTACAAATGACAGAATACATCGCCTGCAACTGTGGCAATTGTCAAATAGTTGGAGTGACTAATAGAGGGAGACAACAATTTAAAAGCCGAGGAAATTATGAGGGGGGGGGGGGCAATGACAGGGCCAGAAATAACTGAACTGAGAGCATTCCAATCACGACTATTGATTCCTAACTAGGCTAAGCATGTCTACATTATTAGACTGTCAGAAGCCCATCATTTGCGGTTGAGATGTGCCCTCTCCCCTCTGCTCCACCCCACTCTCGTTTAAACTGTTTGATAAATGAAAGATATGTCCTATTGTCTGAAACAAGTATTTTGAACTGACGCTATCGACTAGTCTTAAAAAGCATTGACTTCTAGATCTTGTCCTAAGATCTGCATACTCAATCCAGAGGCCCAAAAAGAAATTGTTCCCAAACTTTTTTTTAGAAGAAAAGCTACAGAAAGAGCTGCCTGATCTGGAAACCACTGCGCAGTTCATGTCTGATATAGGATTAGTCTGAACCTTCCAACTCACAAACGAGAATGAAGAAGAGTGCAGCATTTTACATCGCTTTGAAGACCTAGCTGTGACCTACATGTTTAGTCCTATCACAGAGACTATACTGTTGTCTGCTTGGGGTCTGTTCAAGATCTCTTCCCTTTCTGCCCCAGTCTTCGGTCGCAGCGTTTCCTTTGGGTCTCAAATGTCTCTTACAAATTGACTTACTGCCTTTTGTTCTCCTTTGTTAAAGGAAGTTGACGCTTGGGAAATTATTTACATATATGGGAAGCGTGGTCGAGAGGCTATGTGCGCTTGAACTTGGCTTGTCTTGGCTACCTAGCCTAGCTCGAGGTTTGACACCCGACTCGGGCAGAGTTGTGTTTACTGAGCGCCTAAAGGCAGCACTGAAAACCAACTCCTAGATACCCCCCCCCCCCCCCAACTGGTCCACAAATAAGATTGGACCAAACGCTCTGAGCATGCTATAAGCATGAAAGTAGCGCTATATAAAAGCTATAAATCTTTTTCTATACCGGATAGTACAGCCGTCGAACACTACTCATACCTCCAGACCGTCAACACCAGCGTTCATCAGAGCATCCATTTGTTATCTTGTACCCAAAATGAATCGCAAAATCAACTTTGGTGGAATTGTTCTAGAGACTTTTAGATACTTTGTTCCTAGCACTCAGGTCCCAGAAGTCTTTAAAATTGTGAGAATCACTACAGTTGACGTGAATTGTTGTCGGGGGACTTTTTTTGCTTAACTTTGGTTTGGCGCCTCGGTGGAAACGTTTTAATTAGACGGGCAACCTGGCCTCCGGATCATACAGTAATAGCTACTGCCATTTGGAGACTTGGGGTGAAGAGTTCTCGGTACACGCCTGTCCGTTGGATGAAATCCTTTGTAACGGTCAATGGGGACTTTATCGATGGTAAGCTACGGCCAGACCGAGGTCCCAAATTTCAGCAAGTTTATAGTGGTGAGGAAAATGTATATTCTAGCTTACATGTCTGTTCCATGTCTGTCAAATTTTCTATTAACTTTGTGTGTGTGTGTGTGTTTGACTGTGTGCAGCGCTACTAAGCATTGAGGCGTTGTGACACGCTATGCATACACCTTCCTGACAGGCTGGTACTGTAGTAGATGTTGACCTGCCGAAAGCCAGATCGATGTAGGTGGTCTACGTGTGCACCGTACGACATTTTCTGTTTCCTGAAAAGCTTTTAGCAACTGTTCAACTCCTGTTCTTTTTTTTCTTTTTTTTTTTTCAAGAAAATTGATTTTTAAAAAATCGTGTTTTCGTCATTCTTGCCACTTTGGTTCTTTTGTTTAGTGGGCAAACTTCCAATGCAGTTTTTGAGGTTTAGGTTTTGTACTCTACTTTGTATGTATCTCTACTTTGTCTGTATAACATGAGCACTAGAACAAAGGAATGGTGGGTTCATGTTTAGTAACATTCAATACAAGTCTTCCATCTGCTCATTAATACATTTCTAGGTTAATCAAAAGAGCACACTTTCTTTAGCTAAGTATTTACATATAGAGTCTATACATTAATTTCATTGTCTAGCTCAGGATGTCAAGGACACAAGTTCAAATCTGTCACTGTTTGATTTTTTTATGAGTAGTACACATTTTGAACTCTATAAATAGCTCTTTCCGCGCCAAATATAGCTCAATGGTGTGAACTAATGAACTTACGCACTTTCAAATATTTCATTATATGAAAAGTATCACTAATTGTAAAATAACTTCCTATTAGTTTTATAAGTCATATTGTATCTGGATCTATAATCTTTTTCGATTGAGACTAATCTACTTAGAAAGGATTTAGATCTTTTAGAAGTAGATCTAGTTAAGTTATCTTGGCTAGAAGTATGACTTTTTTTTTAAAGTCATGAGACTATCCTTGGTTTGTCTACATCATTTTCATCGTCAAATGTTATTTCTGAGAGTTTGTTTACAAACTGACATACTATCACTGTACATTGATAAAAGCAGTTTCTTAACACAATGTCAACAATGTGACGACATGCAGTCCATTGATAGAACACAATGTGGTAGAGTTTAACTTAAATGAGAGTGTAGTTAATTAGACACAGTAGGATTCTTGTTTCTTCCCTTTTGTGGTGCCTTTTTCTGAGCATGTTTACAATGTGTGGAGTAGTTTGACAGCATTGATGTTCAACTGTTATGAAATGTTGTTACATTGTGGCTTGGGTTGTCATTGTCAAGTCACTTCTCATAGAATCTCAAAGACTAATTACTGATAACTCTTCATCTATCTTAGCACGACATCAATGGCTGGTAAGAGCTAGAGTAACACTGTGATGGGCCAATAATAATTAGTTACAATAGGAAAACTTCAGTTGTAATAATTTAACCTTAGGAGAACAGGAGTCAATATAAGGCCAAAGGAAGGCTTCTCATCATCATCATCATCAAACTCCATTAGAGTGAGGGCTTGAGAGGCTCAAATCCTCTCTTGCAAAAGCCCTGGACAGAAACCCTGCTGTCTTGCGTAGTGTGTGTGTCGCCATACAGGCCGAGAATTTTGGGTTTCCCAGACCTGTCGAGACGGAGATCAGCAAGTCTGGGGCAGTCAAACAGAATATGAGGCACGGTTTCCTCTTCTTCCCCGCAGCGGGGCACCCTGAATCAAAATTTGGCCATAGCTGCGAGAAATATGAGCCAACATTACAGTGGCCTGTTCTACACTGTGCTATAATAGCTTGCTCAGGCCTGGACAGCCTCCACCACGGGGAAGTGCGGTCAGGGCGCTTCATGCGCTCCCAGACTCCACAGGCTTTTTGGGACTTGTCCCAGCACTCAAACCACTTTTCCATTTCTCTTTTTTGTATTATAGCCAGGGCTTGATGAAAGCTTACAGCCTGATCAGTGGGTGGAATTTGCCCTCCCTGGTGGGCCAAAGAGTCTGCAATTGTGTTGCCAGTCACACCTATGTGACTCGGTACCCACTGCATTATTACAGGGGTGCCATAGCATTGTTTAATGTTATATGAAGTCATGATGACAGTGTTGATATTGGGGGGGGGGGGGGGGGCATGGTCCGGGCTTTGCAAAGCCTGTAGTACAGATTTTGAGTCAGTGACCACAACAATCTGTGTTGCCCTCAAATGTCCCTCGCGGAGTTGAGAGTCAATGACTTTTAAGGCTTCACAGACTGCCATGGTCTCCACATCAAAGCTGCAAACACTACCACATGGTCCAAAGATTTTGACTGTGTTAGAGCCAAGAAAGTCGATGTAGGCTCCATAGCCTGCTCTTCCAGAATCTATTGATGGCGACCCATCAGTGTATGCAAAAATAGCACTGCGCTTGAAGGTATTAATGGTCTCCAGAGCTAGGATTTGAAGGTCGTTAGATGAACGGCTTCGCTTAGTGGCATTAGGGTCTACTAATTTCAAGCATATGTCTGGGGTCGTTGGGCGACACCAAGGGGGAAGGGGATGAAAGCGTTGAATGTTTTGTCGGTTGGTGGAGAGGCCAGCTTCATCAGATAGTCTAGTGGCATGATGCATAAAAGACTGCATCTGGATACGTCTTCTGCATCTCCAACCATCCACTAGTTTTCTAGCTAGGAGGTATTCATCCAGCCTTTTATACCGCTCATAGCAGGTCAGTACTGACCTTTCCCTCCTAAGGTTTAGTGGACCTATATTAGCCATTATTTCAGCCGCATTTACTGGACTTGTCCTAAAGGTTCCACAGACAAATCTTAGTGCTTGGGACTGTATTTTATCAAGTTGTTCAAGAGCAGTCCTAGAGCCATACATTTGCACAGGTAGGCTGTAGTCTATCTGTGATCGGACTGCTCCTAAATACAGGGATCGTAGCATGTCTGCTCGGGCTCCCCACTTCGTGGATGCCAGCTTCCGCACTAGTTTGCCTGAGGCCTTTCTTACATGCACACTATACGCCAGAGTTCCATAAAGTCAAAACCAGGGAGGAAAGACACCCCATTGATTTCAGGTCAGAGAACAATGAAGACTACAACAAACCGTTCTCGCTTGAGGAACTGAGGGAATCACTAGACAAGTCACATGACACAGCACCTGGAGAAGATGAAATCCATTACCAGTTCCTCAAGCACCTTCCCGAACCTTCATTGGCAGTCCTGCTTGGGGTCTATAACTGTGTGTGGCAAACAGGCGCTTTCCCAAACAGCTGGAGGAAAGCCACAGTTATACCGATACCTAAACCGGGAAGAGACGGCTCTGACCCAGCTATCGACCAATAGCACTAACAAGCTGCATCTGCAAAACCATGGAAAGAATGATTAACAGTAGGCTGGTCTGGTACGTGGAGAGGAATAAAGTGATCTCCAACTACCAGTGCGGATTCCGGCAGGGGCGGACAACAACTGACCACCTGGTAAGGCTGGAAGCTTATATTAGAAATGCATTACTCAGAAGAGAACATCTAGTAGCTGTATTCTTCGATATAGAAAAGGCCTATGACACAACCTGGAAACATGGCATTCTACGTGAGCTGGAGCTTATGGGGCTTAAGGGACACCTTCCCCGTTTTGTGGGGGAATTCCTGAAAGACTGAAAATTTCAGGTTCGAGTGGGCAACTCTGCTTCTGACACTCATGACCAGGAAATGGGTGTACCCCAGGGCAGCATTCTGTCAGTCACCCTGTTCAACATTAAAATAAATAGCATCATAAATGCTCTGTCCCCTGACATAGAGTGCTTTTTGTATGTTGATGACTTTGTCATTTTTACTTATGGGAAAAACATGAACACCTTAGAAAGAAAATTACAGTTATGTTTAAACAAAATTCAAAATTGGGCAAACGATAATGGTTTAAAATTTTCGGACTCCAAAACTCCACCCAGACCCTGAACAATTTATACACAAAAAGAAGATCCCTGTCGTGAAAACTACAAAATTTTTAGGCTTCACTCTAGATTCCAAATTTAATTTTCTCCCCCACATTAAGGAACTTAAGAGGAAATGCCAAAAGTCATTAAACATACTTAGAGATACCTTGCTGCTGCTATATCGGAGTCTAATTCAATCCAAGCTAGACTACGGATCCATAATATATGGAGCAGCAAGGAAGTCGTACCTAAAAATACTGGAACCAATACAAAATGCTGCCTTGCGTCTCTGTCTCGGCACGTTTCGTACATCACCTATCCCAAGCCTCCATGTGGAGGCTGGAGAACTCCCCATGGATATAAGAATGAAAAAGCTTGCAATGCATTATATAGTCCAGCTAAAATCCAACCCTCCGAACCCTGCTTTCGACTCCATATTTAACCCCACAGAGGTAGAATTATACAATCGAAGGCCTAACATCATACAGCCATTAGACCTTCGAATGAGAGAACCCATCCAAAATTTAACCCCACCCATTGACCAAATCTCTAAAATAGAAACCCCTCAGAATCCTCCTTGGCTAATGAATAAACCCAAATTAAATTTATCCCTCCTTAATTTCAAAAAAGAAAATACAAACCCAAGCATACTACAAGTCCACTTTAGGGAACTGCAAGAGAGCTACGGAGATTGTGGCACCATCTACACAGACGGATCAAAAATGGATGGAAAGGTCGCGTGTGTCTGCTCCTTTCTGAACAAAACAATGTCCCGTAGACTCCCCGATGGCTGCTCCATCTTTACGGCTGAATTGCATGCAATATCGCTTGCACTTATGGCTGTCAAAGCATCAGAAAGGAGGAAATTTATAATCTGCTCCGACTCCAAATCTGCATTGCAAGCTTTAGGGCGGATGAAGACTGACATTCCATTGGTACATAAGAGCCTGAAGCTGTTGGACCAAATAACAGCCGACCATAGGGATGTCACCTTCATCTGGGTCCCCTCCCATGTGGGCATTGAGGGAAACGAAGCCGCAGACAGAAAAGCAAAGAAAGCCCTAAATCATGCAGTGTCAGGAACCCAAACAAAGTATTGCCTCTGCCACCTACCAAGAGTGGCAGGACCAATGGGAGGCTGAGACTCACATTAAACTCAGGCAGATTGTGGCGGATGTCAGGTGGCGGTCCACATCTAAGGGTCTGACAAGGCGTGGTAGCACGACCATGTCCAGACTTAAGATTGGCCACACCTACATCACGCACTCTTTTGTGCTGAAGAAAGAAGAGCCCCCACTTTGTGAGTATTGTGACTCTCGCCTCACCGTGGAACATATCCTCATCAACTGCCCTAGATACCAGGATGTCAGGGAGAAATATTTTATAGCCACTAATTTAAAAACACTATTCAATAATGTCGACCCTGGGAAGATACTGGGCTTTATCCGGGAAGTGGGGTTGTCTACGAAGATCTGATTTATGAATTTGTAAACATGTACTATTTACATTAGATTTTTACCAAATTATTAAATTTTTACTACCTCTACTTTTTTAACTGTGAATAGACCTTGATTTTAATGATTTGAATTTGGCCCTTGTTGTGTGGAGGGAGAGTGGCTCTTGAGGGACTGCAGGCACGACATGGCCTAAATTGTGCCGATGTGCCCAAAATCAAAATCAAATCAAATCAACAACAGTAATTATAAAATGGTGGTAACGCAGGGCATATTTTTAGATAGCCACCTTAAGCAAATTAAATTGCCTTGAAATATTGAATTTATTAAGTTTCTAGTGCCCCCACCTAACACAAAAGAAAAATGTCTGTATTTTTGGTCAAGTTATTGTTCCTGTGATTTTTAACCAGGTCAACTAGTAGCAAATTAACCTAAAAATATGCCCTGCCAACAAAATTTGCTTAAAAATTGCTATACAATAATCTTTTCACTCCTTTAACTTTTTTTTTTTCAGGTCAAGTGCAAGTTGCCTTATAATTTTTGTGAAGCAAAAAGCTTTAGCACAATGACAAAAGTCCGCGAAGGAATCTTGCTTGGTATTGGAAACCCTTTGTTGGACATCAGTATTGATGGAGATGAACAACTTCTTAATCGCTATGGCCTTCTGTCCAATAATGCAGTGCTAGCTACCCCAGAGCAGCATCAGATTTTCCATGACATTGTCAAGAATTATAATCCAACTTTTATTGCTGGAGGTGCCACCCAGAACAGCATACGAGTAGCCCAGTGGCTCCTTCAGGTCAAGAATGCTACAACATTTTTGGGAGCAGTAGGAGATGATAAATTTAAGGACATCCTTGAGAAATATGCTCGTGGTGTTGGTGTTAATGTTCAGTACCAGGTCATCAAGGGAGAGAAGACAGGGGTATGTGCTGCAATCATTGTGGGTCATGATCGCTCTCTCATCACCGAACTTGGTGCTGCCCAAAAATTTAGCTTTGACTTCTTAAAAAAAACAGAGAACTGGGCCTTAGTTGAGAAAGCAAATTTTTTTTACATTGGAGGTTTTTTGCTTACAGTGAGTCCAGATTCTGTACTATATGTATCCCAGTACTGCTCAAGTGTCAAGAAGACTCTGGTCATGAACCTCCACGCCACATTTCTCTGTGATATATTTGCTGATCAAAAGCTAGGTCTCTTGCGGCATATTGATATTCTTTTTGGGAATGGAGATGAAGCTCAAGCCTTAGCCAAAGCCACTGGTTTGAAATCAGTTACAATCAAAGACATAGCAGTGGAGGTAGCATCATTGCCTAAAGTCAATTCTGACCGGCCTCGTATTGTGATATTCACCCAGGGCAAAGACCCAACTTATATTGCCACGGAAGGGAAAGTACAAGAAATGCCAGTTGATCCTATTGATCCATCACTTATCAAGGACACTAATGGCTGTGGTGATGCTTTCGTGGGTGGTTTTCTGTCTCAGTTGGTGCAGGGCAAACCCTTGTCAGAATGTTTGCGATGTGGTCGCTATGCAGCCAAGGTTGTCATTCAACACTTTGGTTGCACTTTTGATGAGCGTCCTGATTTTGTCTAAAAATTTATTTTTTTTTAAAGCTGCTTTTAAGCCCATTATACATTTCTTGCTATTTTTTTTAGCTACCAAACAGAAAAATTAATAACAAAATCTCTTGCTTTATATTAACATGAGATAAATTGAGTTTGTGTTACTCTTGCAGATTTGAGAAAATTACTTTTTGGCACAAAGAATAGAAATGTTCGTTGTCAAAAAAAGACAAGAATGTGTGTGTGTAAATCCCAGCTTCTGTATCCATCTCCTGATAATTTGTCTTACCTGATTACTGTATACAGTTAGCACACACACTGCCTCCCATCTGGCTTATAAACTTGTAAACACTATGGCTGATGTGCCCTTGTTATGTTGTTGTTAAATGGTTTTTTGCATGCAAAGCTTGGATGTGATATTTAACTGACCTATAAAAAAGGCATGGAGGTAGTATGTCAATACAGCTCAGTGTTCATAAAAACTTTCTTATATTTATGGGCTTTATCATGCAAAAATTAAATGTTTTTTAAAACTGCTTTTCATTGCAATTGATTTTGATATCTGAATATATTTCATAATCATCAGAAAATATCTAAAATTTAGAAACGAGTGCATTATAAAATTTATAATAATCTTTAGAAAAAAAACTTTACATTAAAAAAGGGTTTCTGTTTGAATATTAGGGCTGCATACTAAATACTATCTTCATGCCAAGGTCATCAAGTCATCAAACACTTGTGATATGGATGTTTATATGAATGTTAAGTGTTTTTTTGTTAGTTTGTATAGAAGCCTCACTAGAGTTAGCACTATTAGATCTAACATGTGTTAGTGTTCAATTGTAATTATAAATCTGATTTCAAACATGCAAATTGAATGTTCTTTGTGTTGTTATTCCAGTGAGATTAAGAAAGCTATTTATTTGGTAACTGCCATCTCTTAAACTTTCCACAATTATTGCTCAATATATAATCAATATATATATATATAAATATATATACTCTATGTGCTGTATTAATAAACTTAGGCAAGCTTTGTAGAGAACACCATATTTTAGAAACTGGATGATAGAATGAGAGCATTATACTATTAGAAGAATGCAGAGCAGTTGTCATTGAACTCAGCTAATAGAAAGGAGAAAATGTGGTCATGACATAGAACTGAACTTATCCCACAAAACATAACACGGTGTGTTTGAGTCATGACAGTTGGCTATGGTAACCTGTTGTGTATACCTATTGGATGCAAAAATGTATTATGAAAATGATCTTTAAATAGAAACGAAACTGGCATTGTATTCCATCTTTCACATTATCCACATTGCTATAGCAGTGACCTTAAAATGGCATATCAGTAAATACATGATTTTCTTTCAGTCTACCTAATCATTGAAGTTTAGATGTCTAGATGTGAACAAATTATTCTCCTTAATGGTACTGATTTGGAATGGTATTACACTTTGACTTGATCTAATTTTATGACAATACAATGTATAAAGTGTAATATAAAATGTATTATTGAATTAGGAACAATGCATTTGTTGTGTTTTATATTTGATAATGTAGAAACTAGCTTCATTTATATATTTATAAAATATCTTTGCTACATATTAATATTATTTTCTGGTAACTTAGGAAAATTATGTAGTTTTAAATTTCATATTTGTTACCTGTAGACTTGAACATCAAAAAAAAAAAAAAAACAACACCATCTAACTTACATGAATCATTTTATTGCATTTTAAAACTTATATTTCAATACAATTTGGTTTACATTTTGCTTTTTATAAGCCCAGTGTTTAAAAATTCATATAAAAGATAATAGTGTGCTGTTTATTATCAACCTAGGATTTAGAAGTTTTCAGAGTAGTAAAAGTTACTTTGGTGCATTTGATTATTATATATTTATTGAAAGAACTATTTCTATTATGTATTTGTATAGTTTAACTAAGATTGCTATGCTTTCTTATGTTATTCTTGTCATTTGGTGAAAAGCTGTCTTGAGGAAAAAAATATTACTGTTCAATTTTTTTCTCTTGTAAATCTAGTGAACAAGTCCATATATGTGTGTATGTACCACAGTTTCTTTTGTGACATTTAAAAAAAATATAATGTAATTAGTTTCAGTAGCTCATAATAACTGTATGTGTTTTTCACTTTGATGCTTAACAGTCATGGATATAGGAGTAGGCTTACCTTAAACACTTATGATTTTATGTGTGGGGCAGATTTGTTAAAATAGTCTTGTTTTTTTTTTTAACACCTCTTTCAAGAAGCAATACATAGTTATGAAGGTAGTTATTAGAGTGTGTTCCACTTCTTTGTTCAATTTGAGCTTTCTTCAAATTTAATTGCATTTTAAAGCCTTTCACATTATTCAGTCTTGCCATATTCCTATTTAAAATCTGTCTTGTTCAAGGAAGTGGTCAAATTAAACATTCTCATTGTAAAATAAATTCTATGCTTTTTATCTATTTGTTTTTTAAATTAAAAAAATGGGTCAGCAAATTGCATAATTAAATATTTTTTTAGACACTAAATGCGGAAAATGAATAAGGAATTTAATTTAACCTAGACCCTCTTCTCCCTCTATACTTTTATGTACTATGAAACCTTGTTATATATTACATGATTTTATTGATTAATTGTAATATTATACTGTCTATTTTGTAGTTTGCCTTAAGACCTGGCCAAACTCTATGGAAATGAATAGGCTTTCAATAGGCTAATTGATTGAATTCAAGCATTTGTTTATTTCAAATATTCTATACAGGCAGACATGTTGAAATTGTTAGATTATATAGATATTAAAGAATACATGATTGTTTTTCATCACTAAGTTATATCAAATGTTTGACATTATCAGGCATCTGTTAACATGAGATGGTTCAAAAAATCATGTTGAAAAGAAACTAATACACTTAAGTTAGAGGCAGAGGTATGTCAATAATCTATGAATGCATATTATTCAGTTAAATAAATATGAAAACAATAGTAGAAAACCAAGACCCCAACCATCTTATCCTACAATCATTCCTTGATTGATCCACATTAACCTTGATCTGGTATTTTTAAAATGACTTTTAATAATTCATTAAAAAGTAATTGTAGAATCAGCTACCTAAAAACGAAACATGTGTAAATGCCCTTGAACTCACCAATGATAAATATAACTCACTAACTTAAATTAAGCACAGCGTAAAACAAAGAAGTTAAGTGTGTCGTGAAGTTCAAAATAACATGTCTTAAGGCTGTATGTATTTTTACACAATTAGCTGTAAGCAACTTGAGAAAGAGAAACAAATTATTGAAATAAATCCATTAGTTTTTGTTATTGAAATTTAGTTGCATTACATTTTCTCTTTGCTTACAACTATTTTCAAATTTATAACTTCTGTCATCCCCTGCTGTCCTTCAGGAGGTTTGAGTTAGGACATAATCTTCATTTCTTAAGGAATATCTGACATGTATATAAGTTCTGATTACTTATGTCAAAGAGATTCAAAACTGTAGACACATATTTATAATTTATAGATATTCCTTAATAAATATTTCTATACATACATATATCCATTGTTCTAGTCACTTATAATATTTAGTATTCCAAATTTTACCAGTTACATAAAAAACTTTAAATTTTGTTCATTGCAATTTTCTAAACTGTTAATTTATAGCTAGATGTTGTGTTCCTCTGTAGACTTAAATTATTATTTCTTAATTTACTGTTGTATATAATGTATGTGCTCTGTACATAGTGTTTGTGGATGGCTGCCTGGTCCTGCGGTTTGTGCGCTGGATTGTCGTTCAGATTTATCGGTGGTCCAGGGTTCAAACCCTGCCCGCTCCCATCTCCTGTCGTCCTGCGGGAGGTTTGGACTAGGAAGTAATTATCTTCAACTCTGAAGGAACATCCGAAACGTAAAACAAACATTTTTTTAACTTGATGACATTGTTAGTAAAAAAAATTTTTAGCTCATGTTTGTTCGCTTACACGCTTAGAATATTACATAGTTAGGATAAGATTTTCTTGTGTTTTTTTCATTAATTTTTTTTTTCTCCTTTTAATAAAAAAGTATTTATAAGAAACTCTCGTGTCCTTATTGTGAATGTGTGTTACTTGATGTACTGCAACATTGCTTGGGTTTTTTTTTTGTTTTGCTTTAGAGTTAATAAGTTGAGTTACCACTTTAATTTATGACAATGATGGTGAATGGATTGAACTCATCTTTAAGACCTAGATTTACATCTACTAGATTACATTGTGTAGTTGTGTTGCTAGATATCACTCTGGAATCAGTGAATTAATAGATGGAAAGATGTATGAATAAGTTTGTCCCATGTGATGTCTTGTATTGTCTACTCAAGGACTACTGCTGCAATGTATGTCCCAGAAACTCAGGGGTTTTCATCTTTTTTTTTTTTTTTTGCCAGGATAGGCAGTCATCATTGCATTTATAAGACCCACTGGGGATAGTCAGACTTCTTTAGCTCTTTAGTTTGTATTAAATTTCTTTTTAGGTATTGAAAGTAGACACAAAAAAATGTGTTTCGACATTTATTTCTTTTGGAATCTCATTTCCCTGTCTCTCCACATTTGACTCTGCTGAATCCAAAACACCAAACTAACCCAGTGGTTCTTACCTTCCCCATTCTTTTATTATTTCAATTATGCACTGGATGATTGAAACTGGAAGGTATTGGTCACAAGCCTATATCATTTATCAAACACGTTTTAAAAATACTTTTTTTTATTTTACCTTTTAAATAATGAAGGAAAGAATAATAGTAGTGAAGAAATAGATTAATTATTGTTAAATCAATTTCAAACATTGCAAGATCACTTTTAAGTTGACATTATCAAACTGTTTTGTAATTTATAATGTTCACCATCCATTATGAAAATGTCTACAGGGAAAATTCTAGAACAAATAAAAATGTAGAAAGTCTAGTTTTTTTGTTTGTTCTGTTAGCTCTTTATGTTCTTTATGATGTAGCTAGTGATACAGTGATTTCCTGTTTCAGTCGCCAGATCAAAGGATGATATCCCGGTTTTTATGTACAGTCCCTTCAATGGGAATATTTCACCAGACATTTCTATTTATAAGTCCATAGTTGTTTGTTTGACTTCTCCATATTGTACTATGATGTTTGTCTTAGAACTAATCAATCCAATTGAAAACTATATTGATCAAGATTTCTCAAGAATAAAATGTCAGTCTGAAGTATGCTGAACTAATGTATCTCATAGACATAGTGCTTCCATGTCCTAAGAAATATAACAAGCTTGAGCAGTAATTCATATTTATTGTTGTCTATGCAAATACATAATTATAATCTTTTTTTTTTTTTTTTTTTTCGTATTTTCTGTAAATTAGCTATTCACTTCTAACATACATTTTACGAATTCTATGTATTTATTTTTGTTAACTAGTATACTTGAATCGAAATGAAGTTTGCCTTATCAAAGCAGAGTCCAAGCTATATTGCCTAGCCAAATGTTTGAGGTAGTTCTCTCCCTTCACTGTCAGACAGCTATTTATCTTTCTGTTGTAACAAGGTCTTGTTCTAGCAATGCAGTTGTAAAATGCTGTCAATGTCTGTGTTATTTATATTTGTGTAATATCCGATAGACGGTATAGGCAGTTTACTATTATGCCATAATAAGCTAAATGTATTTAGACAAGGTGTAACTCTTTTTTTTTTACCCTGCACATGAACCAACTGATTTTGTTGTATGTGTGTGAAAAATGGTCTATGACATTGTTTAAATTGTGTAAATAAAAGAAAAAAGCAATTAATCTCAAGAATGAACATCAGAAAGAAAATTTGTACTCAAGACTTAGAGGGTGTAGAAAGAATGATATGATGGATGTTCCTCCTTCGCAGGCGAAGATGAGCACTGATTTAGTATTCAACATGTTTGTGTGTTCTTATGGTTGTAAAGAAACAAGGTTATAAAAATCAACATGTCCAAATGGGCAGCAGTGTACATTGCGAGAGTACAGTCGATATTGTATTACTGCACTCAGTTTTTTGCTTTTTGTGTATTGATGTGATTATTTATAACCACTTAAACCTGACGCTTCTTAATTATTATTTTGCTGATTTCTAATCTGTCTTTAATGTAACCTTGAACAACAAAAAAAATAATAAAAAATATTTTCCCAACAAATCTGAGTTTTTATTTTGTGTTTTATACTTATTAAATTTCATTTTTCAACACTTGCATTTAGTTTCACCACCCTAAGTGTCTTGTATCAATTAGCACTTCTATCAAATTACAGTTAGTGCAACAATTTTGGCATCTCAGAACTTAAAATACTCTTAGTAGCCCATCAAATAATTATTTTGTGTGATTTGTTTTGTTATGGCTAGATTTATACTTTTTATTTGAATAAGAATTTTTAGTTGATATGATCAAGTTTCATTATATGAATTGTACTTCACCCCCCTCCTTTCTGTGCAATAACAAAGCACATTACTGTTTATCAATGCTGAATAATAGTTCAAAAGGATTTAGTTTTACAATGGAATATCATGGCAGCTTAGTGATAATTCACAAATAAAATTTAATAACATATATATATATATATATTTAAAAATATTAACTGAAAAACTCTTAAATGGGAAAAAATGTGAGTGCTCTCTAAAAAACAGTTTTTGATTAAAATGCAAGTGTGGGGCACTGAAGTACAAAATGTCTTGTGAAAATGTGTGAAGTTGATACTTGAATGGTGATGATATACAGGGATTGCATAAAAAAAAAATTACTACTTACAGAAAGCTTTAATGGTTGGACTGATTTATTTGTATTTCAATTCTTTTTTTTGAAACCTGTTACTAATTGAACAGATTTTTGTATATGTATATACTATCAACCATCCTCTCCTATTCAAAATGATTCATATTTCAACATATTGAATTTATGAATAGTTAACATATCCTGTTTTTCTTTAATTTCAACATTTACGTTATCCAATCCTCATTTAAAAGTGTTCATCTGTTACCTTTTACTGTTTGTTAAGTATTTGTTTGTATTGCTTTCTTTAAAATCTAATTATTACAATGTCTGAAAGTGTTCAAAGCAGTACGTAGTTAATTAAAAGGCTTAAAACTATTTTTAAATAAATGAGACATGGTTCCAGATGCTTTTTTAATGAATAAGTAGATTCCTTCACCAGCAGACCTGGTTCATGAACACTTTTACTATTTTTAGGTACAAATTCTTAAGGGCATTGACAAAGGTAAACAAGGAATTGTGTGTTCAACCATCAAAGAAAGAAACTGGTGCTATGTGGAGGGCCTGAATTGTGTAAGTTTACATCATCACTTGTTATCTTCCCTTTACTATCATGTTGAGATAATGTAGAATTAGCTGATGGTAAATCCTTTTTTAATATCTGATTTGCATATGTCCTAAAAATTCCAGATTTATCAATGGATGAATAAAAACAGCATCAATCCTGGAATGTTAACAAAAATAGAGAAGCCTCTATTAGTTACAACGGAAGTATCATTGGTAGATCCTAGTGACTTGTAAGTATCAATAATAAAGCACAGTGGCTTTTAAGAATCTTTAGTAGATCCAAATGATTCTTATGTACCGGTATCCTTGATAAATCCCAGTAACTTGTAAGAATGAATATTGATCCCAGGATTTTAAAAATCTTTGAGCAGTATATTCCTGTGGCTTGTATTAATTTTAGCTCCCAGTGATTTGTGTGAGACAATTACTTAAAACATTTTTAGAAATGACAACACTTTTCATTTCTTATATTTAAAGCAGTTCATTACGAAGATCACTACATTCATGGTTCCTCAATGTTCAGCATGACAGCATCTCTACAATCCAATAGTGTAATTGAAACTTTGTTTTCTTCAACTCATCACACAGCTGTTGTTTGTTCATGACTGTTAGGACTGTGTTTGTCCAAACTCAAAGGATAAAAATCAACACAAATATATAGCATTTTAATGTACCTAAAAGAGAACCAGGCACTATTACTATTAAAACCATATAGATCTGCTGCATATAATCTGAATGTAAGAGTATTTGCTAAGATTTTCCAACCTTTATCTTTTGATTCAGAAAACTTGTTGGCTACATGTTTCAAACACTGACCATATGTGTGCTGCATTGTTGTTTTCATAAGCTGACAACTGTAGTAATAAATACCATATTTTTGCATATAACCCATGGGTGTATACACGTTTATACAAACAATTGGCAACTGTGCATGGTATACAAAGGTGTAGAGTTTACAAAATGTATTTTACTAATAAACATAGCATAACAGAAACTATGGACACACTGGTGAGTCTTTAGCTGTGTGGTATTGAAATGTACATTCATCAACATCATCATCAAACTCCATTTGAGTGAGGGCTTGAGAGGCTCAAATCCTCTCTTGCAAAAGCCCTGGACAGAAACCCTGCTGTCTTACGTAGTGTTTACATGTCACCTGTTACGATCATCAATAGTGCTAGATGTTACAATCAAACTTGATGTCAAGATGTCACGTTGAAGCACAATCAATGATTGTAATTGCTGAGGATCTTGAAATCGTCTTTTAATAAGATGATCGTATAAAAGTAGCTAGATCTAGTTGATAATACGATCATTCAGAATGTTGCCAGTTGATAAGAGGATCATCTAGAAGTTGCCAATCGCTAAGTCGATCTAAGTATGTTACTATATTCAATGAAGAAACTTCTCTTCATCTAAAACAAATGCTTTAATTCAAAACTTGGAAAAGCTATTCACAAATAATTACAGTGGTTAAATGTACTTGAATAGAACAGAATAAATATAATTCTGCTAAATAAATGATCTACACAATAAAGTAAAATATATGTCTGAATCCTAACATGTTCCGTATGACACTGGCGCCAATCTAGAATCTTTTCCCGGGTATAGCATTGTCACGTGTCTAACATTCCCTCGTTGCAATGCCAACCAAATAAATGCAGCTCAATGTACAATAATTAATACTTTAAACCAATCATATTTATTTCCAAACATGATCCTGCTGCGTGATAGAAAATTTCCCCGAGGTAGCTAAAATTCTGCCGACAAGCTAAATATAGACTATTGCTAAATGTAGATACAGTGTACGTGACATCACCATACAGGTTGAGAATTTTTGGTTTCCCGAAGCTGTTGAGGCGGAGATCAGCAAGTCTGAGGCAGTCAAGAAGAATATGAGACACAGTTTTCTCTTCTTCGCAGCGTTGGAAAGCTTTATGAACATCGCATTATAAACCACAAGAAAACAAATAGTACTGATGATAGTAATAGTTTATGGCAAGTACATGAAAATGTTCGGTATATAAGGGTGCGGGTTGTATAATTTTTTTTTTAAAATTTGGAACTTGTGTTGGGTATACACATGTGCAGGGTATACATGTATGCGCAAAAATATGGTAACAATATTGTAATTTTGCAAGGTTTATCTCCCATTTTCTGTATTAAAATTAATAATAAAATTTGCACTAATTGGTTAATTTTTTGTGTTGTCAATGAATAATTGCTCAAATTTTCAACTTTATCCCAGAATGGGAAGTGGGGGACAAAAATAAGACAGATGGAGAGAGTTAATCTAAGCTTTGTAATAAGGATCTATTCATCTCTGTGATATCATTAACAAATAAATTATAGTGGAGAATATTGAGGAGCAGGCTGTTTTTGTTTTTACAATAGCAACCACTATGTACATTGAATGTGTCAGAATATTGACTTGCATAGTATAATAAACAGTAATTACTACGTGATAAATGTTAAATTGTAGTTTTTTAATTTACAGGCAGCCAACACAAATAGAGTGGAGGTATGATGAAGATGGAAACAGAGTCCGAGTTTCTTTACGGACAGGCAGAGTTATCCCAATTAGTAAAAAAGCCTTAGATCTGACAGAAGATTTTGTGGACAAAAATGATTATATAGGTAACTAATGTTTCATAAAAGTACAAACCTGTGTATTAACAATGGTGATTACCATGGCTTCAAACTTAAACAGAAGTGTTTGTCAAAAAATATACCATTGCAGAGGTAGTGAGATTTTCATTTGAAGCTTTAAGGCCACTTTCTAAATTTTAGTTCTAAATTATAAATATATAAAAATATGATAGTAAGCAGCTTTCCTTCTGGAAAGACAATTGTCTGGTATTGCAAAGTGTCCTATTCATAGGTGGTACCTGAATGGTTTAATTCTTGTCAATCACAAGTGAAAAGTGTTTATTTTTTTTAAAGATGCCATTTTACAATGAGTTTTAACAAGTAATTATAACTCTCAATACTTAGTAATGAGGGTTATAGTAAGTTCTAGAACTATAAATATGATGGTTTACTTGCTAAATAAGTGATCTGGAGATGGAAATACATTTTTGAATGACGTAAGAAATGTCATTTTTTTGTTTGTGCTGAGTTTAAGATTGCATATTGAATTTATGCTTACTTTAGGGTTGGGGATATACTGACAAATAAATTTTTATATTATTGTTAAAAGGACAAGGATATAGCTTGAAGGGAGTTAAATGGATTTATAGATTTAATTTCGTGGAAGTTTTCCAAAGTATTAAAATATAGAGCTTTAAGAATTATTTTAAGCATTAAGGCAGTGCTTATTCTTTAAAATGTATTTATAGGTTTAGGGATTTATACTATTAAAAGATCTAGAGTTAGTTGCAGTAGATTACAATTGACTGTACAATATTTGATACCATTATCTGAGGGTTATCAGAGTGTTTTTAGCGACCTCTGTTTGTCCGTCCCATTTACATCACGTAAACTGGAAAAGATATTGAAAATCTGACATCATAATATTTTAGACCATTCAAAGTTCTGATGCACTGGCTACTTTTTTTCTTTTCTGAAAGTGAAAAATAATTTTTTAAATCAATTATGCAAGCTGTTTTTTCATAAAAATACAGCATTTTTACAACTATTAACAGTAACAAACTTTTTTTCTTTTCTGAAAGTGAAAAATAATTTTTTAAATCAATTATGCAAGCTGTTTTTTCATAAAAATACAGCATTTTTACAACTATTAACAGTAACAAACACTGGAGCCTATTTAGTAAGGGAGATGACTATTTACGATATTTTAAACACAATGGTTCAAGATTTTTTACAAAAAAATTTTTTGTTTACAATTTTATTGCTAAATTGAGTACTTTCTGTCATACTATCGACTACATTTACAAAAAAAAAATATTTACTTTTTTTTTCAAAGATAAAAATCTAAATCTATTTAATATGCAAACAAGTGAAACATTGTTAAAAACAACAATTAATAGGTAGTAATTCATATTATCGCCTGCACTGCAAGACTCTCGTATTCAGGAACATAGAATTTAATTTTTTTTTTTAAGGAAATTTTGTTGTTGTTGAGGCTTGGAATGAAAGATTGGCACTTTACAAAACAATTAGATCAATTAGATAATCATTATATAACATCACCTTCACCTATCCCTTGGTCTACTGGACCATTGGGACACCAGACAAGATCTGCTAACCTTCTTTCTCCATTTCTCTCTGTCCTTTGCATTTGATAGTATTTCATTCTGATATTCTTTCTGAAATTATTGAAACCTGCATTTTTACCTGCCTGGACCACTTCGGGGGTTGTTTTTTTTATAAGATCTCAAGAGAAAAGGTGGCTGATTTAAATATTATAAAAGGGGTTAAGATCAAAGAAATTGTGCATTGCTAAGTTGTGTACATTTCTCTATGGGAATTAATGATATGAATATTATTAAAGGGTTTTAGAAATTAAATGTTTTAAAACTTTGCTGAGTTGTGCAATTTATACTAGTATCCTGTTTCTGTTACATTTATTGTTGCAAGCCTTTATTCCTCTTTCTAATAACTATTTCATACACTGAAATTTTTAAAAGAAATATTGTTAAACATGGCTGTAAATATTTATTAATTCATAATGTTATGTGGGTCCACTAACATTGCCAAAGTAGCAAAGATTTAAGAAATTTGCCTCTTTTGTGTATTTATATGCCATATTTTGGCACATAAACTTACTCATAAACATAGTGTAATGGAAACTATGGACATACCAGTGGGTCTTAATAACTCCCGTAGTGCGCTTTGTGGTTGTGAAATTTACATTGGAAAGCTTTACAAACATCTCATTATAAACCATCAGCTAACCTTTCCCCCTCCACAAGCTCTTTTGCGGGAATTAATTTACTGTAGACTTTCAATGTCTTTTGGTCATTCGCGAACTGACTTTTCATTGATATCATACTGCCTTCCAGCAGCTCTGTTTGCCCTTTTTAACAGTAATTGCACTAACCTGCAGCTTCAAATTGGATGTATATGAATTACACGTTGCCATTTTTAGGCACTTAATACTGATTATAATTAATACATTTTATTGCTAGCACATGCTGCACACCATACTATGCTACAAGTTCAACTTTCAAGAATCCCTCTGCTGCTGATTACCCTAGGAATGAATAGCCTACACAGTAAGGCAGAACACCAACCAATGATGCATAGTCTAGTCAATTGTAGGGCCCAGCTCAACTTAAGTAAATTTGTACACCCTTTCAGCTAAAGTAAAAAAAAAGTTAGTACCTCCTTGTAAAGGTCATCTGTTTCTTTGGCCAGTGGTTAACAAGCAGGGTGTCATTTGGCTATAAGTGGCCAACCACCTTTACTTCCCCCAAGTCAGGTACCCATTAGAGTTGGGTGGACTCAGGGGCATCCTTAAAATCCCAAAATAAAAAAATCCTAGTCTTCACTGAGATATGAACCTAGGACCTCTTAGTTCGGAAGCTAAGTGCTTTACCCCTTAGACACCAAGCCTAGGTTCATATTTTCCCACGCATGTTGCCAAGTGGAACAACTGGAGCATGATTGTGTCTCCAGGGACAGACATCTGATGAGCAACAATTTTATGTACAGATAGTTTATGACATGTCATGCTTTGCACATCTGGGTTATATGCACCAAAATATTATAGTTTTAAACTGTTGCTAGACATTTGTAAATGTTACTATAGAAGTATCATTGGCAGATCCCAGCAACTTGTATTAATAGTAAATCATTCATTATTTCTATTTGTAGAGCAAACATGGGATACTAAAGAGAAAGAACTGATCAAAGTCACTTTCAAACCAGTGGTCCTGTCATTTGAAGAAGATATCATGAAATCAATGGGAATTGTGGAAACAAGAAAGAGAGCACCCAACTTTTATTATTAAAATCAATGAAAATTATTTTGTGTGACTGATAAATATTTTATTGAATTGAACAATTTCATTGTATTGAAACTACTGGTCAAAATTAACAATGTGACATGATTTTTTCATATTTTATTTTTGTACATTATATTTTTTCTTTCTTTTTCTCTTTGAAAGTAGTCCCCATGTATGGTAGAGCAAGATTCTCACACATCATTCAGCTCAATGGGTCATTAATGCACAAAAACGAATGCTAAAGTAGTCATTTATCTCCACCATACTAGGGTGTTTTGCATAAAAATACAAGTCTCTAACTGGTTATACGCATTTCAAAGCATAAAAGCCTAGCAACCTTATCTCATTTAGAACTAGTAAAATGTGGGAAAGAAGAAATACAGGATCAGCTGCCCCAGCATTTGGTTTAAGAACATTGATCTCTTAGTGATGTATTTTCTTGTGCATCTTATCATTCTTATGGAACAAACATATTTTTGAATTATAAAAATACTTGAAACCTAAAATCATCTAATAAAAATAGTGAACAACAGTGATCTAAAAAAAAAATTAAATCACATGACAAATGTTTGTTGTGCACCCACCTTAGATTTGATCATGAAATTTATTTTTATTCAGTGAATTAATATAAATGTATGTTTACTCACTTTCAACACAGGAATGCATACACACTTAAAACTGAACTAGTTATGTACAATATTTTCACTTCATATGTATCCCTACTTTAAGTTCCTGAGGCACATTAGGAAAACAGCTTTACATTTTATAATACTTAATTATTATTACTTAATTATTAAAAATTAAAAAAAAAAGAGATTGGCTTCATTTTTTTTTTGCAAACTTTTGGCAAAAAAAAAAAAATATCCAGTTAAAAAATGATTGTAATAAACATAAAATATTTACAGCAGACATTTTTTTTTTTAACTTTTTTACACAGCTGGTTTTGTTTAAGGTTTTAATTCAGTAAGACAAAAGTTAAAATGCTCAGCTGTGAAGACTAAACTAAAATTGAAACAAATATGTTGCCTAATAGTACTAAAATAAATCTAATATGCGCATTCAATTTTAACAATAAGCACTAGAAATGAGTATAAGAACAAGAAACAAGCCTTTGAAACATTTTTGCAACAAGACAAAAAAACTAAAGCATTCAATAAACAACTTCAAATATATACACACATTGCATGGCTAGTGACGCTAGACTAAAACATCAGTAATATGGACGCCTTGGATTGTTCTGTAACATAAAGAAAAACAATTATTTTATTTAGAAATTATAAACATAAATGAATGATTTTTACAAGCTACTCAAAAGCCTAAAATTTCATTTGTCCCACAAATTAATCTTACCATGAATTAGATGTAGTAGCAAAAGTGTTGTACCAAATGTGTGATACCAATACACAGTGGAGTTAGTTGTTTTTTTTTTTTAAATGGATGAAATGCCATTACAAGTTTTAAAAACATATTCAATTTCTCACCAGAGGATTGGGTCTGAACCTATAAGCCAACATCATTCTTTTGCGATAGGCGTCAAACTCGTCATCATCTTTTGTCAATTCAGCTGGTCTTTCAATGCCTAGACCTCTTCCTTCAACAGATGTATTGCCCCTGTAATAAAAGTTTTTTGGTATCACAATTAAGTCTCAATGATCATGGCAGCCAAATGATAGATATAAACTTCATCCTGATAAAGGCTGGGATATTGCAAGTATCCCAAGCTTTACAAGATATCAGACAATGATTGGGGAATGAAAAGGCAGTTGAGCTGGTCACATGATGGCCTCCTTAAGATGTCATCACACCTTCTGCTAAGTCTCAAGAGGCTATTCTAACTAGGTTTAGTTACTGACAATAAAACCTTTAAGTTAATCAAGGCACAAAAGCAGATGAGTAAGTTGAAAATTTTTTTAGTAAAAAAAACAAGGGAGTATAAATTTTCTTTTTTTTTTTTTTTTTAAATACACAAGGCTATGCATATGAACGGCATATGACAGGAAAGATAAAACAAGGTTACAAAGACAATGCATATTATCCAATACTTGAATGGGATAGAGATAATTCACTACTCAAAAAAGATTACAAAGAATTTGACTTGATCTCCTACAAAGTTTGTTAATGCTTATAAAGGTCTCATATTGGCTAGTTGCAGGTTACTGTAGTGACTGTCATTGATTTTGTTTGTATGCAATCTAGGAGTATGATTGACTCATAGGGGCCTCCTTTACATTTGTGTAGCACATTGTGTTCTAATGTTGTTGTTTGTTTTTTTTACAATATCTCTATTCAAGTCAAAACTTCATGGAAGGTGGGTGGAACCTGGACACTGATATAAAAAATGGCACAAACAAATTTTCTAGAAATTTAACATTTCATTGCTGAAAAAAAGAATTACTAACTCCTTGGCCACACAGGGAAAACTATAATTTGACTTGTCAATTTTCAAGTAAAAAATGAAGTAAATTTAAATTTGGCTACAGAACTAGATCTAGGTCTAGATCCAACATAGATTTTGAAAGGACTATCCCATTTGGGAATTTCTCAATGTAAGATATTATGGATTCAAGAGCTTTCTAAATTAATGTTCAAGAAAATTTTGCACATTGTATATTTTTCAGTCTAGATCTAAAGGCCTATTATTGGAATATTATATTAAGTGTAGTAGATCTATACATTCGCTTAACCAGAATTCTTTATTGGGGAGATGTAGCGGGGTAAAAAATGTTATTATTTTTTAATCTAACGTTATAAGTTATTAAGAGAATAACAGTCACATAAAGTAGGTATTATCTTTTTTAAAAAATTATTTAAGATGTTTTTCATGTTTAAATATATTTTGAGTTTCGCTTAAAGAGCCAATCATAATTTAATGGCAAAAAATACATTCCTCAGCTCCTTCTACAATGTGTGCAATAAATTGAAAGAAATATTCTGTATTGAAACAAACTTACTTATTAACAGGCTTGGTTATGCCTTGTTCTTGAGCTCCCAGTCCAGTGCCTTCCTTCCATCCAAGTTTAACTAACATTTGGTAGCCCATATTCTCACAGGTCAGTTTGAATTCTTTATAATCTGAGTAGTCAGGCTCTCTGCCCTCTTTTAAAGCCTGCAAAATAAGGAAATGAAAACACAATCATAAAGTAGCAAATGTTTTCACTAAGAAAATACATTATGGAATTAGATATAGTAAAAAAGTAAAGTTCCCCTTTCAGACCTTGCAATCTACTAGGCAGAGGATGTAAGTAAAGGAATTAGAATATACTTACTTTAAAAGTTTCCATAAACTTTTCCAATTCTTCAGGAGGAAGAAAATCACCTAAAAAATGTTTTCCTCTAGCACCAGATGTTAACTTTTCAGCCCATTCTGAAATTAAGAGGTTAATTCTAACAATGTATACAAGTGATTAAAAAAAATCATTACAATGAAAATATAGCTTCAGAAAAAAGATTTAAAAACTTATCAACTCCCTGATAATGAAACATTTTATTTTGCAAAGAAATACTTGTCAGGTTGGAATGTTTTTTAAAAGTTAATTAAACAAATGACTGGAAGAATTAGGTGCTTAAAAATACAAAAATGTTCCTAATAAAAACAATACATCAGACATAGAATGTTTAAACTTTCAAGTGTAACAGTCTGAATAGAAACGTTTCTTCTTACTTTTTGTTGCGTCCATTTCTTTAGCTCTTTGTCTATGTTCCCATGTACCACCTTCAGTTTCTTCATCCGAATCATACTCATATTTTCTTTTGACCTTCACCCCTTCTATTTCAGCCATCAGAGCTTGCTCTTGCATCTTCTTCTGGGCCATAACAAGCTCATACATAAAGTTCAGCTAGGGAAACAAAACCATTCAAAATAATGTTTGCTGTCAAGAGTAAAACAATGGCACAAATGAAATCTTTGACAATCAAGCAATATCAGTACCTATTTCATTAGACAAATAACATTTTAGAAAAAAAAGTATTGTATAATAATTGTTCCAAAGTACAGTAACTAATAGTTATTAAGGATATATAGTTGATAAAGTAAGAACCTCTTGCTGCTCTTTGATTTGCTTCAGCTGCTCTTCAGTTATGGAGTCACTACCAATGACTTTCCTGGCATAATTCTGCATGTTAGCCGAACCTGGCACTGTAAATATTTTTTTGGAAGTTTTGTTTAAGTCTTTTCTTAAGAACTAGCTACAAGCTATTATTGTCTAAATTTAGTTAAATTCATTCTACCTGGTATTTGAGATGCTGGTGGTAATGCACGAGGCAATATGGTAGCCACACCACCAAGTTGTATATTGGCCACAATGCCTGAAAGAATTATTTCCATTTCATAAAAAAAAAAAACACTAAAAGAAAACAACATGGAATCAATTACCCGACTTTAAAATAAAAATAAAAAATATAAGCAGTTTTAAATGAGGTACTGAATTAAAAAATCTTTAACTCTTAGATACCAATCCCATGAATACAAAATTAACTTTTTACCTGCCTACTGGCTATTCATAATGACATTACCAGCTGTTTTTAAACATAAAGAGATTATCACATTTTGTATCAACAAAAACTGTTAATGATGTAACATAATATGTGAACAAAAGTTGACAAGCAAGATTGTTTTGGAAGTTACAAAATAACATAGATCTATATTTATCTGACCTGGCATACTAGGAGCTCCTGAGTTTGGTGCTGCTAAAGTAGGAACAACAACTCCTGGTGGTGCTAATGATGGGGCAGCAATGCCAGGTCGAGCCAAAGATGCTTTGTCATCACTCCATCGAGATTTTCTTTTTTTCCGTGAGGGTTGTCTGGAGCCACCTTTATTCAAACAAAAAAAATATTTAAATTATACAAATCTTAATAAATAAATATAACTCCATACCCTTAAACCATGATTAGTATGTTTTTATTGTTCAAATTACCACTGTCACTCATATCTTCACCAGCTGGTTCCTGCTTCACTGAAGATTTCATTAGTTTTTCTACTTGCAACAGAAAATATTTATATGCATCACTTGATTTGTTTTGCAGGAACCTAGATTTAAAAAGAATTTGAAGAATAAAACAATAAAAAGAAAAGATACTTGTACTATTGGTGATTAATAATTTGTACAAGAAGTCAAATATTTACTTTTCTTTAACATTAAGGAATATTATACTCATTCTATTAAAAACTGTCTAAGAAAAAACAAACAAAGAAATAGCCAAATTCATGAAATTTAAAGGTAAGGAAAAGATTGGAAAATGAAGATTAGTGTAAAAAAAAAAAATGCTTTTCTTGATTGTAACTCAATGTACATTTGTGAATTTCACAACTAAATCTTAATATTGCAAAACAGCAACTTTTTGTTTTGTTACAAATACCTTCTTTAACATATTTTTATAATAGTATTTGGTAACTTTGATGAATATGAAACAAAAGCTTATTAGGAATTTGTTCACATAAATGTTTGAAATCTTTAAAAAAAAAAATGGTCAGAATGTACTAAGCTATATCTAAAAAAAAATAATAAATTATTGAAATAGAATAAAAAATATTTCTAGAAAGTTTTAGCATACTGAGGTAGTAAGAATTCCTCTAGAACACTTGGATCTCATGTCTGAATCGAAATGGACACAATATACAAATACAAGTTTATTCCGAGCACACTGTACCTCAACCAACAGTTTTCAACCTACCAATAGAGAGGATCTGAAGCATGTTCATCCAATGCCCTCTGTTCAGCTTGTGGCCCTGAGAGCATCACTTGAACTGCCAGCTGCTCAATCACCTTTAATGTTTCATCATCTTCTGGGGGACAGACTAGAAGGAGGCTGTGTCAACTTATGCTCCTAAATAGCGTGCTGAATAGATTGTCAACATAGATTGAGGATTTAAACCTCTCCCTAACACCTAACCCAATGTCAGTGGAGGCTTGCAAATAATGCAGGCTTATGCCTTTCATTAGGTTATTCAAAATTAGAATTTGTTAATTTTTCATATGAAAATGACAGTGCTACACATGTATATAATTATAGACAGTATTTTTTTAAAATTTAACTTTGTTTATATAACATAAAGTACTGATAAAGTAGGAACAACAACTTGTTTATATAACATATAGATAAATGTTAATCAAATGTCTTGGAACTAGATTTACAAAGTATGAATAGGGCTTTACTGCAGGTATCAAAAGCAAGATAAAAAAAAGGATAAAAAAAAAAATATTAAGATGGTTTTAATTCTGATAACCTCTGTCTCTCTCTTTCATACATATATAAAGCTACATTACATTCAACTTGAATCAACAATCTAAATAAGGTTACCTGATGAGCTGCCATCTCCACTTAATGCACTTGGAGGCAAAGTAGATTTTAATGAAGACTTTTGAGATAGAACACTTAAACAAAACAAGATTATAATTAAAGAAAGATACAAATATACAATCTATTTATGTATAATTGACATCTTTTATTACAATTTAGTTTCATGTTGATATTGTACATTCTAACAACTGCTTTAACAGGACTATCTCAGAAGCATCTACATTTGTACAGTGTTATTTGTCTAGAGCTATCAAATACTTGACATTATTTTTGTTTCTAGTAGCAATGAGGAGAGGCTACAAAACAATTACTTGTCAAGTGAAGTACATTATACATTTTAGCATTTGTATGAAACTTAAGATCTTAGTATGTTAACAATGAGCAAAAGAATAGGATATACTTTTTGTTTTATAAATCTAAACGTGTATAGAAAATGCTGAAAACATATTAACTAAGTCATATCAGAGTAAATAATATATAGAATAGGCCAATTAAAATCACTTAATGAATGTACCACGAAATGGTTTATGGCATAACACCTATAACCATTTCATGAATGCATGATTATTCAAAAAAGTTTATAAATAACATAACTTACAAAGAGATACTGTTTGCTCGAGAGCTAGAACTGTTTGACAGTGACTGTAAGTCTTCATTACCATTTCCCAATCCTACAAGAAATCAAAATCTAAAATCACAAACTATTCAGATTAACTGTTTCATAACAAAATTATCAAATCTTACTAATACATTTTATTTTATAACAAAAGAAACATGGGTTTACAATAAAATTATTAAAAAATAAATAATCAGAATTTATAAATAAAAAAAAACAAAATATAGATTCTAATTAAAGTAATCATAATTAAAATTACATTTTATTGGATGCAATAAGTTACCTTCAGCATCCTCAGTAGGAGCAGCAGGGTCATATTCTTCACCTTTAGGTTGAATGGCTGTTCGGCTGGTCAAAGGGCCATACATTCCTATTTCTGTGTGTCCCATTGTGCTGACTGGTGGTGCACTGGTAGTTAGAGGGCCATACATCGCTATTTCTGTATGTCCCATGGCTGCAACTGGTGATGCACTGCTTGTTAATGAGCCATACATTCCAATCTCTGAATGTCCCATGGCACTGGTACTAACTACAGGTGCTCCATAAATATTAGGGTCAGAGGGAAGGGGATGAGAAACAAGAGACAACTGCCCATACATTCCACCCTGCATGGCTACAGGGGCACCATAGATTCCCTGAGGCTGAGGTACAGGCACAGATGGAAGAAGCTGAGTAACAGGTGCACCAAATGGGCCAGAGCTAGATATAGGAAGTACTAAAGAGGAACTGGATGTTGGGGGTGGGTTTGTGTACAGATTTGTGCCGGGATTTGGAGGTATTGAAAGGACACTGTAAACTCCAGCGGGAGGATTCTGCACAGGCAAAATTGTAGGTGGAGGTGTTGATTGATAACTGATACCAGCAGATGGAGGGGGTATATGTACAGGTACAGTTGAAACTATCTGCAGTGAAGTACCAGAGCTATGAATGGCAATACTGTTATTCTGTATCTGTGGAACAGATGGTGGTGGCGTATTGATGTAGAGTGTGGACTGGATGTTCTGAGGTGCTGGAAGTAGACCAGGACTAGTAACCATAACTAAATTGGCATCATTAGGAAGGCCTGGTATGACTTCAGGATTCTGCATTGCTTGCATATGATTAGTAAGGCTGTATGTGGTGATCGCTGGAGGAGGCTGCGTGAACATATAAGATATGGTCTGATTCTGAATTGGCATAGCTGGTGGAGGGCCTGTGAGCTGAGAGGGTGCTAGTAACGAAGGAGGTGGCAAGGGTAGAGAAGCACCTTGAACAAGTGGCAAGGGCGCCCCAGTCTCTGGGATCACAGTGTGAGTATAGTGCCCCATTAGTTGGGCTTGAGGATGTGGCTGGAGAGAACTACTGGGGCCCCAATCCTGTGTTACAGTTGTCTCTTGAGGCTGAAATGCGGAAGTTAGAGCTAGATTTTCTGGCACATTAAAAGCAGAGTCTGGAGGTTCTTTTTTGATGACAGGCTGAGAGGTGACAGATGTCCCAACAGTACCTGATGAGGAATCAGCTTGTGGGGAAGGAGGGCTTTGTTTGTGTGGACCAAAGGTACCCATTGCAGAAGATGGGAGACTGAAATAATATAAATAATGTGTTATATATGAAAATATTTTACTCAGTGTCTGCAAACTAAAAATAAATCAATTCCTTAAATCATGATTTTAAAGCATACTTAATATTATATATATATATATATACAGATAAAATGTTAATAACAAATTTTAGTTAGATAGAATTTAACATGCAAAAGCTGGAGAGTTCTGCACCTTTCACTGTCACTGGATTTTGCTTCTTGTTTTGCATCATCTTTTCCATCAAACTGAGAAGGGTCTTTTAGCTTAAAGGATGGTAAAACTATAGCTGGCCCAGGCTGCTTCTGATATTTGACACTATCAACTTTAGTAGTTACTGATACTTCAGACTTGACTTTGGTCTGAAGTAAGGCTTTGCTTTCTAATGATGCTGCCCCCTTTTTACCTGAAGAAGATTAAATAATTCAGTATCTGCATTGCAAACAATTTACTTTTATCAAAATACAAAGACAAAACGTTCATGAAAGTGACTGATATTAAGTTTCTTGCTATTTAAATTAAGACTTCAATATGAGGTTGACATCATGATGCATCCATGGACAACAGATATTGGCAATAACACAAAACTTGGTTTTAAACTATACTATAGCTTTTTTTAGAGAAACAGCTGACCTCTAACTGTTTTTTTTAAACAGAAAATGTCAGAAGTTTCAAGGTAAAAATGTGTTGTTGTTTTTTTATCTGTTAACAGCAGTTACACAGTTGAAAGTAACTAATTACATTTTATTCTTAATTGAAAGTATACTTTTGTTCAGTAGAGTTTCACTGTACTTCTCAACCTCAAGAATGCATGTTTATGATGGTACTTGGAAGTACCGATACTCTAAAAGAAATGTAGGCAATGAAATTTTTTTTATAACCTTATTTATGATGATATCACATTGCTTACTTGGAAATTGGATAATGAGAAGAAGAAACCGTGCATTAGATATTTATACAAAATTTACCTTTATCTTGTCCAACTAGTTTTTTAAACTGATCCATAAAACTGCCATCATTGTTAAACAAATTGGATGATTTTTTGGGGACCACATTGGCACTGGAAGATTTACCTAGTCTGTAAAAAAAAAAAAAAAAAAGATTTCTTTACATAATTTTTATTTCAAATATATATCATCTTGCTTTTCAAAAACACTTTCAACTATAGAAATATACACTATATATTCAATTTGGTAACCAATGTCAATTTTAGTTTTCAAAGTTTTAAGAACCAGAATATCTCTTACAAACGTGCTGTATTAGTATCAGATGCAGATGGAGGTTTGCTAGTGGTTGTAACCTTGGCCTGAGCTTCTAGTTTTTCTTTGTACTGTTTGACTCTCTCTTCTAGGAATTTTTCATGGGCATTTAGATCAAGCTTGGCTTTCCCAAGATCTCTGTCTTTCTTTTTGGTGGACATTGTCTTCTTTTGGTTAGAACTGTAATACATGATTAAAAAAAATATATTTATTATAAAGGTTTTATCATTAATAAATATGCATCTTTTTTTCTAGTAAAGTTCTGTTGTGATGTTTGAGATACAAATTCATTTCTTTCATATCTCAATGTTTTTATTTTTGTAGGAAGCTCATGCACACAAAAATATAACTTTTATGCCCTGGCCAGAGTACCACAATATATATATATATATATATATATATATATATGTGGTTTGATGATGACGACTTTTGTCATCTAAGGGCGCTAAGGGCTTTGCACTGGGCTTTTGTGCTTCCTCATGTGGCTGGTGAGACATACGTGAGCCTGGAATGTTTTTCTCTTGTCATCTGCAGTTTGTGCACTTGTTTTCAAAGTGTGACGCCATGATACTTTATCATGTGCTTCCATCTCCCAGGTGGCAGGTTCAATGCTGAAGGTTTTCAAAGAAGCTTTCAAAGCGTTTTCTTTGTCCACCTTGTGAGCGCTTCCCTTCCTTTAATTGACCATAAAGAAATTTAGGGATGCAGCAGTCTTCCATTCTGCAGATGTGGCCTGCCCATTTCAGCGGAGACTGCATCACTGTAGATGCTTTGCTGCCCACTCTTCAAAGGTCTTCGATATCAGGTATTTGTTTTGCCAATTTACATTCAGTATTTTTCTGACTTTTTTTCTGAAAGTTTTTTATTTTTTTTGCTTTTGGTAATACCTTGTTTATTCCAAACCAGGGGTTGCAATGGTCTTGGCAATACGCAAGTCGATTTCATTATCAATGTGTTCATTTTAGGAGAGAGTGCTGCCAAGGTAAGTGTATTTGTCTAATGCATTTTATTCCAGTCCATTTATCTTAATGCTTGTATTCTGGTAGGCTTTACCCGGAGCAGGCAAATATAAGACTATTATGTCAGCCACGGGAAATACTGCATTCCTCACTAATCTTTGGACTCGAAGACTAGCCTTATTATGGCATGATTAGGAATTAGCTGTTTCATAGAAAGGAAAAGATTTGATTTAGAGACAAAACACAACTAGTAAAAACAAGGCATGGATTTTAGGAAGAATAGCGAAATGTAAACAGACTACTTTTGACAGCTTTATAGAGAAGCAAGTTTTACAAACATAGAGATTTAACTTGACAACATTTAACGGTTCACTTCATCATTATTAAACTTCTTATTCGACAATTTGTTCACCGAAGACAATTCATTCACCAACAACAGGTTTACAGACAATTTGTTCAGCGACAAATCGTTCACTGGATGGTAACACATTCTTAATATTATATTGTCGACATATGTTTAATTTGTTGACATTAAAAGTACATACAGGAGATTGATACATTATAACTTTTGTTGCTAATATTTAAAAAAAAAAAATTGATTGCTAGAGGTCGGCTCTAATCCAAGTTTCTTTGTTAATTATTCTAATACATGAGGATAGTAGATGATAAAAATTAGACTTTAAAAAAAAAAAAGCCAATTTTAGAATACATTTATATACATATATGTATCCTCTGTTTGGGATCCCTCAACTCAAAAAAGCAAAGAAACTAGAACAAATACTAAATAGAGCAGTGAGATTTATAATTATGTTATAAACCTGGTGGTGGCACAGAGAGGGGTAGTGGTGTGTGTGTAGTCAGCCAACGCAAATCGCCCCCGGCCAGCGCTAGACGCGTGGTCAACCGTGACGAGTTACGACGGTCAGCCGAGACGAGTGTCAACACAACGGTTCGGGAAAGATCGACGTCGTGAACAGAGCTCAGGAGCGTCACGAGAGTTGTAGTCATCTGACCACCTAGAAACGTTGAGTGGCGTTCTGTCCGGTTCGAGAAGGCCAGTAAGGACCCTATATAAGAACGGAGGTGTCGCAGTCAAGACGGTTGAGAACAGGGGCTCATTACAGCAAGGTTCACGACAGAAGGTCCACTATAGCCCGGTCGACTACAGCACAGTTCAACGGTGTGGTTCTGTACGGAGCATTACGGCGGTTCAGTGCGTAGTACTGGCAAGTACAGTTGAGACGAACGGCGTCTTGATCTTGGTCTGCGATCGAGTCCAACACAACGAGCCTAGTGTGTGAAGTTAGTCCTGAACTGTTGAACCCAGTGCAAGCCCGGAATGAGACGGAGAGGCCAGTGCAAGAGTGGATATGGCCCTACGGCTATTATCAGAGAGATATTTGTACAGTCTTGTGTTACGTGCTGCCAGTTGTACAGTATTGGCTGTTATTTATTCAACTATTAAAGTAGAGCCCTGAGTTGTCAAGTTCTTGAAGTTGGTGGTGTATGGTCCAGTTTGCAGAGAGCCTGGATAGTGAGATTCGTAACAATTATAACAAACAAACACTAAACAATAATTTACAAATTATAGAAAAACAAAACCTAATGAAATACTCAGAAAGACAAAGATTGAGACATATTTCTTATTCCATAAGCTAGAACAAATTAGTACAAGTACTCCTTCTTCCCTAGTGCCATTAGAGAATGGAATGGGTTGCCTGAATCAGCCAGGTAAACTAATGACTGTCTTGACTAGTCTTAGCAGATTGACACATGATGATGAAATGAGGACGTAATTATCTTCTTTTTTTTTGAAGTAAAGTCTGTAATATAAACTTTAATAAAGTATAAGATAGGGAGCCGAAAATACCCGGAAGTGAACAAGGAAAAAATGACCGATAAATTTGTGATTGCGTTTTTGACTTTTTTTCACATAAGCCACACTTGCAAATTTATTACACTTTTGAATGAAATGTGAGAAGTTTTAAACTTGTGTTATCGATTACTTAAGACAATGGCCTACATAAAGCTTAATTAAGTTTTTTTTTTAAGTTATTTGTCATTTTTATATTTATTATAAAAAATACTCATTTTTTGTTTTTAGCAATACAGGGTCCAGGAAAGTCATCAAACATTCATTTTTTTTTTCACGGTAGATATCATGCCTGGCTATAATTCTACCAAGTTTTATCGCGATTTATCCGTCGCATCGCCCAAAAACTTGAAAATACGGTTATCATTTTGGGCTATGGGATTTTTACAGTTTTTGTGAATTTTGATAAGGAAATTTCGTCATCAATTTATAACCACTTGAGGTAATGTAAAGCCTAATATTCTGGATATATTCAAATAGTTTTTGTGAATTAATCATCGTCGCATTAATTTTAAAGCGCATTTGAAAAATAATTGTTTCAGACGATTTTGATCCCACTTTTTAAATATTTTGTTATTTTCTGCCATCACAACGCCGCCATTTTGTCCCCGCCTCTCTGACATTTCTTGTAGATCTAGACCCGATAATTTGTTTATTTCATCAATATTTACATTTTAAAGAAGTAAAGTTCATAAATATAAATGAAATCAGATTTGTGAGCTAGAAATTCACTATGAATACTAAATCTACTATTAAATTTCTTATTTAATAAGTAGATTTATCCTCTACGAAACTCAATTCCAAATTTTAACTTTTTGAGCGGGGGGTGTGTCTCGCTGGCTTAGCGACCGAGACGCTCTCATCACACTTTTTCCATGTCAACATATGTTAAGCCAAAACGACACAAAAAAAATCATAACTTTCTAACTATTAAACATACAGTCATAATCGCATTGTACTAACTAGAGCTTCATTGAATTCAAGTATTGATCATTGGTATACAACTCATTCTATGGCTAACACCTCATCGTATTGTTCTAACAGTTGACCATCATTGAATTCAAGTACTTATCGTTTATTCAATTATTGGCTACAACTCATGCTATGGTTAACACCTGAACTTACTAAGAATCACCTCTATTTATCAATGTATGTCACCATCAACAGTATTATATGAATGTTGTACTAACACTCTAGATCTTCATTGCATTCGAATACTACCTACATCTTGACATACTGAATCAACTGTATCATCTTCAACTACTGCCTACAACTCATATCATGTACTTATCGTTTATTGGTTACAACTCATGCTATGGTTAACACTTGAACTTACTAAAAATCACCTCTATTTATCAATGTATGTCACCATCAACAGTATTATATGAATGTTGTACTAACACTCTAGATCTTCATTGCATTCGACTACTACCTTCATCACGTGTCATGGCTAATACCTCATCTTGACATACTGAATCAACTGTATCATCTTCAACTACTGCCTACAACTCATGTCATGGCTATATCTCATATTACCATATTGAATCGCCTGTATCATCTATGTCATATTCAGTATCATACATCAGAAACTTTATATCCAGATGAAGCAATTGATTGTAAGTTGTCATCAGTGACTTTGTTACCCATCATTGATGAGTGGAACTTTTTTTTTTGTTAATTAATATACAAATGAATATAGAGATAGGTAATGTACAACTTTAGCTTTCTTCTGATACATGTTTTTGTGTTTGATTATTAAAAATAACGAAATTATAAGCATTATCGTTAAAAAAAATGTTTAGTGACCTCATTATTCTTTTTTTTTTTTACCTTAATTACTTTAGCATTATATAAATTATTAACAGGCTTGTGTAGGGCACAGCATAAGCTTTCATTTGATATATAATAATAAATGGTGAGGTCAAAATTAACGAAACTGTGCGTGTTTTTTGTTGAATTTTACAAAATGTCGTCACACTTTTTCCATTGGGTCCAATGTTAAGCAAAAACGCGTCAAAAAAAATCACAACTTTCTAATCGTTAAACATACAGTCATAATTTTTACATCGATGGACAGTTCTAATCAAGTACTTTAATGATTTACTAAGTAAAATTTTTTTTGTTCACCTCCCTATATAAGAAGTGAGACTTAGACTGTCTTAGTGATAACTTAGTCTTAGTCTCATAGCAAGACAACAGACCAGTTTTTAACTAGAATTTAGGTCTTAGTTTTCTTAGACTAGGCCTAGGCCCAGCCCTAGGCTAGGCAATGTCTTACTCTAGTCCTAGACGAGACTTGTCTTACTACTCTTACTAACTTAGTATACAATAACAACTCAAATAACTAACAAAGCCTCACAATCTTCTGATTAATCTGAGACACAAACTGAGAGATTGTCATTGAGTCTCTTCTCATGACTTATCTCACAATTGAATGATTGATTTTTATCTGAGTTGTCAGTTTACAGTTGATCATGAGAAACTCAGAAAGTTGAGATAGACTCGACTCTTGCTTGAGTTTAATTTTAACTTAGATTTAGATCTACATAATTTTCATTAGATTTAATATACTTACTTCTATTGTTACAAATTGATTTCCAATCTAATCTAAATTCGGTACTAAGTCGACAATGCGATCAAGTTTCATAGACTCTATAGAGTCTAGTGTAGATCTATTTTATTAAAAAACTGCGGCCATATTTCTCAACCTTTATGCCTATTTGACGCTACCATCGAAATATATATTTTCTCTATTTGAATGTTGTAAAGTAAAATAAAACAAATAAAAATAAATGTTAATAAATTAAAAGAATACAAAGAAACTATGCAATTGAAATAGATATAATAAACCGTTATATTTTTTTTAAAAGCCGAATAAGATCTAGCTCTATATATTAGAATAGTGTATAATGTCTTTATGTCTGCATATTAAAAGATTTAGATCTAAATCTGGATAAACCTGGCATTTTCTTTTTTTTTTTTTTTTAACTGTTAAACTAATTGATTTACTCTAGATGTAGACCCTAGTTTTGAGTTAAAAAAGTAGATCTATAATAGATCTAGTAATAGATCTATATTCTAGATCTAGTTCTAATATCATCTAGAATCTAATATTCGGGTATGGATCTAATCTAGATCTGTCTAGTGACAATGTAGTCTATACTATAGTCTATATAATAAGATCTAGAGTCTAGCACTCTAGATCATATAGAGTCTAGATCTACGTACTGTAGATCTAGGCCACTATCACTGAGTATCACTAGTGTAGAATCTAGGTCTAGATCTATCAATCAATATTCAAATCTATCCTTCTATGATAAATTCTATCACTATCCTATGTAGTATGTAGAGTCTAGTAGTATGTCACTATCACTATGTAAAGTTAATTCGGACATTCGCTGTTTTTGTGGTCATTAAATAATTATTTTAATATTCATCATAAAACTAGTAGCGCGCTATATAAATAATATTTACAAGCTTTTGTAATCCTAATTGTAAATGAAATATGAGTGCCGAATCATCAGCAAACAGCACCATTTCTTCATTTTGGCTTAAAGGCACACCAGGTTAAAAAGCTTTCCATCGGATCTACTGTTGATATATACTCTCATCTTCCAGGGATTTAAAATGCTGTTGAGTACAACTGAAAAGAAAATGCCAAGTAGTGCTGGAACCAGAACACATCCTTGGAGAACTGTCAAACTGTACAGTGTTCTGCATATTTTCATGAAAAGCGAACACTAGTTTACGTAGCTTGTTTGGACAGCCAATTCTCTCTGTAGTACAGCAAACAGACCATCGCTCCATTTGCAGGGCAAGATCACTGATGATAGAACTGTCTTTTGATTTCAGCGAGGCATACTTGCTGGTGTGAGGTTCAAAGGCTTTTTTCTTGCCCTCGTTTAGTCCTCTGATGTTACAACAGCCAGTGTCATCAATGCTTATCATTAACCCAGAAATTTCATTTCTCTGTGTTAAAATATGGCTCTATCATCTGCCCTTGGCTCATACAAATAGTATGAGTTAACATAATTAATAGTGAAATTGTGAAAACATTACAAATCTGGAGTGTGTAGCCTTGTAGTGACCTCCCTCAGACACACCAAAATCTTAAGGCCTAGTGTTTACTTTAGCTTTTTCTATTGTTTAGTAAGTAGTTTTTTGAAGGCCTAGAGCTGAGGTTTGTTTGACAAAAGACTTACCTAGAACTATAATGGTAAAAAAAGTTCCTCTTTCAGACCATGCAATTTATAGGGCAGATGATGTAAAGGTCATCTGTTTCTGTGGCCCACAGTTAATGAGGCTGTTATGTGGCCGACACAATGACCTTTACTTTTCCCCAACTATTGTCAGATACCTATTAGAGCTGGGTGGACTCAGAGGTGTGGCGCCCAAGATCCAGAAATTAAAAATCCCAGGATTCGAACCCGGGACCCCCTGGTTTGGAAACCAAGCGATTTACCACTCAGCCATTGCGCCTCCATAGAACTATTATGGTAGTGCTTTTTTACTTCTTGCCCTTAGCAATTTTAGGCTTATGTGGATGAAACATAGCATTAGCAAGTCATTTTTGTAAAACTATAATAGTCCTAGTGTAGGCTTAGTTTTTTTTTTTTTTTTCAAGTTATCACTGTGAAATTGAAAACTTTACAATTTCAGGCCATCAGAAATTCAAGTGAAACGATGTGGAAAGAATTCTTCTAGATCTAGAATATTTATATTAAAATTATATTTATAAATCTAAGTAAAACAATCAAGATTAAACATCAAGAAAAAAAACACTGCAGAAATGGCTGGAGCAGAACATGATTTTGTAGTTTACAGGCGAGGAGAGGTTAGTTTTGGTTTTTCTTATAGATTTTCTTTGTCAGTGAAATGTACACTTACTTGTGCTTCACATTTAAAATAAAAGTAATTTAGTAGACCTTTTTTTTTTTAGTACATTTTCAATTCCACTCTTTCAGGATTCTGAATTAGGTGCTTGGGATGATACTGTACTGATTAAAGCTTATGACAATGCTGTCTCCGCAATGAAAGTATGTGTCTCTTAAATTGAAAAATTCAGTTATTATTTTTTAAGAAAAATTATTAATACTTTTTTTTTAGTGTAATTTCAAAGAAATCTTTTATTTTTAAAGGCTAAATTGGCTGAGCAGCATCCAGAGTTCTCATCATCTCAGATTAATGTCAAGTCCCAGAAAAAGAAAAATAGCAAATCCAAATCTAAGAAAAAACAGAAACAAGTAATTAACTTTATATTTGCTTGTATTGTATTATCAAGTCAAGGGTCTCCTAGAATAATAGGGTAGTGTTTATTTAAAGGGTAAAAGCAGGTTGGTAATTCATTTAAAACTGATAAACTCTTAAAAGTAAATTTTGTTAAAATGATTAGTAAAATTAAGCTATCTTAGATTGTTGTAATGATTGAATCAAAGTAGAATGGAGTTGTGTGTACTTCTTTTCTTCTTCTTCTAGCCAGCTTTTTGCTGCTGAGTGGTTAGCTCTTTTGCAGACTGTGCCAATGAAAAATAATGTGCTGTTCTCTTCAGTTGTTCAGCACTGCCATTCATTGTGTTGGTTATGTTGGGCTGTAGTGGTAGTAGGGTTAGGAAGGGGCATTCAAAGAGGATATGGTTTACAGTTTCATAAGGGTGGGCGCAGTTTCTACAAAGTGGTAGGTGTGTGTGTGTGTATTTTGTTTGGATGGTAATTTAACAGAGGTGTGTGTCCTGTTCTTAGTTGAAAAATTGTAGATTGCTCTTTGCGGGGGAGGAAGTTAATATTGTCCAGTTTGTTTGGCATGGTCATTTCTTTGTACCTAGTGTGTACTTTCAGAACACGAAAATATTTTAAAAGTTTTTTTTTAAGTATCTTAAAATAAACATCATATACAATCAAATTCCTTTACTTGGATTCTAGATAATAGCATAATTTGCTTATTTAAATCTCTATTAAATAGCAAAAGGGCAGTGGTCGAACAAAAAACTTTGGAATTTAGCATTTTTCATTGTATAAAAAAAAAATCTCATATTATTCAAAATTCCATAATAAAATTTTTTTGTTCTAGCATCAAGCTAGTTGGAAAGTTGGGGACGAATGCCAGGCCATTTATTCAGCGGATGGTGAACTCTATGAGGCTAAAATCTTATCAATCGACAATGAAAACAAAACATGCGTTCTTCAGTATGTTGATTATGGCAATGAGGAAGAACAAAGTTTGTCAGATCTTTTACCTGTTGCCATCGAAGCGTCATCTCAAGAACAGCAAACAGATACTGCAAGTGAGGTAGTGTTTGTATATTTTTTTCCCAGCTCCAGCTACTGCATGTCATGACTCAGTAAAAAAAAAAAGTTCAGTGCAGGGTAGTTGTAACTAAGATAACATTAGTTTCCCTGGCAGGAGGTACTCCCCCCCCCCCCCCTTCCCTCCCAAATCCCAACCATATTCCTTTATAATGGACATTATTCTTTTATCTTTTATTTGCATTTTAAGTTATTTTGTTGTGGATAAAGTTCAGGTCATATAAACATTGGTAAAAGAAATATTGTATTTTATACAACCTATGAGCCTTTCTTAACAACAATCTAAAATCAGTGACTCCCCCATGACTATAGTTGTTAAGAAGTACCAACTCCTCTTGTGGGGAAATGGTTAATGAAATTATTTCTTGATTATAATAATTGGGTTATATTGCTTCTACATGTGAAGCAAGTTTTGTTATCTGCTTTATTTTCTCTTATGTTGTTACCAGGCACTAAAGTTTTCAGCTTTCTTTATTTTAAATTGTCTTTGATATTGATGTTATTTTTTTTTTGCTAACTTTTCCAGACAGAAAGTCTGAGGAGGCTTCCTAATATGCAGGAATCTCATACAGGAAAACAAAAGAAGAAGAGGTCAGCATTAAATCATCATCACCATCCACCACATGCACCAAAATGGCCTTGGGGTGCAGGTTTCTCACAGATGCCACCACCAGGAGCAGTTCCGCCATATATTCCAGTAAGCATTGACTCTTTTTTTTATTTGAAGATGAAGACACAATTTTTTCATTTAAATCACTGATTTAGCTTATTGCATCTAAACTGACCTATCACTACTTGCATGTTGATAAAAGGATGTTATTTTTTAAATTAATAAATTACTTAGTACGGGTACTTCTTGTTTATGGAGTTTTAAAATGATGTGCTCACTTTTCTGTTCTAGCATTCTTTTCCACCATTTCAACCACCTCACTCATTTCCTGTGTTCCATGGACCAGGCTCAACAGCATCTGTTCCCCCTGTAAGTTTTATATTTTAAATTCAGCTTTTGTTTTATAATGTAGAAAAATGTTACAATAATCATCTACATTTTATATTTCAGCAGTGGGCATTATTAGAATTTATTGATAGTCCTCTAGAATTTTTAAATGAAAAACAAGTTTTAGAGTTATCTGACAAAAAACAACTTTTTAACTGGGCGAACAACCAAAAAGTATGGAGCAGTATTTGGAAGAGGTGAAGAAATTCATAGCATGTAACGTAACACTTAAGACTAGCACCTGTCTAAATGTACAACTGCTTGATCTGCAGGAACCTTCAAAATTTAGTAATTGAGAATTAGATCAAGTATGCTGTGCATATCAGAAAGATTTTGCCATTGACTTCAATGTTACAGATATAAGAGTAAAGTTCCCCCTTTCAGATGAGCCTGAAATAAAAAATCCCAGCCTTCGCCAAAACCCAGGACCCTTGGTTTGGTAGCCAAGCGCTTTATCACTCAGCCTAGCTGCCCCTCCAACAGATAAAACCGAATTTCTTTAATATGAATTGTTGAATTTTACAGCCCTTAATAATACCTTGTTCAAATTTTCTTCCTTGTTATGTGCACTAGATGTTAATAAACTGTTAAATTTTTTTTCTTTTATTAGTACCAACCAACTCCTTTTCCTGGTTTTCCAACACCTGGGCCAACTTCATCAGCTCCACCGGTAAGAAAATATTACTATATTACATTTTTTCTTTGATGTCATCGTAGACATTGTAATTTAAACTGAGTCATTTAAAATTGTTTGAATAAATTATTTTCTTCACTTTTGCTAGATATTTCCTTGTGTGCCACCTCCACCCCCTCTCTTCACCGAGCGAGGTTCTGGAGATGAAAATGAAGCATTATACAGTATGTTGATATCCTGGTACATGAGTGGCTATCACACTGGATACTTTCAGGTCTGGTTTAGATTAGTCTCAATGTTTCTGAATGTTTTCAGGGTTAAAATCTTGCTCTGTTGTTAAAATCAAAATTAAAAACCTTTAAAGTAGAAAATAATACTATTGAAGGAGTCACATTCTTCTCTTTAACATTACTATATTTTGTCCTCTTTCCTCCTTAGGGTCTGAGACAGTCTCCTCAAAATAGTCCAGGGCACAGAACTCACAGATGATCTTTTATGCTGACCAACGATTGATTGTTTTGTTTATTAGTACCATTCTAATATTTTTAAACAAAATTGTTTATGTTTGTTAATTATTGGGCATTTCCTTTTAATTTTGTTTATCGTGAATTTGTGTTCAATTTACTTACAATAAACCAATGAATGTTTTCTACAGAAATTGGCTTGTCTTACTGTAATGTTTTAAGAATTATTTAATAGCAATGGTGAAAACTGTAACATGCATTAAAAGTAGGCAGGAATATTATTCTATTGGACTCTAGTAAGCATAGTATCAAGCACCATTTCTTCAAAGTATTACTGGTACTATTTATTACTTAAGATTTAAAAATAAAAGCTTTAAGAACATAAAGGATGTATCCTGTTCAGCAGACCTCAATGCTAGTGTTTTATGATCTCCATTTTATCCAGTGATTTATGTATGTAGTAAATTTTTAAATGCTTTCTGTTATTTAGTTAGTCACATACCTATCATAGTAATACTTTGAATGCTGTTCACTATAGTAGTTCAATGACATTTCTTTGTTTTTTATGGAGAGCTCAAGGTCTCTGATGATGTGGTAGTTGAACATATCAATCTTGATAGCTCACCCTTAGCTATGGAAATCTGCTTAAAGAATTTCAATTTGAAAGCAAAATACTATGTAAAAGATTAAGTGCTTTAAAGTTTTAGGCTAATTTTGCTTTGAACTCAACTGAGCCAAGTATATTTGTTACTAATTTGTTCATCATCGGGTATTCAAAGACACCATGTCATATACATTCTTTACTGGAATTTATTATTATATTTTTTAAATGTTTTAACTAGCTTACATTAGCCTCATTAAAATTATTTATTATAAAAACAAAACAAATACATGCAATGAAAGATCTCATTTAATAATATTCTTTAAACAGAACTTTTTTTTATTTATCACGTTTCACTATTACTATCTAGGTCACAATTTTCATCACTGTCATTAAACTCTTCATCACTGCTATCTTCTGCACAAGCCCCAGCTGCTGATAAAGCTTCAGTAGGATTCTCTCCCTTTTCTAAGTGTCTAAAAAAAGCTCCTGTTGTAAAAATGAAATCAATAATGAATACAATAATTGACATTTAGAGTTTAGGATGAAATGAAAACTAAATTTGATCTAAAAAACAAAACTTACTTCGTTGTCTTTCCTTGAGCTGTTGTAACTCAAATTTAAGCTGTCCATCTTGAATCATTTTTTCTTGTTCACTTGGACCTGGTCTAGTAGTACACAAGTATATGAGAATTTCAACAAAGGTTAAAAAAATGATAACAAACATGTATATATGAATTTTCAAATACAGAGAAAATATCTGTCAAGCAAACAAACATTTTTTATACCCAGTATGTCAAATATTATCACTGCTGTGGCTGAGCGGTAAAGCACTTGGCTTCCAAACTGGGATCCAGGTTTGAAAACTGGGATTTTTAATTTTGGGATCCTCAGATGCCTCTGGGTACTGGGCACCTGACATTAGTTGGGGGAAAAGTAAATGCAGTTGGTTGTGCTGGCCACATGACACCTTCATTAACCGTAGGCCACAGAAACAGATGACCTTTACATCATCTCCCCTATAGATCACAAGGTCTGAAAGGGGAACTTTACTTATGTCAAATATTTTGGATCTTTTTTTTTTTTTTGCAACATAGATTATTATAAATACAGTACTCACTGTACAACTATTTCCTGTTTGGTATTACATTTAGCACAAACTTGAGCTTCAGTGGCACATGGCTTACACACAGTATAATATGCTCTCTTAACAGTTTTTCCATGACATCTGATACTGAAAATAAAGTTTGAGTAAATATACGGAATATTACTAGTGAGGTAAGGAGACCAGGTGATGCAGCGTTGCCCTGACCCCGCTGTTTATACATTCTATTATCATTCATCACAAAAGAGGAAAATGGTCTATTCAAAAATGGAACTAGGTGGAAAGGTGTGTTGCTTAAAAATAAAAGTGACTGTTAATACTTACCAAGTAGCTGGTTGAGAAAGTGGTTTATACTTCTTATATTTTATTTTCCATTCAATTATTTCCTTGCAACGTTGACACAGACCCACTGGTGTAATAGTATTTATCAGTTTTGTTTTTTGAGAATTATCATGCATGTCATTTTTGAAAGCTCTGGAATTTTGAAACTTCTGCTTTCGTGTTCGAGAAACATTTCCCCGCTGTGTGCTCATTGTTTCTAGACCTAGCTAAATCTAGATATAAAATATAATGTTATAAGATATATGGTAAAACTATACAGTACTGTAGAGTCTACTGTGTGGATCTAGATGGATGATGATAAAATGTAAGACTATGCCTATGGCCAGTTAGTACTGTGTTCTAGTACATCTGGACTCAAACATCAAAGTAATCTTATCTTATATAATACAGACGTTACTTCAAAAAGATGATTATGCCCTACGCATCATGCATTCAGTCATGCATATTAACCAATGACTTAAATTCTGCCAAGTCATTGGTTTTACTAGCTGTTCAGGCAACCCATTTCATGCTCTAATAGCACTAGGGAAGAAGGAGTTTATTTGTACGAATTTGTCCTAGCATATGGAACAAGGAATGTGCCTTTATCTTTGTGTCTTTCTGAGTATTTTATTAAATTTTGTATTTGAAGATTATGGTTCAGTGTTTTATCTATAATTGCTACTTTACTTTTAAGTCTTCTTTCCTGAAGGCTTTCTAAATTTAGTGATTTTACTAAAGTTGTTACTCTAGTGAACTCTAGTCAAATGTGAATATTTGTTAGTTATGAATCTCACTGCTGTAGTTTGTGTCTGTTCCAGTTTCTTAATGTTTTCTTGAGTTGAGGGGTCCCAAACGGAGGATGCATATTCTATTATTGGCCTAACCAAGGTTAAATAACATTTTAGTTTTATGTTCTTATTTGATTTATAGAAATTTCTTTTAATAAATCCTAATGCTTTGTTTGATTTTTTTATAGTTTCATCAATATGTGGATTCCATGACATTTTTTCATTTATTATAACACCTAGGTATTTTGCATTTTTAGTCTTTGTTACTGGTTTGCCACGAAAAAGATAAGTGGAATTAATTTGTTTCAGTTTTTTTGTTAATCTTAATAACTGACATTTTTCTGGGTGGAAAGACATGCTCCAATTTGATTCCCATTTCTGTAATTCATCTAATTCTCTTTGTAAAATAATCAAAAAAAAAACTTCTAACTTCTCTCTAAATTTAATTGAAATTCTAAGTCAGTAAGTCTAATAATATAGTAGATCTAATCTATTTTATATTGTAGTTATCTAGGTTAGCAATAAACATCTAACTTCTAATTCTAAATTTTAAATAGTCTAAATCTAGATCTATATTTATAATTAATTAAATATATGTTGCTAAGTCTAATAAATTTTATAATTAATATTGATAAATCTAGTCATTATAGAGTATAATAGAGTAGACCCAGATTCTAGATATATCTATATAATAATTTTATATTGTAGATAATCAAGTTATCAAGATCTAGATTCTATCTCAAGATCTAGATTTTAGTGACTAGACTAGAGTTTAGCAATAACTTTTTAAATTTGTACAGGTAACACAGTCGCTGACACAACAGAGTCAGAGAAGACATTAATTTCAAATTTGTTAATCAGTCACAGTAGACTAGATAGTAGACTCTAGAGTAGTAATCTTAGTAGTAGTCAATCAAGTAGTGAGTAGTGTGACACTCAGTTACACTGTGACAGTGATCAGATCATGTCTACGTCTCTAGGACTAGAGTCTAGACTATCTAGAATTAATCTAGAATCTATTCTTATTCTAGTTTAATTTCTAGATCTAATGATAATCTTAAATCTAATCTACCAGTATCACTGACGTGACTGAGTTATCAGTATCATTAACATCATTAGATTAATTATAATTATTAATAATCATTCGCATCTGAGTGAGACTGTCGCTATTCTAGACCTAGAATCTAGACTACTATTATCTATAATAAATCTATACTATACAGATCTAGATTATTTTCTAGATCTGATTGTCAACACAATAATGTGACAATAGAATTACTAGATTTGGATCTAGATCTATCACAATCTATCATCTAGATTAATCTATAAATATAATGTAATCATGTTTACTCCTCGTAAATATAGAAATACAATAGGAAATAAGAATACCCTCCCTTGTTTAATGCTAAAAAAAAAAATTTAAAAAAAAGTAGATATCTTATCTTATCTTATAAAATACAGACGTTACTTCAAAAAAGAAGATGATTACGTCCTACGCGTCATGCATTTAGTCATGCATATTAACCAATGACTTAAATTCTGCCAAGTCACTGGTTTTCCTGGCTAGCTCAGGCAACCCATTCCATGCTCTAATAGCACTAGGAGAGAAAGAGTATTTGTACAAATTTGTCCTAGCATATGGGATGAGGAAATGTACCTTTATCTTTGTATCTTTCAGAGTATTTTATTAAATTTTGTTTTTGTATTTGAAGATTATGGTTCAGTGTTTTATGTATAATTGCTACTTTACTTTTGAGTCTTCTGTCCTGAAGGCTTTCTAAATTTAGTGATTTTACTATAGGTGTTAATCTAGTCAAATCTGAATATATTCATTGGTTATGAATCTCACTGCTCTATTTTGTGTCTGTTCCAGTTTCTTAATGTTTTCTTGAGTTGAGGGGTCCCAAATGGAGTATGCATATTCTATTATTGGCCTAACCAAGGTTAAATAACATTTTAGTTTTATGTTCTTATTTGATTTATAGAAATTTCTTTTAATATATATTAGATCATTTCCATAGAATCTAAGTCTACTAAGATCACATACCTACATATAGAATATACTACAGTAGCCAAAAGGTTTTGAAAAACGGTGGCTGGTAGGTGGATGCATGATAGAGATCTATATAGAGAATGGGCGTAGCCAGGGGTGGGGGAAACTGAATTAAGTGACTAATTTTTGCTTTCATTTTGTTTATTTTAGGTGAGATTTTAATACTAAATCATCACTTACCACAGCACAGACGAGAGGTTTTGAGTTAAAAACCCTCTACCAGGGGGTTTTGATATTTAAAAAACCCCTATCAGTGGGTTTTGAGATACAAATCCCTCTACCAGGGGGTTTTGAGTTTAAAACCCCCTTACCAATGGCTTTGAGTTTAAAACCCCCTACAGGGGGTTTTGAGTTTTAAACCCCCTACCAGAGGTTTTTGCAGTTAAATCCCCCTCTTCTATAAATGATTAGAGTAACACCTTTTAAACTAATCATTTAAAGTTAAGAATCACTACAATTTTTTTCAACAATTATTTTGTGTATGAAATTGTGTATCGGAAAATGGCGGGTACTTGAAATAAGCTAGTCTTAAAGAAAGCAACACAGATCTTGGGTAAAATACTCATCAGATAAAGTACTGTAAGTGTGTAGTTTCACGCGCTAGTTTCAGGTCTTTTATTTTTATAAACTCTATCGGGTTATATCCCAACTACCCGTATTTTTGTGCAGAATTTTTTTTCTCTATCAGGCACACTTAAAATTGTAGCATAATAATGTCAGTTTAATTTAAAGAGAGAACTGAAAAATGCAAAGATATATAAGGAAAAAAGCGACTTCCGGCCCGATACTTTTTATTAAAAGAAACGAAACGGACTAGTCCAACAAACCTTATTAAGCTATGTTACACGGGTCGGAAGTTTCATTCGGCCGCCACGTTTTGTAATAATTATAAAAAAAAAATTTCACAATGAAAAAAATAATTTTTTAATACGAGCTGCAACAGTGCTGTAGTTGTAGTTCTCCCATCACTCTTATATGCATCAACGTCCTGGACCTATATTCCCGCCACATCAAAAAGCTAATCTCCTTCCACCTACGCTGTCTAAGGAGTATCTGTAGGGTGCGTTGGTTCGACCACATTCCAGACACAGAAAGCTTAAAGATATCAAAAACGAACAGTATCAATGCGACAGTAAAAAGGTCCAACTTCGATGGGCGGGACATGAAGTTCGCATGCCAGACAAACGCCTTCTGTACGGGGAGGTGTGCAGGAAGGCGCTCCCAGCTCTCGATCGCTCCTCATGACGTGAAGCTGTGAGTCTCGAGGTTTGAAGCAAAAAAGTGGCCAGTGTGAAAGAGCGCTGAACCAACAAAAAGCTGAGAGAAGAAGCAGGCCTATCTGCAACTGAACAAACCTACCCATGCCACGTATGCGGCCGCCGGCTTTTTAAAGCGAAGATCGGACTTAACAGTCATCTTCGAGTCCATAGGATATGATAAATGTGCTCATCCTCGACCACAAAGGAGGATATATATATATGACAAAAGGCACTATTAACCAATAATATGTAACATTGTCTTCATCATGTAGAAACGAATTATCTGGAAGAGAACACGGAGATAGACGAGTCACAGATGTCAACTAAAGAAAGTTTATGAGTGGACTTCAGGTCACCTGGCCTGAGGAAGATATCACAGTTTGTCTCTTAAATGGGCATTCCGGGGATGGTATCTATGAAGGAGGTGATACTCCGTAAGGTTATGTTTTACTAGTTCAAGTTTTCATCTGGAACATGACTAATCCTGCTGTTCCTTAACACCTTGGCCATGTCAAGGTAGCTTATGAGAAACAAGATATTAATACTTTCAGAACAGCAATACAAGCGCACATCACTATTTAGCTTTAAGTTCTAACTGTATAACCTTATGACAGCACTGACACAGATTTGTGTAATTATTAAAACCAGATTTATGTGCATGTGCTCATTTCAAACTAGAGAGAATCTCCTACCTTCTCAAAACGTAACTGACAAAAAGACATTCTAATCACGTTACATCCAATTAAATCAAACATATTGAAGTGCCTATAAAACAAGAGAAAACACAATTTAGTCTTCAAAAGTGTGCTGTATTAAAACTAAGAAAACCATAGAAATCACAAACACACTACATTTCCATAAGTTCAATGAACACAAACTGTTTGGTTAGGAAATACAGTTCATTGTTTAAAAAAAAGTTTATTATCTCATGGCTTTTAACAAAATAAAAAACAACAATTGTGTGTGGTTATAAAAATGTCTCAATAATTTATCTTTTATTGTATGTAAGATACAAAATATTTTCTGGAATGAGTCAATACACATGTACATTCATTAAAATGACTAATTTCTAGATTAAAAATGGATGGTTTAATGAGTGAATGACAAATGAACAAAGCCATTGTTTTTTTCTCTGTGTGACCACTATAATATCTTAGATTTGTACATTTCAATGTCTGTGAGATGCAATCAAGTGTGCAGTAAATCACAGTTAAAAAAAAAGACTAGTTCCAATAAAATTTCTTTTCATTTCTCTTTTATTTAAAGTACCGGTATACCAATAATTGCATTTCTAAAGAAAACAAAATTAATTTAAAACTTGTTTTAAAAAAAAGATAGTTGCATATTGACAGCAGTTGAAAATCAGCTTAATTATTGAGAACATAGAGAACAGTTTGATTTTATCTTAGGGAAAAAAAAAATTCCAATTTTGACAATTCTTAAAAATGTATGTAAGGAAAAAAAAAGTACTTGAATCATCATTGACACTAATAATATTGTTTTTAGTTTATAAAAATCAAATCATCACAGTTTAAGCTTAAAAATGACTCAAATTGACTAAATATATGAATGACGAGCATTCAAACAAATAATAAAACGAACACTGTAAAAAAGTTAGAAACATATTAATAAATACAACAAGCAACATTAGTGATGTCATGCACACATTCAGGTTCAAGAAATCCTCTTAAAAACCCATTATGGTAAGTCTACATGATTATAGAACATTATTAAAAAACACACACAGTTTCTTGTAAAAAATAAAATGTACTCAACACATACAGAGAAGAGAAACAAGAGGAACCATTTCTATAGTCACTTCTTGCTTATCAGTAAAGTTTACTATGAATCTGTTAGATCAACACAAACTAAACAACTATTGGAGGAAACAGCAAGCATGCACAATTTATTTTATGTCAAACTTTTTTTTTGTCTTTATCTTGATGTATTGAATTTATTACTTACAATTACTTATTCTAAAAATAAAAAATCTAAATTTTTAATAAAAAAAAACAAAAACTTAACCAAAGCGTTTTGCATTTAAACAAAAATATTGAAGAATTATAGAAGGCAAAATCTATCATTGAACTAACACCATGTGTAAACTGCACTTCATGCCAACAAGAAATGTGACAGAAACAATACCAATCAAATCCCATTAAAGTTAGTACAAGAGTACTACATGTAATCTGTTTGACACACCAGAATATCTGTAGCACACAACATTGAGGTATATATACTAGAAACAAAGCGAGAATAAACATAAATACATACAATACAGAGCAGAAATACTGCCAGATGTAAACCAACAAAAAAAAAAAAAAAAAATTAAAGCAAAAATTGTTACCCTACTTCAAGGACCAATTCAAAATGATTTAAAAAAATGAGTTCAACTGGTGTCTCTACCTCTAAACAAGCAGCCTGAGGTGGCAGTATGGTCCCTCCACCCACTTCAATTGATGGCATGGTACAAAAGATTGAAAACATATTTTAGTTGTATACTATTTAGCAATCAGACAAAAAGGGTAATAACTAGTTTTTGATTACCATGTGACTAAACTATTTTCATTGTTGAAGGAACATTATTTCTAGCTATCAATAGTGGTAGTTATTTTAAGAGATAGAAAATTGAAATCAATAAACAACTATAATGACTATACAATAGCAATATATCACTAAAATATTTAGAATGCAACTAGTTTGTTCATCTTCTTATACCATATGCTAAATCATAAATATACTGAATAATTTATTTGTGGAGTTATTAACAATGCGCATATCAATCTTCAAGCTGCTTTATTAGTGCACATTCCAGGCATTGTCTTGGCATGTTTAAGACCAGGCATTTCTGTGGGTTTTACAGCACTAGGAGCCATATTCAGAACAGATCTAAAAAGAAATAAAAAAAAATAATTAAAATACTTTTGAGGTCATAAAAGCCTTTTAGATACCAATAGGATTGATTCTTCCAGAATTGTGGCATACAAAAATAGTAGTTAAAGATTTTTAAAATTCTTACCTGTTGTGCTTTAAATGAGACTGGACAAGATGACCGGCAGCAAGTGCAGACATAAGAGACAGTTCTCCAGCCATAACAGTTGCACAGATAATTTGAGCAAGACGCTTGGCGTTGTCTCCTGGACACTGGTCATTGGATCCCTTTACACCTAGCATCTGACAAGTAAAACCAATTGGGATCAATCTCATGGTCCTATTTGATCAAGGTATTACACAAATTTACAAATTTTATTTTTGTAACAAAGTTATGACCCATTTTATTTTCTAAGTTTTGTTTGATTTTAAAAAAATAAAAAAAATTTAAATGAGCATATCAATGTTCCAATGATTAGCCTAAACAAAAATTACATTGAAGCAAAGTTCAAGAAAAATAATAATAAATATAACAAGGTGTGTCTAAATTAAAATGTATATAAACTATTAAACACTAAAAATGGACCACATTTTAAAGGCTAAAATTCTATTCTTAGACTCTTTTTAAGCCCACTGCTATCTGCACCTGACCAAAATGTATTGCGATAGATAAATGATGCTGGTGGAAGAAAATGTGCATGACTAATTTTCTTGACAGAGTTTTAATAGTTTAGTTAAAATTAGATTCTGTTATTTGAAAATAATTTTACAATTCCGCACAAAGTAGAAAAGAGTTGCACTGGTGTCTCTACCTCTAAACAAGCAGCCTGAGGTGGCAGTATGGTCCCTCCACCGACTGTGCCCACTTCAATTGATGGCATGGTGCAAGTAATATGGAGATCATCATGTAAAGGTCCAGTGGCTTCCATTAAAACAATACAATTAGAACTGGCGATGTTTTGAGCTGGATCCTAACACAAAAAAAAAAAATAAAATAAAAGTTGAATTATTCAATCACTACCAATTCAAGACATCAAGTCTTTCTAGTACTGAAGGAAAAAAAAAATGCTTACTTGTCCACAGGCAATGTAAATAGCAGTAACAATGTTGGATGCATGAGCATTAAACCCTCCTATGCTGCCAGCCATTACTGAACCAACAAGATTTTTGCTAATATTCAATTCTATCAAAGCAGGAACTGTAGTCTTCAAGACATCTTTGACAACACTTGACGTAACAAAAGCCTCACACACAACTGATTTACCTCGTCCTTCAATCCTTTTGGAACAGTTAGTAATTTATTAATACCAATTTGGTTATGATAGTGATTAAAATAAAAAAAATACTCAAACCATGAAGATCTAACTAAATTATTAGCAGAGTATCACAAATAAAGTATTTATAGTGGCTTTTTCGTTAATAATATTATCTTAAAACTATGCTTATGGCATAATTAAAATTACTTTTCAAAATTTAGTTTCTGCAAATTTAAAATAACAAAAAAACTAGTTTTTCTTCAAGTTTTTTTTTGACAAGCAAATACCATAACCTTTTAATATGTAAATTTTAACCTCACTGTTTAATTTGATTGTTTTAACACATAACAAGCAGTTTAAATCACTTTGAAAAAATTTGATAATATGCAATTTATTGGATGTCTCTAAAATTTATGATCAAATATCATTTAACTGAAGCTCAGAAAATTGTTTTTTTTAACATTTTCTGCAAAGCAAAGAAAATCTTAAGTGCTTGTACCAATTGATAGCAGCAGGTTTCTTGTCAGTGCAGTAGTTGCCACTTAAACTAATGATCTCCATGTCTGGAAACATCTCTGCCAACATGTTCAAAGCTTTCTCTGAGCCCTGAAATGCAAATAATACTTTTAACAGAAGCTCATTTAGAAGTAACTAATCAAATGAAATTTTAAAAAGTTTTACATGTGCAAAAATAAAACAATATAATTATTATCAATTATCATACCTTGGAAAGCATGTTCATTCCCATGGCATCTCCTGTTTTGGAGACAAATCTTATATAAAGACTTCTTCCTGCTATTCCAACTTGAATTTTTTGAAGACGGGCAAATCTAAAAAATAAAATTGTAAGTAAGTGTGAAATTATATAAACATTTGTAGACTATTTATTTAAAAGAATTATTAGCATTTACATAAACAAATATTAATACAAAATTGTGAAGATAACAATATAAAGGAAGGAAGATACATTGAACTATTTGTTCAGTACCTGCTAGTGGTGTCAAAACATTCTTTAACTAGCTCAAAATTGTCTGCATTTTCTAGCCATGTTTTCATTTCACTGAAACATGAACATATTTTGTTGTAGAAACCATAAATTATTAAAATCTGTATTAATATTAACACTTAAAATAAAAAGGATTATGCAAAACTAGTTACCCTGCTTTTAAAGCTGTAGGAAATCTGACCACTGGTCCTCGTGTCATGCCATCATAAGTGACTGTACTCTTGACTCCTCCACTCATCTACACAAGTAGAGTTAAACTTTGGGTCATAAGGTAAATGGTCACAATGGAAATAGTTACATAATAGAAAGAAAAATTTTGTTTTATTTACTAAGAGTTTGAAAAGTGAACAAGGAAATGATTTCGGGAACTATGAATTATGATGGAAAAAAATGACGTTCTAAAATTAGCTAGTTGAAAGATAGTAAGTATTCAGGGGTGTCTGATTCTGATATAGAAAAAAGGTTGTATTGTTTGATTATTGAAGATTTAGTAATTTAATACTGATTTAAATTGTATTTAAGACATTTCTAATACAAGTTGCATACTAGAATTGTAAATAATGTGATGATTCAAGGATAAGTATTGAATTTTAAAGTGGATATACATTTGAATATTCAAGAAACAACAAAGTTATAAAAGTCTACTAGAACTAAATGGCAAAGTGTTGCTGATACCTAATCTGAAATACACTACAAACAACAAACAGAACATTTTTACATTTTATCCATAGGCATTTTGTAAAATGTACCTAATTAAATTAGCCATCGATAGATAAAATAGCATAAAGTTATCTAACATTAGTAATGAAAAAAACAACAACTTTCAGTAGTGTTCTTAAAGTGTGATGCCAAATTTAACTTACCACAAGAGCCCTACATCCTCTGTTAGTACTAGCAATAAGACAGCCTTCTGTGGTAGCCATCGGGATATGGTAAGAGACTCCATCTAATAACAAGGGACCTGCAAAGCCAACTGGTACTGGCATGTATCCAATTACATTCTCACAGCATGCGCCATCAACCTGTAATAACGTATTGAGATTTAATGTATATGAAATTAATATAAGTACATAAAACATGATTTGGTTTAATATACATAATAAATAATGTAATTAGTTACAACAATAAACAAAATACTCACAAACTTATAATCATAGTTCATGAAAGGCAAATTTTCCAAGGCTGTTGCTTTAGGCAAATGAGAAGTCAACATCTGACGCCTAAATAGCAACAAAATGTATTTCAGAGATAAGCTTTGAACAACACAAATGTACTAAGGAATCAAAAAATACTTCTCAACATATTACACCTTTTGAACATATTTATAACAACTTGAACTTAGTAAAAATATCATTTCAGGACCTTAGACAAAGATCAAAGAATAAATAAGTACTAGTATATTTGTTTCTGATAAATGTCTAAGAGTCAATGTTTAGAGTCAATGTAGCCAGACAGTTTTAAAATTTGGAAACATATTTCGTAATCTATTTAGCTGGGTACACTCAGATTCATACTAAGATTCAACCCCATGACCTCTTGTTTAGAAGTGAGGCACTCTTGTCATACACTGCACAAGTAGATCTCATGGCACTGCCTCTACTTCTTTGGAGAGATTAGTCAAATAATGAGGTGTAGACACTAACAACTAACTCAACAAAGTCCTAAGCTTCATGAAACTGACCTGATGGCTACACCTCTGATGTGATCACTGAGCATACTTTCCAGTTTGTACTGCGGGATGTGTTTAGATTTCACCAGCATGACAACCTCTTCATCTGAGAGGGCTTGAGGACCCTCCTTTAAAACATTCACAAAAATCATTTGTACATTAAATCGCTGAATAATTATTAATATAAACTTATTTTTAAAAATAATGCGCACATTGAATCGTCTTATAATTAATTATTAGTACGGACTTAAAGAGCTGCCTTTAACAAACAATAGAAGAATTTCAACTTACATCTGAGTTCATGATAGCCACACATTCTTCCAGAGCATGTGGTGGTTTATCAGAGATTTTGGGTGTATGAATAAATTTGGAGACATTATCGCGAGGCCTGCTTACAGTCTGGCTATCAGAAATGTTACATTGTCCTTCAATATCTGTCTGAGTTTCTTTGTGGTGTAATTCTTTGATGAGCTCATCTTCAGAGCTGCTATTATCATCATTATCCTGGGACCCAAGAAAGAAGGCTGGCTTAACTTCATGTTTTACAGGTTCTGGTTCATTCTGAATTTGGGGTTTAACATCTGGGAAAAAAACAACAACAACTTTTTTAAAATAAAATACTATTACATTAAAAGAAAATTTAACAATGAAATCAACAATTACAATCCATACTAACCATCTGTTTTAGGCACTTCTTTAAGTGCAACAGGAGCGTGAGCCTTTCCATTCGGCAGTACATGGTCTACTTTGACAGATTTCTCCATCTCAGCCTGTGATTTCAAACGTTTCTGTACCTCCAAGTCTATTTTACCATCAAAGAAAATATATTTAAGAGCCAAAGCACTGCCTAAAACTAATGTAAGACCATAGTCTAAGTTGGAGGTAAACAACCTGAAAAAAGAGATTTTTAAAGAATTAGGTTTCCAATAGATTGAAGCAGATGATTCAAAGATAAAACTAACTATGCTAGCTTCATTAAATATATATATATATAAACAATAGAAAGGCAATTGAGTATAAGTAGTAAGCAGTTAGTAAAGAAAGTGCCGAGTTAAATGGCCTTGATCTACTAGTCATAGACTTGGGTAAAGACTAGAATAAAGAATCCTTATATGCTGAGATGTCTCAGGAGAGGAGTAGCAAAACTACATAGCATCACTAAAGGAACAGAGGCACCATGAAGTTGGTTCATGTTATCTATACCTATAAACTATTACTTGAACCAAAATGACTACAGCTTATTTATTAACTTACCTGCTAGCATAAAATTTCCACAATGGCATTTCTGGTTGAATTGGATGAAAATCATTAGACACTTGATTCCCATCATTTGATATAGCAACAGTAGCTTCTGCTATAAATCGACTATGAGCATGAACAAGTACTAAGCCAGCAGACTGAAAAAGGCAAAAATATAAATCTATCATTGTGAAAAAAAAAGTCATACTAATAAAATTAATAAAAAAAAATAAACATAAAAAAAAAAATGGGTCAATATAATATAATAATTGAAAAGATCACTTACCATTATGATTTTTACCCGCTGAGTAACTGGATTAGGTTTCTTTTCATCTTCTTCTTTCTGGAGCACTTTGGCCAACATCTGAAGTTGTTGTAAAGGTTTTCCTTGGTTACGATCTCTAGAAATCTCAAGTACTAATGATAGGCAAGCAGGGTAGAATGTCATGAATGCAAGGTAATTAGCTATAACAGACAAGCATCCAAAACAACACATCGTTTCCAACTGTTTGACACCTGAGAACAAAAAATTTCACTTCAGTAATACTATTTACAAACAAATATTATACAAAGCCATGGATAGAGAACTTTCAATAACATTTGGTTTTGGCTAAATTGTCTATATGCAACAACAGATACAGGAAAAAAACAACAACATATGTTTAAGCTAAACCGAACACAAGGACTGACACATTCAACCTCAACATGAACATTTTCATTATATACCTGACAGAGTACCAACTCCAATAGCCAATGTTTCCACTATAGCATCCAAGGTAATGGAAGGGCCAATAATGGCCATGCCTCTGCCGATGTTTTTCTGAAGCTGGTCTTGATTAGCTGCTGTTAAGGAAAAACGAGCCAGTGCACTAGCTTTGGACAGATCGACAAGTAGCAGAAAAAATGGCAATGCTTCACTGAAAAACAACAAACAATCAAGAATCATGTTAACATAATAATAAAAGATATGGTTGGATGATGAATAAAGTCAAAATGGAGAAGGAAAAGAAATACTTACTTTAGCCCATTTAGATCAAAGCCAATTAAATTTGCAATAGCAATGCTAAAGATGAAGCTTGAAAATATAGTGAAAACACCTGCTAGTCCTGGTATAAAGAATCAGAATATTGTTAAAAACATCATTACAGATGTTGACAGACAAGCCTACCCTAAAGCCTACAATAAAGTACACCCATGGCTGAAATACTCAAACTCTGGGCCTCTATCACTAAATGTATAGTGAAAGCATTTAGTACCAATTACAAAAACTTAACTGTTATTGTATAAATGAAAAGGGTTTAGCTTGCTTATGTTAGTATTATTCAGTTGGTATTAGGAATTCAAGGTGACAACATCTTGTTACGGACAGAGACTCGACTGCTGTCTTTATTTATTAAACTATATTCAAAGTATTTAATGATCTAGACTTAATCCTTTATCTTGTTCTTGTGATAGGTTTTGTTTGCCATAGAAATAGATGACCTTTATATCATCTGTGCTTTAGATTGCTAGGCCTGAAAGGAATATTTTTTTTTGTAACTAGATCTAAAGAAAAAATGAGATTATTTACTGTCTAACAGAAAGACCTAAGTGATTTAAAAAAAAAAAAGCCTCAGAGAAAAAAAAAAAAAAAAAAAGAATTAAATTCTATACTACAGAAAAAAAAAAAAAAAAAGATAGGGGTGTCTGACACAACAACACAATTTTGAATGAAATATCTAGGGCCTACTTAATAACAGGTTTGAACAATAAAGAAAAAAAAAGCAAACCTAGTAAATACTTGGAGCCCAGCTTCCTCAAATTTCTAAATTGTAAATATATGTACATAATGGCCAGACATCTTGTCAAAGAAAATATGATAACATCAGAACTCTTCATTTCCTAAAACCAGGCAGGAAAAAAAAAGAATTCATTTATGTCCATAAACATAAAAGATAACATTTTCTTAATTACAAAATCTTGATAACTTTTTCATTCACTCAACATGATTATATTAGATATTACAAATTTTTTTTAAGTTGAAAATATAGGGAAAATAATAAAACAAACATTTTGAGACATTATACTTTGATCATTTAACTTTTATGATATATGAAAATTCCTACAGCTTTTCATTTATAAACATAATTTATGATTAAGGTTCTGAATAAAAAAAAATCTTAAATACCTCCTCATTGTGACAAATGTAGTTCCAGCCACAGACTTTACTATTGATGGCCCACAAGCTCATAGACATTAAAGATATGGTTAGAGTTAATGTACCAATGAGTACCTCCCAAGGATGGCTAGCACACATCTGGCCATGTGCATTAAATAATTGGGACAACATTTTCCCTGGGACTAATGAACAGGAGGCAACCTTAAATGAAAAGAAATAAATATAAAACAATACATTTATTTATGTTTAAGTTTTTTTTTTCAACTATTGATTTATGTAAGAAAGATAAATCAATAATCCATAGCACAATATTACTATCTAATGAAAAATACACTATTGAACTAATTCAACTTAGCTTTATGTTAAAAGTGAGAATTCCATGCTAAGAAATTTTTCAATTTTATATTTGTGTTGATTTCTATTAATATGTTTATTCATTTCTATTAATCTTCATTTCCATTTTGTATAATAATAATATTTTAATTATCCATGAGGAATTGTATTACAATTTGTACATTATACATATCAAAACAATATAATTAGCAAACAAAATATAGGTTCACTGCAGTTTCTCTAAATATAAAAAAAATAAATAAATATTTTTTATGTTTAGGTTTAATCTCCTTTACGATGGTAAAATGTTGCAGACTTGCTCTTTCATTATTTCTATTGGTGTTTCTATGAGCTCAAATATTGTTTTTTATCTTTTAATTGTTGATTCATTAGTACTTTTATTTAATAACAATCACTAAATAAGAATTCTATTGTTATTAATATTGTTGCTGTTCACCCAGCATTTGAACCATATTTTATTTCTAGATTTTTTGGGTACATTTACAAAAAAAAAGGAAAAATAAACAAATTATGAAAAAACTTTATTTATCTATCTATATATATATATGGGGGGGGGGGGGGGGGGGGGGTGTCCCCAAACAGAAGATGCATATTCTATTATTGGCCTAACCAAGGTTAAATAACATTTTAGTTTTATGTTCTTATTTTATTTAATGAAATTTCTTTTAATAAACCCTAATGTTTTGTTTGATTTTTTTTATAGTTTCATCAATATGTGGATTCCATGACAGTTTGTCATTTATTATAACACCTAGGTATTTTGCGTTTTTAGTTTGTGTTACTGGTTTACCATGAATAAGAAAAGTGGAATTAATTTCTTTTAGCTTTTTTGTTACTCTTAATAACTGACATTTTTCTGGGTGAAAAGACATGCTCCAATTTGATTACCATTTCTGTAATTCATCTAATTCTCTTTGTAAAATTTCTGTATCTTGTGTTGTTTTTATTGTTCTATATATTATGCAATCATCTGCGAATAATCTGACTTTTGTTCCTGAAGTAATGCAATTTGGTAAATCATTTATGTAAATTAAAAGTAGTAGTGGACCCAAGACTGTTCCTTGAGGTACACCTGAGTTTACTGTTATTGGTGTTGATTTAGAGCCATTTATTATTACAGTTTGTTCTCTCACTATCAGAAAATCTTTAATCCACTGATGCAGTGGACCATTAATGCCGAAATATTTTAATTTTTTAAGCAAACTATGGTGGTGAACTTTGTCAAAAGCCTTGGAAAAATCTAGTAAAATAGCATCTATTTGTTCACTATTATCTAAACCTTTTGAAAAATCATCAATTAGTCCTATTAGTTGTGTTTCACATGATCTATATTTCCTAAAGCCATGTTGGTATGGGGTGATAACATTATGTTTGTCTAAGTGGTTTATGATGTTGCTACATATTATGTGTTCTAGTATTTTACATGTGATGCTGGTAAGTGATACTGGTCTGTAGTTTCCTGGATCAGATTTTTCTCCTTTTCTAAATAGGGGGGTGACATTAGCTTCTTTCCAGTCCTTTGGTATTCTGCCCTGGTTAAGCGATTCCTGAAAGAGTATTTTGAACACTGGGGCTAGCTCATTGCTTAGTTCTTTGAGTAATCTAGCTGGAATACCATCAGGTCCAGATGCTTTATTAGTTTTGATGTTGGCTAATAGTTTTTGGATTCCCTTTTCTTGTACTTCTATATCTCCTATGTTGTCTACTTGGTTCAAATATAGTAATATGTCTTTGTCTCCTTGGGCTGAGAATGCTGATGCAAAGTATTTGTTTAGGATGTTAGCTTTAGTTTCATTATCATTGTGTGTTAAGTTGTCTTCCCCTTTTAATGGCGCTATGCCTGTTGTTTCCATTTTCTTAGGCTTAATGTATGACCATAGGTTTTTGTTGTTATCTTTAGATATTATATTGTTTATGTATTCACTCTGCAGCTGTCTGCTTACTTTTTGGGTTCGGTGTTTAATTTTTATAAACTCTTTCTGCCTTAGTTTCTTTAAATTTTCTAGGTATATAGGTTTTTCTTCTGTTTACAAAGCTTCTTTAATCTATCTACTAATAAATTCTAATACTTAGTAATACAACGACAACATTACCACAAGAGTGTTACCACTGTTATGAGTGTTAGTCACTTGACTTCTAACTTACTTAAGACTAAGATGAGACATGCTAAGACTACTCTACTGACTGAGAGTTAGACTAGTCAACTTTTACAGATTTAGTACTAGATGTAGATTTAAATGTATTAGAATTAATTTAGATCTATAATTTAGTATACTGTATAATAAACAAATATAGATCTAGAATAGATCTAATACTAATAGTAATAATAGACTAATTTATCTAGATTATTTAGACAAGGTCACTAGATTCTATATAGATCTATCTAGACTTGACTTAATAATCTAGTAGTAAGATATAGAGAGTCTAGAATGACCAGAAGAAAAGAAATCAATGGCCTAAGACTCATACAGTAGAGAGTTACAAAAAAAAAAATATCCGGAGAACCATAATGATAATGCGGTGTAAGTCTTTTTTTTTAACTGTGTAGATCTATCTTTGTTGTTGTTTTTTTAGCCTGCTAGACTCTATTTTGAAAAACAAAACTTACGAAGAATGAATAATCCGATCACGTATTTAAAATAGCAAAATTGTGGGTAATGTAAGTGTTTTTTTCAGTAAACAATCTAGAACTAGATCTAGATCTATAGGTCTAGACCTGGATCCAATCGAAATATTATCAGATGGAAATAGATCTAGTTACTAGTAGCTTGGCTAGTTGGTAGCTGAATCACCGCCACATAGAGACAAAAATAGAAGTAGGTTGGGCGACACTCAACATTTCTATTAATAGATCTAGATTTATTTTGTTCTTATACTAGATCTAAATCTTTTTCAAAATATTAAAATAAAATGTAAAAATAAAATTAGCATTTGAAAACTGTAATTATGCTCTAGATATTTATTGGGTACTAGTAATACTAATAGGTTTAGGCTAGATCTAATGCAGATCTCATTCGTCGATTCGACCCCACCGAAACGTGAACAACGCATGATCAGCTATTTTTAGTCCCAGACTCAGACCCCCCAAGCCAAAATAATATTTATATTTTTATATAAAACATGCAATCATATTGCTGTCTGTATGCAAAACCTACCTTAAAAATTTTTACAGGCTTTGACTCTGTTGTTGGAATAATTACACTTAAACGAGGAATAGAAATAATCATCTATTTTTTTAAATATCCACTTCTAAAGTTGCCGGTACTCATTGCCGTTACCATAGCATACATTAATTTCAACCTCACCTCATAGTGAGAATATCGACTGAGTTCTTCTAGCGTTCTGATTGGTTGGTATTTTGAGGTCAAAGTTGAGTTGTATGCATATACAGTTTGTAGGCCTCAGCAGCACGCACCTCCAGGTCTAACCAAATAGGCGGCTTCTTCGGAAATAATGACTTTTAAATATCATTGTATTTAGTTTGGATAAAAAAAAAAGCTAGATCTAATATTATGAGAAAAAAAAAGCTAGATTTATCAGATTGAATGTGGTTGAAAAATGTTAATGTGTTTGTTCGTGACAATTAGATAAAGATCTAGTTCTAGTTTGTTTGTTTTTTATTCAGGGAAGACGATAAATGAACATTTAAATTCTACTAGATATCCACTAGTCTAGATATCAATCCTATACTATACTATATATATATATATATATATATATATATATATATGTATATATATATATATGTATATATGTATATATATGTATATATATATATATATGTATATATATATATATATGTATATATATATGTATATATATATATATATATCTTCTTATCTTATATAATACAGACGTTACTTCAAAAAAGAAGATGATTACGTCCTACGCGTCATGCATTTGGAATATATATATATATATATATATATATATATACAGAGAGAGAGAGAGAGTTTTGAGGTTAAATCTCCCATATTCAATATTATTCTAAAGCAAACTATAGTCACCAAATTCTGTGAGCTTAGCTAAAAAACAAAAAAAAGGGGGGGGGGGGAGGGTTGAGTTAAAAAAAACAACAGATTTTTTTTTAGTTTACTCCCCCCCCCCCCCCAAAAAGCAGATGATTTTGACGATAAAGCTTTCATTTTCGTTATAAAATCTAAAGCAAACTACAGTCACCGAATTCGATGAGCGTAGCCAAGAGAGTTACAAAATTTCTACCAGTCGCCGGGCTCCATTATAATAGTGCAGTGAATTGAAAATTTATTTTTGAACTAAAAATTTTACAGTAGCATGATAATGCATTGTAATTACCTCAGAATATGCATTTTTTTGTGTGTTTTAAATGCAGGAAAAAGTGCTTGGCGACGGGGCTCCTCCCCGGACAGCGCTTCCAAGGGCGCATGCAATAGCTCTAGGCCGGAGTGTCTTTCCACTAACTCCAGGAAAAACCTTTTATAGGCTACAATAAACGTCTTCCGAAATAATGAAGGCTCGGAATGTAATAAAGATTAAACAATTACACACACGCACACACATATATATTTATAACTAATCCTAATAGCATTAAGAAGATAATCCATGTCTAGAGTCGTTTTCTTATTATTAAAGAATGAAAATGAAAAGTTTTAATCTAACCATAGATGCTGTAAATGGATTCAAAATATAAAAAGTGTGCGGTGAAGCATGTGTGTATTTTGATTTCTTCAGTTTCTTCTATTAATTCACAGTTTTCATCACAGTCCCCCCCCCCCCCCCCCCCACCCAACACACCAAAAAAAAAACACAAAAAAAACAACATGAATGTCTAGTTTACTTTGTTATTTAAATATAAAGCACGATTTAACAAAAATAATTTTACAATACTTTTTAACTGTTAAAGTGTAACTTGTTATTTTTCTACCTCCAATGTTCAAGCAAAAGGATTAACGAGACTTAAGACTCGTGTAAAAGAATGAATGCTATTGATACTTTTTAATCATGCACAAATAAACCTGATAGTATTTTTGGGTCTTAAAAAATATGTAAAAAAAATACTACCGGATATTTTTTTTTTTTTGTTTCTTTTAAATTGAGTAGGCGAGTTGCATTTTTTTTTAATGAACTAAAAAGAATAGGCGTGGTCTGATTCTAACACATTGACATCTGGAAGAAAAGACGTAGGCCTATTCATCTATACTGTATGGGAAGTCCATGACAAAGCGTCCAAACCATCATCTACCTTTAATTATGATGTTTTCTTTCAAACATGAAATACACACAGACACACACAAAATAGAGAGAGATTTTCCTAGATAGAGAAAGAAAGAGAGAGAGAACCTCTTTCGCAAGAACTGAAAAGGGCTTTGACAATCATTCACAACTCTGTTGTTGACTTCATCCGCCACGACTTTCAGTGCGAGGGTTAATTCAAGTCGTATTTGGTGTTTGACCGGAAATATAGGGTTAATTTAATTCGTATATAGTGTTTGTCCGGAAATAGAGGGTTAATTAATTTGTATTTAGTGTTTGTCCGGAAATATAGGATTAATTCAATTCGTATATAGCGTTTGTCCGGAAATATTTTCAAAAGCCGTTGATACGATAATAAACCTACAAACACCATTAACGGATTTGCCTGGGATTGGACATGTATATTAGATCTATAACATAATGTATTGGCTTATCAGTAAGGCTGTAGTTATCAAAGGTATCAAACTGACGCCGATTGCAACTTCAGCATCCTGATTCATTATCTATTATTCAGAGGTGATAGAAGCCTATTCAAAGATTCTAAATTGTGTAAGGAACATTTAAAGGCGGGCAATTAAGTAACCCCATTATGACATCTCCTATGCCAATAAGCCTAGTACATTTCACTAGTAGGCTACACTATATATATATTTTTTTTTTTTCAAAAGTCTAGTCAGTTACCTGACTGCTAGAAGTAAGCGTCCAAGCTTATCTTGAACTGAAGGGGCGTGGCTTAGTGGTGGGCCTTCATGACACCGTCTCAGATAATAACAACTTGGAAATTCTTTCCTGAACTTAATTAATCGACGTTGATAAAAAGTAAACCTTGTATAACGTGTACAGGGGCGCACAAGTTGAAAGGAATCACAGTGGACCGAACTGTCGCATCCTCTTACCACTTCTTAGTGTATAGGCAGATCAAGGGACCACAATTCAACGGGAAAAGGTGGAAGTAGAGTATCAATAATGAATTAGGATTACGTAAGGACATCAACACGTAGGACCTGTGCAGTGTATTCGCCACTGAAGAGAAAAATAAAGAAAGAGAAAGATAAGGGAGATTTAGGGAGAGGAGAGTTGAGAGAGAGAGAGAAGAATGAGAGAGGAAAGAGGGTAGAAAAGGGGCGGGGAAGAAGAGGCGATAAGAGAAAGAGAGGGTAGAAGGAGGAGAGACGAGATAAGAGACTGAGGAGAAGGGAAGAGGGTTAGAAGGAGGGTATAGGAGCTAAGAGAAAGAGAAGCTAGAAGGCGAAGAGAGGAGCTAAGAGAAAGTGAGGAGAGAAGTGGGAGTAAGAGAATGAGAGGGTAGAAGAGAGCAGGGAGAGAAAGAGAGAAGGGAGGTAGAGAAGAGGTAGAGAAGAGATGAGAGAGGTGAGAGAAAACGTTACAAGTATAACAAACTAGACCCAAAGACTTGTTCTTACACAAAAAAAAACTACATAATAGAACATTTCCTGTCTTCTATTTGCTTAAACTTGTAAACATTTTGAGTAAGCTTCTTTAATTCGTATCATTATTGATATTTTAATCCTTTTATCTAGATCCCTATTACCTAATACCCCCAAAAAACCAGGTCATAGTTCGCTATATTTGGGTCACAGTCAGGGCGATGACACAATGACCTATTTAAAATTTATCTCGAACCACTACTAATACCATAGTATCTAAACATTTTAGACAGCATATTTTTTAGATTTTCGTTCTACGAAATTCCATTTTTTGGTATAGCCTTCGACCTTAGGCATTTATTGTTTGTATAATTTAAAATTTGGTTATCAGATCTAGTTGATGTTTGGCCTCTTGTTTGAGCTTTTCCAAAAAATCTTCGGCGTTCCTTCAAAATTAATTTGTCTCTTTGCAAGTCCAGCAAAACAGAAATTCAGCTTACAGTAGTGAGTGTAACTATTAACTTGTGTCTTGACTTATCTAAGCGCTGTTACTAACTATAAATAACGTTAATTCCGAGATAACAAATACAGAGCCTAATTCGCATGTCGTGATTCGTTGATCATAACCACTGTATCTTAAAAGTCCTTTTGTAGCATTCTCGAGAGCACGTTTAGACTTTTTTTTTTTACTTATTATAGAAGAAAATATTCTGAATTGCTCGAAAGGGAAATCTATATAATTTTAAACTAACTTTAAAATTGCCCAAATTTCTCTCTTTTTTTTTTAATCGAATGAAAGTTTTTTTTTTATTCGATATATTTGCTTAAAATGTATTGTTTTATTTAGTTTGAACATTGTCTGCGCTGAGTGTGGCAAAGTATCTAGGTCGCAGCTGGTGCTACGTAGCCACGGGAAATACTGTATTCCACACTAACCTTCGAACTCGAAGACAAGCCTTATAAAGCTTGAACGTTATAACTTATTTTTTGTTTGAGACTCCCCCATTAAGTTAACTGTTTTTATTGGGAAATTCTCGAAGACATATTTTTGAGAATATTTTGTAACTGATTAGACACAGTGAAACAAATCTGTACTAAGCAGAGCCACACATTTGTGATTAAGTCTATATTTTATCACTCTTTATCTCCTGAACAACTTGGCAGTGACTTTATAATTAGGAGCAATTTTGTTTTTTAAATTTCATTTTACATTTTGAAATATGCAGCACTGGCAACACACTAAAACATGTTTTCTAACTGAGCTTACATTTTAAGTCTTTCTTTATCAAACTCTGAACTGATCTCATATTTTAGAAACTCTCAAATAGAAATAAAATAGTTTTTTTTTAAAACTTCACGAACAGATCCTAATTTTGTTAAAACAGTTTGCAACTGATCATTTCAGGCCTTCTATAACTATTAGTCCCGATCATTCTTTCGATCAGTTCTAATTATCGCTGGTCAAAAGTAAACCTTCAACAAAAACTCATTTACCTCTAACAAATGTCTGCTTCAGTCCAAGCCCAAGGATATCCTATAACAAGTAAACAAGAAACTGGAACTACTACTGCCTTTGACAATTTACCTATCCAAATAAAAAGTGGCGTGATGTCAATACTATTTCTCAGCTGTTTCTAGATTTGGGACAAAGCCAATACGAAAAAAAAAATGAATTAAGGTCAACGATTTTTTGAATTTCAATATCTGTGGCGGATAGGCCTACCGTGTGAGCGATGGCGGATTTAGTAATTATCTATCTCTTTCTCCCCCCCCTCCCCCTCCCCCTTTAATGAAATTGTAAAAAGCTGAATCCTAACAACAAGGAAGACTTGTTAAATCACCTTAATGTCATACAGCAATTAATATATAAAAGTGGTTCAATCATTGGACCATAGGAAGCACAGACCGAGTATAGAGAGATGAACATAGAAACAGTTGGGACAATACAAACGTCGTCCGGGCCAAGAGCTAATCTTAATTTTTCCCCTAAGAAGAGCACACGCAACTTTAAACTTCTGTTTAGATCGATTTAATCCAACTGTAAACATATACCCCCCACATTTAAACTTTAAACTATTGAACATCATTTTTTTTAAAAAGTATATTTTATAAAAGAGTCCAAAGAAGAAGAAGGCCCGTCTTGTAGTCCACATTGATAAGAGAGTTGAACAGCTAAGAGTATTGAAGACTATTGTCTTCTGGGAATTGTTGTGGACTATGCTGCCATTCAAACTATTGAAATATATTGTCAGAAGACTTGTGTCGATTTTATGGAATACCCCAACTACTTTCACCCCTCGCTATAAAGTAAGGTTCCCCTTTTAGACCTTGAGATCTATGGGGCAGATGATGTAGAGGTCATCTGCTTCTGTGGCCCACGGTAAATGAGGGTGTCATGTGGCCAGCACAACGACCAACAGCCTTTACTTTTCCCCGACTAATGTCAAGTACCCATTTGAGCTGGGTGGACTCAGGGCGCTCAAAGATCCCGAAATTTAAAATCACAGTCTTCAACAAGATTCTACCCCCCCCCTCCCGGTTCAGAAGCCAAGCGCTTTACCGCTCAGCAAAAGCACCCCCACCTCTCGCTATGCTACAATAAAATTCGGTTCTACGATACCCCCCTTTTCCAGAATGTACACATTTTAAACCTGCTCTCTAGCCCAGAGAATCCTTGGCGCCAAAGGTACTATATATATAAAAAAGATGCTTACGGTGCCTTCGTTACCTTCAAAAGCATCTTCTGTTATGCTTTCAAGGAAGATATTCAAACGTGTTGGTGAAAAAAGGTTTTCACAGGCGTTAACAAAAAGTAATACAGGGGCGTCACTTTCTCCAATAAGCTTACGGTCCAGTGTCTTTTTTTTCCTCCCAACTTTTATTTGAATCTATGTTGCGTCATGGATCATGTCACTATGTACGCTACTAAGTTTGTACTGACACAACCTTTAAAGACCTATTCATATGCCTACATGTACACACATCTATTTAGACCAAATAAACAAGTTTGTTCGAGATACCAAACAAAAATAATTAATTACTAATAGTTAATTAACTAATTGGTTGATATTTTTTTATATTGATTCTTGTGTTGTTAGGTAAAAGAAGAAATTGTGCAAAATTTCAGCTTAATCCAAGATTGGGTATGAGAGAAGTAACGTGGACACAGTTTTTACCAGACAGACAGAATTAAAATAAACTTTGTAAAAATGAAAAAAAAAATATGTGATGAAATTTATAAAGTGTTTAAAAAACCCCACAAGATTTCAGATCATTTTCCGGTCTAAAATTGGCGTATAATAAACTGCAAACACGCTCAATCACAATTAGATGTAGTTACAAATTGTTTTTTTACAAGCCTCTATTTAATGTTTTAATGTATTTTTTTCTTCTTCGTTTTGGATCCAATGCCCCCAGCCCCCAGCGTCACAAATATATTTAAAGTATCTATGATAAAAATATTGCACTAGCCAGAGTATGTAAAGGTTAGACATCGTTGCTATTATGTTTTTTATTTTTTGAACCATAGGTTATATATATATATATATATAAAGAGAGAGAGAGAGAGAGAGAGAGATAGAGAGAGATAGATATATATAGATATATATTAATACATATGTGTTTTGAACATGTTTACGAGTTCGCTTTTATTCAAGATGAACGGATACGAACTATTTCACATGAAAAAGTCTTTGATATATTTTTTTTTCTAAAATGGAGATATTTACCTATATCTTTCAGTGGCCTTGTTATTGTCATGAGAAAGGTTGACAGCTTCAACAGCATTCTTCTTTTCAGAACACATTTCTTCCATCATTGCTAGCGAGAACTTTGTATGCTTTCGCCTCGGATGTGAACAACTCTGTTGCTGGCATTACAGCCGATTCATTTTCTTGTCTCGTCTCTTTTTGGTAAATATTCTCATCAATCCTAACCTATGCTCCACTCTAGGTGTAAACTAACAATGGCGCCTCAAACCAAGAATGCCGCCTTATCTATTTATATGTTTAATGTCATATTCTTTAAAAAGAGACAATCCTTCTTTATGAAACATATAAGTTAGCTTTTTATCTGTATCAATCCATTTACCATAACGTAGGGAAAGATACTTTTTTTCGCTTTTTTGTGGGTTTTCTACACTTTGTGCTGACATTACGGCGGACCGGATGGAACTGCGTCGCGGGCCGATGTGGCCCGCGGGCCGTATTTTGGCCAGCACAGTTCTGTGATTTCTTCATCTAACAGGTTATGGCAGTGATAGTCTCAAATAGGGGAATCTTTCAGCTAAACGAGCCAGTGCTATCCGGACCATCTAATTTCCTGCTAAAGTGAATGATGTAATCACAGAGGGTTCATTCCATTGGGCTCTTTAATCTCCTGCTACAGCGTTTGAGGTAACCACAGAGGGGTGATTTCGTTGAACTTCAAGATTTCTATTTTTATTTATTTATTATTATTTTTATTTTTGGGGTCAGAAATATATATTGCTTCAAGGAAGAAAAAGGTTGGCACCACTGAGTTAGGGGTCAAACTCTGCTCATCCCTGGTCAAACTCTTCTCAGCCCTGGTCAAACTCTGCTCATCCCTGGTCAAACTCTTCTAAACATAATAATTTGATAGTTTATGCATATCGTTGGGCAAATAATTACTACTTTGTTGACAAAATCACAAAATTTAGAAACACTTCAGGACAGAAAACGAAAAAATAAAGCAGAAATATTACATAAAACTCTGAACCATATCTTGCAGATACAAAACAAAACCTAATGAAACTCTCAGAAAAACAAAAAGATAAAAACACATCTTGGGGTCGCCCAAGACCATCGAAGATATGGATTGTTATTGTCTATTCTTATAGTACTGTGTGGGTGGGGGGTCGCGGCAGAGCGGGAGATTATAATAAGGGGTCGCCGAGCAAAAAAGGTTGAGAACCGCTGGTTTAAAGTATCTAATTAACATCCACGACTACATTAATACACAGATACGCAAAGGACGTAATCATCTTCTTTTATGAAAGTCCTGACCCCTGACCGACATGCATTGTAGTTCAATATCAGATCTTGAAAAACAAATTTGAATGACTGACGTTATCACATATGTCAAGAAGCTGTGGCAGGCGTGTGTACTTGTAAAGAGAAAAATAAGGGACAAATTGACCCGTGGCAAACAGCATATTTTTGTTATTAGATTGAAATCTTAGTAACCAGTCAAGAAAACATCCTTTAGAGTAAATGTACTCTGTTTACTACAATCACTGAATTAACCGGAAATTTGAATCTGTGGAAGAAAATTTTATCTATCTATTAATCTATCTAATCCAGAGGCTCTCAACCTGTGGGTCGCGACCCCTTTGGAGGTCGAATGATCATTTGCCAGTCGCCTAAGGTCATCGGAAATTTAGTTTTTTCGTCTATTATTCATCGGAAGTTGTTTTTGTTTTTTCATCGTTTCTAACGTGTGGTATAAAGCTCATTAGCACCAGAGATGGTCAACAGTGTTCGTGTGTGTGATCTGTATAGAGATAATTCTCTGATTATGACATAAAATAAATCCTGAAACTATTGTAAAGCGTCAATAAAACAAAATTAAAAATTGCGGGAGACATTTACGAACACCGACATATTGCCAGAGGATATAGAGGGCACTTTTAATGAGTGTAACATTATTGTTTTAAGACAGACATGTTTTTTCTTTTTGATTTCTTTTTTTAAAAATAAAATTTTTATTTGAAAATAGATGTTGCAGACGACATTTTAATAGTCGCAGCAAAAGTATTTCGAAATTACTGTCGTCAAATGCGTTGGTGAAGATTTTAACACGTCGTGAAGCGATTGAAACGCCGTCGCTTTATAGTTAATGATATTGAAGGTATAATATTCATTCCGAAATGTCCCATGATCATGGATCTCGAACAAAAGAATATTAGCTAAGAAAATATAATGACAATTTTTTGCGGTTTGGTTGTACTTCAATAGTTCAAGCAGGAATTGAAAACTCCGATGCGTCATTTGTAATGAATTTTTATCTGTATTTAGCCAGAGAAAACTGAGACGTCCATGCACTGGCGATAAGGACATGCAGTAATTTAGTTGCTGACAGAGTCTAGAAATCCAGATTTAACTCAAGTGGCAATAATCAAAACCTTATTTGGCACCTCTCAGGATTGCCAGAACTATGTAACCCCACAACATTGTCGAGGAGTTAATATTGACCACAGACATTGTTCGAGCTCTGGTTATTTAATGTCACTGTTCATAGGAGAATAGTTGACTTATCAGCTGATATTATCAATCAGGCTATTCAGGAAAAGATATTATCAATCAGGCTATTCAGGAAATGATATTATCAATCAGGCTATTCAGGAAATGATATCTTCCCCACTTCCAATATTTATTATCGAGCTTGATGAATTCACACAGGTTGCACATTGTTGACAACTACTGGCTTACGTGATTTTAAAGACGACTTTTTTTTGCGAACCTCTTGAAACAATCTCTATAGCATGTTATTTATTTGATAAAGTTGGTTCATTTTTTAGAAAAGTATAAGATCTCTTGCAAAAATATTTGTGATGCATGCACAGATGGTGCTCCAAGTATGCTTGGATGTCGGTCTGGATTTATGAGTCTCCAAAGGTTATAGGAACTCAATTCATATGCAACTAAGACACTACCACTAGCATTACATCATTAGTGATGCCGCAAAATTTTCTTTCGTCTCAATGTCAGTTCCATATTTCTGGATCAAGTGCGTGCAGTCCTATTCCTTTTCTATCTGATTTGTTTTCAGCCTTCTTCCATTTCCAACAACGCTTCTTTGCGAAACAGGTTTTTCCAGATTCTTAGTTATCTAAGTTTAAATTCATAAATAGACTTGATGCTGAAGATGCCATTTGTTGTGATCTTACAAAGAATTCCCCCCCCCCCCCCCCGAGAGATCCGGTGAAACAAAAACGAATTCAAATTTCGGTCTGACGATGATATGTTTACCAATGCTGTCGCAACAATATTGTAGCAATGTAGTTGACTGTATCAACAGGCTATACGTTTTCCATGCGGGGCCCTACTTTTCAAATAGTCACCAAAGTTTTCACTAAAGTGTTATTTAACCTTGGTTAGGCCAATAATAGAATATGCATCCTCCGTTTGGGACCCCTCAACTCAAGAAAACATTAAGAAACTGGAACAGACACAAAATAGAGCAGTGAGATTCATAACCAATGAATATTCACATTTGACTAGAGTAACACCTATAGTAAAATCACTAAATTTAGAAAGCCTTCAGGACAGAAGACTCAAAAGTAAAGTAGCAATTATACATAAAACACTGAACCATAATCTTCAAATACAAAAACAAAATTTAATAAAATACTCTGAAAGACACAAAAATAAAGTCACATTCCTCGTCTCATATACTAGGACAAATTTGTACAAATACTCCTTCTTCCCTAGTGCTATTAGAGCATGGAATGGGTTGCCCGAGCTAGCCAGAAAAACCAGTGACTTGGCAGAATTTAAGTCATTGGTTAATATGCATGACTAAATGCATGACGCGTAGGACGTAATCATCTTCTTTTTTGAAGTAACGTCTGTATTATATAAGATAAGATATGAATATAATAAACATGCAACAGAAAAGTTAATAAATGAATGTCATAAATATAACTTTAAAAAAAATTAAAGCACAAATATATTATACACAAAATACAATTACATAACGCTTTATCTATGTTCAGTTTCTATGAGATTACATCATTGATGTTTGATGTTTAGGCGTACCTTTAAATTTTGATTACGATTTTGTAAAATAAGTAAAATAACATTTACCTGGGTCTATGAAAGAAATACATTTTATGCTTGGGGTCGCTGCCTAGTGGGAAATCGTATTAGGGGTCATCTACCTAGAAAAGTTGAGAACCGATTCTAATCTAATCTTTCTCGTCTTCTCTCTCTTTCTATATATTAGATGTGTAGAATTACGTGAGTGTGTAGGCATAAATAAAGCTAAATATATTTATTTCATCATTATGTATTGTATAAGGATTAAAATCTTCCTAGCCGCAAGTTATAGAAACATTTATAGTAATAATAATAACATTTTAAAATATTTTATTTCATCTCTATCCCAACCTACCACCTTACTGTACACGACTGGACAAACGATCTAATTGAACAGAACAAAATAGTTTTAAAAAGTGACACAATGCTTCCTGGTCGTGACGTATGTGCTCTGGGCTGTCGTCTCGATGGTCCCGAGTTCAATCCGTCGTCATTTCCGTCGTCCTGCTGGAGGTTTAGACTGAGATTTAACAATTTTTCAATTCTGAAGGAACATACGAAACATTTAAAACAGACAAACAAACAAAGAACAATTCTGTCCCTTACCTCTGTCATGTTAGAGCAAGAGGGAGAACTCTGCTACTTGTTTGGATGAAACTTTCCGTAATACAAGTAGGTCAAACTGACTGACAAGTTTCAGATTCTCCAACCGATTGCCCCCTCAAGCGTTACGATATCCCGAATATATCTTTTATCCTTTCACATTTGAAATCCGCTTTCGAGTAGCGGTGGTTTGTTTAAATATAATTTTTGCCGATCAAGGATTCATAAACTTCTTGCCGGATGAGACCACTGGCTGACTCCACGAAACTACTGTAGGCCAGTGTACTATAAGTAAAAGAAAATAAAAAGTCACAATTTTTCTATGCACCTGTTACTAGTCCATGTAAGGAAATTTTTGTTAAAAAAGTCTGTTTCTCTTTCATGAAACTAATAACATTTTGTTAGACCGATACTCTAAAAAAAAAAAAAAGAACAATATCCCTCACTTCTTCCCAACACAAGAATCAATAAAAATTATTTAACTATTTAATTAACTAACTATTGGTAATTAATTATTATTAGTTATTTTTAAATCTCGAACAAGGGAAAGAAATTGAATTTGACTGAAGTGGTGGTATAAGCTGAATAAGTTCCCTTTATAGGTCGTCGTCTGAGTCTTAGTGAATACAACATGAAAAATAGGACGAGACTATAGAAACAATAGATAACTATACAATTTTATATTTTCATAGGCTCTCCGCTAGAAGAGTGGTTAACCTGTTGGCTTGAGTGCCTGAGAAGTCTTGAGCCATGATTTCGTGCGAGTTTCCCCTTTTTAAATTAAAAAAAAAATAAATTTATAAATGCTTTTTTATTGTTAGTCTATATTTATTAGGGGCAGTAAGGTCTGAAAGGGAAACTTTAATAGATCTATTACAAATTTAATTACATGACTGATCCAAACTAATTGATACAACTGTACTTAATATAAGCTTTGTTTTTAAAAAGTAACTTTAAAAATATATGTTCCTGTTTTTTTTACTATATAATATATATAGATCTACATACATTGGGGGAAAAGCATTTTCCTTCTACTCCAGTTACCATTTTGTGAGCAGGGATAATGTAGGGCTACATAGGAGAAGTAATGGTAAACAAATGAAGAGTGATGGTAAACAAATTTAATCTTAAAAAGACCCTTAGCTTTCTGAGATAAGGACCCGTTATAAGTCCAGATATTATCTGTCAGTGCTAAATATTTTTTGAAAGCCCTAAACTATAACTTTTCTTGACAATAGGTAGAAATCCGACCGTGCAAATGAGGCGTAAGGTTTCATTTATATGAGGGACACGCCTATAGAAATACAGCTATATATTTATATTGATGCATTTATTAAACGCACGACATTAATATGCATTCTGCCGTTAACGGTTCATAGATTGTATTTTATATGATGTTTTTAGATGTCAGGTTCATAAAACTTGGTTTAAAGAGCCTGCATTCGGTCGTTATAAAACATCGTGTGCATTCTGTCGCGGGCGATGGGGAGAATAGTGGCTGGTAAAAGATTACCTTATAATCTTTTTACAGAGCTTATATCAACTCACTCTGTCTGTCTGGCATGGGCGTAGCCAGGATTTTTTTCGGGAGGGGGGATTTTTTTCTCCCCGCCCCGCCCCCCCCCGAAAATTATATATATATATATATGTTTGTATGGACGGATGTGTGTGTGTGTGTGTGTGTACATAATTAATCTGACCCTTCATTCTTTTGGAAGACGTTTATTGTGCCCTTGAATAGGTTCTTCCTAGAGTTAGTGAAAAAATTGTAGAATTCTCGCCTTTGCCAGCAAGGGGTCTGGGGGGGGGGGGGGAGCCGCGAGAGCTCCCCCAGCGCCGGGCGTAACCCCGCCTCCAAGCACTATTTCTGATATTGAAAGTCAAATAAATGCATATTCTGAGGTACCTACAGTGCATTATTTTGCTATTAAAAAGTTTTATTTCAAAAACATAATGTGCTATTCTTACTGACTTAGACCCTCGGCGCATTTGCTGGCAAGCTGTTTCCACAAAAATCTGTCACTAGCAATGTCTAAAGCCTCTTCCCATCTGCTCTGAGGACCTCCATGAAAGTGTGGCGCCAAGTTGTACTAGGATGTCATCGCAACACTTATTATGCGTAATTCATTTTGTCTGAGAACATGTCCCGCAAACCTCATGCGACGCTCTGTCACAACCTTACTAAGTGGTCGACTCCCACTTCGGCATAGGATTTCCTTTAGACCCAATCTCTATAACTGACTCCTAAAATCCGTCTTAGCCATCTTTGTAGAGACACATTTAGTGCTTTTCAATTTCATTGCACTTTATTAATGGAGCCCAGCCACTGGTAGACATTTGTAACTTCTCTTGACTACGATCTTGGAATTAGGTGACTATTTTGCTTAAGATGTTAAATCAAAAAGGGATGTTTTATCGTCAAAATCATCTGTTGGGGGGGGGGGGGGGGGGGGGTTAAACTAAAATATATCTGGAGTTGTTTTTTTTTATATTTTATTTTGAAGAGGTATTTTTTTTTTACATCAAACCCCTCTAAAGGAAAATTTAAACTCAAAACACCCAATAGGCTTGGCTACGCTCTTAGCATTTTGATTGCGAAATTTGTTTTTTTTTTTATATTGAAGAGGTATTTTTAGCTTCAAACCAAGCTGAAGAGCGCTTTAAACTCAAAATCCCTTTCGCTACGCTCATAGAATTTTGAGAGTGTAATTTACTTTTTTTATATTGAAGAGGGGTTTATCGTAAATTTTGGAGAGGGGTTTAAAATAAAAATCTTCCTTAGATGTGTTCTTGGAAGTTGCGAATTGTCGTTTGTATTTTTTTTTGTTTTATAGAAGAGGGGATTTAAATGCAAAACCCCCTGGTAGAGGGTTTCAAACTCAAAACCCCCTGGTAGGGAGTTTTAAACTTAAACCCCTGGTAGGGGTTTTCAAACTAAAAAATCTCCTGGTAGGGGGTTTTAAACTCAAAACCCCTGGTAGGGGGTTTTAATCTAAAACCCCCCTGGTATGGGGTTTCAAACTCAAAACCCCTGGTAGGGGGTTTTCAACTCAAAACCTCCTTGGCTGTGCTAGGGAAGTGATGATTTAGTGTTAAAATTTCATCTAAAATAAACAAAATTACAAAAAGATTAGTCATTAAACTCCGACACCCCCCGCTGCGGGGGGATTTCATTTTAGGGGGGGGGGGTGTTTGAACCCGCCAAGAACCCCAACTGGCTACGCCCATGCTGTCTGGTAACAAGTTTGTACACGTTATTTCTTCCACACTCAATCTCGGAAACTATGCACAATTATTTCTTTTACCTGACAACACAAGAATCAATACAAACATTAACCAACTAGTTCTTTAACTATTGGTAATTAATTATTTTGTTTGGTATCTTGAATGAGGGAAAGAAATCGTACTTGACAGATGTGGTGGTATAAGTTGAATTAGCCCCCTTGAGGACTCAAGCCCTGAGTGAACATTTTTTAATGCATTAAAAAAAAAACGACCATGTAAACATTCACAAAGATACTTCCTTCCTTCTTCCTCCCTTCCCTTTCACAACTGGTTCAGACAAGTGACAGGATCATTGCTCAATGAGAAAGCTAAAAGATAAACAAAAACAAACAATTGGTAAAACTATTTCTATCACACAGATTTATAGGTCTTGGTCAATCGTACATATAATTACATTACTGATCCAAATTAAATGATACAATTACACTTAATATAAGCTTTATTAAAAAAAAAGTATTTTTTTTATCACGTTCCAATTCCCCCCCCCCCCCCCCACACACACACACGTAAAAACTCCTGGTGAAGCAAATGTATAAATGTACTAGTAGTATATAAAGTTCTAATGATAGGCCTATACATCCAGAAGCAGAATGAACGTCTATCTATTTATGTAGCTCCTAAATCATGAATACAGGCGTGAATACCCGCTAACATTTATAGAATGTCTTGAACTTCAGACCAAATTTAATTTTAAAGGTTATTATATTTGAAAAAAAATCAAAACCAGAGTTTTTCCCTGTGTGTCCAATTAGCTAGTAATTTTTTTCCAAAAGATATACATAAACTTTCAATTTTCTAAGAAAATCGTTAGAGCCATTTTGCAAGCTAAAAAGAGGACTTGCATTAAAATACAAGTTGGCCCCTGGATGCTTGAATTGGAGTTGTATTTCTTAGCGGCACTTACTTAGTTTACATATTTGTAGAGATTAACATAAGGATATCAAAGTTTGATTTGTTGATTTTGTGAATGGAGCTTTTAGATCTACGTTGTGTTGCTTGATATTATTTAATGAATGAGCTTAAACTCGACTAGAACTTCTTTCCTTATCTAGCAGGTTTTATCCTTCTATCTGTATTGCTTCTGAATGTACTCCAACTAAACACATTATCGATTCAAGTAAGACATATTAAGACACGTTTATGAATGTTTTATAAGATTCGGGTGTTCCATCAGAAACGTGGTATTACGGCCTAGCCGATACTCCAAGGAAGGCAGTGGATTGAAGAGGATAGGATTCGAACTCAGGACGATAGTGATGACAGACCGTTGCCCATATCACAAGCTATCCAGTCAAGTTTTCTTAAAAACGAGGCTATGTCGTATTCTACAATGAATACAGCTTAAAGCAAATTGTTTTTTCACTCTCCAACAATAAGCAGTGCTCAATGGACAGATGTTATAGAAGGCCTAAACACTGACATGTAGCGTAACTGACATGTAGCGTAACAACCTGTCGGCAGTTGAGACCAATATGTCACAGGTCTACTCAGGTATTTTAAATTTCCATGTATTCTTTAAAATTAGCAAAACGTGTCACGTGGCATAATATGATATGGCGTGATATGAGAAGTGTAGCCACCCGTGACCTGTTTGTCGATTGGGCAAGACAACACTTCCTTGATACGAACGACTCTCTGTTGTAAACCACACCAATTCCCACCAAATCCTACATTCAGCAGATGTTAGCGTCTGGCGTAATACAAACAACGTTAATTAAAACAAACTTTGAGTTGTTGAGAAAGAATAAAAGAATACTAGTAGGCCTGCATTATGTTTACTGAATTTCCATCATTTGGGGGCCCGGGGTTGGGCTTGACCTCTTTGAGGACCCCTGCATCTAGCGTAATATTTAATATAAAACCCCCCCACTCATTTGGGAACCCCTGGGGGATTTTCAAATTCTTCCCCCTCCTCCCCCCACCCTATCTACGCCACTGCTCAATGAATATTCATCTTCTTCAGTTGATTCAAGCGCCTTTAGGGCCTATTGAAAACTTTCATACTTTGCGGAAAATTATAAATAGCTAGCTTTTTGGTACATCTGGTACACAAAATAAAGGAAGTTTTTAAAAACTAAATGATCATTTCTGTGTACCTTTTCAGCAAAAAAAAAGTCAAGTTCCCCCTTTCAGACCTTGCGATCTATAGTGCAGATGATGTAAAGGTCATCTGTTTCTGTGGCCCACAGTGGCCAGAATAACGACCAACTGCCTTTACTTTTGTCCAACTAATGTCAGGTACCCATTAAAACTGGGTGGAATTAGAGGCGCCGTAAAGATCCTACAAATTCAAAATCCTAGTCTTCAACGAGATTCGAACTCAGGACCCCGTTTTGAAAGCCAAGCACTTTATCACTCAGCCACCGCACTAAAGCACAGTGAATAACTAACTTCCAGATTTTTCTATAGTCCCTTTTTATAAGCTGTGATCTAAGAATCTAAATATACAGTGAGAAATATCTAGGTTCTGGTTAATGCGAAGTTTATTTTTAGCCCACTTGTTTGTTTCTTTAAAGCAATCCCTAGATTTATCCCAAGCTTTTGGTAATTTAGAGAACAACATTTGTAACAAAAACAACATCTGAACTATTTGCTATGTTTTATCATACAACCTAACTGTAAATACGTTTAGGTCAATTTAACACATTAGGGTTAATAAAGCTTCATGTAAGCTAGCACATGAGAAAAATGTGAACAGAACAACAGCAAAGATCTATGTCTCAAGCTTCACACTTTGTTATTACGTAGATCTAAAGGAATCTGCTTCATCAAGACTGTTAGCTGAACTCGTTCTAAAATAGAGTTGTGGAATTTGTGTAATTTTGTGACTAATAAAGTATATGTGAGATCTTCAACATAGAAGTTACGTTGGTTTTTCCTCAATACTAGAATTCCCGGACTACAATTGCATATGGAGTTATTATATTTAACTCTTGGAAATACCAAAACGTATCGGTAATCATGAAGATGAGCATAAAAAATTAATGATTTACCGAAAATTCAAATTAAAAAAAAAATACAATTAATAAATGTAAATAGTGTTTTTAAAAGATTTTCTTGTAAAAAAGAGAACTTTTATATTTATATGACATCAACAAAAAGCATTAGCGACGTCAAAGTTGCTCAGCACGCTGCCATTTTGTTTACAATGATGTCACAGAGGTGTTGCCAAGTTAGTATTCTGAGATTTTCTTTTTGTTACACTTGCTTAAACCGGTGATGCACGCTTGATTGTAGGTATAAATTATATAATTAACTATATAAACTCCTTTTTTCCAATAATTATATTAATAAAGTTGCAATAACACAAATAGATGCTGAACTTGTTTTTTTTTGTGTTGATTTGCTTTTTTTTGTTAAGTCTATATAGCCTAGATCTAAATATAAGATCAATATTATGTTTTGTTCTGTTGTATTTGAGTCACTGGTAAAATAGTAATCATGTGGCAGTTTCTAATATTTAGGTGATTTTGGCCAATATAGAGCGTGACAGGATGACATTGTGACCCGCTTCTATTGAACCACGGATAAAAGAATCGGCAAGGCTATAAGCCATTTAAGAAGAAAGTCAAGCTGTAGCAGCCGTGTAAAAAAAAAACAACGTAGAAGGAAATCTAAGTCTAGTAACTAAGTAGGCTAGTAGTCGGTCGACCTGAGAGAAGATTTTGGAAAAGTAGCGATGTAAAGAGAAGTGATTACGTCACAGTAGAAAACACGTGAGAATTTAAGCAATTATAAAAGTCTGTATGAAGTAATTGACTAGTTTTATGTGTTGAAATTGATGTGCTCGTCTTTAATAGTAGTTAAGTATCTGGGCAACAAGCTGCTAAGAACATGTAGATTTAATTTCACATCAAGACATATTTCATTGTATATTTCATAGACAAGATATTTCGGGTGTTCATGGGCGCCCGCAGGATTTTTTTGCAGGAGGATGCAAGCTACCACATATGGCTCAAAGTCGTAGCTTCAATTTTTTCCCCCGAGCATATTAAAGAAAAGAACTGGTGTCCCCTCGCCCCCCCCCCCCCCCCCCCCACCTATACGATATTAATTTCACTGTAAAAGCATGACCCGTAGGACGTATTCATCTTCTTTTTTGAAGTAACGTCTGTATGATATAAGATAAGTAGATAAATAGGCTTACTTGTTTCATGCTTTTGCTTCGTTTTAGGATGTAAACAAAACAGGTTGAACTGAGCATTAGCATTGCTTGAAAAGAGAGACGTTAACGAAGAAACTAACGAATCCAGATACGGACTGTAATAATCCCAAATTCCAAACAAATGTTTTTTGCTTGGTGTGTCTGTCGACTACAAATTATCGGCAGCACTAATTCATTGCCTAGTTTGTCTGCCAATAGTCTCGCCTTTCTCAAGATGCCATCCTTGAAGTGTTCCTAACCATGGTCAGTTTGGTTTTTGTTTATGTAATTAATGTGACTGCTGGTGTGCTTTTGAGCGGCCACTTATGCTAAGATGGACAGACTGCAACGTACAACACGGAAACTGGTTCAAGAACAGATGAATAATTGATTACAATTAAAACACACATCAGAAGCACACGAGAAGTACACATAAAGCAGTTTGTCTGGTTTCACTTATAGTAGGCCTTACTATTTTAAAATGCACCAAACATGTTGTTTTGTTTGTTCGTAAAATGTTTTACATGTTTCGGATGTTCCTTCAGAGTTGAAGATAATTACTTCCTAGTCCAAACCTCTCGCAGGACGGCGGGGGATGGGAGAGTGCAGGATTTAAACCCTTGACCATCGATAAATCTGAACGACAATCCAGCGCGCAAACCAGGCAGCCATCCAACTCAAAGATCTTCTCAAATTGACAGCTGAGTAGAATTTTTCCTCCAAGACAAAAAGAAAATAACATTTTATCATATTCTAGGCCTTTACTAAATATAATGATATCTATAATTATGTGCAAAGGAAAAAAAAATCGTCACGACTACGTGCTATAGAATTTTGAATTGCAAACCCATAATAAAGCGTACATGAACTACAGACTAGCTTATTGTAGTTTATTACAATTAAATAGCTTATCCTCAAACTTTATTTCAGGGAAATCACTATATGCTAAGTTGCTTCGTATCAGAAGTTTATTGATTTGATGGTGTAAAAAACATGACAACTCTCTCACGCGCTTAAAGATTGCACGAAACAGGAAAGGCTCAAAATTAACTATCAAACAATTTACGGCCCAGACACCAGAACATAACATCTGGCATAGATTTCTGTCACATACTCGTTTGAGATTCAATGTGACATGAAGTGAGTTAATAGTCATTTGACTATCTCGTGCCTTATTTACGAAGAAATAATTGGTCTGTATTTGACTACGGGGTGAAAACCTCAGTTACCTTTTGGACTCCTGAGAGTAAAAGAGATGTATGTTTGTATTGTGTAAGACAGTGAAGCCCAAAATACGACCCGCGGGCCAGATCCGGCCCGCGAATAGGTTCCATCCGGCCCGCCGAAATGTCGGCACAAAGTGTAGAAAATCCGCTACTTCCCCCCTCCTAAAGAAAAGGTTGAAAAATGTTTCTTCACATACGTTAGGGCCCTCAATTTTTCTCCGATTGATTGGTACCATGACCTTTAACATCTGTGCGTTTATGAAATTGGACTCCCCCAGAAAAAAGTGAAAAGACCTTTACTTGTTGATAGAACATGATGATAAGCTAATATATTTGAGTTGTAAATAAAGTGTGGTTGTTTAAAAAAAAAAGAAACGCACATAAACGGCATTATAAAACAAATTTGACGTCTTTCGAATAAACAAAGTCTAGAGATTCGAAGATTAATGTTAATATTTACCAAAAAAATACAAGAAAATGAGTCGTTGGTAAAGCTAGCTACACTGTTGCTCATATTTTTAGTCGAGAAATGATGCTGTTTTCTGACGCATGGAAAAAAAAAAGATACTATTATCACATTAGTGAATGTAAGTGCTAGATCCCCGGGTTTCTAATCAAATAGTTTCAGGTCAGTTTCTTTCGTTTTTGTACCTTTCCTTTATCTGGCCCGCGACACCAGTGTCGGAAATTAAAATGGCCCGCAGGTCGATTTATGTTGGGCATCACTGGTGTAAGAGATACGAGATGTAATATAAATGGGTTCTAAGGGATGTATTTCCATGGCTGGAGTTGCCAAGTTATCATGCACTATTTTATTATGATTACTAAACGTTTTGTCTGTTGAGACGATGCTTGCTTCTAAATATATGTGTTGTGGTCAAATTACTCAGTGAACATAGTGGCACTATGCAACAACAAAATTGATCAGGATAAAGTTATTTAATGTTTGCACAAAGAACATTCTAACAAGGCCAGAAGAGGCCCTAATGCTATACAAATAAACATTCGCGTTATCAGCATATGTCAAAGATGAGACAGTTTCGAAACAGCTTATGGACCTGAAAGAAAAAAAAGGGAACATTATTGAACTCCAACCCCCCCCCCCCGGCTACGCCTATGCCCAGTAGCGGCCTTAGGGGGTGGCAAGTGGGACAACCTCCCCAGGTCCCGCGATTGGAGATTCCCTTGACACTGTCAGCTTCGAAAACCAGAACAGTTCTCATATATACTCAATATCTTTGGAAATCTTTCCAGGCATCTTTATAATACCAAATACTATTTCTATGTAAGCTCTTAACATGACATAAACTTCAGCAGCACGAGGTTTCTGTACATCCCGTTAAGTGTGTGACTTTGTGGTTGGATTTAGCTCTGAGAATGTCAAATTGTAGCACAACGAATAACGTGATGCAAAAAAAGTTAGAAAAGTAAAACTGCTGTAGCGCGCGGTCTTAACAAAAATTCTAGCGATTGTACAGTACCTTTAAGAATACAACACCGCATATCATGGGAGAACAGAGAAACAAACGAACAACGGTTATAGCCGAAGTCGACCCAACCATGCAAATACATCTTCGAAGAATTAAGAACGCCGAGGCTCACGGCCATTACATCGGGCATTGGATTCAAAACGAGCATATGAACATTGTGGCATCAGAAGTAAAAGGGAACATTACTGATAAAATCAAACTTGCAAAATATTTTCCCGTCATTCTTGACGACACACCTGATGTTAGCCACAAAGAGCTGATGTCCTTTATATTGAGTCTTTTGGACGTATCCTAATGTTGACAACTTAACAGGAAAGGGTTAGTCATGGCGCTTCTTGCTGCGCTGGTGAACGTTGGTCAGGACATCGCCGATTGTCGTGTCCACAAAGTACATTATGTAATGTAGTCAAACGGCCAATAGTACAGTACATATGTAAGGTACTATGTTTTTGTAGCAAAAAATAAGACCTACAGCTTTAGAGGCAGACGAGACCATAGCGCGATCTGATGTGGTATGGATATATATAGCCTACACTTACGGCTTAGGGCCCAGCGCACTGCTAAGGCCGCCTCTGCCCATGTCTCCTTCAGTGAAGTCCAGTAAGGCGTCGGCGCCATTATCCCGTTGATGGTTAGAAAAAGGCTTTTATCCAACCACCAGGCCTGGACATGGGGCTCTTCACCTGTCCTGTCTGAGGCCTCCAGAGTGTCGAATTCCGACAGCCATCAACAAATACATGACAGGACAATTACAGTAGGCCAACACATGCAAGTATCTTTTTTCCATAAATTGTGAGAAGTCACATTCCAGGAGCTTCTTGTAAACCAGAAGAGCACGGAAAATCTGTTATAAGTTATAAAATGGTTTCGTTTTAATAATTTACACCTAGGATTATAGTGGGTTCTATGACAGTGCGTGGCTCACTGCGGCCGCATATGTTGCAGTGACTAAGGCAGGCTCTGAAAAATATCGGCGTATGCTACTCACTGTATAATAATTATCTTTTTATTTACATAAATGAATTACCCTTTTTAACATCGTTTACCGTACTTTCAAAATACAGCAAGAGAAATAAATAAATAGAAATTGCTATATGACAAGCGTGAGAGACATAAAACGCTTGGGCTTGTGATAGCTACATATAAAGAGGCTCGAGGTTCTCAACATCGGACTCAATCAGAGTTGTGCTTACTGAGCAACTAAAAGCATTACTGAAAACATTTCCCCTGGATACCTTCCCCGCCCCTAGTGATCCTGAAAACAGATTGGACCATAGCTATAAGCATGAAAAATGCTCTTTATGAAAATAAAAACTATTTAAAATAATATGGAATCTGGTCTAGCAATTCATAAAAGCTATTTTAAAAAAATCTCAATCCAGATCTTGTCCTATAAAATACAGACGTAGGTAATTCACACACAAAAAAAGTATTTACTCAGAGATTGTAATAATTCATAATTCAGTGACAATGAAAAGTAACATCTATTTAGCACACACACTAAAATTGATTGCAATAAATCTTAAAAAAAAAAAGAACTATTTTATTGTGGTCTAAATTATTTTGTCTAACATTAATACATCTGTACCTAATGGGTGTTTCTCATTTTAGTTGGCAGCACTTAATGATGCCAAAATTATTTTTGATAAACAGATCTGGATTTGTTTTTGGCCGGGAAGAGACAAGGAATGTCGCGAAAAATAATTTTTGACGCTCACATTTATGATTACCAACGTATCCACCACGCAACTTTTTTTTAACAGAAGAAAAAAACTATAAGATCTTCTACTGGTTTAGACGCTATTCTTTATGTTTTAAATTATCTTCAAATGTCATGGGTAAAAGAAATAATAATGTTAATTTTATTCTTTTCGAAAAAAAAGATGACATTTGAAAAAGGGCATCCACGTTGAAAGATGTAGCTGAAAATGTCATCATCGCTAATAAAAACATCTATGGAAATATATTTCAAAAATATTGATTGGAAGCATTTAATGATGCATAACCCATTCCCCAACGGGTCAAAGACCGCCCAAAAGTGATTGAACAAGAGCGGAGTGAACATGGTTATAGCATGAGAGTAAAAAGAAAAGATACGCTGTAGATAGTTGTCCTCCTTCTGTTGTGGAAGGACTAGGTTCACCTCACAGACATGAGATCAACGCCTGGCCAGTAGAGCCATGGTCGGGAACGTTGTTGTCCACGAAGTAGTAGGCTATATTGCTATAATAATAATAATATAAATAATAATAATAACAATAAGGCTTGTTTTCGAGCCCGAAGAGGAATGCAGTATATTGATGTACAAAACAAGCAAATTATACAACAATTAAAAAAAACAACAACAAAGGTTATCAAAGGGAAAGAACGCCTCAATTACAACTATATCTATCAATAATTTAGAAATTATTTTCCTTATTCAATATCGAAGAAAATTTTTTTTACATGTTTTTTTTTAAGTACCCGGTACAATAAATAATTTTTAAAAGTTTCAACTTGATCCGAGAATGGATGTGGCAGAAATAACGTGTTCAATTATCTAAGAGGGTGAAACCCTACATATTTAGCCGTATCTTGAATGCTGAAGATAATAAATTTTATAAAATAAAATAATTAAATACCATTAAATAATTGACAAATTGGTAATTTGTTTTATTGATTCATGTCTATCTATGCCAATAAATAATTGTGCGAAGTTTCAACTTCATCCGAGAATAAGTGTGGGAGAAATAACTTGTACCAGACAGAGTGAGTGAGTTAATATAAGCTTCATCAATACACAATGTTTAATATTTGTATTCGTGTGGCTCATTCAAATAATTTACATGTGTAATACGTTTACATTTACTTGATTTGCATTTCATTCGGACAAGTTCAGCAGACGTCTTGTGGTTAGATTTAGAGACAAAAACAACAACACCAAACAAAACAAAAAAAAACACACACACACATACAAAAGATTACTTTCAGGATCAATAATTACTTGGCTTCAATACGGACCAACAAAATGAGTTAGTTTGGCTTCACTACAGACAAACAAAATGGGTTGATTTGGCTTCACTGGAAACATGAAATGAGTTAATTTGTAAGCTCTACCTAGAGTCACATGTTTTATTTCATAAATAAATAAATTCTGGCTTTTCTATAGCGCTACTTTCATGCTTATAGCATGCTCAGAGCGCTTTGGTCCAATCTCATACCATGACGTTTAGATCTATGTACTATATCAGAACTCAGAAAGTGAATCATAGGCGTAACCGGTGGAGAGACGGGTTCCCGGAAATACTTTACACTCCATTAATAAAGTAAATCTATGAGAATTGAACCTAAAACCTGAAAAACTTCTGCACAAAACAGGAACCGAATTCCACAAGCGTAGAAAGTAGGTTGAGGTTCAAACCTACCCCTAAAACAAAATATTGAACTCACTGATCTGTTTTCTTTCCAGTTGGTGTGCTCCATAAAGTGCAGTGAATAGCAGATTTGATTTTTGACCTGAACCTTTTTTTGTTAGAAGAATAGCAGGATATTGCTCCGATGTATTTTTGCTCAGAATACAGAGAAAAAAACAAGCTTGGAGTCGGGGTCCAGAAAGAATCTACTCTAAGTATATATATACTTATATATATATATATATACAGTGGAACCTCGAGATACGAGTTTAATTCATTCCAGACCCATCTCGTAGGTCCATCTGCTCGTATTTCGAACGAATTAATTGGCTCTAAGCCTATATAAAGTCCCAAATTTACCTAAATGCTGAAAAAGACATATTATGAATGAATAAATGTACATGAAACACTTAGGCCTATACATAAACAATAAAATAAACAATGAAATGAGAAATGCAGAAAAGATATCAATCAAATGTTTGACTTGCAAAAATAAAAGAGTGATCTTTCCTTTACTTCTTGTCCAAACTATTGAACCACGAAGAGAACTATATACATAGATAATGAAATGAGAAATGCAGAAAAGATATCAATCAAATGTATGTAAAGCAATGGTATATGTACAGACTATTATCTGGGTGGCTGACGACTGCAACTGAGTGCGGGTGAGGAGGAGGGAGCGAGGGGGAGGGAGAACGACTGCCCAGAACTAAGGCTACGCAAACAAAACTTTAGTAACAGCATCAACAAAACAACACCTCAGTAACAGCATCAACAAAACAACACCTCAGTAACAGCATCAACAAAACAACATTTCAGTAACAGCATCAAGAAAACAACACCTCAGTTACAGCATCAACAAAACAACACTTCAGTAATAGCACCAACAAAACAACACTTCAGTAACAGCATCAACAAAACAACACCTCAGTGACAGCACCAACAAAACAACACTTTAGCAACAGCATCAACAAAACAACACTTCAGTAACAGCATCAACAAAACAACACTTCAGTAACAGCATCAACAAAACAACACCTAAGTAACAGCATCAACAAAACAACACTTCAGTAACAGCATCAACAAAACACACTTCAGTAACAGCATCAACAAAACAACACTTCAGTAACAGCATCAACAAAACAAAACTTCAGTAACAGCATTAACAAAACAACACTTCAGTAACAGCATCAACAAAACAACAATTCAGTAACAGCATCAACAAAACAACACTTCAGTAACAGCATCAACAAAACAACACTTCAGTAACAGCATCAACAAAACAACACTTCAGTAACAGCATCAACAAAACAACACTTCAGTATCAGCATCAACAAAACAACACCTCAGTAACAGCATCAACAAAACAACACCTCAGTAACAGCACCAACAAAACAACACTTCAGCAACAGCATCAACAAAACAACACTTCAGTAACAGCATCAACAAAACAACACTTCAGTAACAGCATCAACAAAACAACACTTCAGCAACAGCATCAACAAAACAACACTTCAGTAACAGCATCAACAAAACAACACTTCAGTAACAGCATCAACAAAACAACACTTCAGTAACAGCATCAACAAAACAACACTTCAGTATCAGCATCAACAAAACAACACCTCAGTAACAGCATCAACAAAACAACACCTCAGTTACAGCACCAATAAAACAACACTTTAGTAACAGCATCAACAAAACAACACTTTCGTAACAGCATAAACAAAACAACACCTCAGAAACAGCATCAACAAAAAAACCCTTCAGTAACAGCATCAACAAAACAACACTTCAGTAACAGCATCAACAAAACAACACCTCAGTAACAGCATCAACAAAACAACACTTCAGTAACAGCATCAACAAAACAACACTTCAGTAACAGCATCAACAAAACAACACTTCAGTAACAGCATCAACAAAACAACACTTCAGTAACAGCATCAACAAAACAACACTTGTATAGTTGAATGACTAGAATTTTCTTAAACTTTCTTAAATGTTAATTTGTTAAACTTAAAACTATTATTAGCTCTACGTACGTAAGTTAGCAGTAATCATCGGTTCTTGTCTTTTTTTGGCTGCACTTTCATCACTTTTACTTGGCGCAATTTTTTTTTCCCACGCGGTTGCTGGTTTAACGGATTTTATCTGGTCCTTTCTTTTCAAGATGGTCCAAATAGCATCATATTCTTCCAATCACTTGACTTTGCACTTACGTTAGTTTTCTTGGGACCCATGATGCACAAGAATAATTTTTTTTGATTCCAATCACTAAATTCGCTAGTTACATCACTCACACTACCGAGACGAGCTTTTGTTAAACGATGTGATACGTGCTAGTGGTCGAGATCATGGTGTACCCACACTCTGCTGTATTTGTCCACGTAGTAGCTGAGGCAACTTCTCCCCATTTTCCATCGCTGGCAATTGTGGTTCCCATTCCGAGTGAGAACGGAAAGATCCGATTTCGAACGATTATCGTCGATAGGATTTTAGATTTTAGTTTTTAAGCTCGACTCGTAACTCGAATGGTCGCTCGTAAAACGAACAGAAATTTCGCTTTCGACGCTGCTCGTATCTTGAATTACTCGTATGTAGAGTAGCTCGTATCTTGAATTACTCGTATGTAGAGTAGCTCGTATCTCGAATTGCTCGTATGTAGAGTAGCTCGTATCTTGAATTACTCCTTAGTAGAGTAGCTCGTATCTTGAATTACTTGTATGTAGAGTAGCTCGTATCTCAAGGTCAGTAGCGGCCTTAGGGGGTGGCAAGTGGGGCAACCGCCCCAGGCCCCGCGATTGGAGATTTTATTGTCACTAACTTCGAAAACCAAATCAGTTCTCATAAACTAGGACTTGTTATTATTTTCCCGTTACCTTTTAAGCTCTTAACATTAAATATACTGTTAACTTAGTCTGCGATGAAATAAAAAAGGATTCCTTATTTGGTACTGTAACCTAGCCTGTATTGAACCAGTTGATGTGCTTGTACAACTTGTTCGGCCAATCAGCTTCCAGGAAGTTTGGCGATGACGTATTAAGTTGTTTTTTTTCCCAATAGGCTACTGTGCATAGACATCGTGCGGCCTTGGGAAAAACCGTGTCACCATGTTAAAGAATAAAAAAAAAAACGCATGATACAGCCCTTCCGCAAAAGGGCCCAGCACATGACGCCTGCCTAGGGCTCCGCGCACTGCTAAGGCGCCCCTGATCAAGGTTCCACTGTATATGTAGTGGAGTGGATACCTTTTCAGGAAACATCGGCCACCCCAATATACACATGACCCTTCCCCCTAGATGGCACCTTGTGTCCGCGCATAAAAAGGCAGACAACGTGGGCAGTCCATTCTACGGCATCTCTTGTAAATGTAGTGTCCGTATGTTACTGGACCTACGTCGTCTCCACTCCCTGTTTGTGCCTGGTTCTACACCATGTGTTGACGTATGGCTGCAGGTCATCACATTTTACTTATTTATATTAGATTGTAATTTTATTTAATATTCTATATAGAATGTTCACTGTCCATCTTGTAAATGTATTTTTACATCAAGTGTTTAGATACTGGCTTTTAAGAAACAGTATATTTGTGAGTGTATAGATTTGTTATATTTAATTATAGTTTTTGTAAGTAAAGGAAAGAGCGAACTCTTCAAACAATGTATATATATATCTGTGGCATTTTACGTCTCGAGAGACGATGTTTTCACTTTGCAACTTCTTGTGTGACTAAAGAGGCCAATCCTTGATACACAGCTGCGATCGCAGGTTGGGCATATATAATCACCAGGCGCTGTTGCATTTTCACCCTTCTTTCTGTTTCTGTTGTGTATGACATCTGCAATCTTTGACCCTTCCTTTATGCTCTCTCTCCATGAGGATCTGTCCAGTACCACCTCTTCCCAGTTGCCAGTGTCGATTTTGAAGAGCTTCATGTCGCGTTTGCATACATCCGTATAACGTAAAAGTGGGCGACCAGCGGCTCTGCTGCCTTCTATTAGATCGCCATACAGGATGTCCTGTGGAAGTCAACCTACTGGCATTCTACGAACGTGGCCAAGCCAGCCAAGGCGTCTGCTGCTGATAACAGAGCGGATGTCCTGGCACCCTGCTCTTTGTAGCACTTCCTCATTTGTTTATCTTATCTTGCCACCTTATTTTAAAGATCCGCCTTAAGCATCGGAGGTGGAAAACATTCAGCTTTTTTCCCTGCCATGAGTAGGTTGACCATGTTTCACTTCCGTACAGCAAGGTGCTCAACACACAGGTCCGGTAGACTAGGGCTTTAGTACTGCTAGTCAGCAATATGTTGTCCCAGACTCTTTTCTGCAGTGACATGGTGGCCATTGCCTTGGCTATCCTGTTGTTTATGTCTTTATCCAGTAGAGTGTTGTTGGATACGATGGTGCCAAGGTAACAAAAGTGATCAACAATTTCTAGTGGTTGGCCATTAATGCTTACTTGAGGTGCAGTGTTTGTGTTTTGGACAAGTATCTTAGTCTTGCTTTGACTGATGTTTAAGCCGAACTTCTGGCAAGCAGCAGATAGTTTGTCAACCAGGCACTGTAGCTGAATATCAGAATCAGCCACAATAGCTGCATCATCAGCATACAGGAGTTCCCTGACGAGTAGCTTCCTAACCTTGGTTTTTGCCCGCTGCCTTGATACATTAAATAGTTTTCCAGAGGATCTTGTATGGAGAAACACACCTTTGTTCAAATCGTTGTACGCATAATGCAGTAGACAGGAGAAGAATATGCCAAACAGAGTAGGTGCGAGCACACATCCCTGCTTGACACCACTGCAAACCTCAAAAGGTGCTGATTGGGCTCCATTGAATTTGACAGTACATTTAGTTTCCTCCTGAAAACACTCAATGAACTTCAGTAGTTTGGGAAGGCAGCCTATTTTCCTTAGGAGTTTGAAAAGGCCACTTCTGCTGACCATGTCAAAAGCTTTAGTTAGATCAACAAAAACGATGTAAAGGGGTCTGTCTCTCTCTCTGAATTTCTCCTGCAGTAGTCGTAGAGAAGATATCATGTCTATAGTGGATCTACCACTCCTGAATCCACACTGAGACTCTGGGTAGACTCTAGAAGCTATCACTTGCAGCCTGGATAGTGCCATTCTAGCAAAGATCTTGCCCACTATACTGAGGAGAGAGATACCCCTGTAATTGTTGCAGACACTCCGATCCCCTTTGTTCTTGTATATTGTGACTATAGTTGCGTCACGTTTCCCAACAACGGCAGAGGAGAATATAGAGTTCAGGGAGCAGGAGTAATTCGTTGACTTTCACTACTTCCACTGGGATACCATCACTCCCAGGATATTTTCTATTTTTATGCGGTTAATTGCTTTTTGATGTCACTAAGGCTCGGAAGCTCATCTAGGCATTCCAGTACTGGAAGATCTGGTAGAGAAGCCAGGGCGGCATCGTCTACTGTATTCTGTGTGGCATAGACTTCGAGGTAGTGTTCTGTCCATCGTTCTAGCTGCTTGGTTTGATCTGTAATTTTTTCTCCTGAGTTGGATAGAAGGGGGGCAGGCTTAGACATTGTTGGACCCAGGGCCGCTTAAATGCTATCAAATAGAGCTTTGCTATTTCCTGAGTGGAGACTGTCTTGGATTCTGTTGCAGGTATCCCTCCAAAAGTTGTTAGCACATTTTGTAGCCATTTGTTTCGCCTCTTTATTAGCAATTTTGAAGGCCTCCAAAGATCTTGGACTTGGTTTTGTCTTGTGAGCGAGGTGTGCAGACCGTTTCTTCTCGATGCAAGGTTCCATATGTGCTAGATTCGCCTCAAACAAGTCTACATTTTTGTGTTTTTGAGGCCCTACGGCGGTGATTGCCGAACTGTAGATTACATCTCTTAATTTCTCCCATCTGATGGAGATGTCTTCTTCATCACTTAACGAGGGGTTTGAACTGTTCAGGAGCTCACCAAAGAGTGCACACTTCTCTGGGTCACCTACACGATTCGCCTAGTTCTGTGTTGAGTGGAGGTATAAGCCGTCTTGAGAAGTAGTTTGATTTTGCTTAGCACTAGTGAATGGTCTGAGTTGCAGTCCGCACTATGGTATGAACGGGTGTGGATGACAATTTACAGATCCATCCTTCGGGTGATGCAGAGGTCAAGCTGGTGCCACCTTTTTGAGCGTGGGTGCTGCCAAGAGACTTTATGGCGTTCCTTGCCAGAGAAGAATGTATTTGTTACACACAGTTCATGAGAGCTACAGAACTCGAGAGGCCTTTGGCCATTGTCATTGATTTTGCCAACACCATGAGGTCCCAAGCATTGTGGCCATGCATCATTTCCATCACCAACACGGGCATTAAAGTCTCCATTTATATAGAGGTGCTCGGATTTTGGAATACTTTTAATTACGTCCTCTAGAGCTTGATAGAATCTGTCTTTGTCTTCTTCCGGTGCAGCAAGGGTTGGTGAGTAAGCACAGATTATATTAACTTTGCATTGCGGTGATGCAAATTTCATGTGTGCTACTCTTTCATTGCCAATGGGAAACATCGCGATGCAGGGGACGAGACTGTTTCTTATTGCGAAGCCGACGCCATGTATTCTAGGGCTTTGTTCTGGTTTTCCTTGCCAGTAGAATGTATAGTTGCTTTCTGTAAGAGATCCACTGTCTGCCAGTCTGGTTTCTTGCAGGCAGGCCACATCAATGTTTAGTCTGCTGAGTTCTCTGTCAATGATAGCTGTTTGACGCATGTCGGTGACGAGTTCAGGGTCAGTATTGAAGCCAGGACACATTGTCCGTATGTTATAGCTTGCTAAACGCATTAATGTTGAGGGTTTTCTTTTGATTGTATTTGCAGGTGCGGGTGAGCAGCTTGCTTTTTGATTTTGTCTTAGCACCAAGCCCCCAGTGGTGCGGCAAGCTGTGGCGGGATAGCACTTTATTGTCCGAGGGCTGCTCGGCTTAAGGTAGGCAGTAGCTATCCAGTGAGGCTAAACAGCCCCCCTACCGTCAAGAGTGGTCCTTGGCGTTCCAGCTTACGCCAATCAGCTAGAAACTTATCACCTGTAACTACCACTCTCCGTGTTTTTCCAAAGACATTACTGTCAGAGATGGAGTGACCTCTCCATTGCTGGGGGAAAGCCTGGGCGGTAAATTTGCGAGTGCTGGGCTGCCCACACGTCAGCACACGCCTCTCTTCCATACTGACCGGGTCCAAAGGGATGGCGAGCCATCACAATTTGGGGACAGGTGGCTGCAGGAGTTTGCCAGAGAGCAGTAGTCTTACTACTGTCCCCCCGCATACGGGGCTCCAGGACCGGATTTTCTGTTAGGGTTTACTCCCTTAGCATTAGACCTTACAGGGACACACACACAAGGCAGTGCGGCTATTGACCTATAGCTAGGGGTTTGGTTTGTGGGCAACAGGGCGTGTCCGCACGCCGACGGGCCATGCCTGCCTCACATCTTGGGGCCAAACCTCCTCCGAGACCCTTGCAGTTTAGCCTGAGGCTTTGCAGCCTCAGTTTCCATCTGCCACCACGAGGAGGTACTGCATAGGACTTGCTGTGGAGAGGCTATGTACTGGCAAGAGAGACTTACAAAATTGCTCCCCTTTCACAGATGCTAGCCAGCGGTGGCAACAAGTCAAACTACCACACTAGACGCTTCACACAGTCATTGGACAGACACACACACATATATATATATATATATATATATATATATATATATATATATATATATATGTTAGTGTTATGTAGAACAACTAGTTGATTTATTTTTAGAGAACTATGTTGTCATTTATTTGTATAATGTTTGTTGGTGTTCCATATCTCTCTTGTGTTTGTAAAAGAGATGATTGGTTCACACGATAAGATTTTCTTTTTGTTTTTCGTTAGATCTAGTATTTAGGCCTATTAATTATGTTTAGTTTAGGTTCATTTGTAATTATGTTTTATGTTTGCCTTTGGCAGGTCTTTAATGTATAATAAACAGTTTGGAGTCGTCCTACAAGTTGCCTTCGTCATGTCATTTAGTTTGTTCTGTGCCAAACCCACCATATATATATATATATGCCCTATGTGTGTGTGTGTGTTGGTGCCTGTGTTTATATGTATGTGCAATGAAAAAGCGGGAACTATTCCCCCCCCCCTTTTCCCAAATTATTCCCGTTCATGAAAAACATCCTGACTGCCCCAATGAATGTATTTCTCGTAATACAAACGATAAAATATCAGAAGTCACTTGGTTAAGGCCAGCTCAGGCGCCAGCTTGCTTTAAATGATAAAGAAGAGAGCACCTGGTAGCAGGAAGCATATTTTGTCATTTGTTAAAGAAGTGTGACTTAACCAGAAGATAGAATTCGATTGATTGTAATTAACCGAAAATAACACATTCTGGACCTGTGCCAGCCGGACTGCGGACAACTGGTTACCTTATTCTTTCAACCCTCTGAGAAGTCAACGAGACCAAAAAGAAAGCTAACCCACCTGTAGACTAGCACCAGTTCATTAAAGTAAACAAGGACGCAAATAGCTTCTTTGCGGAAACAGACTAAAAAAAAACTTCAATACAGAAGATAAATTGGCCTGACATATATAGAAATAAAAAAAAACTAGTGTCGATTTGAAGGAATTGATTTATTTAAAAAGGATGAACTTTTTTAAAAAAAAATTAGATGCGTTTTATTTATTGTTGTTCTATTTCAGATTTTCAAACGTGGACACATATTCCATAAATAGCAACCTTTTGGTGCATCATGATTTTAACATTTGACCATCACAAATAAGATTGACGGCATCGATCATAAAAAACCAAATAGACACAACTCTTTTGTTCCTTTGAGCAATTTGTGACTCATTGTTGTAAATTTCACATGTAATGTTCAAGAAAAACTGGGGTATTAAGGTATTTCTTGTGTGCTGTTGTACGAATCTTTGCTCTAATCATGTATTGTTTGTGTAATGCACAATTGTAAAACAATTTTTCTCACGATAATAAAAAATATCATTATTATTAATAAACCATACTAATTTTACAAACAAAGTAAGGTCAATATCCTTAGACTTGTGTTGGATTTTAAAAATTGACAATAATATAATTTACATTTACTCAGATGTGGCAAAATAAGCAGGTCGAAAATGGAACTTGGTCATCACTTGCATTACAGCACTCATCCTTAATCTTCGGTATCGAAGACGTTAACTTATAATCAAGACTTTCTCATTTCTATTATTATTTTTTTCATACACGGTCCATTCACGTGCTGCTTTTCATTAAGACAAGGGCTACAACTGTGTCTTTCAGAAGGGTTGAATTGAGCTGGGACAATCTTGTTTACTTCCCTTGTCAATGAAGTTGACAAACGTTTCATTTTCATTGAGAATTTTAGAATAACCTCGCAAAGTTCTATTGTCAAAATAGTTGGACTTGCTTAGACTTGCTTAGCCGTTCGGCGCATTAGGCGGCAAAGTGTCTCCACAAAGATCTGTCACTGGCAATGTCTGAAGTCTCCTCCTACCTGGTGTCCACTGTTCTGAGGTCCTCCATGAAAGTGTGGCGCCAAGTTTTATGAGGACTCCCTGTTTGCGCTTTCCTAGTATTGGCCTCCATGTCATCGCAACTCAGTTCATTTGTCGGAGAACATGTCCGTAAAAATAGTTTGAAGCAAAAAAATAGGTGCCAGTACTCAGAGGTGAATTGCCTAACTTTTAACTTCTAATAAATTAATATTAAACGTTAAAATGCAAGAAAAGTAATACTTTTTTCCCCAAACTGAAAAAAGTGCCGGTACGCGTACCGGTGCGTACGGTCACAAAAAAATCACTGGTTTGAAATAATGGAGTTCTACTTGCTAGGCACTCAACTTCAATGTTATTTGATGATTTAATCCAAGTCTCAAGTCTTTATTGGTTCTAATGAAATATAGAGACTATTTCAATGTTTTGGACAGGGTTGGTTTGGGCGTTTGTGTGTGTGTGTGTGTTGGGGGTGGTTCTCACAAGTGAGAGTAGGACTGGTTTTCAGATCTATGGATTGACAAGGGATAATGGCAGAGTGCAGTTCACGCACACTTCTCTACAGAAGTTATGTAAAAACATTATTTATATGTCAAACGCTGCATACACACTACTAAAGCAAACAAACGCTTCAGTGTTTATGTTTATCTTTAATACAGTCAGTTACCATAAATGATTATGTATAAAAATAATAAATGGTAGTAAATATTCATAAATAATGTTTGTATGGTCAAAATGGTACTAATATTATGCCTATAATCTGAAGAGACCATGAGATATTTGTATACGAGATCAAACACAAGTTTAGTATATCAATATGTACAGTATGGCACCAATATGCATAGAATGACATCAAGACGTATAGAATGGCCTCATACATACAGAATGACAACATTATGTAGATCTACATTTTTAAAAAAGTCTGAGACTGTCGCATGAATTCGATGTTCGTATAATTAGTCTAGTCAAACATTTCTCTCACACTAGTAATGTCAGCATTTGTCTTGATGTCAATTGCACAATTCTAGTTATTACGCTTTCGCACTCAGACTACTTCGCCTTCACTATTTTACGAATGGCACTTACAGACCACTTCTTCATCATGACATGCACACAAACAGACGTGACATTTCCTGACATGACAAAGACATACAATGAGATCACTGAGTCATTAGTTTCTGTGAAGATCTTGATCGAAGTCGTCCTCCGTGCCGTCTGGTGCAGGAGGTTTTTGTCTCAGGTAGGCGTGCCACCTGGAGATCATATGTCTTGCCTTATTAGTAGCTCTAACCCTAGTTTCATGGGATTCCTACCCTAAACATTTCATTGGCGTACAGCAAATAAAATACGAGAGCATAAAATCGAATCTAGCAGCCATTGATACAGGTATTACCTTTCCATTATACAAGGTGCTTCATAGGGTAATAATCTTGTTGAATTAATTAAACGAAATATTTAGGCTACATATTCAAACTAACAAGTCTATTTATAGAGGACAATATTTACAAATTCAAACTATTAGGCTATGCTAATCTGTCTCATTGTCAGCAGATTCTGCAGATCGTCCGTCTAACGATGTTTAAAGAAATTCATACAATTCAAGCTAATATTTAATGCGTGTCGATTTTTTAGAAAAAAACTTTAGAAAGCCGCAGCCATGGACCCATGATCCACCGATCGCTGAGGGCCTCTAATTTAATATCAACATAGACCGTGTGAATGCGATTTAATTTTTATGGTAAACACTAAAGAGGCACTATTGATCTCATTGGCAGCAATATAACAATCGTAGTTATAAAAACTCATGTCTGCAGATTGCACAGAAGGAAACAAAATATTTTCATGTCAGACATTATTCATCCACATGGTATTAATATCCAAGGCATATTTTTTATCTAAGATTGAGATTTCTTTTATTTTCGCGTTCAGCTTCCTTCGTCCACGTTAGTCTTGCCACCTCTTCTTCATTTCCCGCGCTTTTGAAGCGACGTGCTTTTTTTTTTCTACCATGATAACCAAAAGCAACTTAACTAGATCTCAATTATGAGCAAATTGTATATTGTTTTTATTTCATAGTTTGGTGACTGAGTCGTTAAGCGTTTGGCGTCTGAACAGAATGATTTCGGAATTTAAATCTCTGCGAACACTGGGATTTTGAATTTTCTAATTTCTAGTCCGCCCCTGAGTCCACCAAACTCTGATGGGTACCTGATATTGCTTTGGTGAAAGTAAAGACGGTCGGTCGTTACACAGACCACATGACACCCGGCCATAGAAACAGATGATATCATACCCAACAGATCGCAATGTCTGATGGAGTATCTTTTTAAAATAGTATTTCTCTTTGCAGAATTTGACAGCTAGTTCAGGCAAAAAAAATTACACCACTATTCACGAAACGGTGTAGATTGAAGAAAACTAGTACAGTAGGTCTACATCAGAGTAGACTGAATTAGCTCCAGACAAAGTCAACTGAAACGTAATAAAAGCAATATAATATGACACAACGATCATCGTACACACCAAATTTTATTGTTCTGTTCCTTCACAATGTCAAATATGTTTGGTCAAAGTTCAGACATTAAACCCATTCTGTTTATAGTTCTACATTGTATAATTATAATTCAGACTTGCTTTAAAAAAACGACAGTATAATAAAATAAAAATGCATACTTGGAACCATTGTTTCAAAAGATATATTTCCAATTTTTGAGTTCCCATAAAATTATCAAGAGCCCCCACACAAAAATAATTACAGCTTGTTAGCGTTCAATTTCAGCTGTGCTATGTTTTCACTGTGCTTATCAGGAGCATGAATTTCAATCTTAAATAATTAGAATGTTATTGTTATTACTTAGTTATGTAAACGAGTACCATTATATGCGTAGCTTTTGTTAGCTATCGTGGCTGTATGTATATATCTTATACGAGAACGTTATCTAATCATTCAACATAAGTATTACTTTGTCCAACGTTACATTGACTATCTGACCTACCATCCTATATCCAACGCATCACTGTTTGCTGACTCGATTTCCAAAATGAACCCTTTCGGCTGTCTATTCAGTTCAGGTGCACTCTCGGCATAGACTGGTTTATGGGCATCTGTTCATAGAGAAATCAAATGTACATTAAAACAAAAAAAACAACTACTTAGTAATCATTCATTGATATGTTCTTAACACAGAAAGATTACTTTCAATCAGACACATTCAGGTCATGTAGAACACACACACACACAAAGAGACGGAAAGTCAGTGACGTTAAGTTACATTTTAAAAAATTAAAGGACCTTTGAATATTAAGTCAACTTGATATATTTGGACTAAGTCTGTCTTATACTATAAATAGTGGGTAAGAAACATAAAAAGCTCTCCTAAAAATGATTCTATTATCCTATCAAAAAGTATGTACTAATTACCTGCACGCATTATCTGTCTGAACACATCCGGAGCAGCTGAAGAATGTCTTTGATCAGATTTGTTATGGTCACATTTACGTTGTTTGGAGGTGGAAGGCTTGTCTCTGTTTTCTGGAGGATTCTTGGCAGGGGATGACACATCATTCACTTCCGGACTTAGATCTAATACTTTGGCTTTTTTCGGAGGGGATCGCTGCATATTGTAAGAAGTCTGCTGGCGCTGCTGCCGCTGCTTTTTCAACAGACTGCGGTTCAACTCTTTGTCGCCTTGTAGAGTCTCATTCCTGCGGGCTCTGGTAGTGACTTCTGTAATAGCTTTAGCGTCTAAACGTCCACTTTCTCCGCGCATCAAGGCGCGATACTTAGTGGATACTTTTTTCTGCTTGCTGCGATCAACCTCCTCTTGGTTCGACTTGTGATTGTCTTTTTGGCATGAAGCTGCTCCTATTTTTCGATGTCTTGTTTTCTGAGCTGAGACATCTGTGCCTCTTGGTTTCTTCTTCCTTAAACTTTTACAAGTGCCCTGACTTTTTTCCGAGGTTGATTCAAAGGAGAACGTACTGAGACCATCACATATATCCAAATCTGAGCTTTCTTTAGAAGGTACAGATCTACCACAACATGCCTTTTGCTTGACACAAGTCTTAGGCGTCACAGTTCTGTTGTTACCTTTGATTGTGTCTTTCTTCGACACTCCATCATTTAATGATATGTACGCTCCCACTGGCTTTGTATACACAACTGGCATTTTATCGATGCAACACTGATTGACTTGAAAACTTTTTGCACTGGATAATCCTGCAAACATGTCCTTTTCAACTACTCGGCCTTTGCGTTTCGTTTGGTCCATCTCTTCTTTACTTTGGCTTGTCGAAGACTTTTTTGTTTTTTTCTTGACAGCTTCGGCTGAACACGTAGATCGAGCTGCGTTGTTATCTTCTCTATCTCTCGTATCTACACTATGCTCAGTTTCAACGGGAGAATGTTTCTTTTTCCGTGTGTTATTAGCTGGAATGCTTTGACTGGAAATTTCTATAGATGTCTCCGAAGATTTGTTCGTGCCATGAGAGGCAACCGATGCCCAAGTTCTCTTAGAACTATCCACTCTTTCATTTTTATCACATAGACCACTTTCTTCTGACCTGCGAAGCACAACGTCTGACCACCTCTTTCGGCATATTTTGGTCAATGAGCCACTCTGCTTATTTTTAATCATCTCTTTAGCTGCTTCTTTCATTTGACATTTTGGTCTATCAGTTCCGGGAAGTAAAGGCCAGTCTTCGCTGTCTTTTGACCCTACAAGCGCAGGCAGACGTGGTGACAAAGTACTGGACGATGTCTTTGTTTTTGGAAGACGTCCTTCACTTTTAACTTTCCGGAAAGTTTTATTGTGCTGTTTTTTGGTTTCTGATTGCCCCGCGTGACTTGGTCCAGCCTCGTAAGTGTTGATTAAGTCTAGAGTTTTGCGCTGAGTTCGCTGCTTTTGCCTTTTTCGAAAGCGCTCATTAGTACGGTCCGTTGTTGATTTGGAAGCAGCGTCCACTGCGGTCAAACTGTCTTTCTGTTCCGACTCGAGCTCTACAGAACTCCTAGTTCTTGAGGAGATGTTCTGTGCTGGACAGCTCAGCGATCCAACAAGTTCATCATCCAGTGATTTTGAAATCTCCTGCACATCGTTCTGCAGCTTGACCAATCTCTTTTTCAGCAACTTCAGCTTGGCTCTTTTAGAATCTTCCAAGGAAATAGAACGTCGCTTTTCCATGGATTTCTTTTTCCAAGTTTTTTTAACATCTGGAAAATAGAAGAAAAATTAGTTGTAACGCCTAGATCATAGATGTTTTTAATTTAAGGAGCAGAGACAAAAAGTGAGATTATTTATTAAGTGTAAGGCTTAAGACTACTAAAGCTATGATGCTTTTTTTTCCCCCCAATAACTTACTACAGTATGATCGAGCGTCCAAGGCTTCAGTTTTCTTAACTCGTCGGGTTTGAGTCTTTTTTGAAGCAGATCCACGCGATTTTTGTGGCCTTTCGTTGTCAATGGCATTAATGTTGACGTCAACTTCGTGGTTAAAGTAATGTTCATCCTCCATTGCATTGTGTTGGTCATCTGGATATGGATGCGGATCAGGTGGAACATCTGAATGGTTCTCTGCATACAAAAGGAGCTTTTAGTAAAAAGATTATCGGTTCTATTTTATTTTGCTATTAAAAAGTCGTACATAAAAAACTAGTCTATTTTAATGTCTTTTTTTTGCTTTGATTATTTAAAACAACAATTTCTAGAATCCCGGAAACCCGGCACTCGATAACACACCAGTCCGGATAACTAGGCTTCAATCTGGAAGTCTACTAGTTGTAAAAAAATGTTTTACATGTTTCGGATGTTCCTTCAGAGTTGAAGATAATTACTTCCTAGTCCAAACCTCCCGCAGGACGACGGAGGATGGGAGCGGGCAGGGTCTGAACCCTTTATATCAGTGGAAAAGCCTATATTAGTTTTGTATCTCTATCTATTGTTAAAACTAGTGGTGTCGCGGGTAGGGGTGAAATCAGACAACAGAGATGGCACTATCCAGCGAGCGGTCAACCATGACGAGTGACAAGAGGCGACTTTTCAGAAAGTACTGAGGTCAGAAACATTCGAACAGTCTTGCCGATTGTACAGTTTCTAGGTTTGGTTAAAGAAGTATTACGAAGCCCAAATAGTCAAGTTCTTAAGTTGGTTCTATGGTGTTGTACATTGTTTGCAGAGAGCCTTATAGGAAGAACTTAAGCACTTTTCGAAATCATTTTCCAAAGCGATCAATTTTTGTTCCTTTTCTTTTCTTAATGTTTGATTCGACTCTTTGTTTGAATACGTCATGTCCATTCACTTCCACTTCCTGTTTAGTGAATTTGTAGGCTTAGTAAATGTCTTTTTTTTTGGGGGGGGGGGGGGGGGAGATTTCTTTAATACGAAAAGGGTGTCCCTCTCAAACCGTTCCATATAGGCTGTCCTAAAAATTTTTTTTTTACCCTTAGGATCACAACTGGTACAAGAAAAAAGTAAACTTTGCCGAGGTGCCAAAAACAAATCTATAACGGGATCTGGGGCCGGGGAAGGGGGGGGGGGAGTGGAACAAGCATTCACTGGCCAAAAGTATGTCTCTCTATGGGGTGCATTATAAAGCAGGCAATTCCAATTCAATGTAACAGATACTAGAATTCACGGGTCAAAAAGTATGTCAGGGAAGCGTAAAATGTGGACTGTTTCATAGCAAGTGAAAAAAAAAAAAGGTGGAGGGTTCCGTCCAAAGTACTATATATGAGAGCATTACAAGGGATTAAAAAAGGTTCTGGCCGTTTACTGGCCTCTAGATTGAAAATAGGGGATTGTGGTAAAATTACACAAAAATTGGTTCTCTCTTAAGGAACAATATTCAAAGCCCAAAAGTGTTTGGTTGGGGGAGAAAGCTTTTCATTAGAGGATGCAACAGAAAATGTTTTGATGTCATTGTAATGCTGTTTCAATTAATAAAAACAATTACAAAAAAAAAAAGGTTCAAATCAGAAACGCGTTATAGTTAAGCGTTTCTGGAACTAAAAAAGTGTAAGGTTAATGTGTGTGTGAAGGGAGTGGGCGTTCCATTAGAAGATGCAAGGACCAAAAGAATGGAGGTTACACAAACTGTGAGCAGTGTAAGGTGTAGAAGGGGGGTTATAATGCGGGCAGTCCGAGAATGCTTTGTTTTCCCCTTAGTACTACAAAAGACATGTCAAAGAAGTGTTAATGTATATTCTAAATTAGGGGATTGCTCTATTGAATGATAAAAGACAAACAAAACGGGATTTCTAGAATTTGCACGTTGTTATATTGGCCGCTTTACTGCAGGATGTAAAAAAGTTCAGAGCAAACTATATATATTGCTATAAACCTGGTGGTGGCACAGATGGGGGTAGTGGTATGAGTGTAGTCAGCCGACGCAAATCGCCCCAGGCTAGCGCTAGACGAGCAGTCAACCGTGACGAGTTACGTCGGTCAGCCGAGACGAGTGTCAACATGAAGGTTCGAGTAGGATCGACGTCGTGAACAGAGCTCAGGAGCGTCACGAGGGATGTAGTCATATGACCACCCACAATGTTCGAGCGACGTTCGGCCCGGTCCTAGAAGGCCAGCAGGGACCCTATATAAAGAGCGAAGGTATCAGAGACCAGTGAGTCACAACTTCCCGATCTACAGTTCGTTACAACGGCTCAGTACAAGTCCGAGACGAGACAGAGAGACCAGTGCAAGAGTTGATACGGCGGAGAGATATTTGTACAGTCTTGTGTTACGTGCTGCCAATCGTACAGTGTTGGCTGTTATTTATTGACATTAAACTATTACGTTATTTTGAAGCCCAGAGTTGTCAAGTTCTTTAAGTCGGTGGTGTCGTTTGGTGCAATTTGCAGCGAGCCTGGATAGTGAGATTCGTAACAATATATACATATTTTTAAAAAAAGTGTGTTGCTATGGGGTGTGTCATTCTAAGACAGGCCGTTATTACTCTACATAAGAGATACTAGATACCATAATTCGCGGACTAAAATATTTTAGACTGAGCGTTGAAAGTTTGAAATGCTCGCCTTTTTATTGGAAAATAAAAAGGAGGAGGTATTCTGGCCTAAGTAAACTATATATATATATTTTTTTTTTAAAGGGAATGGGGTAGGAGACAGACTTTAAGTCAACAAGAATCTTGTTTAATAACAATAATATTAATATTTTAATTTAGATTGCAGCGTAGACAAACATGATGTAGGCTCACGGTGCAATAATAACATTCAAGACATAAACTCGACACTTGTCTCGTGATATAGAGATATAAATAATGACTTATCTAAACAAGCTCTGAACAGGTGGGTCTTTAATGTTCTTCTTGAATGTAGTGAAGCATGTTGTTTTTCGCTCTCTCAATGGGGAGTGAAAGGCCTACGTCATTACATCAATGGTGCACAAGATTGGATTAAATCCCCGCCCCGATAGGTCGATAACATATTTCTTGTTTATGATAGCATATGCCTATTAGTATTCTGTATCCTAGATGATAGATGTTAGTCTTAGATCTAAATAAATTTAGAACTTGATGTAGAATCTAGATTTAGTAATAGATCTATTTAGATCTAGCAATAGAACTAGAAGTCTATACATTTCCTGGACGTTGTTATTAGATCTACCCGGTCCACCGGAAGTGGTATTGGTCTCACATGGCCAGTACAGCTCCTGGACCTAGTATCGTGTGGCTCAGATACTGACCCAGTTGGAACTTTTTATCACCGTTAGGAGAAAGGGCAAGAGCGAGCAGCTGGCACCTAATCCAGTAAGCTTCGAGCAGGAATGGATGTGTTAGCCTTGGTTGGCTACCCACGTAGTCTAGGGAAAGGAAAGCTTAGAATTTAAACTTCTGTTGCGGCCATGGCATGCTAAAATGGCGAAACAGACTAGAACACTATATTACATATCTAATCTAGTCTAGATTAGTAGATATGGTCTAATTAATAAATATCAAAACATTGCTACAATGCTAAGCTACTTAGGGTAAAGGATAGTTAAGCAACTTACCGTTTTCTGTTTGATTTGATGCCTCTGTTTCCTGTGACGAATTCCAGCCCAACAGACTCATGCCTTTCTTTATAAGCATCTTGCCCAGAGCTCTGCCAACAAGAGTGAAATCAATTGGTCGATCTTCAGTGTCTTGAGCAGTCTTCTTCAGTAAATTTCTGTTATTTTTTAATTTGCGTTTCATAATTCTCACGGGATTTAAACAAACATCTCAACTGATGTATATAGATCTACGTTGGTAAACGATATTTTGAAATCTTTGGATCTATTTAATTTCAAACGGTTAATCACTAAATGGTGCTAACCTGGGCGTTGAAAAGGCAGATTACATTAGTGAAAGGCGGAAGTGACGCAAGAAGGAAATGATTGAATCATTTAGATGATCGCATTTGGAGTCGAGAGTTGTTTTTTTTTGTCAACTCGGTATTTGACATCATCAGTTGAGTGGCTATTGCACGAGCGTGTGCATTGAAAATCTCATTTCATTTCAATAATAATAGTCTAAATTAGCAAAGAAATGCAATAGCAAAGATTAATTCTACGAGGTAACTAACTAGGATAAGGCATGGTCTTCAAGTACTGATTTTGTGGAAATATTTAAAAAAAACAACTTATAGGTCTAAATCGCCCGCAGGTTGAGATGTCGCAGATAGGTATTCAGGCCTTCTACAACAATTTGTCTCGATAGGGTCGTCGGCTTCTGATTTTTTCTTGGGTCAACTCACGAAGTCTTTCCCAAGTTTTGGTATAGGTGCAAGGCAGAAGAAGTTTAAATTTAGAGTCTTATTTCTCCTAGATGATAGCTAGCCTAAGCTAACAAGTCCCTCCTGCGCAAAGCTCACCGGTACTGGTATCTACGTAGCTGATATGATCTCAGCCTTTGTTATTTATTTGAACTGTTTATCGGCCTTCTTTCTCATTTTATTTTCACTGGCCCATCATAAAGAACCACGGGATGAGGAGTAACTTAACAGTGCTGGAGATGAAAGGGTACAGAGATACAGTGATACAGAGTTGTAGTGATACACATGCACAGTGCTACAGATATGTAGTGATACACATGCACAGTGATACAGAGATGTAGTGATAAACATGCACAGTGATACAGAGTTGTAGTGATACAGATATGTAGTGATACACATGCACAGTGATACAGAGATGTAATGATACACATGCACAGTGATACAAAGATGTAGTGAAACACACGTACAGTGATACAGAGATGTAGTGATACACATATATAGCGATACAGAGAGGGATATAAAGATGAAGTGGTACAGTCACAGTGTAACACAAACAGAAACTTACTCTTGAAATATGTAGTCTGTCAACATTAATGCTTGAAAGTGCTTTTTGTTAAAAACTTGCAATTCTAGATCGTGATCTAGTTTCGAACATTAAGTATTGTTTTTAACAACAGTTTAATATAATGTAATTACGCTCTGATACCTGATAGAAAACATTTTTTTTGTTGGAAAGTGACCTAGTCCTCATTCATATTTTTAGCTTTTATTAAATTTCTTTAGTTGATTGAAATGGTTATGTAGTAAACTGAAGACTAAAATATATTTTATTAATAGTGGACTAAATTAGTGACTTTGGTACAGGAGTTCTCCTTTACAATCTCAACATTCATTAGTGATAAAGGAGAAAAACAATCGCTCTAGAACAGGGGTCTCGAACTCATTTCAGCATGTGGGCCACAGTGGAAAGTAACAACCAATCAGCGGGCCACACCACAAAAAGAGAATGTCTTTTCATTAAATTTTACGAACACTAACTGTCACTGCAGTTAAAAAAAACAACTATTATTTCTAGGCCTACTGCAGATGGCTCGTCACTCATGTTTCTGTCCACTCAGCTGAGAGCGTTTGGCAGAGACCAGACCATCAACGCTATGCCTGAGGTCGCGTGTAGTGGCAAGCCACAAGGTTGCTCTCAGATGCTCATCAGTTAGTCTTGATCGTAATGCTGTTTTTTTTTAATCTTCATTCTGGAATAAAACTAAACTATTCGCAAACGTACGTACTCCCAAACATCGCTAGAATTCTAGCAGCTGCGCAGAATAAGTTTGGAAACTTCTCTCTGGGAAGAAACTGGTAGAAATCTGGAACCAGCATCAGCGTATTTTTGCTTCAGAACAGTGTCACACTGCAGGTCCAGTAGTTCCACCTGGACTTCCTCTGGAACGTTTTTCACTTCAACCGAGAGCAGTGAATTGCTGAAAGCGATGCTCAAAATCTTCCAGTAGTCTGGAGAGGATGTCTACGTAGTCTTTCAGGCGCTGTGGTTCAACGTAATGCTCTGTAGAAAAAACAAACGAGCCAGGTTTCCATCTGCCAGCTGAGTGACCCACAAAGTCAGCTTGTATCTGAATGATTTGATGCGGTCAAACATCAAGGTAATCAGCTGCTTTGTGCCCTGTAGTTGTGAATAGAGTGCATTGAGATGTTGCGTAATGTCAGTAAGAAAAGCAAGATCCGACAAAACATTGGGTCACTGACCTGAGGTATGTCTCCGTCTTTCATTGCCATGAACAATGCTATTTCCAGTCTCAGTTAAAAAAAATCTTTGCTGCACTTTTCCACGATTCAACCATCTGACTTCCGTACGATAAAGCAACTCTCCGTATTCCGTTTTCAAATCAGCTAGAAAACTGTCTGTGGTTGAGACCCAGTGCAGGTATGAAGTTCACCGTCTTCACGACAACATCCATCACGTTCTTCATTTGTAGACTTTTGCCACAGAGTGCTTCTTGGTGCAGACTGCAGTGTATGGCTGCAAAATGTCCCGCCAAGCTGAGCTGATACTGTTTCTCTACCATTAATCCAACACCACCAACACCACCAACCTTCTCTAAACACATTGCTGGTGCACCTTCCGTAGCCACTGAAAAAAGTTTTTCCCACGGTAGCCCACACCTGTCAATACAAGCTTCCAGTTCTTGAAACACGTCGCGTCCATTCGTCGTTCCTTTCATGGGTAGTAAGTCCAATAGCTCTTCAACAATGTTCAAGTTTTCGTCGACCCCACGAATGAATACGGCACAGTATGTGGTGTCTGTTACACCAGTAGACTCGTCCAGTGCAATGGAATATACTACAAAGTGTTTTGCAGCGGCAATCAGTTGCTGTTGAACATTTGTCGTTGACTCGGTGACCCTGCTTGCTACTGTGTTCGCAGACAAACTTATGCCTTCGAAGAGTTTCTTTTTCTCGGGGCAAATAATTTCACACGCCTGTATCATACACTCTTTTACAAACTGGCCTTCAGTGAATGGTCGTGATGCCATCTCGCTAACATCAAAGCTTTCCTTCACAGAATCTTCGCTTGCAGTGGGGGGACACCTCATTTACTGATTTGTGCAGTTGTAATTAATTTCACGGCTTATATGTGGTCATTGTACATTTTATCTATTTTTTTTTAATTCGCGGACGTGGCCGCGGGCCACACAAATTTATTTCGCGGGCCAAATGTGGCCCGCGGGACACGTGTTTGAGACCCCTGCTCTAGAAGTTCTATCAAGGAGATTTTTTTCTTTAAAATAAAAAAAGTATTTATTTATGATTGTCTTATTTATATTTTCCTTTTTCCTATTAGGCTCATCTGAAACTTATAGCGTACTAGCCGGATATGACTCGCTGACTGCGGGCCTTAATTTGGGTATTATTGATCTATTGGATTGAATTTACATCTATGTCAAACTTGGAGAATGTTCTCTTCACATTTTTAAAAATTTTACCACGAAAATAAAGGTAGAGTATGAAAATGGGTTTACCCGCTCAGCCGACATATTCATATCAAATATAAATACATACATGCATGTTTTTCAATTTTCTATACAAATATAAATTTCCGTGAAAACGGGTTTACCCTATTTCTTTAACAGTTTCGTTCTTTAATAGAGCTACAATGAGGTATTTTTTTGTCTATTTTTAGGCCCACCGGTTGTGTGTGGGTGGGTGGGTGGGGGGACATTAAACATACACTATGGTCTCCCAGATGATCTAATGAACTTTTGCGTCAAGTTTTATCAAGATTGGTCCAATGGTTTTGATTATTTTTCGCGACATACAAACACACATACACACAAACGCCTAACTAGCTGCTTTATATATTAGATAATTACACATCAAAAGTTAATATTTAATGTGATTCAATACTTTTGTTTATCATCAGAGGCGTCGAAAGGGTTGGCACATCTTTTCCAAAATATATATTTTTTTTAACATTTCAGATTCTTGCTCGGTTATCAAGGTAAAGTAAATTTTTAAAAAATATCTATCTACTTTTGTAAAAAAGGATTTTTTTTCTATTTCGGTATTACTCTAACGGGAGTTGTTCTGTCAGCACTCCTCAAGCGACGCCACTGTTTTCAGGTAGCTATAATGAACTAAGTAATACACTTTTGATAAAGTCTAAATTTTGTTTAAAAGAATAACAGAACCAGTTCAGATGTCTGTGCACAGATGTTTTTTTTTTTATATTTTTATTAAAATTTAATAAATAGGATGTAGGAACACACTCCACATGAATCAGGGCTTCGCAGTTGGTAATAGAAACCCTGTGGGCATGTACATGACCACTTCAGTGCCAGCCTATCACACACGTTGCCCGATCATCTCAAGAGATGGTAGACAAAACAAAACAAAAAGTACACAATTTAAAAAAAAATATTATACAGTCCTGACAAAATAAAAGACAAATTTTGTTTTGTTTTATATATAAAAAAAACGTTTTGGTGACAACTTTGTCATTTGTCAATATACATTGTCAAGATACAGTGAAGAGAGAGACACAAAATAACTTATAATATACATATGTATCAAAATATTTGTTCTAGTTCTTTATTTAACACAGCTTTCCAGATGAACGGTTCGTGAGTGCCCAAATTCTGTCAAACAATGTGACATGTTTGGGCCCCACGATCAACTTTTAACACGAAATTTTTTGTTTGTTTTGAAAAAGAGAACTAGTATCCCTACACACTTGATACGAGTTTAAAAAAAAAACAAACTTAATCATTCAATCTGTTTTCTTTTACTCGTTCTCTTGGACAGAACACAACTCCCAAAGATACACACGCACACACAAATAAAAAAAAATGAATAACAGAGGTCGTCTAATATCTAAACAAAGGGAGTTAACAGAAAAAAATTCTTTAGTTCAGAAAAGGGAGATAAATTACATGAAAATTGTTCCAGGCCAACAGAAAGTTAACTCTTTGCATCGTTCAAGGCGGGCCGCAACTCTCCCCTAAAGGCCGCAGCGGTATATATAGTTGTTGGTATGTGTCCCGCACTTAGAAGATGTTAGTGTTGGAATATTTCGCGTCGTAAGATGTTGTAAAGTTATTTTAACAACAGAATATTTATGGCCCCTTTTTAGCTGCTGGACTCCTCAGGAAAATATCTACGACCACGCCTATCAGCAAATTATTAGAACGTAACAAGGTTGCAATTTTCCACAATGACAAGTTGATGCACCTCCATAGTACATATCACTTTTTCAAGTTTGGTCGCTGGTAGCCCCAGGACAATAACTCAGTGCATGAAAAATTCAACTGAGCTTGATAACAGTCTGGAGCTTCAGTGCGATGGACAGGTCATAGTGAAAGCACTACAAACTTGGTTGCTCGCAAAAGAGTTCTATTACGTGAAAATGGAATGATGACACTCTTTGGCCTGAAACAGTTCCGGGTTACTTATTGAACTGCCAACTTTAATGCCAATAAATTCTGAAAAGATCTCTATCAAGATTTCAAGTGTTTTTTGTTTCAACCAAAAACCAAAATAAAAAATCTATGACCAAAAAAATCAATTTATTTCTTTTATATATCAGGATTTATGGTTTCTAATTATTTTTATTAATGTACTTCAAAAAATTTGTAATATGGTTCTTAAAAAGATCAAATGGCAAGCAAATGAAAATAGAATAAGTGTATGTAGTTTCTAGAAGTTAACAGTGCATGGCGTGCCCCTCTTAGGGTGCTCCATCATCTTCTTTGCCCTTCAGGATACCAACAAATGTGTTGTAGTCGAATTTGCCTTTCTCCAAAGGTGCCTCTTTCCATGTTTGTTTGATCTAGTAAAGAAGAGGGAAATATAAGAAATTAGATTCTAGACCATACCCAGTTTCAAATATTCTGCTAAGTTAAAGATATCAAAATCAATTTTATTCGACAAAGATGATAAGCACTGTATTAACTGTTATACTCAAGAAATATCTCAATTATTTGTTTCATTCATATAAAGATAAGTGACAAGTTTGAATAATGACTAGCACAAACTTGCCTTGTATCGAAACTATTATTGGTTTCTTCCATGTAAATTACAGACATAGACTACAAATATTCTTTAAGGTGTTCATTTTTTTTTAAAGTTATACTGTAGCATTAAAAATATTTTAATAAAAGGACCCAATGTGGCAAAATATGTAAGTCGCAGCTGGAACTGTATATCCACGTGAAATATTATACTCCTCATTAACCTTCGGACTCGAAACAAAAAGTCTTATGTATGTATAGATTTATAAAGCTTACAAAAGTTTTGAGATTAACAACACAAACAGGTTCACATCATCCAACCACTTACTTCTTCAGCTGTAAAGTTATCACCCATGTTGGACAGCAAATCTTTCAAGCTGTGGAAAAGTAGTAGCGAGGGTCGAGATTAATTTAATCAACTTCATCTAAATACCAGCATAGAGTATTACTTAGCAAAAGAGGAGGGGGGGTATCTCACTTACTATTCTTCGGGAATGAAGCCTTTGCCTTCAGTATCAAACATTGAAAACGCTTGTCTAATTGTGTCTTCAGGGTCGGTACCTAATTGTGTAGAATATTTCAGAGAATTAATATAGACTGATTAAGATAAATAGATAATTATTATTATAGTTTAGATCCAGTGTTAGGGAAATTGTCCATGAAGCGCTTAGCAAATAGTCTACCAAGTTTTCTGTCTGGCGTGTTATCTCTGCATTGTCCCAGTCCATGGCAAGGAATGTAAAAGATGTTTAACCGCCTGACGTACACATTGCCATCTGAGTGACTCATCACACATAACCAGGCTGATTCAACAAATAACCAGACTGATTCAACACATAACCAGACTGATTCAACACATAACCAGGCTGATTCAACACGTAACCAGACTGATACAACACATAACCAGGCTGATTCAACACATAACCAGATTGATACAACACATAACCAGGCTGATTCAACACGTAATCACTCTGATTCAACACATAACCAGACTGTTTCAACACATAACCAGGCTGATTCAACACGTAACCAGACTGATACAACACATAACCAGGCTGATTCAACACATAACCAGACTGATTCAACACATAACTAGGCTGATACAACAAATAACCAGACCGATTCAACACACAACCAGACTGATTCAACACGTAACCAGACTGATTCAACACATAACCAGACTGATTCAACACATAACCAGGCTGATTCAACAAATAACCAGGCTGATTCAACACACAGTCAAGCTGACTCAGCACATCATCACAACCAAAACCTACCGCTAAGTTTTTCACCGAACAAGTTGAGGAAAGTTGTGAAGTTGATGGGGCCCGGGGCGTCCTTCAGCATCTCATTCAACTCAGAGTCAGGTGGGATACGCCCTGGTACAAAGAAACATTCAGGTCAATTAGATGTGATTACAGGCAGATATCTTTAATATTTTATGCAACAGTTTCAAATGTATATTTGATATACAACATCTGTAGCCACTCACCAAGATTTGAGTACATATCTTTGAGGTCTTCAATATCAATGATGCCATCACGGTTCTGGTCAATCATGGTGAAGGCCTGTAGCAGAAGTAATACACTTTTGAGAAACGATTAACCAAGTGCGTTAAATTGCAAAACTTTCAATAAACGGTTTTCATGTACAGTAGTTTCCCCTCCATAAACAAATATGTGTCAATATAACCTCGTTAATAATTAAAAAGACAGTATTACTAACAATGTAAGTATATTATTAATTTTAGTATTCGTCATTAATTAACCAGGAATCTAAGACTAAACAACTAGTAATTAAAACATTTCTTATACGCTATTTACTAGAAAGATAAAACTATTTTACTAGGATCTATCACAGACTATCTTATGAAATTTATAAGTTAAAGCATTGTTAAAAAAAAAAGGATAAGTTACATACATATGCCATCAGAAATACATTTCTATTTAATACTGAGAAAAATGTATATATTTTAAATGAAATAGTATACATATAGAATAGCTCTAAATAATGAAGCCAAAAAGTTTTTATCAGAGATAAAAATGCCCAGCAAAAAAAAAAAAAAAAAAAATGATAAAAAATCAAAGATGATAAAGAGCATTAATATATTATCATAAACTGATTCGTTACACATGTACAAATGTGAATAACTATTTTAAAAAAGCAAAGGTTGAAATAATTAACCAGCCATGTTAATAAAATAAATTACATACAGTACAAAAGGAACGTAACAGTGGCACTGGGCAAATGATAAAACATACTGCAAGGTCAGTATGTCGCAATCCAGTTAAATGTAATTTTGAAAAAAAAAGTAGTACAAAGTTTACATAAAGCATAAAAAACAACAACAACAACAACAACAACTGGTTATGTTTTGAGATATTAACTGAGAGATGCAAGCATAATTTTTTAAAAACATTTAATGTGTTATAGTTATAAGGTTTTAGTAAATAAACGCAGTGCCTTTCAAAGAATTTAGCTTGGAATAAATGAAAGTGGCGTTGGTTTGATTATAGCGCATGACAACATAAATAAGTGAATCATAACATTACAGTTCGATTAATAAGCATTATAATATGATAATTGTGTAAACATGCTAAAGAATTAATGTAAATTATTACAACAAAAAGAATAACTAACAAATATTGACCCTGTTACGTATCTAGGTAACAATGCCTAGATACTATTTTTTTTTCTTGACCTGTAGGTTGTCTGCCCCCTTGTGTAATAAGTTTTTTTTTTCTTTTTTATTCGTCAAGCCACACAGACAGTGACCGGTCCTTGACCTGTGTGTGTACCTCTGGTTGAAAGGAGGGTGTTTTTTTTTTTCTGTCTCTTTGAAGAGCGTTCTAGATCTGGGAAATTGATGACGTATTTGGTTCGAGAAATTCCTAGATTTGTCTTGAGATCGACGCGCGGTAGATTATATAAAGACCGCCCGCGTGACGTTGACGGACAGACATACGGAGACAGCCGTGAGACAGAATAGCGGAGACATTGCGTGACCCGTGCGTGGTATACCAATTGATCGTGTAAGTTAAGATTTTTCTTTTTTTCAAGGCCTTGCTTGTATTTGTAGTTATATTTTCAAACTATTGTATTGTAATATTTTTACATGCCATTTTTGTAAAAGGGTTTTGGTCAACCCTTCCATTTTGTATTGAGTTATATTATGATTAAACATTAAGTTGATATTTTACCTTCCGATTTCTTGTGTCATTTTTTTTTTGTTATTCATTGTAAGTCTTTGATTAAATTCAGACTTAAGATAAGTGACACAACTGCTTTTCTATTGTCACGTTCCCCTAGGCAAGCCATTTCAAAAATTAGAATTCAATTCGTAATACGTGACAAAAGAAGTTTGAGGGCTTTCGTCCCGGATATTTTTCTGAACCTATTTTCGTCTTACTTGAGTAATTTTGTAAAGGCGAAGTTGACTTTAACAAAATTTTTTTTTTTGTGTCAAAGAGTCGGAAGTAAAGTATCAATAGTATTGACCAAACTCTCTTAAGGTTTTTTTGTTGTACTGATTTTGTACTGTATATTTACATTGTATACATTTTTTTTTGCTTGTAATAGTTGTTAGTTAGTCATGGATATTCAGGTTTTTCTTGCAAATCCCTCTGTGAAAGAGCTTGATGCTTTTACTAGGAAGGAACTGGTCCTTATTTCAAAACATTTAGGGTTAAAAATAAAATCAAATGCCCTTAAACAAGAAATCAGAGATAACATTGTAATCCATTATGTAGACGAGGAAGTGTTTTCTGAAGACCTTTTAGAAACCCTTAGACCCGATGAGGGTAAATCAGATTTAGAACTTCAGATAAAATTAAAACAAATGGAAATAGAAGCCCAGTTAGCTTTAAAAGAAAAAGAAATAGAGTTAAAAAAATTAGAGTTAGCTGCTAATGTAAGACCAGATTCTTCCCCTGCCAGTCATACTGCTGAAGCAACAAAATTTTTGAAAATAATTCCACGCTTTAATGAAGCCACAATTGACAATTATTTTCCACAATTTGAACTTGCTGTGAAAAATTTTAATGTACCTGAAACTTTGTGGCCCACTTTGCTGCTAACAGTTTTGACTGGTAGAGCTGCAGAGGTATTTTGTTCTTTGACCATTGAACAACAAAAAGATTATAATGTTGTTAAGGCCTTAATTCTTAAGGCATATGAACTTGTTCCGGAAGCTTACCGAAAGCAGTTCAGGGATTGTCGCAAATCGGATGGCCAAACCCATGTAGAATTCCTGCGGGAAAAGGAGCGACGCTTTGAGAAATGGCTCACTTCCAGGGAAATCGGCACCGACTTTGCAAAATTCAAGAACCTAATGCTGATGGAAGAGTTCAAGAGTTGTGTGCGGCTGGACGTCCGTACGCATATAGCTGATCGTGGCGAGGAAGATGTGCACAAGGCTGCAGTGTTGGCAGACGATTATATAATATCACATCAATTTGCCAAGTATACGACGGATGTCAAGCCAAAACAAGTCAAACAGCCTGAGTCCATTGCTAGCAACTCCATCAAGAACAGCAGTACAAATGACAGAAAACCTACTACTACAAGTAAAGCTACTTGTTCCTACTGCAAACGAGAAGGCCATAAAATTGACGATTGTTGGAAATTGAGAAAGAGAAACGAAAACGCTCCTTCAAAAGTCAGCGCTTGCACAGTACAGTGGTCGGCGAGGTTTACTCCCTCATCATCAAGTCATAACAAGAATATCTCGACACCACCTGTTTCAAATGTATTGACTGTACAAGACTCTCCGAAAATGTCTCCACGATGTTCAAATGACTCAACAGTGAGTTCTTCAAATTCATCTTTACGATGTTCTAATGACTCAAACAAGAGTTTTTCAAATACATCAAGCCGATGTTCCAATGACTCAAACAAGAGTTTTTCAAATACATCAAGCCGATGTTCTAATGACTCAAACAAGAGTTTTTCAAATACATCAAGCCGATGTTCTAATGACTCAAACAAGAGTTTTTCAAATACATCAAGTCGATGTTCCAATGACTCTATCCAGAGTTCCCATAATACATCACCCCGATGTTCCAATGACTCTATCCAGAGTTCCCATAATACATCATCCCGATGTTCCCATGACTCTATCAAGAGTTCCCATAAGACATCACCCCGATGTTCCAATGACTCCATCAAGAGTTCTCCAAATACATCCAAAAGATGTTCTACTGACTCAAGAAAGAGTTTCTCCACTGCGTCTCCTAGAGATGTCAATGACTCCAGCGAGAGTTCGACCCAAGTCCAGTCTGCATCAACCAAAATTGATGTTTCCTTAGAGGATTTTAAGCCTTTCATTTCGGAAGGATTCGTATCACTACTCGGTGATTCTACAAGTCTACGACCTATCACCATTTTGAGAGACACAGGTGCCTCACAATCGCTACTTTTAGAGGGTATCTTACCCTTGTCAAAATCATCATCGACTGGGAAGAGCATCCTGTTACGAGGCGTAGAGCTTGGATGTATAGATGTGCCTCTACATCTAATCGACATAAAGTCAAATCTCATTACTGGACCGGTTGTTGTAGGTGTCCGACCAACATTACCATTGGAAGGCATCTCATTGCTGTTAGGCAATGACTTAGCAGGTGGAAAGGTGATAGCCGAACCCATCGTCACTCAAACACCCGACTTATCTGCCACACCCGAGGAAGACCTAGAGTTATATCCAGCGTGTGCAGTAACAAGGGCAATGAGGTTGAAAGCATCTCAAGAAGAGAACGTCGTCAAGGCCAACAGTAACCAAGATGATGTGGACTTGAGCACCACATTCTTTGCTTCTCTTGAAGAAGAACCAACGCCAAATTCTGAAAAGCCGGCATCAACTCGAAAACAGTTGATTGAGGACCAAAAGAAGGATCCAGAGCTCGCCAAACTCCGAGAAACCGCAATGACATCACAAGAGGCAGAGCTAGCATCAACGTGCTACTACATCCAAGATGATATGCTCTTCAGGAAATGGAAACCTCCAGACGCATCCAACGAAGAAGAATGGAGAATATGCCATCAAATCGTGTTACCAGAACGATACCGAGCGTACATCATGAATCTGGCTCATGACACACCAATGTCAGGTCATCTCGGCATCCACAAGACATACCACAAGATTATGTCACACTTCTTCTGGCCACGTTTGAAGAAAGATGTCATCCAGTACTGCCGATCTTGTCATGCCTGTCAGATGGTTGGCAAGCCAAATCAAAAGATCCCTGTTGCTCCTCTGAAGCCGATTCCAGCCTTTGAAGAACCTTTCAGCAGAGTACTTATTGACTGTGTTGGTCCTCTCCCAAGGACAAAAGCTGGCAACCAATACCTGTTGACCATTATGTGTGCTTCAACTCGTTTTCCTGAGGCTATTCCTCTAAGGAACATAAAAGCATCGAACATTGTAAAGGCCTTAATCAAGTTCTTTACTCTATTTGGTCTACCAAAGTCCATCCAATCGGACCAAGGAACGAATTTCACGGCCAATCTTTTCAAGCAAGTCATGACTCAGTTGGGCATCAAACACTGCATGTCGAGTGCGTATCATGCCGAGTCGCAAGGCGCTCTTGAGCGATTCCATCAGACTCTCAAGAACATGATCCGAACCTATTGCTTTGAGCACGAAAAAGACTGGGACGAAGGAATCCACATGCTGCTGTTTGCAACCCGTGAATCCGTCCAGGAATCGTTGGGATTCAGCCCTTTTGACTTAGTCTTTGGCCATTCGGTGCGCGGTCCCTTGAAATGTATAAAAGAGACTTTGTTGTCACCAACAGCCACTGAAGGACTTTTAGACTATGTAATTAAGTTTAAAACTAGACTTTATGATGCTTGTGTTCTGGCCAAAAATAATTTACAAAACACCCAATCCAGCATGAAACGCTGGTATGATAGAAAGGCCCGTGTTAGAGAATTTTCTCCCGGGGATAAGGTGCTTGTATTTTTGCCCATACCAGGTCAACCCTTGCAAGCCAGATACTTTGGTCCCTATGAAATTGAGACCAAAATTAGTGACCTCAATTACACAATCAAAACCCCTGACCGTAGGAAAAAGACTCAGCTATGTCACATAAACATGCTGAAGCCTTATGTATCTAGGCCAGATCACTCAGAGAAGAGTAATTGTGTTTTAAATACAGTCAAAAGTTGTTCAAATAGCCATGTTTCTCCTATTGATGATGATATTGTAAAGGAGAAATTTGGACAATACAAAATACCTAATTCTTTTGTATTACAGAATTTGGATGTAAAACTGTCTCATCTGTCTTCGACAGAAAGGCCAGTTATCATGAAACTCATTAATGAATTTAATGACATTTTTTCTGATGTACCAAAACAGACTAATGTTATAATGCATGATGTAGATGTTGGCGAGGCTAATCCAGTCAAGCAGCATCCTTACAGGGTCAACCCTGAAAAACTTGCCATACTTAGGTCAGAAATCAAGTATATGCTTGAAAATGACCTCATTGAACCAAGTTCCAGTAGCTGGAGCTCCCCATGTGTCTTGATACCTAAACAGGACAAGACTTATCGTTTTTGTACAGACTACCGTAAGGTAAATGCTGTAACAAAGACCGATTCGTTTCCTATCCCTAGGATAGACGATCTCATAGATCGTATTGGTGACGCTAAGTACATCACCAAAATAGACCTACTTTCAGGTTATTGGCAGGTTCCCCTGACTGATAGGGCAAAGGAAATCTCCGCCTTTGTCACCCCTGATGGTCTGTACCAATACAAAGTGATGCCATTTGGCATGAAGAATGCTCCTGCCACTTTCCAGAGAATGATAAATGCCCTGCTTGCTGACATGGAGAATTGCCACGCATACATAGACGATGTAGTAATTTTTAGCCAAGATTTTTCTAGCCATTGTAAACAACTGCATTGTCTTTTTACTAAACTTTTACATGCAAAAATTACTGTAAACCTGAGTAAGAGTGATTTTTGCCAGGCTTCCATCCAATACTTAGGCCATATTGTAGGACAAGGCCAGGTGAAACCTGTAATGGCCAAAGTAGAAGCTATCCAAGCTTTCCCTATTCCTGCTGATCGGAAACAACTCCGAAGATTTTTGGGAATGTCTGGATATTATAGAAAGTTTTGCGAAAATTTTTCTGTCATTGCCAGTCCTTTAACAAACCTCCTGAGAAAGAACGTCCGATTTACTTGGACGGATGAATGTCAGAAAGCCTTTAACCAAATTAAGCAGATATTATCTAGCTCCCCTATTTTGATGGCTCCTGACTTCGGAAAACCTTTTAGGTTAGCTATTGACGCCAGTGACACAGGTGTTGGGTCAGTCCTTTACCAAGAAGATAATTTCCAAGTAGAGCACCCTATTTGTTTCTTTTCCAAGAAATTTAATAGACATCAAAGAAATTATTCTACTGTGGAAAAAGAATGTCTTGGGTTGATTCTTTCTATACAACACTTTGATTTTTATATCAGTGGGTCCAGATGGCCACTAGTTGTATTTACTGACCACAATCCCCTTACATTTATCCACAAAATGTCTGGCAAGAATCAACGACTTCTCAGGTGGAGTTTATTTTTACAAGAGTACAACCTAGATCTTAAACACATAAAAGGCAGCGAAAATGTTATCGCCGATGCCTTATCTAGATTGTAAAAAGTATTTTGATGTATATATTTTTTTTATATATATCATGATAAATACATTCTGTAATGTAAATATCCTTTTTTTTAATTATTCTAAAAAGATTTCCATTTCGTGGAAATGTAAACTTTTTATTTTTAGGAGGGAGGTGTTACGTATCTAGGTAACAATGCCTAGATACTATTTTTTTTTCTTGACCTGTAGGTTGTCTGCCCCCTTGTGTAATAAGTTTTTTTTTTCTTTTTTATTCGTCAAGCCACACAGACAGTGACCGGTCCTTGACCTGTGTGTGTACCTCTGGTTGAAAGGAGGGTGTTTTTTTTTTTCTGTCTCTTTGAAGAGCGTTCTAGATCTGGGAAATTGATGACGTATTTGGTTCGAGAAATTCCTAGATTTGTCTTGAGATCGACGCGCGGTAGATTATATAAAGACCGCCCGCGTGACGTTGACGGACAGACATACGGAGACAGCCGTGAGACAGAATAGCGGAGACATTGCGTGACCCGTGCGTGGTATACCAATTGATCGTGTAAGTTAAGATTTTTCTTTTTTTCAAGGCCTTGCTTGTATTTGTAGTTATATTTTCAAACTATTGTATTGTAATATTTTTACATGCCATTTTTGTAAAAGGGTTTTGGTCAACCCTTCCATTTTGTATTGAGTTATATTATGATTAAACATTAAGTTGATATTTTACCTTCCGATTTCTTGTGTCATTTTTTTTTTGTTATTCATTGTAAGTCTTTGATTAAATTCAGACTTAAGATAAGTGACACAACTGCTTTTCTATTGTCACGTTCCCCTAGGCAAGCCATTTCAAAAATTAGAATTCAATTCGTAATACGTGACAACCCTATGTAAAAAAAATTCATCATTTCAGTTTTATAAGTAAGTTCCGTTGAGGGACGCATTTTACAAGAACATGTCAGCCACGTGAAAAATCATAGGGCTCTAAAGCTGTTTTTTTTTTTTGGGGGGGGGGGGGGGAGGGTTGTTATCATGTGCCTGCAACATGGCCATCTGGTAATTTATTTTTTCTCATGCCAATGATGTTATTTAGATATTTTCTTGAATGAGAGTTTTAAAACATCCTGGCTGGACCAGATTTTAAATTTGGGACTTGAAGATAGCGATCCAGCGCTTTAGCCCTAAACCCTCTTCCAACACATTCAATTTATGTGAAGAAGTGAAGATGAAATGTTTATAGCCATACGATTATCAGCATGAAATATTTAGGAAAGTTTCTATTAAAATGTATATCAGTATTACACGTTCATAGTGTACTTAGTTATTAAGGAAGTCAACTTATGTTAAAAACACACAACGAGTCTCATTTTCACAATATTATTACTGTTGAAATGAATCGTAAAATTTGGAGAGTTGGCAACATGGGAATCTTTTGATGAACCATTTAGTTAAATAGAAATAAAACCAAACACACACTCAAATTGCCTCAAAATGTGTTCTCGATAACCATGTCAATCAAGGAAAAATGGTTTGGGAATAAATAGGGAAAATATGGTTAAAATTGTTTGAGTAAAATGGAATTGGAATAAATTTGTGGTAAAAAAAAACAAAATGGGTTTCAAATCCCTGACCTCCTTAAACTCCTGTACTTGCGATTGGCGAAACATAGATAGCACATTGGTTGGGTGACGCCCTTGTTTCTTTAAGATTACAGATAATACAAATGTCAATTCACCAAATGTAAAGGCTTACGGAAATTCAGACGAGGTGCCAACCACCAGAGATTGGTGGTAGCCAGAAAAAAGAAGGTTAATACTGCATCAAAGTGCAAAAGAAAAAAAAAAAAAAGCGAAAAACTGCAAAGAGCCGCCTCTTTCACGATCTGTCCAATCGAAACGAAATGTATTAAAACGTATAAAATAAAAGCAAAAAAGATTACAAATAAAAAGAAAGCGAATTAGAAGCAAGCAAAATATATAGACCAATTTCCAGAACGCAACTAAGAGCTGGTTCTGGGCGTGTTTTTTTTTTGTTTGTTTACAAGAGATTACTGGGTGGACGCAAATACACGTGCTTTTCAATTGGTCAGACCTCTTTGAACTCCTGCACCTGGGACTGTCTGAACATGGCAAAAACGTTGGACGGAGCCCGTTGAGCTCTCTTTTGCTCACCGCCTGCTTTGGACTTAATGGCCTGAAAGAGATTAGAGAATTTCAAGCAAGGTTTAAGATCTACAACAGTGGCGAGAAGGCTCGCCATCCTACCTCCTTCATTTCCTGCATCAACTTCTTTGACAGCTTTGCGAATACGTTAGAGGTGGCTCTACCAGCCCGACCTTTCTTATCTTCCTGAAAAAATGGAAAAACAAGCCAACATTATTTTGTTCCCTAGAGCCAGATCTGAGACAAAACTTGAAATGCCCCAAACTCCAAATGCGATTTAAAAAAAAAAAGAAAATAAATTTGTTCAATTATGGTTTGATGATAAAGTAGACTTTTTAATAGCATTGATAAGAAATCCTTTTTTTTCAACATTTAATGTACTATTCAAAAGTTACATCAGGTAAAATACTGGACATTTAAAACCGTAGCCCTTAGGTAAATCTATATTTTAAAAAATTAAATAGGATTGAAATGAACGTGGCTACATTTATGTCATAATACATTAACTAGAAGTGATTTTGTAATAATTAACTTGTAAGTTGTTTTTTTTAAACAATTAAAGATGCATTTTGCATTTGATACAAGTTGTGGCATTTCTTTATTGTCCCAGCTCTATGCTAAAGTTGGCAAGCTAAGGATCAGTTGGGCTAAATCTACGTCACCAAGGCAACGTCAAGCAGTAAACATCTATTGCGCATGTCCAAGCTCTTCTACCGTGCTGAAAGCCGACTTCCTCTACGACTCATCTAAAAATAGACGTTCTACAGCAGAGTTGGGAAAAGATGCTGAAACAAACCACTTTTACGGAATCAAGATACTCAAGACATATTGTGAATATAAAAAAAAATCTAAAATAGAAAAGATAAATCTATATTCTATTGTGCTTTGATGCAAAATTACTTTTTGATCGCTTATCTCAAACTACTTAAACTATGGCAATGCGGCTTATTATGTGCTTCCATTAGAAGAGAGCAAATATGTACATATTGGACTTGTATGTACCAATATGGAGTTCTGGCTATGTGGTCAAACAAGGTTTTCGAACCAAGTCTCGAGTTCAATAAATTTAATGTACTGGATTTTCAACTTTGCAATTTTATGACTTCTCTGGGGAAATCCAAGTCTTGCTAACTGTGGTCCATTGTACATCATCTACCAGATGAATAGCAAAGGAGAAGTTTTTACTTTTGATCAAGCAAATGGAGGATACTAAGTAACTCATGCTAGAAAATAAGCACCAAACAATTAGTCGATTACCTCCCCTTTGTTTCAAATTTAGCAACGAAAGTGGGAGTATAGAAAAAAATAAAGTTTTTATTTTTTTTAAATTTTATTAATAAATTTGTTTTTGTTGTGAAAATCAATGAAATTTTTTTTTATTTCAACCTTTAAATTTTGTAACATTAAAGTTTAATCGACTATTTAAAATGGTGCTCACTGGTCTATATACGAGCCTTTGTGATGATAGGCGTGTATATAGGTCACTTTTGGTGCAATGACGTTTGAAAATAAAAATGATGCTACTGGCCTAAGTAACTAGCGTCCTACAAAGCGCTTGGCGTTTTCAATATGCACAGAATCAAAGTTTCATCTAAAATAATTTTTTTTTGCTACGTATTTTAAGCATTCGTTTTACCGAGGATATTCTGATGTGTTTCTAATCTACATCAGTCTATGCTGCATGCAACACTAGAGACTTGAAACGATTTATACGAAACTAAAAAGGATGCATGCGTTGATTCACCAAGATAACATTTCTTTTAAATATCATTAGACGAAACTTTGATGAATTCCTCCGCATTGCGAGTATGATTTAGTTTCATGTTTCACATATTTCCTATACATTTATAAAAGAAATGTCAATGCATTTTACTAGTCCTACAATCTAAGGAAAAGAAATACATATAAAAACATTCTCAGACATAGCATGATAGAAACAATTCTACTTCAGAAAAATATTTTTCAGGCTTATCCAGGTCAGTGCAGTTTTCTAAAATGCTGAAAATAACATATTACTCTACAAAACAGTGGTTCTCAATCATGGAGCTAGATCTACTTTCCAAAGCCAGGGAGGGGGGGGGGGGTGCGTTTCATTTTGGAAATGCTTATCACATTTTTCATGTTTTAAAACGAATGGTCAATTACACTACTATCTTGTGATAAAAAAATATTGACAGATTGCATTAAAGAAAATGATTGAAAACCAGTGTTCAATGAAATGATTGCATTATGCATCTCAACTAAAATACAAAATGTTCTAAATTGAAGTAAAATAGAAACACTATTTTAGAATTAAATAAAAGCAATTATTTAATATAAATGAAATTAAGATCTATCTATATATAATGAAACTAGATAGTGAATAGTGTAATTAAGTACTGTCTATATATTTGATTAAACTATCGATAACTTGATAAACTTTTAAATTAAGACTTTGTCTATTGTTTTCATACATACCTCTTCTGCCATTTTGTGTCTGTAGAAGAAATAAATAAAAACAATCAAATACGATTAATAAGTGGGAGATGATTAGAACTGAGTACTTCACACATGAAATATAACTTATTGAAAGGTTTAAGAAGCTAATATATACTGATACACAATGCATATACAGGGATTCGAAAAAAAAAAGAGAACTTTATTCGTACTGATAGACAAAAAAACTGACGACATTAAAAGACAATAAGACATTGTTAGACAAAACAAAACTTCAGACATGTTGACAAACAAAAGAAATCAAGACATCGAGAAACAAAAGATCTTCAGACATATTGAAAGACAAAACAGATGCAAACAAAACAAAAATTAGAACATTAAGAGACCCAAAAAATAATTGAAGCCATTTTGAGAGACAAGAAAATCAAGACAATATTTACTCCATTGGTGATCTATTTATTATAGGAAGAGAAAAATTAACTTCAAAAGATTGGAGTTGAATAAAGTTGGAGTTGAATAAAGTTGGAGTTGTATAATTTGAGTTGAATAAAGTTGGAAGTTGGACACAGAAGTTTAGAGTTGAGGTTCATAAAGTTTGGAGTTGTTTAAAGGAGTTGTATAAATATTTGAGTTGAATGAAGTATGACTCGTTTGAACTTTACTATTTGGATACTAAATCATACTTCTAGGTTTGAACCCTGGATGACAACTTTCTCATGAATGTAGCCAGCTACAAAATTATATTATATTGACATTATATTATCGCATTGGTTATTTCAAGGTATTATAAGGTGAAAGTTTTGCTTAAGTTACTAATTGTACACTTCGGATAAAACCGTCGTGTGCCCAAAAGGGTAAGACTTTTTTCTCTATAATGTGTCATAGCTCTCTCTGTACACTTGGCTCACGCTGTGTTCCCGTTCCGTCTTCTTCTGGTAACCATGGTTTCCTATTCGTTCTGTTCCGTTGCTATGGAAACCAGTGAGCCAAAGGTAGGTGTCTAGTGCTTTTCTGTTTTGGCACAGATCCATGCCTTAACGCTAGATGTCAAGGTAGGAGTCAAACAATCCAGCTGAACGATTAATCAGACTCGAGGCTACTCCAGATCAAAGTGATATGATGTAATAGACCTTTGAACATTGTTGTTGCCTTAATGGGCAGTGCGGTGCATGTTTTATACAATCATCAGAAAATGTTAACATCGTGGTGGGAACCTATAAATCCTCTGGACACATTCTTGGCAGACGATACTCTAAAAAATAAAGCGATTCATAAAAAAAAAAATGGGAAAGGAAAGTTTCTTAAGCGTCAGAATTTTTTTAAGTCATCAGAAACATACGATAAAGAAAATACTTCTTTAAGACAAGATGCGTTTGTCTGTGTGCGTGTGTGTGTGTTAATTTCTGTTGTGTTGATTGTATAACTAATTGTAAGGCGCCCCTGTGAGACATTTATTACTTTTCTTCACTTTTCTGATTGGATCATTAATTTAATTAACATTAATCTTTAAAGTTGTAATAATAAATCTGTTCACAGTGATATTGTCGTCAACGTTTTTTTTTATTCTAGGCAAATCTCCACTTCACTAAAGTATATGTGCATTGTATAGTTCAATTACTCATGCCCACCTCTTGATATAGATCATAACTGGATATGTTTTAGAATAGGTACATACATTCATGCATTATAGTCCGACACTCTCGAAACGAAATAGAATGTTTATGTTTAGTGTCTAAATTTATGCAGGAAACAAGCTAAAAAAAAAGGGGGGGGGGGAGCTAATGGTACTTTCCTTGCTCTCCCAGCTCTAGACCTCATCCTAACCTCAACTCTAAGATCTTAAGTTTTTCTAAGAGATTTACTTGGGATTTAATAACACTGTAGAGAGATATAACGCGAACGTGTATTTAGAGGTCTGAACGTTTGGTAGTGACTCTGACTACAGAGACACAACGTGCATTAGATGCCATATGCTAGGACAAATTTGTACAAATACTCCTTCTTCTCTAGTGCTATTAGAGCATGGAATGGGTTGCCTGAGCCAGCCTGGAAAACCAGTGACTTGGCAGTCGAAAGTCATTGGTTAATATGCATGACTAAATGCATGAAGCGTAGGACGTAATCATCTTCTTCTTTGAAGTAACGTCTGTATTATATAAGAAAAGATAAGATAAGAAAGATTAGGGGACCAAAAATGTGTTTGAAAACAAACGATGTAGATAGTGTTTCAATATTCCAGAAGAGCAAATGTTCCCTCAGAGTTTGCACTGCCGCTTTCTTAGCTCGTTATTCTCTTATCTCTTGTTTTTTTTCCCTCCCTCGTGGAATGTCAGAAAATCCACGCTTTCCTCACAATATGCAGGTCTATGTATATCTTGGCACAGAAAGACACGTAGCTCTATATTTAGTTACAAGAACTTTTTAATATTACTTAGTTATCTGTTTTGATCTAAATTCCATTACAGCAATAAACGTTTTCCTGGAGAACTTTGCATCACCCAGTGTTTGTTTTCTTTCCAATCATTGGTTATCTCATACTTTTTTTCAGGTAGACATACGTGGGTGGTTGCTGGAATGTATACATTTCTAAAAAAATTGTTTAATACAGCGTTCTGATGATACAGTCTAGTAAACAAAAAGGTAGGAACCAAGTAATAGTTGATCATTGCTTAGGAAACATACGAGTAATTTCACTGCTTGCTTTACGCACGCGAGTTGCTCGTGCAGTTGAGAAGTGTGTCACTTGGCAACGGTTTCTGACTGCATAGCTGACTAACACCTACATCTACCTTCATGTTCTCGATCTCAGCAGTTTTCTTCTTGGGGCTATTGGCCTACGGTGCAAGGAGAGGGCTGATGGGAGGTAGCGAAGAGGTGAAGGAGGGAGGGGGGAGATGAAGAGTATAAGCAATGTGGCTTTGGCACGTGCACGCGACTGCTCGGCACAGGTAAAAAAGCAACACGCGCAAGGTCCTGAGAGGAGGAATAGCTCAAGGAAAATGCCGAGCGTTATGTGTTCTTCTCAAGGTAAAAATGTGAGTTACGAAAGAGAGGAGTCGAGAACGTGTTGATGGGATGGGGTGGGGGGGGGGGTAGAGTTACTCGAAAGGTAAAAGGATCATGTTTGAGGTTACTGTAAGTTCTAGGCATCAGCAGGGAAGCTGTTATCCCTTTTTTTTTTTTTTTACCTCTGGCCTACGCATTGTAATGTTAGGACTAGGAGTTAGAGGAAGAGAGGTATGAGGTGGATGAGCCTAAATAACATCGTCGACCTAAATATTATGGGATATTACCAAGGAATTATACGTATATTTAGGAATCATATTTTTTAAACATAAGTCTCGTCCCAATAGTATTGTTCTCTTTATTTTGTCTCTATTTCTTCCAGAATTATCTGTGTTGGTATCAGCCTATGTAGGTGTTTAAAAAAAAAGGGGGGGGGGTAGAGCTTTCAAATTCAAATTGATGCAGCAATGTACTTTTTCAAACAGTTCTTAGCAAATAATATTCAATGTTTTTAAGTTGTTTTTGTTCTTTCTACACATACTCCCAGGCACAGCAATAAAAAATGCTGACAAATTTAACGTGTAGATCTGAATTATAAACTAGGTTGATCTTATCAGTCTGCCAAACTATAGAGTTATTGCCCTTTCCATTGACTCTCCTGTCTTTACTGCGCGAAACTTTCAAGGGAGGTTTCATTGTTATAAAAGGGAAATTGTATCTCTTATACGTGAATACTAATTACGTACACATGTGTACATGCTAAATAGCTAGACTTACATAGATTAGTCAAACTTTTCCTATATTTCACTATAATGTTGTTATAAGACTATGGTGCACTAAATATAATTATTTAATACGTTATAATAGAATATGTTTCATGGTATAATTATGACGTCATATTTAGAGTTTGTAGATCTTAGTATAAAAAAATCAAATCTCGAGTAAACGTCATGACCTTCTTATAACCTCCTTGGCACACTGCTTCTAACGTGTAACAATTCCAGGGGACTACAAAAGCGGGAACAGTGCATGTTGAGAGAGAGAGAGAGAGAGAGAGAGAGATTGGGTGGGTCTGCCTGGTGAAAACAACAGACAATAAAAAGCAAAAGGTGCAGGGTCTACATGTCTTTAACAGTAGCATACAAAACACACGGCATATAAATTCCTTCCAATCCAATCTTAATCGACTAGACTTCTAGTTACGCGCATGCGCAATGTCTCAGTATTAGTGACCCGGAAAAATAACTCAAAAAAATGTATGCACATTATAGTAACCGTGGGAAGGGATGGAGAAGACGTAAGGGCGTCTTTATTTGCCTATAACCACCTGTGAGGGGGGGGGGGTGTTGGCTAATTATAATAATTCAGATATGTAACTAATGCTTTAGGAAATTTACTGTAAGCTAATTGTAATCTAGAAGTAACCTTTTAGTAGCTTGGCTCATTGTAACAAAATCTTATCCTACCGTAACTTAGTTACATAAACATAACGCTATGATATTATGGCGAAATGAACCAAATACATATTTATTCAACAAAAAAAACAAAAAAAACAAACTTGTAGCCAATTGGCATTGTATTGCCTTAAGATTTAATAATTGTTGTATTAATCATGGCTGTTTGTAATAATGTTTTGTTTTTTTTACATCGGCATCCATGTACCTATGTTTCTTGCTTTAATAATTAAATCAACTTACAATTTAATTGAACACTGTAGAACTAGGGTTCAATAAAACTTATTTCTTTATTATTACCAATTTTGGTTACACAATCCTTTGCTTGTACAAGGATTTGTATGTTCTGAAATGTATTTTTGGTACTAGCAAAACACATACAAATAAATAAGTAATCTCCTAAAGAAGTGTAATGACAGAAAAAAAAAGGTTCATATCTTACCCTGATTACGTAATTGACCAAATTACTAGATTTAGAAAAAGCCAGAACAAAAACTACAAAAGCTAGGTGATATTCATTAAGCACATACCATAATTTTCTAATATAAAAACAAAATTTAATTAGAAAACTATACAGAAATAAACATTATACCACTATTCAAATACGATATGATATGATAGAAACATTGCCATTGAAGTACTCTTCATTCTAATAGCTATTCACACCAGTATTACAATATGTCATCTGTTAAGGAAAAATAACTAATGAGCGACTATTGAATCTTTGAGAGACAGAAGATAAGATATAGTCTTTTACTTTAGCAAATGGATGTCATTAATAATAATTAATTTTATGCAGACAAATCTTTACATCGTTGTATAAGAATACTCATTTATTTTTCTTATATGCACAACTATCTTAGAAAACATTCAGAAAACACAGAGAAATACACAGAAAACTAAGATAAAAGTTACAGCAACAATCTCTAGTAATATATTTGTAACATTTCAAAGTTTTATCCCAGGAAGCAGTTACAAAAACTGTTAAAGATTACTAAAAAATTTAATATTATTGCCATCTTGGACATACCCAAACGACTAGAATAACAAGCTTTTATTTTTGGTTATCAATAAATTCTCATTATCTTGAAAGACTTAAAATTTAATTATTGTTGTATATGCTTAGTTAAAAAATTTTAAAAATATTTCAGCTACGTGATTTTATGTCTTAAAACATATATTCACACTGTATTAAAGCTTAGAGCTAAGCAACAAAAAAGCTGGTTATTTGAAGAAGTAACATCTATCCACAGAAGTATCTTGTTAAATGACTACAGTTTTAGACACCCTTTACCCCAGGCCTACATCAGTATTATTTGTTGTACTATAGGTCGACTTTATGGCAACCTTTGACTAGAAATTTCGACTACATTGTTACGAATCGACTACATTTTTACCAATCGACTTGTGCTATTAGAGCATGGAATGGGTTGCCTGAGCCAGCCAGGAAAACCAATGATTTGACAGAATTTAAGTCATTGGTTAACATGCATGACTAGATGCATGACGCGTAATAATCATCTTCTTTTTTGAAGTAACGTCTGTATTTTATAAGCTAATGTAAGACAACATTGTTACAAATCGACTACATTGTTACCAATGTCTGGAAATGTCACTTTGAAAAGTAGAAAAAAATTTTTTTTAAAGATCTTTTTGAGTTCTACAATTACTAGAGTTTTATCATAACCTGTTACTTCTAATGACATACAATCGTCTGGACAATTCTACTATACATCTACTATTATAAAACACGTTTTATTCTATTTAATCTAACTCTGGAAAGGTAAACTATAAGCTTACATTTGCCTAACCATCTCCTCAAGGTAAACTATAAGCTTACATTTGCCTGACCATCTACTCAAGGTAAACTATAAGCTTACATTTGCCTGACCATCTAATCAAGGTAAACTATAAGCTTACATTTGCCTGACCATCTACTCAAGGTAAACCAATGCACCGACCTATCATTTTCTGATATGCTCCCCTTGTGTCCTACCTTTGTCTGGACAATCTGACAATATTGAAAATTTCTAATAAAAACTTGAATTCGGATGGACAAGAAAAAATGGGTAACGTGCCCTTTTAGTGAACATTTTAAAATATACACTTCTACTCCGAAAAGAAAAACAAACAACAAAAACCTTAAACCAAACAAATAAACACTTTTTTTTAAAATGAGGAAAGACTGAAGTTATAGATCTTTGGAATCACATTATGATCAATCAAATATTGCAGTGTCATGTACTGTTTTCTTCTAGTTTTTCAAAACAGTTAATTTTAAGAAATAGCTAGTAGTTTAGAAAACAACATAGAAACACTGAAACTGAAATGTTTATAGCATATTAACGTGTTGACCTTTTTGACCTTTCTATAAATAAAGATAATCCATGGACCATCACAAAGCACTAGCCGTCGTCTAGCTAAAAGTATGGCTCAAAAGAGTTAATTTTGCCTTTAATTTGTTTTTTATGAATTGTAGAACAAGATTATCAAAATTAAATAAACACAGAATATAAAAAAAAACAACAACTGAACTCACGTTTTGAGAAAGCACTAGATGTTTCCCTGTAAGAAATCTCAAAACTTTAGGCTCACTCTCCTGACCGGGCCAAGCTGATGAGTGCTGTAGAAGAGGAAGCTTTGACTGGGGGTATATCTCACATACCTACCTTGAGCCCCTGACGTCACAGCTCGCGTGCTCCATATCAGGGGGGCTCGATGCACGTGCTGCCAGCGCGCAGAAATGGTGAGCTCCCCCCGCCTCCTCATGGTTCTCTTTGAGAATGCCTTGAGAAAGGCAAAAGTAAACGTTTTCTTGGAATGGGGGACCTACAATAAAAAAGAAAAAAAAAGGCGAGGCCTTACATATGCGTATATATATATATATTTCTAAATATATATTATATATATATGTAATGTGTGTGTATATATTTATAAAAAAAAAAACTAAAAAAAAATACCATCATCGTTTTACTTTCAAAAAAAAAAAGTTACGAATTTGGCTCCTAAGTTTTTGCCATTTGTGAATTATGGAATTTTTTTTTTCAGATAGGCGAAGCAGTAAAATATTTTAGGTCAATGGCGTAAATAAAATTGTATCGGTTCAACAATGTGACGTACTATTAAGTTAGTTTATTTTAATTAGCTTTTTCAATAGTTTTACAATCAAGGTAATAACCAATATACATGTTTTGGCTACTTTTATCAATAAAAAAAAATACCTGTACACTTTTTTTTCCCCTGATCAACTACTTTTGCCTGTATCTTTCCACTCACATTTACCTGAGCCGACGAGAAGCTCCGGAAATTTGTTCCATTTCCAAATACAGGCAAACCGCTAGAACGAGCACGCGCGTCGACCTCCTTTTCTTTTCTTCTTTTTTTGTTTTCTTTTCTCTCTCTCTCTCTTTCTTTCTTATCTGTGTGGGTGTGTTATTTTTAGCTAATATTCGGTGTGCCACATTGCACTACTGAGCCTAGAAACAAGATTATCGTGTATTTTGTTATGTGCTAGACTAAGTTCGCTGCCTGAGATCTCTGGAGCTGCTCTAGTACTTTACTTTGTTTTTGTCTCCCCTCTCTTTATGTTCATTAGGACAACACGTCACAAGCGCTCACATCTTGGTCTTATGAGAACTATTTCGTTGTTTTTTTTTTCAATGCACACTCCCTAGATGTTTTGTCTGTTTAAATCATGGACAGTATATTACATATAGTCTATAGCCTATGGTTTAAACCTGTCAACGTGTGGGCATAAGATCTTCAAGTTAAACATAACACCGTGAGTTCATCGATTCAAATAAACATTGAAGTCAACAATTAAGCCTAGAAATTTAATGGGGAACCAAACATGATTTATTAAAAAAAATATTTTTTTGAATTACTTCTTTTTTTTACTAAAACGTAAGACATATATTTTTATCTTATCGTGTAAAATACAGACGTTCATTTAAAAAAAAGATGGTGATTACGTCCTAAGCATGTCTCTTGGTCAATCTAGTCATACATGTTAATCAATGACCAAAACTCTGCCAAGGGTTCAGGCTGATTCAGGCAACCCATTCCATGCTCACATTGCACTAGGGAATACTATTGGTATTGATTTTAACAATTGGGAAAAAAAGGGGGGGGGGAGGAGAAAGAAGAGGGTGTCTGTGTCAATTTTACCTTGATCACTTTTTAACTGCATAAAAAAGGCTTGAATTCGAAAACAGGTCTCAAGCCTCTGAGTAAAGACTAATTCAACTTATACTACCACATCTGTCACGTGCAATTTCTTTCCCTTGTTGATACGAAAGAAGACAATTAGTTACCAATAATTTATTAGCTGATGGGTTCATTTTTTTTTATGAAGTCTTGTTTTGAGAGGCACTAGAATTAATTGTGGAAATTTTCAACATGATCTGAGATTAGGTGTGGAAGAAAAAAGATGTACGAACATTTGACCAGACAGACAGAGTGTATATAAGCTTTGTATAAAAAAAAAAGGGGGAGTTTGGAATTGTTCTTGTGAAATCCTGGTGTCTGTGTGAGGGGGGAGCGGGGTGGTGGTGTCGGTCGAAAAGCAACACAGAGTAGATTAAATATCGAATTGACAAGAGCCGGAGAAAAGTCAAAGATTGGTGCTTAGAACTAACTTTTTGGTTGCGGGGGGGGGGGGGGGGGAATGGGGCAGCGTATAAGTGGTATTAGAATTGATGAGCCAAAAACATGTGTGTGTGTGTTTTGAAAGAGAGGGGGAGGCATTATAAAGTGGGTGGTTCCAAATGAAATCAAAAGTCTGTGTCAGAGAAATTACGATACGCAGGGTAAAACAAAAGGGAGGGGGGGGGGGGGTTTCAAAGAGAAAGAATGAAAGAGAATGGGAAGGAGAGAGAGAGAGAAAGCGAATGACAGCGGGCAGTTTCATTTCATTTACACAGAATAATTCATGGGCCAAAAAGTATTATATGGGGAACGTTAAAATGTGGCCCTATTATTGAAAGCTCAAAAATAAAAATAGGGGCTGTTCCGGTCATAATGAACAATAGCAAGCCTAGACATATGTCAATGGGAGCACTTGTACATAAAATGAAATGATAACAAGTATAACAAGCTAAGACAGAAATGTGGTTAAAATGTCTCTGAATACACAATAAGCTTAGATCTAGATTTATGCCAGTAAGAAAATGATATTTGTTCATTTGCCTGGATAATTTTTGGCTGTATTAGAGACGCAGCAAAGAAAATGGCTTCCTGGTCGTGTGGTAGGTGCTTATCTTATCTTATCTTATATAATACAGAAGTTACTTCAAAAAAGAAGATGATTACGTCCTACGCGTCATGCATTCAGTCATGCATATTAACCAATGACTTAAATTCTACCAAGTCACTGGTTTTCCTGGCTAGCTCAGGCAACCCATTCCATGCTCTAATACCACTAGGGAAGAAGGAGTATTTGTACAAATTTGTCTAGTTTTCTTTGTGTCTTTCTGAGTATTTTATTTTATTTTTGTATTTGAGGATTATGGTTCAGTGTTTTATGTATAATTGCTACTTTACTTTTGAGTCTTCTATCCTGAAGGCTTTCTAAATTTAGTGATTTTACTAAAGGTGTTACTCTAGTCAAATGTGAATATTCGTTTGTTATGAATCTCACTGCTCTATTTTGTGTTTGTTCCAGTTTCTTAATTTTTTCTTGAGTTGAGGGGTCCCAACAGAGGATGCATATTCTATTATTAGAATAAACAAGGTTAAATAATATTTTAGTTTTATGTTCTTATTTGAATCATAAAAATTTCTTTTCATAAACTCTAATGCTTTGTTTGAGTTTTTGATAGTTTCATCAATATGTGGATTCCATTACAGTTTTACATTTATTATAACACCTAGGTATTTTGCGTTTTTAGTCTATGTTACTTGTTTACCATGAATAAGATACGTGGAATTAATTTGTATTAGTTTTTTTTGTTACTGTTAATAATTGACATTTATATAAGTGGAAAGACATGCTCCAATTTGATTACCATTTCTGTAATTCATCTAATCCTCTTTGTAAAATTTCTGTATCGTGTGTTGTTTGTATTGTTCTATATATTATGCAATCGTCTGCGAATAATCTGACTTTTGTTTCTAAACTAATGCAATTTGGTAAATCATTTATGTAAATTAAAAATAGTAGACCTAAGACTGTTCTTTGAGGTACACCTCAGTTTACTGTCATTGGTGTTGATTTAGTAACATTTATTATTACAGTTTGTTCTCTCCCTATTAGAAAATCCTTAATCCACTGATGCAATGGACCATCAATGCCAAAATATTTTAATTTTTTAAGCAAACTATGGTGGTGAACTTTATCAAAAACTTTGGAAAAATCTAGTTAGATAGCATCTATCTGCTCACTGTTATCTAAACCTTTTGAAAAATCATCAATTAGTCCTATTAGTTGTGTTTCACATGATCTATATTTCCTAAAGCCATGTTGGTATGGAGTAAGGACATTATGTTTATCAAAGTTGTTTATGATGTTGCTACATATCATGTGTTCTAGGATTTTACATGTGATGCTGGTAAGTTATACTGGTCTGTAGTTTCCTGGGTCTGATTTTTCTCCTTTTTTAAATAGGGGGGGGGGTGATATTAGCTTCTTTCCAGTCCCTTGGTTCTCTGCCCTGGTTAAGAGATGCCTGAAAAAGTATTTTCTACACTGGTGCTAACTTATTGCTTAGTTCTTTGAGTAATCTAGCTGGAATACCATCAGGTCCAGATACTTTTTTCGGTTTGATGTTGGCTAATAGTTTTTGGATTCCCTCTTCCCTATGTTGTCTACTTGGTTCAAATATAGTAATATGTCTTTGTCTCCTGGGGCTGAGAATGCTGATGCAAAGTATTTGTTTAGGATGTTAGCTTTACTTTTATTATCATTGTGTGTGTGTTAAGTTGTCTTCCCCTTTTAATGGCGCTATGACTGTTGTTTCCATTTTCTTAGACTTAATGTATGACCATAGGTTTTTGTTGTTATCTTTAGATATTACATTGCTTATGTATTTACTCTGCAGCTGTCTGCTTACCTTTTGGGCTAGGTGTTTAATTTTTATGTACTTTTTATAAACTCTTTCTGCCTTAGTTTCTTTAAATTTTTTATATAGGTTTTCCCTCTGTTTACAAAGCTTCTTTAATCTATTATTAAACAAGAATTTTTTTTATTTTGTGTTATATGTATTTACTTCGTATATGATTTTCTATAATGTTTTTAAGATAGTTTTTTATGAAATTCCAGAGGTCATCGAATGGTTGGTTAAAGTCTTTTTCTGATAAGAATGTTTGTTGAAAGTTTAATGCAGCTTTGTGTAGTTGTGTTAGGTTGCATTTGTTCCACAGTAAGATTTTTCTTTTGGGTTTTATATTGACTACTGCTTTTATCTGCGTATTTTAATGATCTTATGATCTGATAGACCAAGGATAGTATCATAATCTACTACTAATCCAGGTCTATTGGTTAAGAAGAGATCTAATGTGTTGTTTAATCTAGTTGAATTTTTAATGATTTGATCTAAACTTAGGTTGTGTAAAGTTTCTATGAAAAGCTCATTTATGTCCTTAATTGGTGTTTATCTATGGTTAGTGTTTTCCAATTTATATCAGGTAGGTTGAAATCACCCATAATCCCAAAAAACTGCATTTTTATTTGTCTCTTTAAGTGTAGTTAACTGATTACATAGTTATTGCATGTATTCTAAACTAGAATTTGGTGATCTGTAAATACTGCCTATTATTAGAGATGTTGAGGTGGTGTTAATTTTACAAAATCTGAGGCGCTTCGAACTGTCTTCAGTTGTCCTGAACTCAAACCATGTCCTGTGGGAGGCTTGGGCTACGGCGTAGTCATTTTCATTTCTGAACGCCTGACACATACGGTAGGCGTACAGCGAATCAATGAATTCAAACTAGAGCTTGCTCTTTGTTCAGAATTGTGCTTGATGAGTCGAACACTATCCATGTCACTGAGAAGTGTAGATAAATAGAAGTAGACGTGTAATAGTGTTTCTTATTTAACGATGAAAATAATTTCTGTATCAATGGAAAATGCTTAAAATAAAGAACGAGGCTAATTAATAACCAGTCGTCTTGAGGCCTGCACTCGTTAAGGAGGATAGTACTTTTATAACAGTTCTTTTATGTACAAAGAAAACTCACCAAATTGAAGTTACAGTTAATGATCCCACTAGATTTTAGTTTTACTAGATCACTTGGCACGTCACAAACTTTTGCCACACTTATGTTCAAGATCACCAGCGAACCGGAAAAGGAATGGCTGTACTATAAAACTGAAGATTTTTATTTGTAATCTAAACTGACGTATGGACTTGTGTCTGTTAACAAGCGTTCTCGTCTCTCCCATGTTGAGGTGTTCAGAAGCCTGCTACAAATCAATTTTTCGTGGTTATAGATGTAGTTTATTTCAGAGCGACAGACATTTTGCTCTCGGAAAAGAAACTTTTTGGCTCTCAGTTTTATCTACCTTGCTCGTATGACTCTTTTTCCTTTTTTTTCTTGACATTTTTCGTCCCATTCCTCCCTCACAAACCGTGAATACACAAGACGTTAAAGATTGCTCAATATGCTTGGAGGTGAGAGATGGACTCTGGGTAGATGGAGACTAAGGTCAATGAGCTGTTCAAGTAGCCAGACTACCCAGAAGATTCTTCTTGAACACCATACACCCCAACAGAACCCCATTCACCCCAACAGAGCCCCATACGCCGATAGCTCTATATTTTAGTGTAAAATTTTATTTTCAGCTAAATTCAAGATCGACCCTTTAAGTCTGATGTGTCTGAAAGAGTATTCAATGTCTGTCTTAAAAAAAAGGTAGAAAAAAGGTAAAGTCTTTGTGAAATGTTTTACATCTTATGGATGTTGCTTCAGAGTTGAAAATATTCTACATCCTAGCCCAAATCTTCAATGGGACTACGGGGAATGGCAATAGGCAAGGTTCTAACCCGGGACCATCAAGACCACCTAATGACAGTCCAGAGCACATACTACAAGACCAGGCAGCCATCCTAAGAAGCCATAGGAATCAATACTAACCAAGCTGGATGAGGCCCGACCTGCGCCTACTCGGAATGTAATCGACTTAATATGGCAAATAAAAAAAAAGATACTCAAGAAATATGGTCTGGAATTTTTATATGTTTACATTATTCTCTAGTTGAAGTTACAGTATTTTAAAAAAAATATTATTTACATGTTCTTTGAACTAGAGCGAAATATTTAACTGGAACTTTCAATGTCTCTGGGCGAAGGGGAGATAATTATTCCTTATAAAGGTACTACTAGGTAGTAGAATACTTGCCTTGCTTTAAATTTTATATGTATTGTGGCTGGATGGATATATTTGTAAGCCAATGCCAAATCATCTAAAGAAATACAAATGTCATCTATATTTTTAGAAGCTAACGACGTTCTATCAGATAAAAAGATTATTATGCCTGCAATGACGGCAGGGAGAAACAGGTCGAGACTAATCGTCTTAGAAGGCCTGAACACTTACATAATACAGAAGTCATTTCAAAAAAGAAGATGATTACATCCTAACCAATGACTTAAATTCTGCCAAGTCACTGGTTTTCCTGGCTGGCTAAGGCAACCCATTCCATGCTCTAGCAGCACTAGGGAAGAAGGAGAATTTGTACAAATGTGTCCTAGCATATGGAACGAGGAATGTGCCTTTGTGTCTTTCAGGGTATTTTATTAAATTTTGTTTTTGTTCAGTGTTTTATGTATAATTGCTACTTTACTTTTGAGTTTCTCTCCTGAAGGATTTCTAAATTTAATGTTTTTACTCTAGTCAACTGTGAGGATTCATTCGTTATGAATCTCACTGCTCTATTTTGTGTCTGCTCCAGTTTCTTAATGTTTTCTTGAGTTGAGGGGTCCCAAACAGAGGATGCATACTCTATTATTGGCCTAACCAAGGTTAAATAACATTTCAGTTTTATGTTCTTATTTGATTTATAGAAAATTCTTTTAATAAACCCTAATGCTTTGTACATCAATATGTGGATTCCATGACAGTTTTTCATTTATTCTAACACCTAGGTATTTTGTGTTTTTAGTCTGTGTTGCTGTTTTACCATGAATAAGATAAGTGGAATTAATTTGTTTTAGTTTTTTTTGTTGCTGTTAATAACTGACATTTTTTCTGGATGGAAAGACATGCTCCAATTTGATTCCCATTTTTGTAATTCATCTAATTCTCTTTGTAAAATTTCTGTATCTTGTGTTTTTTTTTTATTGTTCCATATATTATGCAATCGTCTGCAAATAATCTGACTTTTGTTTCTGAACTAATGCGATTTGGTAATATTATACAGTCATCTACAAATAATCAGGCCTGCAACATATCAACTTGTGGGCAGTTTAGACCAATAGCTCGTTTCAACGTCACAAGTCTGTCCCAGTTTTCATCGAGATATGAGCCCCGAGATCCATCGATTCGGAAGCCAAGTGCTTAACCACACAGCCACGCGTACCACTTTTTGTGTTACGAATGAGAAAGATAATATTTAAAAAGTACTAATAAAATAGTAAACAATAAGAAACGTTGAATGCCTAGCTGGGAGTCCATTGAAAAATAAAACAACTGATAGGTTGAAATGGTGGGAACGAAATAGGTCAACGTATTTAAGTTGAGCTGCTTAGAAGGCTAAATATTGACCTGAAGTCCTTGCCTACGTTTTCCAATAATAATGTTAATTTGAAAAAATTCTATTCTCACTTCAAATGTATATACACTTAATTCTCAAATCGTCGTCTGCTTGTTTTACACACTTCAAACGTTTCTGCGGAGTTAATTACGCTCTAGCTAAGGTGAGGGGGCGCGGTAGATGACTGGTTCTAGCAAGATAGTTTCATTTATTTTTTAACCAAGAAACACCACTCCAGCTCTAAGGAAAAAAAAAGTAGAAACCGACAACTTTAATCTACATTGGAAGCATCATTAACAAAGAAAAGGAAGCATATGCCGATGTCAAGAGTCAGATCAACAAGGCTAGGCATGCTTTTAACACCCTACGGCCGATCTGGCGATCAAAAGCACTGTCTTTACACAATAAAATCTAAATCTTCAACGCAAATGTGAAAGCAGTCCCTTAATGTGGCACAGAGACTTACAGGGTAACAACGATCAAAACTTCTATGCTCATGGCATTCACCAACAAATGCATGTGTCTTATAATTGGTGTCAGAAGGCCAAACAAACTAACTAAATGTCTGTGGGAAACAACCCAGCAAACACAAACAGAACAAGAAATCAAACAATACTGAGGCTGGACTGGGCACGCAAAGCGAAGAACAGAAGAGAACATGCAAGACTGGCTGTAGACTGGAGCCCACAAGGGAAGAGAAAGGCTGGAAGACTAAAGCAAACATGAAGGAGATCAGTAGACCAAGAGACAAAAGATGTCAGGATGGACATGGACACAACTGAGGGGAAAGCTCAGAACAGAGTCCGATGGCGAAGTACTTTTGCGGCCCTATGCTCCACTCAAAAGGACTAAGTGTTGTGCATTTATGTTCTTGTTGTGTGTTGTGAACTGATCGTATGTGTCAAAATGTCTTGGAGTCCAGGTTAGCTTGTGTGTGTGTGTGTGTACTGTGTTATCGTAAACTGTTTTGTCATTCTTTTTCAATAAAGCCTAGGATCAAGACATGTCTTCTTGTAGTGTTTTATTAGGTTACTACACTAAGTCAAATTAAGTCAAGCGAAACCTACCGCAGAATGGTGTAGATGGCAGCAGGCTGGATTCCAACATGGGACCATACCATACTTCCATGCATGCAGCCAGTTACTAATCAATGCAAATACCTACACGAGTGAAGAGAAAAAAACTTTGCTGTGTTTTTACTTCTGCTGTCTGAAGAACAATATTTTATACTAGTCGACCGGCTGCGTAGCATACACGCTATTTTGCAGGGACGGCCTTAGGCCACTGCAACCTAGGCGACCGCAGTGGGCCCCGTACTTTCAAAGGACCCGCAGTTTCATAGGACCCGCTCTAATTTAATGTTTATAAATTATTAAATTAAACCATTTTATAACTTAAAACAGATTTTCCGCACCCTTCTGTCGATTTACCAGGAGCTCCTGGAAATCTCCCGAAATTGCAAAATATACGAAAAAGTCCTTAAAATATACTGAAAAATATATAGACGAAAATTGTTAGTTTGGGGTGTCATTCAATACGGAAAACGCCAATCCTAGGCGCGATAAATAAAAACGGCATTATGCATAAGCGTAATTGTGTAATCTGGTGAAAGAAGCTTCTCGCGCCTCAAACTAATGAAGAATTACTTGAGGTCAACAATTCTCAAAGATAGATTGAAACATTTGGTAATTCTTGCTATTGAGCGGGATCTATGTGGGAAACAGAATTATTATGATATACTGTATGACTTTGCTACACACAAGGCTCGTAAAATAATTCTGTACGTAGTAAAGAATGAATAAAATGCATAGACGAATTTATTTTCTAATACAAACTCTTAAATTTCACTTATTGTCCGCTTCCCTACCCAAACTTGGCCCCGCGAAATCCGTTTCGAATAGGGCCCCACAATGCTTAAGTCCAGCCCTGCTATTTAGTGTTTGTAAAATGTTTTACATTTTTCGGATGTTCCTTTAGAGTTGACGATAGTTTAATTCCCAGTCCAAGCCTCCCGTATGGGATGGGAGTGGGCAGGGTTTGACAGTCCAGCGCGCAGCCATCCGTAGCGAGCTGTGAAAACGTGTTCTCTCCCCCCCCCCTTCTTGTTTTTTTTCGTGGGGATAACTATCCGCAGAAATAAGAGAGTGATCTTCCCATTTACTTCTCGTCTGACCTGATTAGGGAAGAAGAGAATTATATGTAAAGATATATAGATAGATAGTTTCAAAGTAATAGTCTAGAAGTAAAACATTTTTATTTCATCAAAAAAAATGTGCAATGCGAAAAGAGAAGTATACATTTTTTTGTCAACACCAAGCTAAAAATAACAAAGTTTCTACTAATCTAGATATTGTTTTCCTTCTTTGAAGGTACGTCTGTAATTTATAAGATAAGTACAAAATTGCACCTTGTGATTAAGTATGACGTCATGTGGCATTGCCTGGCGTCTGAAATCTATAGCAACTGTAAAAGGATACGATTTATTAATATATTCTGAAAGATATTTGTAAATATGGCCTGCTCTTCATTATTAGAACTGTATCATTTGAAGAATCGTTCCTGACTAAACCGGTATAAACTGGTAATATATACCACTATATTCAGTACAGTAGCACAGTAACGGAACTTTTCGGAAGTCTACATAATAATAAATACAAACTGTAAGGCTAACACGGATCTACTTTTTTTGTACAGTTTTTGAACTCGTGACCTACAAGAACAATCAAGTGTGACTGTCGTCTGCTCTGTAAGGCCACGGGTGTCCTTTATGAGGTTGGAATATAAACCAGCAGTTAGCGCATAATTATCATTTATTTGAAGTGACATTATAAGATAAAGACAACAAGCTTTATAGTGTTGATATTTAACAAGTAAGTGTTATGGCAGTTATATTTCTTTATCATCTTTTAATTATGATTGATTTTAAATTTAAAGTTTTAAAATACATTGGCTGATTTTTTTTTCTCGTAATGAACACAGAAATATTTTAAACATGTTTAGTTTGGCATCCATCATACGAGAAAGTGCCAATAGCGACAAATGAAAGTTTCAATACCATGCGAAGAAGTGGCAATTTCATGAGACGGGGTGCCATTAGCAGCTCTCACTGTCTAGATAATATCTCTCTAGAGTCTCGACTATCATCGCTTTTCGAAGTTTGCATTGGTTGGCAATTAAGCCCTTCCTTCGTGATAAGTGAACATCTTATTACTTCTTAACATCAACAGACACACACGAACCTACACACAAACACGTACCCACACATGTATGCTTGAAAATTGTCAACATAGGAGAAATCTTGCTAATTTAATTATGACGCTAGATTTTTCCACTAACCAAAAACACGACAAACAGAAGACAGATACTTGTTTTAAGATGTTTACAGACTTCTAGAAACATTACATTTTCATCATGGCTGGGTGTATAAAAGTCTGGGTCATGCATCTGTCTCGGTAAAACAGCTAGACCGATTGTAAACTAGCTCTATATCTCATTTTAGGTCTTTATTTCTCATCAATAAAAAATGTTAGTGGAGCTGGGTTTGTATACAATAAAATAATATGGCAAATGGCACTTGAAAAATACTGAGTGGGGCATAAAAATCTCCCACATTTGGAGTGGGCATCGTAGGGCTGTTTTGGCTATAGAGAGGAGGGACAGGTTTAGGCTCTACCATTTTTTTATAACAATGTTTCTATATTTTTTCACAAGCCATCATGAATTACACTGTATAGTCAACAAACAAGCTTTCGGACGGATTTAAAGTTATTAATCTTGTCTTCACCACTACAATGTAGAAGGTAGATCTGATGACAAAGTCACCAAGCACCTGTGAATTCAGAGCAGTACTGCTCGAGAGGTTCTTGTATATCGATACGCCATTCTGCTACTGCTCTTCTTGCTACGCTCCATGGCTACCTGTTAGTGCTACAATAAAGGTGGTCGCACTTTGTCATTAGTGAGTCCGCAAAGATAGAATGCCCTCAACCTAACGTACTTTTATTATTGAAGCTAGCGTTGAACGAAATGCAGGCCATGTTACTAACACACACATTTAAAATTGTGAACAGCGAGTACGGTTGATGTACAGATTAATAGAGAAATAATAGAGAAATAATAGAGAAATAATAGAGAAATAATAGAGAAATAATAGAGAAATAATAGAGAAATAATAGAGAAATAATAGAGAAATAATAGAGAAATAATAGAGAAATAATAGAGAAATAATAGAGAAATAATAGAGAAATAATAGAGAAATAATAGAGAAATAATAGAGAAATAATAGAGAAATAATAGAGAAATAATAGAGAAATAATAGAGAAATAATAGAGAAATAATAGAGAAATAATAGAGAAATAATAGAGAAATAATAGAGAAATAATAGAGAAATAATAGAGAAATAATAGAGAAATAATAGAGAAATAATAGAGAAATAATAGAGAAATAATAGAGAAATAATAGAGAAATAATAGAGAAATAATAGAGAAATAATAGAGAAATAATAGAGAAATAATAGAGAAATAATAGAGAAATAATAGAGAAATAATAGAAAATAATAATAAAAAATAGAGACAATAATAATAAAGCACGAGTCGGAAGATTAATGAGGAATGCAGTATTTCCCGTGGCTACGCAGCCCCACCTGTGATCTACATATTTTGCTACATGAAGAGCAAGCATAACCATTGTCCGCCGGTGGTCGATTTAGATTTTCTTTACGCCATCTGCGTCTGTCCTCGGCAGTGAATTTTCTTTATGTCTCAAATGTGTATCCCGATACTTAGAATCTTGAAAAAAATCAATAATCAGTTTTTGTATAGACAAAATCGCCAAGCTGCAACGAATTCAGAACAACGCCACAGGAATAGTCCTAAGAAAAACAAGACGAGATTCTGCTACTACTCTCTATTGGCTTCCATGTGAAAGCGAGAATCATATACAAGGTGGCTGCACTTTGTCATATGTGCATCTTTAACAAGGTTACAAAGACAGTTTGTGTGGAAACACAAACTCAAAATCGGCCCCCGAAGTGGTCCACCCAGGCAGGTAAAAAAGCAGGTATCAATAGTTTCAGAAAGAATATAAGAATTATATTATTCGATTAAAGACAAATGACAGAGAAGAATGGAGAAAGAAGGTTGAAAGATCTTGTGTGGTGTCCCAGCAGTCCAGGAAACCAAAGGATAAGTGAGAGTGCTCGTGCAGCATTGCAGTTCACGCGATAATATGAAAAAGTACTTATTAATTGTTGTTTTAAATTATGTCCAACTTATATGCATGCTAAATAGATATTTTCTCTTTAAAAAAAAGTCAACTTTTTTTTTTCATGTAAATGTAGTAGTTAGTATGACAGAAATTATTTAACTTAGCAATACAAATGTAAAAAAAATTTTTTTGACAAAAAATCAAAAATCGTTTGCATGAATGTGTTAGAAATATGGAATATATCCATTTCCCTACTAAAAAGCGCCCAGTCTTTGTTACTATTAATAGTGAATAGTTGTAAAAAGTGGTGTATTTTTATGAAAAAACTGCTTGCATAAGTGATTTAAAAAATTAGATTTTTCGCTTTTAGAAAAGAAAAAAAGTAGCCGTTGCATCAGAACTTTGAATGGACTAAAATATTATGATGTCGAATTTTCACTATCTTTCCTAGTTTACGAGATCTAAACGGGACGGACAGACGGACGGACAGACATTTCACACAAATCTAATAGCGTCTTTTCCGCTTTTGGAGGCCGCTAATAAAAGATTAAAAAAATGTACCCTAGTCACGCCCTAGTGAACTGATCACTCCATATGTCCCTCAGAGAGCCCTGCGCTCAATGGACTCAACGCTTCTAGTGGTGTCACGTTTCTCCCTCAGAAACTACGGTCTGCGGGCTTTTTCAGTGCTCGGACCAAAGGTTTGGAACTCACTCCCCATTGATCTCAACCTGCTATACAACATTCAAGAAAAACATTAAGACCTATCTGTTTAAACCTCTTTTTAGATTAGTTTTTCTATTTAACTCTCGTGTTTATGTTTGTAATGACATCACAACGCCTTGAGCCTACATTTTGTTTTTTTAAATGCGCTCTATGAATTAAATTATTATTAAATAGTTTCTCGATAGTTGTGCAGAGTGGGGCGCCAGAAAAGGACATCACCTTACCAGTATCAGTGACGCATGGCATTAAAAGATCGTTACGCTTAGATGAGTTTCTATGTAATCGTTGCCCTGCAGTCTTCTTCATAGTCTATAGAAATCCGAGCAGTCAAACTAGTTTATAAATGTATTTTGAATGTTACAGATTATGACATTGAGGGTTATGAGGACATAGTGCTCTATTGGCCTAATTAGCATAACATAGCATTAGACTTTTTGGTGTAAGCAGCATTACTCAGATCAATTGTCTCCACGTTTTTCATGATTAATAAATCGGTATCTTTAATTACTTTAAATTCAGCACTATTGAAGCTTAAAATTAAACATCTGGAAGACGTTAAAGTAAATTTAGATTATATTTAAACTTTGTGCTTTGATCTTTTTTTTTTGTATCCTTACGCCACTGCTATATAGTTATTAATAACAAGCAGTCACTATCGCAGTCGAATTTTGAAACTAAGTGAAATTTCACAGTAAAAGAGGTGCAAACATGGTTTTCATATAGTTTACAACGCTTATATCAACTCACTCTGTCTGTTTTCAAGTTTGAACATGTTTCTTTTCTCATTTCCCATTCTCCGATCTATGTGAAACTTTGCAGAATTATTCATTAAATATGACAAGACATGAATCAATCAAAAAATTAAACAATGGTTTAATAATTAACTACTAATTAATTAGTTTTGTTTTATATAACAGAAAGGAAGATAAACCCCGTAATTACCAGATAAATGAAAGTACCTAGCGGTTCCTTCCCTTAGATAAATTTTTGTTCTTATAAGTATTCTTTTTTTTTTTTCTATGCTTCTACTAAAAGTTCTATGATTATATATAAATAAGAGAAGACAGAATGTCCGGGAATCAAGCAGAAGTCAAGACGTCACAAGCCAATACCACAGTCAATGGCATTAACTCGTCCGCCAGTGATCCTCAAGTTGTGATCGAGGAAGAAAGTGGCGGCCAGGAAGGTTGCTGTGGTCGCCCTAAACAGAAAGCTGAGATGGTTGGTACGTTTGAGCTGGTAAGTTGGTCTGGTTGGGGCATGTTTTAATCAATGCATTGATATGAGAGTCTTATCTAGTTACCGGATTTAACATATACATTGACTTTAACAAAAGGCAGTTGGTTGACATAGCATTAGGCCTAATGTCTGGTGAGTAGACTCATAAAATGGTCTGTGTGCCATCACGACTAAGACTGGCAGAAAAACATTTATGCAAATGCATACATCGTGTTTCTCTAAGCTTACTTCCATTATACATGTCAGTGCTTAAACGTCATAAGAAATCGTATGAAATGTGAGGTTAGTAGGCCTACGCTGTGAAACGGCGCATTCCTTTTTGAGGAAAGAAAGGATATCACAGACCACCATATAACTCATAATACTACCAGATACTCATTATATCATACTAGACCAGATACCCATGATACAAACCAGAGGAAGTCCACAAAAAGGAAGGTGTATTGAAGTGAAACACTGTTGGGCGAACTTCTCAGGCTTTGTCACGCTTCACACCTGGAAGGAGATCGTCAGCGACATGTTTCTGCCACTCCTGAAGTAAAACGTTTATTAACATAAAACAATAAATATGGCCTAGCTTCTTAAATGTAGTGACAAGGGGACATAACGCTTAGCAAATCTTGGGCGATTTGTACTCTGCTCGTCCTTTAAATCGTTAGATCTGTATTAGAGACTTACTTACATAGACTTAGGTCCTCCAGCGCCTATCAGGGCATAAGGCGGCAAGCTCTCTCCAAGAAATAGGTCACAGACGACTTCCACAGCCTCTTCCCAGCTGGTGGCAACGGAGTTTACATTTTCTACGAAGGTGCAACGCCATGTTAAACGTGGACGGCCTTTTTTTTTCGCTGTACTCATTTCGGCTTCCGTGTTATGGCTGAGTTTGGCTACATGTAGTAGTAGTTTACAGCATCTAGATCAATTTGAACGTAATTAGTTCGGATGTCAAACTGTACTAGTAACACTATCTACCATCATCTCAGCAAGTGAATTGTTTAGAAAAACGACATTAGGTGGCTGGATTTATCCAGACGATTCAATTGTTATGCAGTCCCGGGGTTTAAACGTGTGTGCATTTTTTAAAAGCCTTTTTAGTATCTTCAAGAACTAAACAAACTATGTGAAACTTTTTGAGTTATCTGTGTAAAAATAAACGTCCGAAGTCATCTACACACCACATTTGTATAGAAGTTCTGTAGGTCAAATCTAGAGTTCATCTGCTAACGATCAAACACTTTGTCTAGGTATCTAGGTCAATCCATTGCAATACAGAACATTACTTAGATCTGGTAACTAGGTACTGTGCTAGGTCAATCCATTGCAATACAGCACATTACTTAGATCTGCTAACTAGGTACTGTACTAGGTCAATCCATTGCAATACAGAACATTACTTAGATCTGGTAACTAGGTACTGTGCTAGGTCAATCCATTGCAATACAGCACATTACTTAGATCTGCTAACTAGGTACTGTACTAGGTCAATCCATTGCAATCCAGAACATTACTTAGATCTGGTAACTAGGTACTTACTACTAACCATCAAGTCATGTAATTTGATGAATACACGATTTAATGTCTTTAGTGTGATGACCTGACTTGAAGTTATATAAAGACTTAAATGTAAAGATGTATATAGTTCTGTTTCTTGCTCATTTCAGTTTCGTTTTGCTATGTTACGTGACAAGCTTCTGATGTTCATTGGAACCATGGCTGCCTTAGCTCAAGGAGTAACGTTACCTGCAAATCTTGCAGTCTTTGGGGAGATCATTGATTCCTTTGTGAGCGACCGGTACGTTTCTGTTAATAAGGTATTAACTGAGTTCATAGGACATCTTCTATTGGGCAGCTTTTTTTTATAGAACATCTTTACTTTTCATAGAACATCTTTACTTTTCATAGAACATCTTTACTTTTCATAAGACATCTTTCTTTCATAGTGCATCTCCATTTTTCATGAAATATCTTTGATTTTCTTAGGACATCTTTTTTCAATGGACATCTTCACTTTTCATGAGACATTCGATTTTCATACGACATCGTCACTTTTCATGGTCACTTTTTTCTAAATTATTTTCCGGGGTGTTGGAAGAAAAATATGCCCTAATATTATATTAATAATATTTTTTTAAAAATAAGGAAATTATTCGATTTTTTTGTTTGTTTGCTATCTGAAGTGTGAACTGGCCACCATCTCTTCCACAGCCCAGTCAATTCAACAACAAATGAGGAGTCTTTACCTGATCAAGTCCTAAACTACACGTATGGTTTTATCGGTTTGGGAGTCATATCATTTGTGTGCTGCTCTGTGTCAGTGTCTTGCTGGCAATGGGCCTCAGAGAGACAGGTGAGAACCTTTCTAGTCTTCTTGCTCGTGCGGGACCTTTCTATTCATCATGCTCGTGTGGGGCCTTTCCATTCATATCATGCTCGTGTGGGGCCTTTCTAGTCATCATGTTAATGTGTGGCCCAAGAAAGGAGAGCTTTAAACAAGCACTTGTTAAATTAAGTTATTGAGAAATTAGTGCTTTCCGATTCCGCTAAGTATTCTTTTATTACGAATATGTGGACCTAGAACCACCAACCTGATACTGTGAGGCCAAACAGTTTAGGTATTCTATTTACAAAGCTATTAATATAAAGGTCTTTATATAGGATTTATAGTTTATTTGACTTACTGGTCGTGCGGTATGCGCTTGGGACTGTCATTCGATAGTCTCGATGGTCCCGGGTTCAATTTAAGCCTCTGACTGTGTCCGTCGTCATGTGGGAGGTTTTTGGCTAGGATGTAATAGATTACAAATCTGAAGGAACATCTGAAAACCAAAATGTTTCCTTTTTTTTTTTACAACGTAATTCCTTATTGTTAAGAGATTGCTTTGATCAAAAGCTTTTTTTGTCAGTATCATCAAAGTCTACCATTTAGGCCTATCTACATTTAAAAAAAAATACCCTAAACAGTAGATCTAGATCTTCAGAAGAATAAAGGTGCTCTGTTTAACGAACTATAAAAATCTTAATTAATTCTTAATAATAATACGCATGGCGTTAGGCCAACTAGCCAAGAAGCTAAGGGGAAACAATTTTCTGTTTCAGATAAACACAATACGAAAGAAATTTTTCCATTCAGTCTTAAGACAAGATATAGGCTGGTTTGATGTCCATGAAGCAGGGGAGATAAGCACAACATTTACAGAGTAAGCGTTTTATGTAAATTACAGTTCTTGTATATTCCTTTATAATGATACTCTCTTAATAGAAGGATTCTTACTTGAATAAAAAATGTAGCAGAACAAGTAGATCTATTAATAAGCAATTTTTTTGTTCTACACAGAAACATTGGAAACATCGCAGAGGGAATGGGTGATAAAATGGCTGTCTTCATTCAGTGGTTCATGACATGGTTTGCTTGCTATGTTATGGCATTGACCAGATCCTATAAGCTAACTCTTGTTGTCATTGGTGCTAGTCCATTACTGATTTTGACTGGAGCTTTACTAGTGAAGGTAAGTGATCAACATAGGCATTTTGATATAGTTTGCTAGGACAACAGTTGGCCTGCATGACGCGTAGGACTTAATCATCTACTTTTTTGAAGTAACGTCTGTATTATATAAGAAGTGTGGTTAGTTTGCTAGGACCACAGTAGGCCTAAGTGTGTTGTATAAAGCTCTTCACTGCACCTGGTATCAGAAGTTGCAGTGCATCAACATTTCACACAGTATTAAAATCAGTAGCTTCAGAACTTCTAAGGAAAGGATCTAATGAGCTCTTGAGTTTTATTGCAAAATATTTATCCCCAAATTTATTTCTCATCTTGATTTGCATAGTATTGACCAAATAATTGACAATAATTCTGACAAGTGTGGTAAACATGGCAACATATGAGCAAGGTTTTTTTTTTTTTTTTCAAATCATAGTTTATCATAAGTTATTTAATGCAATCAACTATAACAAATGTACAGTTAACTAATTTGGCACTTTAGTCCATTGAAGAAGAACAAAATTATTTTTATAACATATTGTTGTCAGCCAGAATATACTAAATATTTATTTTGATATAGTTTCTATAACAATGACTAATTGTATCTTAGCAATAAATATATAAGTACATATTGTTTTGAAAACAAACAATTCAGTTATCTATTTCATTTGTTTTCGGAGCTGGTACACATATTTTACAAGTTGTATTTACCTCATCAAATGGCATTTTACAGTATAAATGTTTGATCTATTTCTCATTGTTTCCACTAGTAATGATTTAATGGTGCAAAGATAGAGAATAAAAAGACCTCCAAGGAGCATATTTTGATTGAAAATTTTCAGAATGAAATTTCCAGAAAATAAATAAATAAATTAGCAAAAATCAATTAGTTAAGTATTAGTAATATTTTAAAAGTAGTGTTAGTTCTCTAGATACCAACATCAAAATTAAGAACTCCATTATTTAGTTTAATGGGGGCCACCAAAGTTATACAAGTTCAATGCCAGAGTTCTATATAGATCACAAGATTTCTAGTTTTGGACAAAATTTTCAAAATATTGAATCATTTGTTTGATGCCAGAAATTTAAAAAAACATTTTCAAAGTAAAAAGTCTATTAAATAAAAACCCTTCAGTACCTTAGTCCTAAATTCCTAATTGTAAAGCCCATCTTATCAGAAATAATTTTCAATGCTAAATCTGAATTAACTTGAACTTTTCTTATTTTAAGACAATGAGGAAAATGGCAAGTAAAGAATCCCAAGCTTATGCCAAAGCTGGTGCAGTAGCGGAGCAAGCTTTTCGGTCAATTAGAACTGTTCAAGCCTTTCAAGGACAAGATAAAGAAATAGCAAGGTGCTTGTTTTGCTTTCACATAGCTTATTTATTTATCCTTTTTTAAAAAGTGTAACTATTTTTATATTTATGCCCTCCATCTTAAAGGAACATACTCTGATCATGTCCTTAATCTTCACCAGATATGATGAGAATTTAATCTTTGCTGTAAAAGTGGCTTCAAAGAAAGGCTTTGCTCTTGGTGTTGGTAATGCAGCACTTTGGTCATTGTTGTTTCTTATGTTTGCTGGAGTGGTCTGGTTTGGTATTTACCTTATACAGGAAGATGATTTGAGACCTGGTAAAATACTGCCTGTTAGTATCTCTACAAATTTATTTTTATTACCATAGCTTGTGTTAGTGCTTATTACAAATAGTCTGATTATAAAAATTAATGCACTCTACTTGTATAAAGTTTAAGACTTTATGTTAATGAAGAATAGATGATAAAGTAATAGAATTTTTTCCTAGAACACAAAAGATTAACAGTTTTACAGTTTTAAACAATTCAGTAATATGCTGAACTATATATAATCTTGGAATGTTTTTTTTTCTCTCATTTTTGTTTTAATGTAAATTCTATTAAACTGCAAAATTTTGTAAAAGCTAAACAATTTAACAAAGAGAATAAATACTTTGTAAAATGTTTGTAAAGAGGAGGATGATGCGGGATGGCAGCATGGGAACCCTGGACCATTGAGATGATCCAACAACCAGGCAGCCATTGGTTGAATTCTCTCATCACAATGATTCCAGGCTCTCCCCCTGTTTCTTGCCTTCCCAGCTGTCCTGTAGGAGTTTGGGCGAGGAGATAATAATATTCATTTCTGAAGGAACATCCAAAACTTAAAAAACAAACAAGTTTTGATGACTTCTGTAGACCTATTTAAAGACACTCATCTAAAAATAGCTGATCATTCCATTTTACAATCTATGTACAATCTGTTGAACCTATGTGGATGCTAAATAGTTTTATCACAAATGTAGGGATACATCAAATAATTCTTTAGATATTGATTTTTATTAATTAAGTAAATCATCTATAAAGTTGTTTTTTTTCATTATAGAATTATAGACTTATACCATTACAGTTTCTAGCTTTCTAATAATTAATAATTTTAGTAAATTTTCTTTTGTGCAATGTGTGTCTGAGTAGCTTGGCCACCTACCAAAGGACTTGAGTTCAAATTCTTACTTGAGCTGAGAAGTTGTTTTTTTTCTAAGCTCCTAAAGTCAAGTCATATAAACCTTCTCCCAGATATCCTTTTCTCACACAGGTTCACAAAAGAGATTGAACCAGAGATTGAACCAGAGTGCAATGGGCATTCTTATAGTCTGATAGATGCCGTTATTCAAATACTATACAAAAAATTTAATTGCAATAAACAATCGCTAATTGTGAACAAGTTATTTTCACATTCCAGTATCTATTTGTCAGACATTGCAAAATATTGAGAGGATATAAACAATACATTTTTAAAAAACTTTTCACTAATGCCCTATTTTTCATGCTTTGTGGATATAAATACATTAATGCTCTAATATTTTGTGCATGGATCTACAGGTTTTCTTTGGTGTGATGATTGGGTCCACTGCTTTAGGACATGCTTTTAATAATTTGGAGAGTTTTTCTAATGCTCGTGGTGCAGCCGTCAAAATCTATAAAATAATTTCAATGGTTCCTAAGATTGATGCTTTCTCTGAGGAAGGGCTCAAATTGCCAGAATTGAAAGGAGTTATTCAGTTTAGAAATATAAAGTTTTCTTATCCAGCTAGACCAGATGTACAGGTATGTCGAAGTTTGGAGAAGTTCATTTTATTGGTTGAATAAGATTTAACAGTCAACTGTATGCTGATTAATAATAATTTTATACCAAAAGGACTACAAACATATGAATTGCATTGTTTGTGTAGTTTCAGATAAAATCAGAATGTTATTAATCTAAAATTCATAGGCCCTAAACAAAGGCAGCCAGCCAGATCTCTGACCTTTTCAACATCACATCATTGCTGTCCCACATGAATTAAAGAAAAGTCTTTCTCCAACTAATTCAGGTACTCATTAGAGCTGGGTGGACTTAGGGGTATCCCTAAAATCCTGAAGCTCAAAAACCCAGATTTGAATCCAAGAACAATTGGCCAAGTGCTTCACCACTCTGCCACCACACACTTCACTGCCCACTTAACCAAGATAAAATGTCATACCAGAAAAATATTGACAATAGTCTATATTACATGAATATAAGATACGTGATGTGTGGCATAAACTGCTTAGCTACTTAACAAGTGGGCTCAAATTCAAAACCTGAATTTTGACCATGAATTTTTTATTGGGGTATGACTCAAGTTGATATTATCTGATCTGGAGTGCTCTTATCATGTAATATAGCATGAAGGATGCAAGATACAAAAACAATTTTTAAAAAGTCTTTTCTATTAGTTCAGTGCAATAGACAGCCATCTATATATGATATGTATATATAAACATGGTATAACAGTCAACTGTATTAGCTGATTATGACATAACAATCCCATGTATTAGCTAAATATGATATAACAAGCTGTGTTTTTCATCACATATTTCTCTGCAGGTTCTAAAGAACTTGAATTTAAACATACAGCCTGGTCAACATGTGGCATTAGTAGGTTCCAGTGGTTGTGGTAAATCTACAACTGTACAGCTGTTACAAAGGTTTTATGATCCACTAGATGGCATTGTAAGTTTGGTTGTTGGATTTTTAAAAAAAAACAACACTTCAATGAAAGAAAAAGTACTAGAAAAACATGTAACATTTTTATTTACCACACTCTTATAATGTTTTAAACACTGGACTATAAATTAAAAATTACACAATATAGAACAACTAACTTTTGAAATATTTAATGATTCTTATTTAAATTCTTGTTAAATAAATTCCTACTTTTAAATTGTTAAACTCAACAAATTTTGTTATAAAAAATAAAATGTAGTTGCACTTTCTTGTTACTTTTAAATCTATGTAAAAGTCTCTAAAAAATATGTATAACAAAATTTCCTTTTTCCTAAAAATCAATCAATATAAATAAATTCTCATGTGTTTTACATGTTTTGATAGATAGTCATGTAATAAAGACTTAGAAATATATTTAACACAATTTTCTTTTCACTTATAATAATCTATCAATATAGATACATTTGTTTTACAGGTTTTGATAGATGGCCATGATGTAAAGACTTTAAATATCAAATGGCTTAGAACTCACATTGGTGTAGTCAGCCAAGAGCCCTCCCTCTTTGATGCAACTATTGAAGACAATATAAGATTTGGTAAAATGGATGCCACAGAAGCGGAAATTCAAAAAGCTGCAAAAGATGCAAATGCTCATGACTTTATTATGCAGCTTCCAGAGGTAAACATTGGAGATCTGCCTGGTTATGTGGTATGCATGCAGGACTGTAGTTAAGTCCTCTCAATGGTCCTGGGTTTATACCATGCCTACTGCCATCCCCTGTCATCCTGCAGGAGATTTGGACAAGAAAGAAGATTATCTTCAACTCTGAAGGAACATACAAATCATTGTAAAACATTTTACAAATAAAACAAACATTGAGTTACGTAAACTAATATTTAATATATAGATGTCAATAAATTAATGAAACTCTTTTATTAAGTCATCTAATTAAAATGTATTTCATAAGTTTATTTTAATGTTGTTTATCTTGCTTTATAAGTCTTGGAAGTTCTTTATGGCACAAAAACCAACCATATTTACTTTCTCTAACTAATTAGGTATGGCAGCAGGCAGGGTTTTAACTCAAAATCTATTGAAATAATACTTAACTATGCAGTTTGTTTTAGTGAATCTCATGTTTACTTCTATGAATTTATAGTTCCAACACTAATAAGGTAAAACTAATTCTGTCCTGAAATATTTAGGGCTACAAAACAAATGTTGGTGAAAGAGGAGCCCAACTTAGTGGAGGCCAGAAACAAAGAATTTCTATTGCTAGAGCCTTAGTCAGAAACCCCAAAATTTTACTTCTTGATGAAGCAACATCAGCTCTGGATCAGGAAAGTGAGGCAGTTGTCCAAGATGCTTTAGAAAAGGTGAGATACTTCAAGCTTTTCATTGTTTTACAGAATTGTATCAAAAACATATTTTTACAAATTTACTAAGAATAAACAAATTTTGCAAACATTGTATTTTTTTTAACATTGCTATTCTGTCTGTTTTCAAAAACTATAAGGTTCATGGTGAGGGCTAAGCTTGATTGAACAAACTATTATAACTATGCAGGATGAGATGTTATCCTGTTGGTTCCAAACTTTCATTATCAGTGTTGACCCTGTTGGGAGGAAGCAGAAACTGTGTCCCATATTGTTTATTTTTGTATTCTTCATACAGTGTACTTAAACTTTCACTCAGTTTCATTCAATTACATTTTTTATTCTGTTCTCCATTCTTCCACTCCTCTGATTCATTGGTATTTGATGGGCCTTGACCTACTACACCATTTACTGTTTTCTAAAATTTATTAAGTTATTGTAGTTAGTCTCAGCATTCTCTAAGCCAGCATGTGCCTTGAAACCATTTTCTTTTGGGAAATTAGACTTTCCACATTGATTTAAGCCATTCAGTTTAATTAATTAATCAAGTTAATAATAAAAAAAAATCTCAATACATAATATTATTCATTGATTAAATTAGGCTCAAAAGGGAAGAACAACAATTACAATAGCACACAGATTATCTACAGTGCAACATGCTGATAAAATAGTTGCAATAAGTAATGGAGAAGTTCTAGAAGAAGGCACACATCATGAATTGCTTGAACTAAATGGTCTTTACTCACAGCTTGTTCACTTACAGGTAAAACATTAAAGATAGAAAACACAGATAACTTTAAAAATAACAGGTTAACACAGATACAGTGACTTGGCAGAATTTAAGTCATTGGTTAATATGCATGACTAAATGCATGACGCGTAGGACATAATCATCTTCTTTTTTGAAGTAACCTCTGTATTATATAAGATAAGATAAAATGATAAAATAACTTAGAAAATAATAGGCCAACAAAGATAACTTAGAAAATACCAGTAATAATAATAGTAATTTGGGCTTCTATGATTTGTTTCGGGAGTCAGCCCTGATGACCCCTTGGCAGCTGCTGCACACAGTGCTGAATCCTGACAAAAGCTGCGATGCCACTGATCCCAAAATCTAATGGCATGTGCAATTCCTTTTGAGCTGCATAGAGAGGGGGGAACTGCTGTGTGTGTGATCATTCTGACCCCTAGCTAATGCTCAGGCTTTCATTTCTGTGAGATGATCTTTAGTATTTTTGTGAATGAAGGAGGCCAAAGATAGAATTTGTTAATAGAAAAAAGAAAATTAGAAACTTTTGGGTAAATTAATCCACACACTATTTTTGTTTCTTAATGTTTTAAAACTTTTCTTGGTGATTTTTCTTTTTCTATGTAATGTTTTAATATTTCTAATTGTCAGATATTTATTAGAAGCAAAATTTGCCTTTTGATTTATTGAACATGGAGAATATATTGTCTGTTATGATTTATGCTTATGTTTACCCTGATTTGGCACCTAGAATCTAGATAGTAGTATGGACCTATTTGCTCCAACTTTGCTGTCAGTGTTTAGTGTTTTACAGCTTATATCTCAAATTAAATTCAGCTGATTTTTAAATAGTTTTATTTAGTTTTTTGCTATAATACACGACCTTAAAAATATTTATTTTATATGCTGAAATTTTCACAGAATAAAATAAAGAAAGAGGGCGCTATAGGTAAGAATGTGCACAGATTTTATTAGAATTTATTGAACAATTTTTCATATCAAACGATGATGCTTAATTTTAATAATAATAACATCATTACAAAAAAGTTCTTTTAATTAAATAACATATAATTAACAAAAGAGTTTGCAATCTTACTCATAATGATCTTAAATAAAAGAAAATAATACTTAATATATTACTTGAGATTAAATGTTGCACTTATATGTTCAACAAATTCAATACACATTTAATACAGGCATACAATATTTCAGTTTATATATTCTTCGTACAGATATTGCTGATGTCGAAATTGTTGAAGAAGATGATGATGAATCCACTATGAAATCTTTGGGAGATGAATTAATTAGAACTTCATTCCAAAGAACTTTGACAATATCTAATAACAAGGAGGACAAGGAAATTAATTTAGTGGCCAGAGCCAGCTTTAAAAAACAAAAGAAAATGTCCAAAAAAGGAAAATCTGAGCAGGTGAGATATTTCATTACATCAATGCCATAACATATTTAAAGTAGATAGATTTGACAAGGCTAAAAAACATATTTTTAAAAATTTCTCTTAGGCAACAGATGAGGAAGACAATGTTGATGCAACACTTGAACAATTACTTAGATACAATTCCCCAGAATGGCTTCTGATTCTTATTGGCTGCATAAGCTCTGCTTTGTGTGGATGCATTTTTCCTGCTTTTTCTTTTCTTATGAGTGAATTTATAAAGGTGAGTGTAGACCCACTTTTGAAATCACTCAAAACTGATTTGTTTGCTTGTTAGAAAGCAAGTTTTATTTTATGTCAATGCATGGATGTCTGGTCATGAGTGAAACCTGCCCATCATCATCCCTCACGGTTCTGCAGGAGTTTTGCACAAGGATGTATTAATCTTCAACTGTGAAAGGACATCTGAAACATATAAACCAACCAACAAACAATATCAATTGATATTGTTACAACTCTGTGCTACATACCCATGATATTCTTTTGTGTTATTGTTAATTCAGGCTAACAGGAACAAGAACTAAACACTAGACTTAGCTATCTATATTATTCTATAGGGCAGATAATATAAAGGTCATCTGTTTCTGTGGCCCACAGTTAACGAGGGTGTTAAGTGGCCTGCACAATGACCAAAACGCTATTAGCTTTGCCCAACTTATGTCAGGTACCCATTAAAGCTGGGTGAACTCAGGGGTGCCCAAAAACCCTGATATTAAAAATCCCAGTCTTCACCAGGATTTGAACCTGGAACCCCTGGTTCTGAAGCCAAGTGCTTTACCACTCAGCCACTGGACCTCCTTAGCTAGATATTTATATTACATCACCTATTTGGTTAACAACACACAAAAGGCTGGGAATGTTACTAGCCTAGTCTATGGGGCATAACTCTTGTAATACATATCAACAGTTATGATACAAATAGCAAGATAAAATGTATCTCTATATGTTTACTTTAACAGTTATTTACAATCAAAGATCATGATGAACAATGGGAGAAAGCTCACATTTTAGGAGGTGTTGTTCTTGGAGTTGCTGGCATTTCAGCTATTGTAAGACTGCTTCAGGTATCCCAAATATCTCTTTTTGCTAATAATTGACTAAAAATTATAAGAACTTAAAAGAAAGGTGGAAGCTGAATGCTTTTTAGCACCACAATTGTGTTCAGCTGTTGCTGGCAATAGTATTGTGTCTTCAAAAACCAAGAGCTTATTTGTTTCTTATTGTCAATTTTTTTCTTTCAGAGCTATTGCTTCAGTCGGTCTGGGGCTCTTTTAACTGCTAGATTGCGAAAAATGACATTTGCATCTCTTGTCAATCAGGTATGTCATGGTAAAATTATAATTAAGCTTGATTATATATGCTAGTTCCTTTATTTAGAAAAAATAAACACTATTGGCATCATCACTTTGCTTTGTACAGAAAAACATAAACTGTAAGCTTTATTTGCAATCATAATTTAAACACCTAAGCATTTCAAAGAAGGTGCACAAGTTTATTTCTGGAAGATAAAAAAAAATTAAAGCTGCCTTGACTTTTATGGGGATTTCTGTTATTAACGTATTGCTTCAAAATGTCACACAGTCCCTCATTAGAGATCTTGTCTGACCAGCAGATCATAAGTATCCTCCTCAGGCAGGTATTGATGAATACCTGGATTTTTATCATGGTGGTGATGGTGGTTCTCCAGGTCTATGCTCCATATAGAAGTATTGGTTTAACAATAGTGTTAAAGAGCCTGATCTTGGTGGTGGTGCTTATTTCCCTAGATCCCCAGGTGTTCTTCAGCTGATGAAAGTCTGCTCGAGCTTTACCAATGCAAATGAGGAACTGAGGCAAAGAACAAAACAGCAGCGTATTGAAGTAGATATCCTTCAATGATGCTAGAGATGGATAGGTCACACCCTTCACCCAACATAACAAGGCAAGCCCTAACCTAGAACCCTCAAGGAAAGAGGTGATGGGCCAGGAATACATGGCACCACGATTTGGAAGCAGATGGGCAATACATGGGGACATTGGAGAGACTTGCCCAGAACCGAGATGCCTGGAGGAAGCTTTTTGGTGGCCTATGCCCCAAAAGGGACCACAGGCAAAGATGATGCTGACATATTCGAAATGTCAATTTTCTTACAGTGTAATATGTTAAATCTAATGTATGCATAAAACCTTTTTGAATTTTGTTAAGAATCTCTTTGTATTTCATTTACAAGGATATGGATTATTATGACAAACCTAATAATCAGGTTGGTGCTTTGACATCAAAGTTATCTGGAGATGCTGCTCTTGTGCAAGGGGTAAGTATTGGTTGGTCAATGGCTGTCAAAACTAGTCACTTTCTCAAGAGTGTCAAAACTGAGATTATGTTTTTCCCTGACAATTTTTAAATTATGAGTGTTTATCTTTATGTTGTTTCTGTTCTATTCATGTGAATGTTTCTGCTGTGTTGTCTTTATATGACAAAAAAGTCCTTGTAATCACAATGAATTTCCATAAAGATAAATAAAGCAGTCTTAGTCTTAATTTCAGTCTAATAGCATGATTATATAAATAGTTTTAATTTGTGTTTTAAATTATAATTTTGGCTATTAAAATCATAATAAATTTTAGGTATATATTTTAATCAAAATCTAAATCTTTCCAAATTTGATTAATAAAAAACTAATAAGCAACACAAACTTAATGTTCTATTAATGTTAATAAATCTTGATTAATCATTTCTATGTTATATTTTGATATTTAGGCTACTGGGTCCAAGGTGGGCCAGATGCTCGAGGCATCTGCCACAATTCTCAGTGCTCTACTCATAGCCTTTATTTCTGGTTGGAAGCTGACTCTTGTAGTACTTGCATTCATGCCCCTCATGTTTGCTGGCGGTTTTGTGCAGGGAAAAGTCATCGCAGGAGCATCGAGGAAAGATAGGAAGCAGCTTCAGCAAGCTGGAAAAGTAAATGTCTAACATTTTTATGCAGTAACTTGTTTTTTTTGTTTTGTTTTTTAGAATTTACATACATGCATTAATATTTTTAGTTGCTGAAAACAAAAGTTAAGACTTTGAAAACAATGTTTTCCAGATCTGTTCAGAAGTTGTGGATGTTATCAGAACCGTTGTTTCATTGGGCAGAGAGGATTATTTTTTTACAAACTTTGCTAATTTGATAGATTACTCAAAGTCGTAAGTCCTATTCTTTTTATGTTTGATTTAAAATTGTACATTTTTGTTATTTTTACAAACACTAAAGAATAATTGTTTTGATAATATTTAATTTCTACCAATTCTCTGAATAGAATACTTGATAATGTTTTACTTAATTAATTAGTTTTAACTTGCAACTTCGAAATGTTCCCTTCAAAAAATGAATATTACTTTGTCATAGCCCAAACTTCATACAAAATGTTAGGGGAAGCCATTGATGGGGGGGGGGGGGGGGGGGGGGGGGGGGGGGATTGTTAGCTGATCGTAAAAACTGTTCTGCTTATACATAAAATTACACTAATGTAGACTGGTAATCAAAATATTTAATTAGACCTTTTATTTTTAGAAGTAGACATTAAAGCTGTCTTCACATCACATCTTGACAAGTAATTATCAAAAAACAACAATAAATAATAGTGTGATGTGTGGCTCAGAGGCCCAACTGCTTGTCCCGGCCACCTATAAAGTGGGATCGAGTTCAAATCCTGAATCAAGCACAGTTGTGTTTGATAAGTAGCTAAAGAAGGCGGCACAGAAACCTTCTCTAAGATACACCCTCCCTCCACTGATCCACAATAGAGATTGGACCATAACACACTGAACATTTTATAAGCATAAAGATATGCTGTAAAAGCAATATAATAATAATGACATAATTCTTTAACTTAATATCAGAACAATAATCACCAGAATGTTAAGACAATGACTGTTCATTTCTCACAGTTCCAGTAGAACAATGTCCTTTGTGTTTGGATTCACTTATGGCATAGCCAACTGCATAATATTCTTTGCATATGCTGTGGCTTTTTACTATGGGTCTGTTCTAGTTAATGATGGTGAAATGGCATTTTATGAAGTCTTCAGGTAAGCATCTTATCTTGTTTCACTGTTTAAAGCCAATCTTATCTTCATATTGTTTTACCTTAAAACTGTTCAAATTTTGTCAAGTTTTTAAAAAAAATGTGTTAATTCTATAATTTCCTTTCATTATTAGAAATGACAGATAAACTTCATATTGTTAAATCTTACAGAGTGTTTGCATCGATAATATTTGGGGGAATGATGTTGGGACGTCAGTCTTCATTTGGTATAGATTACACAAAGGCTAAAGTTGCTGGAGGACGTATCATTGCTTTGATTAACAGAAAGCCCAATATTGATGTTAGAGAAACTTCTGGGTTCCAAATGGTGAGCAAGATCAATATCTTTAATATTTTGTTACAAAATAAACATTATTTATCATAAATATTGATAAGAAAAAGACATTTTTAAAATGATTGGTTGTTCTGAATATAAGGACTCTTTTCTCAAATAAAAACAACATAATAAACTACATCATTATTCCTTTTGTGGTTTAAAATTCTTAGTCAAATAGTAGGCCTACTCCAAAAGTATTGTAATGAGCAGATCAAAATTATTGTTGGCCACTGTGGACCAGGACCATTTTGTTAAAATTTATTATAAACTGTGCTTTTTTTTGTGATGGTATGCACCATTACTTTTCTTGTATTTTAACATTTATTATTAATTTATTTGTAGTTAAAAGTTAGGCAATTCATCATTGAGTACCGGCACCTATTCTTTATGTATAAATATATATATATTTATATATTATGTGTATATGTATGTAGCCTATGTTTGCTAATAAATAATTATATCATTTCAAACAAATTATTGGGCATGGTGGCAAAGAATTTGGCTTTCAACCAAGGGGTCTTTGGTTAGAATCCTGGTGATGATTGTGATTTTGAACGTAAGCGTTTTTAGGGTGCTCCTGAGTCCACTCAACTCTAATGCTTACCTGACATATGTTGAGGAAGTAAAGGTGGTTGGTCATTGTTCTGGCTAGATTACATCTTGACTGTTGGCCATAGAAACAGAGGACTTTAACATGATTACAAGGTCTGAAAGGGGAACCTTTGCATTTTTACTTACAGAAAAACCCAAATATAGTGGTTTGATTCTTGATATCAATAATCTATCTATTTATCTATATATATATATTTCTCTTCATGGCTCAAGAGTTTGGACACCAAGTAATGGAAAGATCACTCTTTTATTTCTGCAAGTCAGACAGACTAGAGTTACCCCACATAATTTTAGAGGTAAAAAAAAAAAAGAGAGGGATGGAGAACAATTAGTATTTACCCATCACTAAATAGCAGGGTTGGACTTAACCTTTGTGGGGCCCAATGCGAAACAGATTTTGCAGGGCCTAGTTTGGGTAGGGATACGGATAATACATGAAAATTAATAGTTTGTATTAGAAAATAAATTTGTCTTTGCATTTTATTCATTCTTTACTACATACAGAATTACTTTACAAGCCTTACCTGTAGCGAAGTCATAATGTATATCATAAAAATTCTATTTCCATTAGCAAGAATTATCAAATGTTTCAATCTATCTACGAGAATTGCTGAGCTCAAGTATTTCCTCATTAGTTTGAAGCGCGAGAAACTTCTTTCACCAGATTACACAATTACGAGCATTGCATAATGTTGTTTTTTTTTATCGCGCATAGGATTGGCGTTTTCCATATTGAATGACACCCCAAAATGAAAATTTTTGTCTATATATTTCAGAAGATTTGTATGTGTTTTCCAAAGATTTTAATAATTTCCGGATATTTCCAGGACTTTTTCATATATTTTGCAATTTCAGGAGATTTCCAGGAGCTCCTGGTAAATCAGGAGACCGCGGGAAATCTGTTATAAGTTATAAAATGGTTTAATTTAATAATTTATACACCTAGAATTAGCGCGGGTCCTATGAAAGTGTGGTACACACTGCTGATGCATAGAATGCAGTTGCCTAAGGCCAGTGTCCTGCATAATAGCGGGTGTATGCTATGCCGCCAGTCGACTAGTAATAATAATAATAAAAGAACAACTAAGATTGTCTAGTATAATTTATATAGGCTCTGTTCCTTATTCACATAAGTAGCAGTTTTAAAAAGAATAAAAAATGTTTCAATTCTTATTTGATACATTTTAATTATATCGCTATATATTATATTACAATTATTGAACCCTTGTAATATATATCTTCTGTATTATTTCAATTTCATGTGTTTTTTTTATCAGAATGACTTCAGAGGAAACATCACATTTGAAAATGTCTCCTACAACTATCCCAGCAGACCAAATGCTAAAGTTCTTGATGGTCTAAAGCTTGTTATAAATCCTGGAGAAACTGTGGCTCTTGTTGGTGCCAGTGGGTGTGGTAAAAGTACCACAACACAACTGATAGAGAGATTTTATGATGCTGCATCAGGGACAGTGGTAAGTTTATGTTTCTTTAAGTAGATTTAAAATATTTTATAAGCCGGCTAATTATATTATTATATTATTGGCAGTAAAATAAAACATGAAATTGTCTGGCTAGTATAGATGTGCATGAAAATTACACATTACTTAGAGCTGTCATTTATTAAGTGTCTATCAAACAACTTCTGGTTTTACAACTACCCTTTTTTTTTTGCTATTAGTTTATTGATGGTATAGACCTTCGCACTTTGAACTTGAAATGGTACAGAAGTCAGCTAGGTATAGTATCCCAGGAACCAACTTTGTTTGATTGCAGCATTGCAGAGAACATTGCTTATGGGGACAACTCAAGAGTTGTGCCAATGTCAGACATAATGCAAGCTGCTAAGGATGCCAACATTCATAGCTTTATTGCTAGCTTACCACAGGTATGGAATCTCTCATGGTAATTGTTTTCCCCTTTTTTTCATATTACTATTATAAACAGTCACATATATATATATATATATATATATATATATATATATATAAATATTTTTCATTGTAGGGTTATGACACAAGTGTTGGTGAAAAAGGTACACAACTCAGTGGTGGACAGAAACAAAGAATAGCTATTGCCCGTGCTCTTTTAAGATGTCCAAAGGTATTATTGCTGGATGAAGCAACATCAGCTTTAGATTCTGAAAGTGAAAAGGTAGGCTATCTGTTGAATCAAATAAATCAACTTTACCGGTATATCGAACTATAGAAATTATTAAAAAAAATATTTTACTGCTCTTAACAAAAATAATCTAGGATCAGGCATGGCAGGCATTAACAATTGCAAAAACGGATTTTGTGGGTCAAGATTTTGTATCAGAAAATATATTCATCTTTGCATTAAATTTTTATTAAATGAAAGCTGACAATGCCATTTTTTTTTATCGCACATAGGATTGACAACCCGAAATGACAATTTTGTCTAATTTTCAGGAGATTTTATGAGTTTTCAGTACATTAATTTCAGGAGATGTCCATGACTTTAAAAAATATATATTTTGTAGTTAAGATTCCAGGAGGCCATGGAAAATCAGAAGGAAACTGTTATTATTTATGTTTTAATATGAAAGTGCGGGACCCACTGCGACCGCATAGGTTGCAGTGGCCTAAGTCTGATCCTGGGCTCTGGATGCTTTGAAAACATATAACTGATATTAAAAAGCTAAATAGGAAAACTGATAGATATGCTCAAGGCTGTAAACCTATTGCTATTTATAAGTTAGTAAATGATTATTTTATGACATCTTGCACAACTATGTTCAACCAATGCAGTAGGCTCTATAATGAAATACAGGGAAAAAATTAAAATAAAAAAAAATGCATTCTTGTAAACTTCCGTACTTGACATGATAGCAACCAAAAAAAAAAAAGCTTACCTCTTCACGTGACTCAGTTAAATAAAATTAAGGGCTTAAATCACACAGCCTTTTTTCAATGCTACACTGGATGACTTTAAAGCACATATTTCCTCTGCTTGTGATTAGTGCAAGTAAAGATAATTGTCTTTTTTTTTTTATTTTTAACTGTCTCCAAACAAATTTGTTTGGTGATTATTGTAATGATATGAAAGAAAAAGACTCAAACCAAAACAGGACAAAAGATCAAAGGCAAAGTTTTCTTACTTTTGTACTTTGTTGGTTGATTTTTAAAGTAATTCACTCCTTCAGTCTAATAAAAATTTTTAAACATGTTATTTCTTCCACACTCATTCTCTGATCAAGTTGAAACTTTACAAAAATATTTATTTGACCTAGTCAATTAGTTGCTGATAAAAAAAATGTGTTTGATATCAGAAAGTGAAATTAATTCTTTTATTATTGAGATAATAGTTGTAAATTTTCCTTAGATAAGCTTTTTTTTAAAGTATCCATATATTTTACTTGTTGTATTAAACTTCTTTAGCCTAAGATTGAGTCGTTTGGACAATGTCATTGTCTCTCAGAGTCATCTGGATACTTTCACTGTCTCTCAATCAGCTGGGTATAGTTACCTAGAGTTATCTGGACACTGTAACTGTCTCTCCCATCTATTGTCTCTCGAGACATAATTTGCATATTTTTTTTTTACATTTAATATTTGTAGTATATGTAAAGTCTATTCACCGTCATATTTACAAGTTATGTTCCTTTTCATTCAAAGATTGTTCAAGATGCGTTGGACAAAGCCAGTCAAGACAGAACATGTATAACCATTGCACACAGATTATCAACTATTCAAAATGCTGACAAAATAGCTGTGATAAGTAAAGGCAAAGTGATTGAGATAGGCAACCATCAACAATTATTGCAGACTAAGGGAGCTTACTACAGGTTATTAATGGTTCAGAATAGAGAGCACAATAAATGAGTTACCTACCTTGTTGATGCACTGTAGAAAAAGCATTCTACTAATTCCACAACAAATTCCTAGTTTTAATGTTTATTAAGGTATGATTATGTTGAGTATGAGACATGCTGCTTTGAAAGATATGTTGTTGTATTTCCTACTCCATGTTGACAGCTTGTTCATTGTTGAAATATATTCCTATTTATTCATGGTTTTTCTAACTGTTGTACATACGTGTATGTTGAACTGTGAACTATAATTAAAATATTACTAGTAATTTCAGTAGAGGATTATCTCAATATCACTTATGAAATGAATAACAATTTGTCTGACGACAGCAGTCCAGGTCTTCTGTATGTTGGCCCTATAATCGTCGGAGTTTCTTTGTCTCTTTCTTTTGTTCTTTGCCTTTGTTACCCGAGACACCATTGCTACAACAATGACAGAATGTGCACAAACACAGCAGAGGGGTTGTGTAATTTAATATTATCTTTACAGAAAAAAAATTATTCAGAATTAAAATAAAACTAGTTCGTATTAGACTACAATGTACATTGTTTTAAATGTATTCACATATTTCATTTACTGTAAATATGTACAATATTTTGTTACACTTTTCATCAAAATAAAATGAAAGATTGTTCCATGACATAAAGATTTTGTCTTTTAGTTCTCCTATTTATACATATCTCAATGTAACGTTTTGGAATCTTAATGTGTTTTCTCCCATTTTTTTTTTTTAAACACATTCTGAATTTACTTACACAAGGATCAGAGTCGAAACAAATGTTACCTTTTTCTTTTCTTTTTAAAATAAATTTGGATTTGAATGAATTATTTTCAAATTAAAACTATTTAAATAAAACTTTATAACATAACTATCATTTTTTTTTCTTACAACAAGCCTGGCAATATGTTCTTCTTCCCATCATTCCCTGCTATGTTGTAAGAGGATTGGGTTATTGATTACAAAATTTCAGATTTTTTTTAAAGGTTGGTTGTAAAGCCTTGCCACATTTTTTTTGGCACTCAATATATTAGTAATTTATATTTGATATTGATTGATATTATTTTCGAGGCGAGTTCAGTAGATGGGATTCTCTCTTCTCTTTGTTTTGTAAAGGTTTTAAATGTTTCGGATGTTCCTTCAGAGTTGAAGATAATTTAGGCTACTTCCTAGTCCAAACCTCTCGCAGGACGACGGGGAATGCAGTGGCATGGTATGAAAACGTCATCATCGAGAAATCCAGACGACAATCTGGTGGTTACGCCTCTCGACCAGGCAGCCATCATTCAGTTATTGTTGAAAAAGTAAAACTTAAAACTGGTTTACAACACTTAGCTTAGGCATTATATGCTAACGCGCACCTTGACACAGGTTAAGCTCAGTAACCAGTAACCATGGTCACTGCGTCAAAAGTCTGGAGTATGGCCAGGGGCCACGGAGTTAAGATTGTAGGTCATAACACCAAAATGTCTCCCGCTTTTCAGTCACATCAGACTACCCCGGTAGGGGGCAATCATACTGACAAACAAAACCGGAAGTCCCTTGCTTTGCATAGCCTACTTGTTACCCCCTTCAAGTTTTTCTTTTTGGTCCAGCTCTGACCATTATTTGTGGTTTTTGGACTGAAGGTTGGGCGACACGTGAGATGAATTGGGGTCTTCAGCCGTTACGCAACGCGAACCTATAGAAATACATCCAATGCCCCCTTTACTTTTTTAAAAGTACAAAGTGGTCGACCAAGGCCACATTGAAATGCCCGTTATTTCAGTCTAGGAGGGAAAGGAAAGGGAGTAGCTATTCTACGGACATCAAATAGATTTAAAGTAACATATACACATAGCGATAATAGTGGGAGGGTGGCTCATAGTCAAGGTAGTAGCATACAAACAAGCATGCACACTTATTAATATATACGCTCCGGCTCAGAGTAGAGAGAGACTACACTTTTTCGAAACTCTGAGCGAAGCAGTACATAGGGGAAAAATAATATTGGGGGGAGATTTTAACTACATAGAAACACATTTAGACAAGCAATACACAAACACACAGGGCCCACTCCCTCGGTCAGCAGGGGAAAAAAATGATTTCTTTAGAGAAATCAAAGGAACCTTCCGCTTGGTGGACGCATATAGAGCAGTACGGCCAGAGGGAAGGGAAACTACTCTGAAACATAGCTCATACCCGGTGGAGACAAGAATAGACAGATTCTACACACCAAGAACTTGCAAATTATTTGGAGTTACACACATTCAAGAGAAGCTAGACTATTAAGCTATTAAGGCTAGGAGGAATTAAAGGAGGTAAAAAACAAACGGACACACATTGGAAGTTAAATCATAGCCTTCTTCAGGATCCATTGATAGTGGAATCAATCAAAAGAATGCTCGAGTCTGTAGGAGGAATTAACCAAGGAGAGTGTAACTTGTTCCAAATCTGGCCTATAATGAAAAAGTCACTAAAGCAGCAAATTAAAATCCTGGCTGCAACTAAAAGTGAAAAAAAGACGCAAAGAAGAGGAAAGACTAAAAGAGTTATTACAAGTTTCACAAGATGAAATAGAAAAGGCTCAAATAAAGGAACAATTGGAATCAATAAATATGTACAAGTATAAAGGGGCCGAGATACGGTGTAAGAAACCTAGAATGGCGGAAGAGCCTAGTAAAGTGTTCTTAGCGATAGAACAGAACATACAAAAAGGACAAAACAATTAAAACCATAAAAGACAAAGACGGAATGGAAACGCAAAATGGTTCTAAAATCTTGGAGATAATGACGGAACACTTCAAACAATTGTATAACAAAGAACTGACAGACAGACAGAAAAAATTCACAGAAAACTGTCAGACAATAACGACGACAGAAAAATTAATTACAGACACCCCCCCCCTTTGACCTTAGAGGCATCGAGGGCTGCCCTTGACATTACACAAAACGATAAAGCCCCAGGTCCGGACGGTTTGACGTACGAATTCTACAATTTTTTTTCCCACATATAGGGCCCCTACTGCTAACACTTTTAAGCAATGCTTGAAACAGGACAGACGCCCACAGATTTTAATCTCGCATACATTATTTTACTACCCAAAAAAACCGAAGACAAACACCACACCCAATGACTTCAGACCGATCTCCCTGTTAAACACAGACTACAAACTGCTGACCAAAATGATTTTCCTTAGAATAAAACCCTTAATCCCCCTTTTGATAGGACATGACCAACACTGCAGCAACCCCGACAGAAATATTGACGAACTTAACCACTTTATACGAGACGTAATTTACTACTGCAAAGACAAAGATTTGAAGGCAGCCCTCATGACCATAGACCAGGAAAAAGCCCTTGACAGAGTGGACCACGACTACCTCTTTAGGATATTAGACAAGACAAACATAGACAAGTCCCTAACCAAATACATAAAATTGGTCTACACGGATGCCACAAGTCAGTTAATTGTTAACCAATCTCTTAGTGAACGGATCCCAATTAAAAGATCGGTCAGGCAAGGGTGTCCTCTTTCCCCTTTTTTATACACCCTCTGTCTGGAACCCCTAATAGATAGCCTCAATTTAGACCAAGAATTCGTAGGTATTAAGATCCCAGGGCCAAACCCGTAGTTAAAATCAAGCCATAAGCAGACGACACTACCCTCTTCCCTTCTTCAGAAAAAGACGTTAAAATAATACTAGAGACATTCACACTTTTCGGGAGGGCGAGCGGGTCCAAAATTAATATCCAGAAATCAGCCAGAATGGGGTTAGGTAGGTGGGATATCCCCCCAGTTCTCCCTTTTAGGCTTAGGATAGAAAAGAGATTAAAATCTGCGGATCGTGTGGACCAAAAACCCGGCAATTTACATTAAAAAACAATAAGATAAAGAAAATAATAAAAATATTTCAATACATGGGTACAACAATCTTTGGAAAGGCCATTATAGTAGACAACCTGATAGTGCCCAAAATCAAAATTTTGTATCTTTTAAATGCCAACATTTAATTCATTTTTTATCCTAAAGTTTTGGATAAAATTTAGAGAAAAATAGTTGATTTTAAAATTAAACACTATAAAGGCTGACCCCAAATGTAATTTTATATTGAACCATTGTATTAACATGTTTGTTTTTTTTCAATGAATTGGAAAATTCCATTTGTATCATAAATATCAATTTACAAAAATCTGTTTAAACAACGAAGATGATGATGTCATCATTTTATGGACCGCTGACGTCATCATTTTTATGGACCTTTGCTGCAGCATACTCCATGATCATGCCGGAAATCCTGGAATGTGTTTTTGAAACTATTCCCTCATAAAAATGTTGTTGTTATGAAATATTCTTTGTATTATTACTAATATAAATTAATATGTTATGTGTTTTCTTTAAAAAGTCTACTCGATGTGCATGATGAAAATCATGAATTGTGCTTTTGAAACTATGCCTTCACAAAATTTTGTTTTTATTAAATATTTTTTGTATTATTGTTCATATAAAATAATATATTATGTTTTTTCTTTTGAATAAAAAAAGAGGCTAAAGCCCAGAAATAAAGTGCATGAAATACCAAAAAAAGAGGCAAGCACACAGCTTCTGTTGTTATCAAAGCATATCAGCGTAACTAGGTCAGTTTATGACCATTTGTTATATAAAGTTAATTAAACAATTTTATTTTGAATACGTCACAAAACTAAAAAAGTTTCTTTGAATTGGAAGCGATTCTCGGGTAGAACTATGTAAAAGTTCAGCATTCAATACAAATTACAAGATTACACCAGGTTCCGTCCATGGTCGAGAAATATTCAAGCCATAGTCTTGTTTTCATTGTCTAAAGTGGTGATTCCCAAAGTGGTCTATATAGACCCCCAGGGGTCTACGAAGAGTTCCAAGGGGTCTACGACAGTGAAAAAATAAATTGGGGGTCTATGAGATGTTCATGGGGGTCTACGAAAATGGATTTCATTTCAGCAGGTCGGGACTTTTATTTTCACATCTCATCAATGTAATTATTTCATACACTAATATATGAGTTGTAACTTAGTTAATCCTTTCAATATTTATCCTGCTATTCAAACGAAAAATTGTTATATTTAATTTCAATACTTATTTAAATAGCTTAATTTTTTCTACATGTAACAAAAATAAATGTAGATTATATACAGCGTTGGTTATTTAATATTGGAATTCATTTCTTCATTGTCAAACAAGCGATTGCCTAAGTGCCTTTTTATGATGATATGAATAATCATGCTGGAGGATCAATTGTGACAATGCCACCCTGATAAAAAGATAAAGATTTGAAAAACTTTAGAAATGCCAAAGATAAAAGTTCAGTCCACAAAATCTCTCTTCAACGTCATATAGAGAAAATGATGGTTTGTGCGGGTCTTAAAAGATCTCTTTACTTATAGCCATATACGGAAAACACCATAGATAAATCATTGATTTTACCAGCTGTTAAAGTAGTTTTAAAAACTATTTTACACAAATGTACATCTGATATTATTTTAAACACATTTCTTTAAGCAACAATACAGTAGGCACATCAGTGGTATGAGTTATAACAAAAGCTTCTTATGTAATTCTTTGCAAACAACATATACAGTTTATGATCAGCGGCCTCGCAGGCTCGCTCTGACTGGGTGTAGCGCTGTGTGCTGCATACTTCTTAAGGGTCATCTGCTCCTTATTTTTCTTCGGGATTGACCCACGAAACAGTTCCCATGTTTGGGTATATCTGCAAAGGCAGCAGAGGTTTGAATTTTGTTTCCCCCCTGATAAGTGGGTTGCAACCTAGGCTAATGAGTCCCTCCTTCCCAAAGCTTACTGGTTTAGACACCAGTTACTTCGCCCCTTCTCCTGTTTAAGAAAACAGTTCCGCGGACCCAATATTTGAGCCAGACGTGAAAGATGAAGAAATACAAAAACAGTGATACTTAAGGCCAATCAATTAATTAATTAATATTTTTTGTTTGAAGAACTACTTCATAGAATAACAAATTCCTATGTGAAACATAAAATCCCTCGCAATGGATGATGAACCTGCAAAAAAACAACAACACATTTCCAGTGTGTTTGATGGTTTCAGTAATACATATCAATTGTTATTTAAATTAGTAATAAATTTGAATTTTATCAATAAAAAAGATAGAGCTCTCTAACTTACAAATAACTTTAAATTACTTATTTACTCTTCGACTCACTACAGTTAGAAATTACTTTTAAAAATGGAGTTGGTGAATTTGCAAAAATGCAGTATCGGTATAAGTTAAGCAGGGGGTCTACCGAAAACCAGAAAACATAGCAAGGGGTCTACGAGACAAAAAAGTTTGGCAACTACTGGTCTAAAGTAACAAAATGTGTACCTTCAAAAAATAAATTTCTCCGATTCACTAGATCTCATCGTACAATGATATGCAATACATATAAGAAAGCAGCACCGAGACCAAATTTTTAATGAGAGAAAATGGGAAAATAAAATTAAACGAAATAATGGACATAATGTGTGTGTGTGTGTGTGTAAATGGCTTATGTAAAGGATGCAAGGAAACTTTCTCGAAGATAGTTTGAAAAAGAAAACATCTTACGAAGCTAGAAAATGAAGCATGCTAGTTTTGTCATTAAATAAAAACTCTCCTGGCGAGGAGATAACTTTGTTTAATATTTTGAATTTTAGTTTGTAGTCATTGGTTCATTGTTGATGTGATGAGACGAGCTTTGAATTGTGAGTCAATGTCAACGAAACAATTAGCAAAGTGTTAAGATCAATTAACGACACGATACAGATTTAGACTCTCCCATTATCAGTTAAGTAAAATACAAATGTCATGTATCAGTAAGGCACAACATTCCGACTTGTCAATTAACCTCGCATATGAGGTCAGGTCAGGCCAAAGGTCAGACTTAACAGCCAGCATAAGCCATAATCATTGATACGTAACGGGCCCTTAAACGCAGAGCTTGACACTGGACTACTGAAACTCTATGACAATACCCACGAAAAGTTGTCCTTTGAAACGGGGACAATCGATCCGAGTCTAGATACAAACGTAGGGTAAAAACATAAGCAAAGAAATCAGTGAGCAAATCAAAAGTCATGGGACGACAAAGCTTCATGTCAAGTAATGAATGATGCTAAGGAGTTTGTTCTACATCATTCAAAACTACGGTGATTACAAAGACATTCACGAGTGACGTGACAGACTGACATTCTCTTTACAAGTGCACTTTTATACATGCGCACTGTAAGTCAAATTTGAAAGTGGCACCTCTTATTTTATTTTATTTTTCCACTTTCTGACTTGCACTATTCGCTTCTTTCGTCAGAACTAGTTTCTGCTTCACCTACTTCTCTGAAATGAAAACGTAAAAGGGGGAGGGGGGGGGGGCGATTTTTAAAAAATGTGAACAAAATGGCTGACATATCCAGCACTTCATACGTACGTCAGATAAAAAGGGAGATACCATTAATTCCTGACGCACTTATTTCTGTAAATAAAAATTTTACGATTTTTTTGATAGTTAAGATGAAAATGTTTGAGACTGAGTTTACATAAACATTTTTTTTTTACTCCTTTGGTTAATTTGTTGTTTTGTTTCTACAGATATGGAGTTTAAATATAAACTAAAAAAGCAACGTCTTCGATTCCACTGATTACAATTGCGTACTATTTTACATGACCGCGTAAAAGTAATGTTAATATTCACATATGGTATAATTAGTAAGTGAGTCATAGCTGGTATAGCACAACTACAATAAATACTGCATTCATCACTAATTTTCAGACTCGAAAACAAGCCGTATTATTACTATTATAATTACTAATGAATATTTATTTATTCAGACAATAATATGTGAGTATTAGGCCTATTAAACAACAATGAATAGTAAACTATATGAACGAATAATAGCAATTATACATGACACACAGAATAAAATCTTCAAATACAAAAACAAAATCTAATAAAACACTCAGAAAGACACAAAGATAAAGGCATATTCCTTGTTCCATATGCTAGGACAAATTTGTACAAATTCTCCTTCTTCCCTAGTGTTTTTTAAAATCTGGTTAACATGCATGACTAGATGCATGACCCCTAGGACGTAATCATCTTCCCTTTTTTTTTTAAAGTAACGTCTGTAATTTATAAGATAAGATAACCACCAATAAACTTACAGTAAACACCGATATCTCGAATTGTTTTCTTTTACATTAGTTTATAAAAACATCGCTGCAAACTGCACCCTTTCATCCTAATATATTTTTTGGAATATTTTATTTTTTCTGCCGGCCAACGTATTTGTATACACTATTGGTCAAGATCTCGCGCCGAATCTTCGCTGGTCGTCTAGATGTACTACCTACTTTAATTAACAGGTAATGTGCAGTCGTGCTTGATACTTTGCGAGAGTTTTAGGATGGACTTCAGAGTTAATTATATCAAATGGCCCTGTACATGCTGTCCTCTCTAGCTTGTTATACAGATATTATTTAAACCACTCACTGACATGGGCGCCTGCGCCTTAATTGTTGAGTTTGAGTTTTGAGTTTAGGCTCATCGGCACAATTTAGGCCATGTCATGCCGTAATCCTTTTAGGATCATTCCCCCTTTACATAACGTCATTATCAGCGAATACATTAAGTACAATATAGACATGACAAACTACTCGGCCAAGGCTACAATGGCTGTCCCCGTAATGGGTAGCATTCAGAACAGTGTTTAGGCTAGTATTCTTAAAAAATGTCCAAAAACAGACCTTGTCCGTTGCGCGTCCCACAGACTTGAATGATGTTTCAGATATACGTAATGCTGTTGGTGTCAACAAGAAGATTATCTGTTTCTTCCGTAACAGTCCCAAGCGAGAGCGTTGGCGTTAAATTTACCTCTTTTGTGTCAGACACGATGGACGGAGAAACACAAATTAATTCGCGCTTTAAGTCACAACTTTGAGAAGATCTTTGACTGTTTTAAAATAACGATTGTAAGTGAAATCAGACATTCTGCATACGTATAATCAGTGCCTGCTTCTTGTGTGTTTCTGATTTGTCTTATAATTGTTATAGATTATTCACCCGTTCTTGAACCAGTTTCCATGATGTTGCAGTCTGTCCATCTCAGCACAACAGCACATTAGCAGTCACATTAATGACATAATCAAAAACCAACTTGACCATGCTGAGGAACACTACAGTGATGGCATCCTGAGTAAGGTGACACTGCTGGCAAGATAAAATTTGGTAATCAGTTGGTGCTGCCGAGACTTTGCAGTCGATAGAGCAAAAACCAGAAAGCGACTTTACATTTCCGTATCTTGATTTGTTAGTTTCTTCATTAACGTCCCGATTTTCAAGCAATTGCAATTCAAGAATTGCAACGTGCAGAACAATATCAGAACTGCCAGATATGCGTTCATTGCCGGCTTGTCCATCGCGACGATTCAGTAGTAAATTTATTGACAGCTTTGGCAGCGTTTGCATGTTTTGATTGATCGACCTGTTGGGATGCACGGGCCGCACTGAAAAACAGTAAATAGTTTTTTTTTCACTTTAATTTTTTTTTTATTTTTTATTTCCTGAAACAGGAAACAAGTATGTGCAGTGAACTTAATATCACATAGGTTGGGGGGGGGGGGGGGGCGAGGTGGGGCACCAATTCTTTTCTTTAATATTCTCTGTAATGAAAAAGTTGAAGGTACGACTTTGAGCCATATGTGGCAACTTGCACCCCCTTGCAAAAAATCCTGCGGGCGCCTATGCTCACTGACGACACTAGTATTGAATTATCAGTGAAATATTTTAAAACTTCGAGATGTTTCAACTTTATGTGAGTTGCAATTCGGTATGGCATCATAAATCTCAAGCCATTACAATAATAATAATGTATACAATTGTGATTCGAATCTTGCGTCCTAACAATTGTGCAATAAACGATAATAAAAGTTGCCTAAAAATTCACCAACAACTAACTGAATCACTCACATATTTAATCATAAAGTACACATGTAGGCAATACATCAACATCCACCACAGAAGCAGTTGTGCATTTGTTGTAGTTCTCCGAAGCTAGGCTTAAGAGATTTATGTTTAGAAACTAGGCAATGACAGCCAATGCCAGGCTATACTAGTCTAATATGTCAATTTCTGCACACTTGGGACGAGTGGATGGATGTAATAAACTGCTACATAAGCTGCCTGGCTACCCAACAGTGGGGACGAAATGTAGGCTAGACATTTTAAATTCGAGTTGTGTTAGCTGAGTCCGCCCCCCCCCCCCCCCGCCCCTTATAAATATCTAGTCAGCCGAGCTGGAACAACGAGTTTAAAATCATGGAAGATTAATTTTAAAATACTGAGAAATTTGTTTGCCTAGCGTCTAAAAGCAGCATGGAATATTATCACAGAAACCTGATCGGCTATTGTAGTTCGGAGACGCACTACACAAAAAGTAAAATTAAAAAAAACAAATAAAAAAAAACAGCATTTGAGCAAAGACAGCTAAAGCTTACACAACACGTGATTGCTTTTTATATCTCTCTGTGTTCTGGCACCAACCGATCAATACTGTCATGTTTCCGTGTCAGCCGCCTGGTCTCCCCCCCCCCCCCCCCCCCCCCCCAACCCCTCTTGCTTCACGCCAGAGAAGCTATAGCAAGGAATTAGTTTTGAGCTCACCTTATTTTAAGTCTCTCCGACCTAGAACAATTCATTCTACAGCCCTCATCGTTTCGTCGATTAACTCTTTAATCTGAGAAGCGCATTAGTTAGTTTACTTTGCATACATATAACCATCATCGTATGTTGCCAACTGGGAATTCTATTGCTCGCACAGTAAAAAAAAATATCTTTTGCTAAGTGCTGCAACGTGATAGGTCTATACCAATCACACAGCCAATGAGCTCAGACGTCAGGAGAGAGCCATATGGGTAATGTATTTTAAACATATTTAAGATGTTTAGACAAATGTATTTATTTATACAGCTTTGAAGAAGTTTTATATAATACCTTTTATACTATAATAACCAAGCCCTTGCTGGTATTCAGAAGTCAAACAACTAAAAAATAACGAGACGCACTAGGTTCTTACTTTTTTGTTGGGAATAAATAAAAAGTATGTTTGGAACGTTTAATTTACCTTTCAGTTTCCAAAACTTAATTATTTCCTGATTAGAAAGTCCATAATTGCTTTAGTTCGAAATGACTTTTGTTTCTGTTTCGAGGTTATCTTAACGTGACAGTTTCGAGATTAATTTAATTACATTAATCATCTAGTAGATAACAAAGTTCTATCTCGAGATTAAATCAATCACATTAATCATCTTAACTTATATATTACAGACGTTACTTCAAAAAGAAGATAATAACGTCCTACGTATTTTATGCTTGTTAATCATGCTTGCTAATCAATGACTTAATTCTGCTAAGTCGTTAGTTTTCCTGGCTGATTAAGGCAACCCATTCCATTCTCTAATGGCTGTAGGGGAGAAGGAGCACTTGTACGATTTTTTTCTAGCGTATGGAATAAGAAATGTGCCTCTCTTTTCGTGTCGTTCATAGGCTTTGTTTTTCTATTTGTAAATTATGATTCAATGTTTTATGTATTAGGCCTATAGCTACTTTACTTTTTATTCTTCTGTCCTGAAGTGTCTCTAAGTTTAGTGATTTTACTCATAGATCAGATTTAAACTCAAAAAGACATTTTTTGAAATAAAGAATTTCTGGAAAAATAGAATTTTTTATGTCGGAGATCTATAAATTGTAGAGATTCCATTAAAATATAATTCTAAAAAAGAGTACACTGTATTACGTTGTCAGTTTATCCATGTTAAATTGGTCGAACATTTCTTATCAGAAATTTAAGTTTTTAACTTGCCTTTACAGTTTCCTCGGCTGATCCAAGCAACCTACTTTATCAATCCATTTTTAATGGCACCCGGAAAGAGGGATTTTTTTTAAAAATACGAATTTATCTTGGTCTACGGAATAAGAAACTAGCTTTTATTTTTCTCTTTCTCTCGATTGCGTCACATTTTCTTATAATGTGTAAGACATAATTTTGACACAGTTTTGTGTTTTAGGGTTAATTAATACTTTACTTATCTTATCTTATATAATACAGACCTATTGATTTAGAATAATACCTTTTTTTAAAAACTAAACATAAAGCAAATGAATAAAAAATGAATGAACTAATGACAAAACATATTTAGTATTTCATCATTTTATGCCTTCACCGCAAGGTAAAGAAGCCAAAATGGCAACATGTTTTTACATTGCCAGGATAAATGACAATCTATCTGGCTTTTAACAGAGAGGTGTAGTTGGACAAGTCGGTAGATCTAGATCTATCGTAACAGTATTCGCTGGCGACACAGTTGACTGCCAGTCGGTCTATTGAAAATTAACCAAGTCAAAAGTAGGTGTCATTGATCCAAGCGTTACAAGCCTTTAAAATACATATCCGGCAATGTCGTCAGTAACCTGTTATCGCATAGCATTGTTACAGATATTCACCTGAACAAAGGTGAAGGTTGCAATCGGGATTTACGATCGTTAATTAAAAACTCAGCTGGAATTAAATAAATAAATAGAAAAAGTATAGATGAAATCAATGGAGTCGTGACCAGCGGTTAATTAGACCAGCCATTTGTTGAATACTGGGAAGCTTGGTCGAGAGGCTTAAGTACGTACGCTTGAACTTGGCTTGGCTATCCATGAAGGGGGCTCGAGGCTCGACACCCGACTCGAGCAGAGTTGTGATCATTAAGCGCCTAAAGGCAGCACGGAAAACCTTAACCCCCCCCCCCCCCCCCACTGGTCCACAAATGAGATTGGACCATAGCGCTCTGAGCATGCTAAAAGCATAAAAGTAGCGCTATATAAAAACTATAATTTAATTTTTTTTATCTTGTTTGTCGCTATAAACAGATAATGCTACTAAACCATGTAGGCGTATTAATATTAATGTAGAACTGGAAATAAACTTAAAAAAAAAAACGGAATGTAATGTTTACTTATAAACATACATAGCTATGAACTTCAATATAGATGCATGTAGAAACACAAATGAAATAATGATATCTTGGACAATTTAAACTTAGTCTAAAAATTACATGTCTTGCTGTCACTGGCCTCTCCCTTGTGGACTTCCTAGTTCCACTTTAACACTTCAATTAATTAACTTGAAGTGCGACAGACCACACCACCTCGTGGTTTCATCAGAAACTATTCCGCGTACACTACCAAACCATCGCCCACCTTTACTCATGGTTACATCAGAAACACACACATACACTCCGTAACACCACCTAGTCTTCTTTGGACCGAGTTCGTAAGCACGGAAACAGTCTTGTAACACAAGACATTTAATGTAACACAAGACATTTGATGTAATCAGACCAACTGGTTAGTAGGACAAAATTGATCACTTCTTGGTTGGCAACGTTCAGTGATTTTGTCAATCGAATGAAGTTAGCCTACCTAAACTATGAAACAGTTTAGCCTACGTAAACTATGAAAAATGAAAAAAAAAAGCCAGCATGGAAAGTGAAAAATGAAAGTCCCGTTAGTACTAAAGCAACAAAGCCAGGTCGATGAGAACATAAAATAGTTACACTCTGTAGCTATGCGTGTTTCTTTATCACAGTGACCCAGTTCAAGGTCAGTTGATACACACGTGAAAGTTATCATATCTGACACACTTGAATCTCAGAATCGGTTCTTTAAGACCAACTTGCCAATTTTATTAACACATTAAGATAAGCTAAACCGGTTCCAAAAAAAGCAGTTTAATAATGATTTGCAACTTTTAACTTGCTTAGCTCAAAAGATAAAGAATCAAATCCACGAAGGTCTAACCGCCTGAGCAGATAGAACGTATCCATCAGATTGTTGATAAATTATTATATGAATCCCTGCCAGCTCTTCTCACAATTTTGTAAACATTCGTATTCATAATGCCGGTAACCACATTCACACCACTAAATATTATGTTCGCATATTTATGCATACTATTACGTATAGTCTATTTATAGTAATTTTTGGTATCACAATATTGACCGCTCTCGTTCTTCTCAACGCCTCTGTGAACTTACAAAAGAAAGGGCACAGCGTCAGCAGGAAAACAAATAGTGCATATTCAGGCATTGTGGCATGTACACGTCAGGTAGCATGAGTCACTGAGAGTACAGCCTTGGTTAATCTCACTCTGAGAATTGGTTCTGAAATGTCACTGAAAAAGTGAAAAAGATAGATTATATAATTAAGGGCTGCTTGCATACACAAACTAGGAGAAAGCCACATAAAGGAGGAGAAAGCCACACAAACTAGGAGAAAGCCACATAAAGGAGGAGAAAGCCACACAAACTAGGAGAAAGCCACATAAAGGAGGACAGTATTAAAGATGAAACAAGAAACATGAAATTTTCTTTTTTTTTTTTTAAATATCAATTTCTCCTTTATAAAACCGATGGTAATCTATTTATTTTTCATTCTGTTTCTTCTTGTTGACCCCATTTAACGATTATGGTTCATTTCGAGCACTTTTTCTTGTGACTGTGGAGCCTTAATTTAGAGAGACACTCCATCTCTTCTTATCTCATGAAATACAGACGTTACTTAAAAAAAAAAAAGATTACTCCCTAGGGTGTTCCTATGTCAATCTAGTCATACATGTTGATCAATGATTTAAATTCTGCCAAGTCATTGGTTTTTCTGGCTGACTCAGGCTACCCATTCCAGGTGTTAGTCTAATTAAATGTGAATATTCGTTTGTTATTAATCTCATTGCTCTATTTTGTGTCTGTTCTATTTTCATAATGTTTTCTTGAGTTGAGGGGTCCCAAAAAGAGGATGCATATTCTATTATTGGCCTAAGCAGGTTAAATAAGATTTTAGTCTTAAGTTCGTATATGGTTAGTAGAGATTTCTTTAAATAATACCTAATGCTCTGATTTTTAAATAGTTTTATCAGTATAGGGATTCCATGATAGTTTTTAGGCCTATCACAGGTTAAGGTACCTTTCGCTTTGGTGGTAGAAAAGACAGCCATTTTTCGTTTGGCACGCTTTTCTTCCAGACCTTAAGACCATGTTTTTTCACTGACCGTAGCTTTCTCGGACACCATCTATCTCCACAAAGTGCGGTCATAGGCTATGTCTTCCCAATGGTCAGTATCACTATTCAGTGCTTTGAGTTGATTGCATCCACATATCAGAGGTGTGGACAACCAGGTTTTTTTGAGCCAGTCGCAAGTTGCCCGTTATTGGTCTCCTTCAGTCGTGATTTTCGGGATACGATTGTCCTCCATCCGGCGAACATGTCCGAGCCAGCGCAGGCGGCTTTGCCTGAGGACTGTTAAGATGCTGGGAAGTCCCGTTCTCGTGAGGATCTCAGTATTACACACTTTTTCTTTCCATGTGATTTTCAGATCCTTCGGAGGCAGCGCAAGTGGAATGAATTTAGTTTTCTCTTTTGTTTTGCAAAATTAGTCCATGACTCACTGCCGTATAGTAGCGTGCTCAAAACACAGGCCTTGTAGATCTCCAGTTTGGTCACTGTAGTTTCCCAGTTTCTTGGTCTGAGTCTATCGAAGGTTGATTCAGCGCTCCTTATACCTTGGCATTGCATCTTTCCTGCGAGCTGTGCAAGATTTAAGTTCTATTAACAAGCCAGCTAATGAGTTCTACATAGGCCAGTGCTCAAAATGGTAACGTAGGCCTTCGTCTATTTCTTATTCAACTTTTTACTCTATGCAACGAAACATTTGATAAAGCGTTTATTCTTGCCGGAGTCGTGTTCAAAATAACAGAGACGTAAGCCAAATTTAATTTTAAGATGATTATATTTGGAAAAATACAATACACGTGAACACGCCCTGGGTATTGTTTGGAACATTATCTATTCAAAAGTTTGCCTTAAGTTACACTAGCCCCGAGTTTCACAGTTGTATATTTTAAAATAGGAAGTATGGAAAAAAAGTAAAAAAAGGGTGAGGGTTGTCTTTGTATTAATAAAAATACACGTGATATCCTGTTCAGCAGGGGCAGACTGGGTATCAAAATCGGACCGGGCATCACCATGTAAACCGGCCCAAAAATGGCATATCATATATTTTCGGTGGGGGGGGGGGATTTTTACCCCACTCGTAATAAATAAATAAATATATATATATATATATATACATATATATATTAATATATATATATATATATATATATATATACATATATATATATATATATACATATATATATATATATACATATATATATATATATATATATATATATTAGTGTGTGTGTGTATATGTAATTAATCTTCATTACATTCTGATCTTTCATTATTTCAAACGTTTTTTCTACCCTAGAATACTCCCCTTACTATATTTAGTGGAAAGAGAGTACACACCGCCAAAGGGCAGATAGGGAGTCCGGGAGAGCGCTGTGAGCATCCCCCAGTGGGGTCCGGGGCGAACTCCGGAACCAAGCATTATTTCCGCTTTTTTAAGCTTCAAAAATGCATATTCTGAGGTATCTACAGTGCAATTAGCCTGCTACTCTACCGCTAAAAAAATTCAAAAACCAAATCTGCTATTCAATGAGAGACCAGCGACTGGTAGAAAATGGTAAAATGCTTTAGTTTTTGTATTGAAGAGGGAAGGGAAACCACAAAACCCCTTTTGGCTACGCTCATGAAATTTGGTGACTGTAGTTTGCTTAAGTTAGCTGCACTGGGGCAGTAAAGTTTCCCTCTCAGACAATGAGGTCTGAGGTAAATGATGGTTTGAACCCCTTCCCTCCTACTACGCGCATGTGTTATATTATAGGTGTAAGCCTAATTTTCTACAAAATATATAAAGTTTTGATAACGCATCGAAAACTGGATGTATGCATTCGTAGGATTACATAATGTATTCTACTTATGCATGTATGTAGTCTGAAATCTATAAACAATACAATAGCAGCCTATTGAGTTTGAAGCTTTTTGGTATTACTTATAGATTACAGACGTTTCTTTAAAAAATAAAATTGTTAAGTCTTACGCATTTCATGTGTCAATCTAGTCATGCATGTTGATCTGTGACTTAAAATATGCTACATCATTGGTTTTCCTGGCTGACTCAGGCAACCTATTCCATTAAAAGATAAGAGAAAGCAGAACGGTTAGAGAGGCACTTACTTAATGTGAAAAGCAATTGCTGCCTCCTAGTACATTCTCAAAAAACGCGATTTGTATATGAATATACCAGGACCCATTTTTTAAAATATAAATATCCTTTCATTAAATATCGGATGTGACAGCGCTATATAAATTTGTGTAATTATTGTAATAATTTTAATCATTAATTACTTCATACTAAGCATAAGTTTGCCATTAATTATAATAGTATAAAAATTGATTTAGATCTAGATTTATTTTTTAAATTAAATAAATATTTTTTTTTGTAAGCCGTTTTTAAGTGAAGTATTTTTAGATCTATGTTATTAAAAATAAACAAAAAGAAACCTACTTTTTCTTTTCAAATCGCAGAAAATATAGCTTTATTCCCATATTCAGCTGTGAATAAGTTGGGTGGTTTGCAATTTCTCGGATATGTGTAATGTGTATGTGTTAAAGTTAATTTCTATTAAGTTTTGTTAAAGAGCTAATTGTCGCTCCTATCTTTCTTTCTTTTTGCTTTTGCTGCGTTATATCAATGTTTTCTAGCTTAACCTCTCTCATCTCTCTTCTTTTTTTAAAATATGCAATAATAACTTAGTAATTGATGTTTTTCTGACGTAATTTTCCTGCGCATCCAAAACAGTCAGACTTTCACCGGTTTCTATATGACGTCACACTAGCCTACTAATTTATTATATTGACTTATTGTATAACGGGAGACCATACAGCAAAGTTAACATTCTCGTAAAAGAAATATATTTTCGTCTATGCAGTCAGATCTAGGGTCTAAGCAAAGAAAAAAATGCCTATTAAATGTAGATTTAGTTGCTTGACTAACCACGGTAGTGTGTATTTTCTCGCCAGACCACTCAACACACAACAAACATCTGTACCAATAAATACTGTAACTGGTATGGCCTAATTTTAGTCTGAGGTCACTATGAAATGTCTGATTGTTACACTTTTTCACTGAGCCTTGAATTCCCGGTAGACCTCCAGCACGCGGGCTCGAAATAGTCCTGTGTACCCGTTTCTGCCTTTGTCACAATTCAAACTGCCAGGGGAGCGAGCCCAATAATGTTTGAAGTCGTAAAGTGTAACAATGACGTAGCCTTTTACTCCAACGTCAATGTCACTTGAAAAGAGCTGCATGTTTGACCTTTTAGTCAAAGTACTTGGAGACAGGAGTGGGAGAGAGAACTGATTTTACAAGCAGTGACAAAACTTGATCTAATCGAGCTGTATACATTTCGAGTTATCTACCCGCCATACGAGACACACCGTTTCATCATTACGCTGTGGTGTAAGATTCTCATTGTACATTCAGTTTTTAATCATTGATTGCAAGCCATATTCATGTGTGTGGAAAATTGAATTAAAAAAAATCTGTTACCTCCAAAAAGTAACAAAAAAAATATTACACAATAAGAGGATTATATACTTAGAACAGTTTAAGGTTTACAACAAAGGTTAGTAGGCTGTTATCGTTTTAAAAATATAAATCATCGTTTGAATGCGATATTAAATTTAATTTGTTATGACACTCATTAAAATGGTGGCCTTTTTTAAAATTTAATTATTTTAAACAAGTAGTTTGCAATTTCACAATGCTTAGGAGAATCTAGATCTCGAATTTTTTCCACTGAAATTTGTTTTAAAAATATATCTTTTTTTATTGGGTAGAGGGGTTGAACCTTGGCCTCTCGGCGACGTTCATGAAATTTAGTAACTTAAGTTTTTTTGTCTTTTATTAAATGGATTGGAGGGGGTTTGAAGATTCAATCGCGTTTCTTGGCGACATTCATAGAATTTGGTCGTTGTAGTTAGCTTAGTGTATTTCTCATGCTTTTTACCTTATTTATAGACCCTAGTCACTTTACCGTAGACATGCGTCAGTGCGCTGTGGTGTTCGGTATCTCTTATGTTTTTAATTTACAAACTTTAAATAGGTCTACTGCCTTGGTATTCTAGACAATACTATAGTTTAAAACATCATAGAATGTGTATTTTTTTTTCGGCTACGGATAGATAACTCGTGTGCTATTCACAGAAAATCTCGTGTTCATCCCCCCTGTCTCTACTAGAGCATATGTCTTGAAAATCTATATTGTATTTTACTAGTATTATAATTTATAATAATAAGGCTTTTCTTCGTGTCCAGTAATAGCCTACATAAACACGGAACCATCATTTACAAATACACAAGCAACATATTAAAGCAATCAGAAAGACACAAAGATATCTAAGGGTAGAACATATTCGTACAAGCGCTCCTTCTTCCCTAGTGCCTTTAGAGCAGTGGCTCTCAAAAGATAGTCCGCGGTCCCCAGGGTCAGCGAGATGACCAAACGGGGTCGCAGAAAGATGAAATTTGTAAACAATTAAAATACCTCTTTCACTAAAAGCCATCTTATCCGATCGGATAATTTGAATAATAATCAACTTGTTTAACAACTGTTTAACTGTGTAATATGTCTATTACGTACAATTGTATGGCAACCTAAGTGTGCCCTAAACTAAAGATTTGAAAACATTATTCGCTTGGATAATACCAACTGGGCATTCAATCTTTTAGCTCTTGAACAAACTCAGATACCAATCAAAGATTCTTCTTCTTCTTCGTTCTCATTTATATGTTGAAAGGTTCAGACAAGCAGTCCTAGATGAACTAGACAGTGATTTCCAGTTTTGGCAGTCCTAGATGAACTAGACATTGGTTTCCAGATTTGGCAGCTCTCCATATTGTTTTTATTATGTGGGAAGGGGGCAAGTTTGGTAAAGGGGGGGGGGGGCAGTGTCTTGTACGAGCCTGTCGATAGAGTATTCAGCTTTGAAGGACGTGGTCGGCATTCTCTGGTGACGCTCCACAAGGGCAAATCTCACTAGTCCTTATTTTTAGCTTCCGGAACATGTGTTGTCTCATTCTGCTGTTTGAGAGCTTTTTTTATTTCTCGCTTATTCAACTCTTTTTTTTTTTCATTTCTCCGGGCACAGACGGACGATTCTCCCATCTTTGGCGCTACGTCTTCTTTTTCACTGCCTTCTAATTCAATGTGGCCTGAGATCCGTTGGAGTGTTACCTTGCTGTTGTTGTTGAGATTTACAAGAGCTGTCCTGGCGTCAGTCAGTAAGACAATCTTGCTATTTGGCGTGCTTGGGTTGTTTATCAACATGATAGATGCTAGCTAGAGTTCTCCTCTTTCTGCTCTGTGGCTGTCCAAGAGATCTCCAGTTGCAATCGACCAATCACACACGAGTCCATGCTAAAGCAGAAGCAGCTTATTGAAATATCCACAAACGCGGAACTTGAAACAAAAGTGCAAATAAGGATAGGCTACCATCAATTCTGGTTACAAAAATAGTATCTTATCTTATAGAATACAAACATTACCTCAGAAAATAAGATGATTACGTCCTACGCGTCATGCATCTAGTCAAGCATGTTAACCAATGATTTAAAATCTGCCAAGTCATTGGTTTTCCTTGCTGGCTCTGGCAACTCTTTCCATATATTCAAATTTATATGTTGAAAGAACGTCTGTTAATTATATCATTATTAAACTTTAGTATCATTTTCAACTTTGTTTACTAAGCGTAAGAAACCAATGACTTTCGTCTTAGTTTCAACAGAACCATCTCCTACCATGACTAAAGAGACAGCTGTAACTCTAACAAGGCTGTCCAGACAGTCATCAGATGAACAAAACGGAAGGAACAATCCAAAACCTCACGAGAACGGGACAGAGGCTAACGAAATGTACACTGCTGGACAGCCCGATGACAAAACATCGCTTGACCAGACAAATGACCACAAAGAAAAGAAAAAAAAAGGCAGGCTATGTTGCGGAGGACGTTCAGAGGAAGGAGAGAAAAAAGAGATTATAGGCATACTTGAGCTGGTAAGTGACTTAGAAATAAAATACAGGACTAGGTGTGATTAAAAATAATCTGTACTAATAAGAATTTGTGTGTATGTGGTATGTGTGGCTCTGTGGCAAAAACTGCTAAAATAAGAATGTTTTTAATTGGAGACTTCACAACAGTTAGTAGATACCCCAGGGACCAATCTGATGGTAATGATTTGTCCATTAAATAATGTCACAATGTAGATTAAAGCCCACTTTGCATGTTACAGAAACATGAAGACATGTTATACAAATAATATAGAAAGCCCAAATCTAGATTAGCTGGTCTACTACTTGCATTCATTCTGGGTTTGAGTACTACCAACCACCATCTCATGCAGACCTGTACAAGGTTTGGGTTAAGATGTAGATCTAGATCTAATAATCTTCAGTTTTGAAGGAACATCTGAAACCTTCTAAAAAAAAACATTTGTAACCACAATCAGTTTCTTAAATGTAATGGTTACCATTTTTGTATTTCAAATATTTTCAGTTTCAGTTTGCAACATGTACTGACAAATTTCTGATTGTGATTGGAACAATAGGAGCCATAGCTCTGGGCACAGCATTCCCTATTAACATCTCAACATTTGGAGATGTCATTGATGTCTTTGTTGATAACAACATGATGAATAAAACCAATACAACACAGATGCTGAACAAAACCACTAAACAGCCAATACAGGATGCTATATTGCCATATATTTATCAATTCATTGGCTTAGGAGTGGGATCTTTTATAACAGGATTTTTTGCTGTCAGTTTTTGGCAATGGGCAGCAGAAAGACAAGTAAAAAGTATTTTTATTCTTGACATTAATGTAGAAATAAGAGAAAGCTTAATAAAAAATGTAAAGAGAAGGATTTTTTGTTCTATTCTTTGTTAGTCTTTGTATTAACCATTATTTCCATAAAATTAATAAACTTATGTTCATTTTAAGGTCACCACAATGCGTAAACAATTTTTTAGGGCTGTTCTACGGCAAGACATTGGTTGGTTTGATATACATGAAGCAGGGGAAATTAGTTCCAAATTCTCAGAGTAAGTTTTTTAAAAATTCATCATTAATCTTTTTCAATAAGAACTTTATATTATCTAAAAACTATGATTAATAATTGTACATATACTTTGCAGAGATGTCAGTAAAATATCAGAAGGCATGGGGGATAAGATGGCTATTTTCCTTCAATGGGTTACTACATGGCTGGCTGCTTATATTATGGCCTTTACAAGGTCATGGAAATTAACTCTAGCTGTTATTGCAGTCAGTCCTATTCTTGTCATGGTTGGAGCTACATTTGTTAGGGTAAGTGTCTGTCTACAAGTTACAAAATTTAGTTAGGCATACTGGTAAAACTTCCCATTAAATTATGTTTTTTTTATACACATATAATTTTATAGTAAAAATAGCTTACATTTGTGCACTGCCAAAACTTTAATTCACATTTTTTGTCTTATACATTTATATTTTGCTTTATAAAAAGATGTATGAAATGCAGAGGTTCTCAAATTTAAGTAAAATAAGTAACAAATGTAAAAAAAACACATTCTGTTGATGAGTGTTTATTGAGATTATATATTTTGTTTAATATAAAATAAAACTGTTTTGGATGAAGTTATGACATTTGATGAGTTTATTTATGCCTGGCTGGACATGCAAAAATATCAAGTCGGTTTCTCTTATTTGTGTTGAGGTTCATTATGGCAATGAATCCATATTGTACCAAATAAAAAGATGGTAAAGCAGCCAACAAATTCTTTACACTGACCCATAATGTACAATATAAATTTGAAATATGTTTTTGTAACCAGAATTTGTTGTATTCTAGATTAAACTTTGGGTTAAGTTTCTATTTTTTTAATATTGGTTTAGGTCATCATAGAATAGTAGGTAATAGATATATTTAACAGCAGTGAGGGGCTAGTTATTATTATTATTAAAAATATCCAATCGGATAAACTGGCTTTTTGCAAAGAAGTTATTTTAATTGTATACAATTTTCACTTTTCTGCGACCCTCTACGGTCACCTTAGGGACAACACTTTGAGAAACACTGATCTAATGCTTACTATTGTTTTGTTTTTTTAAGGTGATGAGAAATATGGCAAGTCAAGAAGCCAAAGCCTATGCAAAAGCTGGTGCTATTGCTGAGCAAACTCTTAGAGCTATTAGAACTGTACAAGCTTTTCAGGGTCAAGAAAAAGAAGTTGCAAAGTATAATTTGTTTAAAACCTATTATTAATAACAAGTTATAAAAAAAATTACATTTATAAGTCTATTAAACTTAATCTTAAAGAAGATCTGTACAAAACACATGTTGTTTTTAGAATACAAAGAAACTCAAACTCTTTTATCATATAGAGCAAATGAAATAAACTTTTTGAAGAAATGTAGTTTGTTGTTGAAATGTTAATGTGGTGACTGCTTTCAGATATGATGACAATTTATCTACTGCCCTTCAAGTAGCAACCAAAAAAGGAATAGCTTTAGGTCTTGGGAATTCAATGCTCTGGTTTATATTGTTGTTGATGTTTTCTGGAGTTATGTGGTTTGGCACATATCTCCTTCAGGCAGATAGTTTACAGCCTGGTAAAATTTTACCTGTAAGTGGATCATTTGTCTAATTAGACTAATGTTAAATTTTTATTAAAAATTCATTTAGTATAAAAAAAAACTATTATAAATATTTTTTATCTGTTTGAATACATGAGCCCTATAAATTAGTTTTTGCGTTGTAATTCCATTTTTTGCCAGACATGTGCATTGGTCTGATACATCTTATCTTATATTGATACTCCATACACCATATGTATGGCAAAAGATGTTTTTAAGTAGGATAATATCAAAATAATTGGGACATCAAAAGTCTTGTATTAATTGCATTTTTGCATGGTGATTTGGGTTCAGTGAATTATTGGACAAGAAATATAAATAACCAGTGAGTACTAAGAAAAAAAATTCTTGGTTTTTGGCCTCAATTTAAATGTTAACAAATAATTCAATCAAATTAAATACTTTGTAAATCTTGGTTTTTCAATGAATTTGGAATGCTAAATCACTTTTAAAATCACATTTATTTTGAATTTAGGTCAATTAAAACAGGGTTCATGGAAATTTTGTTTGCTATAAACATTGAGGTGAAAATAAATGTTCCCACCTATTTGTATTATGGCTCAGTGTAAAGACTAAAAATATATAAATTTTAGTCTTTTAAAATTTGGTTTCCATAATGTGAATAATTATTTATGAAAGTAGTAAAGAATAATTTTAGCCTACTAGTAATTTATGATTCTACCTACATCTATAGTCATAAGCTTAGAACTGAATTTCTTTTCATGCCTTCATAAATCTATTACAGGTTTTCTTTGGTATCATGGTGGGTTCATTTGCCCTTGGTAATGCCTTTAACAATCTTGAAAGTTTTTCCAATGCACGTGGGGCAGCTGTCAGCGTGTTCAAGATAATTTCCTTGGTGCCTAAAATTAATTCCTTTTCTGAAGAAGGTCTAAAACTACAGAACCTCAAAGGCCACATAGAATTTAAAAATATAAAGTTTTCTTATCCAGCACGACCTGATGTCCAGGTAAGAAATGTAGCCAATACATTCACTTCAAACTTTTTTTTAGACATTCCATTGAAGTAAAAGCATTGCATTTAAAGAATACAATATTTTGTTAAGATACTCAAAGATCTGAACATCAAAATAGAGCCAGGAAAAAAAATTGCTTTGGTTGGTCCTAGTGGTTGTGGAAAATCCACTATAGTGCAGCTCTTGCAAAGATTTTACGATCCAACTGAAGGAACTGTAAGTAGGCTTAATTTATATTGTTACATCACTCACTCACTTTCTTATGCTACTTGTAGATTAAAAAAAACAAATTAAAAGACCTGACAATTCCAATTCAGTTTGAATGTAACTTTATTTACAGAATGAAATTAACTCTGTAATAAGGTATCTGTCATGAATAAATTCCATCTCCACATATTTCAACATCTACATAATATACCATCTATATAATGTACTAATGAATAAGAACCCGAAGCCAAGTCTACAGTGTTACTGCAGCATTGTATGATTGCTTAGCTGTACTTGACTGCATTGTCCTGAATGACTCTTGTCATATAGGGTCCTTGGAAGCTTCTAGAGATCTGAAGATACACCAAGGGCCTGTGTCACAAGTGTTGTGCTATGGTGTGTTGGATGTCTACCTTGTGATGTCCAGGGGAAATTTGTGAACAAATACTTGCATACATACAGGCACAACTATAAGATGCTGGCAACTAACAACAGATATTTTTATCAAATTTACAACTGTAAATTATTGAAAATTAAATGAAATAACTGGACCATAAGTTATAAAACTGGCATGAGTGTTTATCATCATCTGTGTAGTAGGTGCAGGATAGGCTCTCAGATGGTAGAGGGATGAGGCTGGCTCATATAGGTCTAGGATACTCTAGGCAGTTAGCAATAGACACCGGGCATTGAACAGATGGAACTGGATACTGGGCAGTAGGTATTGGGCACTGGACAGTAGGCAGTGTTGGTACTGAGCACTAATCCATTTGGAGTGGTCACTAAGTAGATACCTGTTAGTCAAGACAGTAATGAGACAATATAATAGGACAAGTTAGCACATATCTTGTTGACATCTTATCTTACAAAATACAGACATTACTTCAAAAAAAAGATGATTACTTCAAAAAGTAGATGATTACATCAAATGCATGTCCCTAGGTGAATCTAGTCATGCCTGTTAATCGATGACTTAAATTCTACCAATTTATTGGTTTTCCTGGCTGACTCAGAATCTGGACCATTTGCACTCTAGGCATTTACAACAGTGTTTTTTTTTTTACATCTTCTCTTATCTTATATAATACAGACGTTACTTCAAAAAAGAAGATGATTACGTCCTACGCGTCATGCTTGTAGTCATTCATATTAACAAATGACCTAAATTCTGTTTGACCATTCAGTTTGCTTGCCTCAGTCATGTGTTGGTAGGTCAAACACATCTGCCTTTCTCCTGATACCAGTTCATTTATAACGATACATTAAAAAATAATCCTATTGTCACGTATTACGAATTGAATTCTAATTTTTAAAATGGCTTGCCTAGGGGAACGTGACAATAGAAAAGCAGTTGTGTCACTTATCTTAAGTCTGAATTTAATCAAAGACTTACAATGAATAACAAAAAAAAATGACACAAGAAATCGGAAGGTAAACTATCAACTTAATGTTTAATCAAATATAAAATTACAAGAAAGAAAAATAAACATTTACTCAATACAGAATTGATGTGTTGACCAAAACCCTTTTACAAAAATGGCATGTAAAAATATTACAATACAAGAGTTTGAAAATATAATTACAAATACAAGCCAGCAAGGCCTTGAAAAAAAAAGAAAACAAAATATTAACTTACACGATCAAGTGGTATACCACGCACGGGTCGCGCAATGTCTCCGCTATTCTGTCTCACGGCTGTCTCCGTATGTCTGTCCGTCAACGTCACGCGGGCGGTCTTATATAATCTACCGCGCGTCGATATCTCGTAACTTCTAGAATAGAAAGTCATCAACACCCAGATCTAGAACGCTCTTCAAAGAGACAGAAAAAAAAACACCCTCCTTTCAACCAGAGGTACACACACAGGTCAAGGACCGGTCACTGTCTGTGTGGCTTGACGAAAAAAAAAGAAAAAAAAAACTTATTACACAAGGGGCAGACAACCTACTCGTCTCTCGACCGCAACAGGTCAAAGAAAGAAAAAAAAAACAACGCCTAGATACGTAACACCTCCCTCCTAAAAATAAAAAGTTTACATTTCCACGAAATGGAAATCTTTTTAAAACTACAAAAAAATATTTACATTACAGAATGTATTTATCATGATATATATAAAAAAAAATATATACATCAAAATACTTTTTACAATCTAGATAAGGCATCGGCGATAACATTTTCGCTGCCTTTTATGTGTTTAATATCTAGGTTGTACTCTTGTAAAAATAAACTCCACCTGAGAAGTCGTTGGTTCTTGCCAGACATTTTGTGGATAAATGTAAGGGGATTGTGGTCAGTAAATACAACCAGTGGCCATCTAGACCCACTGATATAAAAATCAAAGTGTTGTATAGAAAGAATCAACCCAAGACATTCTTTTTCCACAGTAGAATAATTTCTTTGATGTCTATTAAATTTCTTGGAAAAGAAACAAATAGGATGCTCTACTTGGAAATTATCTTCTTGGTAAAGGACTGACCCAACACCTGTGTCACTGGCGTCAATAGCTAACCTAAAAGGTTTTCCGAAGTCAGGAGCCATCAAAATGGGAGAGCTAGATAATATCTGCTTGATCTGGTTAAAGGCTTTCTGACATTCATCCGTCCAAGTAAATCGGACGTTCTTTCTCAGGAGGTTTGTTAAAGGACTGGAAATGACAGAAAAATTTTCGCAAAATTTTCTATAATATCCAGACATTCCCAAAAATCTTCGGAGTTGTTTCCGATCAGCAGGGATAGGGAAAGCTTGGATAGCTTCTACTTTGGCCATTACAGGTTTCACCTGGCCTTGTCCTACAATATGGCCTAAGTATTGGATTGAAGCCTGGCAAAAATCACTCTTACTCAGGTTTACAGTAATTTTTGCATGTAACAGTTTAGTAAAAAGACAATGCAGTTGTTTACAATGGCTAGAAAAATCTTGGCTAAAAATTACTACATCGTCTATGTATGCGTGGCAATTCTCCATGTCAGCAAGCAGGGCATTTATCATTCTCTGGAAAGTGGCAGGAGCATTCTTCATGCCAAATGGCATCACTTTGTATTGGTACAGACCATCAGGGGTGACAAAGGCGGAGATTTCCTTTGCCCTATCAGTCAGGGGAACCTGCCAATAACCTGAAAGTAGGTCTATTTTGGTGATGTACTTAGCGTCACCAATACGATCTATGAGATCGTCTATCCTAGGGATAGGAAACGAATCGGTCTTTGTGACAGCATTTACCTTACGGTAGTCTGTACAAAAACGATAAGTCTTGTCCTGTTTAGGTATCAAGACACATGGGGAGCTCCAGCTACTGGAACTTGGTTCAATGAGGTCATTTTCAAGCATATACTTGATTTCTGACCTAAGTATGGCAAGTTTTTCAGGGTTAACCCTGTAAGGATGCTGCTTGACTGGAGTAGCCTCGCCAACATCTACATCATGCATTATAACATTAGTCTGTTTTGGTACATCAGAAAAAATGTCATTAAATTCATTAATGAGTTTCATGATAACTGGCCTTTCTGTCGAAGACAGATGAGACAGTTTTGCATCCAAATTCTGTAATACAAAAGAATTAGGTATTTTGTATTGTCCAAATTTCTCCTTTACAATATCATCATCAATAGGAGAAACATGGCTATTTGAACAACTTTTGACTGTATTTAAAACACAATTATTCTTCTCTGAGTGATCTGGCCGAGATACATAAGGCTTCAGCATGTTTATATGACATAGCTGAGTCTTTTTCCTACGGTCAGGAGTTTTGATTGTGTAATTGAGGTCACTAATTTTGGTCTCAATTTCATATGGACCAAAATATCTGGCTTGCAAGGGTTGACCTGGTATGGGCAAAAACACAAGCACCTTATCCCCGGGAGAAAATTCTCTAACACGGGCCTTTCTATCATACCAGCGTTTCATGCTGGATTGGGTGTTTTGTAAGTTATTTTTGGCCAGAACACAAGCATCATAAAGTCTAGTTTTAAACTTACTTACATAGTCTAAAAGTCCTTCAGTGGCTGTTGGTGACAACAAAGTCTCTTTTATACATTTCAAGGGACCGCGCACCGAATGGCCAAAGACTAAGTCAAAAGGGCTGAATCCCAACGATTCCTGGACGGATTCACGGGTTGCAAACAGCAGCATGTGGATTCCTTCGTCCCAGTCTTTTTCGTGCTCAAAGCAATAGGTTCGGATCATGTTCTTGAGAGTCTGATGGAATCGCTCAAGAGCGCCTTGCGACTCGGCATGATACGCACTCGACATGCAGTGTTTGATGCCTAACTGAGTCATGACTTGCTTGAAAAGATTGGCCGTGAAATTCGTTCCTTGGTCCGATTGGATAGACTTTGGTAGACCAAATAGAGTAAAGAACTTGATTAAGGCCTTCACAATGTTTGATGCTTTTATGTTCCTTAGAGGAATAGCCTCAGGAAAACGAGTTGAAGCACACATAATGGTCAACAGGTATTGGTTGCCAGCTTTTGTCCTTGGAAGAGGACCAACACAGTCAATAAGTACTCTGCTGAAAGGTTCTTCAAAGGCTGGAATCGGCTTCAGAGGAGCAACAGGGATCTTTTGATTTGGCTTGCCAACCATCTGACAGGCATGACAGGATCGGCAGTACTGGATGACATCTTTCTTCAAACGTGGCCAGAAGAAGTGTGACATAATCTTGTGGTATGTCTTGTGGATGCCGAGATGACCTGACATTGGTGTGTCATGAGCCAGATTCATGATGTACGCTCGGTATCTTTCTGGTAACACGATTTGATGGCATATTCTCCATTCTTCTTCGTTGGATGCGTCTGGAGGTTTCCATTTCCTGAAGAGCATATCATCTTGGATGTAGTAGCACGTTGATGCTAGCTCTGCCTCTTGTGATGTCATTGCGGTTTCTCGGAGTTTGGCGAGCTCTGGATCCTTCTTTTGGTCCTCAATCAACTGTTTTCGAGTTGATGCCGGCTTTTCAGAATTTGGCGTTGGTTCTTCTTCAAGAGAAGCAAAGAATGTGGTGCTCAAGTCCACATCATCTTGGTTACTGTTGGCCTTGACGACGTTCTCTTCTTGAGATGCTTTCAACCTCATTGCCCTTGTTACTGCACACGCTGGATATAACTCTAGGTCTTCCTCGGGTGTGGCAGATAAGTCGGGTGTTTGAGTGACGATGGGTTCGGCTATCACCTTTCCACCTGCTAAGTCATTGCCTAACAGCAACGAGATGCCTTCCAATGGTAATGTTGGTCGGACACCTACAACAACCGGTCCAGTAATGAGATTTGACTTTATGTCGATTAGATGTAGAGGCACATCTATACATCCAAGCTCTACGCCTCGTAACAGGATGCTCTTCCCAGTCGATGATAATTTAGACAAGGGCAAGATACCCTCTAAAAGTAACGATTGTGAAGCACCTGTGTCTCTCAAAATGGTGATAGGTCGTAGACTTGTAGAATCACCGGGTAGTGATACAAATCCTTCCGAAATGAAAGGCTTAAAATCCTCTAATAAAACATCAATTTTGGTTGATGCAGACTGGACTTGGGTCGAACTCTCGCTGGAGTCATTGACATCTCTAGGAGACGCAGTGGAGAAACTCTTTCTTGAGTCAGTAGAACATCTTTTGGATGTATTTGGAGAACTCTTGATGGAGTCATTAGAACATCGGGGTGATGTCTTATGGGAACTCTGGATAGAGTCATTGGAACATCGGGGTGATGTATTATGGGAACTCTGGATAGAGTCATTGGAACATCGGGGTGATGTATTATGGGAACTCTGGATAGAGTCATTGGAACATCGGGGTGATGTATTATGGGAACTCTGGATAGAGTCATTGGAACATCGGCTTGATGTATTTGAAAAACTCTTGGTTGAGTCATTGGAACATCGGCTTGATGTATTTGAAAAACTCTTGTTTGAGTCATTGGAACATCGGCTTGATGTATTTGAAAAACTCTTGTTTGAGTCATTGGAACATCGGCTTGATGTATTTGAAAAACTCTTGTTTGAGTCATTGGAACATCGTGGAGACATTTTCGGAGAGTCTTGTACAGTCAATACATTTGAAACAGGTGGTGTCGAGGTATTCTTGATATGACTTGATGATGAGGGAGTAAACCTCGCCGACCACTGTACTGTGCAAGCGCTGACTTTTGAAGGAGCTTTTTCGTTTCTCTTCCTCAATTTCCAACAATCGTCAATTTTATGGCCTTCTCGTTTGCAGTAGGAACAAGTAGCTTTACTTGTAGTAGGTTTTCTGTCATTTGTACTGCTGTTCTTGATGGAGTTGCTAGCAGTGGACTCAGGCTGTTTGACTTGTTTTGGCTTGACATCCGTCGTATACTTGGCAAATTGATGTGATATTATATAATCGTCTGCCAACACTGCAGCCTTGTGCACATCTTCCTCGCCACGATCAGCTATATGCGTACGGACGTCCAGCCGCACACAACTCTTGAACTCTTCCATCAGCATTAGGTTCTTGAATTTTGCAAAGTCGGTGCCGATTTCCCTGGAAGTGAGCCATTTCTCAAAGCGTCGCTCCTTTTCCCGCAGGAATTCTACATGGGTTTGGCCATCCGATTTGCGACAATCCCTGAACTGCTTTCGGTAAGCTTCCGGAACAAGTTCATATGCCTTAAGAATTAAGGCCTTAACAACATTATAATCTTTTTGTTGTTCAATGGTCAAAGAACAAAATACCTCTGCAGCTCTACCAGTCAAAACTGTTTGCAGCAAAGTGGGCCACAAAGTTTCAGGTACATTAAAATTTTTCACAGCAAGTTCAAATTGTGGAAAATAATTGTCAATTGTGGCTTCATTAAAGCGTGGAATTATTTTCAAAAATTTTGTTGCTTCAGCAGTATGACTGGCAGGGGAAGAATCTGGTCTTACATTAGCAGCTAACTCTAATTTTTTTAACTCTATTTGTAATTTCATTTCCATTTCTTTCTGAGCCGCTGCAAGCTCTAATTCTTTTTGTTTAATTTCTCTCTGCTCTCTAGCCGCTGCAAGCTCTAATTCTTTTTGTTTAATTTCTCTCTGCTCTCTAGCCGTCTGGGCTTCTATTTCCATTTGTTTTAATTTTATCTGAAGTTCTAAATCTGATTTACCCTCATCGGGTCTAAGGGTTTCTAAAAGGTCTTCAGAAAACACTTCCTCGTCTACATAATGGATTACAATGTTATCTCTGATTTCTTGTTTAAGGGCATTTGATTTTATTTTTAACCCTAAATGTTTAGAAATAAGGACCAGTTCCTTCCTAGTAAAAGCATCAAGCTCTTCCACAGAGGGATTTGCAAGAAAAACCTGAATATCCATGACTAACTAACAACTATTACAAGCAAAAATATGTATACAATGTAAATATACAGTACAAAATCAGTACAACAAAAAACCTTAAGAGAGTTTGGTCAATACTATTGATACTTTACTTCCGACTCTTTGACACAAAAAAAAATTTTTTTAAAGTCGACTTCGCCTTTACAAAATTACTCAAGTAAGACGAAAATAGGTTCAGAAAAATATCCGGGACGAAAGCCCTCAAACTTCTTTTGTCACGTATTACGAATTGAATTCTAATTTTTAAAATGGCTTGCCTAGGGGAACGTGACAATAGAAAAGCAGTTGTGTCACTTATCTTAAGTCTGAATTTAATCAAAGACTTACAATGAATAACAAAAAAAAATGACACAAGAAATCGGAAGGTAAACTATCAACTTAATGTTTAATCAAATATAAAATTACAAGAAAGAAAAATAAACATTTACTCAATACAGAATTGATGTGTTGACCAAAACCCTTTTACAAAAATGGCATGTAAAAATATTACAATACAAGAGTTTGAAAATATAATTACAAATACAAGCCAGCAAGGCCTTGAAAAAAAAAGAAAACAAAATATTAACTTACACGATCAAGTGGTATACCACGCACGGGTCGCGCAATGTCTCCGCTATTCTGTCTCACGGCTGTCTCCGTATGTCTGTCCGTCAACGTCACGCGGGCGGTCTTATATAATCTACCGCGCGTCGATATCTCGTAACTTCTAGAATAGAAAGTCATCAACACCCAGATCTAGAACGCTCTTCAAAGAGACAGAAAAAAAAACACCCTCCTTTCAACCAGAGGTACACACACAGGTCAAGGACCGGTCACTGTCTGTGTGGCTTGACGAAAAAAAAAGAAAAAAAAAACTTATTACACAAGGGGCAGACAACCTACTCGTCTCTCGACCGCAACAGGTCAAAGAAAGAAAAAAAAAACAACGCCTAGATACGTAACACTATACTATCTCTTTCTGTTTTGCTGAGCAGTAAATTGTTAATTTTGTGGATTAAGTATAGATCATACAGTGTCAATGTAATGTAAAATATTTAATTAAATGATTGGACCAAGATTTGGCAAAGATTAAGAGATACATTTTGGAAAGGCTCTAATTATAAAATATAAACTAATTGTACATGTTTACTGCAAAAAAAAAAATTGACTTTAAACTTGAAGATTTGCAATTAGTTATGATAATTTTAATTTCAGGTTTTGATTGATGGTACAGACATAAGAAAGTTTAATGTAAAGTGGATGCGTTCAAACATAGGAGTAGTTAGCCAGGAGCCATCACTTTTTGATGCTTCCATTGAGGAGAATATTAGATTTGGGAAGATGGATGCAACTGTAGCAGAAATACAGGCTGCTGCCAAAAAGGCCAATGCTCATGATTTCATCATGCAGCTTCCTGAGGTTTGTTAAAGTAAATGTGTATAGTACTAGTGATGCTAAATCAAAGCTAATAAGTAAACGTATATAGTGCTAGTGATGCTAAATCTAAGCTAACTCCAAAGCTAGGTATGTTATGGCATGATTAGGAATTATTTGTTTGTTTCTGAAATAGGTGAAGCTTTGACTTAGAGATTATGATGTGACTAATAAAATCAAGACTAGGTTTAGGCTGAATGAAATATCAGCAGACATAAACAGACTTCTTCCAGGATGCCTTAAGGATAGAAAACTTGTTATGAACGCAGAGTTAGCTGACATTTGATGGTTCCCTTCATTGCTATTTAACTTCTTGCTCAGTATCAGGGTCAACGAACTTATATTGAGTGATTAGATTGGATTTCATTGAGTGTTACCTCTGTTTGGCTTATCTGAATTAGACATAGCAGAAGCACCTAATAGGTAGTTAAAATATGGCAAGGTAATAAAGACTGTCCAAATATTTTCTTCTATTTCTTCAGGGCTACAAAACTAATGTTGGCGAAAGAGGAGCTCAACTCAGTGGAGGCCAGAAACAAAGAATTTCTATTGCTAGAGCCTTAGTCAGAAACCCCAAAATTTTACTTCTTGATGAGGCAACATCAGCTCTGGATCAGGAAAGCGAGGCTGTTGTACAGGATGCATTAGAAGCTGTAAGTTAAAATAAAGATAGTGTATAGCCTTTATTTTTTCGATTCTGGACTAATGAAATTAAAAAAAGTTCCCTTTCTATATTTCTTTATTTATAAGACATGTGAAGGTAGAATTGATTGTTAGCAGTGCTTATAATTTATAATTGAATAGTGCCTCTATAAGTAGCCTAACACCCAGCAATATCATTCTTTAGCTGTTAAAAAGCACTGAATTCAGACACATCAGAATTCAAACTAGAACAGAATTGTAAATCCTTACTTCATGTTACAGAATAAAAACTTTAAAAACAAATATAGTAGCTTTTGTAAGCTCATGAGTTTTTTATGAATTAACAGGCAGGAGAAGGAAGAACTACCATCACCATTGCACACAGACTCTCTACAATTCAAAATGCTGATGAGATCATTGCTATTAGTGAAGGAGAAGTGATTGAAAAAGGGACACACCAGGAACTAATGGAAAAGAAAGGATTGTATTTTCAGCTTGTGGAGATCCAGGTAGATAAAGACTTCAAGTCATTCACTGAAGAAATTCATCAGAATAGCTAAGTCATTATTTGAGATCATATCTTCTAAAATAAATTAATATTACTTTATAACTTTTTAGTTTTATTAAGATAAGTAAAGCAAAAATAATTTGATTTATGTAATTACAAAACTGTCATAGTATCTAATAGTGTACATTTTTAGGCACAGACTTTAAAAAAAATCATAATTTGTTTATATTCTTATAGTTTATATAAATAACTAGTCTCTTATATGTATTTTTATTTCAGTCACAAATAAAAAAAGAAGCTGAAATGAGTAAGATAATGTTTCATTATAGCATTTAGATCATTTAGACATCAGTTATTCTAACACTCTCCATGTAATATAGACTACTCTAAAATGTTACATATCACCAGTAACAACTAATAGCTTGTATATTTATAATTTAATATCATTTACACTAAACTATTATCAATTTAGTGCTATTTTAAACTTTGATGGCAATGTCATGCAAGGTACATTATTTATTAAATAAAATAGACATTTGATATAAAAGCTGAAACTTTAATTTTAGAATTGTAAATTGTTTTTGAATGTCATAGTTTCAGATGATAGTTGGTAGTTAATAGAAGCTTTATGAAACATATGCCTTTGTGAACAAATATATCTTTATTCTGAATTTCACTTTTGTTAAGAATTAACTTTTATCTGTTGAAAAAAAAAAGTTTAAAGTTTTGTGAGCTTGTATGATATTTTCATAAATGGATGTAAACATAAGCTTTAATTTAAAGTAGTTTTTCTTTTTGTGTATTTATAATTATCCTGTAGCCTAATCTTTTTTACACCTCTAATTATTTTAATTAAAATTTCATTCTAATCTGTGATTCCGCTCCATATGTATTCATTTTCATTTCTGCTTGCTAAAATAGTAGCCTAATATTTACTCCAGTGACAAAATTGGAAATTAAGCTAACCACACAAAAAGAAGGTAAGATTTTTAGGGTAAAGTGAGTTCTACTCTTTTTGGTGCTTCCTGATCACAAATGTGATAAAACTTTGTGTTCATGCATATTAAAGTTTATTATTTTATGTTTTTTATGTATTGTTTCAAGTAATCAAAACAATTAGATTAAGTTTGCTGTGGTTACACATTAGAAACCTTAAATATGTACCTAAGGACTGTATTTTTAAAAAATGTTGCTTGCATGATGCATCATAAGCAATTAAAATAAAATTGTAGCTATATTCTTCAGTATTATCCTTTGTATGCTAAAAATGTTATTTTTTTTACTGAAAGAATTCATTTGTCCTGCCCCCTCTATTATCCTACAAAATTTTTAAATTTTGGTCCTTGAAAGTCTTTGTTACTAAATGAAGGTAAAGTAAAGGCTATGTTGACCTCTGCATGCTCTATTGTGTAAAAGTATGTCCTTAGTGTTTTCAATGTGTAAAATATAATTAAATATATTTATGATTTTACATTAAAATATCAAGTTACATTCTTTTACATTCCAAATAGAACAATTACTTTTTGCTTACAGGCACAATTGAAATTTTAGAAACTATTTTTATTTTTCAATTATAACTTAATTTTATCTGCTTCTAAAATTTTTATTATTTTTTATATTTTTTGTTATGTTTTTTTTTATGTTAACTGGTAAATAAATATATATAGTAAGCCTATGCATCCGTTGCTTAAAAAATTAGCAAAATATGATTGGCACTCTAAGCGTTGGGAAAGTTTTTTTTTTTTTCTTTTTTTTTACTTAACACATAGAGATCTATACTTTTGCAATTTGCATTTACTGGTCTTAGTTTTCTACCATTACACGCTAAACTGACTATTAGCTTACATATTTGAATGTTTAAATCTACTTATTAAAAATATTTATGTAATATTACATCAAATATTATACAGAAAATATATTTTATTGAAGAAATAAATAGATGTTTTCAGTAACTTTATACATTTTGTGAATCATGATTATGACACATTAGATTTTATTCTAATGATATCTTACAAACTTGTCACTATACAAAATATTGTCAATTAAAATTAAATAATTATTTAAGGTAGACTCCAAAAAAAAAAAGATTTAAAATATGTAGCCCTTCATACTTTAAATACTCTATCCTAATGTTCAGGCGGTTTATGAATGCTTTTCACAGATATGGAAGATGTAGAAATTGTTGAAGAAGATGAATTAGATACTAAAGAATCAGCCAATCAGGAACTTTTGAGGAGATCTTTCAGCAGAATATCTGGAAAAGAGAGCAAAGAAAAAAATCTGGTAGCCAGAGCGAGTTTTAATAAAGGAAAGAAATCTAAACAGAAAAACAACAAAGTAAGACTAAACAGTTATTTATTCTGAAACATTGTCATCAACAAAAATATTTTTTATATTTTTAATAAAGTTGACATTACTGCATAAAGATCTTGTCCTTTTTAATGATTTGTTAGGTCAATCCTGAAGATGAAGAGGGAAATGCAAGCATCAAAGAGTTAATGCGATACAATGCTCCAGAATGGCCTCTAATTGTGTTTGGTTGTGTTGGATCAATGTTAGCAGGAGTTGTTCACCCTGCATTCACTTTTATTCTCAGTGAATTTATAAAGGTAAGAATCAAATAAGTAACATTTTTAGAAACAGTTGGCTTACTGATTTATCTTATAAATATACAAATATAGATTACAGATGTTCCTTAAAAAAGATGATTACATCCTATGCATATCCATGTGCGAGCTAGTCATGCATGTTAATCAGGAACTTCAAATATGCTAAGCCATTCCACATGTTCTAATGGCACTATAGAGAATAAAGAACACTTATCCTAGTATATGAAATAAAAAAAAAAGCCTTTATCTTTGTGTCTTTCTGAGAATTTTATTAGGTTATGTTTTTATATTTTAAATCTTTTAAAATAGTATTTATGCTATCTCTGTAAAGTCTAAATGATTAGCTCTTATGATAGCTCTTTTTTTAAAAAAAACAACAATAATGTTATTTCAACCTTGTGGTAAAGGCATGTACTTTTTTTTACATCATATATTACTTTCTCTCTATAAGCTTTTTGCAATTAAAGATCATAATGAACAGTGGGAGAAAGTTCATGTTCTAGGTGGGGCTGTTATTGGTGTTGCATGTGTCTCAGCTGTTGTGCGAATGTTACAGGTAAACATTTGTTGTATTTTTATTTAGACCTATAAACAAACATAAGCTTAGTGGAGCTAAAATAATAATAGGCTAAATTGTAAAAAATAAAAACAGAAAAAGTATAATTAAGAAAAAATAATTTAGATATATATATATATATATATATATATATAAATCTTTGTTAGATAAAACTTTAAATGTAAAAACAATTGTTGTTTCAGGGTTATTGTTTTAGCAAGTCAGGGGCTTTCCTCACAGCTCGCCTTCGAAAATTGACATTTGCTTCTATGATCAATCAGGTAATCTATATTTTTTTATGGTTCTTATATTGAAATAGTTTTGTTAGCCCTAATCGCTAAAGAAATGACATGAAAGCCAATGTAATTTAAAATTCAACATGTAAATTGCAGACTTTGCTTCAAAAGAGAAGATAATGTTTGAATATTACTTAAATATTTATTCAAATGACCGTAGAATGGAGTTTTTTTTTTTCAAAGAATTTGTTTTTGTTGGATGTTTAGGACATGGACTATTTTGACATGCCAAATAACCAAGTTGGAGCTCTGTCTACGAAACTTGCTGGTGATGCAGCTTTAGTTCAAGGGGTAAGAATAACAACAACATATTAGCATGTAAAAGTCTTCCTGGAAAATAATAGAGCGCATTTTCCTTTAATTAGGCCTTAAACAAAATTAGGTTAAGTCCTAACTTTTGAAAAGATTTTCTTGATTCAATTTAGTAATTAAAGACAAAATGAAAATAAAATATAGTTCACATATACTTAATATTAATGAAAGCTATGGAGTGAAATAAGAATAGCAAAGGGAATGTTTTGCATGCTAGCTTACTGAGATTATTTGCATTAATAATAGTTAATCATAGTACCTTTAACTTAATTATTCCCTTATATTTTTCCTAAGAATTTTTCACAAAAATTAATTAATTAATTAAAGTAAATTTTACTGATTTCATGAACAAACAATTACGCCTTCTTGGTATGTGCTCTGTGTTACAGCATTGATAGCTATTGTGACATGAACTAGTCAAGTTTTAATGAGAACACTTGGTTTTTGTTTTTCACAAGAAAATTGAAATCTCGTGCAGGCCTCGTTGTGAATTCAGACCACATGGTCAGACATCAGTCTTTACTTTGGTTCTAGCAGTGATAGGATGTGCAATCCATATAGTCTGTAAATTTGTTAGACATAATTCTTGAACATGTTGGATATAATATTTCTTCAATATTTGTGCCTTAAAGGCTGGATTGTATATTTTATTTTATATCAATAAACATGCAACGTCTGCTGAGCCAGGAGTTATTCTTATGAATTTCAATTCTAGTTATAGTACTCATTAGTAGACATACACAACAGCAAATCAAGTGTAGAGAAGAAAATTTAATTATTACACAGCAGACACTTTAATAAACACAAGAAGAGGTGTTACATGAATATGAAGTTACACTCTGGACTGTTGTTTTAGTCCCAGTTTTGAAACCTGCCCACTGCCATCTTTTCCCATCCTGCAGGAGGGTGGGGCTAGGGTGTAATAATCTTCAAAGCTAAAGAACATCGAAAGAAAAACACAAATTATGTGAACTCTAGATCATAGAAGTCTGAAGAACTTCAATAAGAATAAAAAAACAGAAATGCCATTAATGAACAGCATGTAATAAACATTGTTCTATATAACACCTATTTGGTGCTTTAATAATCTAATATAATTATTTAGTGTTTAGTGATCTTAGCTATTAAACTATATAATATTGTTAATGAAAATTTTCAGGCAACAGGCTCAAAAATTGGTCAGATGCTTGAAGCCATTTCTACAATAACTGCTGCTCTTGTCATTGCTTTCATCTATGGCTGGAAACTCACATTGGTGGTTCTATCTTTCATGCCATTGATGATTATTGGTGGTATCATTCAAGGGCGTGCAGTCGCTGGAGCTAATAATTCTGAAAAGAAACAAATTCAACAAGCTGGAAAAGTAAATACTTATTTTTTAAACCACTAAATAATGTAAAATACATTTCTACTCTTTATAAATTATTCTAACCTAAACTACTCTTGAATTCACTTCAATTTATTGTCTATTGTTAGCCTAAACTTCCCTTGAATTTATTTTCCAATGCTCAATCTAAACTAAACTTGAATCCATTCTCTAGTTCTTTGCCTAAACTACCCTTGAATTCATTCTCAAATTCCATATCTAAACTACCCTTGAATTCATTCTGTAATATTCAGTCTAAACTACCCTTGAATTCATTATCCAATTTTTAATCTAAACTACCCTTGAATTTTTCCTTTAATCTTTTGACTAAACTACCCTTAAATTCATTCTCAAATACTCTCTTCCAACACCCCTTTACATCTCTTTATTGTCGTCACAATTTATTGCAAGCAATTATCAATATCTCCCTATAGTTCACTCCCTTTATTTCTTATAGGCAACTATTTAGACAAATTAAATAAAAGCTGAAATTATTGCTACATCTGTGATGTATGATATAAAATGACATTCTTTCTTATTCCTGTTGTTCAAAAATAATTTTAGTAAATGCTATATTGTGTTTAGATATGCTCAGAAGTGGTTGATTCAATCAGAACAGTCGTCTCATTAGGAAGGGAGGATTATTTCTTAAAGAGATTTGATGACTTAATTGACAGTACCAAAAAGTAAGTATTTTAAGAAGCTAGAGGAAAAAAAAACAAACTATTTCTGTTAAAATGGCAATCCATTTTATTATCCCAAGAACATTTGTTTCACAAATTTTACTTACAAATGATGCTACACCATTTTTTTTCTGGGTCACAAACCATGTCAAGAATACTCTGTTTAAACTGTTACTTTTATTATTGTTTGTAAATCTAACAGACTTTTAGTTTGCTATCATAGCAATGTGGTGATGAATCCAAGCCAATAAACAATATGCTAATTAGCAGATCATATGACTGTAAAAAAAAAATATAAACACTTGAGCTTCAATAATGCGCATTCATTACCTTATAAATTGTATAAACATTTCTTAATGGGATATATAGATGTTTTATTAAATACATCTATCAAAAATAGAATGCTTAAGTTTATGTTTTGATTGTTTATGTAATATAATTGTGTTACTTTGAGCTTTATTTTGAACACTATTTAAAACATTACTTTCAATTTTTTTCCCCCCAAACTTTAGAGCAAGCAGAAATATGTCTTTGATCTATGGACTAACATATGCAATTGCCAACTGCATTATATTTTTTGCTTATGCCGTGGCCTTTTACTATGGATCTGTTTTAGTGAATGAAGGAGAGATGAAATTTTTTGAAGTTTTCAGGTGACATTTCTATCTTCTTTTTTCACCTTTTTATTTTCTACTCATTCAAACTAAATAAGTTTTTCCTTAAGGAACAAAAAATAGTCTATTGTCATTTACTTCTTCACAGGGTATTTTCTGCAATCATATTTGGTGGTATGACTATTGGACGCCAATCTTCATTTGGTGCAGACTTTACTAAAGCTAAGGTTGCTGGTGCTCGAATCATTGCTTTGATAAATAGGAAACCCAAAATAGATGTTCGCAACACTGATGGAATTAAGATGGTAGTGTTATTTTGAAGCTTAGTTTAAAATAAGTAAACAGTGCTACAAATATATTTGGATGTGAAAGATGCTAAGGGTTAATGATGAAATATTACATAAGATATTACAACAAAATTTTAGAAGCTAAAAATTTAAAGACGTCTCATCAATAATTGCTTTTCTAAAGTATACACTGCTTATTTTAATGCATTCAATATATTTCTCTGAATTTCTGAATTTCTTTCAATAGTGCATCTTTCATGCTCTAGATTGATCAGTGTGTTAGAGTCCAATCTTTTTTATGGACAGTGGGGAGGAGTTATCTTGGGGAAAGTTTCCATGCTGTCTTTAGCTGCTCAGCAAACAATCATGATCATGAAAAAATGTATCAATTTATGACATATTGAGTAAAATAATCCCTTGACATGGCAGTCATAAATCTGATTTTTACTTTCATAATGACTTGTTGCTGGGTGGCATACATTTCTGACTGCTGTGTTGGAAATCTCAGCACTATTTAATTTATGGATTTAGCAGCAAAATAAGCTTTCACTGAAACAATTTTTTTGAAATGTCATGAATGCGATGTGTGCATGTTAAGTATATAAGAAAACTCTAAAATGATCAAAGCATGCACTATAGCATTTTTTAATTAAGGTATTTATACATTTACTTTTCAGGATTCCTTCACTGGCCATTTTACTTTTGCCAATGTTTCATACAATTACCCCAGCCGACCAAATGCTAAAGTATTGAATGGTTTAAATCTAGAGATTCAGCCTGGAGAGACAGTTGCTTTTGTGGGTGCCAGTGGTTGTGGTAAAAGTACATCTGTACAGTTGATTGAACGTTTCTATGATGTTATATTAGGAAATCTGGTAAGACATTCTAGAACAAGAAAAAACAAAACATTTCTATTTAAAATGTAAACAATGAAAAACTTAGTTACCAGCTTATTAGATCACTAGCTTTGCATTAAAAATTTTGATTAAAGAAAAAAAGTAGAGTTATATATTTTTAGAAACTTTTTTTAAAGGTCATAAAAAAGTGTATATATATATATATATATATATATATATATATATATATATTTCCTAACACTTTTTAAATATCACAGAAAAGTAGATATTTACATTTTCATTTTTTTTTTCAGCTAATTGATGGAAATGACATTCGCACTTTGAACTTGAAATGGTACAGAAGTCAGCTGGGTATAGTATCCCAGGAACCAACTTTGTTTGATTGCAGCATTGCAGAGAACATTGCTTATGGGGACAACTCAAGAATTGTGCCAATGTCAGACATAATGCAAGCTGCTAAGGATGCCAACATTCATAATTTTATTGCTAGCTTACCACAGGTAATTATGACTTAAAAATTCATATTCAATATAAATAAATGAACATTGGTAAAAGTTAAACATGTACAAATATAATAATTGTTATCTAACATTATTTGAAACTTTATAACTTCATTTAGAAATAACATTACTGCTACAAAAATTGTTTATAGGGCTATGAAACAAGTGTTGGAGAAAAAGGGGCGCAACTCAGTGGTGGACAAAAACAAAGAATAGCTATTGCTAGGGCTTTGGTGAGACGTCCAAAAGTATTGTTACTAGATGAAGCAACATCAGCTCTAGACTCAGAAAGTGAAAAAGTATGTTTTAATTTATTAAATAAGTACATAATGAAAAAATGATTAAGTCAGATAAAAGTTTATTCAATGTTATTTAAAGAAATATAATATGCTATAAGTTCTTTAAAAGTCTTTAATTTTGATATTTAAATTATATTACAACAGCCATTGATATATCTATATTTATTATATTTAAATTGCTTTCCCATAGCACATCTTTCATCTTATAGATTCTTCCAGAGCCCTCTGGTCAATTCTCTTTTTGTGGACATTTGAGAAAGGAGGGTATCAAGGAGGTTTATGACCTTAATATCATCTGCCCCATAGATAGCAAGATCTGAAAGGAAAAATTTACTTTTTAAAAACTTTTTTTATGTGATACCATTAGGAGTTCAAACTCAAGCCCCTTTTACTAGGAAGCCAAACAGCTTATACTACTCTTGTCACACATTTCTTCATATTTTTTTTTCAGATTGTTCAAGAAGCATTGGACAAAGCTTGTAAAGACAGAACCTGCATCACAATAGCCCATAGGTTGTCCACTATTCAGAACTCAGATAAAATAGCTGTAATTAGTAAAGGCAGAATAGTCGAAATAGGAAGTCATAGCCAGCTTTTGTCCACCAAAGGGGCATATTACAGACTCTTAACTGCACAAAGCAGAGTTCACAAGTAAATTTTTCTGAAAATGAATTTTTTCAATCTCGTTTTCTGTCAGTATATGTTGTTGACCAAAATCATCAATTTAATATCTATGCATTTTGATGTCAAGACATAATTTGCTAAACATATACACATACATCATGTATTACTTTTAACATGACAAATCTTTACATTAAAACTGTACAAGTACTCATGTTCTTTCAATATATTTAGTTTTATTTATAATGAATGTGGCCATTTTTTACTTACTGTATTTATAAATATATATGTATTAGTCATTTTAAGGAACAAAAGAGAAGACTGCTTGAATTATGATTTTCTGGTGTATTTTAAAAATTGTGCAATTTAGATTTGTTATTTAAATATATTGAGCTTTGTATACATATCAGTGCTGTCAAGGTGGCCCAAAAGTAGAGATTTACAGTTATTAAACTACCTTCTATATGGTTAAAATTACCTGCTTAATAATACCATGATATATTTGATATATATTTAATGTTGTAATATTGAAGGTGGATATTTTGAGCCTCTGAGAGGTTAATTGTTTATGTTAATATTAACAGGTATAATGAATTTTCTGCTTATCTTATCTTATATAATACAGACGTTTCTTCCTGCTTTTAAAAAAATGTTTATGTATTAACTGTAAATCTACTTTAGGCCACCCTGTAGATGCATTGTTAAAACATGTACATACTTGTTATAGTTTCATAATTATTTATTTGTGGATATCAGTATTTGAAAAATCATCTGTAGTAATATTGTAAATTTAAATCTTTTTTTTAAAATATCTTTTTTTTTATTGCTGATTTTATTTTATTTAGTCCTGATTTTGAATCTCATTTTTTCAACAAATGATTTTTCTTTTAGAAATATTAATTAAATATTTTTCATTGACCATTCTCCTAAAGCCAAACCAATATGATATCTTTGCAGCATAATTTAACAATTGATGGGAAATTAGAGTTATTCTATAGTGTGAATATTTTAAACTATATTTTAAATGAATAAAAAAATTAAGAACTATTTTAAATAAAAATTAATTTATTAGATGTTTACACATTTGAAAATAAATATTAGTAAATGTTACAGCTTGTATTTTGTTTCTCTAAAAAAATAACATAAGTATTTTCTGCCATTGTAATATGTTATGATGAACCTTGTTGTTGTATATTTTATGAATAAAGTTATAATGATATAATTGATTTAATTTGCTAAAAAAGTATTTTTTTTGTTTACTTTTTAAAAAAAAAAAGCTTAAAAAACTGCGAAATGTTCACTGCAGTATTGTTCACATTGAACTTCTAGATTCTTCTTGGGCACCTTTAGGCATAAAGCAATAGAAGCAAAAGCTATTCTTGTATAGATGCTCATTGGAATATCTAAAAGATGCATTTGACACACACACACAACACATATACATACATACATAGATATATATATATATCATAATAAATGAATACAAGATTAACATAAAAGCTAAATTTTTCAGTTTAAATACGAATTTCTCTTATTTTTTGAGGCATTTAGAACCAAAATATTTGTTTTCTCAACCATTAATTATTTTAAAAATTTCATTGTATTTAAAATCTCTGAACAAAGCAAAGCACGAATCTCTTCTACTGCTTTTGATTTAATGTTAGAGTTAATAGAATAAAAACAATTAAAATGACATCAATATTACCTAGTCTTCTCTTTAGGGTATATATCACTTTTTTTTCTAGTAATAATTTATGACAAAACAAGGTTACAAAGACAGTTTGTGTGGAAAAACAAATTCAAAATCGGCCCCCAAAGTGGTCCAGCAGGCAGGTAAAAAGGCAGGTATCAATATTTTCAGAAAGAACATCAAAAATGAAATTCTTTTAAAGACAAATGGAGAAGAATGGAGAAAGAAGGTAGGTTGACAGATCTTTTTTGGTGCCCCAGCAGACCAAAGGATCGGTGAAAGTGAATGTGAAGTTTAGATGTGAACCTAGCCTAATTAATAATAGTGAACAAATAGATGCTATCTTACTAGATTATTCCAAGGCTTTTGACAAAGTTCACCACCATAGTTTGCTTAAAAAATTAAAATGTTTTGGCATTAATGGTCCATTGCATCAGTGAATAAAAGATTTTCTGATAGGGAGAGAACAAACTGTAATAATAAATGTCTCTAAATCAACACCGATAACAGTAAACTCAGGTGTACCTCAAGGAAATGTCTTAGGTCCACTACTTTTCTTAATTTACATAAATGATTTACCAAATTACATCACCTCAGGAACAAAAGTCAGATTATTTGCAGACGATTGCATAATATATAGAACAATAAAAACAACACAAGACACAGATATTTTACAAAGAGAATTAGATGAATTACAGAAATGGGAATCAAATTGGAGCATGTCTTTCCACCAAGAAAAATGTCAGTTGTTAAGAGTAATAAAAAAAACTAAAACAAATTAATTCCACTTATCTTATTCATGGTAAACCAGTAACACAGACTAAAAACGCAAAATACCTAGGTGTTATAATAAATGAACAACTGTCATGGAATCCACATAGTGATGAAACTATAAAAAAATCAAACAAAGCATAAGGGTTTATTAAAAGAAATTTCTATAAATCAAATAAGAGCATAAAACTAAAATGTTATTTAACCTTGGTTAGGCCAATAATAGAATATGCATCCACCGTTTGGGACCGCTCAACTCAAGATAACATTAAGAAACTGGAACAGACACAAAATAGAGCAGTGAGATTCATAACAAACAAATATTCACATTTAACTAGAGTAACACCTTAACACCTCTCTAAATTTAGAAAGCCTTCGGGACAGAAGACTCAAAAGTAAAGTAGCAATTATTGATTCTACAACACTGAAAAGTGCAAAGTAAATGTTAGGCCCTATATGTTCTTTTTTTTTTTAATACTTCGATATTATCAATACTACGTATTTTGTACACCGGATACACCAATAAACTTGCTATAAGTGGCTTCTTATACAAATCTCATAGCTGTTATCGGAAATACTATGACTATTTCAACCTTGTATTTGATATAAACTTTGTGTCAGTGAAAACAGACTATTATATCTCCGTTATTGTAATTAAGGATTGCCAAACGTCCGGTACATATCTATACTTTAAGTCTCCAGAGATCCTTTCTGACGCTCACTCTCCTGATGTTTATATATCCGTGGGTTGCCTTAAGAAACGTGAAGGTACTCGTGTACAGGCATGGAATAAGTCAGGGTCATAGTTCAAGTTAAATCCAGTCACACTATAAGATTAGACTTCCAGACATCGTGTCAACATGCCATGTCATCGTGTCCCAGTTTCATGACTGTTGGCTAATTGACAAAGCACAGTTTCCTGTGTCCTGTGAATTGGACAAACGCCTACTCACTGATATACACTGAACTTGTGACTTCCGTGAAAAAGGCTTTGTCATCTTTTGAGTTCCTCTATAGCCTTGCAGCTGCCTGATAACCTTAATCTAGTGTCTAAACATAGTTAACTTTACTGCAACAGGTCATCCTTTCTCCCTTTGTCTTATTTTCCAGGTAAACTTTGGACTTTGTGAGCTCAAGTCCATTGCTTCAAATGTAATGAAAAAAAAAAGTGACTAAACATTAAATTTTTTCACATTCGTTAATATTGTTGTAAAACAAGAAAAACATTAATAATAATAATAAAAGCAAACCTTATACGTAGCGTAGGTGTATCAATTAGTTTGGATCAGTCAGGCAATTACATTTGTAATAGATCTAGACCAGGCATGTCAAACTCATTAAGGTATATGGGCCGCATAAAAACTTACTCTGACTTGAGGGGCCGCAGCCAAAAATTAGTTGCTAAACAGCCTACTAGTTTTATGTAAATTAGAAACAAATCAATAGAATGCAATAATTAATGGCATTCCTGTCCCTTAGTTAGCTAAATGTGTAGCACTATTTTCATAATTATAAATGAAAATTAAAAATTAATATGATTACGCGTTATTTTCTTTGTTCTGAGGCTTGACATCTTTTATAGGATACAAGCTTATTAATGTCATGTTGAAGTTTGTTTTCCATTTACACTTTCATCACTGATGACAAATATTGATGAGATAATCTCGAACGGTGAGGTGCTGTTGTAGCTTTCATTATGGAAAAGAACTTTTTTCATTTTGGCACAGCCAATTCTATATACTTCGATTTCAACAAAGAATCTGCTTTTCTATCAGCTCTAGTTGCACATTACCAGCAGCTATTTCAGAATCAAATGAGAATGGAGATACAAACAACAAACATTCTTGCTCGTACGGAACGAAGTCACGAAAACGGTCATTGAAAGCATCTACTTACGATTCTAAGTGTAAGACATATTGACCAAATGTTGTATTTAACCTTTTTAGTTCCTGACACCTTGAGAAGTGAACAAGTTTCCTCTTCATATTTGGTTCATCCACAGTCCTAATTTTGCCTTGAAAGGACCTCACATCATCACACGCAGTTGTGACAATTTTGTCTTTACCTTGAAGTTTCACATTCAAGTCTTACAGGTGACCAGTGAGATCAACTGCCAATGCCAAATCCCGAACCCATTCGTCAGTTTGGAAATGTTCAACAGGTTCAACTTTCATGTTCAGAAACAATACAATTTCTTCACGAAGTGCAAAAAAATCTCTTCAATACTTTATGACTAGTTAACGCTATTTCTGTGAAAGCTTTCACCTTTTCTGGACAAATTACTTCGGCTTTAACGACACACTCCTTCATAAAATCCCTTTCACTAAATGATTTGCTATGGCTTGCAATTAAATTTTACAAAATGTAGCTTAAATTGCTTTCACTGCTGACTCACTCTCGTTGTTCAGTTTAACAAATACTATTTTTCGATTCAAGTAGCTTGTCATCTCTTTTTTTTCCAGCGTAACAGTTTAACATTATTTTGATAATTTTTAGATGGCTAAGCGGGCCGCATGCAAAGTGGTCGCGGGCCGCATGCGAGTTTTACATGCCTGATCTAGACTATTCTAGACCAACAACAATAAATCTGTGCGAAATATTTTTTTTTATAAGTGCTGTTTCATGCTTATAGCTTTCTCAATATGCGATGATCTTATCACTTATCTGGACCAGTTAGGAAAATGGGGGGAGGGGGAGGGAGGAAAAAGAACAAAGAAAGAGTTTATTGGTTTTAAAAGCATTTACAAAAAAAAACAACAAAAAAAAACATGGCTCACGCTTTCTCTGCCTGAGTGCTAACCACTAGCGGATCCAGAACTTCGGAGTGGGGGGGGGGGGGGGGGGGGGGACGATTTTTTTCCAAACCCTAAACCTAATGCCCAGTAAACCCTAACACTATGCCATAAACGTGCGTACAGCATATATATATATATATATATATATATATATGAAAATTAAAAAAAAAAGCAGTGTTTCTTAACATTCGGCGAAAAAAAACAAATAACAAAAAAAAGTCATGTTGAGGCCTTTCTCTTGATAGCTTGGGGTTCTGGGGGAGCACTGTAAGCCTCCTCATTGGGGTTCGGGGCAAAGCCCCGACGCCAAAAACGTTTTCTTGTATTTTTCACTGCAGAAACGCATACTCATGACATGTACAGCGCATTACAAATCATTGGGGTTCGGGGCGAAGCCCCGACGCCAAAAGCAATGTCTTGCATTCTTCACTGCAGAAACGCATTCCCATGACATTTCAGCTCATTATTCATCCTATTAAAAAAGGAACTTTTGAAAATGTTTTATTTGAAAAATATTCTAATATGAACGTATAGGCCTTTACTACATTGCAAATAAAACGATTAGAAGATAGCCCACATATTTAGATTAAGGCTTTGAGGATCGCCGCCAAAAAGAAAAGTTCAAAAATAATATTTATATAAAAAAATCTCATTTGTAAGTTATACATTTATTTCAATAGCCATGTTTGTAACTTTGTTTTGTTACACAACTATAATCTAAAGCTCTAAAATAAATTTCTGAAGTGAGAGGAGAAATGAAGTGGGCCAATTAGATTCTACTCTAATTTTTTTTGCAATTTTAGGATTCAAGCAAAAATTGTGAGCTATAGTCCCAAATTTAGCTAGAAAAATTGCAGATTGAGTAAAGATTGAAAAAAGGCGGATTGGAAAAGAATATTTGTGTTGAGAACTCATCTCAATCGTTATTCTTCTACTGAAAAATTTGGCATGAATTCCAAATTTTCCAAAGCAAAGACTTTCGTTAAAAAATTATGATAAAAAATGATGAAATTACATAAACTCTGTCGCCATATTTGACTTTTCTGTTTTAAAACATCGCGTTTTCGTCTGGAAAAAGAGGGGCGGTAGAGTGAAAACGATTAATCCTCGCTCCTTTTTATAATATTTGCTAATGATTGCATTTTGGCATTAAAGAATAGGGGTAGGGCGACTCGATATAAGAATTTAATTTATTATTATAATTATAATTATTTAATTTAGCCAGTGGTGCTAACCACTCTGCTAGTGAGGTACTAATAATTGGTGAAGAATGTATAGTTATATATTGTTTTTTTTTTAATTTAGAGCAGCGACCTATAAAGTGGATTAATTCAGCTTATATCACCACTTCAGTCAAGTACAAATTCTTTCCCATGCTCGAGATTCCAAACAAAATAATTACCAATAGTTAATTACCTAATTGGTAATTTCTTAAAATGCGATTCTTGTATTGTCAGGTAAATGAAATAATTGTACAAATTTCAGCTTGATCCGAGATTCGAGAAATAACAGATACAAACTTTTTAACAGACAGTCATTCTGAAAGACAGAGCGAGGTGATATAAGCTTTGTAGAAACAGAGAAATCCTGGCGGGAGAAGGAGCGCCTTCACATTTTTATAGCACAATAATAGAATAAATTAACTCTCCGATGCAAGAATACTAAGTTCTGGAGGTTTATTTCCTCATGATAATGTCTGTTTATGCATATACTGCAGTCGTTCTGAAAACGAGGCATACATACAGCTAATTAACAGTACAAAACAAATAGTAGTAATTATAGCGACATAATCGCTGTTAAAGGAAAAAAAAAGACAGGACCAACAGAAACGCATGCATATCAAATTGAAAAGAAGCTATCAAAACACGCTGTACTGTTTTAACAGTCCACTCAATTGAACACAGAGATGTGATGTTCAGATGTTGCTAAATCATCTTAACGAATTATTAATGAATATGTGGTTCAAGATATTCTGATTACTTATCAATGTCAGAAAGCTAGAAACATATGTATGGTATGGTCATAGGACATAATGGAGGAGTATACTGTAGTGCAGCAGGTAGATTTGAAAGACCAACATATTCTGATTGTTAATGGTAGAGAGGGGACGCAACTCTTATCAACAAGTCCAGCAGAAGAGGATGAAGAAAAGGATCAGAAAGAGGACATTACTGTGACAGTGGAGCTTGAAGACAAGAAACCTCTCATTTATAGAATTTCTGAAGTACCTCCGCCACATCTTCTGATCTTCTTTGCCTTACAAGTAAGTAACAAACTATAGTTTCTATTTTGTACATACAGAAAAAAATGTCCCTTCAGACCTTGCGATCTATCGGGCAAATGATGTAAAGGTCATCTGTTTCTGTGGCTCACAGTTAACGAGGGTATCATCTGGCCAGCACAACGACCTTCACTTTTCCTCAACTAATGTCAGGTACATATTAGAGCTGGGTGGAGTCAGAGCGCTCGAAAGATCCCGAAATTAAAAATCCTAGTTCCGGGACCCTCCGGTTCGAAATCAAAGATCTTTACCACTAGGCCACCGCGCCTCCATCCTGAGATGAACTCCGATTGGTGACCTAGGTCTCCCGTAGTGCCCTCGTAAAAAACTCTGCTGTGTGGCGTAGTGCCTCATAGCTTCCATACAAAACTAGTTGACTAGCTGCGGACACTCTTGCAAGACGTGCACCACTGTTTCTTCTGAATCCCCGCAGTGTCGGCAACGGGCATCAAAATTGTGCAGGAACCGGGCAAAATATGCACAAATGTGGCAGTGTCCCGTCCGCCACTGCGCTATTATCGACTGTTCCGACCTTTTTAGCCTCAACCACGGCTCCTCTTGGTTAGGGTGGCGCATGTGCTGCCAGATTCCCCTGGCAGTTTCGGAATCATCCCAGGATTTCAACCATCTATTATGTACCCACTGTTGGTACGTATTTGGTGCTTCGAAAGTGGACACGGCCAGCGCTCCTTCTCGTGCTAGAGCATCAGCCACGGCATTGCCCCTCACGCCGCAGTGCGAGGGCACCAACTGCATTAAGATGACAGCTCCAATAAATAGGCGGATGTTATTTGCGGCGCCTAATGCCTCTTCCACCATTTGGGACTTTCCCCCTAAGACAGCCATGGCTTGGAGGCAGGACTGGGAATCGGTAACCATTACAACGGTAGTCGCAATGGTTATGTTTTTACGCAGTTTTTGAAGCATGCGTTTAAGGGAAGTCTTTATCGCCGTTAATTCAGCTTCAAAGCTACATGCAGCGAGGGGTCGCATGCGCCTGACAGCTTGTCTGGTTCGGGGTCCTTCAGAACCGACTCGTCTGTGTTACAGTATATAGCATTAGGCGGGTAGGTCTTTAACGTGTCTAATGCCATTTTTCTTAGCAGGTCTGGGTATTTGCGTCGTTTTGTGTCCCCCTCAAACCCGTGTAATGTAAGATTTATGGGAGGGATGGGCAATCTCCTCCAGGGCGGGCACGTGCCTATCCTGCGGATTGGGACCCGATCAGTTTAGAGGCCAGCTTGCACTCCGCGTAGTGCATAAAGGATTACCGTTTGATCCGATTACATTCTTTGCACTGTGTGACGTGTGTGGGTCGGGAGCATTGGTTCATCCCTTTTACAGCGTTCCAGGGCTGAGAGGAGCCACGTTGGACTTGATTTCTGCTACGGAAATTGGGGTTGTTCTATAGGTGCAGCAAATGAACCTGAGAGCTTGGGCCTGTACACGGACGAGTGATTCGAGGGCCGTCTTGCTTGCGTACACCTGCAGGGGCAGGCTGTACTCGATTTGCTATGTACAGTGTGCGGAGCATGTCAGCTCGGGCACCCCACTTAGTACTGGCTAGCTTTCTGAGTAACCCTAACTTCTCCGAGGCCTTTCGTTCAACATTCTGGATGTGCAAGTGCATTGAAAGCTTCTTGTCTAGGGTAACTCCTAGATATTTCGGCGTATTTTTGCGTCGGGGTCGCAGCCCACCGAGTTGGAGCTCGAATGGGGCCACAAGAATGTCGATTCCCAGGCTGAACAGGCACCAGGTCGTTTTGGCAACGTTATCTGCCATTGGGAACAATACGAGGAGATGGTATGGAGGTCGGCTTATAGTGCTGCCTGCATTTGGTCAGCTTTCTTGACCAGAGGACAATATCATCCGCATATAGCATTTTGCGACAACGGAGTGAGCTGGGCAAATGTGCCTCCATCCAGAAAGTTCTTATTAAAAAAAATTCTGTCAGAGGGGAAACAAAAAAAATAGGGGGGGGGGTGGTGGTGCTGGCGTTTGTCCACTCAATTAAGTTTTAATAGCGCTTTACAATACAATGTTACGTAGGCACCCTATTCAGAAAGGTGTGTGTGTGTGTGGGGGGGCTTTCTGTCCACGCAATTAGCTTTTGATAGCGCTTAACAATATAATGTTTCGAAGGCACCCAATTCAGAGAAGCACAGATATTTAGCGAACAATTGCTCACATTTCAATATCAGACAGTACCGTCAGGTACTTTTAATTATTTCTTTACACTCTCGTTTCCCAACTGGCCCAGTGATAGGATATGTAGGATCATAACACACTGAGAAATAGCACAAAACAAATATGAATTGTTATAAACATTTCTAAAAGCAGAGATTTATTATTGTTACTCTAAATCTATTACCAGTTTAATTACATGACTGCTCCATAGTAATTGATACAATTACACATAATATAAGCCTTTTTTTAAAAAGAGTATTTTTTTTTAATATTTAAAAAAAACATTTACATTTCTCAGCAATGTCTTCTAAGTATTGGAAGTCCCCTGGCAGTGACTATCATTGTGGCTGAAGTGATCTGTGCGCAGCAGGATGAAGCCATCAAAACGTACATTCTCAGCTCTTCTTTCTTAATGATCGGCGTGTCTACGTTCGCCATGAGCACATTTGGAGTCAGGTAAATTAATTACTACTCACTAAAGTAGTGATCTAGAGAACCTCAAAACTCCTTGACATTATGGCAGATTGTGTGTGAGATGTTGCTTATCTCCCTTTGTCTTTTTGGTGTTTCAGTTGAAGAAATTTTATGATGGTGTTTATATTCTCAGAACTCAACCCGATGTCTATTTACTTTTCAGCTTTAGTTGGTTGCTCATTAACAGAGAGTCGTTCTCTCCACTTTTTTCTCCCACACCCAATCTCGAATTATGTTGAAATTTTGATCAATATTCCTTATATCTGACAACACAAAAATCAATAAAAATATAAAGTAAAAAAAAGTAAAATTAACTATTGGCAATTAATTTTTTTTTTGTTATCGAACAATGCAAAAAAAATGTACCTGACAGATGTGGTGGCATAAGTTGAACTAGTCCTCTTTATGCCTTTAAGGTTTGAAATGAACAATAGATAAAACCTTCTATTTTCAAAAGCACTTCTCTGGCAGACACAGTGGTTTAAGAATTGGCTTGAGGAGGCTTGAGCCTGGAAATCAAATTTAACCGGTACAACTTTAACAAAAATTATGTCTTGAATGTATTTAAAAAGCGATTAATGTAACATTCACTCTGTAACATTGTGTTTTATGTGTATGTGTTTGTTATTAGTATGTAGAGTAATTCCCCTTGGTAAGAAAGTTCATATCACAGTGTTGTGTGTAACCTCGTACTATGAGGGTGTCTAAATAAATGGATTCTTGAATCTGGCGTTATAGTGTTAGCCTTGTATTATAGTTATTAAGTGTAGCATTTTCTAGCTTAACAAGTGGTAGCAGAGCGTCTAAGTAAACGTATTGACTTAGTGGATCCTAGTTCAAGTGATAATGGCTACAAGAATTGAGATTCCATCCTTTTTGAAAGATATGTCTTATGAATTATGTAAGAAAGAACTGCTAGCGTGGAATGAAATCACGAGCTAAAGAAAGAGAGCGATAGTTGTAGCCCTTTCATTACCACTAGGCAGTGAGTCAAGGATAAGAGAGAAGGTATTTGAGCAATTGGAGCTGTCGGAGCTCAAGTGTCAGGATGGTTTCGAGAGTCTGTTGAAGTTTCTAGATACGTACTTGGCCAAAGACGACCTGGCAGACAGTATTGATAAATTTGATGATTTTGAAAACTTTAGGCAAAGGAAAAATCAATCCATACATGATTTTATCTCAGAGTTTGATACAAAGTATAGGAGATTAGAACAGAAACGAATGAAGATGTTACCTGAGATTCTGGCCTTCAAGCTGCTCAGAAAGGAAAGAATTACGCAAACTGAGAAGATGCTAGTTCTGACAGGTATGAACTTTGCTCATCGGGAGACGCTGTAGGAAGAAGCAAAGGCATCTCTTAGAAAGTTCAAAGGAGAAGTTAGAAAAGGGAAAGAGTTCGATGCCAGTATCAAAATTAAGCCAAGATGTTTGTTTGAGAATGAAGAGGCTTTATGGGCGGCTGGCTATAAGAAACATGAACCGTTTAGCAATTTGAGAATCGAGGTGAACAACAGTTGAACCACAGCAGACGTGAAAACTTCAAGAAACATGAACCGTTGAGCAGTTTGGGAAGACGAGGTGAACAACAGTTGAACAACAGCAGACGTGAAAACTTCAAGAAACATGAACCGTTGAGCAGTTTGGGAAGACGAGGTGAACAACAGTTGAACCACAGCAGACGTGAAAACTTCAAGAAACATGAACCGTTGAGCAGTTTGGGAAGACGAGGTGAACAACAGTTCAACCACAGCAGACGTGAAAACTTCAAGAGCTTTGAAAGACGAGATAAAGTGCAGTTGAACTATACCCGCAAGCCGAAAGTGGAACATCATGGAAGTAGACTATATGAAGGTAGAAGTCACTTTAGAGGTGAAGGTCAAGTCAGACACATTGCTCGAGATCAGTTCTCTCAACCAAGAAAGAAAGGTTTAAACCCATTAGGTCGTGATGGAAATGTTTTGAGATGCATATCTTGTGGGTCATATAGACATCTTTTGTCTAAATGTCCAGACAGCTGGGAGAATCTGACAGAAACTCTCATAGTTGTAGAGTACGAAAAGGGAACTTGTCCGTTTACTGGAGACCACAGAGAGAAAGATTTCACAACTAGGTTATGAGGGCAGTGCACGCTCCAGTATAGCCATGAATTTTTTTAATGATTGACAGTAGTGGAGAAATTCAAGGCTGACCTGCTTCTAGAATGTGCACGAATTTTGAAGTAACACGTGTGTAGTAGAGTTGCTAGTATAGTTTGGACAATACTCCAAGGTCACGCTCAACAAGTTATAATCATACTGTTTTTGACTGTGTGTGTGTGTGGAGACTACTTTCAGTTCATGTGACTGAAAAAAACAAACAAAGTGAACACACCTGTGTCTTAATATTAGGCAGAATATTTTTGACTTAAGTGACCTTTGTTCTAGCGACCAGAAGGAAACATCTGTGTGCTAGTCGGAGACAATGTGAATCTATCTGCTCTAGCCACAAGTTTGCTGTGTATAGAGACATTGTACCTTAACAATTAACAACTGGCATTACTTTCCCGTATCGCCTTTGAGTCTCTCTTGATTCATATGATGCGCATCAAGTTTGAAAACAGCACTGCAACAGAGCAGATTGTTAACAGTCCCCCCCCCCCCCCCCCCCCCAGTCTTGTTACACCACTACATTTGATCAGACTGCAGAGCATTGTCCGCAATTATTTACCCCACTATATTTTATCTTCTTTGTGTGGGAAGAACGTTCTTTGGAACCTGGGCGTATGAGACTGTGTGTATTTCTGGTTACTGCCTACACCACCAACAGAAAAATGACGATCTACACTTGCCACTGTTAACATCAACGTTACCCTCAGAGAATACTGAACTAGGGAAGAAACAAGGTGACAGTCTGACAGTACAAGTCTTTTGGTGGGGCAGCTTACCACCATAACATCCTCAGAACAATCGACTTCATTCATAGCGTCTTTTGAGCTCTACATTCTTAGGATGTATGGATCAATACATAGTGTTTTACCCCCCCCCCCCCCCCCCCCCCCATCCTCAGGACATTTATTCTATTGCTAGTCTTATCAACTCTATGTCGATAACCTATTTTGACTCCATTCTATGTGCACAGTTTGACAGTTAGGTTGTCTTCAACTTACAGCCAATGTTTGACCAGATACGAAGGTACACGAATCGCTGTGATGAGTGACCAAGGCCCTGCATTACCAAACACCACATATGAATGCTGATCAGTTGAGACGGAACATAAAGAAGACTGGTTGAAATCTGGCTGTTTCTTATTAACAATTATTTCTATATTGTGCAACATGATATACCGTATTTTTGTTTCTCTCATTGTTATGATACTTGTTCTTTAGTTTCGCTTCCCACTAGTACTTTGCTTACGTATCTCTGATACCTGTTTCTTTTTGTTTTCATTGTGTTCAAATTTTGATATATTTCTTTAATGAACACACACTGTCAGAAGACGTAATACAATTGTTATTTCTCTCCAGAATACTCCTCTTACCATTTGACATATACTGCTCAGATCTATCCATTTACATGTGTAGGTCTATCATCATGTCATTTTATTGTTTGTCATTGATATTCGTAGCCTACACTATTACATTATGCATGCATAAAATTTAATATTTTGATTAGTTAACATTTTGCTGTACAAGTTTTATTGAATGTAATGCTAAGGCAACTCTGAACATACTAGACAGTGCTACAATTCTTTTTTAAAGTTGGCATTTTTTTTTTTTAAATTCTCGCTCTACATATTCTCCTTGATGTTTGAGAAGATTGAAATGTATATAGTAGACAAGGACACTTGTAAAGTTTTCATTATTAAATTATATCACGAGGTAGTCAGAGGAATTATCATCTATTTTTGTTTCCTTATGTAGCCTATATGCTCAGTTTAACATAGCCTTCAAAATACAGTTAAAAAGAAAAAGAGAGGAAGGAATGAATGAAGAAAGGAATGAAAGAAAGAATGAAAGAAAGAGAAAAAAAAATTGTAATTAATGTTAACATTGTGTTTATGTGTATGTGTTTGTTATTAGTATGTAGATTGATTCCCCTTGGTAAGAAAGTTCATATCACAGTGTTGTGTGTAACCTCGTACTATGAGGGTGTGTAAATAAATGGATTCTTGAATCTGGCGTTATAGGGTTAGCCTTGTATAATAGTTATTAAATGTAGCATTTTCTAGCTTAACACACTCATTCACCCTTTGTTTCTCCCCCACCACCCTTTCCCATCTGGTCCAGACAAGTGATAGGTTCATGGCGCATAGAGAAAGCTAAAAGCATGCCATTGCGCTAAATAAAAACAATTGGTAAAAATAATAACTTATCGCCGTACATATTTATTATTGTTAGTCTAAATCTATTACAGTATTACACATTTAATTACTTGACTGATCGTCACTTAATGATACAATTACACTTAATATAAACTTTTTTAAAAAATTTATTATTTTGCTTGTTTTGCAGTTGCCCTCCATTTTTACCAGGCATATGGTCCAAATAAACAGTCCATTGTGTAGACAAAGACTGTTGAATAGGTCGAATTTTGTAGAAATAGTTCCGATGGTTCAAATATGTGTCAGATCAGGGCAAAAAATATTTGTGCTATGGGCTGGCGGTGTCAAAAGGACAAAAGATTCTCTGTATCGCGAGCCCCCCCTCCCCCCTTTTAAGTGCGTGGCCGCTTCTGAACCCATGACGTTTAATTTAAATTTATACGAAAGCCCATTTTTTTTGCTTATTTTCGTAACAACACAACCTGCTAATTACTCGTCTGTCAGAAAAAGTGTTATCTGATCTTGTCAGTCCTAGATTTACCAACAGGCAACACACGTTTTAGATTGGGACCCCACCTTTTTGTTTCATTAATATTTTCAATCATTTTAAAAAAACAACAAACAAACAAAAAATTGCCTAATGTTGTAGATAACCTGGACGTAGTCAGTGCGGGATCTATTTAAAAAGGGGCCTCATAAAGGCTTCAAATCTCAAATAGCTTAGTGCTTTTTCAAGAGTAAATCCAGTCCTGGATCTTGTAGCCAGCAGCCATTGATAGGATAATAGAAACTTTACGACATAGGCTACGAGAACATATTCGTAGTGTCGGGTTAATAAAAAACAACTAATTTGTATTGAAAATAAAATATCTATGTTTTATATACACCTTCATCTATCCCTTAGTTTATTGGTCCATTGGGGCACCACACAAGATCTGTCAAAAGTCTTCTCCACTCCTCTCTGTCTTTAGCCTTGTATAGGAACATTTCATTCACTGACATTCTTTGTCCATTCTTTGATGTGATCTCCCTCTTCTTCCTCCTGGTACTGTTCTCTGAAGGAAGGTCTTTGCGAGCCTTAACGACCTTGTGATATGGTCATAGAGTTTGAGTTTAAGTTTTTTGACAGTGGTTAGCAGGTCATCGTGGGGGGCCGATTGCTGTGTAAAATCATGTTTCTAATCTCTTCATTCATAATGCGGTCTTTGTGACACCTAGAATCTTTCTGTAATCAGCATACAAGATTCGCATGCATATAAGAATGTGGCCGTGACCAGGAAGCGCATCAGCGCACCATGTTTATAATACAATGAGAAAACGATGCCTTGAAAACTCGTATTTATTTGGCGTGTTTCACTCCTTGCTTTTACAACTGGTTCTGTTTTTTCCGCTAGATTTATTATTAAACTCCGTAAACTCCGTCCGTTGTATAGAATCAAATTTCACACATTAACTCTATGTTTGCTAGGCTACCAGTATTCCAAGGTCCTGCTTCAACATATCTGATTCCCTTAATCGCTATGTCAACTTTACCAGAATGGACATGTCCAAACATATTCAAAGGTAAAAGTCAATGCAGTTTCTTGATATAAAGTAAAGTAAGCACAGAAGAAAACCATAAAATAAATGAAGGAAGAGGATCTTATCTTATCTTATCTTATATGATACAGACGTTACTTCAAAAAAGAAGATGATTACGTCCTACGCGTCATGCATTTAGCCATGCATGCTAACCAATGACCTAAACTCCGCCAAGTCACTGGTTTTCCTGACTAGTTCAGGCAAACCATTCCATGCTCTAATAGCGCTAGGGAAGAAAAATCGGCTAAATCTGCCGTATCTCTCAATATCGCAAGGTTTATCGTCCCATTTTTGAAAAATATAAAACAAATTTAATTAATTACCACTAACTGATTATCAATTGGTTATTATATATATATAAATAAATATAAATATATATAATGATTCCGTGTTGTCATCAACAATGAATAAATGTGCACATTTAGGAAGGACGACATAATGTGTAGCCTATAAGAATCCACCCAGCCAGGCGGACAGATTGAGTTAATATAGCTTTGTTAGAAAAAAAATGTCTTATAATGAAAGTATGTCTTAAAAACTGTAAAATATTTGGGAAAAAAAATTCACATAACCGTAATATTTTATATCAGCATCATCACATTTTTCTAGAATAAAAAAAATTGTTTCGTTTCAATTTTTTAAAAAAAGAAAGAAATTTTATTATTTGTTTAGATAGTCGCCATGACAACATCACAGTGCTGATGGCGGATGTAGGAAATGGTACAGTTATTCCTGCGAGAGAAGTGATTGAAAAAAAACTGGCCCAGGTATTTTGACAGGCTTAAAATGAAAGTTAACTAGGGCGAATAACTCCCAACCAGTCATCCCAATTAGAATACATTTTTGTTTAAAAAGGCAAAATTTAAAAAATTCTTTAAAAAAAACAACGTAAGTTTATCTTAAGGGGAAAAACTCCGTCCATAAAACTATATCTACCAATAATGTACACGTTATTTCCCTTATTTGATATCAAAGAAAATAATTATTTCCAATAATTTACAAACTAATTAAACATCTTTGTTTGTTGATTTAAAAAAAAACAAAACAATAAATACTTGATAACAATGTTATCTTAATCGAAGAATGCGTAAGGGAAAAATAGCATTAACAATTATTTAAGGGCCTAAACCCAACAAAATTAGCCATATGTTGGAATGCAAAAGTATTAATTTCCCTTGTTGCTATTAAACAAAATAATGAGTTACCACTAAGTAATTATCTAATTGGATACCTTTTAAAAATTAATTAAAGTCCTGTCTATGTCTAAAAAAAAACTTTAAAAAAATATTTCACTTGTTTCCTGTTACTCTCAGCTTTCTGGAAGTTTAATGCTAGCAGGTGGTCTACACTTTTTGATTGGTGCTACAGGTTTGATTGGAATTCTAATTAGGTAATTATAAATATAGAAAACTTATCGAAAATGTAAGGTCGGCGCCATGGGTACTGTACATGAGTGACCTCCCAACAACAACAACAACAACAAAATAATAAAGAAATAAATAGCAAGATTACAAAGAGAGTTTATGTTATCTCACAAACTCAGAGGTGGCCCTTGCAGGATCCGCCCATGGATGAATGAATAATTGTGCAATGCTTAAACATTTTCTGAGAAGTGGGAAGTGGGAGAACAACGTGTGAAAGATTTCAACCAGACGGACAGACGGACTATTTTAAAAAAAATATGTAACAGGAAATGCATAACAAAAGTTCTGTGTATTTTTCAAAGGACCTAATTTCTTGTTTCCCACACTGGCAGGAATTATTCTAACTCCTGGCAGTAGGCTCCTGCACTGGTTCATCACAATAACGTGAAAATTGGGGGATTTGGGAGAAATGGACTTGTTATGTTACATGATAGGTAAAATAAAATGTTATCGCCCTTTAAATAAAAAATCTAATACTTTTTCTGTAGGTACATTGGACCAATCACCATTGTACCAACAGTAACACTAGTTGGTCTCTATATTTACAAGGCTGTAGTGAAGTTTTGTGAAACTAACTGGCTTCTATCATGCATGTAAGTATAAAGGTTTCTGATAAGTTTATTTTAGGTAGATCTAAACTCGACTAATTGGTATCAATATTCATTACTATTTACTAAGAGTAAACATTTATTTAGAGTTAAACCCGGTTATTAACTGATTTAAAATGTTTTATACGTTGATTAAAAATATCTTACAACTAAATAATTCTTATTTCTGCTATTATATCTGTATTTTTTTAATGGGCTGCCCAAAGTACTTGTGCTGTCAACCTAATCCTCTCCCTGTATTTGTCCAAGCGACAAACACCAATACCAATGTGGAACCGAAAGCAAGGATTTCACATTCTGTGGTTTCCATTTCACCAAGTGTTTTCGGTGAGTTGAAACAACCAACAACGTAGATCTAGTTAAAATAACCAAACAACCAAGATGTAGTTGAAACAACCAAACAATATAAATTTGGTTAAAAGATCAAATACTCTTGATCTATATCTTGTTAAATAACAAAACATATAAATTTAGTTAGACTCTTAAACTATCTTAGTTAAACTAAAAAGATTTAGTATGCTCCTATGACTTCCTGCTTCTATGTTTGCTCTTCTGACTTCCTGCTTCTATATCTGCTCCTCTGACTCCCTGCTCCTCTGACTCCCTGCTTCTATGTTTGTTCCTCTGACTCCCTGCTTCTATATCTGCTCCTCTGTCTGCCTGCTCCTATGACTCCCTGCTTCTATGTTTGCTCCTCTGACTACCTGCTTCTATGTTTGCTTCTCTGACTCCCTGCTTCTATATCTGCTCCTCTGACTGCCTGCTCCTCTGACTCCCTGCTTCTATGTTTGCTCCTATGAATGCTTCTTCTCTGACTGTCTGCTCTTCTGACCTTAAATTTACAAAGTATCCAACTAATTAAAAAAATGGTTGAAAGGTTCTTCTGAGTATTATTATTGGCTGGATTGTAGCCCTCATTCTGACAGTGGCCGGCACAATGTCAGACGACCCTGACAGCATCGAACAGTTTGCCAGAACAGATGCCAGGCTACATATTGTGCACGAATCCGATTGGTTCATTTTTCCTTATCCAGGTAACATCATTACATCTTTTCTTAACATCTCTACATTTATGGCTTCATAATATGCTAGACTAACTTTCTGTAGTCTGATCAGCACAACGATAACAAACACGGAAGCGGATACAAGTCGAGACTTAAACTGCTAGGTCGTAGGTTTTCCCTGGGTTATTCAGGCCACCCGTTCCTTGCTCAAATGGCACCAGGGAAGAAGAGTGCTAGCATGAATTAGGAATGGAATATGACATATGCCTTTTATCTTTATGCCTTTCAGAGTACTTTACAAGGTTTTTCGTTATGGTTTGTACTAGTATAAACGAATAAAATTGTCAATTTTTAAAATGATAACAGAATAGTTATTAATTCAACATTAACGGTAACAAGTGAACCGCGAATCACGTTATAAACGAACTGAACAAATAGAAACAACGAATTTTTAAAAATGTATCTATCATTGAAAGCCGATAGACATCTTATCTTGTAAGTTACAGACGTTCCTTATAAAGATTTGGACTCTATAAGACTCAGATCCTCACGCTCCCTTCGGCGAATAGGACGTCAAACTCACTCCACAAAGATAGGTCACCAGCGACGTCCACAGCCTTAATCTTCCTATTTACTAAACTTGCCGAGTGCAAGTCCTTAAACAGGTGCCTAGGCCTGTGTGAATATTCATCAGTCCTAAACTTAATGGAAACATGATGTCAGCGACTTCCTAATACATGTATATTTTTTTCAGGGAAACTTTTATCAGCGCCTTATTAATGAAGGTATCGTATTTCAGGACCAAAGGTGTAGTTAGGGTCGGGGGGGGGGGGGGGAGTCCAAATTTGAAAATCCCGCGGTCCACCACTTGATGGGGGCCCCCAAATGAGTGCCCGAAATGTTTTTTTTTAAATTAAATGTTAAGCCAATGCCATGTTATCTTGCTATTCAAGTTGTTATGTAAATGAGTGACCATGCAGTATGTATTTTACACATTAAACTTTTATATTTATTAAGTACATTATCTCATGTCATGACGTCGAATGTCAAAATGCATGGGCCCCTAAAGAGGCCAAGCCCCTCGGACCCTCAAATCCCTTGTTAAGCCATTGGTCAGTGCCTTCCTATACATGAATCTCTTTTCAGGGAAAGTTGGCAGTTTTTCTTTTAGTCTTGGCGCTTTCATCAGCTTTTTCATGGCGACTATCGGATCAGTCCTAGACAGTATTGGCGATTACAACGCCATTGCCCGCATCTGTAGAGTGCCGCCCCCGCCAAGATACGCCTTCAACAGGGGCATCGCCGTAGAAGGTTTGATGAGTTTCTTTAGCGGCGCCATGGGATGTTGTCATGCTACCGTCTCGTATGGTGGAAACATTGGCGCAATGGGAATAACTAGGGTAAAGACTATTTTTTTTGTATGATGATTTTATTTGATAATATTTTTTTATAGTGGGCTATTTTAATTTAATCTGATTTAATAAAAACTAACCACATAATTGTTTCTTCCTTATCATTGCTAAATATCTATTAGCACAAATGGGGATCTGTATGGTACATATGAATCACAGTAATCTGCTCTTTTAATTTTTTAAAGATCTTGTTTAAATTGTTTAAGCAATAAAATGCAGTAAGCGACACACCTTGAAACAATCAAGTTACCGAAATATGAGCACACTCATTTGAACGTAGACTGTGCTAACTCTCTACTCATGTGGCAAACTAAAGGAACACACGAACTTAAACGATATCAATGGAACATTCTTGGCCTCTCAGAAGTCAGATGGACAGGTTATTGAAAAACTATAATAGGAGACGGTCACAAAATCTGTTTCGGTGGCGATGAAAGGAAACATCAACACGGTGTTGGTTTTACAATCCACAAAGAGAAACCTAATTGCATTATAAGGTGCAAACCTGTTTAACAGGAGGAGAATCCCCATTCCCCATACCTCTCAACGTAACAATTATTCAAGTGTATGCTCAACGTACGATTATGAGGACGAACTAAAAAGCTTCTTCAATAAAATAAAGGACTGCATCAAGGAAGTTTCGAAAAAGGATATCCTCATTATTATAGGAGACTAGAATGCTGTCAGGGATTCATTTCTTAGTTTGACTTGTCTTGGCTCCTTAGGGGTTTACTTGGTTATTACTATTACGAACTATTTTTACTTAATACACTTTAACTCCAGATATTCACTCAATTTGAATTACTTATTACTAAATGAACTTCAACTCCTGATAATAACAATGAATAACTTCAATATCATTCAGTTCATAACACGTAAAACACTTTGCATTCATAACAAGGGGAGATCATACCAAAATATCAAATTAACATTCATTCTCGCCATACCCCCCCCCCCCCCCCCCCCCTGATGCCAGGATAGGAAAGGATGTAGGCCTATTTGAACCAGTGGACGATTTGGATTTGGAGAAACTAACGACAGAAGAATGAGGCTTTTAGATTTCTCCAGCAGCTTTATCTTACTGCCGCCAACACTTTATTCCCACACAAACCATCAATGATGTTGGCATGCAACGCACAGCCAGATCTATTTACAATTAAATCCTGTTTCCTTTGAGATTCAAATGTAGCATCAACAAAGCTAAAGCCAGAACTGTCCCTAAAGCAGGCAGCGACAATAACATTGAAATGATGTCTGTGAAATAGAAGTGAAATAAAAATGCAAGTCTATTAAAGCACCCATTAAATACGACATTAAAAAGTTCAAAGACCCAAATATTCTTGAATTGTTAGAGGACACTGTGTTGAGAAGGAAATTGGCTGTTGTCAACCTACAACACGATTACATTGTTTCACGGATACTATCTGAACAGTACTACACGGGACACTCTGAGGTCCTGCGAAAAATTAAGTCATGGGTCACAAATGAGATCTTTGATTTATGTGAAGCAAGAAGAGAACTCAAAAATAAAAAGATAGTTAATCCGTTGCTGGCAGAAAAAAAAGCCCAACCATCAAAAATAGCATGAAATGAAGTCGGCAAAAAATAATCATCGATCAGTGCACTATAATCGATAGTAGCTTGAAAGTTGGACGCTTTCACCAACATAAGGCAATCAAGAACCACACTGATTGAAAACAACGATGTAACTCAACTGAATGAAGAAGCAGAAGCAGCTTAGAAGATAGAAGCATAAGCTTAAATCTGTAAAAATTCGAGATCAATCCAAACTACAGTTTAATTAACAAAACACATTGGAACATCAGAGATCTTGATGAGGTGAATGTGAAAGTTACACACAGAACGCACTAGCTGAAAGAAGAATCCAATCCTTTAAAAGAAAATGCTACAGGAAAATGCAGGGTATCAGATACCAGGAAAAGAAGACAAATGAGTTTATACTAAACTCTGGTACACAAGAGAAGTAACTCCTCTGCACAGTAAAGAGACGAAAGCTGAGCTGGTTAGGTCATAGTGTAAGACATGACAGTCATGCTTCAAGTTTCAGTGGAGGGAGAACGAAGAAGGAGTCGTCTAAAGAAAAGTTGGCTGGACAACGTCAAAGAATAGGCCAGCCTCTCTATTGATATCCTATAAAGAACAGCAGCTGACTATAAAAAGTGGAAGGATTTTGTAACGCGAACTGTCACAGCCCCCTCCCCACACGACAAAATTCATGGGAAAGTTGATGATGATGAAGTGACAAAAAGACGATTCACGCGATGTGAAGAAATATGTTGGCCATAAAATGGAACCTAAAGCTTAAGAAAATGAAAAGACAAATATCTGGAGACATTTTGAAGTTAATAGATTGGAGAAATAATAACGCCAACTAAATAAAAAATTACTTTGTGTTACAAGCAAACGAACTTCAAAATTTGATTTGACAGTGTTGAAAAGTTGTTAATAAGCAGCTTACTTAAAAACGAACATGAATGTCAAGTACTATGCTCTCATCTTTTGCCTTGGTATTAAAGGTATTTTTGTATCTGATATGAAATATAACTTTGTATAGACAGAAGATCTAAACTTTGATCTTTCATGCTGTATGTATTGCCAGGTAGTGTCTCGGAGTGTCTTTCAAATGTGTGGACTGTTATTTATTCTCTTTGCCGTCTTCGCCAAGCTAGGAGCAGTCTTTATAGCTATTCCATACCCTGTCATTGGCGGATCTTCTCTTATTTCCATGGGCATTTTTATTGGAGTGGTATTATCTTACTTACAGGTAACATCTTTAAAATAATCTCTCTCTCTCTCTCTCTCTATATATATATTTATATATATATATATATTAATCATGGGCGTAGCCAGGATTTTTTTCGGGGGGGGGGGGGTTGGGGGGTGGATAAAGTAGAATGTGAGGTGTATGTATGTATGTATGTATGTATGTATGTATGTATGTATGTATGTATGTATGTATGTATGTATGTATGTATGTATGTATGTATGTATGTATGTATGTTACTTATAGACATCAAAACCGCTTGACCAATCTTGATAAAACTAGGCAGAAATGTTCCTTGGGTACTAACTTCGACCGTAGTGTATGTATTGTAGCCCTAAAACAAACTTAAAACCCTTAAAAAAAATAAAGTTGTCCGACTCTATTACAGCTATAGTATTTTCTGGATCTAGGCCATGGTTAACAATGTTGACATGAGAAAAGATCGAAAGGATTTAGACCTAGATCTAATTTTAAGAAATACACTTTGCGCACATAGTTTTTTACTTTGACACATGAAAATACAAAAGAAGATCCATTGATTTCATTATGTAATCAAATTAACCTTCAATTTTGTGTTTCAAAAGCATTTTTACATAAATTAGTTCCTGATATCTGTGACTACAGATTTCCTGGCGAACATTCTTTCATTAGACATTACCAATTGGTTACACATTAACACATCCCTCTACTGAGTCTAATCCTAGGCCTAGGTCTAAAACTCTTATTGAACTCTAAGATGATAAAACTTCTTTTCGCAAAGATAGTTTTGTGCTTTAACACATAAACATACTAATTATTGTCTATTCATTTGATATTTTTAATCAATTTAACATTCAAATTTGTTTTTCTAAAGCATTTTAAATACATTCGTTCGCTGTTCGCTTAAGTTGCGTAGCGTGTTGAGATAGGCCTGTATTCATTCATGAAAAGGGTCACGCATGCGCAGCACAGAATGAACTCTATAAAAGCCAATTTTTAACTCTAGATTAGTGTAGATTTAGATCTATGTCTACCTCAAGATCTACTTTATACTTTAACACATGAACATACAAAATTAAGTCTATTCATCTCAAATTTTAATCAAATATATGTAGGCCTACAAGCAAATGTTTTAATTTGAAAAAATGGATTTAAGCCTATTAGCTATTTTGATTTGAGAGCTTCATTCACACTATTTTTACATTGACACATTCGCTTTACTTATTAAATAATTATTCGTTTAATTGTTTACAAAAAACTCTCAGTGACTATATCGACAGAAATACGCAAATAAAGACCCGCGGGTCGCGGGTAACATATGTGTATGTATGTGTATCTATATATATATATAGATAGATAGATATAGATATATAGATATCGATAGATAGATAGATATTATATATATATATATATATATATATAATATATATATATTTCTTCATTTAAATAAATATATGTGAATCTACATAGAAGAGACTTATTGAAAACCTTATTTATTTTTTAGACTGTCGACTTAAACTCTCAGAGAAATCTGGCTATAATTGGTACATCTTTATTGTTAGGCATGATGTTACCATATTGGATTACTAATAACCCACAAGCTATCGATACAGGTAAATAGACATAAACTTTACTAAACTATATGAACTATTCAACATCATGATTTATTTGTCAGTTCAATCTAAATAATATCTTTAATTGGGAACTCCCAGTAAGAATGTATGAATGAATCACTTGCTAAAATAATTATCTAATGGTGTGCATACACAAACTTAAGACAGATAGAAAAGCTGACAATTGAAGACAAATGTTTGTTCTATTTCTAAGGTAGCGATGATATGAACAATGCTATTACAATGCTTTTATCTAATCCGTCTTTTGTTGGCGGGACGTTTGCCTTCGTCTTGGACAACACTGTGCCTGGTAAGTCTCTAGTTATTGAATGTTTAGTTTTATCCTACAAATACAATTTATAGTCTAGCGGCTGGCCTATATATGTACAATGTCTTGAAAAGCATATTGATGTTATTTATGAAATAAACTATTTCTGAACTTTGTGGTATCTTATTAGTTACTCCTAGTATCATTTCATGTGTATGGGAGCTTGATTGCTTCAAATAACGAGCATCAGTGCCGGAGTTTAGAAAGTGGAGGCCCTGGTCAGGACCGCTCCTAGCAATTGCGGGGCCCTATGCGAAACGGATTGCGCGGGGCCTAGTCTGTGTGGGAATAAGGATAATAGGTGAAATTTAAGATTTTGGATAAGAAAAAAAGTTCGACTTTACTAACTTAAAAATTGCGATCTGTACTTTACGAACCTTGTAACCAATGGCATATTTATATGCTAGTGACTATAAAAGTAAATAAAGTATTGGAACTTCTGATTAAGGTTTAAATTCGCCCGATTATTACATGAAAGCTGATAATGCCTTTTTTCCTTTTATCACGCGTAGGATTGACGTTTTCAGCAATTAATGACACCCACAAATGACAATTTTGTCAATTTTTCTGAAGATTTTTAAGAGTTTTCAGGAGATTTTAATAAATTCAGATTTTCTTGAGTTTTTCGTATATATTTAGCAATTTAATAATAATACCCTGAGTAAACGCGGGGCCTATGAAAGCGCGGGACCCACTGCTACCGCATAGGTTGCAGTGGCCTAAGACCGGCGCTGGCCCTGGTCATTTAAGCTAGAGACGCATTTGATAATAATAACACATCTAAAAGCAAGTTATATTAAAGAGAAAGGAAGTAGTACTTGTACTTGACAAAGTTACCTCTGAGTATCTGTTGAATGAGAAATTTAATATTTACATTTTTGTGTGTGATCTACAGGTACTTTGAAAGAAAGGGGAATGCTGCACCAACTGAGAGAATTAAATCCAGATGAATTCGCTGATGATGACGAAACCTATGAAGACGGTTTAGAAACATATGAACTCATTTCCTCTCTGCCATCTTGTTTGGCAAACTCAAGCCTAGCCAGACGTTTATCAACATTCAACAAGAGAAAAACGTCCCTTGGTAGATGACGACAAAATAAAAATAATAATTTTTCTTTCTGTGAAAATATAATTATTTATCTTTATAACTTTGGATATCATTCTTAACATTGAATTATCGTAGAAAATTTAGGAGAAATGTTATGTTCTAATAATAATAATTTTTCTACAGTAGTTTGGGTTATCAGACCTCCGGCAAAAGGAAGACATGTAGCGTCTTCTGTTCGCTTGCCTTGACGTGCGGTTTGCACGCTGGACTGTCGTTTCGGTCGTCTCATACCCTGCCCACTGCCATCCCCAATCACCCTGCGGGAGGTTTGGACAAGGAAGTAGTTTATCTTCAACTCTAAAGGAACATCCGAAAATTTTAAAACATTTTACAAACATTTAAAGCCATTGCCATAAAGTGTCAAAATACTTGGGGTTCTACCTAGTTGTTTATTACCTTTACCTTTACCTATCCCTTAGTCTGTTGGACCGTTGGGGCACCAGGCAAGATTTGTAGACCGTCTTTCTACATTCCTCCCTTTTTTTTTTTGCCTTGTTTAGAACCTCTCACAATTGCAGGCCCGTCCATTCTTTAATGTTGTCTCCCATAGCTTTTTCTGTCTGCCTCTTCTTCTTTTACCTGGCACTGTTACCTGAAGGAAGGTCTTTGCGAGCCCCGTAGATCTTGTAATGTGGCCATAGGTTTTAAGCTGTCGTCTTTTTACCTGGCATTGTTCCCCGAAGGAAGGTCTTTGCGAGCCCCGTAGATCTTGTAATGTGGCCATAGACTTTAAGCTTTCGTCTTTTTACAATAGTTAGCAGGTCGTCATGGGCTCCGATCTCTGCAGTAATCCTGTCTCTGATTTCTTGGTTTGTGATGCGGTCTTTGAATGTGATGCCTAGTTGTTTATAGCAGCTATCAAATTCTATCAATTATATTATTCAACAATAAAATTCAGTCATGCGTATCTTCTGATTTATATACATGAACTCAATGATAAACGTGCATTGTAATGTATAGAGTTCCTTAAGGAAGGGAGTAATACTAAAAACAATTTGGACCGGTGGATCATGAAATTTGAAATAGTTTGTTACCAATTGTTTTCTTTTAGCACTAGTTCATACTTTTAGCTTTCTCAATACGCTATGATCCTAGCACTTGTCTGAACGAGCACACATTTCTAGTCAATATATATATATATATATAGAATTATCTTCGTGGCCCAACCATGCGGGATACCACGCAAAAGTCATGGAAAGATAACTCTTTTATTTCTGCAAGTCGGAATGTATTTTCAGCACATTTGTAAAGAAGCATGTTTCTTAAAGAAAGAAAAGACTGCATTCCATCTCCCCCAACAACAATGTTAAATTAGCCTAAATTTATTCATGGACTTTATTCTATTTTCACGTCGTCCATATTGGTTGGATCATACTAAAGCAAAATAAACTAATGCTGCTTCGACAAAAGGACAATAAGTACATAATTAAAAAAATGACACATATATTTCAGAATATTTTATCTCATATAACTTGGAGGCAATACTTTAGCAGGATTCAAACTTTTATTTGTACGAATATTTAGAATTACATTTTAATGTAAGTTATGCACTACGTAAATTTCATTCACTCTTTCTCTCCTAACTGACGATACCAAACGTTGATTCCACTAGAATGTGGTAACTAATTACGGAGAGAAAAGAGTTAAACATAGGAAGGTATCCAACTTTCAAAAGCCAAACAGTACGACTGACAAATATCTTAATGACAGTGGAGAGTGATGCGAATGTCAATGACATCAATATGTCATGTTAAATGTCCAATGAAACAGTACCAAATGATGTGCATGGCATAGATTTCCTTTTACTCTGAATATTTATTAACACTATCAAAATGATATAAAAACAATTTCAAAGACAATTACAAACAAATTTATAAAAAAAAAAAAATGAACCTGTTTAGTAAAGAGAAAGTAAAGTTCCCCTTTCAGACCTTGCGATCTATAGGGCACATGATGTTTAATTTTTAAAGTCATCTTTATCTTTGGCCAACGGTTAACGAGGAGGGTGTCATGTGGCCAGCACAACGACCAACCACATTTACTTTCCCCAACTAAAGTCAGGTACTCATTAAATGTGGGTGGACTCAGGGGTGCCCTAAAAATAACGAATTTCAAAATCACAGTATTCACTGGGATTCGAACCCAGGACCCCAGGCTCGGAATTTTAATGTTCAACCACCCAGTCACCAAGCCCCTGCACATGTTTAGTTAGAAAAAAAGTATTGGTTGATTTTAACTTCTTGTGAGTATAAATGTTAAACATCTTAAAAAATGGGAAATATGTGAGATAGTGGAGAAAAATAAAAAAAAACCTGTTTAAATTTGATGCCGTGAAAAGATTAGTTCTCTAAATGTTATCATTCTCGCATCTCTCTCATCTGTTCCTTGACTTTTGTTGCAAGGGTGCTGTGGCAGCTCGAGTTATCGAACCCCACCCCTTTTCATGGTCAGCTGCTATTCTGACTGGTCCATTCATTTACGTTGTCCAGACAGATTTTTTTTGGACGAGCCTTTCTTCATGCTACCTCCACCGTACATTAAAAGATGACTTTTGACAATGAGTTATGTAATGAGCTGCATCAGTCAAGAAAAAGAAGAAGAAAGCTGACCTGTCTGCTAGCCCTTGGACAGATGCATATGCATGCACGAACTGTGGCTAACTCACTGCTCCAGAATTGGCTTGATAAGTTACTCCAGATTCTGCCCCGTCTCAAGACGAAACCAAAGCCAGTGACTCGAGTAGGCGCATCCGTTGTCTTCAGAGACAGAAGAAGCCATATATGCCTTACATTATGACTGTACAAGTTCAGCTCAATATTATCATTAAATAGAAGAAAAGTAAAAAAATGTATTTTCTTTTGGGGACAATATATTAACAGGGTTATAATTCCAAACATTGAAAGTCTAATTTCTTTTATTAAAAAAAATTGTGTAATGCCTTTTTGCCTTTTAAAAATAAGGAGACCTATTTATTATCTTAAACTATTTGTTTAATTTCTGTTAGTTTTGATGTATAATATACACCAAGTATCAAACTCCAGTAAAGCATATGTTGTGGAACATTCAATTATGACAACTACCCCCCCCCCCCCCCCCCTAAGATTTCTTCGTTACTTTATATTGTTGTTCTTAGTGTTGCGATTGATGTAACTAGAAAAGTACGGAACTAATAATATATTGTCCAAGCAAATACCTCTAGTTAAAGTTATACGTCCCATTGTCATCGAATGCAGGGGACGTTAGCAAACGACCCACCCACTGCACATAGAGAGTTAATACTCTCCTGTTACCCATGTAGGACATCGCGATAAAGAGACCTTGAAGTCCGTTGATTATAATGGAGAGAAACCTCAGTGGATCATTGTCTAGAGCCTCCGACAGTATAGCAAGTCCCCAGAACATACAAGTCAGTGTCGACAGCTTCATGTACACGCACATCTGCTGGCGTTCGTCTTTCTTGAAGTTGGTGTTTTGTTGAAGCTTTCGTATTTTATAAATCTCATAAACAGAGGAGATAAAGAAGAATGAGTTGAGCGCCAAGACGCATGCAATTGGCGCCCCTAGAGAGATAAGAACTAGATTAGCAGAGTTTAGATAGCAGGAGATGCTCCCATAGCCCAATCCTTGACCTTCAGAAGAGAAATAATCGCTAGCAATAACGCTAGAAACTATCGCTAAGGGAACCAACATGCTGAGAATGATTCTTTTCACCATTAGCCATTTTATGTGAGAACTGGCGTAGATTGTTCGGTTCGTGGACTTAAATATAGAATACATGTGAAAGCAGCAGAAGAAGCTCCAGCAGAAAGTGGTCAACCAAAAAAAATGGGTCATAATACCTACAGCAGTACAGGCCGCGCCATAGAGTCTGACGTGGACACTGAGCAGCAGTGAAGCCTGAGCAAGCAAAAGACTCAAAGAGATGAATAGGTTGTGCATTCCAGCGACGTTTCGGAGAACCGAGAAGAAGAGATATGTACACACTGTACACAACAGGCAGAACATGGAGACAGAAAGGCAAGCCACTGTTAAAACATACTGAGAAAATTGAATCTTATGGACTTTGCCGTCTCTTATTAAATCAGCCATTTTGTTTTTTAATAGATCATAGCAAATATGCAAAGTCTTGTAACCATTAACGCTGAGTCTAATGAGCTCGGTATGGGACGTAAAGTCAATAGTTATTTCCCCTAACTGCAAACTAATTTGTATTTTCCAGGGGGTCCTAGGGTCAACAACTCTGACGTTAAAATGGGTATGATTGTAAATAACATGTGGGCACGTTGACATTGCATTCAATCTTATAAATTTATCATTTGCGTTCCACACTTGATTTAAGAGCCTAACACTTGGTTGCTGAGCGGGGCCTGAGGTGAAACAAACTGTTCCTTTAGCCTTGCATAAGATCATCGGATCTGTTACCTCATCAGAAACATATTTCAGAAGAACGGAAACGCCGCTGACGTTAAGCTCTATTTCTCCCCGAGTTAAGACGCCAGTGAAGTAGCTTTCCACTTCATCCCGCCCGTAAAAATTGTTGGCGATGAATTCAATTCTGACAAAGAAAACCAATTCAGATAAAAGTTTTTCGAACAAGGCCATGGGCGGAAGTAATTGCAAATTGTTTGAGCCGTTGGTCAAGCAGCAGGGCGCCGTCTTGTTAAAAGCACCAGAAGCGGCAGTGGTGACCAACACATTGCTTTCCACTGTCCACTCTCCTAATGTATTATTGACCCAAGACTTAAGACTTTCCACTATGTCGCTCAAGATATTTGTTGAAAGCAAACTCTCATTAAAGTAGCTCACATTATGAAATTCATACAGCCCCACAATACAATAGGCTAAGCCTCTTATTTTTGGCAGCGCTGTGATGCAGGTATTGCTATACAAGACCTTACCTTCCGAGCAGTGAACTGAAGGGCAATATGGACTCGAACCTAACTCGTCAAAACAAGTATGGAACGCTCTGACTTCCTCTCCATTGTTTAGATAATTATTTCTAATTTTTAGTAAGAGCGAAAACGGAGGTAAAGGAATAACTTCATGATTGGAATCTGTGCTGTAACAATCAAGGTAGGCAGTAGGTCTTAAATTACATATAGCACAAAAGATATTCTTGAAAACGCTAATACCTACAGACACGCGTCTAGTAAGATCATTAGAGCTTGTCACACAGTTGATTTCAATGTCTGAATCATAATTGACCCATGTTCCACTGACATTGCATGAATCTATGACGGGCCCATACCAGTCTTTCTGACATGTCCAGTAGTCCATATGTGGTGGTATGTCTCTCTGTTGGCAGTTAGGTTCTTCGAGGCTTAGCTTTAACAGGTCGTGGTCACTGGTAGCTTTGTACAGGTCAAGGAAGTGAAGACAGTAGACCGAGATTGCCCATGGTGTAAACTAAGTGGACAAATAAAAGACAAAAAAGTTTTAAAAAAAAAGATATTTTCTCCTTAATGAAGCTGCAGATATTTCACAAAAGCAATTATTTTACTCTTAATAACTAATGAATGCTAGATTTAAAAAAAGAGGAAATTTTTTTAACCTGTCCCAATTCTACCCCACGAAAAAGTCCTGTTTAGCAAACGTATACATCTACTCAGAGTATATCAAATTATAATGATATAAATCCAGACTTAGATGACGTTGCGCAAAATGTTGTATCTATTTATTTAATCTTTATTGAAGACATGCGGGAATACAAGCTGATGCATGTCTGTTCAAGAAAAAGCTGGTCTAGCCCTCCGGATCAAGCTTAAATACTAAATTAATATACTTGAAAAAAATTTAACAGTTCATGCAAGAGAAAGGAGGAGGGTTTGGCTAGCGACCCCACCCTTTAAAACAACAATTGCTACAGAAACAGCAAACTTAACACACAAATACGTCAAGCAGCAGCTTAAAAAAAAGTGACGGGACCCTTTAATTAGGGGTTCGGACTAAAATCGTGTTTGTCCCCCACTCCCCACCACCATTTGCGTCGGGCCTAGTTATATAAACATCTAACAATATATAGCATCAAATGAATGAACTAACGTTTAAAATCTGCAGGTATTTAATGCACATATTTTTTTGTTCAGAAATAAATGGAAATAAATCCTACCATATAAATATTTTATTCTCAAAACCCTATTTAGGAAACTATTCGCTAATTACCTGTAAACCCGGGAACAAAGTTGCTTCTTCAGATATAGAATCCTTTGAGTTTATGTTCACACTTTATGTGAATTTGCTGATTGAAATAGACGTTGCTATTTAGTTAATTATTTAGTGTGTACAACGGATGGAATGACGCCTATGGTACAGGAAATAACGAAAAACGCCAAAATGTTTGTAAAATGTTTTACATGTTTCGGGTGTTCCTTCAGAGTTGAAGATAATTACTTCCTAGTCCAAACCTCCCGCAGGACGACGGGGGATGGGAGCGGGCAGGGTTTGAACCCTGGATCATCGATAAATCTGAACGACAGTCCAGCGCGCAAACCGCACGACCAGGCAGCCATCCAAATATGTTCCTGCATCTTAAAGTCTCAATCAGAGGCGTCCCCGACAGCAAATTAAATATAATGCACATAATAAATAACATCTTGCACATCTTGTCTTTTCTTCATAGACCAGCGTAAGATAAAAAAAAACAACAAGTTGCATGTATCAAGTTCTCTACATTTATCGTGTATTGACTTACCGTTCGATGCTGTTACAGATACCACAGTATGTGTATTGACTTACCATATGAATGTTGTTACAAATAGCACAGTATTTGTTGTAGTAAGATACACCAGTGGTGTCATCGCTAACTCTAGCGTTAGTCTCTAGAAGGTATTCCGAGTAGTAGTCATTCACCTCACATTTGTGTTGAATGTCCGCGTCCCTGTAACTCATGGGGCAAGACCTCACGTGGAGAAAAAGTTCTCCGGGTGACCATTCGCACCTCAACTCCTTTGGGCGGAACCTGTGGTAATTTTCACCCAGAGGTGGACCCGCTGCTACACTCGGACAACAAGTACCATAGACTTTGCACCGTGGTGTAGTACAGTCACAACGAAAGCACTTCACGCTGAAGCACGTCCAATTAGAGCTGATGGATTGATCGTCATCAAGACATAGTTGGGGACAGAACTTCGAGTGCAGCTCTGCGGGTGTGAACAACGTTTTGTTCCAAATAGTGTTGATGTCTTTAGGACAGAGGTCAACAGTCCAGCGCTCAGCATCTTCAGCTGAATGACCAATTTGTAAGAAGTATAGCGTCAGTAAGCAAACTTCGACAGACTTGACCAATCTCTGAAAGCGACACATTCTTTGTTAAGTAAAAACAGACTTGACCAATCTCTGACAGTGACACATTCTTTGTTAAGTAAAAACAGAGAAAGAGAGTCACTTTCTTTCCAGATATTCATAATAAAACTGACACCAAAAACTTTTTCATATCTTCTTATACTGTTTATTCATGTGAACTTTAACCTAAATTGATTGAGTTAATACAACTTTTATTTAGTATTTACTTTTTTTTTATTGCAAACATACATTTACGATCCTTAATAGCTTTAATTGTTCTTGATCCTTATAAAGCTTAAGGGTATGTTTTAGCAATTAAGTTTTTGTCTAATTTGAAATAAATTTTAATTTAAATATCTTCCTCTGTGGGAGAAACAACGTGGACAACATTTGTACCAGACAGACAGACTGACAGAGTGAGTTGATAGAAGCTTTGTAACAATAGTTAAATATCTTGATATTTTTTTGCATTATTTACGAATCATAAAATAGTACTTTTCATGTGGTTTAACTATTTCATGTGTCTCGTGTGCTTTTAATATCCATAGTATCTGGTTCAAATGACATACCCTATTAAAATATTCACAGTATCCTGAAACGAACAATTAAGTTTGCACTTAATTCTCCCCAAAGTTAAATTCCCATGCATGTCCCAACATTTCCTTTGATGAAGAGAAGGGTTAGGAAAGCAAGCTTTAAAAATTCAGCAAGACACAAGTGTGAACAAAAAAAATTAATTAGTTTATTTATCAAGACACTAGAAGTGTAAAAACAAAAACGAGCTAGTTTATTTATCTCAAGGTCTCATTTTCACGCCACAGGGAACATTCGAAACGATCCTAGTGGCAATTAAAAGGGCAGCCCTTTTAGCTGACTCGGAGTTAAATGAAGAAGCAATCTTCTTAATAGTCACATTTTCTATTTTTTTGTGTTCACGTTTGATAAAGATTTTTCTTGCTGCTGATTTTTTCAAATGTCTACACACGAACATAATTAGTGGCAAACATTTTAAATCGTATCGTCATCATCATTATCTTCTTCTTTATCATTATCCTATATCCCTTGACTTTTATTGTACGGGTGCTGTGACTTTTATTGTACGGGTGCTGTGACTTTTATTGTACGGGTGCTGTGACTTTTATTGTACGGGTGCTGTGACTTTTATTGTACGGGTGCTGTGACTTTTATTGTACGGGTGCTGTGACTGTTCTAAATCTCTTCAAATAGTCGTCTTTTCATTTTCTTAAGCTTAGGGTTTTATTGTATCGCCAACCCATTTCTTTCTATCGCGTTCTCTTCTTTTTCTCTCTTCATAACTATCATCATTATTTTTTTGTAAATACGACCCGCGGGCCAGATCTGGCCCGCGACGTGGTTCCATCTGCCCGGCCGAAACGTCGGCACAAAGCGTTGAAAATCCCCTTCCTCCAAAAAAAAAAAAGGGTGTAAAATGTATCTTTAACTACGTTAGGCCCTCACATTTTTTTTTCTGATGGATTGGTACCTTGACCTTTAACACGTGTACTTTATGAAATGGGAAATAGGAAGAAACTAAGTGGACCCTGAATTTAAAATCTACTAAAATAGTTGAACGTATCTTTACTTTTTTGTGGAACATGATAATAACCCAACATATTTGATTTGTAAAGAAAGCGTAATTTTAAAAAAAGGCATTATTAAACAAATATGACGCCATTCTTGATTTGAGCTGGGGATTGAATAAAGATTTTTAAACTATGCCAAGAGATTGGAGGATCGATAGGAACATTTACAATAAAGAGACAAGAAAATGAGTCGCTGGTAAAGTAGCTATAATGATAATCACAATTTAAATAGAGAAATGAAGCCATTTTCAGACGCGTAAAAAAAAACACTTTTAAATAAACCATTAATTAATCTAAGTACTAAATCGACAGGTTTCTAAAATTGTTTCAGGTCGATTTCATTATTTTTCTACCTTTTCGGTCATGTGGCCCGCGAAATTAAAAAGGCCCGCAGGTCGAATTGAATTGGGCATCACTGAATTGTAACCCCTTTTCCCGGTAAGCAACTTCTCTCTCATGATATCTAGACAGAGGCCTGTTCATTCTTGAACGTTATCCAGCCAACTTTTCTTTGGACGACTCTTTCTCCGTGCTCGCTCCACTGTATTTTTAAAAGATAACTTTTGATAGTAAGTCCTGTCTTACACTAAGACCGATGAGCTCAGCCTTCGTCTCATCTAGGTATAATTAACAATTACAGTAACAAAGTAATTTTTTTACAAAAAATATTTCTATAATATTTTATATGATAATTTTTAGGTAAAACAAAAGGAAATTCTGGTTGAATACAGTTGCATTGCTTTATTTTACTTTAAAGGCCAAACAACCAAAACAAAAACAATACAATATATATTTCAAACTGGTTGAAATGTTCAAACTTTTTCTCCTACAAACTGAGGTAATATGTTTTTGTAAAAACAAGTTTGCAGATTGGATTGGTTAAGGATTGAGCTACTAATAAAGATTCATTAATTTCGTTGCTTACTACATACTTTATTCGTTACGTCTACATTCGTGGCACATATCTTTGTTTGCTTGAACTTCAAAGGCTGACTGATTGAAAGTTCCCTTGTCTTTATGGTTTAACTCAAGCAGTGGAGGCCCTGATAAACATTCCTTGTACAATGTCCAAACTCTTTGTTGCAGACGTACGATATGAATAGGAACATCCCTTGTAACCCATTCATTAACACAGAGATGTAACGCAAAACAGTATTGTCCAATCCATTTGTTGTTTTTCTGTATTAGCAGAATTTCTTATTGCGACTGTTTCAAGACATGAAAAAAAATCTTTTAATTGAAATGCCGACATCAGGGTTTTTCAATGAGTTATATCCGTGGAAATGTGCCGAAGATATCGTAGAAAATAAGCTAACATCTTATCAATGCATCTAAAAGTGAAAGAGGATAACATCTAAGCAGAGGCGTAGTGAGCAAAACGTGCGCCCCTTCATTTTTTTATTGCCATTAGGTCTGTTTGAACTTTGGACATTCATATTAGCTTTATATTCAATACTATTACAATTACACAATAAAAACAATAAAAACATTTTTTTAAAATACTTAAAAATAACAAAACTTAAACAAAGTGTAAGTGTATCAATTAGTTTGGATCAGTCATGTGATAAAATTTATAAAAGATCTAGACCAATAACGATAAATCTGAGCGATAAGAAATATTTTTACCAAATTTATTTTTGTTTAGCGCTATTGCATGCTTTACACTTTCTCACTACGCTATGATGCTATCACTTTCTCACTACGCTATGATCCTATCAATTCTCACTATGCTATGATCCTATCACTTTCTCACTACGCTATGATCCTATCACTTTCTCACTATGCTATGATCCTATCACTTTCTCACTACGCTATGATCCTGTCACTTTCTCACTACGCTAGGATTCTATCACTTTCTCACTACGCTATGATTCTATTACTTTCTCACTACGTTATCATCCTATCACTTTCTCACTACGCTATGATCCTATCACTTCTTACTACGCTATGATCCTATCACTTCTTACTACGCTATGATCCTATCACTTTCTCACTACGCTATGATCCTATCAATTTTTCACAACGCTATGATCCTTTCCCTTTCTCACTACGCTATCATCCTATCATTTTCTCACTACGCTATCATCCTATCATTTGTCTGGGCTATCTGTGTGAATTTTCACCGCAATCGGTGTTTAAAAGGATTTAAAGGGGACTAATTCATCTTTTCCATTATTTCAATAAAGTACTATTTCTTTTCCTTTTTCAAAATTCCCCAAAAAATTAAAAAAATAACGATACTTATTGAACTATTTTTTGTTATTCTTTTAAAGAAATAATTTTGCGAAATTTCAGCTTGATCCAAGAGTGGGTCTCGGAGAAATGACATAACACACTTTTTACCAGACAGAGTTGATATGAGCTTTGTAATGAATGCATTTCATGGGTGCTGACAGAGAGAAATAAGCAATTTTGTTAATGCTAGTGTCTCAATCCCTAAGCTGTTGACAAATTCTCTTTGTGTACTTGTACTTCTGATGCTAACTGACTTAAAGTTCCCTTCTCTGAGCGATCTACCAGTTGACGCAGAGACCAAATTTCCTTGTACAATGTCCAAACTCTTTTGTTGCACACGTACGACATGAATATGAACATCCCTTGTAACCCATTCATTACCACAGAGATGTAACGCAAAACATTATTGTCCAATCCTTCTGCCAGGAGAGCCAGTAGCCAGAAAACTCCAATCATTGTAGAAAGTTTCATGTAAATGTAAAGGTTACTGCGGTCACTTTTCTTAAACATGTTTGGACTTTGAAGCTTTTTGACTTTGTAAATTTCCATCACTGAAGAAACAAAGAAGAAAACATTGCTGAGTAGCACAGCACCAAGTGGAGCAGCTACAGAGCAGAGAATGAGTTCCTTAGAGTTTAAATAACAAGTTCTAGTTCCATAGCCCATTCTCTGGCCATCAGAAACAATATAATCAACAACTATTACAATGGATACTATCAGAGCTGGAAGAATAAGGCTAAATTCAACCCTAACGATAAGATGCTTGCGGGAGTCACTAGTGTTGCAGGTAGTTCTAACTTTGGCAGTAAAGATTGTATACATGTGAAAGCAGCAGATAAAACTCCAGGCAAACATACAGAGCCACATGAAGTGAGTACTGACGCCAAGAACTATACAGATGATACTCGGAGCTTGAACGTGAGAGATTGTCAGCAGCAAAGCCTGAGCTAAAAGAAGTGTGGCAGATAGAATCATAGTGTGTGTACCAGCCACACTTCGGAGTGTCCTGAAGCTGATGTAGGTAACTACAGTCATCAGGAGACACACCATTGACACACCCAGACATATTACCGTGATGACATACAGAGATAGAAAAGATTCACTTGCATCAGCAGCTTGCAGTTTCTCTTGTAACTTTTCAAGCTTAGAGTCCAGAAGGTCCACGCAAATAATGACATCATCTTCTTCTAGTGATAACTTCTGTAGCTCGTCCTTTTCTGTAAAGACAAACACTGCATCTTCTAAATCAATTTTTATAACGAATTTTAATGATGCATTCGCAAACCCAAACCCCTCTACGTGAACTCTAGATTTGTTGAACTGAACAAATGGGCACGTCAAGAGCTTGTTTAGCCAAATAAAGTTTTCCTTGCTGTACCACATTTCATTTGTAGGAAATGGTCCAGGTATATAAATCTCGTTAGTACATTCGTTGATAGTTTCATTGCAGCTCAAACTATTTGGCTCTTGTAGAGGATTTTTATAGTATTCCAGAGTCAGTATAGTGTCGCCTACTAAAAGTGTGATATTGTTTTCAAACAATTTCTCTGCCAGCATTCTCTCGACGTCATCTCTCAGAATGTCTTTTGGTGAAATGATGTACACATCTATGGTCAAAAGTAAGGGATAAAGGACGTATTTCTCATTCTGAACATCCAAAGAGCTATCCCTGCTATCAATGCTAAGACCAAAGGATTTCATGCTAAATCTGAAAGATAACTCTTCAAAAATTTCAAAAAGATTTCTGTCCAACCATTCAGATAAACTATTGTTTAAGTGAGACAACATATTGTTATGAAGACCAATTAGTTGCATGTTAGCTTCAGTTTTATTGAATGTATATTCCAATCTAGTTTGATACCCCAATCCACGAATCTCTTTCAAGGCTGTTACACATTTTCCCCTTTTCAGCAGCTTACCATCAGCACACTTCATCTGGAAGCATTGATTGCCCGGTCCAGACCACTCATCCGTTAAACAACTCTGCACAGCTTCTTTAAAAAGTACAGCTAACTGCAACTCTTGATGGAAGTTTAGTAATATTGTGAACGGCGGGATCATAGCCAAAATAGGTTGATATGAATCGTTATCATTGGATAGCGAAGAATTGTCCTTGACAGACCAGCAATTATTCTTGAGAGAAGGATATTGCTCCGAATTGCATAGTGCACAGAATACATTAGCAAAGTACATATTTTGTTTCTTAACTTTAAAACTTTGTCCAGTGATCTGGGTGCATAACTTTTCTATATCTGGCTCGTGCGTTGTCCACTGACTGCTCACATTGCACTGATTAATAACCGAAAAAACCAGCTGTTCAGAGCGCCGCAAGTGGAGTAGCTTGAATTGAGATCTTGGATTACATCTTTTATCTGACAGGTGGAGGCGTTTTCTAAACTCAGTTTTACGAGATCGTTGAGGCTCAGAGCTTTATAGGAATGAAGATAAGGAAAGCAGTCTATCTTGATCTTCCATGGCATCACCTATGTTTGAAGGGAATGAAGTGAATAGTGTTAACAATGTTAATAGACCTTATACGCTAGCATATTTGTTTTATTCATTAGTTTTCAAAGTTATAACTTCAACATTGTTAAATTAGAGAGTTTTATTCATGGAGACTAATCCATAAATAGCATCCTTTTTTTGGTGTATCCGGTGTACAGTAGACGTTAGTATTGATTACCAAATTATTTTTTAATTCATACAATATTTTTTTTTGCTCATATGTTTTGTTATTTTTTTTACTTTTCAGCACTGGAGAATCAAATTTCTAAACTCTTTTGCTTGCAAAACTAAGAAAAGTGTATTATTTAGTTGGCAGAAGTCATCTTTCATATAACTTTTTTTTTGGTCTACGTAATTTAAAATCTCTCATGATCGCTAAAAAAATAGCTAAAAATAATTAAGAACTAATCAAGTTTTTAAATTTATAAACACTTTTTTTTAAAGTGTCAACAATACCTAAACTTAGTCTTTTGGACCATTGTGGGGCGTCACAAATAAATAAATCTAGGAGGTTTACTATTATTTGTAAAAGAAAAAAAAATCTATAACTAATAATATATATTACTACGATTATTTCAATCAATGATTTATTTAGTAGAGTGTACTACTACACAGTGTTATATATATCATGTATACGCTGTAGATATTGATAAAGTAGACCATTGGAGATCTAATAATATTCAATTCGCCATGAGCGTCTTTTTGAAATCATTTTTTAATAGTTCAAAATCTCTAAATCATTTAAAATTTGTCATTGATTCTTCAGCCTTGGTACATAGTATCATTTAGTGTTGGACCGATAGTCATGTTAAATGCTAAACATATTAAGTATTTTACATATAAATGTCTAGAAAACAAAATAAAATAATGAATACTGCATACTAAATCTACACAACAAATCTATAATTTTAACATACATTGCAGTTTAAGCTGTTTGTAATTTATAAAAGTTAAGATGCGGTAATACTGTTTTTTTTCTAAATAAAATAACCTAACAAATATTCATGCAATTAATGTTCCTTTTAATTTTGCACCGAAATGAAGTAGAAATACTTTTCAATTGATTGTCTTATCTTAGCTTCTTATATAATACAGACGTTACTCCAAAAAAATAAGATGATTACGTCCTACGCGTTATGCATTTAGTTATGCAAATTGACCAATGACTTAAAGTCACTGGTTTTCCTGGCTAGCTCATGCTCTAACAGCATTAGCAAAGAAGGAGTATTTGTACAAATTTGTCATAGCATATGGAACAAGGAATGTGCCTTCATCTTTGTGTCTTTCTGAGTATTTTATTAGATTTTTTTTGTATTTGAAGATTATGGTTCAGTGTTTTATGTATAATTGCTACTTTACTTTTGAGTCTTCTATCATGAAGACTTTCTAAATTTTTAAACTTTTCTTTTTCTTTTTGCAGCAGACATGTACATGTTTACTTACATTCGTAGCATTGTTACATTCGGCGCAATATCTGTTGTAGTAAGTGACCCCGGTGACTGGATCACTGACCTTTGTAAGTACATCCATCAGGTTTTTGTCATACTCCAGATCTTGACCTAACAGGTCTTCCTCGCACCACTGTCTCACCCTCAGATCAGAGAAATCGTCTGGGCAAGAGCGTAGAAGCAGAAATGTGTACATTCTTTCATCATAACCACTGCACGTTAATTTAGTCAATTTATTTGCCATCTCCCCTTCACCTGGCAGCAGAAACGAGGAAAGAACGTCAGTTTTGGAATTGGAGTTGCCACAATTCCAAGGTAGAGACTTAACTTCTGGACAACAAGTACCGTAAACCAAACACCTTGGTTTTTAGCAATCGCAAGGGAAGCAATCAATGTCAGAACATCTTTCAAAATTAAATAGAGTAATTTTCTCTTCCTGGTAACAAACGTAGGGACACAGATTCAGGAAGTAATCGATGTGTGAACTGTTTTTATTCCACGCAAACTCGTAATTCAAATGTTCATCCGCTATCAGAAACTTAAAACAAATTAATGTTAAAACGTCGAAACTTCTGAAAAATCTGGCCGAAATTGTAATCGCCATTATCTTCTATGATCTTATATTAAATTTCAAGGAAATAATTATAAAACTAGTCTGTCACAGAGATGAAACAAATAACATTTCCAGAACCAAAACGTTTTTATATAGCAGAGAGCTGCGTGGGTCTAAAGGTTGCCACAAATGACCACATGAATCTTTTATGTGATTTACAATGGATGACGGTTTCGCACAAAATGCTCGGACAGTAAGTTATTCCGAATCGTCTGCCTGTTGATTGCACCATGAGAATTCAATGATTGAATCAAATATGTGAATATAAAAACATTGACCATGGAATGATGCTTCTCAAAACTTTATATACATGGTTCATTGGGGTACATGACAACATTCAGCATTGCTTTATTTCCAAGAGATTGAGAGATTAAGGGCAGAAAGAGAGGCTCAGATAATCAGGGCCGGATTTAAGTATGCGGAGGCCCCGGAGGTAGGATGTTTGTGGACGTACCTACACTTTTTCGAAAGCTGAAATAAAGATAAAACGTTTGGGTACTAATACTTATATCTAACTGTATACTAATACTTATATCTAACTGTATACTAATACTTAGATCTAACTGTATACTAATACTTATATCTAACTGTATACTAATACTTAGATCTAACTGTATACTAATACTTATATCTAACTGTATACTAATACTTATATCTAACTGTATACTAATACTTATATCTAACTGTATACTAATACTTATATCTAACTGTATACTAATACTTATATCTAACTGTATACTAATACTTATATCTAACTGTATACTAATACTTAGATCTAACTGTATACTAATACTTATATCTAACTGTATACTAATACTTATATCTAACTGTATACTAATACTTATATCTAACTGTATACTAATACTTATATCTAACTGTATACTAATACTGATATCTAACTGCATACTAATACTGATATCAAATTGCATACTAATACTTAGATCTAACAGCATACTAATACTTATAACTAATTGCATACTAATACTTTTATCTAACTGTATACTAATACTTATATCTAACTGTATGCTAATACTTATATCTAACTGCATACTAATACTTATATCTAACTGCATGCTAATACTTAGATCTAACTGTATACTAATACTTATATCTAACTGTATACTAATACTTAGATCTAACTGTATACTAATACTTAGATCTAACTGTATACTAATACTTAGATCTAACTGTATACTAATACTTATATCTAACTGTATACTAATACTTATATCTAACTGTATACTAATACTTATATCTAACTGTATACTAATACTTAGATCTAACTGTATACTAATACTTATATCTAACTGTATACTAATACTTATATCTAACTGTATACTAATACTTATATCTAACTGTATACTAATACTTATATCTAACTGTATACTAATACTTATATCTAACTGTATACTAATACTTAGATCTTATCTTCTTATCTTATATAATACAGACGTTACTTCAAAAAAGAAGATGATTACGTCCTACGCGTCATGCATTTAGCCATGCATATTAACCAATGACTTAAATTCTGCCAAGTCACTGGTTTTTCTGGCTAGCTCAGGCAACCCATTCCATGCTCTAATAGCACTAGGGAAGAAGGAGTATTTGTACAAATTTGTCCTAGCATATGGGACGAGGAATGTGCCTTTATTTTTGTGTCTTTCAGAGTATTTTATTAAATTTTGTTTTTGTATTTGAAGATTATGGTTCAGTGTTTTATGTATAATTGCTACTTTACTTTTGAGTCTTCTGTCCTGAAGGCTTTCTAAATTTAGTGATTTTACTAATGGTGTTACCCTAGTCAAATGTGAATATTCGTTTGTTATGAATCTCACTGCTCTATTTTGTGTTTGTTCCAGTTTCTTAATGTTTTCTTGAGTTGAGGGGTCCCACACGGTGGATGCATATTCTATTATTGGCCTAACCAAGGTTAAATAACATTTTAGTTTTATGTTCTTATTTGATTTATAGAAATTTCTTTTAATAAACCCTAATGCTTTGTTGGATTTTTTTATAGTTTCATCAATATGTGGATTCCATGACAGTTTTTCATTTATTATAACACCTAGGTATTTTGAGTTTTTAGTCTGTGTTACTGGTTTGCCATGAATAAGATAAGTGGAATTAATTTGTTTTAGTTTTTTTGTTACTCTTAACAACTGACATTTTTCTGGGTGGAAAGACATGCTCCAATTTGATTCCCATTTCTGTAATTCATCTAATTCTCTTTGTAAAATATCTGTGTCTTGTTTTGTTTTTATTGTTCTATATATTATGCAATCGTCTGCAAATAATCTGACTTTTGTTCCTGAACTAATGCAATTTGGTAAATCATTTATGTAAATTAAAAATAGTAGTGGACCCAAAACTGTTCCTTGAGGTACACCTGAGTTTACTGTTATTGGTGTTGATTTAGAGCCATTTATTATTACAGTTTGTTCTCTCCCTATCAGAAAATCTTTAATCCACTGATGCAGTGGACCGTTAATGCCGAAATATTTTAATTTTTTAAGCAAACTATGGTGGTGAACTTTGTCAAAAGCCTTGGAAAAATCTAGTAAGATAGCATCTATTTGTTCACTATTATCTAAACCTTTTGAAAAATCATCAATTAGTCCTATTAGTTGTGTTTCACATGATCTATATTTCCTAAAGCCATGTTGGTATGGGGTGAGGACATTATGTTTGTCTAAGTGGTTTATGATATTGCTACATATTATGTGTTCTAGTATTTTACATGTGATGCTGGTAAGTGATACTGGTCTGTAGTTTCCTGGATCAGATTTTTCTCCTTTTTTAAATAGGGGGGTGACATTAGCTTCTTTCCAGTCCTTTGGTACTCTGCCCTGGTTAAGCGATGCTTGAAAGAGTATTTTGAACACTGGGGCTAGCTCATTGCTTAGTTCTTTGAGTAATCTAGCTGGAATACCATCAGGTCCAGACGCTTTATTTGGTTTGGTGTTGGCTAATAGTTTTTTAATTCCATTTTCTTGTACTACTAAATCTTCTATGTTGTCTACTTGGTTCAAATTAAGAAATATGTCTTTGTCTCCTGGGGCTGAGAATGCTGATGCAAAGTATTTGTTTAGGATGTTTGCTTTAGTTTCATTATCATTATGTATTATGTTATGTTCATCTTTTAATGGCGCTATGCCTGTTGTTTCCATTTTCTTAGACTTAATGTATGACCATAGGTTTTTGTTATCTTTAGATATTACATTGTTGATGTATTCACTCTGCAGCTGTCTGCTTACTTTTTGGGTTAGGTGTTTAATTTTTATATACTTTTTGTAAACTCTTTCTGCCTTGGTTTCTTTAAATTTTCTATATAGGTTTTCCTTCTGTTTACAAAGCTTCTTTAGTCTATTATTAAACCAGCATTTATTTATTTTGTTTGATGTGTATTTAGTTGGTATATGATTTTCTATAATGCTTTTAAGATGGTTTTTAATGAAATTCCAGAGGTCATCGACTGGTTGGTTAATGTCTTTTTCTAATAAGAATGTTTGTTGAAAGTTTAATGCAGCTTGGTGTAGTTGTGTTAGGTTACATTTATTCCAGAGTAAGATTTTTCTTTTGGTTTTTGTATTGGCTACTGCTTTTATCTGACTGTGTATTTTTATGATCTCATGGTCTGATAGACCAGGGATAATATCATAATCTACTACTAATCCAGGTCTGTTGGTTAAGAAGAGATCTAATGTGTTGTTTAATCTAGTTGGCTTTTTAATGATTTGATCTAAACTTAGGTTGTGTAAAGTTTCTATGAAAAGCTCATTTATGTCCTTAAGGTTTTGGTGTTTATCTATGGTTAGTGTTTTCCAATTTATATCAGGTAGGTTGAAGTCACCCATAATCCAAAAAACTGCATTTTTATTTGTCTCTTTAAGTGTAGTAATCTGATTACATAGTTCCTGCATGTATTCTAAACTAGAATTTGGTGGTCTGTAAATGCTGCCTATTATAAGGGATGTTGAGGTGGTATTAATTTTACAAAATGTAGATTCTATGTTTTTTGAGCTAGGTAAGGTAATTTCTTCTGCTATAAGAGTGTTTTTTATTGCTAAAAGAACTCCTCCATGATTATCAGCCCTATCTTTTCTAAAAATTTCATAATTACTATTGAAAATTTCTGCATTATAAATTTCAGGATGTAGCCAAGTTTCTGTTCCTGCAATTATGTCTGGTTTCTCACATTCTAATAAAATTTCTAAGTCTGCTGTTTTGTTCCTAATGCTTTGAAAATTTATTACTAAGGTTTTAAGGTATTTTGGTATTACTTCTTTGGTAGGTTTGTTTAGTGAGGCTGTTGTATTAATTTTAGTAGATTTAGGTTTAACAGGAGTGGATCTGGCTAGTGGTTGGTGAGTTGGTTTTGGGATGGTGTTTAGGATGTTGAATGGGTTAGAAGTGTCCGCATCAAAGGAATCAAACAGTCCTGATGTAAACTGAGGTAACCCACACGGTACACAGTGCCATGATGCATCTTTGTTGCCTAAGGCATAATACACAGGTGTATTCATATGGAGACATGATGCATGGTACCATTCATCGCAGGTGTCACATTGAATGGCTTTCTGTTTCATGGTGCATACTTTTTTGCAGATGTTGCATCTATCTTTAGATCTAGGCCCTGGATTTGACTCTACATCCCCTGCTATTAATATTAACAGTGAAAGGTATTTATTTCTACTGTGTCTGATTGAGAACTTCCATTTGTGATGGGTAATCTTCTTTAATGTTATGGATGTGTATGTTAGGTTATTTTTTAAGTTGCATTGATCTAAAGTGTGATGATTGATTATGACTGTTGTTTCCTTTTTAAGTTTAGTGTTGACTGAGGTAGATCTAGTTCTGTGTTCAGCTAGTGTGTATTTAGTAATTATTAGGATAAACAGCCAGAGCAATTTCATGATGACTGTTGTTGATTTTAGTTTTAAAAGGTCTAGTCTAAATCTAGTTTAAGGTTAAAAATGCCTAAGATGGCCTAAGCTAAGTCTAAGTCTAAAGTGATAGCTAATTTACAATGACAATCAAATGGTTTATTCAAAATATAGACCTAGACTAGATCCAGATCTAATTCTAGATCTAGATCTAATGGTAGATCAATATATTTATGTGTTTAACTAACTTTAACTAACTATATAGAGTATTACTATTAGTTTATAATTAGTAGTATTTGTAGATGGTTAGTAGCTCTAAGGCCTTAATTAAAGTCTAAGTCTAAGACTGACTAGATCCAAAAATATAAAAATAAATATAGACTAAATAATATTAAATATAATTATAAGATCTAACTGTATACTAATACTTAGATCTAACTGTATACTACTACTTAGATCTAACTGTATACTAATACTTATATCTAACTGTATACTAATACTTATATCTAACTGTATACTAATACTTATATCTAACTGTATACTAATACTTATATCTAACTGTATACTAATACTTAGATCTAACTGTATACTAATACTTAGATCTAACTGTATACTACTACTTAGATCTAACTGTATACTAATACTTATATCTAACTGTATACTAATACTTATATCTAACTGCATACTAATACTTATATCTAACTGCATGCTAATACTTATATCTAACTGCATGCTAATACTTATATCTAACTGCATGCTAATACTTATATCTAACTGCATGCTAATACTTATATCTAACTGCATGCTAATACTTATATCTAACTGCATGTTAATACTTATATTTAACCGCATACTAATACTTATATCTAACTGCATGCTAATACTTAAATCTAACTGTATACTAATACTTATATCTAACTGCATGCTAATACTTATATCTAACTGCATGCTAATACTTATATCTAACTGCATACTAATACTGATATCTAACTGTATACTAATACTGATATCTAACTATATACTAATACTTATATCTAACTGTATACTAATACTTATATCTAACTGCATGCTAATACTTATATCTAACTGCATACTAATACTTATATCTGCATACTAATACTGATATCTAACTGCATACGAATACTTATATCTAACTGCATGCTAATACTTATATCTAACTGCATACTAATACTGATATCTAACTGTATACTAATACTGATATCTAACTATATACTAATACTTATATCTAACTGTATACTAATACTTATATCTAACTGCATGCTAATACTTATATCTAACTGCATACTAATACTTATATCTGCATACTAATACTGATATCTAACTGCATACGAATACTTATATCTAACTGCATGCTAATACTTATATCTAACTGCATACTAATACTTATATCTAACTGCATACTAATACCGATATCCAACTGCATGCCATATTTTAGAAGAAAGAAATTGAGCACTTGTAAATATTTTATCTCATTTTTTTTAAAGCAATAATTAATTTGCATAATTTACATTTTTATCTCTTTTGTGGAGGCCCCTTTCTTGTGGAGGCCCCTTTCTTGTGGAGGCCCCCGACAGTAGTACAACCTGCCCTCCCTTAAATCATATATGAGATATATGCAGATCATATATGAGAGAGAGAGATAGAAAGTGACAGAGAGAAGGTGAGAGAAATAGAGAACCCAGCCTAACTCCACACCCAGTCGCCCTACGGAAAATTTGGCCAAAGATAGAAAAATTTATTAATTAATTTCTGTTTGACTGCCACAGACTTGCTTATATCCGTCTCGACAGGTCTTGGAAACCAAAAATTTTCGACCTGAATGGCGACATATATGCACTACGCAAGACAGCAGGGTTTCTGTCCAGGGCTTTTGCAAGAGAGGATCTGAGCCTCTCAAGCCTTCACTCTAATGGAGTTTGATGATGATGGTGATGATGAATTCCAAAGTAGCAGCAGGAACAGACGGGAAAGAATTTGTCCACATCTCCCTAGAATTACAAATCTTACGAGGCTCTTCAAAACCCCCATACTCCTGATCTAGTTTTCCTCTTGTTATTCGTTGGACTCCTCTAATGCTCAAATGTTATTTGCCAAAGTGGTATTTTAACCCTTTTGGACCCTGCAATCTATAGGGCTGACGATGCAAAGGCCATCTTTTTCTGTGAGCCCACGGTTAGCGGAGGTGTCATGTGGCCAGCACAACGAACTAACCGCAATTACTTTTCATAAACTAATGTCAGGTACCCATTAGAGCTAGGTGTTCAGAGAGGCGCCCTAAAGATAGCGAAATTAAAAATTCCAGTCTTTACAAGGATTCGAACCCAGGAGCCCTCGGTTCGAAAGCCAAGTGCTTTACCACTCAGCAACGAAATTCACATAATTAACTGGGCAGACACTAAGTACGTTTTAACTCTTTCTCTCCGTAATTATTTGTCCACGTTTCGAAGGAATTCTTTATTTGCTCATCACTATTCCCCTCCCCTGTTCTGATTAAGCTTTAAATAGTTTTGTTGTTTGTTATCAGAAACTGTTTATTTGGTATAGAATTAGAGGGGAATGCATGCCTTTTTTTATATAACACAAGGTTAAGTTTATAACATTAATTTAATTTAATGAGGTCAAATTAACGATGTTATCATCAATTAGAAGAGAAAGAGTTAATATTCGTGCAGAGAAGTGGGCTGTACATAATGTATGTAATTATGTATGTAATTAAAGAGAAATTGTTTGTTAAAAAATGGTTGCATTAAAAACAAAGTTCGATGTCTTATCATTTCAATTGAAGACTGTCATCGTTTCCTTAAATGTGACTCCTGCTACCTGGCTACCTGGTCGTGCGGTGTGCGCTCTGGACTATTGTTCAGTCGTCTCAATAGTCCCGGGTTCAAACCTTGCCAGATGCCATACCCGTCCTCCTACGGGAGGTTGGGACCAGAAAGTAGTGTAATATGTTTAAACTGTGTCTGAAGAGTTTGTATTGATCTGAACATTGCTTGAGTGTTTCTGTACTCGTATTACTACTGGAGTTCTTATTGACAGACTTACAGATAAAGAAATAATACAAAAGAATAATAACCGTGTCTCTAATCTCTTTGTTTGTAATGCGGTCTTTAAATGTGATTCCTAGGATCCTTCTGTGGTATCTCAATTCCATCACTAGGAATCTGCTCTCTAGCTTTCAATCGGCCTCCAGGACTCGCAAGAAAATAAGAAGATGGTCATGACCAGGAAGCGAATCAGTCTGAGTTTGGTGTCGAGTGTCAAGGGCTATGGAATTCTTTTAGAATCTATTTTTTTTTGCATTTGTGCTAATTGTGTTGGCAATCTCTAGAGATCACTGGAAACATTAAATACTCGAAGAAATCTTTGTTGCGAAGATACATTTGTTGTTTTTCTGTATTAGCAGAATTTCTTATTGCGTCTGTTTCAAGACATGAGCCTTTTAAAAAAAAAAAAATCCTTTAATTGAAATGCCGACATCAGGGTTTTTCAATGAGTTATATCCGTGGAAATGTGCCGAAGATATCGTAGAAAATAAGCTAACATCTTATCAATGCATGTAAAAGTGAAAGAGGATAACATCTAAGTAGAGGCGTAGTGAGCAAAACGTGCGCCCCTTCCAGCCCCCATGAACACATAAAAATATAGGCGTATAAATAAAACGTATTTAATAATAATAGAATATAAATAACCTAACTAAAATATGTACAATAAATTATATTTTTTTGGCGCCTCTCTGAGGGTTGCGTCTAGCGTATTGTGCTCCCCCCCCCTTGCCCCACCTCACTACGCCTCTGCCCTAAATATTGCTAAATATGGCTAAATATTGTCTTGTAACACATTCCAGGCATACGACATAGCTTTGTTATTTTCTTACAATTAAACTGACCATGATTGCCAGTGCTTTGATAGAAGAGTGCAAACATAATCTTTGATATTATCTTTATCTGTGTTCAGTTATTTTAAACTCTGAAAGGACATCCAAAACATGAAGAACATTTTACAAAACATTTTTTTTATTGCCATTAGGTCTGTTTGAACTTTGGACATTCATATTAGCTTTATATTCAATACTATTACAATTACACAATAAAAACAATAAAAACATTTTTTTAAAATACTTAAAAATAACAAAACTTAAACAAAATGTAAGTGTATCAATTAGTTTGGATCAGTCATGTGATAAAATTTATAAAAGATCTAGACCAATAAAGATAAATCTGTGCGATAAGAAATATTTTTACCAAATTTATTTTTGTTTAGCGCTATTGCATGCTTTACACTTTCTCACTACGCTATGATCCTATCACTTTCTCACTACGCTATGATCCTATCACTTCTCACTATACTATGATCCTATCACATTCTCACTATGCTATGATCCTATCACATTCTCACTACGCTATGATCCTATCACTTTCTCACTACGCTATGATCCTATCACTTTCTCACTACGCTATGATCCTATCACTTTCTCACTACGCTAGGATTCTATCACTTTCTCACTACGCTATGATCATATCCCTTTCTCACTACGCTATGATCCTATCCCTTTCTCACAACGCTCTGATCCTATCACTTTCTCACTACGTTATCATCCTATCACTTTCTCACTACGCTATGATCCTATCACTTTCTCACTACGCTATGATCCTATCACTTTCTCACTACGCTATGATCCTATCACTTTCTCACAACGCTATGATCCTATCACTTTGTCACAACGCTATGATCCTATCACTTTCTCACAACGCTATGATACTATCACTTTCTCACTACGCTATGATCCTATCAATTTTTCACAACGCTATGATCCTATCCCTTTCTCACTACGCTATGATCCTATCCCTTTCTCATTACGCTATGATCCTTTCCCTTTCTCACTACGCTATCATCCTATCATTGTTCTGGGCTATCTGAGTTAATTTTCACCGTAATCGGTGTTTAAAAGGATTTAAAGGGGACTAATTCATCTTTTCCATTATTTCAATAAAGTACTATTTCTTTTCCTTTTTCAAAATTCCAAAAAAAAAATAAAATAAAAAATAACGATACTTATTGAACTATTTTTTGTTATTCTTTTAAAGAAATAATTTTGCGAAATTTCAGCTTGATCCAAGAGTGGGTCTCGGAGAAATGACATAACACACTTTTTACCAGACAGAGTTGATATGAGCTTTGTAATGAAGACATTTCATGGGTGCTGACAGAGAGAAATAAGCAATTTAGTTAATGCTAGTGTCTCAATCCCTAAGCTGTTGACAAATTCTCTTTGTGTACTTGTACTTCTGATGCTAACTGACTTAAAGTTCCCTTCTCTGAGCGATCTACCAGTTGACACAGAGACCAAATTTCCTTGTACAATGTCCAAACTCTTTTGTTGCACACGTACGACATGAATATGAACATCCCTTGTAACCCATTCATTACCTAGAGATGTAACGCAAAACATTATTGTCCAATCCTTCTGCCAGGAGAGCCAGTAGCCAGAACACTCCAATCATTGTAGAAAGTTTCATGTAAATGTAAAGGTTACTGCGGTCACTTTTTTTAAACATGTCTGGACTTTGAAGCTTTTTGACTTTGTAAATTTCCATCACTGAAGAAACAAAGAAGAAAACATTGCTGAGTAGCACAGCACCAAGTGGAGCAGCTACAGAGCAGAGAATGAGTTCCTTAGAGTTTAAATAACAAGTTCTAGTTCCATAGCCCATTCTTTGGCCATCAGAAACAATATAATCAACAACTATTACAATGGATACTATCAGAGCTGGAAGAATAAGGCTAAATACAACCCTAACGATAAGATGCTTGCGGGAGTCACTAGTGTTGCAGGTAGTTCTAACTTTGGCAGTAAAGATTGTATACATGTGAAAGCAGCAGATAAAACTCCAGGCAAACATACAGAGCCACATGAAGTGAGTACTGACGCCAAGAACTGAACAGATGATACTCGGAGATTGAAGGTGAGAGATTGTCAGCAGCAAAGCCTGAGCTAAAAGAAGTGTGGCAGATAGAATCATAGTGTGTATACCAGCCACACTTCGGAGTGTCCTGAAGCTGATGTAGGTAACTACAGTCATCAGGAGACACACCCAGACATATTACCGTGATGACATACAGAGAAAGAAAAGATTCACTAGCTTCAGCAGCTTGCAGTTTCTCTTGTAACTCTTTAAGTTTAGAGTCCAGTAGGTCCACACAAACATTGACAGCACCATCTTCTTCTAGTGTTAACTTCTTAAGCTTGTCCTTTTCTGTAAAGTTAAACTCTGCATCTTCTAAATCAATTCTTACCATGTATTTTGTTGATGTATCTGCTGACACCAAAGTCTCCACTTGAACTCGTGTCTTGTTAAAATGGACAAAATGACACGTTAAGAGCTCATCTAGCCAAAGAAAGTCTTGCTTGCTGGACCACATGTTATCTATTAACTTTGAGTTAGGGAAGCTGATATCCATCAAAGTGTCGCAATAGCCGTTTACTATCGAGGTGTTTTGACTGTTCCATTTATAGACTGTTGACGTACTATAGAGTCAATAAATTACCACCAACTAAAAGTGTGAGATTATTTTGAAACAATCTTTGTGTTAAAATGCTCTCTGCGAAATCTCTTGTAATATTATTTTGTGTAATAACATAACCATCTAATGATAATAAGAGCGGATTAATTAGAACTCTCTCAGTCTGAACATCAATAAAACTTACATTGTTCTGATGGGACGACTGTACATTCAAATTAAAAGATAATTCTTTACAACTATCAAAGAGATGAATTTTGAACCACTGAGTCAGACTGTTGGAAAGGAAATATAGCTGACTGTTACTTTGACTAAATGGTAGCATGTAATTTACGCTGAAATTAAGTAGTTATTGTAATCGAACTCGGTAGTCTAACCCACGTATCTCCGATAATGCAGTCAGGCATCGCCCATTCTTTAGTTGCTTCCCATCAGCACATTTTATAAGGAAACATTGATTCCCCGGTCCAGACCATTTCTTTTTTGGACATATTCGTTTTTCTGTTTTGGAAAGCGTATTCGATAAACTCTTTTCGTAAAAGTTTAATAACACTGTGAAAGGAAGTAATACGTGTGGGAAACTTCTGAGGGGCAAGCAGTCATTCTTTAAAGAAGGATATATGTCTGAATTACATAGCGCACAGAATACATTTGGGAAATACATGTGAGATAGCCTAACACTGAAACTATGTCCAGTAGTCTGTAAACATAACCTTGCAACGTCTGGGTCGTAGTGCGTCCACTTTCCGGTCAGGTTACAATCACCAATAACTCTTTCAAACCAGAAGTTATCATCGCAGGTCGCGTAGGTAGAATTAGGTTCCGGAATTGGATCTTTGACATGACACGTTGAAGTTTTGTCTCAACTCAAGTCTCAGGAGGATCTTGAGCGTTGGTTGCTTGTAGATGTACAGATAATGAAGGCAATCAATCCTGATGCTCCACCACGTCACCTAAGTCTGGAAGAAACTTTTATTAGATTTTTAGAAATAAACAATTTATGTTGTTTGATTTTAATAGAAGAAGTGGCCTTCAGGGGTGGCGAACCAGGACGACCGCCCAAGACCCAGAGACTGATTGGAGGGGGGGGTGTGTGTCCCTAAGGGGATTCTTTTGTTACCCTAAGCCCATCATACTGTAATGTAAGGTATCAATACGCTGTAGTCTTAAATACAGTGTGGTGTTTGAAAACTCACATTCTAAACTAGAACTTGTATCTCTATACTTTTAAAGTCTTCCTGGCATTTTTACTGATTATCATGAAAGGTCAAAGCATGATATTCTGCGTAATTATTAGGGTGAGACCCCGGATTAGACTCTTGTTCTTGATCCCGCGAATCGCTAAGGCCGCCATTAGTGATATGCATGTTTATCGTGCACGACAGTCTCCACATTTAAAAGAAATTAGCTATAAATTCTGTTATAAAATTAATTAGCAATCTATATATACATATAATTCTCTTCATCTCCCACCGTGCGGGACACCACGCAAAAGTCATGGGAAGATCTTATCATTGTGTCAATTGTCTTAACATTGTGTCGACAAGTTTGTCAAACCATTACGTGTATTCGTCCTTCCTCCAAATTAAAACAGCATACTCTTGCTTCCCCTCCCGATATTATAGGGGCTCGGAGGGGGTAAGCATTGTAACCTTTTATTATCACTAGGCAAAAAAAAAAAATTGAAAACAAAAATTAATCTTTTCAAATATATTTACATTACTTACATTCGTAACATTGTTACACTCAGCCCACTATTTTTTGTAGTAGGTGACCCCTGTGACCGGGTCGCTAACCTTTGTGAGTACATCCATCAGGTTTGTCACACTCCAGATCTTGTGCTAACAGATCTTCCTCGCACCACTGTCTCACCCTCAGATCAGAGAAGTCGTCTGGGCAAGAGCGTAGAAGTAGAACATTATTTTTGTCGTTCTGTTAGTTCTCGTCGCTACTTCCTTTGACAACAAAAGTGATGAGAGATGCACGTCTTGGGGATCAGCAAAATTGTAGATGTTCTCAGGCGGCGAGTGGACCTCTGGACAGCATGTACCAAAAATCAAACACCGAGGCTTCTGGCAATCGCAAGGGAAGCAATCTATGCTAGAACATCTTGTAAAATGAGCAAGATTAATCTTTTCCTCCTCGTAGCAAACATCCGGACACAGTGTCAAGAAGTAATCCATGTATGAGATGCTTTTATTCCATGGAAACTCGTAAATATAATATTCATCCGTCCACACAAGCATATAGACAAACAATGTGAATATAATAACAATATATATAGTAAACAATTGGCCATAAATATTTTAATACATTGTATATGGCGTACAATCTGTTTCAAAAATTAAAAAATTGGAGACAATTTATGTATTTAAAAAAATAATGATCTAGAGTAAATATGAGAACAGAAGATTTGTTTTTTATTCACCAACTAAAACTATCATTGGGAATGGTGATACGTTAAGTAAATTCTAAAAATAATCAGAAATAAAGCGTGTTTATATATTGTTCTGAATCTTTGCAGATCAGAATAAATAACCATTAGTATATTTTATCTGATCTTTTCAAACTTGACGGAACACAGTGCACTGCACTTCACTTAATGACTGATCGGGCTTTCAAAGGGAATGGATAAACATTTCATTGAGCGATAGAAATATTTTAAATCTTTTTTTTTTAGAGACAAAACGTTAAACGGTGCTTCTCAAATACTTGCGAGTGAAGGTCTTTTGAGAGTTAGATAGATAGATGGGTAGACAGATAGACGGATAGACAGATAGATAGGATAGATAGATGGATAGACAGATAGATGGATAGACAGATAGATAGATAGGATAAATAGATAAATGGATAGATAGTGTTAAGGCTTCCGCGCGGTGTTGATTCTATGAAATATAACTAGTGTAGATCTACGTCTGATTGGAAGTAATGCTGAACTGAAACTACTTTAGTAACACCGGCTAAAGGCCGAAACAATCAAAATATGTAGTCAACGCTGATGTTGTTCTACAAATATATTTAATAATCAAAAAGGGAATCGTCCGATGTCAGCTATGTCCGTAAATGCGTATATCTATTCTACTGCTCTATACGAAGCGTCTTCTTTTTAGCGTCACTTAGAGCGTTCTTGTTTTTTAACCAACCTTACGTCATCGTCGCTAAGTAAAACTTTACCCTATTCCCGAAACAAATAACTAATTCCTAATCATGTCATAACAACTCCTCCCCCTACCGCTAAAAAAAATTGTCTGTCAATTTTTAAATCTACTGTCTTAGTCTTACAATATGCAAGGGCCAAAATGTAGGGAAACATAAAAGACAACACAACTTGAGTCTTGATTCGGTTTCAACTTCTTCATCATTGTCCCAAACTCAAGTTGATCTGAACACATATTTCCCTCAAATGTCACAGAGTGATACTGTCCAATGTGATGTGCCATAGGTGACCGCAGACATAGTTCGTTTGCGCTGACACTATGGGTGTGTCTATCTATACTTCATCACATCACGTTCCAGAGGATACACCGCTTTCCCTCACACGTCAGGACAGACATTTTACCTAATATGACAAATTGACATTTATCACTACTCCTTCTTCCACTATACACCTAACGTTCTTTCGGGCATTTACAAGTGTATTTAATTTTCTCTCTCCACTTATTTGTCCCCACACGACCTAACTCTTTACTGATGTATGATCATGATCAAATACAAAGAATAAATTATAAAACTTACTTTTCCTTGATATCACTACATCGTCGCCTTATAAATGCCCTATCTATTCATACATCCATACCTACACTTCATACATACTACCCGAAATAAATAACCAACATGAGCCAATCTACTAATAACCAAATTACATGTATATTATAACATAAATATCCTATTCCAAGATACCTTAAAACAACCTAATACCCGTCTAGTTATGACTACTAGTTAAGTCAATGAATTAAAAATAAACAATTTAAATAAAATCCAACTTATTTACACACTACGGTCGTATAGTGCTATGTTTCACAGGCTATCTACACGACCCATACATTTGTTCTCTCCAACTGGAGTTAACATCTCTTCTTACACCACTATAGCCCGAGTGTGGCCTTCTACCTCTGTATGACTTGCGATTACCGCTACCACAGTCATCTCTTCTATCAGCACTGTCGGATACAGACCTGTGCCTCCTATCCGAACTCGCAATCTTCTGTTCAGACTGTTCTGCCCTACTCCAACAGTCTTTAGCGATGTGCCCATGTTTATGGCAGTTAAAACAAATTCTGTCCGTTCTAGGTTTGTTTCGCCTCATGTTGCCATACCTGCTTTTCCAACTTCTAACCTATTTGTCAGTAGCGGCTCTGACACCTGCTACATTTCCAAGTAAAACATCTCTAGATAACCTCGGCATGGCTACCCCTTCACAATACCCTGTATACAATGGATATCGAAGGAACACTTTGCATGCTTCGAACCTCTTAACTGCACCGTCTGCCAATCTGACTGATTTAGTATAGCCTAAATAATCCTTAGATTTAACTAATCCCCCTCTAATCGCAAGTGTACTGCTAGCTGTTTCCCGGATCACATTTACTTGGTTATTATTTATCGTTTCCGGATACAATTTAAATCTATCTTCCCCAAAATCAACGTAATTAATTTCTTCATCTGGTTTACTATCTTCATTATCCTGTTCCCTACCTTGAATGTTCCTCACAAAATTAACCCTATCTGGTGGCCGATTATCCCTCTCTTGTCTACGATTTCCTTGATTACCTCTCCTATCACTAGTGCCACTATTATCCTGTGTATTCCCATTGCCAGCTCCATTCCCTCTATGTTTCCTACACTGGTATGCCATGTGTCCCTTTTCCTGACAGTTAAAACATGTAACATCCCTAAGGTTTCTATCACCCGCTTTAGGTCTATCTATTCTCCTCTCATAACTTTCCCTGCCATTTTTTTTCATTTTCCCAGGATCTATCTTTTATGCCCTCATAACTATCCCGACCATTGTTCCCACGTTCCCTGGGCCTATCGTTTCTCCTACCATAATCCCTATCATTACCATCATTTCTCTTTACATAATTTACCTGGTCAATAACTTTTTTGTGGTCTCTAACTGAAAGTGGGTTTTTCGGGTAAGCGTTTTTAAAGGTCCTAATGATTTCTACCAAGTCTTCAATTACCTTAGGGTTTCTTTCCTTTACAAAGGACTGTAGCTGAGGGTCGCACTTATTGATAAAATTGTCAATCAGAATAAAGTTCTTCAACCCTTCGTAGGTGTTCTCTACATTCTCGAATCCGAGCCATTTATTGAAGAAGTCCTTCTCTGAGTTGATGGTTGTTGGTGGATCAACTTGGCTGGATGGAGTGTTTTCGAAATTCTTCTTTCGGAATGTTGCCGCGTTGTGCCCGTATGCGTTTAGCAGTTCCTTCTTTAGCACCTGATAGCTGTTTTGCATCGAGTGGTCGTGGTTTTGGCAAATCGTGAGGGCTTTTCCATGTACGAAGTCCAACAATATTTCGGACAACTCCTTCTCTAGGACGTTACACTTCGCTAGCTTGATTTCAAAGCGCTTCAGATAGTCGCCGATGTCGTCCTTGTCTTCCGCAAAAGGTTGTATTTTCTTTTTCATCCATGCGGCACTACTATGGCTTTCTATGTTGGAACTATTGTTGCTGTTCCCTTCGGTGGGCACACTTACACCAGCCTCTATCCTCATCTGTTCAACTTGAATTCTCACTTTTCTGTCCGCCTCTTCTTTCTTCTCCCTCTTTACACGTTCCTTCTCTCTAACCTTTTCCCTCTCCAACTTTTCTGCCTCTCTTTTTCCCGCTCTATGCGATCTGCTTCTTCTTTTTCTTTTTCTCTGCCTCTAGCTTTCTCTCTCTCCAAGCGTTCTGCTTCTGCTGCCACCATCTGCTGTACATAGGCCGTTAGCTCTTTGCCGCGCAGTTCTAGTTCTGTCTTGGCTTCATGAATTAGCTTTTTCCTAAATTCTTTCAGGTCGTAACCTAAAATAGTTGCCATATTACCTTTACTTTACCTCGCTTTTTTATTTAAATTATCTTACACAAAGGCCTAATAGCTTCTATTACCTATGTTCTATAAATCAAATTACCTTTTGAGCGTAACCTCGCTCCGCGGCTTCCTAATATCTCTTGGTTCAACTGAATTAAATTCGTCACTCTACCCTCGGCGTCTAGACTACCAACTCCGACTTATAATAACTTCTGTACTTTCCAAGATACACTTAGTATCCTTGGTACCAGTGTGTAGGCTACCCTTTGACCCTACTGAATACGATGTGCGACACACGCACACTCAACCGACTACGTGTTACTCAACACGAGTCGCCGGTAAATAGACCAACCTGTCTATTTACAAATACTGAAATTACAAATGGGCAATCAGGCTTCACCTCGATTGTTCCCCAGATCTAGTCTAGATTACGCTAGATCTTAGTTACTTTTTACCTGCTGTCACAGCCAGGAAAGTATATAACTTACAACTCATACAAATAAACTATGAAAATAAACTTAAATACGATAAACACCAAACTATAGATCTAGTTCTAATGAATGAGACTTTCGTCTGACAGTAAGACTTAAAACGGGAGTATTGCAAACAATTAATACGTGACGTTACTAAAAAAAATGCTTAACTAAATGATTCACATTCACATACAGGACGAATTAACAGCTAATCGTATATATGGACCTCTTGCTAGATTACACCTAATTTTAAGGATATCCCCAATCCACCACGATTTAACCTGGTAGTGATAATCTAGCGAGTGGTCACTTCCCTACAGACTCTAATTATTCTAAGGAGAAAGTAGTTAAATAACACTTGACTTATCTGTCTAAGAAGCGGCGATAACTTCACAGTCAGTCTCGGGTCCACTCTTCCTACGCTAATGTCTGTCCCGGTCTCAAGGCTCACGGCGATGTCTTCCCTAGCGGTGAGATAAGGACAGCGAACGTTTCGGCTCTCCAAGGTCCTTCGATACTGGTCTGCAACGGCTCCGGTTCTTCGGTGGTACGGCGTCTGGTTCTGGTTTACGGTGATCTGTCGTCTGGCTCCGGTTCGTCGGTGACGTAGAGTCTGGTTCCGGTTGCTGGTTCCGACGCAGGTACGGTGGTTCCAGGTGGTCGTCTGTCCCAAGTGAAACTGAAACGGTCTAACAGTTGACACAGCGACAAAGTCAAAGTCCAGTGCTAAAATACCGGCTATCTGGCTATCTAACGTGTAGCACAGATTCAGCCGAGCCGTAGATCAAATTAGCACTACTGTACTTAAGTGCCGTAGGCCGTAGAGGGCTCCTACGTCAAAAGTTCTTTGGCGTGACCTCAACGGTCGATCTTGGCCTTGCAGAGGTGACCTTCAAGTTCGTTCTCAAGATGCCGGGCAGGCGATATCTCTTCAGTACGGCTTCGACAGGACGGTTTTCTTCTCTTCCACAAACTGTAGCCTTCTCGATACCGAACTAAAGGCTTCAATACGATGGCCCAACGTATGGGCGTTTACAAATTCCAAATGTAGATCTAGATCTATATTTTGTTACCTCCTAGGTCTACGAGTCCAGGATCTCACTGGCTTTCCTTCGCCGACGTGGCTGTATAATCAGGGTCTAGCTGCAGACTAGGCCGATGACGTTAACTTCTGCCTCCTCCTAACAGAAGGCTTCTATTCTTCTGGATGTTGATGCCAGTGAGTTCGGAGTCTGGGGTCGCCACGTTGTTAAGGCTTCCGCGCGGTGTTGATTCTATGAAATATAACTAGTGTAGATCTACGTCTGACTGGAAGTAATATTGAACTCAAACTACTTCAGTAACACCGGCGAAAGGCCGAAACAATCAAAATAAGTAGTCGACGCTGATGTTTTTCTAGAAATATATTTAATAATCAAGAAGAGAATCGTCCGATGTCAGCTATGTCCGTAAATCCGAATATGTATTCTACTGCTCTATACGAAGCGTCTTCTTTTTAGCGTCACTTAGAGCGTTCTTGTTTTTTAACCAACCTTACGTCATCGTCGCTAAGTAAAACCCTACTCTATTCCCGAAACAAATAACTAATTCCTAATCATGTCATAACAATAGATAGATAGATAAATGGATAGATAGATAGATAGGATAGATAGATAGATGGATAGATAGAATAGATAGATGGATAGACAGATAGATGGATAGATAGATAGATGGATAGACAGATAGACGGATAGACAGATAGATAGGATAGATAGATAGGATAGATAGATGGATAGACAGATAGATGGATAGACAGATAGATGGATAGACAGATAGACGGATAGACAGATAGATAGGATAGATAGATAGGATAGATAGATAGGATAGATAGATAGGATAGATAGATAGGATAGATAGATAGGATAGATAGATAGGATAGATAGATAGGATAGATAGATAGGATAGATAGATAGGATAGATAGATAGGATAGATAGATAGGATAGATAGATAGGATAGATAGATAAATGGATAGATAGAGAGATAGATAGATAGGATAGATAGATGGATAGATAGATACATAGATGGGTAATCATGAAGATGAGCGTCAAAAATGAATGATTCACCGAAAATTCAATTTTTTAAAAATACAATTAATAAATGTAAATAGTGTTTTAAAAAGATTTTCTTGTAAAACAGAGAACTTTTATATTTATATGACATCAACAAAAAGCATTAGCGACGTCAAGGTTGCTCAGCATGCTGCCATTTTATTTACAATGATGTCACAGAGGTGTTGCCAACTTAGTATTCTGATATTTTCATTTAGTTACACTTGCTTAAATCGGTGATGCACGCTTGATTGTAGGCATAAATTATATAATTAACTATATAAACTCCTTTTTTCCAATAATTATATTAATAAAGTTGCAATAACACAAATAGATGCTGAACTTGTTTTTTTTTGTGTGTTGATTTGCTTTTTTTTGTTAAGTCTATATAGCCTAGATCTAAATATAAGATCAATATTATGTTTTGTTCTGTTGTATTTGAGTCACTGGTAAAATAGTAATCATGTGGCAGTTTCTAATATTTAGGTGATTTTGGCCAATATAGAGCGTGAAAGGATGGCATTGTGACCCGCTTCTATTAAACCACGGATATAAGAATCGGCCAGGCTATAAGCCATTTAAGAAGAAAGTCAAGCTGTATAGTAGCCGTGTAAAACAAAAACGTAGAAGGAAATCCTAGTCTAGTAACTAAGTAGGCTAGTAGTCGGTCGACCTGAGAGTTGTTAGAAGTCTAGTAACTAAGTAGGCTAGTAGTGGGTCGACCTGAGAGTTGTTAGAAGATTTTTTAGAAAAGTAGCGATGTAAAGAGGAGTGATTCTGGCAGAATTTAAGTCATTGGTTAATATGCATGACTAAATGCATGACGCGTAGGACGTAATCATCTTCTTTTTGTGAAGTAACGTCTGTATTAGATAAGATAAGATAAGATAAGATTAGGTCACAGTAGAAGTCACGTGAGAATTTAAGCAATTATAAAAGTCTTTATGAAGTAATTGACTAGTTTTATGTGTTGAAATTGATGTGCTCGTCTTTAATAGTAGTTAAGTATCTGGGCAACAAGCTGCTAAGAACATGTAGATTTCATTTCACATCAAGACATATTTCATTGTATATTTCATAGACAAGATATTTCGGGTGTTCATGGGCTCCCGCAGGATTTTTTGGAGGGGTATGCAAGTTACCACATATGGCTCAAAGTCGTAGCTTCATTTTTTTCCCCCGAGCATATTAAAGAAAAGAATGGTGTCCCCTCGCCCCCCCCCCACCTATACGATATTAATTTCACTGTAAATGCACGACGCGTAGGACGTATTCATCTTCTTTTTTGAAGTAACGTCTGTATGATATAAGTAGATAAATAGGCCTACTTGTTTCATGCTTTTGCTTCGTTTTAGGATGTAAACAAAACAGGTTGAACTGAGCATTAGTATTGCTTGAAAAGAGAGACGTTAACGAAGAAACTAACGAATCCAGATACGGACTGTAATAATCCCAAATTCCAAACAAATGTTTTGGTGTGTCTGTCGACTACAAATTATCGGCAGCACTAATTCATTGCCTAGTTTGTCTGCCAATAGTCTCGCCTTCCTCAAGATGCCATCCCGGAAGTGTTCCTAACCATGGTCAGTTTGGTTTTTGATTATGTAATTAATGTGACTGCTGGTGTGCTTTTGAGCGGCCACTTATGCAAAGATGGACAGACTGCAACGTACAACACGGAAACTGGTTCAAGAACAGATGAATAATTGATTACAATTAAAACACACACCAGAAGCACACGAGAATCAGGCACTGATTACACATAAAGCAGTTTGTCTGGTTTCACTTGTAGTGAGGCCTTACTAGTTTAAAATGCACCAAACATGTTGTTTTGTTTGTTCGTAAAATGTTTTACATGTTTCGGATGTTCCTTCAGAGTTGAAGATAATTACTTCCTAGTCCAAACCTCTCGCAGGACGACGGGGGATGGGAGAGTGCAGGGTTTGAACCCTTGACCATCGATAAATCTGAACGACAATCCAGCGCGCAAACCAGGCAGCCATCCAACTCAAAGATCTTCTCAAATTGACAGTTGACTAGAATTTTTCCTCCAAGACAAAAAGAAAATAACATTTTATCATATTCTAGGCCTTTGCTAAATATAATGATAGCTATAATTATGTCCAAATGGAAAAAAAAAATCGTCACGACTACGTGCTACAGAATTTTGAATTGCAAGCCCATAATGGTCGGACATGAACTACAGATTAGCTTATTCCAGTTTATTACAATTATATTGCTTATCCTCATAAACTTTATTTCAGGGAAATCGCTATATGCTAAGTTGCTTCGTATCAGAAGTTACTTGATTTGAAGGTGTAAAAAACATGACAACTCTCTCGCGCGCTTAAAGATTGCACGAAACGGGAAAGGCTCGAAATAACCTATCAAACAATTTACAGCCCAGACACCAGAACATAACATCTGGCATAGGTTTCTGTCACATACTCGTTTGAGATTCAATATGACATGGAGTGAGTTAATAGTCATTTGACTATCTCGTGCCTTATTTACGAAGAAATAATTGGTCTGTATTTGACCACGGGGTGAAAACCTCAGTTACCTTTTGGACTCCTGAGAGTAAAGAGATGTATGTATGTATTGTGTAAGAGATACGAGATGTAATATAAATGGGTTCTAAGTGATGTATTTCCATGACTGGAGCTGCCAAGATATTATACACTATTTTATTATGATTATTAAACGTTTTGTCTGTTGAGACGATGCTTGCTTCTAAACATATGTGTTGTGGTCAAATTACTCAGTGAACATAGTGGCACTACGCAACAACAAAATTGATCAGGATAAAGTTATTTAATGTTTGCACAAAGAACATTCTAACAAAGCCAGAAGAGGCCCTAATGCTATACAAATAAACATTCGCGTTATCAGCATATGTCAAAGATATGACAGTTTCGAAACAGCTTATGGACCTGATGTAATCAGAAGAAAAAGGGAACATTATTGAACCCAACCCCCCCCCCCCCCATGGCTACGCCTATGCCCAGTAGCGGCCTTAGGGGGTGGCAAGTGGGACAACCTCCCCAGGCCCCGCGATTGGTAATTTTAGCTTCGAAAACCAGAACAGTTCTCATATATACTCAATACCTTTGGAAATCTTTCCAGGCATCTTTATAATACCAAATACTATTTCTATGTAAGCTCTTAACATGACATAAACGTCAGCAGCACGAGGTTTCTGTACATCCCGTTAACTGTGTGACTTTCTGGTTGGATTTAGCTCTGAGAATGTCAAATGGTAGCACAATGAATAACGTGATGCAAGAAAAATTAGAACAGTAAAACTGCTGTAGCGCGCAGTCTTAACAAAAATTCTAGCGAGTGTACAGTACCTTTAAGAATACAACAACGCATATCATGGGAGAACAGAGAAACAAACGAACAACGGTGATAGCCGAAGTCGACCCAACCATGCAAGTACATCTTCGAAAAATTAAGAACGCCGATGCTCACGGCCATTACATCGGGCATAGGATTCAAAACGAGCATATGAACATTATGGCATCAGAAGTAAAAGGGAACATTATTGATAAAATCAAACTTGCAAAATATTTTCCCATCATTCTTGACTACACACCTGATATTAGCCACAAAGAGCTGATGTCCCTTATATTGAGTTTTTTGGACGTATCCTAATGTTGACAACTTAACAGGAAAGGGTTTGTCATGGCGCTTCTTGCTGCGCTGGTGAACGTTGGTCAGGACAACGACCATTTTCGTGTCCAGGGATACAAATACAATGGTGTAAACTTGAAGGGAAAGCACCAAGGAGTCCAAGCACACATTATTCGCATCAACAATCGACCTTTTGCGCTCTTCTTGAGGCGGCCATAATCTTAACCTTCAGAGTGTTTAGCAGAAATATTATTATGTAGTTTGTTGATTGTTCATGAACAAATGTTTTAATCATTAGTTACGTTGATTAAACTTTAAGGCAAAATCCTCATATAGTACATTATGTAATATAGTCAAACGGCCAATAGTACAGTACATGCGTAAGGTACTATGTTTTGTAGCAAAAATAAGACCTACAGCATTAGAGGCGGACGAGACATTAGCGTGATGTGATGTGGTATGTGGTATATACCCTACACTTAGGGCTTAGGGCCCAGCGCACTGCTAAGGCCGCCTCTGCCCATGCCTCCTTCAGTGAAGTCCAGTAGGGCGTCGGCGCCGTAGGCGCCATTATCCCGTTGATGGTTAAAAAGGATTTTATCCAACCACCAAGCCTGGACATGGGGCTCTTCACCCCTGTCCTGTCTGAGGCCTCCAGAGTGTCGAAGTCCGACAGCCATCAACAAATTCAAGGCAGGACTATTACAGTAGGCCTACACACGAAAGTATCTTTTTTCCATAAATTGTGAGAAGTCACCTTCCAGGAGCTTCTTGTTAACCAGAAGACCACGGAAAATCTGTTATAAGTTATAAAATGGTTTCGTTTTAATAATTTACACCTAGGATTAAAGTGGGTTCTATGACATTGCGTGGCTCACTGCGGTCGCATAGGTTGCAGTGACCTAAGGCAGGCTCTGAAAAATATCGGCGTATACTACTCACTTTATAATAATAAGCTTTTTTTAAAAAATAAATTAATTACCCTTTTTAACATCGTTTACCGTACTTTCAAAATACAAGTACAGGAAGAGAAATAAATAAATAGAAATCGCTATATGACAAGCGTGAGAGACATAAAACGCTTGGGCTTGTGATAGCAACATATAAAGAGGCTCGAGGTTCTCAACATCGGACTCAATCAGAGTTGTGCTTACTGAGCAACTAAAAGCATTACTGAAAACATTTTCCCTGGATACCTCCCCCCCCCCAGTGATCCTGAAAACAGATTGGACCATAGTGCTCTGAGCATGCTATAAGCATGAAAAATGCTCTTTATGAAAATAAAAACTATTTAAAATAATATGGAACCTGTTCTAGCAATTCATAAAAGCTATTTAAAAAAAATCTCAATCCAGATCTTGTCCTATAAAATACAGACGTAGGTAATTCACAAAAAGAAGTATTTACTCAGAAATTGTAATAATTCATAATTCAGTGACAGTGAAAAGTAACATCTATTTAGCACACAAAAAAAAAATTGATTGCAATAAATCTTAAAAAAAAAAGAACTATTTTATTGTGGTCTAAATTATTTTGTCAAACGTTAATACATCTGTAGATAATGGGTGTTTCTCATTTCTAGTTGGCAGCACTTAATGATGCCAAAATTATTTTGATAAACAAATCTGGATTTGTTTTTGGCCAGGAAGAGACAACAAGGAATGTAGCGAAAAATAATTTTTGACGCTCACATTCATGATTACCGATAGATGGATGTATAGATAGATGGATAGATAGATAGATAGATGTATAGACAGATTAATAGATAGATAGATAGATAGGATAGATAGATAGATAGATAGATGAATGTATAGATAGATGGATAGATAGATAAATGGATAGATAGTTGGATAGATAGATAGATAGATACATAGATAAATAGAGATCTAAAAAAGGAATGCAGAGTAGGATCATTAACAGATTGGAGTAACTCCAGAGCTACTACTACAGCACATTTCAACAACTATTTTAGGCACAAGATTTATTTTAAAAAAATGAAGTCAAGTTGACAAATACTGTCGCTATGATGTATTGAACTGACAACACAAAAAGTTTATTAAAAAAATATGAACAAATAAACATGCAAGTCAAACTTTTTTTTACTCGCCATGAAAAGAATCCTAAGCTAAAAAAAAAATAAAGTTTCCCTTTTAGACCGTGTGATCCACAGTTAAAGAGGGTGTCATGCGGCCAGCACAACGACCAACTGCCTTTACTTTTCCCCAACTATTGTCAGGTAATCATTAGAGCTGGGTGGACTGAGAGGATTAGAACCCTGGACCGCAGATTGGCAAGCTAAGTGTTTATCCACTCAGTCAGCGCGCCTCCTTAACTTATAAATCTTACACTTCATTATCATCATTGGCCTCCTTCAGTCGTAGAACGACTATGGTTCAACTCGCACACTTCCTCATGTGGCTGTGGAGCCCTATTTTGGAGATTTTCCCGTCCACAGATAGCGCAGGTTAAGGTGGCTTTTGCTTCGGTGGTAGAGGAGCTGGCCGTTTTTCGGATTGTACGTTTTTCTTCCTGAGCTGAGACCCATGTACTTTCACTGTCCATAGCTTTATTGGTCACTGTCTCTCGCCATCTGGTGCGGTCTAGAGCTTTGTCTTCCCAGTTGTCAGTTTTGAAGTTCACTGATTTGAGGTCACGTTTTATTACATCTATGTAACGGAGGTGGGGGCGACTAGTTTTTCTTGTGCCAGTCGCGAGTTGGCCAAAGAGTACGCGTACGCTTACAGTTAAACTAAAACTAGAGGGGATAGAAGACAAAGTTGTAACAGCTAAAAAGTTTCCTCCTAGTCTAAGTTCTTGCGTATTTCAGTTCCAGTGCATCACTATGTGAAGTACCATCGAGGTTGATTAAATACTTAAATATATTATACAATAATTATACCTAAAATTCTCCTTATATGGTCTGTACAAGTCGATACTGAGCACCAGTGGGATATTGGATTAAGCACAAGAGAAAATAAGAGAAAATAAAGCCTGCTAGTTTTTATCTAATATATTATAGCAATGTTATTTCATCTGGTATTTCATCAGCTGTCCCTACACTTTCGTCGTGGGGGTGCTGAATATTTAAACCTAACAAAAAAAACATAAAGAGACAACATTTGTGACAACATTTCCGCCCTCCCTCTATGTGAAAGGTCGAAATCAATCAGTAAATTAATATTTAACCACAAGTCATGCCAAAATGATCTTTCTACATAGGCCAGCATATTACATAGGTCAGGATGTTACATAGGTCAGGTACATAATTGTGTTTTGAAATCGGTTGGAGTTGTTTAAACATTTCTTACCCTCTAAAATTTCATAAAATGTATTGAGCATTATATTATATTAAATAAAGTCAAACATTTAACCATAATATCTCATTATGTATTTTATAATGTGAATATATTACTTGATGAAAAACCAAAGTAATCAGTAAAAAATACATTTAACAAATAAACATATAATACAACAGATCTTAGCTTTTTCTATGTACTAGTACGTCTGATGCTAATTGACTTTATGTTCCTGTCTTTTTACTTGTACTTCTAATGCCCAATTGACTTAAAGTTCCTTTCTCAGTAAATGTACATCTGATGCTAATTAACTTATTCCTTTCTCTGCACGTCTGACGCTAATTGACTTAAAGTTCCTTTTAGTGTACATGCACGTATGATGCTAATTAACTTAAAGTTCCTTTCTCTGCACTTCTGTTGCAAATCGACTAGATGCTCTTTTCTCTGTACTTGTAATTAAGATTCTAAATGACTTAAAGTTCCTTTCTCTGTACTAGTACGTTTGATGCTAACTGACTTAAAGTTCCTTTCTCTGTACTAGTACGTCTGATGCTAACTGACTTAAAGTTCCTTTCTCTATACTTGTACGTCTGATGCTAACTGACTTAAAGTTCCTTTCTCTGTACTAGTACGTCTGATGCTAACTAACTTAAAGTTCCTTTCTCTGTACTAGTACGTCTGATGCTAATTGACTTAAAGTTCCTTTCTCTGTACTAGTACGTCTGATGCTAACTGACTTAAAGTTCCTTTCTCTGTACTTGTACGTCTGATGCTAATTGACTTAAAGTTCCTTTCTCTGTACTTGTACGTCTGATGCTAACTGACTTAAAGTTCCTTTCTCTGTACTAGTACGTCTGATGCTAATTGACTTAAAGTTCCTTTCTCTGTACTTGTACTATGTTGCTAATTGACTTAAAGTTCCTTTCTCTGTACTAGTACGTCTGATGCTAACTGACTTAAAGTTCTTTTCTCTGTACTTGTACTATGTTGCTAATTGACTTAAAGTTCCTTTCTCTGTACTTGCACGTCTGATGCTAACTGACTTAAAGTTCCTTTCTCTGTACTAGTACGTCTGATGCTAACTGACTTAAAGTTCCTTTCTCTGTACTTGTACTATGTTGCTAATTGACTTAAAGTTCCTTTCTCTGTACTTGCACGTCTGATGCTAACTGACTTAAAGTTCCTTTCTCTGTACTAGTACGTCTGATGCTAACTGACTTAAAGTTCCTTTCTCTGTACTTGTACTATGTTGCTAATTGACTTAAAGTTCCTTTCTCTGTACTTGCACGTCTGATGCTAACTGACTTAAAGTTCCTTTCTCTGTACTAGTACGTCTGATGCTAACTGACTTAAAGTTCCTTTCTCTGTACTTGTACGTCTGATGCTAACTGATTTAAAGTTCCTTTTCTTGTACTAGTACGTCTGATGATAACTAACTTAAAGTTCCTTTCTCTGTACTTGTACTTCTGATGCTAGCTGACTTAAAGTTCCTTTCTCTGTACTTGTAGGTCTGATGCTAACTGACTTAAAGTTCCTTTCTCTGTGCGATCTATCAATTGATGTTGAGACCAAATTTCCTTGTACAATGTCCAAACTCTTTTGTTGCACACGTACGACATGAATATGAACATCCCTTGTAACCCATTCATTACAACAGAGATGTAACGCAAAACATTATTGTCCAATCCTTCTGCCAGGAGAGCCAGTAGCCAGAACACTCCAGTCATTGTAGAAAGTTTCATGTAAATGTAAAGGTTACTGCGGTCACTTTTCTTAAACATGTCTGGACTTTGAAGTTTTTTGACTTTGTAAATTTCCATCACTGAAGAAACAAAGAAGAAAACATTGCTGAGTAGCACAGCACCAAGTGGAGCAGCCACAGAGCAGAGAATGAGTTCCTTAGAGTTTAAATAGCAAGTCCTAGTTCCATAGCCCATTCTTTGGCCATCAGAAGTGAAGTAATCCACAAGTATTACAATAGATACTATTACAGCTGGTAGAAAAAGACTACATACAACCCTAACGATTAGATGCTTTCGGGAGTCACTAGTGTTGCAGGTAGTTCTAACTTTGGCAGTAAAGATTGTATACATGTGAAAGCAGCAGATAAAACTCCAGGCAAACATACAGAGCCACATGAAGTGAGTACTGACGCCAAGAACTGTACAGGTGATACTCGAAGCTTGAACGTGAGAGATTGTCAGCAGCAAAGCCTGAGCTAAAAGAAGTGTGGCAGATAGAATCATAGTGTGTGTACCAGCCACACTTCGGAGTGTCCTGAAGCTGATGTAGGTAACTACAGTCATCAGGAGACACACCATTGACACACCCAGACATATTACCGTGATGACATACAGAGATAGAAAAGATTCACTTGCATCAGCAGCTTGCAGTTTCTCTTGTAACTTTTCAAGCTTAGAGTCCAGAAGGTCCACACAAATAATGACAGCACCATCTTCTTCTAGTGATAACTTCTTGAGCTCGTCCTTTTCTGTAAAGACAAACACTGCATCTTCTAAATCAATTTTTATAATGAATTTTAATGATGCAGTCGCAAACCCAAACCCCTCCACGTGAACTCTAGATTTGTTGAACTGAACAAAGGGGCACGTCAAGAGCTTGTTTAGCCAAATAAAGTTTTCCTTGCTGTACCACATTTCATTTGTAGGAAATGGTCTAGGTATATAAATCTCGTTAGTACATTCGTTGATAGTTTCATTGCAGCTCAAACTATTTGGCTCTTGTAGAGGATTTTTATAGTATTCCAGAGTCAGTATAGTGTCGCCTACTAAAAGTGTGATATTGTTTTCAAACAATTTCTCTGCCAGCATTCTCTCGACGTCATCTCTCAGAATGTCTTTTGGTGAAATGATGTACACATCTATAGTCAAAAGTAAGGGATAAAGGACGTATTTCTCATTCTGAACATCCAAAGAGCTATCCCTGCTATCAATGCTAAGACCAAAGGATTTCATGCTAAATCTGAAAGATAACTCTTCAAAAATTTCAAAAAGATTTCTGTCCAACCATTCAGATAGACTATTGTTTAAGTGAGACAACATATTGTTATTAAGACCAATAAGTTGCATGTTAGCTTCAGTTTTATTGAATGCATATTCCAATCTAGTTTGATACCCCAATCCACGAATCTCTTTCAAGGCTGTTACACATTTTCCCCTTTTCAGCAGCTTACCATCAGCACACTTCATCTGGAAGCATTGATTGCCCGGTCCAGACCACTCATCCCTTAAACAACTCTGCACAGCTGCTTTAAAAAGTACAGCTAACTGCGACTCTTGATGGAAGTTTAGTAATATTGTGAACGGCGGGATCATAACAAAACCAGGTTGATATGAATTGTCCGTGACAGAGCAGCAATTATTCTTGAGAGAAGGATATTGCTCCGAATTGCATATTGCACAGAATACATTAGCAAAGTACATATTTTGTTTCTTAACTTTAAAACTTTGTCCAGTGATCTGGGTGCATAACTTTTCTATATCTGGCTCGTACGTTGTCCACTGACTGGTCACATTGCACTGATTAATAACCGAATAAAACCAGCTGTTCAGAGCGCCGCAAGTGGAGTAGCTTGAATTGAAATCCTGAATTACATCTTTTATCTGACAGATGGAGGCGTGTTCTAAACTCAGTTTTACGAGATCGTTGAGGCTCAAAGCTTTATATGAATAAAGATAATGAAAGCAGTCTATCTTGATCTTCCATGGCATCACCTATGTTTGAAGGGAATGAAGTGAATAGTGTTAACAATGTTAATAGACCTTATACGCTAGCATATTTGTTTTATTCATTAGTTTTCAATGTTATAACTTCGACATTGTTAAATTAGAGAATTTTATTCATGGAGACTAATCCATAAATAGCATCCTTTTTTGGTGTATCCGGTGTACAGTAGACGTTAGCATTGATTACCAAATTATTTTTTAGTTCATACAATATTTTTTTTTGCTCATATGTTTTATTTTTTTTACTTTTCAGCACTGGAGAATCAAATTTCTAAACTCTTTTGCTTGCAAAACTAAGAAAAGTGTATTATTTAGTTGGCAGAAGTCATCTTTCATATAACTTTTTTTTTGGTTTACGTAATTTAAAATCTCTCATGATGGCTAAAAAAATAGGGGAAATAATTAAGAACTAATCAAGTTTTTAAATTTATAAAACACTTTTTTTTAAAGTGTCAACAATACCTAAACTTAGTCTTTGGGACCATTGTGGGGCGTCACAAATAAATAAATCTAGGAGGTTTACTATTATTTGTAAAAGAAAAAAAAATCTATAACTAATAATATTTATTACTACGATTATTTCAATCAATGATTTATTTAGTAGAGTGTACTACTACACAGTGTTATATATATCATGTATACGCTGTAGATATTGATAAAGTAGACCATTGGAGATCTAATAATATTCAATTCGCCATGAGCGTCTTTTTGAAATCATTTTTTAATAGTTCAAAATCTCTAAATCATTTAAAATATGTCATTGATTCTTCAGCCTTGGTACATCATTGGTGTATCATTTAGTGTCGGACCAATAGTCATGTTAAATACTAAACATATTAAGTATTTCACATATAAATGTCTAGAAAACAAAATAAAATAATGAATACTGCATACTTAATGTACAAAACAAATCTATAATTTTAACATACATTGCAGTTTAAGCTGTTTGTAATTTATAAAAGTTAAGATGCGGTAATACTGTTTTTTTTCTAAATAAAATCATGCCGATCTAACAAATATTCATGCAATTAATGTTCCTTTTAATTTTGCACCGAAATGAAGTAGAAATACTTTTCATTCGATTATCTTATCTTAGCTTCTTATATAATACAGACGATGCTTCAAAAAAATAAGATGATTACGTCCTACGCGTTATGCATTTAGTCATGCATATTAACCAATGACTTAAATTCTTCCAAGTCACTGGTTTTCCTGGCTAGCTCATGCTCTAATAGCACTAGGGAAGAAGGAGTATTTGTACAAATTTATTCTAGCATATGGAACGAGAAATGTGCCTTCACCTTTGTGTCTTTCTGAGTATTTTATTAGATTTTGTTTTTGTATTTGAAGATTATGGTTCAGTGTTTTATGTATAATTGCTACTTTACTTTTGAGTCTTCTATCATGAAGACTTTCTAAATTTTTAAACTTTTCTTTTTCTTTTTGCAGCAGACATGTACATGTTTACTTACATTCGTAGCATTGTTACATTCGGCGCAATATCTGTTGTAGTAGGTGACCCCGGTGACTGGATCACTGACCTTTGTAAGTACATCCATCAGGTTTTTGTCATACTCCAGATCTTGACCTAACAGGTCTTCCTCGCACCACTGTCTCACCCTCAGATCAGAGAAATCGTCTGGGCAAGAGCGTAGAAGCAGAAATGTGTACATTCTTTCATCATAACCACTGCACGTTAATTTAGTCAATTTATTTGCCATCTTCCCTTCACCTGGCAGCAAAAACGAGGAAAGATCGTCAGTTTTCGAATTAGAGTTGCCACCATTCCAAGGTAGAGACTTAACTTCTGGACAACAAGTACCGTAAACCAAACACCTTGGTTTTTGGCAATCGCAAGGGAAGCAATCAATATCAAAACATCTTTCAAAATTAAAAAGAGTAATTTTCTCTTCCTGGTAACAAACGTAGGGACACAGATTCAGGAAGTAATCGATGTGTGAAATGTTTTTATTCCACTCAAACTCGTAATTCAAATGTTCATCCGCTATCAGAAACTTAAAACAAAATAATGTTAAAACGTCGAAACTTCTGAAAAATCTGGCCGAAATTTTAATTGCCATTATCTTCTATGATCTTATATTAAATTTCAAGAAAATAATTATAAAACTAGTCTGTCACAGAGATGAAACAAATAACATTTCCAGAACCAAAACGTTTTTATATAGCAGAGAGCTGCGTGGGTCTAAAGGTTGCCACAAATGACCACATGAATCTTTTATGTGATTTACAATGGATGACGGTTCCGCACAAAATGCTCGGACAGTAAGTTATGTCCGAATCGTCTGTTGACTGCACCATGAGAATTCAGTGATAAAATCAAATATGTGAATATAAAAACAAGGCCATGGAATGATGCTTCTCAAAACTTTATATACATAATTCATTGGGGTACATGACAACATTTAGCATTGCTTTATTTCAAGGAGATTGAGAGCTTAAGGGCAGAAAGAGAGGCTTAGATAATCAGGGCCGGATTTAAGTATGCGGAGGCCCCGGAGATAGGATGTTTGTTGACGTACCCACACTTTTTCGAAAGCTGAAATAAAGATAAAACGTTTGGGTACTAATACTTAAATCTAACTGTATACTAATACTTAGATCTAACTGTATACTAATACTTATATCTAACTGTATACTAATACTTAGATCTAACTGTATACTAATACTTAGATATAACTGTATACTAATACTTATATCTAACTGTATACTAATACTTATATCTAACTGTATACTAATACTTATATCTAACTGTATACTAATACTTATATCTAACTGTATACTAATACTTAGATCTAACTGTATACTAATACTTAGATCTAACTGTATACTAATACTTATATCTAACTGTATACTAATACTTAGATCTAACTGTATACTAATACTTAGATATAACTGTATACTAATACTTATATCTAACTGTATACTAATACTTATATCTAACTGTATACTAATACTTATATCTAACTGTATACTAATACTTATATCTAACTGTATACTAATACTTAGATCTAACTGTATACTAATACTTAGATCTAACTGTATACTAATACTTAGATCTAACTGTATACTAATACTTAGATCTAACTGTATACTAATACTTAGATCTAACTGTATACTAATGCTGATACTAATACTTATATCTAACTTCTTCTTCTTCTTATATAATACAGACGTTACTTCAAAAAAGAAGATGATTACGTCCTACGCGTCATGCATTTAGTCATGCATATTAACCAATGACTTAAATTCTGCCAAGTCACTGGTTTTTCTGGCTAGCTCAGGCAACCCATTCCATGCTCTAATAGCACTAGGGAAGAAGGAGTATTTGTACAAATTTGTCCTAGCATATGGGACGAGGAATGTGCCTTTATTTTTGTGTCTTTCAGAGTATTTTATTAAATTTTGTTTTTGTATTTGAAGATTATGGTTCAGTGTTTTATGTATAATTGCTACTTTACTTTTGAGTCTTCTGTCCTGAAGGCTTTCTAAATTTAGTGATTTTACTAATGGTGTTACCCTAGTCAAATGTGAATATTCGTTTGTTATGAATCTCACTGCTCTATTTTGTGTTTGTTCCAGCTTCTTAATGTTTTCCTGAGTTGAGGGGTCCCACACGGTGGATGCATATTCTATTATTGGCCTAACCAAGGTTAAATAACATTTTAGTTTTATGTTCTTATTTGATTTATAGAAATTTCTTTTAATAAACCCTAATGCTTTGTTGGATTTTTTTATAGTTTCATCAATATGTGGATTCCATGACAGTTTTTCATTTATTATAACACCTAGGTATTTTGAGTTTTTAGTCTGTGTTACTGGTTTGCCATGAATAAGATAAGTGGAATTAATTTGTTTTAGTTTTTTTGTTACTCTTAACAACTGACATTTTTCTGGGTGGAAAGACATGCTCCAATTTGATTCCCATTTCTGTAATTCATCTAATTCTCTTTGTAAAATATCTGTGTCTTGTTTTGTTTTTATTGTTCTATATATTATGCAATCGTCTGCAAATAATCTGACTTTTGTTCCTGAACTAATGCAATTTGGTAAATCATTTATGTAAATTAAAAATAGTAGTGGACCCAAAACTGTTCCTTGAGGTACACCTGAGTTTACTGTTATTGGTGTTGATTTAGAGCCATTTATTATTACAGTTTGTTCTCTCCCTATCAGAAAATCTTTAATCCACTGATGCAGTGGACCGTTAATGCCGAAATATTTTAATTTTTTAAGCAAACTATGGTGGTGAACTTTGTCAAAAGCCTTGGAAAAATCTAGTAAGATAGCATCTATTTGTTCACTATTATCTAAACCTTTTGAAAAATCATCAATTAGTCCTATTAGTTGTGTTTCACATGATCTATATTTCCTAAAGCCATGTTGGTATTGGGTGAGGACATTATGTTTGTCTAAGTGGTTTATGATATTGCTACATATTATGTGTTCTAGTATTTTACATGTGATGCTGGTAAGTGATACTGGTCTGTAGTTTCCTGGATCAGATTTTTCTCCTTTTTTAAATAGGGGGGTGACATTAGCTTCTTTCCAGTCCTTTGGTACTCTGCCCTGGTTAAGCGATGCTTGAAAGAGTATTTTGAACACTGGGGCTAGCTCATTGCTTAGTTCTTTGAGTAATCTAGCTGGAATACCATCAGGTCCAGACGCTTTATTTGGTTTGGTGTTGGCTAATAGTTTTTTAATTCCATTTTCTTGTACTACTAAATCTTCTATGTTGTCTACTTGGTTCAAATTAAGAAATATGTCTTTGTCTCCTGGGGCTGAGAATGCTGATGCAAAGTATTTGTTTAGGATGTTTGCTTTAGTTTCATTATCACTATGTATTATGTTATGTTCATCTTTTAATGGCGCTATGCCTGTTGTTTCCATTTTCTTAGACTTAATGTATGACCATAGGTTTTTGTTATCTTTAGATATTACATTGTTGATGTATTCACTCTGCAGCTGTCTGCTTACTTTTTGGGTTAGGTGTTTAATTTTTATATACTTTTTGTAAACTCTTTCTGCCTTGGTTGCTTTAAATTTTCTATATAGGTTTTCCTTCTGTTTACAAAGCTTCTTTAGTCTATTATTAAACCAGCATTTATTTATTTTGTTTGATGTGTATTTAGTTGGAATATGATTTTCTATAATGCTTTTAAGATGGTTTTTAATGAAATTCCAGAGGTCATCGACTGGTTGGTTAATGTCTTTTTCTAATAAGAATGTTTGTTGAAAGTTTAATGCAGCTTGGTGTAGTTGTGTTAGGTTACATTTACTCCAGAGTAAGATTTTTCTTTTGGTTTTTGTATTGGCTACTGCTTTTATCTGACTGTGTATTTTTATGATCTCATGGTCTGATAGACCAGGGATAATATCATAATCAACTACTAATCCAGGTCTGTTGGTTAAGAAGAGATCTAATGTGTTGTTTAATCTAGTTGGCTTTTTAATGATTTGATCTAAACTTAGGTTGTGTAAAGTTTCTATGAAAAGCTCATTTATGTCCTTAAGGTTTTGGTGTTTATCTATGGTTAGTGTTTTCCAATTTATATCAGGTAGGTTGAAGTCACCCATAATCCAAAAAACTGCATTTTTATTTGTCTCTTTAAGTGTAGTAATCTGATTACATAGTTCCTGCATGTATTCTAAACTAGAATTTGGTGGTCTGTAAATGCTGCCTATTATAAGGGATGTTGAGGTGGTATTAATTTTACAAAATGTAGATTCTATGTTTTTTGAGCTAGGTAAGGTAATTTCTTCTGCTATAAGAGTGTTTTTTATTGCTAAAAGAACTCCTCCATGATTATCAGCCCTATCTTTTCTAAAAATTTCATAATTACTATTGAAAATTTCTGCATTATAAATTTCAGGATGTAGCCAAGTTTCTGTTCCTGCAATTATGTCTGGTTTCTCACATTCTAATAAAATTTCTAAGTCTGCTGTTTTGTTCCTAATGCTTTGAAAATTTATTACTAAGGTTTTAAGGTATTTTGGTATTACTTCTTTGGTAGGTTTGTTTAGTGAGGCTGTTGTATTAATTTTAGTAGATTTAGGTTTAACAGGAGTGGATCTGGCTAGTGGTTGGTGAGTTGGTTTTGGGATGGTGTTTAGGATGTTGAATGGGTTAGAAGTGTCCGCATCAAAGGAATCAAACAGTCCTGATGTAAACTGAGGTAACCCACACGGTACACAGTGCCATGATGCATCTTTGTTGCCTAAGGCATAATACACAGGTGTATTCATATGGAGACATGATGCATGGTACCATTCATCGCAGGTGTCACATTGAATGGCTTTCTGTTTCATGGTGCATACTTTTTTGCAGATGTTGCATCTATCTTTAGATCTAGGCCCTGGATTTGACTCTACATCCCCTGCTATTAATATTAACAGTGAAAGGTATTTATTTCTACTGTGTCTGATTGAGAACTTCCATTTGTGATGGGTAATCTTCTTTAATGTTATGGATGTGTATGTTAGGTTATTTTTTAAGTTGCATTGATCTAAAGTGTGATGATTGATTACTGTATACTAATACTTAGATCTAACTGTATACTAATACTTAGATCTAACTGTATACTAATACTTATATTCAACTGTATACTAATACTTAGATCTAACTGTATACTAATACTTAGATCTAACTGTATACTAATACTTAGATCTAACTGTATACTAATACTTAGATCTAACTGTATACTTATACTTAGATCTAACTGTATACTAATAATTAGATCTAACTGCATACTAATACTTATATCTAACTGCATGCTAATACTTATATCTAACTGCATACTAATACTGATATCTAACTGCATGCTAATACTTATATCTTACTTCATACTAATACTGATATCTAACTGCATGCTAATACTTATATCTAACTGCATACTAATACTGATATCTAACTGCATGCTAATACTTATATCTTACTTCATATTAATACTGATATCTAACTGCAAGCTAATACTTATATCTAACTTCATACTAATACTTAGATCTAACTGCATACTAATACTGATATCTAACTGCATACTAATACTGATATCTAACTGCATGCTAATACTTATATCTAACTTCATACTAATACTGATATCTAACTGCATAGTAATACTGATATCTAACTGCATGCTAATACATATATCTAACTTCATACTAATACTGATATCTAACTGCATGCTTATACATATATCTAACTTCATACTAATACTGATATCTATCTGCAAGCTAATACTTAGATCTAACTGTATTCTAATACTTAGATCTAACTGTATACTAATGCTGATACTAATACTGATATCTAACTGCATACTAATACTTAGATCTAACTGTATACTAATACTTATATCTGACTGTATACTAATACTTATATCTAACTGTATACTAATACTTAGATCTAACTGTATACTAATACTTAGATCTAACTGTATACTAATACTTAGATCTAACTGTATACTACTACTTAGATCTAACTGCATACTAATACTTAGATCTAACTGTATACTAATACTTAGATCTCACTGTATACTAATACTTAGATCTAACTGTATACTAATACTTATATCTAACTGTATACTAATACTTATATCTAACTTCATACTAATACTGATATCTAACTGCATACTAATACTGATATCTAACTGCATGCTAATACATATATCTAACTTCATACTAATACTGATATCTAACTGCAAGTTAATACTTTTATCTAACTGCATACTACTACTTATATCAAACTGCATGCCATCGAGCACTTGTAAATTTTATCTCATTTTCTTTTTAAGCAATAATAAATTCGCATATTTTACTTTTTTATCTCTTTTGTGAAGGCCCCTTTCTTGTAGAGGCCTCTTTCTTGTGGAGGCCCCCGACAGTAGTCCAACCTGCCCTCCCTTAAATCAAGCACTGCAGATCATATATGAGAGAGAGAGATAGAAAGATAGAGAGAGAGAAGGTGAGAGAAATAGAGAACCCAGCCTAACTCCACACCCAGTCGCCCAGCGGAAAATTTTGCAAAGATAGACGAATGCTGATCTCCGTCTCGACAGGTCTGGGAAACCAAAAATTCTCGACCTGTATGGCGACATTTATGCACTAGGCAAGATAGCAGGGTTTCTGTCCAGGGCTTTGCAAGAGAGGATCTGAGCCTCTCAGGCCCTCACTCCAATGGAGTTTGATGATGATGTTGATGATGAATTCCAAAGTAGCAGCAGGAACAGATGGGAAAGGATTTGTCCACATTCATCTCCCTAGAATTACAAATCTTACGAGGCTCTTCAAAAACCCCATACTCCCGATCTAGTTTTCCTCTTGCTATTCGTTGGATTCCTCTAATGCTCAAATGTTATTAGCCAAAGTGGTATTTTAATCCTTTCAAACCCTGCGATCTTAAGGGCTGACGATGCAAAGGCCATCTGTTTCTGTGGCCCATGGTTAACGAGGGTGTCATGTGGCCAGCACAACGACTTATTGCAATTTCTTTTCATAAACTAATGTCAGAGACCCATTAGAGCTAAGGTTGTCACAGAGGCGCCCTAAAGATCGCGAAATTAAAATGTCCAGTCTTTACCAGGATTCGAACCCAGGAGCTCTCGGTCGAAAACCAAGTGCTTTACCACTTAGCAACGAAATTGACACAATTAATTGGGCAGACACTAAGTACGTTTTAACTCTTTCTCTTCGTAATTATTTTTCCACGTTTCGAAGGAATTATTCTTTTTGCTCGTTACAATTTCCCTCACCTGTTAGGGTTAAGCTTCAATAACTTTGTTGTTTGTTATCAGAAAAAAATTCATTTGGTATCGAATTAAAGGGAAATGTATGCTCTTTTTCTATAACACAAGGTCAAGTTTATAAAATTAAACATTAATTTAATTTAATAAGGTCAAATCAACGATGGAGAGAAAGAGTTAATATTTGCGCAGAGAACTGGGCTGTAGATTAGGTATGTAATTATGTATGTAATTAAAGAAAAATTGTTTGTTAAAAAACAAAGTTCGATGTGTTAGTATTTCAGCTTGAAGACGTTTCTTTCAATGTGACTTCTGCTTGGTAACAACTTCCACTTTGTATGGCTACCTGGTCGTGCGGTGTGCGCTCTGGACGTTGTTCAGTCGTCTCAACAGTCTCGGGTTCAAACCTTGCTAGATGCCGGAGGTTTGGACCAAGAAGTAGTGTAACATGTCTAAACTGTGTCTTAAGAGTATGTATTGATCTGAACATTACTCGAGTTCTTATTGACAGACTTACAGATAAAGACATAATACAATAGAATAATGACCGTTTCCCCTATCTCTTTGTTTGTCATGCGGTCTTTAAATGTGGTTTCTAGGATCTTTCTGTAGCATCTCAATTCCATCACTAGGACTCTAGCTTTTCAGCCTCCAGGACTCGCAAGAAAATAAGAATGTGGTCATGACCAGGAAGCGAATCAGTCTGAGTTTGGTGTCGAGGGCTATGGAATTCTTTTAGAACTTGTATTTTTTTTTTTGCATTTGTGCTAATTGTGTTGGCAATCTCTAGAGATCACTGGAAACATTAAATACTCGAAGAAATCTTTGTTGCGAAGATACATTTGTTGTTTTTCTGTATTAGCAGAATTTCTTATTGCGATTAAAGTGTCTGTTTCAAGACATGAGCCTTTTTTAAAAAATCCTTTAATTGAAATGCCGACATCAGGGTTTTTAAATGAGCTATATCCGTTGAAATGTGCTGAAGGTTTCGTAGAAAATATGCGAACATCTTATCAATGCAACTAAAAGTGAAAGGATAACACTTAAGCTGAGGCGTAGTGAGCAAAACGTGCGTCCCTTTCAGCCCCTATGAACATCACATAGAAATATAGGGGTATAAATAAAACGCATTTAATAATAATAGAATATAAATAACCTTAGAATGTATTACCTAACTAAAATATCTACAATAATTTTTTTCTATGAGGGTGGCGTCCAGCGTATTATGCCCCCCCCCCTACGCCTCTGCCCTTAGGTTATCTGGCTAAATATTGTCTTGTAACACATTCCAGACATACGACATAGCTTTGTTATTTTCTTACAATTAAACTGACCATGATGGCCAGTGCTTTGATAAAAGAGTGCAAACATAATCTTTGATATTATCTTTATCTGTGTTCAGTTATTTTAAACTCTGAAAGGACATCCAAAACATGAAGAACATTTTACAAAACATTTTTTTTATTGCCATTAGGTCTGTTTGAACTTTGGACATTCATATTAGCTTTATATTCAATACTATTACAATTACACAATAAAAACAATAAAAACATTTTTTTAAAATACTTAAAAATAACAAAACTTAAACAAAATGTAAGTGTATCAATTAGTTTGGATCAGTCATGTGATAAAATTTCTAAAAGATCTAGACCAATAACGATAAATATGTGAGATTAGAAATATTTTTACCAAATTTGTTTTTGTTTAGCGCTATTGCATGCTTTACACTTTCTCAATGCGCTATGATCCTATCACTTTCTCACGACGCTATGATCCTATCACTTTCTCACAACGCTATGATCCTATCACTTTCTCACAACGCTATGATCCTATCACTTTCACACTACGCTTTGATCTTATCACTTTCTCACGACGCTATGATCCTATCACTTTCTCAATACGCTATGATCCTATCACTTTCTCACTACGCTATGATCATATCACTATCTCACTACGCTAATTGGGGAAGGGGAGTGGTAGGGAGAAAGAAAAGGATATCTTGTGTGTATTTTCACCGTAATTGGTGTTTAAAAGGATTTAAAGGGGACTAATTTCATCTTTTCCATTATTTCAGTAAAATACAATTTCTTTTTCAAAATTAAAAAAAAATTAACTAACGATACTTATTGAACTATTTTTTGTTATTCTTTAGAAGAAATAATTTTGCGAAATTTCAGCTTGATCCAAGAGTGGGTGTCGGAGAAATAACATAACACACTTTTTACCAGACAGAGTTGATATAAGCTTTGTAATGAAGACATTTCGTAGATGCAGACAGAAAGAAATAAAACACTTAGTTAATGCTAGTGGCTCAATCCCTAAGCTGTTGACTAATTCTCTTTGTGTTCTTGTACGTCTGATGCTAACTGACTTAAAGTTCCTTTCTCTGTGCGATCCATCAATTGATGTTGAGACCAAATTTCCTAGTACAATGTCCAAACTCTTTTGTTGCACACGTACGACATGAATATGAACATCCCTTGTAACCCATTCATTACCACAGAGATGTAACGCAAAACATTATTGTCCAATCCTTCTGCCAGGAGAGCCAGTAGCCAGAACACTCCAGTCATTGTAGAAAGTTTCATGTAAATGTAAAGGTTACTGCGGTCACTTTTCTTAAACATGTCTGGACTTTGAAGTTTTTTGACTTTGTAAATTTCCATCACTGAAGAAACAAAGAAGAAAAAATTGCTGAGTAACACAGCACCAAGTGGAGCAGCCACAGAGCAGAAAATGAGTTCCTTAGAGTTTAAATAGCAAGTCCTAGTTTCATAGCCCATTCTTCGGCCATCAGAAGTGAAGTAATCCACAAGTATTGCAATAGATACTATTACAGCTGGTAGAAGAAGACTACATACAACCCTAACGATTAGATGCTTTCGGGAGTCAATAGTGTTGCAGGTAGTTCTAACTTTGGCAGTAAAGATTGTATACATGTGAAAGCAGCAGATCAAACTCCAGGCAAACATACAGAGCCACATGAAGTGAGTACTGACGCCAAGAACTGTACAGATGATACTCGAAGCTTGAACGTGAGAGATTGTCAGCAGCAAAGCCTGAGCTAAAAGAAGTGTGGCAGATAGAATCCAGCCACACTTCGGAGTGTCCTGAAGCTGATGTAGGTAACTACAGTCATCAGGAGACACACCATTGACACACCCAGACATATTACCGTGATGACATACAGAGATAGAAAAGATTCACTTGCTTCAGCAGCTTGCAGTTTCTCTTGTAACTTTTCAAGCTTAGAGTCCAGAAGGTCCACACAAATAATGACAGCACCATCTTCTTCTAGTGATAACTTCTTAAGCTCGTCTTTATCAGTGAAGTAAAACTCTGCATCTTCTAAATCAATTCTTACCATGTATTTTGTTGATGTATTGGCTGACACCAACGTCTCCACTTGAACTCGTGTCTTGTTAAAATGGGCACGTTAAGAGCTCATCTAGCCAAAGAAAGTCTTGCTTGCTGGACCACATTTTACTGACTTGATATGGTGTAGGAACACAGATGTCAGCTAAAGACATACAATAATGAGTTGTTGAAGAGCAATTTAAGCCTTTGGATCTGTTGAGAGGATTGCTAACGAACTCTAGAGTCATCATACTTTTTCCAACTAAAAGTGTGATATTAGTTTGGTACAGCATTTCCAGCAACAATTTTTCTGCTTCATCTCTAGTGATGTCTTTTATTGTAATAATATATACTTCTAATACTAAAAAGGACGGAAGATATATGTCCTCACTATACTGAGTATATAATGATCTGTATTTGTTTGGAATAAACGATTTTACATTTAATTTAAAACACAACTCTTCGAAAATAGTTGACATGTTTACACTAAACCAATGTGACAGACTAGTAGACAAATAAAAAATGTCATTGTAGGTAATTTCCGATGTTTGCAAGCCATCTTGGCTATAATTCAGTGTATATTCTAATCGTGCACTATATCCTAACCCACGTATTTCTTGTAAGGCAGTCACGCATAGCTTACTTCTCAGCTGTTTCCCTTCAGCACATTGTATCAGGAAGCATCAATTCCCTGGTCCTGGCCATTCTTCTTTTGAACAGGACTGTATTTCTGTTTTTGATGGCGCTTCGGATAACATTTTCCCGTAAAAGTTCAATAACATATTCAATGGTGGTAACTCGTAGGAAATAATACCAGGCAGAGTAAATGAGAAATGACTCTTTAGATAAGGATATTGCTCGGAATTGCAAATCGCGCAGAATACATTTGAGTTGGACAGGCTTTGTTTCCTCACACGAAAACTATGTCCAGTGATTTGAGAGCATAACCTTTCAACATCTGAATCATACAGAGTCCACTGTCCTTTTAGATTGCACACTCCAATAACCTTGTCAAACCAATTGTTGCTTTTGTCGCATGTCAGGTAGCTGGTACATGGTCTTTATCTTGCAGGTTGACGCATTATCCAAACTCAGTCTCAGGAGCTCGTTAGGCTCTAGAGACTTGTAGATATAGAGGTAGTGATAGCACTCAATCTTTACATTCCAGGAAACCAGCTACAAGTGGATGAAAAACGTTCAAGGTATTAGTAATACAATGACATTACTGATGAAGACATGAGAATGCAGAATATTACATCACTAGCTTATCGCAATAAATACTAAATAAATAAAGTGTTTAGGAAATATTTATTAGTCTTATGTTAAAATATGTTAATACAAGGATGCTAAAGATTTTTAAATGAAGAAAGCAATTTTTTTCACATCAGGCAACATAAAACTACCTTTTAACAAGAACAGCATTTAAACTACGTTTTAAAAAAGACAATACTTTAATTTAAAAATAACTTAGAGAGCGATTTTTTTCTCTTAACTAAAAAAACAATGGATCCCCCCCCCCCCCCATTCCGAGAAAGAATCCTGGTTAAACGAATGTATAGATCTACTAGACCTTATACAATTCCAATGATAACCCTTTAGATGTAAACTTAAAAGAAGATGTGCACACTTTTCTGATCATTAATTTATTAAACTCCAAGACGTATAGTCCGTTCAAAATAAATAATAAATATCTCTTTTCCTATCCAAATTTAAATTTCTTTATTTTTACTTTTAAAAATTATAACGGTCAAACTAGATATTTCCTAGTTTGGCCGATGAGCGAGTAATTCCTTTCTCAACAATATGCAACAACCTGTCATATTTATTTACTGAAGTAGGTATCGGTACTTACATTGAAAAATATTTTATAAATAGTATTTACACCAATACTTACATAACTAGCATTGTTAGACTCAGCGCAGTATTTATTGTAGTAGGTGACCCCGGTGACTGGATCACTGACCTTTGTGAGTACATCCATCAGGTTTTTATCACACTCCAGATCTTGACCTAACAAATCTTCCTCGCACCACTGTCTCACCCTCAGATCAGAGAAGTCGTCTGGGCAAGAGCGTAGAAGTAGAATTCCCCTATAGTTCTCATTGCACGTTAGTTTAGTCTTTTCGTGATTTGTTTCGTTTTCTTCACTTGGAAGCGAAAAGGAATAATAATCTGCAATTTTAGCATTAGCACCGTCATCTTTTCCAGGCAAAGAGCTCACCTCCGGACAGCAAGTGCCGTAAATCAAACACCGTGGCTTTTGGCAATCGCAAAGGAAGCAATCAATGTCAGAACATCTTTCAGAAATAATAAGAGTTATCTTCTCTTCCTCATAGCACACATTGGGGCACAGGGACTGAAAGTAATCCATGTGTGCCACGCTCTTGTTCCACGGAAACTCGTTGTTGTCATTCTGATTAGTCCACTCAGACAATAAACTGAATAGTGGAAAAATTTGCAAACCTCTGAAAAATATGACAGAAATTTTTAAAGACATTGCCATTATCTTAATGAAGTAAAACCTTCATTCAATGTTGAAGTAGTTAGCCTTCTAAAGGCCTGCGACTCATCTAATAAACAATGAATAATAGGAAATGAAGCATAAAACATTTTCTTATAGTTTATAAACAAAGCGCTGTATGGATATATAGTAATACAAGACTTACTTATATAGCATACGAAAATGCGTGGTTGTAAAGGTTGCTATGAATGACAGTGTAAATATTTCTTGAGATGTGGCTTGGGATGATCTGTTCAGTATAGATTATCTCCCATCGGTCATACGAGATCGGCACCACTTTGATGTTATCATTGAATGCATACGACATGTTTGACTTAACAGAAGCAACAATAGAAGTGTTTTCGCAAGTGACGTCATTTGTTGTGCATGTTGTAGCCTCATTTTGATTGAATGGGCGCATAGGGTCTGCGTGTGTCTCTTGAGTCTTTAAATTGGAAGAGGGGAAAAGAACAAAAGAGGAAGAACGAAAGACTAACGAAATAGGAAGAATCTTTGCTCAAAAAAAGAAGCTAATCTAAGAACTTCGCACTTACAACTATATATCTCGAAAAATGTAGAAGCTATTTTCCTTATTCGAAGTGAAGAATCACCAATAATTAATTGATTACTTGGTTAATGTTTGAATTATATTCAGGTTTTATTAGGTACAATAAATAATTGCTTAAAATTTCAACTTGATCTGAAAATACGTGTGAGATAAATAACACGTTCAATTATCTAAGGGGACGAAACTCTTCAAGGCTGTATATAAGAATACTGCAGGAATAATTTCCTTTGTTGGTTGTCAAACATATATTAATTACCAGTAATTAATTGCCTAATTGGATAATTTCTTTTTGTCACAGACACCTTCAAGGCTCTTAGGACTCATAAGAAGATTCTCGTCGCCTGTCAGAGGGCGCTACTGCTGCAGACCTGCCACATCACAAGAAAAATCCTCAGGGACACTGTAAAAGGAACCACAATGAAATATGTTTCTCTTTAATGAAACTCGCCAGAGAATGACTACTCGTTCGTTTCTAACATGATAATAATAATAATTGTAATAATTCAATGCAGAGTACTTGTGGCAAAGGCTGCTACTTAAAACAATCACCTACGGTTAACGACCGTGAGTAAAGTCTAGCGACGCCTCTACACAGCTTCTTAAATAGTACCGTACAAAGAATTTTCTAGGTCGTTTATGTTACTGATAGTCGATTCTACAAACATCACGTTTATACAAATCTAGGCTATCTAACTGGGTGTGCCTTACTTTACAATGTGATCTGAATAATAATAGAACATTTACGTACTACTGGTCAGCCATTATTGTGCGCTGTCCAGTGTGACGTCATAGACAAGATGTGACAGGTCGTAAGCAAACAATGACCATTCCATCCTTTGTGACTTTTTTTTTTTAAAGACATTGAAAGTGCCACACATAAGCTCAATGTTGGGCCATATTGCATTGAGAAAACATATTCATATTACTTAATAAGTATGGAAAAATTCCATCTAAGTCTAGATTTAGTTTATGTCGTTACTGACATAATGCCTAGCCGTGATATAAATAACGAAAACAATTTGGACATTACAAACTTACTTTAGAGAGGCGACCTGTGAAGGGGACTAATTCAACTTATACCACTGCTTCAGTCAAGTACAATTTCTTTCCCTTGTTCGAGATACAAACAAAATAATCAATTGGTTAATTTTTTATTGGTTCTTTTATTGTCAGATAAAAGAAATAATTGTGCAAAAGTTCAGCTTCATCGACATTGGGTGTGGGAGAAATAACGTGTTCAAATATTTTACCAGACAGACAGAAGTGATATTAGGTTTGCAATAAAATTGGTTCTAAAAATCAGATTGCTTGTTGAACGGAGATTTATTGCTAAATGGACGTTAGTTGTTTATATAGATTAATAAAGGTTAATTGATTGTTAAAATAAAATAGGTAGTTAGAATCTGGTTGCTTACTATTCTAGCTAGATTGATTTTTCAAGTGTACCATTCAGTAAGATAAAACTAGTGAAAACAATCATTTCAATTTATGTTTTACCTTAAGGTGCATTCAAGAAAAACAACAGCTTTAAATTATTGAATTTAAATTGTTTTTCTAAAATAATGTAATTCTAATGTTACAATAATAACAAATGGCCCCTAGATACATGTATATTTAGTGACTGAATAAAACAGTCGATTTGCTGATGATAATAGCTACCATCGATTATCCCATCACAAAAACCATAGTGCTTCTCCCATCCAACTGTTCAACCATTAGCTAATCATACCAGCAGGAAGCTAATGAACCACCAGGTTGTAAGTATCTCTGCAGGTCATAGAAACACGGGGCTTCAGGTCATGACATAAGCAAACTATTCAATATTCCCAGCTCATCAATAAATCTCTAGCGATGGCCTGACCTCCCAGGGCTTGAGCAACGATTAGCTAGCGGTTCTCAAACTGTGACAAATTGAAGAGCCCTTCGAGTAAAACAAGATTTACGGAACTGTAATATGTCGTTTAAAAAGAAGAAAAAATAACATATTTTGTCGTAGAACATGTCCCGCAAACCTCATGCGACGTTCTGTCACAACCTTACTAAGTGTTCAACCCCAGTTAAAAAAAGAAGATGAAGTAACGTCTGTATTATATAAGATAAGATAAGATTTAAGAGAAAGAACGGCTAATTACTGCCCTGTATCTGAAAATTACAGGGTTTAGCACAATGTTGTTTTTAAAAAGTATTTTTTTTTCTATTGCTTGTTGATTTGTGTCTTTCGACCAACTTCCAATCTCTGCGTTTTACGTTCCAACCATGAAGCAAGTGCGAGCTAACAGTAGGAATTAAAAAAAGATTTCTTCATGATTGGCACTTCCTTAAAAGTTATTTATATTCAACTTTTAGCATCATGCAGCGAAATTTCTTTTTTTTAGTTGGACAATTTTATGTATGTTTGCTTAATACGCTTTGAATATGATTAAAACAGATTTAAGATAACAATTATAAATTCTTTATTCTTCGAATTTCTTTGCCTCCTGGACAAGTATTGCTTCAGTAGCATTTATATTTGGATGTAAAAGAGAATGTACATGAAGCCAAAACTGCCATCCGCAACGTAGAAGTTAATAAGCCGAATACTTTGCATGGCGAGCTACTGGGAGTGAATTGGAGCTGCCTCGAGTTGTTGAAGAGATTTGACTTTTGAAATATCCCCTTCTCACTGAAATGTCAAGTTCCTCCAACTGTCAAACTGTCGACTGAATGCTTTAAAGTTTTGCACTGTAATGTTATGTCTTCGCCCATGACTGGTGAGGTTAATCTTTTTCGCAATAAACTGGGCATGCTATAGTAGCTGGGGCCGGTGTGGATGGCCCTGTCTTGTTATTTCGTCGCTTTTCTTCTGCCATTAGGTTTTCATTTTTTTTTTAACGCTCCAGTGCTACAACGTGGCTTCATAATGTTCTACATCTAGTCATTTAAGAGTCAAGAGTCTACACGAGAAGCTGTCAGAGACGCTCCTAGAGAGGTCTTCATTTCGTGTTGTTGTTGTTGTTGTTGTTGTTTACTTGAAACTTACTTTCTCTGAGATAGCTGGGTCTAGAATGAAACTCTTTCTCTTATGATGGATTATGAAGACATGGCCTGCACATCGTACATATAAAATGTACCTTCAGGACAGACCAAATTACTTTCCGGCGAGAGTAAAAAATGGGAGGAAGGTACTGTTACTAAGCCATTGATTTCAACGATTCATGGTCTGAGCCGCATACTTTAACAAGCTAATCTGACAAGCTAGTCCATAAACTTTACTTGTCCAACCACATTTACTTGTCCAACCACCTTTAATTTTGAAACCACCTTTACTTGTCCAACCACCTTTACTTGTCCAACCATATTTACTTGTCCAACCACCTTGACTTGTCCAACCACCTTTACTTGTCCAACCACCTTTACTTGTCCAACCACCTTTACTTGTCCAACCAACTTTACTTGTCCAACCACCTTTACTTGTCCAACCAACTTTACTTGTGCAACCACCTTTACTTGTACAACCACCTTTTCTTGTACAACCACATTTACTTGTACAACCATCTTTACTTGTACAACCACCTTTTCTTGTACAACCACCTATACTTGTCCAACCACCTTTACTTGTCCAACCACCTTTACTTGTCCAACCACCTTTACTTGTCCAACTACCTTTACTTGTCCAACCAACTTTACTTGTCCAACCATATTTACTTGTCCAAACACCTTTACTTGTACAACCACCTTTACTTGTCCAACCACCTTTACTTGTACAACGACCTTTACTTGTACAACCACCTTTACTTGTACAATCACCATGACTTGTCCAAACACCTTGTGTAATACATCTTGTGGTTGGAAAGATGTGTGTAGTGAGTTTCTCAAAAAGTGGTTGAGCGGTGGTTGTTACTTATACAGCTCAATTACTTCCCTTGGCTCTGCGGTATTTGTTATTTCTAAGTTGGGACAATTTTTGATATAATATATGTTTTGATTTACAAATAATAAATATATTATACTTTTTTAAAAAATTTGCAATAATAACTTAGTAATTGGTGTTTTTCCAACGTAATTTTCCTGCGCATCCAAAACAGTCAGACTTTCAGTGGGTTTCTATGTAACGTCACAGCTACGTTTAATTTAATCTATTGACTTCTGTATAACGGGAGACCGTGCAGTAAAGTTTACATTCTCGTAAAAAAATATATATCTTCGTCTATGCAGTTAGATCTAGGATCTTGTATGCAAAGAAAAAAATGCGTATTAAAAGTAGATTTACATACTTGACTAACCACGGCAGTGTGTATTTTCTCGCCAGACCACTCAACACACAACAAACACTATCGTTTGGTTGTCTTGTCATGACCGACTACACGTAGTCGCGACTAGCCTTACACTGACCAGTTTGTTCGAATCAGACACACGATCTATTTACTTCTTGGGACAGGGAAAGGCTTAGATGAAAATGTTACTTTTATTCTCGAGTTGGTTATCCAGTGCTTTTAGATCTATTTATACAAGTGTATATATATATATATATATATATATATACATATATAACTCTGGACTAGGCCGTCACTAAGCCTAACAGCCTAACAGCTACTGTAAGAACGAAGCGATACGATTGGTTAAATCAAGTTTCTCTTTCAGTATTGTTGAGGGAAGTGACGTATGAAATAGCTTAAAACAAAATCTCAAAGAATCCCGTTTTTTTTAGATGTCAAGAATTTACTGACTAATTTATTAAATATAAATGTTTCTAAGCATTTAATTACAAAATGGTAAAATGTTTACTATTACAACTTTTCACGCAGAATTTAAATATGTCAATAACTCAAATTTGAAAAACCTTCTGAGTTTCCCTTTAACTTCAGCAGTACAACATTAAAACGACCAATGTATCATCAACAACAGATAATTGAGATATAAAAATAAAATGAAAATCCCATAGTCAGTTATGCATAAAACAGATTGTGTCAAAGTAAATAAATATACACGCTGGTTATATGACTGTAATAGGCTATAGTCACCGCCCTATAAGTGGTTTATAGACCACAACGAACGTCATGTATTTAGTGACATAAATCAATAAGTAAGCCCTTTCTTTTATTGGCAGTGTTCAGTCATGCATTGTTTCAGTTGGGCTTAGCTGTTCACTTTAATTCCCACTTGGGGCCAAAGATCAATAGGGAAACATTTAACGAGGCTATCACTATGAGAATACGATGCAGAAAACATATCGACTAGATGCACCACAACCTGGCTGAGGCTTACTTGGATCTTGGTCAGTTTGGAACCATCGAAAGAGGTAATGAATCGTGTTCATTTATATGCTATCTTCTAATTTAGGCTGAATTAATCGAAGAAAAAAAATACACGTTAAACTAAGATACTCTAAGTTATTCTAAATTATTCTAAGCTATTTCTAGGTTATCTTTACTTAGCGAAAAGAAAAGCATAAACTCTGCTGTGTCTCAGATTTATATTTTCCATAGAGTTAATAGTAGCAGTGATTTATCTATTAATGCATTTGATTAATCATATGATTTAAGTTTTTTTTATTTAAACAACTTTTCTGGTACTAATTAAATTACTCCAACAGCAAATATGAAGATGTGAGAAGTATGGACATTTCAAAAACCAAGTTTAAACATGCTAAATCTGTGACGCCCAGACGCCCAGGATTCACTGATGACGGTGGCACAATGAATCATATCAACCGCTCGTTGACACGTTATAAAGGAACTCGGACATTTGCCATTAGCAGTAAGAAACGTAGTCTTTTTTTAGTTTGTAACTTAACTAGATAAGTTTCCCGATAGCCATTTTAATTAGTGTACATAGTCTAGACAGAGTAGTGTTTGGGACAGACGAAGCAAACAACGATTCTTAACTGTTTAAAAATACTCCCATACCGTCAGTATTGAGTTTTCGGTTGCGTGCTTTTTTTTTTTTTATGTGTGTTTTTATAACACGGCGGACAAGAACTAAACAAGAAAAATATAAACAAGAAAAATATTTAAAACTAGTCGTCGGCGGCGTAGCATACGCCGCTATTTTGCAGGGCGGGCCGTAGGCCGCTGCAACCTATGCGACCGAATGGGCCCCGCACTTTTATAGGACCCGCGCTAATTCAAGGTGTATAAATTATTAAATTCAACCATTGTATAACTTATAACAGATTTGTCGATTTACCAGGAGCTCCTGAAAATCTCCCGGAATTGCAAAATATACGAAAAAGTCCTTAAAATATACGGAAATATATAGACAAAAATTGTCATTTTGGGGTGTCATTCAATATGGAAAACGCCAATACTACGCGCGATAAAAAAAATGGCATTATGCATTAGCCGTAATTGTGGAATCTGGTAAAAGAAGCTTCTCGCGCCTCAAACTTATGAAGAATTACTTGAGGTCAACAATTCTCAAAGATAGATTGAAACATTTGGTAATTCTTGCTATTGAGCGGGATCTATGTAGGAAACAGAATTATTATGATATACTGTATGACTTTGCTACACGCAAGGCTCGTAAAGTAATGCTGCACGTAGTAAAGAATGAATAAAATGTATAGACAAATTTATTTTCTAATACAAACTCTTAAATTTCACTTATTTTCCGCTTCCCTACCCAAACTTGGCCCCGAGAAATCAGTTTCGCATAGGGCCCCACAATGGTTATTTCCGGCTATGCTATTTAGTGACGGGTGAATATACATAGCAGAATACTTGTTCTCTTTCCATGACCATAATATAGGGAAAACTGAAATGGAAAAACATTGAAAAACAAAGAGAATATGAGAACCTATGGTTAGATATTTAGCAGTTATGGAAGCTAAAATAATGTATTTTGTTATATAAACCCAGGGAATAATGACATCAGACGTCTCAGACACCTTCAATGACCTTTACGTTCCTTAGTGAACACTGTAAAAGAACCTACAATGAATTTTGTTTCTCTTTAACGAAGCTTGACCCTGAAACAAAACAGAATATTCGTTTTTAACAACAACAATAATAATAATAATAATAATATGCCTATTTTTACTGACAAAATGGTGGATTTTAATCTTCCTAATTAAATGTTTATTTTAAAAATCTGCTAACATCATTGACTTCGCGGCACACTATTTCATAATGTAAGGAAAACTGAAATGGAAAAAAAAAAGATAGAAACCGTTGATTAGAGATGAGTAACAATATACCCTCTTGTTATATCAACAAATGGGATAATGAAAACTGACCTCACAGACATCTTCAAGGCCCTGAACATCCCTAATAAGATTCTCGTTGCCTGTTAGAGGGTGGTATTGATGCACAGCTGCCACATCACCAGAAAATTTATCAGTGGACACTATTAAAGGGACTACAGTGAATTGTGTTTCTCTCTAACGAAGCTCGACCCTGGCGGACTGGCTAATTGGGCATTCGGGCAAATGCCCGGTGGGCCGCGACCCAATTGGGCCGGTTGGGCAGTGAAAGGGCCTCATGGATGCTACTAAGCATTGTATTAAATTGTAAACAGATTTTATAGTATTTTTTAAATAAAAGGATCCCTCAGGGCGTCGTGATTCACAGACTACTTCTAATCGAACACATTTTCCTAAATAACGTAACATCCTACATCCGTATTCAGTGATTCCTTATAGGCTTTATCCCTTACAGGGGCATTCACAAGATATTCAACAACTATTGTTAAATCTAAGGCTGACAGGGTCTAGGAATGAACAAAACACAACGTCGTTTATTTTTTTGGAGATCAAGTCCCGTTACCCAACGTGAAACATTAATGTCAAGACAACGAAGATGTAGACTTAAACCGAAATACAAAAGAGACTTGGCTAAACTATAAAACAATCTTGACAGTATTTGTTTTCCACAAAAGATATTAACTCTTTCTCTCCGTAATTATTTTTCCACGTTTTGAAGGAATTCTTTTTGCTCGTTACAATTTCCCTCACCTGTTCTGATTAAGCTTCAATAACTTTGTTGTTTGTTATCAGAAAATATTTCAAGTTAGACTTGAAGGGAAATGCATGCTCTTATTATGTAACACAAAGTCAAGTTTATAAAATTAAACATTAACTAAATTTAATGAGGTCAAATCAACGATGGTATCGTCAATTAGGTGAGAAAGAGTTAAATTACCTTTAAACAAATGAACGTGTTGCTCCGAGAGCCTATAACATTGCGTGTGTAGCCAGCTCCAGGAAACTTCAAGAGGATTAAGTTTTTAAGAAAGCAGCAGATAACCTTGTGAGGTGGGCGAACACAAGAATTGAGGGTGAAGATTCGTCGGATTCGTACATTTAATTCCTTATGCCCTAAAATATGGCTAGGAGTGTAATTTCATGGCGATGGCTGTTAATAAAGACGCTCTACGAGTTATATGAACTCTGTCAAATAGTTTTTTGATGGAGGATCTTAACGAGTCTAGTATGTGAATATCAAAAGGCATATGTGGGAGCATTAGTTTTTTGTGCACGTTATAAAACATCATATTTCAAGTGTCTTTTAATACGTTGTTCTTATAGCTAGTAGAAATGCATTGATGTTATTAAACCAGTTTTCGTCACATTATCAAACTTTGCATAATGATTTTGACGATATGTAGAACTCGACTCACGTAATCTGGGGGGCCGGATTGCAAATAAGTGCCTTGGCCGAATTTGACACCCAGTCCGCCCCTGAACCTGACAGTGTCAGAGAATGAATATTAGTTAGTTTTTAATATAAAAATAATAAATGTATAAACAATATTAAAGTCCTCTATTACATAATTTATGTTTGCTTTTGTTTAATTGTTATTTCTTTCTTTGATATTATGGTATGCATTTACTAGTTAAGATACATGAATTAGTATTATAAATAAACTATAATTAAAATCATTATGTTTCATACATTTCATGGAGATATATGGAGCTATATATAAGCACTATTTTGTAAGTGTATGTTTTGGCAATTTCAAATCTGCACATCGTCCATCTGATTCCTCTCGGGGCTGGTCTGTGTTTCGCCATATTTTGTTCAGTTTACTCTAAATAAGCTTAACACTTTTTCTCCGTAATTATTTAACACATTCTGGTGGAATCAACGCTGGTATCGTCAGGAGAGAAAGAGTTAATACCTTAGCTCTTCTATTTTTATACGTCATGTTTGCAGGCGCGGTGGCTGAGCGGTAAAGCGCTTGGCTTCCGAACCAAGAGTCCTTGGTTCGAATCCTGGTGAGACTGATGATTTTTTAATTACGGGATCCTTAGGTGCCTCTGAGTCCACCCAGCTCTAATGGGTACTTAATACCCATGATAAAGTAAATGATTAAACAAATTATTTTAAATGTTTCAATACTATAACATTGTTATTATATTAAACCAAAGTATTTATACATTTTATTCTATAAATCAAGGTACCTACAGTTTGCACTCTTTGGGTCGGTCGCAAAGCTCAAGGTCTTTCGTAGCAGCACTAAATAGCGAAAATATGTCTCCACCAATGTCTCAGGAGAAAACCTTTACATCCAGTAGAAACTCTGGTGATCTATATTTTTTCATACATTATACATTTCTATATTTGTTAGCTTTTTAAAACAACGAAAACAAAAAAAGCCCAACTTTACCCTAAAAAAACACACCTGAGTGGGAACATTTTCCACTAACACCTGTTATAAAAAAGGGAAATTTTCATAAATCAAATGGTTGTGAAAAGTCAACTTTTAGTTTTTATCATCTCAAGAAACCACTACGAACATAGGAGCTGGCATACGACTTAAATGTCCAAAAGGTAAAAGAAAGTCCATTGCGACTTGCTATCTCTCTTACAACCACAGAGCAGGAAGGGGAACACTAGAACATCTACCACGCTAGCATACCACCCAAGTACGCTGGAAGGTCAAAATTGTCTTCCAGACCGATGAAAAACAGTTCGTCAAAGCTTGAAAAACTCTGACGCTTTTATTATTCAACTGAGGACAGCTCTTGTAGAACTGAACAATAACATGATCTCCAATGTACCTGAGCACACATTGAAATAGAAGGAAGTAAATAGCAGACATAGTGGGCCAAAGATGGGAGAATGAATATCTTCATCATTTTTCGTTTTTCTCTTTAGGTTTGTCGTAGAGATGCTTTGACAGCAGTTCGTGTAACCAAACCCTCCATTTTTCTCTTTCAGCAGCTGTTTTTAGAAGGATAACAAGAGAGTCCGGTCAATATTTATGCATTGTCCAGCCATTTTTCTTTGGACGACCCTTTCCTCGAGCTACCTTCACTATACCTTGAAGGATGACGACAATAAATCATGCCTTACCAAATAACTGAACCAGCTCAGCTTTCGCCTCTTTCCAGTATTGAGGAGTACCTGTTTAGCCAGGCCAAAGTGTTGACTTGTAAAAATACAAACTCATTTGTCTTCCTTTCCTGCGCAGTTTATCTCAGCTAATAGCACTAGTCATCTGAGCATTCTAACTTATCAATTAGAACGCAGAAGAAAGAAAGAAGTTCTTGTCTTTTAAGTTCAACTTTTAGGCAGAAAAACAAGAACATCGGCCATTTACATTATGTTCAACTATGAAGTAAATCTCTCACTTTGAGAATGTTTTATTGGAAGTCTACAGGGAAGTAACGAGATAAGAGATTTGGATTTATGGATGACTAGCAAAACTACCCGGCGTTGTCAGCATTTATTGTAACAGGTTAAAGAGAACAAATACAAGTTAGTCCTTACAAATAATGTACCCCCCCCCCCCCTCTCCTGTAGTGGAGCCGATTGAAACTGTCTCCGAAATGACCTGGTGGACATTTGTGCCTAATTCGATCAAGATTGTTCTGACTGTGCTGGTTGTACAATAAACTTCTCTTGTAAGGTTTCGGACTTGCCCTCAGACATGAAGATTATTTCCTCCAAACCCAGGCTTCCTATAATGTATTATGCTGTTGTAGAGATGTGTCTGACTCCGACTCAGGAGCTGTTTGAGTGTCTTCTACTGGAGTACTTCAACTAATGCAAGTTTGATCAGAAAAACACACTCTACATCTGTAAGTTGAAAGGACTGAGTTCAGATCTCTGAACGATTCAAACAAAGTTGTATATAATTGAATCTCTGTCACTAATTGATGTTGTCACCTTGACTTACTACTAACGGAATACAATCATATAAACAAAGCTAAACCCCACTTGCCGTGTCGGTTTCATAGTCCACCAAATACAGAGCGTCGCTAAACTAAGCACGACTATGGAATTTCTTAGGGTCCGAACCTGGGACCATCGAGACATTCCGGAGTACGTACCACATGACCACGAAGCCATCCACATATATAAATACACACACACACCACACACACACACAATCACACATACATACATACATACATACATATAAACATACATACATACATACATACATATAAACATACATACATACATACATACATACATACATACATATAAACATACATACATACATACATACATACATATAAACATACATACATACATACATACATATAAACATACATACATACATGCATACATACATACATACATACATACATACATACATACATACATATAAACATACCTACATACATACATACATACATACATACATACATACATACATACATACATACATACATACATACATACATACATACACACATACATACATATAAACATACATACATACATACATACATACATACATACATACATACATACATACATACATACATACATATAAACATACATACATACATACATACATACATACATACATACATACATACATACATACATACATACATACATACATACATACATACATACATACATACATATAAACATACATACATACATACATACATACATACATACATACATACATACATACATACATATAAACATACATACATACATACATACATACATACATACGTAAATACATGCATACATACATATATGCACATAATAATTCGCATTATATATTCTATATTCATACAGCATTATTCCACATATATAAATACACACACACACCACACACACACACAATCACACATACATACATACATACATACATATAAACATACATACATACATACATATAAACATACATACATACATACATACATACATACATATAAACATACATACATACATACATACATATAAACATACATACATACATACATACATATAAACATACATACATACATGCATACATACATACATACATACATACATACATACATATAAACATACCTACATACATACATACATACATACATACATACATACATACATATAAACATACATACATACATACATACATACATACATACATACATACATACATACATACATACATATAAACATACATACATACATACATACATACATATAAACATACATACATACATACATACATACATACATACATACATACATACATACATACATACATACATACATATAAACATACATACATACATACATACATACATACATACATACATACATACATATAAACATACATACATACATACATACATACATACATACATACGTAAATACATGCATACATACATATATGCACATAATAATTCGCATTATATATTCTATATTCATACAGCATTATTTTACATGGATTGTAATTCTAAAAAATGTGCAGTGAAAAACATTTTTTTAATCTAAAGGACGAAACATAAAATCAACACAAAGACGGTTCGCCTTGAAGAGCGCCCCAGTTAGATCCTTTTTTCCGCATTCAGGCCGGATGGAGCAGAAAATGATGTTTACCGACGGATTACCCAATAGCCTGAAGTCGTCGAGCCTGGGATTACCAAGTTCGAAACAATCCAGGGTGCAGACGAGAGCCATTAGCTCTGGGTAAACAAGAGTTGTCAATGTTAACTAATGTCGTATGAGCTTTGAGTCAATGTGGTTTTGATCTTTGCCAGCAGCTAACATCACATTACAGGAGTTTACCAAGTCTGTAGGCTAAGAAATGTCTCGAAAAGTTGTTAACAGCTGAAATATTTTTTAACAGCCTCTAACCATCTAATCAATCAATAAGATCACATAATTGAAATAGGTCGGACTTTTAAAATTTCTTTAGAGATCGAATCGTTAAGAAAACTTTAGGAAACAAATCCAAACAAAAACGATAAATGGTACTTGTACAGAGGGCATATGCATTTGTTTCAGCTCGAGGTTGCGCACCATGGCGTATCTTATTTGATAAAATAGTGCATCGCGGTACAAATGCGTGAATGAAAGTGTAGACGTCATGGGTTAGTGATTTGAGAGAGTGCTACAAGACAGAAAAAAAAAAACGTCGCCATTGGTTTACGTTAGAAATTCTATTTTCTTCAATATATATTTTATTTGAAAATAAAAATGAGTGCGGTGTTTGTAATCTTTTTTTTTTTTTGGGTGGGGGGTATCTTATTGTTACCACTTCTCATGTGTAGGTACATAAACCAATGAAATAGAAGAAATCTAAGAAGACTATCGTCGCATTGAATACTAAGATTTAGGAAGCCTCCTAGAGTATTGTCTACACATGCTCACCAAACTCCAGAGTTAAGAGACAGGTTAGTCCCTTCCTTCCACCTCTACTTTCTACTGTTTTATCTCCCCTTCCTTTTTTTCCCACCACAGTTACTCCCGCTTTCCCGTGTATCCCTTCATTGACTTTGTTAGCGTTGACGGAGTTTAAATGTGGGAGAAGCGAATCAAAGAGAGAGAGAAAGAGGGAGAGAAAGAGGGAGAGAATTAGAGAGAGAACGGGAAAAAGAGAGAGAAAAAAAGAGAAAGAGAGAGAGTTAAGAGAATGAGGAAGAAAAGGATAGACAGGGGTTTGATCTCACGACAACAGAAAACAGACAATCCCATATTATTTCAATCATTCCCTCCGTGTTCTACAATGTTGACATACTACTTCTGATGAAGGTTAAACTGATCAATGTCCTGATGTCAGATCGTGCTCAAACAATTAAATAATTAACCAAAGAGAAATTTCCTTCATAGAACACGGACCTATACATTACCACCTGAATGACATTATTTGTTGTATAGGTCAAAGTGCATAGGTCAACGTTCATAGGTCGATATGTCTGTCGTTCCAACTATACAGTCACTTTTCTCAATCGCCTTGCCCTATACTGTAGTTAGTGTTGCTTCGACTAGTAAAATAGTATCATGCGGTAAAGATTGGTACTAAATATAACATTATTTAAACATCACTTAGCTTTATAGTCAATATCGAGTCTGATGTTTTACCTTTTTGAGTGCCAGAAGTATTATATTCTCAGTCTACCTATATCTTTTTATTGCTTTAATATGACTCATCTTTTATGTTACAGCATTCTCAGTGCAAGGGGCGGGGTGGTTGAGTGGATAAGCGCTTGGCTTCCGAACCTGGGGTACTGGGTTCGAATCTTGGTGTTCTCTAGAAAACTGGGATTTCGAGCGCCCCTGGGTCCACCAAACTCTAATGACTTAAGTTGGGGGAAAGTAAAGGCGATTGGGCGTTGTTCTGGTCACATGACACCCTGCCTGTTAACTACTTAGGAAGCATTATCTGCCATATAGACCGCATGGTCTGAAAGGGGAACTTTATTTTACTTGTATTCTCAGTGTGCTTTGGTCCTATCTGTTGTGTGTGTGAGGGTATAAAAATGTAAGGGTTATCAGTAAAAAGAAATGTGCCAAGCAAACATAACACACCTTAGGTTAGGATTCGATATCAAGCCTCATTATTAGGTAGCCTCTCAGAAACACATCTCAAATTTCCGAACTCTTCAATGTAAAAGGCAACTGCTTTCCAGTTGCAAAGAAATTAATTTGAAAGTGTTGTTAACTCGGACACTAGTTACGTTGATACAGCTTTGTGAACAGACATTTGTATAAACAATTCAAATTTGTCACGTTGAACCAGTGGTTGAATCGAACCATTCACACGTTTATGTAGACTAACATCCTATTTTCAAGCCTTTTTGACTTTGTCATCTTCTTATATTTATGGTTTTTTTCCCTTTTATTTCGTTTTCTCACACAGAAAATGACTACGTCATAGGACAAGGATTAAGTTATCCATTGATTAATTTAGAAAGTGCAATGCCTGTCTTAATTCATGGCCTATTTTTATTTTGAACTGAAAACCATTCTTTTGCGATCTTAAGTCACGTGATATTTTTCCCTATATTTTTTTTTCTTTTTAAGGAGTTTTTTTTTTTTTTGTCTTCAGGCGCACATCGTCAGTGTCCAGCACCACGACACCTCGTACCGCCACTGTTGGTCGATACTTTGACAGCCACAATGGACTCTCCAGGTTGAACTCGTTCAAATATTCCCAGTTTCCTCATGTGACGTCTGATTGGGATGCACCGTTACTTCACATCAAGCAAGTGATTCTTTATCATAAGGATGACTTCCTAAGCAGAATGCGGCCTGAAAGTTTAGACTAATCTAAACAGAAGTTAGACCAGATGTTTCCATTTGACAGTAGTACATTGCCAATGTTGAAAAGTGTTCATTCTCAATAGATCTATATTCTAGAAAAGCATTTCGTTTGTGCTGACATATATATATTTTTTTAGTGTTAGAGTTTATTTAGTGCCAGACGACTATTTATTCATTTACGTTAATTCAGCACTCAGGCAGTGGCGTCACTAAGGGGACGGTGCATGGGGCGACACTCATCAAGGGAAAAAAACGATATAATGGGGTAAGGTGGTTTTTTTTTGGGGGGGGGGAGGGATGACGTGGGAAGAGAGGAACTCTTGAGTTAACCTTACCGAGTGACACCAAACTTAGCGGCGCCTCTTTTCTGGAGTCTAACCTTTATCATTTCCGATTGGGTGGCTTGGGTTACAATTGTGAAGGCTGTTTTCATCTCTCTAAATTTATTCAGCATTCGCTTTTGATCAATTTCGGTAGTTCCGGGGATATATGAAAAAAAGAAAATAAAAAAAAATGCATATGTGGTTGTAATTTGAGAATAGAGATTTTTTTTTAAGCACCTAGTATTCAGATTTGTCTTAAAATAAGTTCGATTTAGTTGAATAAAATCTAAAATAGAAACAACGCTTTATAAAATGTTGGCGCGACTTTTAACATAAAAAAGCTCAAATATCTTTGATTGAATGCGCAAATCTCCCAATGAAGAGGACGTTGTGCAAATTAAATCTTAAGTAGTTTATTTTCTCTATGGTTTCGTTCATTCTCTCGTGATAGTATTGTTTGGTCAAGCCGCCATTTCGCGAATATGTACTTGCTCCATAACGTTTGAGATTCATCGGATTTTGTGGCATCATGGTAAGCAGAAATCACCAAGTGTCACCGACATAGAATTTACTTAATATATACAGCATGAGAGACTCACGTTCACCAATGGATGGTTCATATTGAAAAAAAAGTTTTTAACTAATGTACACATCGTAAAGTCCACATTGTTACATTAAACCTTTACACTACTAAATATTCTAATGTTTTCTTTACAATCATCATCATCATCATCATCATCATCATTGCACTACTGATAGTTTGGAGATTCTATGAAGATGCGAACATTCATGGACATTCCTCTCCTGACTCTCCTCTCAATATGTGAACTATTGAGATACCCCGGCCGACTTCACGGTCTGCCCTACCAACTTATAAAATATCTTACTATGCGTGTTACCTACATGACAGTTGGAGTAATACTCCTGGCTGAGGATCTTGTCTCATTCATTCCTATTTTGTTTTGCTTGACATATTAGTGGAGTGTCTCTCCAAAATAGGGCTCCACAGCCACACGAAAAAGTGTTCGAGATAAACCATAGTCGTTCTACGACTGAAGGAGGTCAACAATTAGAGGATTTGTCTTGTTTGCCTGTAAAAGTGTAAAACAATTTCACAATTAACAAATTAAGTTTATTTTTATACCAAGAAATATTCTATAACTCTTCTTCCAAAGGCTTGAATAAGTTATTTCAGTACCAGCTAGTTTAGCTTCAAAGGTTAACATGTAAAGGTATTCTTTATCTTAATAAACATGAAAACAACCACACAAACACAGACACAAGTAAGAAACATTTACATCTATATGATCCATACTGTTAGCGAAAATAAAAGCACAATAACAAAGATTGCATCATTTAACTTTACAAAAATTCTAAAAAGAAAAGTGCTTTCTGAACTTATTGAAATAAATACTTCTTTACTTTTTTTTACCTGCACCCAATATTAGATTCTCTGACTTAATGTAAAATGCCTATAATTAATGTTCTTCTTAAGTTTCAAATGATAACTACTTTTCCTCATTAGCTCTAGTGTCCAAATCCCCTCTTCTACGTGTTAATCCTCCTGTCCGTGGTGATTTTGTTGTTGACCACACTCAAATCTCTGTTTGTATTTCGATACTCTATTTTCCAATGCCATCGGTAGTTCAGTGCGAGTGAGTTTAACAGGACCTCTCTCCGACTAATGTTAATATACTCAGCAACGCGGCTGTGTATGTTCACCTGATGGACCCCGGCAGAATTTCCCCGCGCAAGTCCAGTTCCACGACAGATTTGTTATGATAATGATAATTAAACTGACAGCTCGATTTTGACCCCTGGCTAGTACAACGAAACAAAGTCCTTCCTTCACGTCTCTGTTGTCCAGCAAGTCACTCGGGGCAAGTTCGGTGTCTGGGAGAAACTGAAAAACTAGCAGAGCGCACTTGATGGCTTCACTTCTTCAGCAAATGTTTTGATACATCAACGGACATGCAAATCTAGGCGTGCTGCCGGACAATGCCCTCCTCTTGTGATCATTGTATCATTTCATCACGCCGCTGTGCGTTATGCAAAAAACATTATTTAACAATCAAATAAGAAAATTAGCTCGGACTTCAGATGTGAGTTTACAAGTCGCAACCTTTGAACTTGACAACGATATTTTTTTTTATTAAGACCTGAGGTGAATTCGTGCGAGATCGTTTAGTTTGTCTCGTGATGAGTTTTTAGTTGATAGCAGGTCATGACACTTAAGTGCAGTCTGAAGCGACCAATGAAAGTGCAATTCATTCCAAGGTTACTGTCTGCTATGGCAAGGAAAGTGCAAGTACCCGGTCTTTGTGTTAATGTTGTTGTCTAAATAAGCTAACAACTTTGGAAAAATATGCAATTTTATTATATTTAAAAAGAAAACTGATAGCAAAGCCTTTTTGGTAGTACCCGATCATGCTTAAATATTATTATCTTACAAATTTCTTACAATAACTTATAAGTTACAGAGGTGTTGTAGTCCGTCGTTGGTTTGTAGCTCAAAACAGCTAGTACTACTAAACCGATGTAGGCGTATAAATAGTTTCAATAAATAGACTTTAAATAGCTTTATCAGACCTCTATTGTGAACTGATTATCAATATGACTTTTATTACAATACACACAAGATTCAACTTGAAATGAAATGTAAATATAGAAAATCTCCTGGGAGTGATGGTATCCCAGTGGAAGTAGTGAAAGTCAACGAATCACTCCTGCTCCCTGAACTCTATATTCTCCTCTGCCGCTGTTGGGAAACAGATCATGTCCCACAGGACATGCGTGACGCAACTATAGTCACAATATACAAGAACAAAGGGGATCGGAGTGACTGCAACAATTACAGGGGTATCTCTCTCCTCAGTATAGTGGGCAAGATCTTTGCTTGAGTGGCACTTTCCAGGCTGCAAGTGATAGCTTCTAGAGTCTACCCAGAGTCTCAGTGTGGATTCAGGAGTGGTAGATCCACTATAGACATGATATCTTCTCTACGACTACTGCAGGAGAAATTCAGATCGAGAGACAGACCCCTTTACATCGTGTTTGTTGATCTGACTAAAGCTTTTGACATGGTCAGTAGAAAGTACCTTTTCAAACTCCTGAGGGAAATAGGTTGCCCTCCCAAACTACTGCAGTTCATTGAGTGTTTTCACGAGGAAACTAAATGCACTGTCAAATTCAATGGAGCTCAATAAGCACCTTTTGAGGTTTGCAGTGGTGTCAAGCAGGGATGTGTGCTCGCACCTAGTCTGTTTGGCATATTCTTCTCCTGTCTACTGCATTATGCGTACAACGACATAAACGAAGGTGTGTTTCTCCATACAAGATCCTCTGGAAAACTATTTAATGTATCAAGGCTGCGGGCAAAAACCAAGGTTAGGAAGCTACTCGTCAGGGAACTCCTGCATGCTGATGATGCAGCTATTGTGGCTGATTCTGATATTCAGCTACAGTGCCTGGTTGACAAACTATCTGCTGCTTGCCAGAAGTTCGGCTTAAACATCAGTCAAAGCAAGACTAAGATACTTGTCCAAAACACAAACACTGCACCTCAAGTAAGCATTAATGGCCAACCACTAGAAACTTTTGATCACTTTTGTTACCTTGGCTCCATCATACCCAACAACACTCTACTGGATAAAGACATAAACAACAGGATAGCCAAGGCAATGGCCACCATGTCACGGCTGCAGAAAAGAGTCTTGGACAATATATTGCTGACCTGACTAGCAGTACTAAAGCCCTAGTCTACCGGACCTGTGTGTTGAGCACCTTGCTGTACGGAAGTGAAACATGGTCAACCTACTCATGGCAGGAAAAAAAGCTGAATGTTTTCCACCTCCGATGCCTAAGGCGGATCTTTAAAATAAGGTGGCAAGATAAGATAACCAATGAGGAAGTGCTACAAAGAGCAGGGTGCCAGGACATCCGCTCTGTTATCAGCAGCAGACGCCTTGGCTGGCTTGGCCACGTTCGTAGAATGCCAGTAGGTCGACTTCCACAGGACATCCTGTATGGCGATCTAATAGAAGGCAGGAGAGCCGCTGGTCGCCCACTTTTACGTTATACGGATGTATGCAAACGCGACATGAAGCTCTTCAAAATTGACACTGGCAACTGGGAAGAGGTGGCACTGGACAGATCCTCATGGAGAGAGAGCATAAAGGAAGGGTCAAAGATTGCAGATGTCATACACAACAGAAGCAGAAAGAAAAGTGAAAATGCAACGGCGCCTGGTGATTATATATGCCCAACCTGCGATCGCAGCTGTGTATCAAGGATTGGCCTCTTTACTCACACAAGAAGTTTCAAAGGGAAAAGATCGTCTCTCGAGACCTAAAGTGCCACAGAAACAGCTTTGACATAAAAATCAGCAGTCGATAAGTCGATATAAAATTACTACTATTATTATTGGAGTTTTATAAAGTTCTACTTACAAAAGATTGTCACATGTTAATGCCAGCTTATGTTAACCTGTTAACTACAGTGTTTTTTGTTTTTTTTCAAAACAAATTTGGTCACATTACTTAAAAACGCAAGTAGAATATGAAATATGCACATATGCCGTTTCTTTTTGGTTTACAGGTTAAAATTTGAGAAACACTGGTTTACACTCAAAATCTTTTATTTTTCTTAACTTTAATATTTTTCAATATTATTTAATAGAATTATAGATTATCTTATCTTATCTTATATAAATACAGACATTACTTCAAAAAAGAAGATGATTACGTCCTACGCGTCATGCATTCAGTCATGCATATTAACCAATGACTTAAATTCTGCCGTCACTGGTTTTTCTGGCTAGCTCAGGCAACCCATTCCATGCTCTAATAGCACTAGGGAAGAAGGAGTATTTGTACAAATTTGTCCTAGCATATGGGATGAGACCGCTAACTTTATTTTTGTGTCTTTCTGAGTATTTTATTAAGTTTTGTTTTTGTATTTGAAGATTATGGTTCAGTGTTTTATGTATAATTGCTACTTTATTTTTAAGTCTTCTATCCTGAAGGCCTTCTACCTTGAACACAAAGGTTCTCTTTAATTAACTTTAATCTTAACGATTTATCTATGTCCTAATTTTATATTTACTTTGTTGACTACCTATGCATTTGTCCACATAATGTATTAGAACTATATAGTCTATATTAAAGGGCGAACACTCTCAATTGCAGACCACTACATTTTTTGTACAAAATGTACTACTACTTTAAGGACTTAAAATAAAAACATACTCTAGTAGCCAAAATTTAAAATACATGCAAAGTTGCTTTCATCGCCTATTTGAACAGAAGTATCAAGCCAAACAGTCAAACAAATTCAAATATTATTTTCATATTTCATCTTAAAAAACACATAGAATAAAAGGCGTCTTCTTGTTTGCAATATTAAAAAAGAAAACAACAAAAAAATATTGCAGGTTGTGATTTGTTAGTTTCGCAGTCTCAAAGTGAAGGTCAAATGCTTTGATAGCCTCGTCCAAAACGAAGCCACATCTTACGTCACAAGACATGTCTTCAAGGCTGCAAAGCATTAGTTTCATAGTTTCCACATATCTTTTGCAAGGCGTAATGTCAAAGTGCCCACCAAAAAGCCAGCTCATAAGCCTACGATTGTCTTTTTCTCCCTCCCCTGCCCTAACCTGGCCAGCAAAACTTTTCGTGAGCTGTGAATGACGCGATGATTAGGGTTATGACTGCCAAAGACTGGGCCATGGTCACTACTGGTCAGCTCAAGAATTTCAAGTTCACGTGTGCTTTAGCCAGAAGGACAAGGCCACCATTTTGTTTGTCCAACACATTGCTAAGTTTTCTAGTTCTTTTACTCTCCCCTTCTCTGCGCCAGTCTTTGACCAACGGCTAGTGGAATGTGATGGCCTCGACAGAGATTTGTTGACGTCGCGCGGTCTAAAGCAAATACGAGGCCAGATTTCTCAGGGATTAGAAACCGATTACATGAAGGGGACCCTGACATGAAAGAAATGTTTTTGCCAGATTGGCTATTGGATGACGAGCTTGTGGGGGATGGGGAGACGGGGAAGGGGCTTCGACTCACGTGACCATCTTCCGCGTAGTACAAAAGGACGACGCAGACCTCAGCCAGTCATAAATTCATTACATCTTCGAGTTGAACAAAGTGTAATAGAAACTCAAAATACGTGTACATCTTGGACATTTAATAACTATCATAATACCATTTTACGGACAGAAGTAAAAAGGATTTGTGCATCTTCGTAGATTGTTCAATAGCAATACCAACCGAAAGTTTCAGAGACTTGTGTTATTGTAGTGAACATTTGCTTTAAATTTTAGCAATACCTAGAAGACACCAAGCAGAAATAGCTATCATTTCGATTGATTGCTATTGTCAAAACATGTTCACCATGACAAATCTCAGGTTCAATAATATATATATGAAGATGATGGTCCAGATTTTTGTTATTGTGATGTTTTTTGAGGGTTGCTCCTGCCAGCGACAGCCCGTGTTTCCCTGCGTGGATTTCCACGCTATACACTGGGTCAGAGATGCCAATTACTGCGAACAGTATTACATATGTCACTTTGGTCAGCCAATGTCCATGCCTGCATGTCCCCGGGGTCAGGTTTGGAGTAACACGGCACTGAACTGCGTACCAGAGTTCTCCAGGTGGGATGACTGCAACAGAGTGGCCGTCGGAGATTCTCCAGTGGAGGTCACAGAAAGGAACCTAGTTTCTCAGACGGCTGGCTACAACGTGAAAGATAGGATCAATCAACAGATTCCTCCTACAAAGCAGCAAGGCGAGGAAACGATCATAGCGGTAAAGCAGCTGCCTACAGAGGAAGCGAGGGTTGTCCAGAGAAACCAACCAATGGTCCAAGCTAAACCAATATACAGAAATATTCCAGAGATGCAAAACAATCTGGTGAAACGCTTGGACACCTCTCATGCCAATGTGACGACTAAAAGACCAACTCAAGTGACCAAACCACTGAAACTTTGGCCATCACTTCAGAGACGAGAGCATATTCAAACAACTTTGAAGCCAGAACCACGCCCACACGCTAGGAGATACACACCGTCGACTTTAGCCGTAACTCAAAAAATCACACCCACATCAACCTTCCAGCGACCCACATCCGTAACACGTAAAATAACTACGTCAACACGCAAATTGATTACTTTAACAAGAATACCCATGACGACAACGCAAAAGCCTATGACGTCAAGAAGGCTCAGTCCAACAGCTGAAAGAATAAAAAGCAGACAAGAAGTAGTCTCAGTTACCAATTCCATTGAGCAGAAATTGAATTCGCTGGGTATTTCATCAGGTTAGTATTTCCAAATAGTTTTCATTACTGTTGATTTTTCTTGCTAATTAGTTTTTCTTACAGCGCCACAGCGAATAGGATATCTTGCCAACTTGATTTCCAGAATTCTGTAAAATTTTTAATGTTCTTGGTAAGACAGATGGATAAACAAGTTTAGCCAATAAAATAAACAGTTATTGTTTTATTCTATACATTAACGCTTACAAACGACTATTTGGTTTAATATGGCGATTATCGTAGTGGGCTTTTAACTGTATCAACATGTCAGAATGTTGTTTTGAAGATCAAATAAACATTTAACTTCACCGTTTAACTTCATTGGAGTTGGCAGGTTTATTAATTTTTTTACAATTATTTTCCCATTGATATGCATAGTTAAAATAGTTTTAGTGGTTTCAATGTTAAAAATACTACTTCACTGGCTGCTTGGTGGAGTGGTAAGCACTTCGGACAGTCATAAGGATGCCCACTAGTTTGAGCTCTGTCCTATGTCAAGCAAAGTAAGGATGAAATTATCTTCATTTCTGAAGGATCACCCAAAACTTGTTAATAAACAAAAAGTTACTTCTGTAGCTTAGTGAAAATAAGAAGCCTGTCTAAACGTAGACCAATGTTTCACAAAATGTTTCTTGTTTCATTTATAGTGAAATCATATTGTTTTTCTCAAACAAAAGGTCATCCTTGTCTACACCATCCTGAGTCACTACTCCCTCACCCAACCAACTGCCACTGGTACTACAACTGCAGTTTATCCAGTGTTGACGAGGTCTTCCCCGAAGAGAAATTGGAGGACCAGAGCCAAGACACCCGCGAGGGCTTCATCATTCTGAAACCGTTCCGCGTCAGAAGTGCGGGCCCTTTTGTCTGGGAGTGTCGCTTCCCGCAGCTGTTTGATGACGTCACCAATACTTGCAGAGAATTCATCAACGTCCAGTGCAAGTCTCGATTTGAGCCCGTGGAACAATGTGAGTATTATTAAGTAATCGATTATTCTGTTTTATAAGCATTAATTTATTAGGTTTGAAAACGTACTCATTGGTGCCTTTTTTTCTCGATCCCAGGCGAATACTCAACCAGGCAGCAGTGTCGTGGTGAGAGTTGTGTTCCTTGCCACAACAGGTTCGGGAGATGCCGAGGTCGAGAGAACGGTGTGTACCCTGTCCTCGAAGACACATGGACGCCCCTGTTTGTCACCTGCTACCTGCAGAGGAACATCGCCCTTGATGAGTGTATCCCACCAACGCCAATCTTCTCCCCAGAGGCGATGGACTGCGTTTCTTTATTTGAGGTAAATACAAAGCTTGTATGTAAAAAAATGTATTAAATCTGCCTCTAGTCTAGTCTTAGTCTTATAAGTCTTATTAAATTAGCAGACTACTGACTAGACTCTAAATTCTAGATCTACTTACTACTACTAGTCTATCACATTCACATGATTATGATATTGTCACACTTTTTTTTTTGAAGTTAGACATTAGTCTACAATTATATTATCTACATCTAGTCTAGATAGATCTATATCTATATTATTAGATTCTAGATCAGAGGTTCTCAACCCTTTGGGTAGTGATCCCTTTGGGGGTTGAATGACCAAATGCCAGGGGTCGCCTAAGCCTAAGACAATCAGAAATTTTATTTTTTGTTTATTTTCCTTTAAAAGTTTTTTTTTTGGTCATACAAATTCTTAAATGTTGTAACAAGCACATTTGTACCATAAACTTGATAAAGGGTACAAATTGAAAATAAATCATTTAAAAATTTTTTTAGCACAAATTTATTTTACATTAAATTAAATAGGCCTACAATCAAATAAAGCTTTTGCTATGCCAATACATCATGGATGTTGGATATAGATCTATACATTTAAACTATGATTATGATTTTATAACATTAGCAAAATCACAATTAGGCTCTACCTATGTCTATCTATGAACGAAATAAATTTTATTGTTTGGGATCGCTGCCAAGTGGAGAATCGTATAAGGGTCGCCATGCTAAAAAAGTATCTAGATCTACAAACTAAGATAGACTAACCTCTTAGTCCTTGTGGGTTGTCTGTTTTATTTTAATTAATGACTAATTTAAAAAATAAGATCAGTGTTTTCCTGTTCAAATTTGAAAGCCTGAGCTATAGGCAATTGGTGATTTGTGACTTGCACAATGATCAACCATTATTACTTTCCTGTGTTGATTTGGAGCTAGGTGGAATTTGAAATGTTCTAAAAAATACTTAATGCATAAAAATGTAACCTTGAATGCAAAAGCTTTACCAATACACAGTCTTATCACAAGAACCTGTTAATATTCTAGATTATTTCAATGTGTTTGACATTTCTGTGTCATTAACTTGATATGAAATATAATTTAGAATGTAAAAGAGTGTGGCTGATTGTAATACCAACTTTGCTTAAAAGAGATCAATCTAGATCTAATAGAATAATTGTTGCCTGAATACATTGTCCCTTGAGACATTTATCATTTTTCATTATACAATGATCCAGCAGAGAACATATTGACTACTAATAAGACTAAGACTGCTTTAAATGATCCTTATGGAAATTGATTGTGATTACAAAGTCTATTTTCTCATATAAAGACAATACAACAGAAACATTCACATAAATAATGACCTTCTTACTCTAAAAAATGTATTACATAAAAAAGTAATTAAAAAATATTTTTTTTTTAGTTTCATTGGCTTAATTTTTATATCAACATCTTACCTATTATAGTTTATCCTTAAGAATCAACTGTCCAATGAATGCATGATTTATAGTTCATATGTATCTATGGGAAAGAGCTATAGGCAATTGGTGATTTGCGACTTGCACAATGATCAACCATTATTACTTTCCTGTGTTGATTTGGAGCTATGTGGAATTTGAAATGTTCTAAAAAATACTTAATGCATAACAATGTAACTTTGAATGCAAAAGCTTTACCAATACACAGTCTTATCACAAGAACCTGTTAATATTCTAGATTATTTCAATGTGTTTGACATTTCTGTGTCATTAACTTGATATGAAATATAATTTAGAATGTAAAAGAGTGTGGCTAATTGTAAAATGTCTCTGATCACTAGGTACCAAAAGAGCATGGTGGGTTTCTACCAGACTGCAGTCATCGCCCTGATGGGTACTACCCTGACGAACAAGGTCGATGTGCCATATTTTTCCGTTGTGCTTTAGGCAAATTTAGAGGTTATGATGAGTGTCCCCCAGGCAGTGTGTTTGATCCAGTCATTCCTTCATGTCAACCTTTCAGGTAACAAACGACTTAATCACCAACATACAATAAGTAGTTAAAATTTTAACCTTTTGAATATTAATATATATTTTTCAACTACAACCTTTTAAATATTAAAGATATTTTTTCAATCACAATTACTTCCTCTCTACAATTCCCTGCTTTTAGAGGAAGCGTTGATAGGCTTGGAATCTTTCATTATAATACTTTTATAGTTTTTTAACAATCTTAACTATCATATAATGATTATATGTGAAACCACAAGAACATCAATAAAAAAACTTTGTTTATAATCTGGATATGGCAGAGTAAAGAATACTTAATATATTTAAGTTTTGAAAAGTTTCATTCGACAAGCAACTATTTGTTTTGCTTATTGGTGAAATTGAAAACAACTGCATTATTATATATAATGACATTTAGCAAGTAAGACTTGTATATAAAATAAAATATTCAATAAATAGGTATAAGAAGATAACATTTAATTTAAATAAAACAAAAACTTGGTTATGAATAGTTACAGGTAGTGTGATCGAGAGGCTTAGTTGAACTTGGCTTTAATTGGCTACCTATGAAGGGGGCTCGAGGTTCAAAACCCGACTCGGGCAGAGTTCTGTTTACTGAGTGCCTGAAGGCAGCACGGAAAACCTTCTCCCAGATACCCCCTCCCTCCCATTGGTCCACAAATGAGATTGGACCTTAGCGCTCTGAACATGCTATAAGCATGAAAGTAGCGCTATATAAAAGCCATAATTTATATATAGTTAAGCCTAGAACTATACAGTTCAATATTATATAGAGAAAAATGTGCATGACATAATGCAAATATCTATTTACAACTTGGGGTAAATAGAGAATTGGTTGATTTGTTTCAGTATTGCCAGTAAGCCATGTGGTGAAGGTCAGTCTCCACTCTGTGGTGGTAAGCTTGATGGCTACTATGCTGACCCTTACGGGCGATGCACCCACTATTTTGAGTGTAAGGACGGAGCCTTCCAACAGTACAACATCTGTGACCTTGGCATCTTTGACCCGCTGACTCAGAAATGTGTGCTCTCAGCAGAACAAACTGTTAGACCATGCGGCCTTCAGGTAAAACTGATAAGTCATTTTCTCACTTTCTAGGTAGATGAAAAGGCAAGTGGAGTCCAATTTTAACTTTAAATGAACAGTTTTATTCTGGGAATTAAAAGTTGGGGCCAAAATGTCTTGTATGCAAAAGTTTTAAGTGAACAAAGAAAGGACTTAATAAAGGTTAAATAAAGGGAAATGATTACAAGAAAATGTAAAAAATATAATCATTCATTTTTACAATACTTATACCATGACAGTGCTTATTAGATATAAGGGCTAGTTCAACACTGGAGAGAATATTTTTTAAATTTACAGATGTTTGTTTTTGAATTAAAAATCTTTATTAAAAACAATCAATTTTATAGTAGAAATGAAATGTTCAGGTTTATAATGCAAGTAATTTGTTTTTAAGAAGTATTGTATTTAATAAGTAAGAGAGAAAAGTCATACTTGAGAGAGGAGGAGAGAGAAGGAATTTAGTTAGGAGCTTGTACCATGGGTTTTTGCATTAAAATTTACAATGTGAAAGTACACTGAAAATTTTCAAAACTTGTTATAACATTTGAATCATTTTTTCTAACAGCCCAGTCCTTGTGAGTCACTTCCAACTGGTGTTTACCCTGACCAGGCCACAGGATGTCACAACTTTGTCGAGTGCCAGAGAGGGGTCATGTTGACCAATGGCACTTGTTCTGCTGGAACTGTCTTCAGCGCTATCACTGGTCAGTTTATTTGACAGCAATAGTTTAAATGCATATATTTTTCTGTTTAGATTGTCAGTTAATAGATTATGTTACAATAATTAAACTTATGTCTAAAAAAAACCCCCATTTAACTTACATATAACTTTCTAATGGGTGATGAGATGATTCCAAATGGTGCAATAAATATTCAACTTAGTTCACTGTTTTTATAAACTCATTTCTTTCTCTTTGTTTCTATTCAAAGGAATGATTTTATTTATGTATCAAGCTCTCTAAACTTGCAACAGTTATTTCTAGAAGAAAATTTTTTTTTTTTATATTTATTTTATGCATTTACATGAATTCCCATAAAAATTTTTAAAAATATATTTTCTTAGGTCGATGCGATTTGCCAGAGCATGCCCCACCACCTTGTGGATTTGCAGCTACATGTGTCAACAAACCTGATGGCAGGTACCCAGCCCTATCCCGGGGATGCAGTTTCTTCTATGAATGCTATCATGAGGAATTTGTTAGCCTACGGCGTTGCACCGCAAGTGATGGGGGATTTTTCTTTAACCCAGCCACCGGACAGTGTGACTATCCACAGAATATTTGTCCACCCTGTGGATACAAGTGGTGGGGATGGTAAGTTAAAAGCAATTTAGAATATTTTTTTTTAATGACAAAATGGAAGGAAGAATTATCCCATGAAAAATTGTTAGAGCCAATGAAGCCTGGAACAAAAGATGGTGGGAATATAATTTTAGGGTCAACAGATTAAAATTGCAAAAGGATGATTTCAGTTATTTTTTTTTCTTCATTATTTATTCAACTAGAATAAAGAGTTACAAAATTAACTATTCAATTAAAATTGGTAAAAAGATTTCTTTTCAATAATTTTTTTTTATTAAGGTAAAAATTCAACTTGAAAAAGTAGGCTTAATCTTTATTCATATTTATATGTACAATTATAAATTTGTAGGACAAATGTTATGACAATAATGTTCTCAAATTTGGTTTTATTTTCAAATATATATATTTGTTAATTATAAAACCATATGTGTATAAGATTATTGTCAATGCATGTTTAAGTTTTGTTGTTTATTTGTTTTCAGTGATAGGACATATCAATTATCATAATCCAAGTCTGAACAAACTACACAGATTCCCAGAGCTATTGCTTCATCTCATCAAGCATGAGGTTAAATGATCAACAAATAAAGAGACCATGTTAAACTTCAAGAAAACTTTGATGTTGAGAACAATTTTGTACAGCTGCATGTTAATTTTCTAAAAGAAAGACAATCTTCAATCATAATTTCTAAGACATCTTTGAGTCTATTAGCAAAAGTTCCCTGAATTAAAAACAAAACAGAATGGGTTGGTATCAAATAGTTAAATTTTTAGCTGTTTGAAAAATAACTCATCTAGAAAGTTTCAACGTGTGAAGTGTCTGTGAAAGTAATAAATGCAGAACATAATGATTTATGAACTAAAAACAAAGTGTAATATATGACATGTTAATATGTACATATGTACAAAAGTAATTATTATCATAAATGAGTTTTCAGGAAAAGAGAGTAAAAATTATTGAATGTCTGTTCTAGGATGATAACTTATGAAAATGCTTTAAAATAACATTGAATATTGTAGGCCTACTGTGTGTGTTTGTCAAAAGTGTATGAGTGTGTTTCAAAAGGTAGAGAGTATTTGTAAATGTGTTGTGTGTTTAAATGCTGAGGGCTACTAAGAAGACTGCCAGACTGTGTTATATCAACATTTGTACATACACCATTGTAAATAATCATAGCACTTAATATTTATTGTATAATAAGCCTTGTTGAATATGACATATTGTGGCCTGTTAGACTAATAAGGTCATTTAATTGCTCAATGTATATAATATTATTCATTTAATAATTAATGTACAGATGATGTATTTTCACATAACCCAATGCAGAGGAAATTGTTTGAAAATCTTTTTTTTTTTATTTTTTTTTAGATTCAGGTAATAAATCTATATCTTTTCTATTTCTCATCTTAAAAAATTTAAAATTGAAAGCAATAATTTATATTTATGATATTAGACCTACTGTTTTTTTTTTGTTGCTGCTTTGTTCATATCACTTCTATATATTTATTTTTCTCAAAATATTTTCACAAATTATTGAGTAAAACAAAGACTTTTCTAGATTTGAATTGAAGATAGTAATTGTGTATATTCTAATGGTTGATGTTAAATTTCACCATGTACAGTGTTTAAGTAACAAACTAGGATCATTTGAACAATGAACTTTTTACAAACAAAGACAATTTCAAAATGTAAATTTTGACTGATCAACACATTTTACTCACGTTTTAAGTAGCATATTTTATTTACAAGTAAAAGTTTCCTAACTCTGCACTGACCTTAAGCATAAACAAAGGAAAGATTTTTCAGAGCTTAAGTTACATCCACAAAACATGTAGACAAAATTAACTTGATACTGACTCTCTGGCAAGCTTAGCTTTCAGCAGAGTATAATGAAAAGGAACATAACAACTTTTAACTCATTGCAGACTTTATAAGTACAATTTCAATCACTGTTATGCTATTTAGACTGCATATTTACAATATTGTTAGTTCATTTTGCAAACAACTGAAAGAAATGTTTATGATTATACAGTGAATGAAGTTCAATGATAAACATTACAATAAATAAGCCTCATCTCTGACAATCTGTTGACAACAAATGATTGTAAGATGATATTGTGTGAATAGAACCTGTACATACATAATAGTATTTGAAATACATACATTTTCCTGTTCATTTTGCGGCATGTTGAATTATTATGTATAACATGTGTATAATAAAAATAATAAATACATTTAATTAATAGTTTTGATTCCTTGAATTTTTTTCTTGACATTTGTATAGTGTTAGTTTCATTGTTTTTCTATGTATAATTCACTTCTTAGCATTTCAATCTTTTTTCAATACAAAATTTGTATTACTATATCCATTTGAATCTTCTTCTATCAACCAGTTGTATCTAGTAGTCAAGGTTCAAATAGTTTCTTCAATTGCAAAAGCAGAACATAACACACACAAGTCATAAACTTAGTAAAAAAATTTTATTATTTTAAAAGTTTGATAACAAAATTATTTTAAAATTCTTAACTTTATTTTTTTTTTAAATTGGCTAAAATTGTAGGCAGCAAACGTCATTCAATAATTATGAGTTTCTGGTATTTAAACAATAATAAATGGAATCTCAATTCTTACTGAGCAAGTTACAACACACATTTTCTTTTTAGATAAAGTGCTCACTTCCATACACAGGTCACAGTATAATTATAATTACAGACTAAAAATTATCCCTTTAATCCAGTGGTTCCCAAAGTGGTCATGTAGACCCCCATGGGTCTAGAAATACTTTCCAAGGGGTCTACGAAAGTGAAAAAATAAATTGGGGGTCTATGATTATAGATTTCATTCAAGCAGGTCGTGACTTTAATTTTTACATCCCATTAATTAATTACATATTATTTGTACCTTAGTTAATCCTTTAAGTATTCCTGCTAATCAAACGAAAAATCATTGTATTTAATTCCAATACTTATTTAAAGAGCTTAATTTAATCTACATGTAACTAATGTTTAGCATAAAAAAAAATGTAGACTGTACAACAATGATAATTTACAATTGGGATTCATTCTTTCCCTGTCAAACAATTGGTTGCCAAAGTGACTTTTTTTCTGATGATATGAAACAAATTACGCTGGAGGGTTTTCTGAGAAGATGCCACCCTGACAAAATAGATAAAGATTTGAAAAACTTTCGAACACTCAAAGATAAAGAATAGTACCACTAGATCTCTCTTTGACTTCATTTAAAGAAGATGATGGTTTGTGAGTGTCTTACAATATCTCTACTTATAGCAAAATACGGAAAACACTAGGGATAAAACATTGATTTTTCCAGCTGTTTTAATTTTAAAACCTGTTTTACACAAACCTATATCTGATATTATTAAAAGAATCTTTTTTAAAGCAACAATACAGTTCAAAGGCACATCGGTATCATGAGTTATAAAATTTAAAACTTCTTATAATTCTTTGCAAACGACATATATACAGTTTGGTATCAGCAGCGTTACAGGCTCTGACAGGGTGTAGCGCTGTGTGCTACAAACTGCCTAAGGGTCGCCGGCTCCTAATATTTTTCCTAGGGTTGACCCACGAAAGCCTTTCCATGTTTGGGTAAAGCTGCAGGGCAGTAGAGTTTGAAATTCAGGATGGTAGCAAGCCAAGACTAATGAGCCCTTCCTGCTCAAAAGCTTACTGGTTTAGAAGCCAGTTACTCCCCTTCGCCCCTCCTCCCTAAGTGAAAACAGTTCCGTAGACTCAATATTTGTGCCACACGTGAAAGATCAAGAAATACACGAGAAACTGCTCTTTGCGAAAACTTTACAATGATACTTAAGGCAAAGTAATTAATCAATATTTAATGTTTGAGGGACTACTGCATATGAATTCTCATACGAAACATAATATCCGTCGCATTAGATGATAAGCCTGGAAAAAATAATTTCAAGTGTGTTTGGTGATTCCAGGAATACATATTGTTATTTTAATTGGTTTAAATTTGAAATTATCAAAAAAAAAAAGATAGATCGTTATAACTTAATTTCTAGCTTGAAATTATTTTTTACTCCTCAACTCACTAGAGTTAGAAATCAGTAAAAAAAAATGTTGATGAATTTGAAAAAATTCAATACAAATTAAGCAGGGAGTCTACCAAAAACCAGAAAACATAGCAAGGGGTCTACGAGACAAAAAAGTTTGGGAACCACTGAACTAGACAGATGTTAGATTATGTGTTATAAAAGCCACTTGTAATCATTGTTCCATATTGTATTTACAAATCATAAGCCTGTGTGTCTTCTGTCATGTCGTTATTCAAATAACTTATCATTGATATATTGTTTCCATTTTCAACTGTAAGGTTGTCACTGACAACAGCGTCTGGCCTTGTCTCCTCACTTGACAGTCTCTGCTTTTGGTGAGTCTTCCTGAAAGTTGTAGACCTTTGCTGTGGCATTCCGTTGTGGTTCTGGTCCTGATGTGGGTTGTACTTGTCCACGCGGTGCTGCAATGCCTGCCAGATTCGCCCATGGAGTCGAAATCGCTTTGGCTTTTGTTCATTGATGCCGTCGATCTTGTGGGTTGAGTTTTCTGTTGTCTGGAGAGAAGTGTAGTCAGTAGAAGAAGGTGCAGACACCTTTCTGATTCCTGGAACAAGACCGTGTTCCACAAGCTCCAAGAGAGAGTTGAGGTCTGAGAGATGTTGTATTCTGTGAGCTGAGTTGAAAGATCTGCAAAGAGAAGTAAATAATTTTTTTTTACACTATTTAACAGTATCATTAAATATTAATATTAAAAATATAAAAGAAATTTTGAAATATACATCATAAATGTACAAAAATATTTATAAAAATATATTTCAACACATTCTACTTCGTATTATATAATTATAGTATAAAACAATGCATTTCATATCACTGAAAAAAGGCATTTTAACTAAGAAGAGAATATTAAAGTCATAAATTAAATTTGTCATTTTTTAATCAACCTGATTCCGTGTTCAGACATGTCTGCGCCAATTTCTTCATTCTCTGGAGTGAGACGAAGGCCAACAGTTAAATCAATGATTTTCAACAGTAAACCACCAACACCAATAGCCCAGGCTGAAATAGCCAATGCAGCCAAAGCTTGAACACCCAACAATGTGGCACTTCCTCCCTGTTAGGCATACACAAGCATTTATTTATTTATAACATTTATTACAACGATCTATTTTTAAATTCTATATTTAAATCCCTTCTTTTAAATGGTCGACGCTTACGACTCTTGTAATGTCGGTCCTAATTCTAGAAGTTTAGAGGGCACATTTGTGTGGTCTCAGTAACTTAATGACACGCTATGCTTAATCGGATGGAGGACAAGCGCGTCCCGAAAGTCATCCTCTATGGACAACTCGCGACTGGCACAAGAAAAACTAGTCGCACCCACCTCCGTTACATAGATGTAATAAAACGTGACCTCAAATAAGTGAACATCAATACTGACAACTGGGAAGACATAGCTCTAGACCGCACCAGATGGAGAGAAACAGTGACCAAGAAAGCTATGGACATCGAAAGAACATAAGTCTCAGCTCAGGAATAAAAACGTACAATTTGAAAAATGGCTAGCTCCTCTACCACCGAAGCACCTGCGCTATTTGTGGACGGGAGTATCTCTCCAAAATAGGGTTCCAAAGCCACATGCTCTGAGATAAACCATAGTCGTTCTACGACTGAAGGAGGCCAATAATAATGCTTAACAAGGAAATCAAAACTGTTGAAAGAACAAAAGCTGCCTTGCAGAGTAGAATACGCTTTGGACTGTTTTCCCAATGGTCCTGAGTTTAAACCCCTTCTCACTTTTTTACCCTAGCGGAGATTTGAGCCAAGACTGTGATTCATTTCTAGAGGAAAGGATGAACCTCAGAAGAAAAGTATTGGAACTCAACATATATGATTTGTTAAAAAACCTAGATTTGGATCCACTTTATATAAAGTAAAAAAAAAAATAAGCAAAATATTTTTAAAATTCTAAAAAAAAAAATAAAAAAATATATCAACAGGAAAGAACTACGCACTTACACTATATCTCACAATAATGTAGAAGCTATTTCCCCAATTCAATATTAAAATAACTAATTACAATAATTAATTGAGTAATTGGTTTATTTTTTTTATTGATTCATGTTTAGTTCGGCGCAATGAATCATAGAATGGATGTGGAAGAAATAAAGTGATCAATTATCTACGGGGAAGAAACCCTACATATTTGGCCATATATGTGGATACTGAAGTATTAATTTCCCTTTTGGTATTAAATTAAATAATTATTTACACGTAAATAATTAACTACTTGGTTATTTTTTCAAAATTGATTCATGTATTGTCTATACCAAAGTAATAGTTGTTCAAAGTTTAAACTTCATCTGAAAATGGATGTGGGAGACATAACGTCCACAAACTTTTGAGCAGACAGACAGACAAATTGATATAACCTTTGTAAAAACTAGATCCACTTTATCTACAGTAATAAAAAAAAAGGTGTACACTTTTCCTTTTCCAGATCTACATCAAATACATGTTGTTGTTCTTTTTTCTTTAAGGAAACTTAATCACTCCAGCAAGATGCTTGAAAAACTGAACTTAACGAAATGCTCAGAATGGAAATAGAAGGGAGACAACTGTTTATCCCAATGTTTATTCATCGCATTGTTATGAATCAAGATTCAAAGCTTAATGAGACAAGGCACAGTGGTTCATTTAACAGGAATACTACACAATTGTTCATTTCTTTACTACACGAAAGCTATAGAATTCTAGAAAATGTTTGTTTTGGTGTATTGAATACAATAGAATGGTTTCATGAATTGACAAAAAGACAGAAACAATAGTCCACCGTTGGGCTAGTCAGGGAAATCAAATAAGGAAAATAATGCACATGCCTAAAAGAATTGCTTCCCTTAACTCTGCCACTCGCAGATCTTTAAGAGAATATTCATTTTAAATCTAATGTATTAATACAGTGTTTCCCAAAGTGTAGTACGTGTACCCCCAGGGGTACGGGGAAGAATTTAAAGGGGTACGCTTTGTAACCTCAATAACTATGCTTATTTTATATATACCCATTAATTCTGTTCAGTTAATAGATGCTTTTTAAGCATTTTAGACAATAAATCGAAACAAAAAATCGCTTCTAATATTTAAATAAACAACATGGGAACCAAATGATGATGATCAGTCATCAAAACACAATATCATACTTCGCACTGCTCCAAATTAATGTCAATTATAACAGAACTTTCAATTATTTTATTAACAATTTTTTTTGTACCAAATAAAAGTTGTCTGTTGTGAAAATAGATTCTTTTTTTTTTTGGTGGGGTGGGGGGTGGGGTGGAGATACTATATATTACAAAAATTCTTGAATGGGTACAAATAGGTCAAAAGTTTAGGAAACACTTTATTAATATATATAGACCTACGCCTACATATATATATATATATATATATATATATATATATATATATATATATATATATATATATATATATATATATATATATATATAATTATTTGTCTTAAGCAAATCCCTTTCGACATAATGTGGGAGCAGCGTTGTAATATTAAAATAAGAAAAGCTTTTAGAATTTTAATTTTAGAACTATATGCTAAGTAAACTATATTAACAGAAGAATTATAGATCAAATGTTAATTAATACAGTGGATATGTGATTATGTGATCTAATATAGAAAGCAAACTGTACAGAATATGTAGGCTATCTGTGTATGTATAAATGTTCCGAATAAAAATCAAAACGGTTTGACCAATCTTGATAAAATTCGTCATAAATATTGCTTAGATCACAACGAAGAAGGAATCGAATGTCAACTACCCCTCCCACAACCGGAAGAGCTAAATTAAAAAAAAAAAATCTTTATTGAGATAAAATTTCGTTTCATTTTAATTCTCAAATTTTTTGTTTCTTTCTTCAGTGTAGACTAGAACGGATCTGTGTGTGTGTGTGTGTGTGTCGTGAGAAGTAAGAACAGAACAACTATTCTGTCATGCTAGGATTATAAATGGCATCACAAAAAAAAAAAAAAAGATGGCACGACACGGTGTACTGTGCTTTTAACCTGAAGCGTGGTGTAGGACATGTGGAACTTAGTCCCCTGGCAGCTCAGCCACCAGAACAACGCTGTGGTTAACTTACCTGGACAATGCCTGGCCTGGCAGAGAAGTTGTTGGTGATGGTATCCTTGTGGACGAAAATCCCCGTGGCCAGCAGCCCCCACACTCCACCAGTGAAATGGACAGGGATAGCACTGACCGGGTCGTCGATACGAAGTTTGATAAGCAGCTCATTTGTCAGCAAGACAAAGATCGCACCAGTGGAGCCAATGACTAGCGCTTCCCAGACTCCCGTGACAGCACAGCTGGCTTAGAAAACAGAGAAACATATCTATGGGAATGTTCAAGTTAACCAACAACCTTCTAATTTTAAGATTTATTGTACTAAAATGTAATCTGGCAGTACAGAAAATAAAAAAGCTGCCATCTTATAGATCTAAAGAAGTGAAAGTTTGATTGAGTCTAAAATTTTTCATTTAATAGAAAAAGATAGTATCGTGTACTATTTCACTATTCATCTAGATACATACAATATGTACGTGTATTAGTTATATTTATTTATCGTAAATACAATATAATTTGTACATTTCTTTTGCCCTTGTATATTTGCTCTTGTATTGCGCGTTTTGCATGTTATAGCGCGCTATGGTCCTAAGGTCCTACAAGGTGACATATACAAAAAGTAAAAGGTAAAGTGTACCTGTTATAGATACACAAAAATGTAAAAGATAGAGTGTACCTGTTATAGATACAAAAAAGTAAAAGGTAAAGTGTACCTGTTATAGATACACAAAATAAAAGGCAAAGTGTACCTGTTATAGATACAAAAAAGTTAAAGGCAAAGCGTACCTGTTATAGATACAAAAAAGTAAAAGGAAAAGTGTACCTGTTATAGATACAAGACCCCCAAGCACTCCATTAACAATCCAAGGAATAAGAAACTTTTTCTTCTTGGCAATATAGCTGTAACAGAACAGAATGTTTGCATTGAGCATATGCGAATGATATACTCATTAGAGTAATACTAGAATACTATGGAACCGATGAAACACGTATACATAATGATTTAGAAATACTCAGTTTGCTTTGTGCTGTTTAGTACAGTCAATACTAAATCATTACTAAGAGGTTTTATTTGTTGTTACGCAGAAACGCGACTTTGTTTTCCCAAACATAATTTAACAAGGGGATCGCAAGTGGCATTTCAATTATAAATAATAGTCCAAATTCTAGTCCAATCCAATCCATCATAACATGGAGACCGAAAAGAGGAAGTGAAAACAAGGCCATCTACGGATAACATGGCGTCAAACCTTCTTAGAACCTTCTTAGAAGACCTAAAATACGAGGGCACCAGTTGGGAAGAGGTTGTGAAAGTCGCCTATGATTGATCTCTGTGGAGAGCTGGCGCCCTAAGAGTCAAGTAAGTCTATCGATAAAGTACGTTTACAATAAATTCAAATGAATAGATTACCTGCCTAAAGAACCAACTATTCCTCCAGCAGTACCAGCCATTAACGTTGTAGCTGCTGCCCTGTGTAAATAAATAAATTAGCAAAACTGTTTACGTTCAACAGAAAAAAAATTCCCATGTAAATATCTTTGCAAATGTTTGTACCTGGCTGTCAACGAGAGTACATCAATTAGTGTCAGTGAGTTTGGTCACTAGTTCAAAAGTAATGCGATCGTTTAATACGAATAGTTGAGTTATTTAGATCCTTGCCTGACGTATCTACATTAACCTGAAGCCACACTGCAATCAAATGTTCTGATTAAATATAGACTCCAGGAGCTGACTGTCTACTGATAACGTTTGCAGTACTCCTTTGTAATCGTTTTTTTTTTAAAATTGTTTTTACATAGGGCATCTTTCATGTTAAACGCATGCTCTAAACGCTATGATCCAATCTCTTTTTTGGAACAGTTAGGGAGAGGGAGTCTGGGATTGGGTTTCAGTGCTTCCTTTCGGCAAACACAGCTCTGCTCGAGTCAGGATTTGAACTAACCCCCTTTGTTAGGTGGTCAAGCCATAACCAAACGATTTCGGCCTGTCAGGTACATGACAAAATACAATCTTTACAATCTGCATCTTTCCCTAGACAAACTCAAATTATTTTCTTTATACTATTTTTTTTTTAAAGATTTTTAGTAAAGACTTCACAAGTGCATTTAAATAAGGAGTTGGACCTAAAGAAAAGTTTTTCTAATTTCGTTACTGGTTCAATATTATATTGAAATACTCTCCCATTTGTCTTGGAAACAATTTTAAAAAAAAATTTATTTCTATACTTTTAAAATTGAAATAGGCCTAAACATATCAGTGTTCTTATTTCAACCAGAACGTGTGCTAAAGTGCCTAAGCCAACATAAAAGAATTTAATCATCGCCTCCATTAGATCATTGATGGCGTTTATTCGATAATGCTGTAAATCGAGCCAAACTGTAGACTTAATGAAAAACAAATTTATGGACAAAGTAATCTGTAAAATATGATGTATGCTCTCCCTTGGTCAACATTGTGATAACTGCATTAGTTATTTAGCTACATTAGTCATTTAACTGCATTAATTATTTAGCTACATTAGTCATTTAACTGCATTAGTTATTTAGCTACATTAGTCATTTAACTGCATTAGTTATTTGGCTACATTAGTCATTTAATTTTATTAGTTATTTATCTACATTAGTCATTTAACTGCATTAGTCCTTTATCTGCATTAGTCATTTAACTGTATCAGTCTTTTAACTTTTTTTTGTATTGGGTTATTTAACTACGTATACCATTTAATTAAATTAGTCGTTTAACCCTGTAGTCCCTTTACGTTTGGAGTCCATAGGAAATGAGAGACGTGGTCTATACCCTTCACTTTTAATTCTATACATTGGTTTCAATTTAATAGAATTGTATTTTTTTTAAAAATCTCCTTACAAAATGATGACTTTTGTACAGACCAAAATGGTATAAAACTTTGAATAGTAACCTGACGATTATGTGCCAACCCAACTAGTTGAGTGGCTTGAAAAGTGACTATGTTCTACTTGTTTTTAGTGTTAGAACACAGGTCTCTACTAAGCAATCGTATGTTGTCAAAGCACTTTTCTTCGAGAAGCATTTAATTAAAAAAACAAACTTAGCAGCACTGACCTAGATGCTAGCTTCCATTTGCCTTCTGAAATTCCGTACGTACTGCCACAGTTAAAAGCCAGCCAACCCCACCTGGAGAAAAGTACATAAATTAGAAGGTATATTTTCTTCATGATATTTATTTCATACAACTTAAGCACAAAAAAAAACAACAACAAAAAAAAAAACAACAACAAAAAAAAAAACAACAACAACAAAAAAGCTAAAATATATATAGAAGAAAAAAAAATACCATGATTACATAATAAGATGAAGTTATTTGGTCGATAGCCACCATTGGTCAGTATTATAGATCCTACTGTTGTTGTTTTTTTCACAAAATATAATTGAAAACTTCAACGAAAATATTTAATACAATAGAATATATTCATAAAACAGACTTAAAAATTAAACGGAGATTTAGTCAAGACGTTCTGGAACTTAAACATCTCTGCTAAACATTATGACATCTCTGCTTAACATCATGACATCTCTGATAAGCATCATGATTCCCGTACTTATAAAATTCTTACCATAGAACAAATAGACCCAGCAGAGTTCCACTCGGTGACCCCATTTCATGGTCATCTTGAGGCGTGAACCTTTTAGCCCTGGGTTTGATCATTATGGCTCCAATCAGAGACACAGCTCCCCCCACAAGGTGCACAGGGCCATCCCCGGCTATGTCGACCACGCCCATCTTCTTTAGCCATCCATGCTCAGACCACACCCAGTGAGCCGCGATACAGAAGACGAATGTGTTGAAGAACGAGAAGATCATGTATGCCAGGTACCTAGTCCGCTCAGCAATGGCCCCTGAAGGTAAAGAACACAATAAGCACGTAGGCTTAGGTAAAAGTAAAGTCATTGAAGCAGAAATAGTATGGGATCTTGGGCGAGGGAGGGGGGGGGGGGGAGTTTTGGGTTGTTCCATAAAGCAAGTAGCGAAAATAGTCCAGACATTAATCCTTGGACGTATGAAATGGTCAAGACAGGTTAATTAAGCCATTCAATCGTAAATTTAATCCACGAAAATGGGGTGGGGCAATTTACTCTTTTTTGATACCACCAGTTTAGAGCCTCAGATTTAAGAAAAGCTTGACCCTTCACTAGTCTCCAAGGCAGCGACTGATCAATTCCAGCCTCTGTTCCTACACAAGTCAAGCCAAAGCTGAACTCTTTCCCCAAATCCTCACCCAGAGCTTTGTACCAGTCGATAATGCAGGGTCAGGCCAGGAGAATCGTTAGCCTTTTTCGGAACAGCCCAAGAGAGTGAACTTACTCCAGTTACTAGAAGACGCCACGAAGAAGTCAACAAACACTGTCCATTGAAGTAGTTAGGTGGTCAACGAATCTTTCAGGAGCTAGTAGAAAAGAAGTCGTCAATATTTTTAATAAACCCTTATCGCAGATGATCACAGCTCTCTAAAATAAGTGTGTTGGGATTATTACCTTTTTATTTTATTAGCAAGCAGTATTTTTTTCCTCCCCAAAGAATTTATACCCTACGTATTTTTTTTTGAACTGTTTCTTCAGCTTGATTCTTATTTTTATTTTATTAACAATGCTTAAAAGATACTTAATGACATACAACTATTTTTAATGTTCAAAATATGTTCAATATATATTAATTTAAAACTTGGTAGCGACATTCCACAAACAAAGAAAGTCTATCATACTCATAAAATTAAGCAGTGCTGTTTTGCCAGTGACTACGAACACAACGACTATAACTTAGTACAACTCCATCATTTGTTTTTTGTCGTCTGATTTGTATATAACTTTTTTTTATAATATAGACAAAATAAAGTTGAGTGACATAAATGTAGTAGATTTTAGTAATAATATAAAATGGTATCTTGAACTCACTAAAAAAAAAACAACACCTCTTTTCAGTCTCACGTTGTGGAGTCGTCTGTCCTAACAAAGGCTGATGACGACAATGCCACCTATATTGCATTATTCAGAACCAATTGCTAACTTCTTCCCACTGTCACCATAAAACACGCACACGTACACACACACTCCATAACACACGTAAGATAAAAAATTATGAAATATACATGTTACGAAACTAATTATGTAGACTTTCATTAATCAAATGATGAACAGGAGTTAAGTTATTGAAATTATTTCAAGTTTTATTAATTAAAATAAAATATCCTGCAGCGGTTTAGTTGTCTACCAGCAGTTTGGTGCTACAAGTCAACCACCGTCAACATCAATGGCTAATCACATGTGCAGTAAAAAAGGATATTTTACAAATGGGCTTTACGATATTTACTTAACTATTATAGTGGAAAGAAATTTAAAACTATGTACTTATATATTTTAAGAAAGACATCGTAGCCCATCATTTCTTTATCAAGTCAATACTTTCAATCCAATTCCTGAAACCCACCTGAAACTATTGTTGTCGCAGTTGTAGCAAATGAGCTCTGAAACACAAAACGTGAGAACTCTTCCCCCATATTCTCGTGGTCTGGATCGATGAAGAATTTGCCGATGCCGCAGAATCCGTTAGTTCCCTCGCCGTCACCGTAGCTGAGACCATAGCCCACCATCCAGTAGGACATTCCACCAAAGACCACGTCAGCGACATTCTTGGCCATGATATTGACCTCATTCTTGGAGCTGACACAGCCACTCTCCAACAGACCGAAACCTTGACAGATGGAAAGACATCTTAAGTGCTAGAACTATTTTTTTTTAATAAAATGGGGATAGTCTTTATTGTTCTTTTTTTTTTTTTTTTTTTGTTTATCTTCTATTATACGTTGTATTATACACCTTTACGGTCCTCAGGCAACGCCCGCCTGCGCTGGCTTATGACATTTTCGCCGGATGGAAGACAATGGTATCCCGAAAATCATTCTGTACGGGCAACTTGCGTCTGGCGCAAGAAAAACTGGTCGCCTCCACCTCCGTTATGTGGATGTGATGAAGCGGGATCTAAAATCTGTGAACATTGATACTGACCATTGGGAAGACATAGCCTTAGACCGCACTAGTTGGAGAGAGACGATGACCAAGAAAGCTATGGAGAACAAGAAAACATGGGGCTCAGCTCTTGAAGAAAAGCGTGTCACACGGAAAATGGCCAGCCCCTCTACCATCAAAGCGAAAGCCACCTTGACCTGCAATATATGTGGACGGGAATGTCTCTCCAAAATAGGACTCCACAGTCATATGAAAAAGTGTTCGAGATGAACCATAATCGTTCTACGACTGAAGCAGGCCAATATTTATATATAAATATACATACATTACAAACATTTCTTCCAAAAAATATCTATGAAGTCCTACGAGTATCCATGTGTTAATGTAGTCGTGCATACTAAAAGGAAACACAAACTCTTTTTAGTGATTGGTTTTACTGGTTGATTGAAACAACTCTTTGTATTCTCTGTGACACTAAGGAAGAAAGAGCAATTCTAGCCAATGGAATGAGACAATTGGAAGAAGCATTTCTGCCAATTGGATTTCATATAAATGACAGTAGAACGGTCAAGCAGAATGAACAATATATTAAATTACTGACCACAAGTTTGAAACTGTAGAAACATTCAAATACTTGGGAGAAGATACTTTCTAAAAATGACCTTATGACAGAAATAAAGGAACGACTAGCAGATGGCAAACAGGACATTCTTTAGCACACAGCACACATTTCAAAGCCAAAAAAAAACAAACCTATATACAAAACAATCCTAAGACCCAGTAAAACCTGGACACGGACACAAAATAAAATCTGCTAAATACTTGGGAAAGAAAAATCCTTAGAAAAATGTTTAGTGCTATAAAAAGAGCAAAATGGATGGAGGGCACGCACTAATCAGGAAATATACCAGTTATAGGAAGCGCGCCCTCTATAAGGACCAAATAAAAATTACGTTGGGCAGGTCACCTCAAAGTAATATCAAAGAACAGAAGAGCAGAAAATAGTATACCGATAAAATCCAAGAGGCAGGCCTCGATGACCTGATGATGTAAAGCTAGATCTACAACAGCTAAGAGTTCGGGCTTGGCGACGTAAAGCCTGCTATTTAGTGACGGGTGAATACAGATTAGATTACCTGTTCCCCCCCCACCCCCTCTTTTGTTTTCGCCGCTAAAGCTACGTCGGGTAACTCTGACCGACTTGCAGAAATAAAAGAGTGATCTTTCCATGAAATATATGCTCAAGCCATGGAGACAAAAAGGCTACACTTCTGACACCAGTGTCAATGGCCAATTCAATATATTTTTTCCTTATAGGACAATTTCCTTCACTGTGTGCATAAGTCTCGAGGGATCGGATTTGTCCGCAGGCCATAGGAGGCTATCACTGACCAAAACGAAAAGGTGATAAAAAATAAAGTTATATTCACACGTCCTCTGAACTATTATCAAGACATAAATTTTATAATTAAAATAAGGATTTTTGTCCATTACAGGTACCACCGTATATGATATCAACTATAATGTGTATTTATTTTTAAAAGTTAAAAAATGTAGAAATCACAAAAATGATATTAGAAACTGCAATGTATTGACCTGTTTCTGACAGGGTCTAAAAATTTAAGAACAAACTAATTAAACCAAAGATAAGAACTGAAAATGATTGCTAAAACTAAATCATGGGATAATCAAATTCATAACAAAGTTGTTTGTTGATACCGAAGGAAAAATCTATCTATCTATCTATCTATCTATCTATCTATCTTTTATGTTTCAATATCACTGCCTGGTATGGCAATCTGAGCATTAAAAATAAAAATAAACTCCATAGAATCCTAAATGCTGCTGGTAAAATCATTGGCAAAAAACAAACCCCATTTGGGCAGCTGTTTGAGACAAACATCTATAAAAAAAGCTAACAAGATCCTAGAAATAAAAAATCACCCTTTGGGTCAGGATTTTGTTACCATCACAAAAGAGATACAAGACACTGATAGCAAAGACAGACAGACACACTCTTTTGTTCCCCTGGCAATCAAATCATTAAATAAGAACACTCTGGTATCGACTTTGTCACATGTAAATTATGAGAGAGTCTGGTGTGAATGTACACTTTGGTTTCTTATAGTTATAATGTTTTTTGTTCGGTGTAATGCACAAATTGTAAGACAAATTTCCATATGGACAATAAAGATTATTATTATTATTATTATTATTATTATTATTATCTATCTATCTATCTATCTATCTATCTATCTATCTATCTATATATATATATATATATATATATATATATATATATACACATAATGTAGAAAGAGGGTTTATGGACAAGGGACATCATCTGGTCAAAAGTTTTAATCATTTTTTATCCTTCTTTGAAAAGCTCTTAATCAGACACACACACACAATTAAATTCATCTCTAATTGACAGTGTATTTAGTGACTTAGTCCAATAATTTATAATCTATTCAACTTACATTCACAATACTTAAAAAAAAGGAGGTGCTTGTTATTATTGTACATAAAGTGCATGTTATTATCATAAATATAGATGGGCTAGTTGTTATCAAGTAAATGGAGGTTCAAGTTATTATCATGTTGATAGAGGTGCTAGTTAATATCTTGTAGATAGAGGTGCTAGTTATTATCATGTCAATAGAGGTGCTAGTTATTATCTTGTAGATAGATGTGTAGGTTAATTAATGTCTCGTAGATAGAGGTGCTAGTTTCATGACATTAGAACCACTGTAAATATTGTTCCACGTCCGTGTTTACTGTCATGCTCTGTTAAACTCTACAAATGTAGCGTGAAATGGATTCAGTATTGATTCACTCACAGGATCATCCAATTTGTATCCCCGTCGTCCTTGTGGATAACAAATTAACTAACTATACAGACAGCTATATTGGTGTTAACGAATCGTAAAGAAATGGCTAATAGAAAAATTGACAATTGGAACAAATAAGCTTTCGGTGGCAGTTTGAGCACCAAACTGATACAGAAAATGAAATTTGTGATGCGGTTGTTAGAAAAATGTTGGCCTTGGAGCTGAGGTCCATGTTTTCTCACTGTCTATAGCTTTCTTGGTCACCGTCCCTCTCCAACTAGTGCGGTCTAAGGCTATGTCTTCCCAATGGTCAGTATCAATTTATATTTTTTTGGTCATTGAAATAAAAAGCTAAAACAAAGTGCTCAGCATGCGGATCGAATCTACGACATTCTTGTGATAAGCAAGACGCTCTAACAACATAGCTAACAAACCATACTAGAAACCGTCTGACATTAATATTGTAATAGCTTTAAGAGAGGCAACTCAACGAGATATAGGTGTTTATTTACACAAGGACATCACATACATGTAGAACATCTGCCTTGAACACAGCATCTCCATATCGGTTCTAGACTTGGGCGGAAATCGTTCTCTCTTTCTAATGTCAACATCCTTCCTAGTCTAGTCACTAATAGTGCGCAACTTCTGCACTATCTTGGATGACGGTGTGCATGGCGGGGTTATAACAATATAGATCATCATCCTCATCTGTCCCTAGACATTCGTCGTAAAGGTGCTGTGACAGTTCGTGTAACCAAATCCCTTCACTTTTCCGGGCCAGCAGCTGTTCTTAGCAGGAGATCAAGAGATGGGCCGTTCCATTCCTTTACGTTGTCCAGCTTTTCTTTGGACTTTTCCCGTGGTCCCTCCACTGTATCTTTAAAGGATGACCTTTTAGATCATTTAGATCTAGATCTTTAAATAACATGTAAATTTAATGAAAATAAAAATGGCGGTCTATTTTCGGACTTCAAACCACATAACGTAGAAAACTAATTTGATGAATTTAAGAAATAACGAAGAGATCTTTCTGAAATTTCAATAAAATGTGTTGTCACGCAGCTCGAGGTTTTGTGTGAAATTTCCATTTGATTGGTAATTGAAAAGTTGTCAAATAATTCAAAGTTTCCTTTTTATCATCAGTGGAAGTAAAAAAGAAAGTAAGTTTCCCCTTTCAGACCTTTCGATCTATGGGGCAGATGATGTTAAAGTCATCTGTTTCTTTGGCCCACGGTTAAAGAGCAAGGTGTCAGGTGGCCAGCACAGCGACCAACCTAACCCTAACCCTTACCCCAACTAAAGTCAAGTACCCCTTAGAGTTGACTCAGGGGCGCCTTAAAATCCCGAAATTCAAAATCCCAGTCTTTACCAAAATGTGAACCCAGGACCTCAGGTTCAGAAGCCATGTGCTTAACCACTCAACCACCGCGCCCCCATTATCCATGGAAGGTAGAATGTAATTGGAAGTTGGGGGCGTTTTTTAAAAGTTTTAAAAATCTAACCATTTTCCTACTTGCTGTTTATATATATTTTTGGAAAGAAAATATTGATTGGCCACACAGTAAAAATTTGGTTTGACGTTATAATTTTTCAATATATTATCTTAAAATTAAATTTGTCGAGTCTTTTTTTTAACACGGCTCAAAGTTAAATAACCTCACTCCATTGAAATGTTTCCTAATGCTCTGTACAGAGTTAAATAAACATCAGGCGAACATGAACACGCTGAGCGCCGTTGTAGGTACAAGTTCACATATCCTTGTAAAAACATTAGATGGACTGCTAATAAAGAGCTTGATAAAAATGAAGGCATTACAAACAAGCAAAATATAACTTAAAAAAAAAAGTACTGTAGATTACCTATGGAGAAGAACTACACATTTACGGCTATATGTCTAAATATTATAACATTTTTATTTCCTTTTTTGATATCAAACAAATTTATTACCACTATTTAATTATCTAATTAATTAATTTTTTAATGGATTCCTGTTTTGTTAGGTGCAATGAATAACAATGTAAGGTTTCAACTTGATCCGAGAATAGAAAGTAGGAAAAATCACCAGACAGACAGACAGAGCGAGTTTTTATAAACTTTGAACAAATAAATAGAATGATAAATGACAGATCCTCATCAGCTTCACAAAATAAAATTTGACAAAAACGACAACTCTTTTTTTACAAAGCTTCTATCAACTCTCTCGGTTTGATAACAAGTTTGTATACGTCATTTTTCCCACAATCAAACTTGGATTGAGCTGAAATGTTGCACGATTATTTCTGTTACCTGACAAAACTAGAATCAATAAAAAAATTTGTCTAATTAGTTAATTAACTATTGGTAATTAATTATTTTGTTTGGTGTATTGATCAAGCGAAAAAATCGTACTTGAAAGGTGTGTTGGTATACGTTGAATAAGCCTTTTTTGTTTATGCATTTAAGAAAACGATCATGTCAACATTCACCAAGACACCCCCCTTTTTCTCTCCCCTTTTCACAAGTGGTCAAAACAAGTGATAGGATCATAGCATATTGAGAAAGCTAAACAAAAACAATTGGTAAATATATTTCTAATCTCACAGATTTACTACGTTTAGGGCGGCTGCCACTGAGAGGCATGTGACCAACCAAAACAAACTGATCCCATTACACTTAATATAAAGCTTTGTTTTTTAAATGATTTTCTTTTTTATGATATTTTTTTGAAGACGAAGGTGTGAGCTAATTGTAGGATAAAAAAAAATAGAAAAAAAAATTGTTACTGAGTTACAGGGCATTAAGTTTCTTAAGTTTCATGACAAAGCAAAAGATCTACCTGACTGCATTGTAAAAATGATGAACGCCGTGGTCAGCAACCAGATAGCGTCATCCCTGGCCTTTGGCTCCTGGGTGGAGACAGTTAAGTTGAAGGTCATTGTCGTGGACGTCCACAGAGAGGTCATATTGTCTGAAGAAATCGATTCCATTCTTTCACAGAGCGTGTACCAAAGAAAAAGGAAAAGAAAGATTGTAGTGATTGAAATCACGTGAGCTCACTAATGGACTGACACATTTTTTTTTCAAACTCTTCAGCTAAAGAGTTCTCACAAATGTGTAAACCTCTGTGCAAGAACCAAACAAACCAAAAAGCAAACAAACAAAAAAAAAGTTTAGAAAGAAAAAAAAATTCAGTTTGAGCATTTCTACACTGTCCAGTCCAAGGGTAAAGCGAGAAATATCGATCCAGCTGAGGGTACTGGATGCCAAGGATTTGAGAATCGTTGTCTTAAAAGTGTTTGCGTGTAAATAAATCATGTGATGGGGTTTACAGGTCATCATTAACCAGTTACTGTCTTGTGGAGAAGTTGACTTTTATTAGCCAACTTTCCTAAACTGGAGATTTAATGTAACATTGGACGCGACAACATAAAAATAAGATATGCTGAGTAATGCCAATATTAATTAATATTCCAAATAATTGTAAGTGAATATTGATCTAAAGAACGAATAGATGGTTTCATATTTAAAGAAAATTTTACTATTTGTTTCTTATTTTAAACAACTACTTTATATTCCCCAGTGTATGTCAGAAGTAACCAGCCTACGAAGTGATAAGAACAACTCTTAAAAATACTTTAGAACAAAAAAAAAAGCTTAGATTAAGCGTATTTGTATCAATTAGATCAGTCGTGTCATTATATTTGTATTAGATCTAGACTAACAATAGAAAAGCATTCATAAAAAATGAGGGAACGACCTGAATTTGAATTCATGGCTCAAGCCTTCTCAAAATATTTTTTCATTTTTCCATTTGTCTTATGATTGGAGAGCTACATTCGTACGGTTACTAAGTGGGCATTTAGAATTAGCAGAAGATGCGGCATCTATATAACCCTTTTCCTGCTTCTGATGTAATCATCTTCTTTGATCCTGAATCCTTCCGCGATTCCAGATGACAGATTCTGTATAAAGATATATTTTGAAAAATTATAGCAGTCAAACCAGAGCTTTCACTGTGTCGTCAATTAGAGTTATTTTATTCTCAAAAATAAAAATAAACTGTCCAAATTCTAGAAACATCGTTTGAGTCGTTTCCGAACTACTCGTCCACCCAGTTTCCCGTTCTACTTTTGAAACGGCAACGGCAGAAATCCTAGAGCATTAAAAAATGTACCTTGACACGTAAAGAGATTTACAATGGAAAAGAAACAATTGTGAAATGTCAGTTATAAAAAAAACAACTTCCAAATCAGATTCTATTGGAAAGAAGTGTGTCAGTACGGTGGCATTTAGTAGCAACCGGGGAAAACAGTTTTCAATCTCCATGATTCCTTTCCCAGTGTTTCATTTAAATCTTCCCTTTAAGCCAGCTTAATTTGTACTAGCACGAAACGTTACACACAGGCATTTTTCCTGTCTGTCTATGACGGACGTAACATGGTTAGTAACCAGAGTTTTCTTTTTTTTTTTTTGGTGCCAGTGTCAGACATAAAATGGTTAGTAACTAGGAATTATTATTTTTTGTTTAAGGAAATTCTTTGTTTTACAATCTTCTCGTGAAATATTCTCGGAACTTCAATGAAAATAGAAAGATAGGATTACACATGTGATGTAACTAATAAGTAACTTCTTTGATTGTAAACAAAGGTGGCTATGCATGGGGGCTTTGGAAATAAATGATTAAAGCTTTGTTTTTTTAAATTGTAGAGCCTTTTGGTTGTGACACACGCTTCATAACTAACAAAACAAAACAAACAGAATTTTGTGTTTTAATGTTGTGTATTCTCTCTCTATCAGCTAGAGTTTAATATATATATATTCATCTTCAGTTTCATATATATATATTCATCTGCAGTTTCATATATATATATTCATCTTCAGTTCCATATTAATAAATTCATCTTCAGTTTCATATAAATATATTCATCTTCAGTTTCATATATATATATTCATCTTCAGTTTCATATATGTATAATCATCTTCAGTTTCATATATATATATAATCATCTTCAGTTTCATATATATATATATATATATATATATTCATCTTCAGTTTCATATATATATATATAATCATCTTCAGTTTCATATATATATATATATATATATTCATCTTCAGTTTCATATATATATATTCATCTTCAGTTTTATATATATATTCATCTTCAGTTTCATATAAATATATTCATCTTCAGTTTCATATATATATATATTCATCTTCAGTTTCATATATATATTCATCTTCAAATTCATATATATATTCATCTTCAGTTTCATATAATATATTCATCTTCAGTTTCATATATATATTCATCTTCAGTTTCATATATATATATTCATCTTCAGTTTCATTTATATATATACATCTTCAGTTTCATATATATATATATTCATCTTCAGTTTCATATATATATATTCATCTTCAGTTTCATATATATATATTCATCTTCAGTTTCATATATATATTCATTATCAGTTTCATATAAATATATTCATCTTCAGTTTCATATATATATATATATATATATATATATATTCATCTTCAGTTTCATATATATATTCATCTTCAGTTTCATATAATATATTCATCTTAAGTTTCATATATATATATTCATCTTCAGTTTCATATATATATATTCATCTTCAGTTTCATATATATAGATATTCATGTTCAGTTTCATATATATATATTCATCTTCAGTTTCATATATATATATTCATCTTCAGTTTCATATATGTATAATCATCTTCAGTTTCATATATATATATAATCATCTTCAGTTTCATATATATATATATATATATATATAATCATCTTCAGTTTCATATATATATATATATATATATATTCATCTTCAGTTTCATATATATATATTCATCTTCAGTTTCATATATATATATTCATCTTCAGTTTTATATATATATTCATCTTCAGTTTCATATAAATATATTCATCTTCAGTTTCATATATATATATATTCATCTTCAGTTTCATATATATATTCATCTTCAAATTCATATATATATTCATCTTCAGTTTCATATAATATATTCATCTTCAGTTTCATATATATATTCATCTTCAGTTTCATATATATATATTCATCTTCAGTTTCATTTATATATATACATCTTCAGTTTCATATATATATATATTCATCTTCAGTTTCATATATATATATTCATCTTCAGTTTCATATATATATATTCATCTTCAGTTTCATATATATATTCATTATCAGTTTCATATAAATATATTCATCTTCAGTTTCATATATATATATATATATATATTCATCTTCAGTTTCATATATATATTCATCTTCAGTTTCATATAATATATTCATCTTAAGTTTCATATATATATATTCATCTTCAGTTTCATATATATATATTCATCTTCAGTTTCATATATATATATTCATCTTCAGTTTCATATATATATATATTCATCTTCAGTTTCATATATATATATTCATCTTCAGTTTCATATATATATATTCATCTTCAGTTTCATATATATATATATATTCATCTTCAGTTTCATATATGTATATTCATCTTCAGTTTCATATATATATATATATATATATTCATCTTCAGTTTCATATATATATATTCATCTTCAGTTACATATATATATATTCATCTTCAGTTTCATATATATATATATTCATCTTCAGTTTCATATATGTATATTCATCTTCAGTTTCATATATGTATATTCATCTTCAGTTTCATATATATATATTCATCTTCAGTTTCATATATATATATATTCATCTTCAGTTTCATATATATATATTCATCTTCAGTTTCATATATATATATATTCATCTTCAGTTTCATATATATATATATTCATCTTCAGTTTCATATATATATATATTCAGCTTCAGTTTCATATATATATATATATTCATCTTCAATTTCATATAAATATATTCATCTTCAGTTTCATATATATATATATATATATATATATTCATCTTCAGTTCCATATATATATATTCATCTTCAGTTTCATATATATATATTCATCTTCAGTTTCATATATATATATATATATATTTATCTTCAGTTTCAGAAATATATATTCATCTTCAGTTTCATATATATATATATATATATATATATATATATATATATATATATATATACATCTTCAGTTTCATATATATATTCATCTTCAGTTTCATATATATATTCATATTCAGTTTCATATTTATATATATTCAGCTTCAGTTTCATATATATATATATATATATATATATATATATCATAAAGTAGAATGTGAGGCGTATGTATGTATGTATGTATGTATGTTACTTATAGACATCAAAACCGCTTTACCAATCTTGATAAAACTAGGCATGAATGTTCCTTGGGTACTAACTTAGACCGTAGTGTATGTATTGTAGCAATAAAACAAACTTAAGACCCTAAAAAAAAAATAAAGTTGTCCGACTCTATTAAAGCTATAGTATTTATGGATCTAGGTCATGGTTAACAATGTTGACATGAGAAAAGATCGAAAAGATTTAGACCTAGATCTAATTTTAAGAAATACACTTTGCGCACAAAGGTTTTTACTTTGACACATGAAAATACAAAAGAAGATCCATTGATTTCATTATATAATAAAATTAACCTTCAATTTTGTGTTTCAAAAGCATTTTTACATAAATTAGTTCGTAATATCTGTGACCTAGGCCTAGGTCTAAAACTCTTATTGAACTCTAAGATGATAAAACTTCTTTTCGCAAAGATACTTTTATGCTTTAACACATAAACATACTAAGAATTGTCCATTCCTTTCATATTTTAATCAAATTAACATTCACAATTTTTTTTCTAAAGCATTTTTAATACATTCGTTCGCTGTTCGCAAAAGCTGCGTAGCCGTGTTGAGATAGGCCTATATTCGTTCATGAAAAATGGTCACGCATGCGCAACACAGAATTAAGTCTATTCATCTCAAATTTTAATCAAATATATGTAGGCTTACAAGCAAATGTTTTAATTTGAAAAAATGGATTTAAGCCTATTAGCTATTTTGATTTGAGAGCTTCATTCACACTATTTCTACATTGACACATTCGCTTTACTTATTACATTATTATTTCGTTTAATTGTTTACAAAACACTCTCAGTGACTATATCGACAGTAATGCGCAAGTAAAGACCCGCGGGTCGCGGGTAAAATATGTCTAGTATATATATAATATTCAATTTCAGTTTCATATATACATGTATATCTATTCAGCTTCAGTTTCTCACACACACACACACACACACACATATATATTATATATTATATATATATAATGGGCGTAGCCGGGGGGGGGGGGGGGGGTTGGGGTTCATCCCCCCCCCCCCCAAAAATGAAATTCCCCCCCCCCCCCCCAAGAAGGGGGTATCGGAATAAAGAGATTTTAATACTGAACCATCACTTGCCACAGAACAAAAAGGGGTTTTGAGTTTAAAACCCCCTACCAGGTGTGTTCGAGTTTAAAACCCCTACCAGAGGGGTTCGAGTTTGAAAAACCTAACAGGGGTTTTGAGTTTTAAACCCCCTACCTGGGGTTTTTGAAGTTAACTCTCCCTCTTCTATAAAACAAAACAAAAAAAAATGCAAACGAAAATCCCCTAATTCCACGAGCACAGTTCAAGAAGATTTTGATTTTAAAACCCCCTCTAAAATTTACGGTAAACCCCCTCTTCAATTAAAAAAAAAGCTAATTACCACTCAAAATGTTATGAGCGTAGCTAAATGGGTTTTGACTCAGTTTTGAGTTTAAACCCCTCTTCAGCGGGGTTTGAAGGTAAAAAATACCTCTTTAATAATAAAAACAAAGCAAATTATACACTCAAAATGTTATGAGTGTAGTCAAAGGGGGTATGAGTTTAAACTCCCCTCCAGTGGAGTTTGAGGCTAAAAAGTACCTCTTCAATATAAATAAAAGCAAATTACTTACTCTAAAATCTATGAGCGTAGCCAAAGGGTTTTTCAGTTTAAACCCCTCCCCCCCCCGCCAGGGGGGTTTGAGGCTAAAAAATACATCTTCATTGTAAGAAAAAAAGCAAATTACGCACTCAAAATGCTATGAGCGTTGCCAAAAGGGGTTTGAGTTTAAACCACCATTTAGAGAGGTTTGATGCTAAAAATATCTCTTCACTATAAAAAAAGGAAATTACACACTAAAATTATTTGAGCGTAACTAATCCAATCGGGGGTTTTGAGTTTAAATCCCTCTTCTACAGATGGCTTTTTTTAAAGTTTAAAACCCCTCCAGATGGTTTTGAGTTTAAGATTCCCCTACAGAGCATTTTGAGGTGGAAAACCCCCAACAGATGATTTTGATGATAAAACTTCTCTTTTCGATATAAAATCTTAAGCAAACTACAGTCACTTAATTCCAAGAGCGTATTCAAGAGAGGTTACACATTTTTACCAGTGGCAGGGCTCCATTAATAAACTTCAATGAATAGACATCTGTCGAAATTGAAAAACACTAAATGTGGCTCAACAAAGATGGCTAAGACAGATTTTAGGAGTCAGTTATAGAGATCGGGTCTAAATCAAGGAAATCCTATGCCGAACTGGGAGTCGACCCCTTAGTAAGATTGTGAGAGAGCGACGCATGAGGTTTGCGGGACATGTTCTCCAACAAAATGAATTAGAAGAGTTGCAATGATATCCTAGCACAACTTGACGCCACTCATTCATGGAGGTCCTCATGGTAGGTGGGAAGAGGCTTCAGATATTACCAGTGACAGATTTTTATGGAAATAGCTTGACGTCAAATGCTACGAACGGCGCGGGAGGGTCTAAGTCAGTAAGAATAGCACATTAGGTTTTTAAAATAAAACTTTTTAATAGCAGGAAAATACAGTGTAGATACCTCAGAATATGCATTTTGTTGGCTTTCAATACCAGAAATAGTGCTTGGCGGCGGGGCGAAGCTGGGGGAGCTCCTAGCGCTCCCCCAGACCCCATTGCTAGTTATGGCGCGGTATCTACGCTTTTTCCACGAACTCATGGAAGAACCTATTCTAGGGCACAATACACGTCTTCCGAAAGAATGAAGGGTCAGAATGTAATAAAGATTATGTACACACACACATAAATACATATAAATATTTTTTTTCGCGGGGGGCAGGGGAGGGGTGTCGGGGGGGGGGGGGGGAATCCACCCCTAACCCCCCCCCCCCCCCGAAAAAATATCCTGGCTACACCATGATATATATATATATATATATATATTCAGCTTTAGTTAATATATCTATATGGTCATGAGTTAAAATCCTGATGAAAACTTGAATTTTTGTTTCGGAGTCTTTAGAGCGCCTCTGAGTCCACCCAGCTCTAATGGGTATCTAAAGTTAGATGGAAAAGTAAAGGTCCTTGTGCTGGCCCCATGGCATCCTCGTTAACCGTGGGCCAAAGAAACAGATGACCTCTACATCATCTACCCTATAGATCGAAAGGTCTGAAAGGGGAACCTGACTTACTTACTATTACAATATGAAGGTAAAACATCTATAGGAAAAATATTCATACACAGAAAGTAACAAAGTCCCAATACATAAATCTTAACAAAGAAAGCGGACAAAGGACTGTGGCAGATGATCTAAATCCGGCACGTTGATTTCTTAATTATATTTTACAATGTGATAGCAAATTATTGAGAGAAAAAAATTTAACCCCCAGCTGCCATGTCATGTTTGTCTCTTTTGTTCCTGACAGAAACGATAGATATTCTGTATTCATTAAAAGTTCACCAGATGCTTTTAAACAAATACTGGAACAAAGATTCCTATACACAGAGATATTAAAGAGAGAGAGAGAAAGAGAGAGAGACAGAGAGACAGAGAAGGATGGAGGTAGGGAGGAAGAGAATGAGAGACCAAATAACGGAGTTAGTCAAATAATTGGTCACATGATATACAAAGTTCGATGTCCTTTATCAGAAAGACAGAATTTTTTTCCTCTGTAAATTATAACAAATGAATAATGACCTAGAAATACAATGTTTCAGTTATTCGTATTAAATAAACTGTAACTTGGTGACATTCGTGAGAAAATGTCTTCAGGACAAGCAGAAGAATGTACAATTCTGGAGACTACAGTTCCGTTCAAAGTATTAAAACCATGAACGACAAACGTAGTGTTTGATTAATTGTTTTTCCATTAGCCTTGTATAGTATGATGGTTACATGTTGATACAGGTTTACAAATTTTATATATAGTAATATGACCGAGATGAAAAAAACTATAAGTTCAACAGTAGAACATAAAACAAGCAATATATAAAAATCCTTTTTAAAAAAAAAGGTAAAGTGAAAAAACTCCACAATTACAACTATATTTTTCAATAATGTAGAAGTAAGTTGCCTTATTCGATGTCAAGCAATATAATTAATTACCAATGAATGATTGACTAATTTTTAAATCGATTCATGTTTTGTTAGGTACAATAAAAAATGTTTAAAGCTTTAACTTCATACGAGAATTTGTGTGGGAAAAATAGCGTGTTCAATTATCTAAGGGGACGAAACCCTACATATTTAACCGTTTATGTGAATACTGAAGGATTACTTACCTTGTTGGTATAAACAAATTTATTACCAGTAATTAATTGATCAGTTATTTTATAAGTTGATTATTTCTTGTCTATGCCAATGAACCACTATGCAAAGTTTCAACTTGATCTGATAATGGGTGTAGAAGAAATGACGTGTACAAACATTTTATCAGACAGACAGAGTGAGTTGATATAAGCTTTGGAAAAAAAATAAGCACAATTCTTGTAATCATAGCATTTTTAGTAAAATAACAATGAATTCAGCTTCAGGCGTTGTACATTTAATTCTAGACTGTAAGAGAAAACATAGATCTAATGTTTCAAACACAGTCAACGGGGAAACTGGCCACTTTCTCACAATCCCAGTGGGTATTACAAAACCACGTTGGTTAACAAGTCAGACGAAGCCCCATAAATCTGACCACAGTGAGGACAGAAATAGCCGCTGCTTTGCTAATTACCCTGATTATCATCACATCACAGCAAGACTAAGCTAGACTCTGGTGACATCCTCGGACGATCTATTGTACGAAGTAAACAAATAATAATGCAAGGTTTAACTCCCTTGTCATATTTCAGCTTCTCGGCTAGTTCTCAATAAAAGTAGCGAAAGATAATTTACTATCAGATGACCGTATATGATAATATGTTTATTGTTCGTCACCGTCCGTAGTAGGATGACAAAAGGTTCAACTCATAGAGCTATGCAGAGTCCTATTCTAATACACTGGAGAGTCGTTCCCACCAACATTGAAAGATGTAGAAGAGGCGGCTTTTCCAATTGTGTCGTTATCGCAGCACTTGTAAACAACATCGAATGCTTTTGAGATTACATCCATATATCGGGCGACACTTTTTTGCTGTGTGCCCATCACAAGTTGCTTATACAGAATGACCTTGGGGCAAGGGTGTAGCCAGAGTTTTTTTCAGGGGAGGAGTAGGATTTGGGGGAGTGAATTTTTTTTCCTTTGTGCGTACACACACACACAGAGTCTCTCTCTCTCTCTCTCTCACACACACACATATATATGTAATCTTCATTGCCCACAGTCCCTTCATTTTTGTACCTTATTGGAATGATAGTGGACACCGCTCCCTTGCTAGCTAGGGGGGCTTGGAGAGCGCAGCGGGTCGCCAAGCATTACTTCCTCATTTGAAAGTAAACAAATATATATATATTCTGACGTGTTTACAATCAAATATCTTGCTATACTCTTCTATTAGGAAACTGTAGGTCAAATACAAACTCCGCTATTCAATGCTCTTTATTAATAGAGCCCAGCGACTGATAGAGAAACACATCAATGTGTAAAATGTTTTACCCCTAATTCCCCCTACCCCCGGCTACTCCCATACATTGGAATTTATCAGAATTTATCAGTATCTCTATCTATCTATCTATCTATCTATCTATCTATCTATCTATCTATCTATCTATCTATCTATCTATCTGTCTGTCTATACACTAACTAAAAGATTATGTTAATCTCCGATTGAACAAAGGTTTACCGTATTAACATTTTGTTTCACTGATTTTGTTCATTTTCTTGTTTGTTTTTTTTACTTCCGTATGTAGAACGTTTCTTTCTTTCTTTTTTATTTGTTCATGATAAATGTCCAACAAACGACCAACTGTGACATTGTTCTGGTCAAGAACGGAAGTTGAACATCAGGCCAAAGACTTTTCTCTCTTGGACTTCAGGCCTGTATTGTTGCGTAGAATCACAATTGTTTGAAGAAATCGATTAAATATCTCATGCTGGAGTTTAGCCCAAATCGTTTGAGTGAGTGTCTCTATCTGTGCATTGTGGTAGATCACACAAACAAGCAAACCAACATCGATTTTTTAAAAATATTTTAGTGGTAGTCACTGCATTAAAGACTTCTATCGGGCTACGGTATCTTAATGTAATTTCCGACCATGACTTTGAAATGTTAGTAAGCAAAATATCGCCACCAAACAGAAATCAAGAATATCTACTAGTTAACAGAATATGGATTCTAAAAAAAATGGTCAACCCATGCACAAATAAGAGATAACATGCCAGGAGTCAAAGACAATTGTAAGGAAAACAAAAAGTCATCTTCGCATCTGTATATAAAGAACAATGTAGGAAATTAAAGACACACTACATTGCTTCGCTACATTCTGTTGTGTTTTCAGGTCATTCTTATCTTCATTCTTTTTATCTGTTTGTATTGAGCACCCATCACCACACTCTGGCAACAGTTAAACACACTGACCACAGACTAACACTCTGGCAACAGTTAAACACACTGACCACAGACTAACACTCTGGCAACAGTTAAACACACTGACCACAGACTAACTAAATAAGGAACATTGAATTATGACGACTGCTCTCACTAAATTCTTTATCTCTTTGCTTTTTTTTTTGTTCTTTATGTTGTGTATAAGATATTGATGTAACTACAAATTACTGAATAAAAACAGGAGATCAATATTAAAAACTAATCAATTTCGACGATGAATTTATACTTCCTGAACAGCTGCTCTTATAGTCCAATAAACAATCCAAACAATCCATTCGCATGATTGTCTTGTGTGTTATTGTAATTAGAATAGATACCGAATAATACAATCATTACTCCAGTTTTTTAGAGACAAATAAGGGTCCATGGTCATTTCTAGAAAAATAAGGGTCCATGGTCATTTCTAGACAAATAAAGGTCCACGGTCATTTCTAGACAAATAAGGGTCCACGGTCATTTCTAGACAAATAAGGGTCCACGGTCATTTCTAGACAAATAAAGGTCAACGGTCATTTCTAGACAAATAAGGGTCCACGGTCATTTCTAGACAATAAGGGTCCACGGTCATTTCTAGACAAATAAGGGTCCATGGTCATTTCTAGACAAATAAGGGTCCACGGTCATTTCTAGACAAATAAGGGTCCATGGTCATTTCTAGACAAATAAGGGTCCACGGTCATTTCTAGACAAATAAGGGTCCATGGTCATTTCTAGACAAATAAGGGTCCACGGTCATTTCTAGACAAATAAGGGTCCACGTTGGTTACCAAAAGTTAGTCTAGCTAACTAGACGTACAATAATCGAGTGACATTGTTACTTGTATGAGGTCATTAATACACTGAGCATAAGTTTAAGGTGGCAAATATATAAAAAATAGTATATAAGTTATATAACATTACTTTAAGTGTAACTATGTCAATTTGTTTGGAATAGTCATGGGTTTAAATTTGTAATAGATATAGTATTCTAGACTAACAATAAGAGATATGTGAAATTAAAAATATTTTTACCAATTGTTTTTGTTAAGTGCAATTTCATGCTCTTATCTTTCTCGCTACGCTATGATCCTATCACTTGTCTGGACCAGTTGGGAACAAGGAGGGAGGGAAAGTCCGAGTGATAGAGGTACCTGTGTAAAAGTTACCATGACCACTTTTGTAAATGCTTAAAAAAAAACAATCTTGTTCCCATAGTAACCTTGCCTCCTCAAGGGGACTAATTCAAATTATGCCACCACGTCTGTCAGGTACAATTTCTTTCCCTTGTTCGATACCAAACGAAGTAGTTAATTAGTAATAGTTAATAACATTATTTCTTTTTAAATGATTCCCGTTTTGTCATGTACAAAATAAATTTTGCAAAATTTCAACTTGATCCGAGATTGGGTGTGGGAGACATCACGCGTACATTTTTTTACCAGACAGATAGACAGCAAGACAGACAGATAGAGAGACAGACAGATAGATAGACATACAGATAGACACCAAGACAGACAGAAAGAGAGACAGACAGATAGAGAGACATACAGATAGACAACAAGACAGACAGATAGAGAGACAGACAGCAAGACAGAGAGAGACAGACAGATAGAGAGACAGACAGATAGAGAGACAGACAGCAAGACAGACAGATAGAGAGACAGACAGCAAGACAGACAGATAGAGAGACAGACAGATAGAGAGACAGACAACAAGACAGACAGATAGAGAGACAGAGAGACAGACAGATAGAGAAACAGACAGATAGAGAGACAGATAGAGAGACAGACAGATAGAGAGACAGACAGATAGAGAGACAGATAGATAGAAAGACAGACAGCAAGACAAACAGATAGAGAGACAGACAGATAGAGAGACAGACAGCAAGACAGACAGATAGAGAGACAGACAGCAAGACAGACAGATAGAGAGACAGACAGATAGAGAAACAGACAGATAGAGAGACAGACAACAAGACAGACAGATAGAGAGACAGAGAGACAGACAGATAGAGAAACAGACAGATAGAGAGACAGACAGATAGAGAGACAGACAGATAGAGAGACAGACAGCAAGACAGATAGAGAGACAGACAGCAAGACAGACAGATAGAGAGACAGACAGATAGAGAGACAGACAGATAGAGAGACAGATAGAGAGCAAGACAGACAGATAGAGAGACAGACAGATAGAGAGACAGAGGGCGTTTATATAAACTTTGTAATAAACTGAGAAACAATGTGTAAATTTATATGTCCCTTTTATAATGTAATATATTGAAGAATGTGTAGCGGCAATAAATTAGATTTTACACAAGATCAACTTCCAGGCATTCAAAATATCCACCACCTTTCTTTTCACCAATAGTGTTTTACTTTTATAAGGTCTGGTTTTATTGCGTGCGATATGCAAGGTCACTAGCAGTAACTATCTCACAATTTGTGTTTACCAAAAAAGATTTTTCAAACATTTATTTATAAAAGTTTATATTTCGTAAACATAAAAAAAATCATTTTTCTGTTAAGACACTTCACAAATGTCTATACTTTTAACTTTATAGGACTACTTACCTATTACGTAAAATTTTACTCTTCAAAGTAGGTATAAGATTCGACCTCTCAATTTTTCTTTAGGACAAATAAAATCTTTGCTATTTCAAAGGCAAGTCTGAAAACAGACTTTGAAGAAATGATGAAGAAATGAAGAAATGGATAAAGAGATCTAGAGATTCATATTGAATGCACGAGTTTCACGTTTTCAAAAGCTAGCTCTACATTGAATGTCTTTGAGTGCTGTCTTGTAATTTATAGAGATGAGGAGTCGATTTGAGAATCAATGACATAAATTACAAAGTGCTGAAATGTTGACAAACAGTCAGAAGTAGGAAGTTCCATGACCTGAGTGTGAGCTATGAGGCAGACTGCGCTTTGTGACGCCCTCGGCGTCATGTGACACAGACAGCTGGTGATGTAAATAGTCCCGTCTGGAAACGTCATGTTTGGATCACTATTGACTGGTTCTCTATACATTTTATATACATCTCTGGAATGCAGTGTCGTTTTTGTTGAAGAACTTAAACTTATACATTGATTAAAAATTATTTACATGACCAGTTCGAGAATCTCGATTTTTCTTCTATGTAACTTCTACTTTCACCTTTATCATCACCTGTCCCTTAGTCTGTTGGGGCACCACACATGATCTGTCGACAATCTTTCTCTATTCCTGCTTTCTGCCTTGAGTAGAATCCCCGTCCGTTCTTTTATGTTGTCTTCCCCTTAAGATAGGGCCATAAAGATTCAGTTTTTTGGCAGTGGTCAGCAGATCATTGTGAGTCCCAATTACCATCATGATCCTGTTTCTAATATTATAATTTGTGATGTGATCTTTGTATTGTGATACATAACATTTCAATTCCTTTGCTAAAAATTGTTGAGTATCTTTCTTGCTTGTAAGTCGATCTTCGTTTACATTCAATTCCATTCTTTGTTTCTAACAAGGTTCAAAGACTCAAAAACAAAGATTTACTGCTGCAGGGGTAAACGACTGTATAGAAAATACGAAAAACATGCATATATGTAACCCTGCCGGACCAAGTGTAACAAAGGACGTTTGGGCCACGAGGCCTTCATCAGCTACAAAACAAACAACAAAATGACAAAACAATTAAGATAAAATAGTCTTAAGTCAACTTATCTGTCCAATGTTGTTCTCTATCGAGGCAGAAAAGAAATAAGCTACGCGGGTGTAAAAGCGCGGGAAAACTCCAAAGGGGGCGGAGATATCATGCCGGTCTTAGGCATAGGTAAACTAGGCAGCCGCCTAGTGCGTCCGATTAGTGGGGGCTTCGCACAGACTCAAAAAAACTTTTCTAAATAGCGAAATTTGTGTCTAACGTTATTGCTGAAGTACACTAGGTTCCAACTAAATGGCGTAATGATATTGTTTAGTTATTTTTCATTTTTCTATTTTATTTAGGGGGCCACCAAATTTACTTCGCCTAGTGCCTCCAATTATCTAAGGCCGGCCCTGACCCCTGTGCTGTAGATGATCGTTGACTTGTAGCACCAAACTTCTGGTAGAAACTAAACTGCTGTAGCGTATTACATCTTAACTGGATGGATGCCTGATCGTGCGGATTGCACGCTGGACTGTCGTTCGGATTTATCGACGGTCGAGGGTTCAAACCCTGCCCGCTCCCATCCCCCGTCGTCCTGCGGGAGGTTTGGACTAGGAAGTAAACTATCTTCAACTCTGAAGGAACATCCGAAACATGTAAAAAAAACATTTTACAACTAATAAAACTTGAAATGACTTGAGTAAATTCTTTGTGAACAATACTAAATATAAATTTTATTATAATATAGACAAAAAATCACGTTTGAAATGAGATCAAATAAATGTACTAGACTTTAGGAATAATATTTGTTAACAAAATCTAACTCACTACAACAATACAATCTTTCAGTTTCTGTCCTAAGACCAAATGACGACAATGCCACCTATGTTGCATCATTCTCAACCAATCATTAACCCCTTCCCACCGTCACCATAGAAACCGCACATACACACACAGTCCATGACAACCTGACAGTTTATGACAATATATGCGCATATGGAATTGGCGCTTCGTTCTGTGTTTCCCTTTAGTATTCTTATTATTTTATGCGCTGTATCCAAAGACGCGATCTGTACACGTCACAGCTTCCTGTATTTTGGCTTGGATGTCTCGTTCTCTGCTCTAGCCTTTTTGTTGTTCCCAAGTGTTGGGTAAGTTAAGTGTTTCGATACTTATTTCGTTGCTCCAGATTGATTCATTATTAAAGTCACGTTGAATGGCGATCACAAGGAATTCATATTTGTCTTGTTTAGGGGCTAGGCTTTGGACTCTGAAGAAGCCAAGCTTAATCTGAGCATAAACTGTTGGCTTTGTTTGGGACATACTTGGTTGTTGTGTACGAGCTGTATTTGGTTCTAGACCAGCGGTTCTCAACCTTTTAAGCTCGGCGACCCCTTTTACATCCCCCACTCTGCCGCGATCTCCGCCCCCCCCACACACACAGCAATAGAAGAGTAGACAATAACAATCCATATTTTCGATGGTCTTAGGCGACCCCTGGCAAATCGTCAATCGACCCCCATAGGGGTCGCGACCCATACGTTGAGAACCCCTGTTCTAGACAGTGTGATCCCGGATTGTATCGCTGGTATTGTGACCAAGGTGTGCCTTTATGTTACGCCAGTAATCTATTTGTACATAATGCATGTTCACTGAACGAGTACTTAATAAGCAGGATATCAAGAGATTGGCCGGTCCACTCTTTTACATTGTCCACCAGCTTTTCTTTGGACGATCCTCTTCGTGCTCCCTCCTCTGTACCATGAAGGATGACTTTTGACAGTGAGTCTTATGACCGAACATGCTCATCTTTAGTCTTTCCACAGTATTGAGTTTCTCCATTTTTGATAACATAAAAGAAAGGACCGGCCTCTCTCTGGATATCCTGCTTAGAACAGCTGCTGACCGGGAAAAGCGGAAGGATTTGGGTTCGCGAGTGTCACAGCACCGTTACGACGAAAATCAAGGGACAGATGAGAGTAAAATTATCTTATCTTATCTTATAACTGTCAAAGACTTAAAGTATTGTTTTAGAAGTGTTTCATTCGTAGGAAAAGAAATGCCGTTTTGTAAATTTACTTTTTCAAAGATAAGAACTCCCTTTCTATAGATCCTGAGTGGTCGCAATGTATCTACTGATAGATGTAGATGTTGTCTATTGCCTAAGTTAGAACATTTGAATTTGATGATCATCACCATAAAGAGAAAAAATTCTTAAAAAATACATTCGGTTATGCAACCTCAAACTTAAGACCAACAACAAAGACACATCTAAGAATCTTCTTGTTCAACATTCCATATCAAATCAAAGGGAGCCCATCAATGTATTTAATACATTTTATTTTCCCGCTTCAAGTTATGATAATGTCCCTTGACAAGATTATACTTCATTAACTCAAAAAACTTAAGATGAAAGCATGTTATTTTAAATTGTATGCACACATAGTTAAACATATAGATCTAATAAGCGATGACATATAATAACAATAGATAAAAAGTAAAAAGTAAAATATAATACAAAACAATAACAACATTATAATAACGTAATGACTAGATCGACAATCGAATATCTACATGCTAGCCTAGAATTTAGCCCTCTAGTTGAAGTCAGTATACAATCGCAATATACACCGACTAATGAGTTGAAAGTTTATAATAGATATATTTGAAAAAAATTATCAACCAGAACAAAAAAAATGGATTATAGGTTATAGATCCTCAAAACAACTAAATGCCTTTCTGTATATTACATAAATGTGTCTTAAAAAAAAAACCATTACTTTTTTACTAGATCAGATTTTAAATAGAAGCAACAGTAACAGTTCAGTAAGAGACGGAAAGCATATTGCTTTACAAGAAAACCTCCAAGAATCGGATATACTTTTTAATTATGAAATTTCATTTCTTTGCAGAAGGTGCAGACAGAGTAGAGACACAACGCAATGTTCTACAGCTGCACTGAGTTAAACACTGATCTTGCTAGGCGGTATAATGTATGCTAAAGTCAATCTTATTTGAAGTGCTTAATAGAAGAAGATGTAACCGAGTTAAGAGCTTTAAAGACTAATTTATGAGGACGATGTAACCGAGGTAAGCGCTTTAAAGACCAATTTATGAGGACGATGTAACCGAGGTAAGCGCTTTAAAGACCAATTTATAAGGACGATGTAACCGAGGTGCTCCTGTAAGCGCTTTGAAGGCCAAATCCTGCGTCAAGTTTCCTTTACTGGCTCAGAAAAGCTGGCTGATAGCATAAAGAAGCTGGCTGATAGCATAGAGGAGCTAGATGATAGCATAGAGGAGATGGCTGATAGCATAGAGGAACTGGATGATAGCATTGTGTCAGGCGCTTCTGTGGTGTCTAATGCAAATAACTAAACGGAAGTAACACTCAATGACATCCAATAACACCGGCGAAAGGCCGAACAATCAATATAAGTAAGTCGACGCTGATACTGAGCAAGAAGTTTGAGAGAAACGAAGAAAACCGTGAAATGTCAGCTAACTCTCTACATTCATAGCAAGCTTCCTATCTGCTATCTCTAAGGCGTCCTAAAGTTGTCTGTTTACATCGGCTGATATCTTCCTTAAAACCTCTTCTTTTTTTAGTCTAAAAACCTAACCGTATTTCCGAAACAAATAACTAATTCCTGATCGTGTCAAAACACTAGAGAAGCTTTATGATAGCATAGAAGAGCTGTATGATAGTATAGAGGAGCATGCTGATAATTAAGGATTTCCGAAGAAGACATCTTGTTTTTTTTTATGTGTAAAAGGTGGATGACACACATTGACGACCGTTGATGAGAAGCTACCGCCAAAGCAAAGCGGAGCGGGCGAAAAGAAAACTTAAACACAACTCTGGCTTTGTCTACATGCGATGTAACAAAAAATGTGGGTAACTATTGGGCCTGATTAGTTACGTAGAAGTACTGCAATTTTTCCGTAAAGTGTGGACTAAAAGATAATACTTTATTATTTTCTTATTTAAAGAACTCTAAAAAAAAAAAAAATATATAAAAAAACAATCAATAAAACTCTATACAAAAAACTGGGGTAAAAAACATCCGTTTTAAACACACTTCATGGCATGCATCCGCTGTAATAGTAATAATAAATAATGTATTATAACAAATTTAGGCAAGACTGACTTTCAAACAAATACTAGAGAAAAAAAAACTGCGTAATGTTTTTACGGTCCTAGTGGAGTGAGTTCCTTTCTCTGTCTGGTAGCTTTTTGAAAGGATCAATTGAAAATGAAAACACTTGACAAAACTTCCCTTCGTCACATTGCCAGTTGGCCATTGATTATTTCCTGATATATTTCATCGGCCAGTGGTTTGTATTCGTCAGTTGATCGGTCGAGATAGTATAATGGTTCTCGTACAGTGCTGGGGTTGAAACCATCTTTGACCAGGTCAGTCTTTTGCTGTTTAAAAGTGCTGGTCAAACTCATCTGTTGCTGGACACGAAGAAACCTAGACAGTGAGATAATATGCTTTAAGAGGGCAACCAGTTTTGAAACTTTAAAATTAAAAAACAACCTTAAATACATGAGATATGATACAATGTCTTTAATTTACATAAATAACCTAATTGCATTAGCTCAGCAACAAAAGACTATTTACAAATCATTACATAGTAGAAAGAGCAAAAAAAAATTTAAAAAAATAGGATACTAAAATTTGGCGATTAAAAAAGAGTTAGGGTTTATTCAAAGTAAATTTTAAAAAATCAAACGGAGATTCTATTTAACCTTGGTTAGACCAATATTAGAATATGCATTCAGGCCAATGAACACAAGATCATGTGAAGTGGCGAATATACAGCTACACCATATATAACGAATGAATTTTCATATTTGTCTAGAGTAGAATAATTTAAATGAAAGACCCTTGATGACAGGAGACTAAAATGTAACGAAGCAAAAAGTCAACACTAAAGCATTATTTACAAAATACAATTGAAAAATTCTAGAAAAGAAAAAAAAAACTAATAAAATACTGACTGAGAGAAAAAGATAAAGGCACATTTGTTATTTCATATGTTAGTGCTCCTACTTTCCATATGTCATCAGAGCATGGGATGTGTTGCCTGAATCAGCCAAGTAAACAAATCACTTTGGCCGATTTAAAGTCACTTATCCCGGACATGCTACCCTGCCTCATAGTGGCGCCCGGGTGGAAACGATCGTAGGAGGAAACGATTAGGCTAAAGGGTAGCAAAACAAGACTCCCGTGGGGGTGCCTGAGGGGGTGCGAGAGCATCCTCATTGCACTGTGCGGAGTTGTAAAAAAGCTTCCCACAACCTTGTCACAATCCAGGCGCCGTTCCTAAAGGGACCGTTACATAAATGGCGTGTCCTGCACGGTTAGCCTGGTATAGAAAAGGAAAATGGCAGGGGTCTCGGTGCACGCGGTCTTTGGCCGCGAGTCTGACACCCCGCCAGACAGAACAGCGTACACTGTTCTCATTCAGGCCGTGAAAGGGAGCTCTTGTTCACTTTTGATGGCTTAGAGTTCCAAGAGCCGACGGCTCAACTCTACCTGACAGTTTCAACAAGAAAGAAGAAACAAAAAGTCACTTATTAACTTGCATGACTATTTTTTGTTCCCAACATGGCGCTGCGCAGTGGTGACGTGTCCTTTGTGCTTCAGTTTGTGCTATTATTAGAATTGACACCTGGGTGCACGTAGGGCGTCATCAGTCACGTCATCATCTTCTGTTTAAAAGGAACGTCTGTAATTTATAAGATTGCATTACCTGTAACAAGCTTATAAGTCAAAACGTATACATGCTCCTTACCTTGGCCTTGCATATCCAGGTAGCTTTTCCCTACACAGGTGCCCTAGCTCTGAAATTTTGGAGCCATCTAGGTCTTCATTGTCTTTTATGTTGATGGCGGCCATACCTGCTTTACCTTCACACCCTAAATATATATAATAGCCAAGTAATCAGAATCTAAGAAAGTGCCACTGTAATCACTATGTAATATACATAATAGATATAGAGAAGACCAATGTAATTAGTATTAGCTTTTTAGAATAAAGTGGCTATAACAGAGAGAAAAAAACAACTATGATTAGTTTTCAATTCAAGAGAACTCTAGAGTCTCTCTGCAACGGCTTCTTGTAATACTAATTCATTAATTGTTTGCCTGAATCATCCTGGAAATCCAATGACTTAACTAGTTTAGTTCAGTCTGTAATTAATATGCATGACTAGATTAACTCATGGATACGAGTAGGACATGTGTGTTTTCTATTTTGAAGGAGCGTCAGTAATTTATAAGATAAATAAGGTCTTTCTGCAGTTTTTGGATTCTCGTATAATATTTGACTTTGTTATCGTGCTGTTATTTGTTTGTAGTCTAGAAAATAAATAATAAAATCTACTTACATAATTCTATCCAACTGTCAATGTACCGGTCATGTATCTCTACTCATCGTGTATCTCTACTTATAATGTATCTCCTCTACTTATCATGTATCTCTACTTATCATGTATCTCTACTTATTATCTATACCTGTCATGCATCTCTACCTATCATGTATCTCTGCTTATTATGTATCTTTTCTTAGCAGGTATCTCTACTGACCATGTATCTCTAGAACCTGGTGCCTCAATTTTATCAGGTATCTCCACTTATCAAATATATCTACTTATCATGTAATTTTACTTATCATGTATCTGTATAAATTATGCACCTCAATACATCATGTATCCACTTATCATGCATCTACACTTACCAAGTATCTCTACTAATTATGTATACCTACTTATCACGTATTGCTACTTACTAGGTATGTCTACTTATCATGTATCACTTCTTACCAGGTATCTCAACTAATCATGTATCTCTATTTATCATATATCTCTATTTATTATGTATATCTATTTACCATGTATCTCTTCTTACTATGTATCTGTATTTATCATGTATCTCTTCTTATCATGTATATCATATATCTCTAGTTACCAGGTATCTCCACTCCAAAGACATTGGTATCTAAAATAAAGTCTGCAGCGTTCATCACATTGGAAACTTCAGCTGTAGAGACATTTTCACCTTTCCACCTATAGAAGTCATCAATGAAAATATAAGCAACTATATGCGATAAAACAAACTCGTATATCTATTAAAATTCCAATATGGAAAATACCGAGTTTAGAGCATGTGACACGGTAATATCACGGTAAGGTGATTTTTTCTCGAGTGCAAAAAGTCAGGAAATTCTCTCCCCTCGTGTCTATCAATCTTACCATCCATCTATACTCAAACATCTTTTGGCTATCTCAGCACATTAACATGTACATTAGATTGTATTAAAGCAGTATTATTTAACTTCCATATTGTTGACTGAAATAAAAAGAATTTATAAAGAAGACTAATAGAAAATGTAATTAAAACAAAAAGGGTAAACTTCTTCCAAATGAACTCCCCTGAATGAATCCCCGATGCGGTCCTTAAAATACAAGTTGTAGTGACGGTCCAGTGTAAAGACATCGTCGGTCTTGACGTAAAAATCCCCCACTTCCAGTACATCTTTGATGATTCTGCAGCTTGTGTCTGATGGTGGGCCGAGGTAGCCATCAAACGTGACTTTATCTGTCAGTCTCGCTAACAGGATACCAAACTCTCCTGAAGAAGAGTAGAGATCAAACAAGTTACATATAAAAATTACTTTTTAGAAATTTCCCTTAAATTGATTTAAATTGCAACAGTTATTACATCAGTCATTATGAATCAGTCATAATTTATTTGTGTGTTGTCATAGACAATGAATGATTTTTCAAAGTTTAAACTTGATCCTGAAATGGGAAATGGGAGATTTAGACCAGACAGACAGACAGATAAAATCATTTTTGCACTGACACTAAGGCCATTGAGTGTACTAAGCACTGTTACTAGCATTTAGCATTTGGTGTGTGTGTGTGGGGGGGGGGGGGGGAGATTTGTTACAATTTTTAACCATTTTGTGAAAGACAAGTATATAACAAAGAAATATATTTCTTGTGTTATCTTCTTTGGGGCGCGGTGGCTGAGTGGTTAAGCGCTCGGCTTCAAAACATGGGGTCCTGGGCCCTGAATTCAAATCTCGGTGAAGACTGCGATTTTGAATTTCGGGATTTTAGGGGGCCCCTGAGTCCACTCAACTGTAATGAGTACCTGACCTTAGGTAGGGAAAGTAAAGGCGGTTGGTCGTTGTGCTGGCCACATAACACCCTGCTTGTTAACCGTTGGCCAAAGAAGCAGATGACCTTAACACCATCTGCCCCATAGATCGTCTGAAAGGGGAAACTTTTCTTTTTTAAACCTATCTTCTTTAAGTGAACTCTGAAAAATAAAAAGTGAACCAAGACATAAGTAACTAGACAATGAGTAGTGAACTGGCGCAGAAATGGTGATATATTTGTTCATAGGTCTTCATTAGTTTGAAAGACCCCGATGGGAGTGAGGTCAGTTAGAAAGAGAATTTTGTCCAAAAATCAAACGATGGCTTTCTGGTCGTGCGGTTGGAGCGCTGGACTGTCGTTCAGATTTATCGATAGTCTAGGGTTCAAACCCTGCCCGCTCCCATCCCCCGTCTTCCTGCGGGAGGTTTGGACTAGGAAGAAATTATCTTCAACTCTGAAGGAACATCCGAAACATGTCAAACAAACAAACAAAGCGTAATTTTTAAATGGCTGCTGAAATGTATGTAGTAGATTTATATATATACAGCATCAACCCCAAACGCAAAAGTATCCTTAGCAAGCAAAATATAAAAAATCCTTTTTTATTTATCAAAGGGAAAGAAATTCGCACTTACAACTATATAACTCAACTATGTAGATGTTATTTCCCTTATTTGATATCAAATAAAATAATTAGTTACCATTAATTAATTGACTGATTGGTTCGTTTTTTTATTACTTCATGTTTTGTTTAAAGTTTCAACTTCATCCGAAAGAGGGTGTGGGAGAAATAACGTGTTCAATTATGTAAGGGGGAGAAACCATATATATTTAGCTGTATCTGTGAATATTGAAGGATTAACTTCCCTTGTTGGTATCAAATAAAATAATTAATTACCAGTAATAATCAACTAATTGTTTTTTTTAGTGATTCATGTCTTGTCTATGCAAATGAATAATTGTGAAAAGTTTCAGCTTCATTCGAGAATGAATGTGGGAGAAATTACGTGAACACACTTTTTGACCAGACAGACAGAGTGAGTGGATTGAAGCTTTGTAAAAGATCATTACGTATTTGGCGCACAGTTCGACAAAAGAAAAATTCAGTCTACTCCTGGTTTAATATTCCCCTCAACAGCCATGTTAAGACCAGGCGCATTATAAGGCTCGACAGAGATATAGTTGGAACACTAAAATGTGGCGATAGTTCAATTACTAACAGTTCATAAAAAAAAAAAACTGCTTGAAATAGAGCGATTTGATTTTGACACAATTAAAAATACAGACCTAGGACCTAAACAAACAAGTTCCTCTCACTGTGTTTGCTAAGAAACAACGGCATGTAGACAATATGACAGCATGCCATGACATAATGCAGCCTACATTTTACTATTGGGAATACCCGTTTGTCCTCGCTACGCTTAAAGGTTGGGAAAATGCTGATCGCAGTTCCTGGATAAAAAACATTTACCTGTTTTTATTAGTTCACATCGACCGAGCTGATTCCGGAATGGTTCGTTGGTGTTTGGATCGATCCGAACAAGAATTAAATTTGTGAAGTATCTCTGGAACAAGCAATATGTATAAAATATAAAGGCGATGCAAAGAGAAGCACTGCCTAATCACTGCAATATAGTTCAATACTGCAATGTTTATTTCACCTTTCTTAATAAAATAAAATTAATTAATTACCACTAATTGATATACTAATTGATACATTTTTGAATGATTCATTTATTTTTATTGTTTTGGACTATAAATAAATGTACAAACTTGATCCTACAAAGAGATGTGGGAGAAATCACGTGTACAAGATTTGTACCAGACAAACAGAGAGAAAGATTTGTACCAGACAAACAGAGAGAAAGATTTGATAAAAGCTTAGTAAAAAAAATAATTCTTCAAGTTCATATGACCATAAAATAAATACAAGACAAAAAGTTCAGTTGAACCCCCTACCCCAATATAAATAGAATAAGTCAACTAATTAATGTTCAAAGCTATTGAAAAGGTTTGAAGAAGACAGTTATTTTCACATTCACCTATTTGAAAAAAAACTGCAAAATAAACAGTTGAATAGAATTATTAACAGATTAAATAGTATTACTGAGTTAGTACAATCGAGAGAGGGAAAAAACATCGAGAGAGACAGACAGACAGGCAGTCAAGAAAACCTAATGAAGCTTAAGTGTAATCCTATTTGTTTAAATTATTTATTTATTTGACATGATCTTTTCCCATCAAGCGTTAAATTTCTCCACGCATGACTGACTCGTATATTTATAGACAATTACCTAACCCTAACTTGTCAACTTACAATGAGCGGAGACAGCCGACCGACACTTCCTGGCACATTGAAGAGATTCGAGCAGCTTGCCGGTAGCTCAGTGGAGCCGTAGAACTCATAAATATGTGGGATCTGAAAGCGTCTCTTAAATTTGGTCCATATGTCCTGACGTAGACCATTCCCGATAGCTTTTGTAACACCGTGTCTGTTCTCATTGGGGTCCTGGGCAGGACAAACACAGAATAGAGAACAAGCATGGGGTCCTGGGCAGGATAAACACAGAATAGAGAACAAGCATGGGGTCCTGGGCAGGACAAACACAGAATAGAGAACAAGCATGGGATCCTGGGCAGGATAAACACAGAATAGAGAACAAGCATGGGGTCCTGGGCAGGATAAACACAGAATAGAGAACAAGCATGGGGTCCTGGGCAGGACAAACACAGAATAGAGAACAAGCATGGGGTTCTGGGCAGGACAAAAAGAATAGAGAACAAGCATGGGGTCCTGGGCAGGACAAACACAGAATAGAGAACAAGCATGGGGTCCTGGGCAGGACAAACACAGAATAGAGAATAAATGGTTTCAATGACTGCATGTTTAGAGAAATGAACTCCTCCAAATAAAATCTTGGTTTTATTTCAAGCAGAGAATATATCTATTGGAACATTTCTTCTTTCAACTGCACCGAAGAAGAAAAACTAGCATTGAAAGCTAATAAGATGAGATTATTTTTTAGTCCAAACAAATGAAAAATTCATCTCAGCATTACTAGTATAACAATAACTTTTGAAGCAAACACAAAGTACACAATAACAATTATTTAAAATATAGCCTGGAAAAAAAGTGTAAAAAAAGCTTGTATGGATGGCAAGATCTGAAAGTGGAACTATAGTTACTTTTTTACCTGTATGGATCTAGCATAAGATCAAAATAATGGTTTGTTTTTTATAAATTAATACTATTTTTTAAACATCATTTTCTAATTTTAGATTGGAATAACCCATTCCAGTTTTTTTTAATCAATAGAGACATGAATACAAATATATCGATATAACTGACAGAGGGATTCCGAAAGATATATTTTAGAAGTTTAAAACAGCGTTTTTACTAGACCCTGTTTCCTAAGACCAATTGAAGTTGACGATTACTCTAAACAATGTTTGTGGGATGAGTTTACGACTTTTGCAGCGTTATGAAATACTTTCTTTTATTTGCTAAAACAATTGTCAGGTATTCTTAGGACCAGGTGGGCTTCAGAAAGTCGAAACGATTTATTAAATGAGTTGGAATCAGAAACTTCATGTCAATCAAATGGTACGTTGTTCTACTAGAGGGCATATTCAACAGTTTAGAATTAATAACGTCCTTCCCGGGCGCAATTACTTCGGCTCATGAATGTTCTTACTTTTGTAATGTCTAGGAATCAAAGCATCCTCACAGTTAAAACTGTCCGACCCTTAGAGAATCTTTCAAGATATGTAATAACTATCATGCAGATGATATGGATGATATGTTATTGTGCAATACTTTCGAAAAAATACTTCTCAAAGATACTTCTCAAAAATACTAACCGTTGGTTGGTTGACCAAATATCGTAACATTTCCCCGATGTACTGAAAACTTGTGACGTCATACTTGCAACAATCGGACCAAAAGTGGGAAACGGAGAATTTTTCTCGTAGCACTAAAGTAGCTCCTAGGGAAAAAAGAAACTTGTGCCAATAAAAAAGGTTATTTAGTGATTATCGATCATCCATTCTCTCCCTTTTCTTAATTTAAAGACTACTAATGAACACCGTCGTAAAACAACTCTACCGACAGAGCCGGTCTTAGGCCACTGCAACCTATGCGGCCGCAGTGGGCCCCGCACTTTCATAGGTCTCGCGCGATGCGAATTCTAGATGTAAATTATTAAATTAAACCATTTCAACTTAATATTAAAGGGTTACTGGAATTCTCACGAAATTATAAAATATAAGAAAAAGTCATGAAAATCTCCTAAATGATTAAAATCTTCTGAAAACTGATGCAAATCTCCTTAAAACAGACAAAATTGTCATTTCGGGGTGTCATCCAATATGGAAAACGCCCCCCCCCCCCCAGGCTACTCGTGATTAAAAAAAAACAAAACAAACAACGAAACAGCTTTGTGTGCCAGCGCTCATGGACTACAAATGTAACAATAAGGCGAATTTTAACTAAAAAAAAAAGAACAAAGACTTAGTTTACTTTAATAGTCACTGGCATACAAGTATAGATCTAAATCTATCTCGACTCTCCGAAAAAATAGCGATATTTTGCTAGTCGATAGTAAATCTAAAAGGAAGATCTGAATGTTTTTGTTTGAAAACTACTATCTACTGTAGATGGCTCGTAAAGTTAATTTGACAGTGATTTTGTACTTAGTAAGCTATAAATAAAATGCAAAGACGAATTAATTTCTAATTTAAAAAATCTTAATTTTATCTTATTATCCTTATTACAACGCAAATTAGGCCCCGCGCAATTCGTTTCGCGTTGGGCCCCGCAACCTGTAGGACCAGCCCTGTCTACCGATGCCTCGTCTTTAAAACGAATCAGATTTCTACACAAATACGAATAATAATAGTGCTATTAGATCATGGAATGGGTTGCCTGATTCAGCCAGAAAAACCATTGACTTGGTAGATTCTAAGTCATTGATTAACATGCATGCTAGATTAAGCTAGGGATACGCGTAAGACGTAATCATCATCCTTTTTTTTTTAAAGTCACGTCTGTATTTTATAAGACAAGATTGATAAAGCTTTTTTTTCAGAAGTCCAAAGATTATGGAAGAGTGCAGTGTTTCACGTGACAATGCTGTCCACCTGAGATCCACTCTTTTTGTCACAATTATCGCAGACAAACTGTCTTTTGCTAGGGTTCCATTTAAGTTCTCATTTCACAGCGCATCTTTCCTTTGGGTCTCAAATACCTCACGCTTTTATAAGAGTTTTCTCGCTGTCTCTTTCAAAAGCCACATTACCAGCTGTTCTTCTCTTTGCCTGTGAGGGTGTATTGTGAGGTCTAAACTGTGTGTGTTTCTAGTACTCGCCCACTTAATGCTCACCAAGCAAGATCGTCTCTGGCTTAGGGCCCTACCTCCCAGCGCATCAGTCTTAGAGCCAGTAGTTGCTCTACACAGCCCAAATCCTACCTTTACTTTACCTTCACCTTTCCTTTACCTATTCCTTAGTCTGTTGGACCGTTGGGGCACCATACAAGATTCGTCGACCGTCTTTCTCCACTCCACTCCTCTCTGTCTTTTGCCTCAATTAGAACCTTAGAACGGCAGGCCCGTCCAATCTTTTATGTTGTCCTCCCATCGCTTTCAATGTCTGCCTTTTCTTCTTTCTCCTGGTACTGTTCCCTGAAGAAAGGCTCCTAGCCCCGAAGATTTTGTAATATGGCCATATATTTTTTAGCTTGCGTTTTTTTTTTTACAATAGTTAGCAGGCCATCATATTGTCCAATCGCTACAGTAACCCTGTCTCTAATCTCTTGGTTTGTGTTGTGGTCTTTGAATGTGATCCTTCTGTAGCATCTCAATTCCATCGTTAGGATCCTTCTCTCTAGCTCTGCAGTCAAGACTCACAAACATATAAAAATAAGGCAATGACCAGGGAGCACATCAATCTGATTTTGGTGCCGAGGGCTAAGCCTTTGTCTTTCCAGATTATTTTACGTTTTTGGCTTCCAGACAGAAACAAAAAAAAGTGCTCATCGATTTCCCCAATTTGATTAACATAAACATGATTGCTGTCAAACCAAATACAAGACAAGAATTGTATTCAAAGCTAATGATAAGATCTGGGACATTTAAAATAACTTCACCAACTTTTCAAAGTTCAATAGAAATGCAAGCATTGTAAGCAAATGCTAAACTACTTACCAACATTGATAACATTATGGAGTGCCAGGTTCACACTGGATGCATGATACAAAGGCAGAGTGAGGTAAATGACCTCGTGCTTTGAGAACCCCACAGGGCCATACATGTGACTACATTCAAGAGCCTTCCTATGTGTTATAATAGCTGGTTTAGGAAGACCTGGAAGAAATTAAAGCATAAGACGTTACTCTCTCTCTCTCTCTCTCTCTTTGTCTTTCTCTTTACTCTCTCTCTCTCCCTCTCTCTCTCTTTGTCTTTCTCTTTACTCTCTCTCTCTCTCACTCTCTTTATATATAGATATCTTTTCCCTTTGCAACTTCTTGTGTGAACAAAGTGGCAAATGTTCGATACACAGTTGCGAAGTATATATATATAGGTTTATACGCAATTTTCTAATTATTAAAAGTTTATATCAATGCCACTTAATGAGAGTAGTGCATGTATATATATATATATATATATATGTATGTATGTATGTATATATGTGTGTGTGTGTATGGATTTGGTCCTCTTATTACGTTTTGACACGTTTTTTTCTACCACTTTCCATTTCCGGATCAAGTTGAAATTTTGCCATTATTATTCATTTAAATTTAGTTTCTCGTCGTTCTGTAAATGTGATGAGTCCCCCCCCCCCCACCCTACACAGCTGTGGAACACGTTCTTTGGTTTATTGTCACCTTACGCCCCCCCCCCCCCCCCAGTGGAGCACAAAAACCCTGCAGAGCAAGCATTCTAAGACAGATAGATGCTTTCTATACAAGGAACAAAACGTTACAGTCACATGCGAAAATAGAAAATCGTTCTGGTTTCTGCAACATCCATGGACAGGTTGTCATCCTGTTGCACAAGCCCTGTGGCCATGGGGTGGAGATGACTCCTTTCCTCACAGACCTGTCCGCTTTGGTAGAGCCTGCCGAGAGTGTATAGCTCTGAGGGTCATCGAGGCACGCAAGCTGTTACACCGAGGTAAGATATGTGCATCAGCTGACAGACTAGAGACCGTGGAAGTAAATGTTTTCGCTAAAGGCCCTATGTTCCATGAAGAAAACAAAGGACAGATAATGAGGATGATGATTATGATGATGAAGATACAATAAATAAACGAATAACATTAATTTCTGCGATTGAGCTATCGTCTACGCCATCATCATACATAAGCATGAGTGACCATAATATACATACAGATGGTCATGCGAGCTATTGATTACAATTCATTTTTATGACAGATCCATTCAATGATATAAATATGATATTCTTTTAGTCGTAAATAGGCAACACATTAGAAGGAAGTCGTAGATAGTAAACTCATTTCCTGTTTTGGCCTAAAATTGTAATAACACGAAGGAAACTTGAACAATTGATCGCGATAAGCCGCTCGAAGTTGAAGCTATCAGCGGTTTGGGGAAATATATGCCGCTGAAAAAAAAAATATATATATAAAAAACCTTAGCAGTTATCATGGCCGGAATTTTAGTAAGTGGAGGCCCCGGGACAGGATTTTTGTGAAGACCCCTTCACTTTTTCAAAAGCTTTAATAAAAATCCACTTATTTATAGTAATACTTATATCTGAATCATGTCATAATTTATAAAAAGAAATAGAATACCCTTTCCTGTAAATTTAATATCATTTACCTAGTTTAAAAAAATATTTCATATGCATACTTTGGTCTAAAAATGGATGGCTGCCTGGTCGTGAGGTTTGCACGCTTTCAGATTTATCGATTGTCCAGGGTTCAAACCCTGCCCGCTCCCATCCCCCGTTGTCCTGCGGGAGGTTTGGACTAGGAAGTAATTATCTTCAACTCTGAAGGAATATCCGAAACATGTAAAACATTTTATAAACAATGTATATTTTTGTGGTCTTGTCGTAAATCCCTAACTGCTTTTGAATATTACAAGCACGCTTCAAGACACTTCTTGACCAAGACAATTTAGCCATATGGAAGATTTAAAGCACTATCTATAAAAAATGCGAAAAACAACATTAAGCTGCTGACCTGTCGAAATATGGATTTATTTTCCCTATTGTTGGGAGCCCTTTTCTAGTGGAGGCTTCCCAGGGCAGTAGCCCCGCCAGCCCTTCCCTTCCTAAAATCCAGCCCTGGCAGTTATGCATACGTCAACTCTCGACGTAGATCTAGACTGAGATAATGATATGCATGGCTAATAGCATGCTGTTGTCTCAATTGTACGACACTGAGACATAATCGTGCCCATCTATTTATCTACAAGCTAAACAAGTGTTGAGAGCTTAAGTCATTGATAAACTGTCAACTATTTTTTTTGTCTTGCTTGCTATTTGTACAGCTCAATCCAGGCGACTGAGATATAGTTCGGTCACGTAATTATCATGCTGCTTAAAGTGGGCCTAGTTCGATAAAGAAAGATTAACTCTATGCAAGATTGGCTCTGTCACGAGTTGAAGTTACAGTTTGCAATTGTTGAGCTAGTGACGAGACTATTTCAGTGTGTTCATGTGTTTGAACACTTTAAGTGTTCATGCGTTTTAACACTTTATAAAGGTAAATTTTATTAACTGTTTATGGTCATTACATAATATTTTGTCAGAAAAAAAGTATTTCCCTCTTCGCCGGTAACATATATATTATTTTCAATAACAAGAAAATAATTATTAACAAGCGTCTAAGTATTGATTACGAGTTCATGTGATTTCGAGTTTCACAGTTTACCAGGGCCCGATTTACTGTAGTGCTAGATTATGCAGCTACACGTAACCTCAGCCTTAAATAGAGCCTTCTCATATCAACCATATATATATTTTGTACACATAGAATGTGCATATTAAATATAAGAAAAAAAGAGGAAGGAGAAAAGATTAACAAGTAGGCCTACTCTTTTTCTTTCATCACAAATATGCGTTAAGATTGACTAATATGATAAAATAAATTTATATTGAAGTTTGAAAAGGGTTAGGGGCTTCCACTTACTTAACTCTGGCACTGCAGGCTACATGTACCTGGAAAATGACTCCCTTTCCGAAACTTATATGACTTGATTTTGCCTGCAGTCTTTATTATTGAGATGAGCTGTGTGCAGAAGGCACTTTTGCAGTTCAAAATACATCAAATATCATGGTGCCGTAGGTGAACATAGTTTTAAACAGTGGGTGCCCTACTATTGTGGTCTGGTTTGTCACGAGCGCGCCGCCACCGCGGTCCATACAGCACTGGAAAACGATGCACCGTGTACGTATGAGAGTATAGGATCCCTAATCTACAACCAATTGTTGACACTTTGGTATATATAGCGTCTCCTTCGTGATCGAAGATGAGCACATTTCTCATTTCCTATGGACTCGAAGATGACTGTAAAGTCCAATCCTCGCTTTAAAAAGCCGGCCGCCTACGTGGCATGGGTGGGTTTGGTCAGTTGCAGATATGCCTGCTTCTTCTCTCAGCATTTTGTTGGTTTGGCGCTCTTTCACCTTGGCTATTCTTCTTGCTTTAAATCTTGAGACTCCGAGACTCACGGCTTCACGCCATGAGGAGCGATCGAGAGCTAGTGCTTCCCAGCCGTGAATTTCGATATGCCCTTTTGGTATGAAGAATGGGACAAGGTTGGAGGCGGACGAGTAGACCAATCCGAAAGGAAAGGATGCGTGGTGGCAACTTACGAGCGAGTAACAGGCCATCCTAGCCCAGTTGCGAGTTGGTTACTGCCCAGTTGCTGTTTTCTTCGGGCGTTTTCGAGAGCAGTCCGGCACAGTGGGCGCCACTGCATAGAATACGATGGGACAAAAGACCAGATTCTTTATGAATGTCGCGTTTTGTACGAGGAATGTTTTGCACAACGAGATGAGAGAGAGAGAAAGAGAGAGAAAGAGAGAGAGAGAGAGAGAGAGCTGGTCCGTGTTCGGCAACGAAGCTGTCCTTGTACGGGATTAGGCGATCTAATACTCACTGTCCGATTCCTTTCACGTGCTCTAATGGAGCATAATCTCAGCAAAATATCTTACTAAGAGAGTTTCTGATACGGCTGGATTAGAAAAAAGAAAAAAAAAGGGGGGGGGGGGGCTAAGATGCGGATGTATCATTTTTTTTTTCTACTAGAAAGGTGTCACTTGCAAAAAAAACAACTCTGAATTTAAAAAAAAAATTCTATTTTGTTTCCTAATTATACAGAAAAGTGCCCCCCCCCCCCTTTTTTTTTTTAAAAATCAAAAAGAGCTTTTTAACAATTAAAATGAAACCTGGTTAATTCCCTTGTCGCCTTCTATTTAAAAAAAAATAACAACATTAGATATAATTATAAATTATTGAAGCGTGCAAAAACCTCTTCCTTGTGCAATATTTTTCCGATTCCAAACTAATGAACATGTGTATTAAACAAACTATGCACTGTGATTTGTTATGTTGGTGTCAGGGCAGGCCTTAGATAATTGGATGCCCTAGGCCAAGTGAATTTGGTGGCCCCAAATGAAATAAAAACATACAAAATAAACAGTAAAAAAATAAAATTATGCAATTTATTTAAAACCTAGCGTACTACACCAATAACATTGTATACGGGTTTCGCTACTTTTTCTATAAGCGGCACCCTATGTCTCACAATTCGGATGATCCTTGCGGCTGCCTAATTTGGCCATGCCTAAGGCCGGCCCTGATGGTGTGCAACATTTTAAACTTCATAATCTTTATTACGTTCCAAACAAACATTGTATATGCTCAGATTGTAAAATATATTTTTTTTGTTACAAAATTAGTTGAAAACATGTAAATTATATCCCGGATACATAAAAGTTTCCGGGGAAAACGATTGAGAGAATGCGTTTGAATCAAATTTCCGTAAGTAAACTAGATCTAGGCTAAAAATAAAACGTTTAAAAAAGGGCGACAACTTATATTTTATTGTGGATGCTTGATCATTTGCCCTCGGCGATTAGCAAACCCGGACATGAACTAGAAGTGCGTAATTCTACCATCACGCTTGAATTCGATATGACAATGTTTACTTTAAGTTAAGAAAAAAAGAAAGAATGAAAGAAAGGGGTAAAGGGTGTAGACCTATCATAGAACTAAAAACGTGCCTGTCGTTCCGGACGTAAGAATATATGCTGCAGGGTCGGAGAGCTGCACTCTACTCCTCAGGGCGGGATCTACCCTGGACTCGGGGGCTTCTTTCATGTAAATGTCTAGACAAGGGAACAGTTGCTCATTGTGCGGGTTGTAGACATAGGTGGGCGTTATCAGCTTGGACTCCAGGTTGTGGACACGTTTAGGTAAGTCTTCATCGTAGCCTAGGATAGAATATTTAGAAACATTATCTATCTATCTATCTATCTATCTATCTACTATCTATCTATCTATCTGTCTGTCTGTTTTGTGATAGACATAATTACAAGAATTAAGAAATAGTTTTATTAGCGGCCCCCAAAGCCAAATAGTCACTATTAGTTTTATGTGGTCCGTCCGTCCGTACCATTTACATCACAGAAACTAGAAAATTTATTGAAAATCCGAAATCATGATATTTTAGACCTTTCAAAGTTCTGATGCAACTGCTACGTTTTTCTGTTCCGAAAGCGAATTTTAAAATTCTTTTAAAGTAAATATGCAAGCATTTTTTTTAAATAAAAATTCTTACAACTATTCACCATTATTACTAAAAGAGACGGAAGACTATATCACTACAGGCATCATCGAATTTTTACCATCCAAAGTTGTTTCTTTGTATTGTCCTATAAATTTTAAAAAAAAAATATTTGTTGTACTAAATTGTGTCCTTTTATATTAGCTACTTCAATTTGAAATAAAATGTTTATTTTTGTTTTAAAAGTGAAAAAAAAGTATTTAGTATGTATATAATTCGACTTTAATATGAAACATTATTTAACAAGCAGTGTTTCATAGTATGCACTTCTGTTGCTGTGTGTACATAGCGAGTACAATTCAGAGATTTAACCAAAGGAAAAAGTTTCGTCCTTGAGGCTTCTAGTTAGAGATCGGTCCTTTAGAAAACGATCAATTAAATAATCATTCAATAACATTAGATAAGCCAAGTTCACACTGAACCATATTTTCTCAATCATTGAATACATATTAATAATAACAATGTAGTAATAATAAGATTAATATACGTTCGTATCTCCGTATTATGTGGTATCATGTCGTCCGTCGGGCCTAACAATTGAATAATATCAGCAAAACTTTCGATACGCACACGAGTCTTCTTTTAGAAATGGAGATAGGGTTGTGTTGTTGATAGTTTTTAACTTAAAGCTTCTGGTATTTTTTGTGAAAATATTGACATGTGCCTTTTTTCCTGAGTTAGCCACTTCGGGGGCCGATTGTGAGTTTGTTAAAATTAAGCTCTGGGTTGGGTTTCAACGGTTAAAATGATGTCTTAATATATCTAAAACTTATACAGTGATGTCTTAATATGTCGGAGACTTATAAAATGTGGTCTTGGTATGTCTGAGTCTCATGAAATGTCGTCTTGGTATGTCTGAGTCTCATGAAATGTGGTCTTAATATTATTTGCCTCCTTCTTTACGTACCTTTACCAAGTAGAACTAACTTGGGTCCGCTGCAGACGATACTGTGACGCAAGGAGTCGCACTTCAAATGGTGGTTGACTAGAGAGATGCGCGCTCCGATCTTAAGTATTCCTGTTGAATCAACAGAAAGCTGAGTAACATGGCGTCGTGAACAATGTGTGTGTGTTTCTGAGTAAATGTGTACGTTTTTATGTTTGTAAAGTACATCTGTGTGTGTGTATATACTATAACTATGCTTCCGTACGTTTTTGTTCTTAGTCAATACTTTCAGCGGATAATTATCAAATCTGGGATGTAAAAATTAGCTTCTTAATTGGACAGTTCCGTTAAAACTCACTGTTCTCTATCTTTTCTATGAGTTACAAAGAAAGGCTAAGAGTTTTAAAAGCCCCCACAAAGGCGAAAATAATGTATTATCAATGTGAGAAGGGCCGGGTTTAAAAAATTAGAGGCCCTGAGCAAAACTTGTACCCTCTTCCTGAAACCTAAATAAAAAAAGCACTTTAAAAAAAGGCTTTTATACAGCCTCTCGGCCAGACATCCCACCACGTTAAAATATCTAGAAATAAAAAAGGCCTATAAATATATATATATATATAGTTATAACTCTGCCATTTGCAGACTGGAAAGGATGTCAACATTAGAAGAGGGAACGATTTCCGCCCAAGTAAAGAGCCAATATGGAGAGATTGTGCCTAAGATAGATGTTGTTTTGTGTACCTGTGATGTCGTGTAAATAAACGTCTATGTCTCGTTGAGTTGCCTCACTAAGTTATTACAATACATATATATATATATATATTGAAGTATATATATATATATATGTATTGAAAGCACTTTTAATACATTTTTTGTTGTACATTTCCTTTTCACATTATATATATTTTGAGTTTGTAGAGACAGCCCCTGGTCTCTATCAAACAGGCTGCAATGCCGTAAATCCGTCTCTGATTAAGGGCCTTATGGCTAGGTCTGGCACAGAAGAGGCGGCAAAACTCTAAGAACGTTCTCTAAACTTTTGCTCATTTAAAATGCAAAAATTAACTATAAACTACATGCATCTGTTTGCTTATTGGTTTGAACAAATACGAAGACAATCTCTCCTGTAAAAGGTTACAGTACTTAGTATAAAAATTAAATTGCAAATTTGTTCATGAGTTCAATTGAGTGGCAATTTTTTAGTCGCCTGTTTGACCTACTTACCCAAATATAACCAAATAAATGCAGGCTCATTGCTCATCACTAGGGCAACAATATCTCCTGCCCCGACCCCTAGCTTGACCAACGCATGCCCAACTTTGTTGGCCATTTTGTCCACATCTTGGTAGGTGTAAGTCTCTTCTTTGAAGATGACCAACGGGTGGTTCTGTCTGTAGGTTACCTGCCTCTCAAAATGGTCGATCAGAAACATCCTTTTCCTCACGGAACGACGTATCGCTCTGGCGGTTTTGGCGCCAATGTAAATGGTGTAAAAATCTTGAAAGAATGTTCCCCCGAGATACACAAGAAGGAAAAATATAAATATCGCTGTGGCGCCGATTATACCGAATGTAGGAAACATTATATAGCCCTAAACTTTTTTGTTGTGATGTTACAGCAAAATTTAACAACACTGATGTGAAATCGCACTACTCTGAATGCATCCACATGTTTTATTTACTTTGCGTGAACTTCTTATGACAAAAAAAGTCAAGTATATTAACCCTTAAAGTGTGTGTGGTATATTAGCCTCTAAACATCAGAATTGTAATTCCATTTGCTATGCACTCATTGTAAAACTGCTCAGCACTTTAAGGGCTAAGTAAAGAATGCACAAAATGAAATGAAGTAAAAATTGAAAAGAGTAGCTAAGTTGTCAACATTGCGTGTCGTCTGCTTAGGCCCCTTGGGTCAAATGGGATGAGCTAGTACACACGTCCGTACACACAAAGGAGGAAGGTTTTCATCTATCCTAGCCGTTTGAGAATGACAACTTTATATGTCTACTACATCAGTCAGGTCTATCTCGAGATGTCTTAATTTCCTGCCATGGAGTGGCTGTGTTTGCAAATTCTCAAGTGACCCTACTTTCCATCTTAATGCAAACATCCACACGAGTTAGATTTAAGTTTCCTGTAAGACTGCAGCATACCATCCAAGTTTTAGATCACATAACTTATCAAAATGTAGAAGGGATGCCTAGCATTGACTCGGTGATCAGCTGATACGTCTTAAATGATATGTTTGTTTGATACTTATGCAATAATAAAACAAGACATCTTAATTAGCCACATACATGATCAACAAATTAATGGAAATAAAAATAAATTCCCTTCTCTGTCGTTGTACGCAGCATGAAATTTAGTTTAGCGTGTAACACTTAACAAAAAATATTTAGAATTTACCTGATCATGCTTAGCAGAATATACTGGAAAAATCGGATAATTCATGGCCAATTATAAAGAGAGCTAATATAAAATTGTTTAAGTGCGTGTATAAGAGAGCTACATTTGATATTTGAGGATTATTTCCACCCGAGATCATTTTTTTTTTCTAAATCTAGACGTCGCAACAAAATAATTCAATATTTAGTTGAAGTGACCACTAGGTCAATAGTCAATTTGTTCGAGAACGATATTGGTCTATATATAAACTATAGCCGTAAATCCCTAAAGGTGAGAGGGGAGTAAGTGAGCTAGACCCACTATTAGTATATGTTTGTGTGCCTTTGTGCGTAGATCTATTTGATGTCACAGAATTAATTTGTTGAAACATTCTACACCTGCCACACCATTTAAACTACAAAAAAATGATGTACAACAAGAGGGATGACAGATAATATCAATTTCTTCCATGACTAGAGCAACACAGGGCAAGTACACAACTTACTCACTTTGCTAAATGAATGATAAATTAATGTCTTCATTATATCATCTACGCAATTATCATCCTCATCCTTGTAAAACTATCATCTATTTTATAAAGGCCCATTTATAAAGTATTTGTCAGTATCTTCACAAAGCTTATTATATACACTTACTCTGTCAGTTTGGTACAGATTTTAAGCACGTTATTGCTTTTATTCCCCATTTTCGGATTAAGTTGAGACTTAACACATGCATTCATTGTTTCTATGAAGAGATGAATAAAAAATTAATCAAGTAGTCTATTAATTCTTGGTTATCAATAATTAAGTTTGTTATAAAAAAAAAAAGGAAAATAAATCATACAAGTTTTAGATGTGTTGCTCTAAATGTGGAGTTTTTCACCTCAGATAAGAAGGTATTTTTATATTTTGCTTGTTTAAAAGATGTAGTCACAACTTCAGCTTTAACTCTTTCTCTCCTGATCGACGATACCATCGTTGATTTTGACATTAAAATGAATTAATGTTTAATTTTATTAAGTTGACTTTGTATTTTATAAAAAGAGCATGCATTTCCCTTTAATTCTATACTAAATACAACGTTTTCTGATAACAAACAACAAAGCTATTGAATCTTAATCATAACAGGGGAGTGAAATAGTAATGAGCAAAATGAAGAATTCCTTCGAAACGTGGACAAATAATTACGGAGAGAAAGAGTTAAATAAGTCCGGTCATATTGCTCGCCCCTTATTTAAATTGAAGTCAAAATTCTCTGCACCAGTGGTTCTCAAAGTGTGGTCCGCGGACCCCCCAGGGATCCACTACAAAACAGTAGGGGGGTCCGCAGAAAGATGAAAATAACTTCGTCCCTAAAAGTCATCTTATTCGATCGGATTTAAATAATAATAAACTCGCCCCTCGCTGCTGTTTAATATGTCTATTACGTACTCTTTTATGTCGACCTAAACCAAAGATTTGAATACTTCTTCATTTGGATATTCGCGACTGGGTATTGAACCCATTGCACGTCAACTAAATCAGATCCCAATCACTGGAGTCCATTCTAAAATTGAAATAGCCACAAACAAGGAACTTAAACCAATGTTTGAACAAGGATACTACGAAGTCTGATTGCAAAAACAGATTCCAATTGAATATCCTGCATTATGGGTCATCGTACAGAGGTTGTTGGCTGCTTTCCAGTCATTTTATTCGGTACAGCGTGGATTTATTTATTCATAAAGAGCTTCACCACAAATAAAACAAACTGACTGAAAATGTGTGCTCGTTGAGATTTGGGTTTGCATAATTTGTACAATACGAAACACTGCTCTACACAAGCCCACACTAAATGGTCCTCGTTATTTTCGAGTCTTGTCTCTTATAGACACATGCTTAATAAGCGTGTTGTTACTGTGTTACGTACAACCTTTATACTTGTCTATTTAGTCATATATTTAGCTTCAATCAAATGGACATCAACATTTTATTTTAAGAGCTGAACCAAGGACTTCGCAAGCAGGCCTGTGATAGTTGTTTTACAACTCGTGATCTATCCGTTATTCTCTTAGTACAATGCCGCGATTGTAATGCTAAATAGCTCATAGCCAGATATCCTGAAGTAATGATTCAAAATAGGTAGCATATCCACTTATTCTTTTTTTTTTAATGTTAAACATTTTATTTCTGCTGGAGCATTAATTATTATTTTAGATTCGTTTCCATTATGTAAACAAAGGTCGGGATATTAAAAAATAGTACAGAAACTCACATAGAATGTTCAAATTTTCAGACATGTAAACTAAATACAAAACTAAAGCCAAGGTATAATAACAAGTTGCTTGCATTGTTCAGACGTATTTATCACTGTCCCACATGTAAAACCAATGCGTGTAACATAAAAACTAAACAAAATATAAAAATATGAATGGCAGAGTTGGAAAGTGTAACGAGCTTGTACTTCGTCAGAGCGTTTCCCGGGGAATCCCCCCGATAATACAAACTAAAATCTAGAGCAGTTCACTACTATCTCTGGTATTCCTCCAATATAAATTGGTAGGCCTACAAATTTTGGGGACCATGTATCGGCTAAGTTGTGTGATCTGTTGACACATTGTAAACATTTCTTCATACTTCGTCTGTCAGTTGTTAGTTTTTGTCTTTTTCCTAAAAAGCAAATATACTCGTTTAAACAAAGTTTAAAGGTTCAATATGGTTATTGCTTTGTTTATAAGTCTCAATAATAATTTGTAATTTTTAATAGACAAAAAAAAAAAGACTAAAATCTCATTAAACAAGAGTAACTATTTGGTTTGATCAAAAATTAAACTCGTATTTCCAGTGATTTAGTTCTTCTATTGGCTTATAATTTTTTTTTAAAAATATTAATGGAAATCAACCCAAGAATTTCCATTTGACCCTTTTTAATGAGTTGAAATGAATCGACCTTTGAACTCATCCAAATCTAGTGCTTGACCTTTAGGTACAACTTGTGTCATATAGCTATGGGGGAGGAATGAATGTACGGATTATGAAAAGTCGTGCTGCTATCCATGTTTCAGTTTTCAGGATGTTGAAATGGGCTTTTAGTTGGAATTACATACTGAGACCAGTAATGTTTGAGGCCCTTGGCAGTGACTCACATTTTTATTAGCTCACTTATTGTGTGTGTGTGTCAGAGTGTGTGATTTTGTGTGTTTGTGCGTCTGTGTGTGTTAGATGGCCTTTAAAGGAGACAGTTGGAGAGCTCTCACAAATGCCGTGGGACTCTCGTTTGAGGCCCAAAGAAAAGCTATTTTAGAAGACAAGCGCAGAAGATGCAAAGAAAACTTAGAATCTCCGGGAAAACAGTTTTGTCTACAACAGAGCTGGAAAAATATGAAGGTCGCATTTATCCTTCGGAATCGAATGCATTGCCGTTGGGGTCTAATTATTAAATTACTAGTTTCCTTTTCCCAGCGCTGAATATTATTTTTTTTTTGGTGGAGGCCCCTGTTTTGAGGACTTTAATAAAAATTAATGGGGTACCATTCTACTTGTACGCATAGTAACCTAAATTTCTCTCTTTCTAAAATTTGATTTACATATTTAAAAAAAACAGTTATAATTGTTTTAATATGTGGAGGTCCCTCCTTGAGCGATAAACAGTATGTACTGCCTAAAATCCAGGGGTGGGGGTGATAAGGAGGCTTGCTTTACAGTCATGGTGCATAAGCACCGGAGTCACTGTTCACTGTTCACTGTGCACTCGGTCTTTTCCCATTCTTCAAACTTCTTCGTCTTCGTTAATAGTCCAATAGTCTCCCCTAACAATTGATTCCACCCGAAGTATTGACCGGAGCTATTGTGGAATTTAAATCTGAAAGAACTAAGACCACTTTACAAAAATAACCCTTATCCGATTAACTTTATAAAATGCTTGACATTGCTTATTTACACAAGAAATACCTTTCCCACCACCTAATAAAAAAGAAAAGTTCCCCTTTAAGACCTTTTGGTGATGATGATGTAAAAGTCATTTGTTTCTGCGGCCTACGGTTAACGAGGGTGTCATGTGACAAGCACAACGACCAACCGCCTTTACTTTTCCCCAACTAATGTCAGGTACTTATTAGAGCTGGGGTGAACTCAGGGGCGCCCAAAGATCCCGAATTAAAAAATCCCAGTCTCTACCAGGATTCGAACCCGGGACCCTCGGTTATGAAGCCAAGCGCTTTACCGCTCATCTACCTATTACAGTAGGAAAATTTTCCTACACCTCACTTTAAAATCTAGTCAACTAGCAACAAACACCGACAAGTAGCTTACATGTTTACTGTATTTATGAATAAGAACTTAAGATCACGGTCAACGACATGAGTAATCTGCCCTTGGATACTTAATGGGGCGTATCCTGGACAACAAAAGTACAAGCTAAAAGGATAACAATTTCAAAACGAAAATCGATAAAGATCGTTTGACGATAAACGAATTTTGGGTTTGTCACTGAAAGAACATGGATCCGCGGCCCCCTTTAGCGTTAACAATGTCAGCATTAGGCATAGGCAAACTAGGTAGCCGCGGCCTCCGATTGATGGAAGCCTCGCACAGGACTCAAAACAAGTTGTTTTTTTTTGAAGAAATAGCGAGACTTGTGCCCATGTTATAGTTGGGATCACTAGCCTGACTACTCTTAAACAAAATTGCGTTATTTTATTTTTTTTATATGTATTTTTTTTTTATTTTGCCATTTTATTTAGGGCCAAGAAATTCACTTCGCTTAGAGCCTCCAATTATCTAATGCCGGCCCTGGCATTAGGACGGATTTATCAATTTATATTCAATATAAAGTTATAAAGTAGCTGCGCCGGATTTAAGTAAGTGGAGGCCCTGGAAAATATTTTTATGGAGGCCACAACGTTTTTTTTTGTGAGGATTTCAATGAAAAACATCTTAATTAAGGCTCGAGTTTGTATTAAGGTCCTCCGTCGTTGTCCAAGATGAACACAATCTCATTTCAACATGAAGGTTGGATCTATTACAATATCACCTTCTTTTCTATTTGGGCTAATTTTTTCTATTTGGGCTAATTTTTTCTATTTGGGCTAATTTTTTCTATTTGGGCTAATCTTTTCTATTTGGGCTAATCTTTTCTATTTGGGCTAATCTTTTTCTTTCTTTGCTGTCACTTTCAGATATCAGTGCTGGACTTACCTATATCCAACCTGACACCTAAGCCTCAGAGATATTTTCAGCCATTTTAGAAAAAGAGCAAACGAAACAAATTGCTTTGCAAGCGGGTGTCCCATGTCTTTATTAGCGTGGGGCCTAATCAAGTCTAACTCCGGCACTGTTGGGTTATTTTATTTCCTTAGTAGCCCGAAATACGGGCACATAGGTCAAATGAAGAGCGATCAAGGGCTAACATTTCCCAGTCACAAGTGTAGATTCCAGATTCCACGAGGAAGATTTTCTTGGTTTCTCTTTATTAACCCACTTGAAATCACTTTCAATCTGGGTTATTTGTCACGTGCGTATGAATTCATCGTCTGCTAAATGAACTCAAAATAAGAAAATCCTATGCCGAACTAGGAGTCGATCACTTCATGAGGTTGTGACCCAGCGTCACATGATATTTAGGGGGACATGCCCTCCGACAGAATGAATCACACATACCAAGAGTTGCGATGAAATAGAGGCCATTAAAAGGAAAGCGCAAACAGGGACGTCCTCGTATAACTTAGCGCCACACTTTCATGGAGGACCTCAGAGCAGTGGCCACCAGGTGGGAAGAGGCTTCAGACATTGCCAAAAAACAGATCTTTATGGAGACAGCTTGCCGCCCAATGGGCCGAACGGCGAGGGAGGATCTAAGTCTAAATAAGCCTTTTCTTGAAGGAATATAAAACTTTAATCTCAGAAAGCGTGCTCAGAACGTAGCACAAATTTTAAATGATAAAAAATAAATAACGTGCAAACCAGAGATTTCACTGCTAGTATCTATCCTCAAAAGATATAGCCAAAAAAAGAAAAATTGTCAGATTTCTACGAAAATCGCTAGAGCCGTTTTCTTAACCCATGATACGTTTATTAAGTTAATAAGATCAGCTCCGGCCTTAGGCATATTCAAACTAGGCAGCCGCCTATAGGGCCACCGATTGGTTATTGCCATTGGGGCCTCGCACAGGACTACTAGAAGAATTTTTTTTGTGTAGCCAAAAATTGCGAAAAATGGATCAAATCTCAAACATTGCAGAATTCTGTGGCTCTTATATATTATCTACTATCCTAGCTCTAAGTCTCAGCTATTATTTAAGGTTTATTCGCGAATGTTTAGATCTATTTTTTAAAGACTATGTTAGAAAACCACTGCTTCTTCCTTTTGGTGTAATATCGAAACGTTATTTCTAGTCCGGTGATCATGAATCGTCCATGAAGCACATTACAGCTATAGGAGCTTTGTGAATTTAACTTATTGATGATTTTGTTGTTATATAGGCCATAGTTAAAGGACTGTTTACAATTCTTTGCGTACGAATTTTTCGGTCTTCATTTTTTTTTCTTTCTATTTCATTTGGAGCCACACTATTCACTTCGCCTAGGGCCTCCAACTACCGCAGACCGGCCTTGATAATAGGCCTCTGATCCGTGGTATTTTTTTTTAAATTTTATTTTTACTAATCTAGTAGGCTCATATCCTTTAAATAACCTTACGCCAAAATACTTCATATTATTTGACAGATATTACGCACCCACTTTATTAAAATGTAAGAGACTTAGATCTGGATCTCGACGTATTTAGTGAACTATTTACCCAATAAAATTATAAGGCGTTGGCGTTGCCCTATCATTTCTCAACTCCCGAGATAAGAGAACTACGTCATTTGACTAGTGGGAATTTCCTTTATTCATTTTCATACGACCAAATTTTCTATTCTCCCCTTTATAATAAAGTGTACTTTTATAATGCGAGCATCTTGCAGAGCATCAATTACATAGTTAGAGTTAAATCATTTAAACATAATTTTCATTTACTAGATCTACATGTAAATCGAGATTTTAAAGTTTTTGCGAGACTGAAAGCGTCATTTATGCCAATAAGCGTTGTAACACAATAATATCTAGATCTAGGTTAGTTGTGAGTCAACACCGATACAGACTGTGACAGAGACCTATGAAGAGCAGACTACTCTAGATCAACTAGATCTAGTTTTTTAAAAATACAATTTTTATATCTATTTTTAAATCTAGATCTGTAATAAATACATTTTACAAAATCTGCGTCTATATTCATAATGTGCAGATTCTGTGATAACAAAAATAGGCCTTTATTTATCTGTAAGTAGACTAATCTAATCTAAATAGATCTAGAATAATAGAAGTATATCAAAATATATAGACTCTATATATCAGAATATCTGATCTAGACCTAGCTCTACTAAACTCACTTAATATAAAATTATATTCTGAAGTCTATAAAAAAAAAAGTATTATATTATATATATAGTTTAATTATAATTGCAGGTTTCTAAAATAGTCAAGTAGACTGTATACTCTTTCTCAATTAACTTATTGAATTTCAAATTATAGAAATAGCCTAAGTATATAGGCCTACATAATAACATATAATCATAATAATAATATAGACCAGAACAAATATGCATATTAAATATCTATAGATTGAACTAGATCTAGCCTCATACAATTTCATTCATCAAAGAATCATGTCTGGTGTGAAAAGGAATTATTTAAAGTCTGAAAATTGTAATCATAATTCATTACATATGATTTTTATTTAAATGTTTATTATTATCATTTAATAGGTGAAGACAAGCAGAAGCAAGCCAGTATGAATGACAGCATTATTCTTGATCTAGCTACAGATGCATCAGAAACTACTAAAGATTACTTGATAACCACCTTGAGGGACAAGCTAAACGGACACAAGAGACAAAAAATCATTGCACTTTGTGCCAGGGAGATGGAGCTGATCTTACCTCAGTCCATTGAAACTATTATCTCTACCGATAACATAGACTTGTGCTTCAAGGCAAAGTCCCTGATGGATGCTGATAACATCAGAGACTTCGTGCTGGTCACAAGTCTGATGATGAAAAAGTACTGGGAGACAGTGTTCTTGCATATGTTTTCACATGTTCACAACTGGTCAGTCAGAGGTGTAGATGTCCCTAACCAGCCTTCCGGCTTGGTGCGCCCAGAAGTGGACTTGGTGGAATCTAGTATTAAAAATTATTTCCAAACAGTGGGGAACCCTGATGAAGTTAAAATCCTGAGAAGTGCTTTGATACCTTCAGATAAATTTAATGCAGGTAATAGGAAAATGTCAGTTTCCTAGAGTTACTGAATCCTTTCTTATATCTTTGTATTTGATTTGTGAATTAATTGTAGTCTTTTTAAAGCTTTTGTTATTTTTAGGGATTATCCAGTATATTTTAATCTTTAAAAAATTCAATAGAAGTTCATATAACAAAATTAAATAAAAAATTTTTTTTAATTTGAATAAAATAAAGAAGTTTAATGATAGCCTGATTTTAGTGAGTTACTTAGTTATTTACTTGACATTTTCACTAATATCAAATACACATTCACATGTTTCAGGTTTTCATGAGCGCTGCGGTGGTGTTTCACAATTACCTCCCATTGCATCTCTTAATACAATCTACACTATGCGCAAACCAGATTCTCAGTTAGCTATTAATGAAAACCGCCGTCGCTTAGGTCAAGCAGCAGGATTTGATCCAGAACAATTAAAAGTGGCCAGAGTGGAACATGGCAAGTCTATATGGGTTGTTGGGAAAACACCACCTGCATACTATGATGGCATTGTGACCAATATGCCAGGGATAACTATTGCTGCACCTGGAGCTGACTGCTCCATGATTTTATTAGCTGATACTGTTACAGGTAAAATGTAATGATTATGCCCTTACATTTTTTTTAAAAATCTAAATTTATGAAAATATAGTTCTAACAAGGTTACAAAAGACAGTTTGTGTGGAAACACAAACTCAAAATCGGCCCCCGAAGTGGTCCACCCAGGCAGGCTTCAATATTTTCAGAAAGAACATCCGAATGTTAATTATATCAAAGACAAATGAGACATAAGAATGGAGAAAGAAGGTTAACAGATCTTGTGTAGTGCCCCAACGGTCCAGCAGATCAAAGGATAGGTGAAAGTGAATGTAAAGTTAGATGTGAACCTGGCCTAGTTCCCCTTTTAGACCTTGTGGTCTATAGGGCAGATGATGTAAAGTTCATCTGTTTTTGTGGCCTACGGTTAACGAAGGTGTCATGTAGACAGCACAATCACCAACCGCCTTTACTTTTCCCCAACTAATGTCAGGTACCCATTAGAGCTGAGTGGACTCAGAGGCGCCCAAAGAGTCCAAAGTTAAACATTCCAGGATTCGAACCCAGAACCCTCAGTTCGGAAACCAAGCGCTTTACCGCTCAGCCACGGCGCCTCCCCTGGCCTAACTGATGTTTTATAATTGATCTAATTTTTTGAAAAGGCTTAATCTCTTATTCGAATCCTCTAAAGATTCAGCATTCCACAGTTTAGGAGTTTAGGAAAAGGAAGTTTGTAAGATTACTATTCGTTTTAAATTAGGTCTAACTTATAATGCATACTAATTAGCTTTTTCTCTTTAAAAAAATACTTGCATAACTGATTTTAAAAATTAGATTTTTCGCTTTCAGAAAAAAAAAAATTAGCCGTTGCATTAGAACTTTGAATGGTCTAAAATATTGTGATGTCCTATTTTTAATATCTTGTCTAGTTTACGAGATCTAAACGGGATGAACGGACAGACATTTCACACAAAACTAATAGCGTCTATTCCCCTTTCGGGAGCCCAAAAAACGGTAAACTTGTAGGGGCCTATCAGGGACCAAATAGCATGTTGAATCAATAAATTGTTGTATAGACCTATACTATTAAATCCATTAAAATCTCTAGACCCTATTAATATATATATATATATTATCATCCCTTAAAGAGAAATGTTGCTATTATTTTGGTGCTATCTGTCCACCATTTGTCACATTTAGATAGCAAAAACTTAAAATGTTATTGACAATAGAATTTCACAATGAACACATCATGCACAATGAACACATCATGTTTGACAAAAAGTAACAGCTATATTTCATTTTCTGAAAGCAAACACTTTTTATTAGGTTTTAGTTTGCATAGGGCATGCAGATACATTTAAATCATTTTAAAAACAAAATTGTAAAGTCATAACATCTATAAAGAGAAAAAGAATTTTATTAGTACAGTTAACCGCCTTGTAATTATCTTTCAAGTATGTAAGATAAAATCAGTCATTTTTCTTTTAAAAAATAAGAATACATCAATTACATTCACATATATATTAACAATTTTCAGAACGAAATAGTTGAATGGAATCTAAATTATCCACAACTGAAAGTAATCTGTTGTCATGCTGTTTATTATTATTATCTTAGGTGCTTGTGGTGCGGTGCATGCTGGATGGCGTGGTACGACTCTCGGTGCTGTCAGAGCCTGTTTGAAAGCAATGGTGGATGAATACCATACAAATCCAAAAGATGTTGTTGCAGCCATTGGGCCAACTGTTGATGGCAAATGTTTTGACCTGCCAGCGGTTGATGCAAGTCCTGTACATGAACTCGACCCTTCTTTCACCTGGCCGTCAGAAAGTAATATAGATTGGGTTCATGCAGATCTAGTTAAAGCCAATGTTAAGATGCTAGAATTAGATGGTGTGCCGAGTTCTAATATTGATACCAGTAATGCCTACTGCACAGTCTGCAACAAACAGTTTTTCTCACACAGAAGGGATGGGATTCCCTTTGGTAATCAAATAGGATTTATATCATACAAGGCTTAGTAAATATTTGAATTTTTTTTTTTTAAAATTTTAAATAACCATGAAGTAGATAATTTTTAAAAAATGTGTTTAAATTATTTTACAACGCATCATTACAGACATTCCTTTGGTATTTGGGTGTAATGTACCTCGATTTTTTACATTTAGTAACAAGTTGAACTTATTTTTTTTTGTAAACTAAAAATGTGTATCATTTTATTTAAATGATAATTAACATTTTTCTTTCTTTTCATTAACAAAAAAATTACCTCATTGTGTGAATGATGGCTACCTTGTGTTTTAAATTGAAACATATTGTTTGAATGATACAGAAGTTAAATTTTTTTTCTCTCAAGTTTTATTTAACAGGCAGAAAAAAAAAAGTCAGAAGATTGGGCTTCAGCTTGTGTGAAATCAAAATGAAAATTCTGTTTTATATTTGTGATATAAGTAGTTGCCAATTTTTGTGGCAAATTTAAATATATAAAACATGAACAATTTTTTATTTATCAACTAATGTTGAGTGAATTTTTAGAACACTAAATCTATTCAGATTTACCTAGTACAATATATTATTGTCATTGTATATATTGTTTTACCTTCTGATTAGAGTTGTATCACAAGTCTTTCATACTATACATTCCATTATTGTCCATATTGCAATATATACATGACTTTTAAGATTGAATTATTTGTTATGTATAAATGTATCAACTATATTATATAAAAGTTCATAAACTATTGATTAGTTTAGTGAAATTACACATCATAACACTAACAATTATTTCATTTAATGTTGAAATACTAAACTAGACACAATCTATAATTGTAAATATTAAAATTGTACTTAACAAACATTTAGCCCATTTCAATTGAGTGGTTTTCATAAATTTATTTATGTTGTTACAGTCTATAACTGTAAACCATTTTGTAACATTGCCTGTGTATTAAGAAACTTAATACATTGGATGTATGGATGGTCATTTTGTATTCATTTCTGATATTAATATATTAATCACACTCATGTCACCATGTCATCTTACAATAGAGGGATGTGAATATCTGTTGTTCTTTTTGTGATAACTTTTTTATTTGTTCCTAATATCCTGTCCTTTTATTTTTAACAATTTTACTTTTTTCAAATGTAGAAAACATACCTATGTAAGGTTTGATCATAACTTTAATAAAAGAAACATCATTGTCATTAATTTTGTTGTACTTTTCTATCCTTTACATTTTGTTATTTTAAAAACAATGCAAGCCTTAGAGACTTAGCAACTAAACAGGAAACAAATTAATTGTTGCATATATACATAAGTACATATCAGTCAGTACCAGCCAGGGATAAATGGAGGCCCTAGGCAAAATGAATTAGGTGGCCCCAAATGAAATTAAAAAAAACCAGCCCAAAAAAAAAATTGCGCAATTTTTAAAACCATGGCTGTCTAAATCGACAAATATCTGAAATTCATATATTGCAAATTTCTTTAGTAGAGACAAAGTTAGACTAGTAAACATGGCCAGCCTGTACATTTTTTAGTTTGAATAAACTTTTTTTTTTTTTTTTTAACCTTTTTTGATTTTCAAATAATGGACCTCATTCACCAATCGTAAACAAACAACATTTAGCGACGTGGTTATCTATTTCTTCTATACAAAATACGCAATCCATAAAGGCTGTCACGTGATGCGTTTTTTTTCATTGATTTATCAATATTATCACGTGGCTAAATGTTTGTTTACGCTTGGTGAATGAGGTCCATTGTGAGGCAAAGAAAAATATTTTCTACTCGACACATTGTGTTGCATTGCATTCCCTGACAAAAAAAAATGTTATCTTATCCAGAGATGGTTAGCCTAATTACACTGGTAAATGAAAATGTCTCAAACATGACTGTCTGGTCATGTGATATGGGCTCTTGACTGTTATCTTGATGGTCCCGGGTTTTAACCCTACCCTCTGCTGTCCCCACCAACCTGCCAGAGGTTTGAGTTAGGATTTACAAATTTTTAATTCTTAAGTAACATCCAAAACAAGTAAAACAAAAACCTTTATTTGAAGAATGATTATAAATATTGCACTAAATTTTCTTTGTGCTGTGAGAGATTGATGTCAGTAATATTAACATTATAGAATCTATTTCCTCAATCGTCCATGTATGTGTAATGTACTGAGGCTGAGCTCAATACTGTTGTCAGATTAGTATTGCCATTGTTTAAATTGCAGTTGGAAAATTTCCCAGTTATACAAATAGCAAGTCACAACCAGTATTCTCTAGTTTCAATATTTTATAGTGTTTTTCTGGTTGGTATTAGTTAATCTTTTGATTTACATTTATATGGGGATAAGTCTTTTACTGTTAATTTTAAAGAGTCTGGAAATACACAAAGTGCTATGAGTTTATTTATTTTTAATTAAAAGCAAATCAGCGAATGATATATTTACATTTGTTCGATCTGGTTTTCGGAAAGGAGAAGTAATAAATTGTTAGCTGCTTAAAATTTTTTCTTTGAATAGTCTCATGCCACAGAATCAGTAAATTATTAATGTCTACTTTATCAAAGGGAGTAAAGGGAGAATCTCATATAAACGCGGAAAACACTAGTCACCTCCCTTGAACATTAAATTATTTTTTTTCTGCTGTTTTACGGAATAGTGAATTCAAATTAATGCCTTAAAGAATTAGTACTCTTATAGGCCTACTGGGCGAAAGAAGAGTAGTTTGAGATAAAATGAGATAACCTGATATTTAAACAAATCTTACTCACAAAGAGTGCAAGGGGCAGATATTTCATAAAATTCGCCCTACTTGCATCATATCTCTCATATCAGTTACCCACGTTCCTCTGCGTAAATATCGGAGAAATGTCTCGGTAAAAAATATTAAAACACTAATTAGATGGGATGAATTAATGAACACAAGCGTGCTTTGAAACTAATATTTCATATTGAGGTAGTAATGATCTATTCTACCTCGGCACAAATACCAAAATACGTACAAGCATCATATACTTCTTTGATTTGGGACATATAGCGATTGTATATTACAGCTAGCCAGAGGCGGCTTTAGCAGTACGCGGGGCCCTGGGCAAATGTCATATGTGGGACCCTGAGACGTAAGGGTAGACTATATAATCGTGTCACGATAACGGACTCGTCCGCCTCCAACGCTGTAGGCCTAATCTTAGTTACATAATATACTACCTTACGTAAGTACTGTACTATTGGCCTTTTAACTATATAAACTGAAAATGTTCTCCACCTTCTGACGCTGATACTTCCACAAAACGCTTTGTAAAATACATATGCTCTTGGTGGCTTACATCAAGCGTGCCGTCAAGGATGACTGGAATATATGCCATCAGGTCCATAAGCTCATTTGGAATCATAGGTCACAGGTTCTTGTCGTGAGCCTCGGCGTTCTTATTTCGTCAAAGATGTTCTTGCATGGCGTTGGACTGTTATTCGTTGTCTCGATGGTCCCGGGTTCATACCCTGCCCGCTGCCATCCCCGTCATCCTGCTGGAGGTTTGGACTAGGAAGTAGATTAGCTTCAACTCTGAAGGAACATCCTGAAAATCTGAAACATTTTACAAACATTTTAACGTGATTTACAGAAACCTCATGCTCCTGAATGTTTATTACCAAAATGTTTCCAGTCGCAGCAGCTTTCGTTTGCCTATTGGCCTCCAGTAGTTCTCGTGCCCAACAACTGACCAGGAAAATAAAATGCTGTCTTTAGTCTTTGGTATAAGAACAAAGTGTACGGAAGGAGCTACAGTGGTCCATTAACTTAAGCAGATTCGACTTTCTTAATGTAAAAATACGTCTGAGTTTTTTTTGTTGTTCTTTTTTACACTAAAACACACGTTTTTTTTCTTTGTCCACCCGATGTACAGGCAGTGAATATATGTACACAGCCTAGTGGGGAAAAAAAAGAATACGTCATAGTGAAACTTTCCGAATGCTGATTGACCGAAATAACTGAATAGCTAATCAAGTAAAAAAAAAACAAAAAACTAAAATACTATCTAGGCCACAGATCCAAACTAGAAATCCTTCTCACACACCCTCACCCCTTTTTTTGTATGGTGGACTAAATGAACAGTATATTTACTGTATTCCTATTATTTTTATACTCTAATGCAACACAACAGAAGTGTTTGACTCTTTATTTACGAAATAAACGATTTTAATTGGTTGTTTCCGGCCGCGTTATTTTTTAAGCCAAGGTGAATTTTTAAAAAGTGAGAGCCGCTCAGAATGTACAGGCTATAAGAGAGTGTCTTTACCAAAACTGAACGGTATTTCGAAACCAAAATATCATGGTAAGAGTTTACATGGTAATTGGTATCATATAGATGCCAGGAAATATTGAGCAACAAGTCCTAGTTTATGAGAACTGATCTGATCTGACGGTCACAAGGCTATCTCCTATTGCGGGTTTCCCCACTTGCCACCACTTAGCTACTGCAGCTAACTAATACCTCCATGATTTGGGACATAAATCTAGCGATAGTGTATTACAGCTAGTTAATACTTGTGTACTTTGGGACATGTATCTAGCACTAATGTACTATAACTAGCTGTTAGTTTTGTGCCTTGGGACAATAAATCTAGCACTAAAGTACTACTACCAGCTGATACGTGTGCCTTGGGAGACATATCTAGTAGACTAGTACTAATATACTTTGCCACAAACATCTTTCACAAACAGTGGCGTAGCAAAGTACCAGTGGGTCCAGGTAAAGAGTATATGTTGGTGCCCCCCCCCCCCCCATAAGACAAAGAGTGTGACAAAAATAACGAGTAGTTTGTAAATTTACCAAAAGGCACATTCCGATCCAGCTACAAAGTGTCATGGCTCATGCAGGCCCCAATTGGTTACGAGCCATGGGCCCAAACGCAATGAAACCTTCACTTGCAATGGTTAAGTCACAGGCCTCTGGGCCTCTAATGGTCTTTTTGCCCGGGTTCATTGAACCTCTGCGCTACTGTTCACGAGCATATTTTCATAACAGCCGCTGAGGGCAATAACCTTATCATGAACTAGACCTTAGCTAACATCACGTAATTATCGGCACATAGATTGATTCACTCCCTTGCGTTCTCCTCCTACTCACCTTACGTTTGAAGAATTCGAATCCTTCTCTAATTAGATCGATAGTTAGGGCGATCTGACCAACTGACATTATTAAAGCCTTTTCTTTTTTAAAATATACATTTACTAGCAGCTAGTTAAGGATTTGAGCGATGCAGGTATAAGGATTTTAATATATTTTTTTTTTTTTGGAAAGTGAAGGCTTGGTTTATTTTGAGATCAAATTATCAGTTTCAACGTTATTTCAACAGCGTGGCTGTGTGTGTGTGTGTGCGAGTGTGTAAGAAAGCCAATTACTTATTAAAAGGTAGACGTAGAGAAGGAGAAATATTAGACACACCCTCGTAGTTATAATTATTTATGTAGATACTTATAATAAAATACTTAACTTGATTTTTTTTTAATTTGAAAGTTAGTGTTATATATTATAGTTACCTTAATTTTTTGTCTTTTCTCCTGAAGTGATTTTACTAACACAGTTAGTCTTGTTAAATGAGCATATTCATTTATAATAAACCTCACTGTCTACACGACTTTATTTTTTGTTTTTAATGGGGTTTAGCCTAGTCTTTTTAGCGGCCCCCGAGGGGGAAAAGCCGCTATTAGGTTTGTGCAAAATGTCCGTCTGTCACACTCAAATGTCAAAAACTGGAAGAGAAATGAAAAATATTATTTCACCATGCGATGTGGCTTGCAAAGTTGAGGTGCAAAGGCTACTATTTTGTATTCTAAAAGCAAACCGTTTGGTTTATAAAATTAATTATGCAAGCGATTTTTCATAAAAATACACCGATTCTAAAACAATACATAAATGTAAGGGAGATAATGTTACAATGTTAACAAAGTAAGACATTTTTTTTATGTGTATTATCAGAGTCACTAATTCTAAATAATTTATAAATTGTATGAGAAATATTCACAACAAATAAAAATATTAGTTAAAGTTCTTTTTCTCTGGTCAACAAGGTAATAAATTTAAAAGAAAACATTTATTGTTGTTTATAAAGGCTAAGAATGCACTTTGTATGTAAATATCACAAACATTTTTTAAAACGGAGTTTTATCAGCGAATTTCTTGCAGAAGTGTGACTGGTGCCATTGAGAATGCCAAAGGCCAGTACACTCAAAAGACACCTTGTCTGTAGGGCACTGTGCAACCATGACGAAACAAAGTAGCCTGAAGACGTACCATGACTACCTGTGTCATCCAGATGTCATTAGACTTCTACATTATGTCAGGTCAAAGAACTTACCCTTCTCGGTTGAAGAGGTCAGACAGACCATTCAACAATGCAGAACCTGCAATAGAATTAAACCGCAATTCTATAAGGAATTTACAGATATGCTCATAAAGGCCACACAGCCGTTTGAAAGAATTAGTGTTGACTTTAAAGGTCCTTTGCCATCAGCTACTCGGAACAAGTATTTATTAACAATGAATGACGAATATTCGCGGTTTCCATTCGCTTTTCCCTGTCCTGATATGACATCTAAGACTGATAAAATGCTTCGACCAGTTATTTTTCCTCTTTGGAACACCCAGTTACATCCACTCTGATCGTGGCACATCATTTATGTCCACAGAAACTACAGAATATCTACATTCTAAGGGCATAGCCACTAGCAGGACAACGCCCTACAATGCAAAAGGAAATGGGCAAATAGAAAAGCTGAAAAAAACATTGTGGCAGGCTATTTTATTAGCATTGGACTCAGGGAAGTTGGAACTATCACAGTGGGAATCTGTGTTGCCTCAGGCACTTCATTCTATTCGATCATTACTGTGTACTTCTACTAATGAAACTCCACACCAACGGATCTTCAAATTCAACAGAAGATCGCCAACGGGAACATCCTTGCCTACTTGGCTACAGAACCCAGGGAAAAAGTTACTAAAATCACCTGTAAGATCTTCAAAATTTGATCCATTGGTACAAGAGGTTAAACTTATTAGCTACAACCCACAGTACGCCCATATACGATTTCCAAACGGCCGGGAAGAAACAGTGTCGCTTAGGCACCTGGCGCCGAAGGAAAGTTCCACGAACGACTATTTCGAACCAGAGAACGGTATTCTGCCTCAAGAGGTCGGTGACTCTTTGGATCTCTCACCAGGGAGTCGCTACGTGCCTGAAACTATCAGTAATTCACAGAGTCCCACCCCAATGATGTACAACCAGCCAGAAGTCATCAGTGACTCACAGGGGAGCCACCCAATGCCAGAGGCCAATATTGACTCGAGTCCCGTACAGGACAGTTACGACTTGCAAGGAGAAAAGTCTACGCCAGAGATACCTCCGGATCCTTCCCTTCATACGCATGGTTATAACCTAAGACCCAGAAAGAAAAAAGGAGGGGTGAATAGAGTGATCGTTAAATGAACTTGTGTGTTACCCGTGCTTGTAATTGTGCTAGTATTTGTAATCGTGTTCGCATTATCGTAGTCTGTGAATCGTGACCAGTCTGTACTGTGTTCTTGTGTGTATCAGTCGTGTTGTATTGAAATAAAGCCTTGTTTCTAAGGTTATGAATTGATTTAGTATATTACATAATAAATAAAACAGATAATCTTTTTCTCATTTACGAAAATCAGTTGTTCCGGTTTTTTATAAAAAAAACATTTTAACTCTATTTATTTAAAATCGCTCTTCTGTCTTACACTACAATTAATTTTCTAGCTATAAAATGTTACAAAATCTAATTATCGTTAATATTATGTTCCGATTTTTAAAGAAAACAACTTCCTAACACAAGAGTATGGTTTGAAAATCTCTCCACAAGGCTATGGTACATCTAATTTTTATACGAGAACATCCCAAAAATGTAATTAACGGTATTAGATTTATCTTGATTTTTTTTTTCTCTCACTATATATACAAACATCCGAAACAATCTATTATAGATACTTAAAACTATTGCGATGTTTTGGACGGGAAATTAAAGGTTAATCAGATTTTCAAAAGATTTTAGTCTTTTTTTTTCGATATTAACATGACGAACAGACAGAATGACAGACAAAATGCACAAAAACTGCGGCTTTAATCTCTCTCTCTCTCTCTCTCTCTCTTTCTCGTGCAATGTAGACGAACTGCTTTTAGAACTCGGTTCACCAATGTCTATGAACCCAAGATAACTCTCTCATGTTAATAAAGACATTTTTAATCTAACTAGCCCAGTGTTACGTAATGGGCTATTTTTTTTCCATTTGACGTCACATGGAATGAATTCTTTATATGTAATTCTGAAAAAAAAACTGGGTACATAAATGTCTATGAAACCTCGACAACTTGCTTGTATTGATAAAGGCATTTTTAAGTCTCACTAGGCTTGTAAAGTAGTGGGTTTTTTCCTTTGACGTCATATGGAATAAATTATTAAAATGAAATGCTTAAAGAACACAGTGCAATAATGTTTATTAAACTTCTTCATCTGAAAAAAAAAACAACAACATCTAATCTGGATTTTTAAACTAGTTATAGATTTTTTTTACACTAGATCTAGATTTTTTACACTAGATTTAGTTCTTTATACAGTTATTTCGGCCAATCAGCATTCGGAAAGTTTGACGATGACGTATTCTTTTTTCACATCAGTTGTTTGGCACGATAACTAATTGAGGCCAATAGGCAAACGAAAGCTGCTGCGACTGGAAACATTTTGGTAATAAAATTCAGAAGCATGAGGTTTCTGTAGAATGATATAGACTAGATCTAGATCTAGAATTTCAATCACTAGACTTAAAGTGTAGATTTTGATTTCCAAATACCAATATTGCAATGTTATAGCTATAGCTTTATAGCTTTTTTCTAAATATAGCGCTACTCTCATACTTATAGCATGCACAGAGCGCTATGGTACAATCTCATTTGTGGACCAGTGGGGGAGGGGGTATCTGGGAGAAGGTTTTTCGTGCTGCCTTTAGGCGCTCAGTAAACACAACTCTGCTCGAGTCAGGTGTCGAACCTTCAGCCCCCTTCAAAGGTAGATCGGGACAAGTCAAGTTCAAGCGTACTTAGCATCTCGACCACTTTAAAATACTAAAACTAATCTACTATTTTTAAATTTACTGTTGAATTCAGTCTATTGATAAATTATCTAGGCCTTTTTTTACATAAATATTATCAAAATTACATCTAAATTATTCCAAATTTATATTTTAGATCTAGATTTAGTAGATATAGATTTTAAGAGCGCTAAATCAGAAGTTTAGTTTAGGTAGATATACATCCTAATTCTAGTTCCATTTAAATGAAAATGTCAATAACTCTGTTGGTAACTGTGCTGGAACATTGAGCAGACGTTGCCGAAGTATAAGCTCCTTACCTGTTTGCTTGTTCCTTTTTTTAAAATTACAAATCAATGCCGAAAGATTATCTAAAATCGCTTGTCTGACATATTGTACATATCCGGTAGATGTCATGCCGTAATGTGTAATGTATCTCTTTATCAACAATAGGCTATTAGTTTGTTATTAAGTTAACAGCAATGCCAGGTTGTGCGGTTAGTTTGCTGGACTGATTATCTCGACGGTCCCGGGTTCCTACCCTGCTCGCTGCCATTCCCCTTCGTCCAGCGGGAAGTTTGAACAAGGAAGTAAATTATCTTTAACTTTGAAGGAACATCCGAAACATATGAAGCATTTTACAGAAAAAGAAAACATTTTCTACAACTGGAAATGAATCTTTGAAACATTATTACTTTTGAAAATCAAAACAAATCACGTCTTGAATATTACTTGCCAATAGGCGAATCCGACAGGGATCCGACGGCGGCCGCCTCTGAGTTTGTGATATAGCACAAACTCTTTTTGTAATCTTGTTTGTTTTTTGTTTTGTTTTCATTATTTGAGGAATCCTAAATAGAGAACGCATATTTATGTTCTAAACAATAGTATTAAAGTTTTATGTTTTTGTTTGATTTGTAGGAATTTCTTTAATAATATAACTCGCATGCTTATTTCTTTAATATAGGGACTTGGTAATGACATTTCATTTATAATAACATCTAGGAAATTTAGACTCTAGTCTGAGTGAATAGAAAATAGTTTTAAAACGTGTGTATTTTAAAATGAGTATATTTTGAAATGTTCAAGACATCCATACTTTACAACATGGCTACAAATGTTGCGATTATAGACTCTTGACAAATTTCGTCCTGCATGACTACAAATGTTGCGATAATAGACTCTTGGCCAGTTTCGTCCTGCATGACTACAAATGTTGCGATAATAAACTCTTGACCAATTTAGTCCTGCATGACTACCAATGTTGTGACAATAGACCCTTGACCACTTTGGTCCTGCATGGCTACACATTTTGTGACAATAGACTCTCGACCAATTCGGTCCAGGTAAAGAACCATTAGTGAATGCCGAGCAAACTACCCTGTTATTTAGTGGAAAAGTGTTCACGACTTTTTGATTCCGTTCAAATAGTACGAACATAGACAGAAAGATAAAACAACAATTGGACTTGCCACAACCACGAATACTGCAATAAGATAGATACCGAAATGAGATAAAAGGAATATGGGCCGTCGAGTTAGCAGGGGGTTAAGGCTGGAGGGTTGCTTTGTGACCGATCTAAATAAAGACAGCTTGGCACCGCTTTTTTTTTTTTACATGTTTCAAATGTTTCTTCAGAATTAAAGGTTATTATATCCTAGATCAAAACTCCAGCAGGATGGCGGGGGATCGTGGTTCGAACCCGGCACCATCGAGCGCATAGTGCACAATCAGGCACTTACCAGACTGCTATCATGTATCCATTGTAATTCTGCAACTTTTCTATAGCGTAATATTTCTTTCGTTTAAGAGTTGCCACCTAGTCAAGCATTAAGTTTTTAGACCACTTAGGAAGTATTTGGGCTGTAGACCAACAGTTAAGAATCAACGAGATAACATAGCATGCAACTGATAAGCGGGAAAAAATGTTGGCTGGAACTCTTGCATTAAATAAATTAAATAATAAATAGGAACATAAACAAATTATATAAAAAACAACAGACCAATTTTAGTGATACCAATAAAAATTCTTGTATTTATAATTAATAACAACAAACAAAGACAAATAATCGTTAAGATTGTCTTAGTACCAACAAGCTACACATATTTAATAAGTATCTAATATCTACAGTTCAAATCTAACCCCCTTCCAGTTGAAGAGTTTAAACAATCGAAAAGAGACGATAGAAGGCAGTAACATTCACAGTATTAATAAAGTTATAACTGCAGGGTCATAGCTAGACATTTTCCATCTTTTGGGGGCCCGGGAGGCTTGAGCTCTTTGGGGGCTCCTGCATTTTGCATAAATTTAATTTTTTATGTAAAAAACACTCATTAGGAGGCCCCCCTCAAGTGGGGGCCCGGGGAAATTTTGAAATTCTCCCCTCTCCTCTCCCCCCCCCCCCCCCACTGTATTTCCTTGTCCCATCTCATGACTATTTTGCAGACATTTTTTGCCCTTTTTTTAGAGGATCAAAAGACCGGATGTAACCGGTAGATACATTTTAATAGTTCTGCAAACAATTCATTGCTATGTGTCTCCGCTTAGTAACAGACTAGCCAGGATCTTATACAAATCAATGGAGTTGTTTTGGAAATCAAAAACCGTTCTTTAAATGACAGAAAAATAAATATTTTATTCAAAGGCTTAAAATGGTCGATGATATAAAAGTCAAATATCTTTTATTCAAAGGCAAATACATTGCATTTACCAGACAAGATAGAAGAAACACACTTTCAAACAGAATTATACAATTTCATTTTAATAAATAAGTTTTGGTAACATACGTCAATAACATTCTAGAATACTGTTAGAAAAAACAATTACAATAAAAAAGGTTAGATTGGCAGCACAAGTCGAAAACAACAGACTATGACTAATCACCGGTGAACATGATACATTTTTTTACAACAGTCTCAAATAAATAAAGAACAAGTTGCTAATAGATCACTTCGGAAACATTTTTAGAACCTCGATAAATTATTGAGGCAAGGCTGACAACTACCAAATATTAAAGCGCCAAGAGCCTGACATTTTACATTAATCCAGTCCTTAATATCACCTGCCAGTATCTGAGGTATTCTAGCCACAGCTTTTGGCTATATCTTTAAGTTTCATTAAATTGAGCTAGTGGTAAAAACAAATCTGTGACAATGTAAAGCGTCAATATATAACCATGTACTTTCATACTTTGTATTCTCTCTATATATATCACACACAACTTAATAATCTTGCCATGAACAATAATGCCTTCGTTTTCAGTAAATATCTTATGTAAACATATGCTTGAGAGAAAGGGGTGGTGTAGGTAGAATAAAGGGGGGCTTATCCAAACCAAGGGCGCTCATCTCAAATTAAAAAAAAAAAAGATAACCACCCTGCTTGCAAATTAAATTTTTAAAAAAATTAATGCAAGAGGTATGGTTTGGAAGGATGTTCCAAGGTGAACTGAGGGGTAGTAGGATCACGTAACCTACCGAGGTCAAGGCTGCCCATGGTCAATGTTTCGAAAAAAAAAAAAAAGACTTTAAAACGCTTTTCATGACGGCGCTTGGCTTCCGAACCTGAGACCCAGGGTTCGAATCTCGGTGAAGACTGGGATTTAGAATTTTGGGATTTTTAGGGCGCCCTTGAGTCCACCCAACTCTGGCCACATGGCACTCTGCTCATTAACAGTTGGCCAAAGAAATAGATGACCTCAACATCATCTACCCTATTATACCAACTATTTCAACAGTAGCGTAGCATGGGTATCAGCTAGTACAATATACGAATACGACTTGTTTGTAGGCCTATTATTCTTTTTGATGCAAAGAATATTGTGCCATTATAAAAATTGGATGGATAAAAGTCATGAAGAAATAATTCTTACTCTTTGGCTAAGCTCACTTTATCCAATAAAATAACTAGCACAATAAAAAGGACCAAGTTTTATACATAACTATATATTGTGAATACTTGATTGTCATGTGCTGCACGTAAAACATATTTTAAAAAATAATAAACTAATAACCACCAATACATTCAATTGAACATATTGAACAATTGGAAGGAGCAGATGGATGGCAGTGAAGGATTCACAAATTAAGCAGTTTGTAAGAAAATCGATAAGATCCTCAAAGAATTGAGATGATTTAATAAATAGAAATTATATTCAATCGTTATCTGGCCACTTAATTTGACCTTACGCTAGGAATATACAAGGCTAACATCCATATATCCAGATAGCACATCCACGAGGTACCCTTTTATTTATTCAGATAAGAAATAGACAAGGGGTAACCTGCATACATTAAGATAAGTCACATATGAGATGGTAACTTGCATATATGAAGATAAACATATACAAGGGGTAACCTGCATACATTCAGATACGTCACATGAAAGATGGTAACTTGCATATATGAAGATAAACATATACAAGGGGTAACCTGAATACATTCAGATAAGTCACATAAGAGATGGTAACTTGCATATATGAAGATAAACATATACAAGGGGTAACCTGCATACATTCAGATCAGTCACATAAAAGATGGTAACTTGCATATGTGAAGATAAATATATACAAGGGGTAACCTGTATATATTCACACTTAGACACATACAAAATATAGATTGAATATAATCACACATAAAATATACAGGGTTTAGGAAACACACAACGATTAATTGCGTACACTCTGTATACATTCTAAAGAAAACTCACATGTAGTCTATATACATGCTAACGAACTATTCACTGTATTCACTGGTAGCCTGTGTATATTCTCACAAAGAATATAAGAGTAACATATTCTGTAGCATGTATATATTCACACAATGAATCTAATTACAAAAGAACTCTAGTACCACAAAATCAATTTCTCTGAAAGATTTTGTAGCTATAATTTTATTAACAATAAAACAACAGTCAACAAACGTAGTCATCTAATTTTATGAAAATAAGAATGTGCTATTGGTCAAAAGTTCCGAATCAATTTTCTTGGCCAGGCAGTCGTAGTGTAATGTCGTGTTGTAGCGCTCCACTGCTGCTCCAGACAACGGTGACTTCGCATCAAGCGGCATTATTTTGACAGCGTCACGGGAAGACAAGGAAGGGTCCTCGCGGAAATAGTTGAAGGGGACCATGAAAAAGGACAAGTCGGTGCCAACAGTTCCTGTGGTGGGCACGTTCTCTGTTTGCGGGATGTGATAGCTGCCCATAGTGACCCAAGCAACAAGATCCTGGAAATATAGAGACAAAACTTCAAAACATGGCATAGAGAATATATGTGTGCCGTGTTGCTCGTTCGTCGGTTTGTATGTTCAAGGACATAGCGCTATTAGACCGATTTAGGCAAATTACATTCTTAATATTTAACTTTAATTAAACTCAGAACAGATTTACTTTTTAAACCAACTGGAATAAAATTTCTATTTATAAATTTACATAGTTTTAACTTGAAATAAGATATAGTAGTAATATAAATTAAATGATAATTTAAACAAAATCTAATTCACTACAAACAACAAAAAGTCTTTACCGTCTCAGGTCTCTGGTTCGCCCCCTTTGAGCTATCACACCAGTCCTATACATTCAATTCAGTCACTCAAGACCATTTCGTGGTTTCATCAGAAACTCTGCAGCCTGCACAATCAAAACATCCGCCCTACTTTCCACATGATGACATCATACACACACACATACTCTAATCTTCTATCTTATAAATTACTGACGTAACTTCATATATCTTTAAATAAAAAAACTCAGCTTATTAATACTTCCTTCATTTTGTACACCGGATACACCAAATAAAGCTAGTTATTTATAGGTTTTCCGCCATGTCTAAAAATCTCTGAATAGGAGATGAGTTTTGTATGAGTTTTGATGCAAAGAAAGGTAAGTCTGATTAGCTACCATGTTCACTTCACTTCACTTTCAGCCTACTGATAAGTTGATCAAAATCTCATATATATATATATATATATATATATAGAGAAAAAAATGCCAGAGCATTTATTTTGAGATCCATTTAACAATGAATGCATTTTTGTAGTACATGCTTCTAGACTCAGGGACAGACTTTAAAATGCTTGTGCCGTGTGCAAATAGACAAAGGTAGTCCAATTTATTACCAATTATGAAGGCCCCGAAGCGGAAAGGAATTCGCGCCAGGTTCCGTTTCACTGTCTCGTGGTTTGAATCGAGTACTGCTAAGTACTGTACAATAATAAGTCACTGGTCAGTTACTGGCTTGGTTTCTTTTTTCTTTATCGTAATTTTTTTTTGTTCCCAAAGCCGCCCCTCCATCGCTGACCGAACGCAACGCTTGTGCCATTGGCTTTTTATAACGTTTTACTGTGGCTGTGATCTTCTAATATAGAAAGTAGAATGCAAGGAGTATGATGTATGTATGTATGTATGTGTGTATGTATGTGTGTATGTATATATGTATGCATGTATGTATGTATGTATCTCTGTTAAAGAACGAAACTTTTTAATAAATCGGCTAAAGCCGTTTTCGCAGTATTTTATATTTGCTATGACTATGTCGGTTAAACCGGTAAACCCATTTTCACACTCTACTTTTATTTCGTGCAACATTTAAAAACAAAATGTTAAGGGAACATTCGCCATGTTTGGCATAGATCTCAATCCAATCTACAAGATTACAAATACCCTAACATACGCCCGCAGGCCGCGAGTCATATCCGGCTAGTAGGGCCTATTTGATAAATTCACGATATAGTAGATCTACATGATAAGTGTATTTAACTACTTCTACATTTAATTCCGACACCCCCACCGCTTCGTTCCCCAACGGGGGCCATACGGGTTGTGATGGTCCACCAACGGGTACGGTGGCACATTATAGGCATATGGAGGGCCCCCCGTGGGCTCGGCCTCCAGCCTCGCATGGGAGGAGTAACTCATGTCGTTGGCTCAAGGCACTGTGTCCTGCGTCCTGACGGATGTGATTACATGATCATCTCATCCTGGCCACGGGATAAAAGCCTTTCCCTGGTCACGTGGTTCATAAAAGGGATCTAAATCTCGAACCACAAAGGACATCTGATTCTACATTTAATGACCATATATATCAAGAATTATAAGTTCAACAAAAAAGCTTACAGTAGTCAAACATTGCAGCCAGTATAGTGCAGTCCGTAGACTGCCATAAATCTGGGTGCATTCACCTGAGATGGCCTCCTTCCATTTATGACCTATACGCGTTTGACGTAAAAGGGGTCAGCTAAAAATAGACTTGAACCGGTTACGAATGTATATCAACAGAGCTTGCATCATCATGGCGCTGTATATATTATGACCTCTGTTTATTGTCCTATTTCTTATCCTATGCCCTCCTTCTCTATCATATATTGATATTAATGATTACATCACTAGCAGTAAAGAAAAAAAAAACAAGGGAGAGAGTGGCTAAGTTGGTGGATCTTAGATCTTCTTAAAAAAAAAACACATTTATATTAATAGGATTTGTTGCTTAGTGGTAGGAAAAAAAAAGGGGAGGTCGTTTAATGTTGGGAGGGGGGGTCCCGGGGATTTGATAATTAGAGGAAAAACATGTAGTATTTTGTTTTTAATTATCATACCTTCCAAGACACTCAAAACCTCGTGAAACAGTAGAGCAGTGTTTCCCAAATTGTATTCCGAGGACGCCGCGAGGCCGGAATAGGTGTTCCATGAAGTTCTTAAATAATTAACTAGTGGGCCGCCACGTAAATTAATCTCTTTAAAAACATAAGTGAAAGGTTCCACTAATAGTCAGAATGGGCCACGTGTTTCATCAAGGAAAACGTTTGGGAATCACTGCAGTAGAGGGAAATCACTCTGGCCACATCTGAAGGGAGAGAAGAACTTGAACAAACTGGAAAGACAGAGTTATTTTTAAGGGCAGTTTAGACCAATAGCTTGTTGGCTGGTCGTACAGACCTGTGACGTGGCAATGAGCTATTGGTCTAAACCACCCACACGTTGTGACGTTGCAGGTCAGTGTTCTGGCCTTCTATAACGATTCTTCTCGGCTGTATGTAGGCACCAGAAACGTGCCTGCTCAAGATAAGGAAAACGCTTCTAGCAGGTATCTGTTCCGGACCCTGCTTGTGGAGAGATTCCTCACCTCATACCCATAGCTGGTTAAGAGTGCGTGAACGTACAATTGTTTTATTAGAGGAGGGTCACAGAAAAGCCCTTTTTTTAAAAATTTAAGCTATAGCTTATAGCTTATACACATTTAATCCCCATTTTTTCTCAATGAAGACTCGTTATTAAGTTGAATTTTGAATAACATTTACTTGTGAACATTTATTATACCTTGTAGCGTGTAGAATAGTAGATTATTGTAGATGTTAGATAGGTTAAAAGACACATTCTAAAACACACATCATTAAAAAAAACATTTTCTGAAATTTCGACGAATCGGCAAAAAAAGCTGATGCTATATTTAGTTTTGTAAGGCCATGCTATGACGAATTGTTATTGACGCGCAAAGAATAGCATTTAGGGCAGCGGTTCTCAACCTTTTAAGCTCGGCGACCCCTTTTTACAATCCCCCACTCTGCCGCGACCCCACACTAACGCACACACATATAGCAATAGTAGAATAGACAAAATACAATTTATATTTTCGATGGTCGACGCCTGACAAATCGTCAATCGATCCCGAAAGGGGTCGCGACCCACAGGCTGAGAATCCCTGAGTTAGGGACTATCTTAGTGCTTCATTTAAATCTTCGTTTCACATCCACCTAGTGAGGGATAAGAGTTTTGTTTTCATAAGGAGCAATCTGTGTGAGTTTCAAACCTACGCGCTACGATGCAAGATCAGGATACTGTCTCTTAGAATACTCCTTTACTTCCAAAAAATAACGTGTTTTCTGCAATGTAGGATTTAGTTCAAGAATGAAACTCCCTTGGTGTTATGAATTGTGTGTGTGTGTGTGTAAGTGTTCATATGATATCGGTGGAAGGAGGTTAGCGATTGGTTGTGAATGATGAAACATAGTTGGCATTGTCGTCACTTGGTCTTGTATAGCGGAGACGACTCTAGTAGACTGAAAGGTTGTGTTATTGTAATGAGTTAGACTTTGTTAAAGAAAATTATTTCTAGTCTACTACAGTTTTTTTGTGCATCTCTTTTCAACTTGATTTCGTTTATATTATAAATAAAGTTCTATTTAGTTTTGTTCACAAAAGAAAGTTATTCAAGTTATTTGAAGTTTTTTTTAGTTTAGATATATAATGCCTACAACGGTTTAATTGTCTACCAGCAGCTTGGTGCTACAAGTCAACGACTGGTAACAACTCTAGGCTTACCCTAATTTGAATAGCAATACATTTTTAGGTCTTGGTTAGTTTTTTTTAACGTAATTTGTCCAATGACTTATTAATAACATAAAAGCATGAGCAATCACATACAAACATACATAAGAAGACACACGCTCTTTACATCTTTAAAACTTAAGGTCAAAGTTCAGTTTGAGAACGGGTGCAACATTATCTCAAACCAACTTTTCCTCCCCCATGCTTAGAATTAAAGTAATTATGAGAAGCTTACCTGGTCTACTATGTTTTCATTATCCTCCCAGAACTTTGTAAAGTTGACCACAGGATCCTTGGCGTCCCACATGGCGAACATAGAGCTGCTGCTTATTTCGTCGTCCTTCTGTTTGGTAACGGCCATCTGGTGTCGTCCCCAGGAGACGGACGGCTCGAACCCCGTGTCTTCCTCAATGATAGACTTTGTCATGCCTTTATGTATAAGTCTGTAGGCGGGCGTGTGGCCCAGCAGAGTTGGATCATTCTTGTAAAAAAGTAAATTTTTAGGGTGCTGAAAGTCAAAATTATAGAGCGCCTCTTTTTCAGTCCGTTTGTCGTCCTTGACGAAAAAGTTTTGGGAGTGGGCGTTGTGGGGATCGTGTGACCATTGGTTCACTTTCCTCTCGTGACCTATATTCATTGTCTGGAAGCGATTGTCCGTACCTTTGACGTCAATGTCCGCCTTAAAGTGAAAAAGATGGTGATGAAGACCGGCGACGACAGTGTCGCTGATGCGGGTGCCGTACTTTTCTTCCTCTGGGTAATAGAAGCTGGCTGCCAGGTACCCAGTGGCGCTAATCTTGACTTCGACTCCGCCATTGTTGTGAAAGATAAAGTCTAGGATGTAATCGTAGTTTATAATGCAGATGTAAACCCTGACTACCAGAACGTAATCGACCAGGCCGCTATAGAACGCGCCGGACATTCCGTAAGCGCGATGACGTCGCAGAAGAGTTCCCGTATTGTGCTCAAAGATGCACACCGACTTTTCCAACTGCTTAAGACCGCCTTCATTCGAAGTGTACGCCATTACGTCCAGCAGGGTACCGTGGTCCGGACAATCTACGCCAGGCATCATTCCTCTCAGCCGAGTACCAAAAAGCCCGGCACTGTCTGCGTAGTAGAGCATGCTGGCGGCGGGGGTGTGTCCGGAGTACAGAACGGCGATCTCCTGCATGCTAAGTTCATAGATGATTCCCTCGCTCTTGTAACGAATATCAAACAGCTGAGCCCCTAGAGTTGGAGACACTCGTATATGAAATCTCCAGTCCATGTAGTTAACTTGATTCCCATTAACCGTGTACCGCGGGCCCGATGGCTGCCTCTGCTGAGGAGGAGATTTCAAGTCTTTGGGTACCGCTTCACCTCGCAGGTACACAGCACTATACTGCTCCTCCACTGATGCCTTAGGGAAGGACAGTCTGGTTTTGTTAATGGTACCCTCGTTGTAACGATAAGAGAGCTCGTCCAAATTAAGAAAATGCTGATTGGCGTAAAACACATTCTGTATCTCCCATCTGCTAGGATCAACATCTGTGGTATCAACGAGAAACTGAAAGTCTAGAGGATGCAACGTGTAGAACTCAATGTCGTAAGCAAACCAAAACCAAGACTTTCGGCGCCCTTCCTCCAGGAAGCCGCTACTAACAGGAGTGATCAAAAACCTTAAACACTGCTTCCCACAGTTCGAGAGTGTTGCGTTGTAACTTTCTTTCAACAAACTCGCTATCTTCCCCATAATTTTAGGTACGATTGTTTTATAGAAAGCTTTTATTTCAAATTTCGAGAATGGTCTGTATGTATACGGAATGCTTGTTTTCCTAGAGCTAGACGCCATCAACGATATATTGTAAGGCTTCGGTAAAGGCCCTACAAGATATTCTTCTACCACCGGGGCACTCTGGTCGCCTTTGAAAATATAAGCTCTGGCCATTCTTGTTGGAGTACGCCCATGAGCAAAATAATTGAGAACATCTTTTTTCGGCGGAAGGAACATTTCTATCACATGGATATAGTTGCTATTGATCCCAGCCTTGCTAGGATGGGTCAGTTTTAAATTGGGCTGCGCAAAGAGAAAGTCGACGACATTTTGAATCTCTTCCTCCCGAAGTTCAGAAAAAGGATTCAAGTTTCCCCTGTACAGCTCCATGGCATCAACATCTTGATTTGTCTGACATCTGGGCTTATGTGTATAGGGATGTTTGAAAGTGTAGACGATGATTAAGATGCAGGTAACGAGGGTGACGATTACAAGTGCACAACACGTCAGCATAGTTAGCACTGGAAGTCTCAGACATTTCTTAGGGTAATTTTTTATTTGACTACATTGAGTCACATACCTGAAAAAAAAATTTGAAGTAGCTTTTAAACAACATGTTTATTTACAGATAAAAATGGATATTAGTCTTAAGAGTATTTTCATTTCACACACACACACAGTATAATTTAAGTTCAAGAGAAATAGTCAATTTAGATTTTTTTTTTACAAAGCTTACATTAGCTCTGTCTGTCTGGTAAAAAGTTTATACACGTTATTTCTCCCACACATAATCTCGAAATTTCGCACAATTTTTTTTTGTTTACCTGACAACACAAGAATCATTTTTAAAAAATGAACGAATTAGTTAATTAATTATTTTGTTTGGTATCTCAAACAAGGACGAGGCTATAGAAACAATAGATAACTATACGAGCTTCCGTGTTCAAAAGCTCTTCACTGGCAGAGTGGTTACCCTGTTGGCCTAAGAAGCCTGAAAAGGGGGATTTAACTCATTAGCTACTAGGATGTCAAAGAGATCGACATGCTTTAATACTCATAGGCCCCAAACCCAGAACACAAAAAGGGAAGAATATTGCTTCAGATTTTTAAAGTATTAGTAATCAGGTATGTAATCAAAGATCTTATTCTTTTCTTTACTTATTGGACTTAGACTCCTTTTTGTTAATTTCAGTCTCCTACCATTGATATGAACTTATTCTTTTCTTCTCTTATCGTCTCATTACTTTATTTTTTAATAATAATAATAATAATAATAATAATAATAATGGTATTATTTAATAGCAAAGACATGCTACATCACTATTGAAACCCTCAAAGGCAGAAAAATGAGACAAGGATTAGCATATCAACAACTCAAGGATAAGCAACCAAAATTAAAAGCAAATACACACCAACACGTACACACTAACACATGCATGACTGCACCCACATACCTAATAGGTGCTGAAACCATCAGGTGTGATGGATTATTCAGAGCCACAAATATGATATGAGAATAGTATATACAAAACTAATACATAGCTAACCGGGAATAAAATACACAAATATACTTACACATTAATTAATACATGCATAACTACACCTACATACTCTTCATACATATATAAACACAAATAAACACACTTTTTTTTTCATCTACAGTAAAACAAAGAACACAATATTAAATATTACCAACCCCATTTCTGGAATACTGCTTGAGTATTGTACAACCGTATAAAAATCAAACTAAATAATTCTCTATTCTAAAATCAATAATTTTCCTAAATGTCAATTCTAAATAATCAAACATCTTATTATTGCCTCATTGTTTTATTAGGAAACCTCAGGATTTGCGCTATTCAATTTTAACTTTGTCATCATAGGAATCATTGTTATAATTTATAAAGTATTGTTACATTTAATAAAGAAATGAGCGATATTTTTTGTCTTATTATACTATAATTGAATAAACTTATATCTGGTAGAAATGGTTTTTTTTTTTTTTTTTTATGTAATGAAAAAAAAATACAGGGACTCTGTATAAGAAATAGTCCAGTATTACTAAAATTGAGCAGAGAACAAAATACAAACTAAATGAAATAAGATACAGGATGCTTCTACTCAGAAATGGCCAAATATTTCCTAATTTGTATATGATTGCATGTCCATGAAACCTGACAACCTTTTCGATTGCAATTTAAAACAAGTCTACGTTAGGTTCATCCTGTTCTTCCCCCCAAAAACAACAACAAAAAAAAAACAAAAAAAAACAGAGCAGAAATATGAACAATAGAAAAGCAGAAAGTGATAGGAAGCTTCAGTTGAATGAAATGTGGGAAAATTAGTTCTTCTACATTTCGAGTCCATAACGGATATCAATAGCCATTTGTTTGTGAGCGCAATGTCTCGGAAGACAGAAGTGATCTTTTTCAGACATTACATAAAACAGGAAGTGGAAATGGAAAAAAAAAAAAAGATTATGTCCGACTCTGATTTTTGTGTGGTCAAGAAAAAAGAGGAAATAAAAGAGGCGAAATCTCTATGTTAAGAGAAGTTGTGCAATATATGAAGCAATACTTGATGCAATACTTGAAGCAGTACTTGAAGCAATACTTGAAGCATCCTACGACATTATATAATCGTTTCCATCTGTCACAGTCTCGGTTGACATTGCCTGATTTAATGTTCACGTCATGTTGAGAGGTTAAAAGACACGTGGAATTCCTGATGTAGAAAACAGGAAGTAGAATGAATAAAGTTGACTTTGAGTTCAGTCAAGTAAGCCAAGTGGTATCCTATAGACCGGGTGGTCAAGTATATTTTGGACAGTAGCGACTTAGAAAAGTCTAGCAATATTTACATTTAAGAAGTATATTTTGGGCAGTTGATGCCAGTGTTCCTTTTGAGATATGTATTATTATTATGGATTATTCTGTACAGTGTTACCCGCTGAGATGCGGACGTGATTTGTATTATACTCTGGAGAGTTTAACGTATTGGATATATTTGACACCGCTGTTATGCGGATAGGATTATCTTGACTTGTAGCACTAACAAGAAATGCAGTATTATTATGTTGTAAAATAAACTTTATATTTGTCTGCTGAAACGGACTTAAGTCAGTTTGTAGTGTATATATGTTTGTCACGTGTCAAGAGTACTCCAGGAAGCACGAACCCAGCATTCCACGACACTCGCATTCTTCAACATTACACCATTTAACTTCATTTACACTATATCAAAATCTACATTCATGATGGGATGGGACTCTAATATATAGCAGTTGTAACGGAAGGGATTGAAACCATTTCACACATATAGACTAAATTGTTTATCAATGGACATTTCTGAGCTAGGATTGATCATCTTAATGGATTATTTCCAAATATACTACTAAATAAATATGAAACTGTTTGCAGCTTTAAATAAAATAACAAAAATTCTCATGCAGGCCAGAGGCGCGGTGGCTGAATGGTAAGAGCTTGGCTTCCGAATCCTGGTGAAGACTGTGGTCTTAAATTTCGGGATCCACCTAACTCTAATAATGGTACCTGACATTGGTTAGGGGAAAAGTGAAGGCAGTTGATCTATCTTACCTTATCTTACATCATTATGATATACAATATATGGGCCGGAATGTAAAGAAATGCCCGGGCTGATTTTGACACCCATTCCGCCCCTGTTCCCATGTGTCGCCTTTGAATTCAAGTGCATCGTGGCTACTGCTTAATACACCATACACATTTTTATTTCTTTGTCCTTTAGATCCGTTTTTTTTTTCATTGTATAATTTGAAGTTTTATTTACTTAAAAAAAACATATCCAGGATATAATGGGGATATTTAAGCAAGAAACGAAAAGATCCGTGTCAGCATTGATCTGTACTTTTAACTGCTTAGAATGTTTTAAATATTCCATTTCTATAGAAGAATCAAATATTCTTCGTTATAATATCAATTACCATTTCATACTCAAGGAGTTTCTAGTCGGAAAGACTTTTTAAAGAAAATATCCTTGACATGGGATAGTCTCTTGGGGTGGGGAGATACAAACAATGTCTGTATGTTCATCTTGTGACGTCCTCGTGTTTAAAATTCCCAGACCGTGAAACAAGGATATTTGTTTTCACAGGAATGTTTAGCGTTCTTCCGTAGTATCTTATTTTGTAAAAAAATTTAAAAGATGGGGATGTATCTAAAATAAACTAAACATTATATTCTAGAAATATAAAATGTGTGGTCGAATGAAAAGACTGAGATTGGGGTGTACTTTAACAGAGTGTTAAGCCTAGGGCGAACGTGCTGTATGGTTTTTTTATTAGTCGAAAGTTGTACGCTAAATTATGTTAATTTTTCGACCATGTCGGGGTGGGTTTGGGGGGGGGGATTGCTTGGAAAATGGTTCATGCTCTATTGGAAACATCTATCACTGCCTGGTCGTGTGGTATGCAAATTGCATTGTCGTCTCGATGGAACCAGGGTTTGAAGCCCGCCGGCTGCCATCCATCCACCTCACTTCTGATATATGTTTGGGCTAGGATATGATAATCATTAACGCTAAAGGAGCATCAAAAACATGTACAAACAAACATGTTCCAATTTACAAAGACGAACTGAAGAGCTGATCAGGGCCGCCGCTACCTATTGTGCAATGTGTACATCGCACGCTGGCGGTCGAATGTTGGGGGCGGCCAAATCATTATCTCAAGGTTACCTTAATTTTTTAAATTTTTAGTTTAGTAAGAAAAAAAATACTCAGATTTTAATATTTTATATAAATTTTAATTATTCCATTATCCTTGAAAACTATTTTTAAAAAAACGTTTTTCGTACATAAGATACTATGATAGACATTTAAGAGTGATATAAGATACTACAAAAGACATTTGAACACATTTGAGAGTGACATAAGATACTATGATAGACATTTAAGAGTGATACAAGATACTATAGCGGACAACGTTTCAACTTGATCTGAGAATGAGAAGTGAGAGATATAACTTTTATAAAATTCGCACCAGAATGTCCAGACAGACAAACGAAGTGAGTTAATAAAAAAATGCATTCCCTAAAAACCTTACAGAAATATAAAAATATTACCAGGTGTGAGAGAGATTGCACTAACAGTAATCAAACCTAAAGATATTTAACAAGTACACACATAGCCAAAAGGTTACCAACCCTGAAACTTACGTGCGTAATGTAGCTAAGAAAATTAATGATTATTTTCTTAACAAATAAAAATAATATTTTTTTTCTTATGAAATTAATTGGAGAAAAGGTCAAGTTAGTCACGTGTGTTTTATTTTTGTATTTACTTGTGGACCTGGCAAGATTTACTTTTGCTTTCTTCTTCTTTTGGATATCTATCATTCTCTCCCTCTCTCTCGTTCTCACTCTAGTTCTGTCTCTCATTCTGTCTCTTATTCTCTCTCTCTTTCATTCTGTTTCATTCTGTCTCTCTTTCTGTTTCGCTTTCCCTCTCTCTCTCTCTCTCGTTCTCACTCTAGTTCTGTCTCTCATTTTGTCTCTTATTTTGTCTCTCTTTTATTCTGTTTCATTCTGTCTCTCTTTCTGTTTCTCTTTCCCTCTCTCTCTCTCTCTCTCTCTCTCATTTTCTCCTCTACCATCTTTCGCCACAATCTATTAATATGTTGACAGTTAACCATGGGCGTATTAAAAAAATTTTTCTGGGGCGGAGGATATTATTTTTCTTCCCCCCCCCCCCCCCCCAATATAAAATCCCACAAACACACACGTAATTAATCTTTATTATATTGCGACCTTTCATTTTTGTTTTCGGAAAACGTTTATTGTGCCCTAGAATATGCCCTGAGAGGTTCCCCCAGCGGGGTCCCGGAGTCAAGCACTATTTCCGGTATTTATAACCAAAAAATGCATATTCTAAGGTATCTACAGCACATTAAATTGTTCAAAAACCAAATTTGTTATTCACATCGACTGGTAGAAATTTGTAACCCCTCTTGGCTACGCTCGTGGAATTAGGTGACTGTAGTTTACTTTAGATTTATATCGAAAATGAAGTTTTGTCGTCAAAACCATCTGTTGGGGGTTGTTAAACTTAAAATCTCTGGTTTTTTTTAAACAAACTCAAAAAAGCCCTTAGCTACGCTCATAGAATTAGGTCACTGTAGTTTGCTTTACAATAATATCAAAGATTTATTTTTTAACTTTAAAACTCTCTGTAGTTGGTTTTTTAACTCAAAAAAAATCTGGAGGGAGTTTTAAACTGGAGGAATGGGGTATACTCAAAACCCCCCAAAGCTGAGCTCATAGTATTTTTTAACTGTATTTTGCTTTAATTTTATATTGAAGAGGTGGTTTTTTGGCTTAAAACCCCACAGGAAGGAGGTTTCAAACTCAAAACCCTCTGGATGAGTTTTTTAAACTTAAAGCCCCGTTTGGCTACTCTCATAGAATCTGGTGACTGATGTATGCTTTAGTTTTATATCGAAGAGGGGGTTTTATAGTTTTAAAATTTTGGAGGGGTTTTAAACTCAAAATCCTTATTGGCTATGCTTATAAAAATTGTTGACTGTCGTTGGCATAATTTTCTGTTTTATAGAAGAGGGAGTTTTAACCTCGAAACCCCCTCAAAATCACCCTTGGCCGCGCTGGGGCAACTGACTGTTTAACATTTAAATATCATTAAAAAAAACAAAAAAAACAAAATCAAAACAAAAAATCAGTCACAAAATCCCCCCCGGAGGGAATTTCATTTTAGGGAGGGGGTAACCCCAAAGTTTTCACGCTCCCCCTCCCCGCTACGCCTATGCAGTTTAACATTACAAAATGTTGACTATACAATGGTTCAGTTAAAAATAGAAATTCTTTCCAAAAATAATTATTGTATCTATTAAATATGAATTATGGTGAAGTCGCTATATATAGATGTATATCTATGTGAAAATGGCATGTTCATAGGCGATATACCTTTAATTTTCAAATGACAGGCAGAATGTAATCGTTTGCAGTGTAACTACTATATTACAGCTTCTTCGGCCGATATAGGGGGCCGATATAGATATATGTCAACGGAACAATTACTTATATGTCGCATTATATATTTATGCATGGCTTATAATTGTCATACATATATAAAAATAATATGAGAATTTCATCTTCGGATAAGGTCTTTTCATTATCTCCCCTTCTTTCTAAAAATAAATACGCCATTTTTAGACCCTGACCCCTAAAGATTTATGTTTCCTGCTTTCGACGCTCACGCTTACCTTCCTAGAGTATTAGATAACCTCCCTTGTCGAGGTTCGTTTCTAACTCCAGGACATTTTGATGTACATATATGTGCTCATCCTACTTAGGGCTTACATCACCTTCAAAAATTTGAACCAAGTTTATTTGTATCTAGAAATAGTTTAAAGATTGAAATGACAATGTCCTGACGAGTAACATTTCAAACATGCTTTTTTTTTTATTCCTCTATGGATTTGAATAGTGTCTACATTCACCTGCTGTTTTTGTGATCAGCCTTCTTATACAAAATGATTTTTTTTGCTCTTTGATTTTATCTGACATTGTCTTGTAAGCAAATATCTGAAATTGCTGTGTGTGTCTAGAAAACAAATATCTGAAATTGCTGTGTGTGTCTAGAAAACAAATATCTGAAATTGCTGTGTGTGTCTAGAAAACAAATATCTGAAATTGCTGTGTGTGTCTTGAAAACAAATATCTGAAATTGCTGTGTCTTGAAAGCAAATATCTCAAATTGCTGTGTGTGCCTTGAAGGCAAATATCTGAAATTTCTGTGTGTCCTGAAAGCTCTTATTTGAAATTGCTGTGTGTGTCTTGAAAGCTTAAGTCTGACACTGGAATGTGCGTTTTGAAAGTAAACATTAGACAGGGGTAAGTTTTGAAAGCTCATATTAGTCACTGTTATGCGTGTTTTATAAACCCATATACATTGACGTCTGTTGAAAGCCCATTACTGAAATTGGTATGTGTATCTTGGAACTCATAACTGATAATGGTTAATTTATTCTTGCCCGCGGTGACATTAGCGTGTCTTGAAAGACCGTATTTGACACTGGCATGTGTGTCTTGAAATTGGTAAATTTATGTGTGTCTTGAAAGCCCATATCAGATAATGGTGTGTCTTGAAATATCAAATAATGGTTAATTTATGTGTGTCTTGAAATCTCATATCAGATAATGGTGTGTCTTGAGATATCAGATTATACAAGTCTATGTGTGCTTTGAAAGCCGAAATGTTGCAACAACATGCTGGTCTATAGAAGGTCAAATACAAATGACTGTCAGTCGGCAGTTGTTCAGTTTGAAAATGAAGCAAAAAATGAAAAAATTAAGCACACTTTTTACAGCCGGCACAGAAGAAATATTAGGTAGATGGTAGAATGGTAGAAAACGGATTTCCACAGATTGTTGAAAGTTTAGATAAATTCATAAACAACGTTTTGTGAGGTACGCAAAATATTAGGAATTAAAAAGAAAAGATCTTGAAGGCAGAACAAATTTAGAACCACTGGATTTAGAGTGCAGACTGAACACAAAACAAACAAAAAAAAAAAAAAATTCCAGTCTTAAGATTTGGCCAGAACACAATGAATTATGAATCTGTCACATGACACCCACACCCCCTACACTCCTCTGATAGTAATCTTCAAAGGAGGGCGAATACAAAGCGTGGAGGCTTAGGATGAGAAAAAGGCAGCAGTGTGTGTGTGTGTGTGCTGGGAGGGGGTGGGTAAATAGGTGTGTGTGTGCATTATGCGTACGTGTATGTGTGTCAGGTTTTTTGAGAACTTATATAAAATATTTGACCCGACATTTTTATTGTGACCTCGCGAGTCACGAGATACGGAAAAAAAATTGTTGACAGTTTGAAAGCGTCTGATTGGCTGAAATGAACACACCCCTCGGAAAGTGATGATGAAATAGCCATTCTGTAAGTCAGCGCAAACGATCTGTTTATGTTGCTGTTGAAATTTAGCCTAACCTTATTGTTACCAAATGACCTCTGCTAGTCATACATAGATCTATTCAGGATAGCCACAACTTAAATATACAGCTTTTCCTATTGCTAATACAAACACAACACTAGTGATGAATGTACTTATCTACTTATCTACTTATCTGTATCATTTTTATAAAGTACAGAAGTTCCTTTAAATAGGAAGAAAATAACGTACTGCTCTTATTCATGTGTTTATTTAGTCATTCTTGGTTATTAGAGACTTAAACTCAGCTAAATTATTAGTTTGGTGGCTGATTCAAGCAACCCGTTCCTTGTTAAGAAACTTGTTCTGATGCCACTAGGGAAGAAAGAGCACTTGTACCATCAGTCTTTGTGTATGGACTAAGAGATGTGCCCGTATCTTTGAACCCATGAATGCTTCCAACCGCCAAGTCTATAGTTCAGAGATCGAACCATATTCATCAAAAAATGTAGTGCTTAGAAACTTCAGTTTTATAAAGGCATGAAAATTCAAAATAAGATTTGGTCTCATAATGTTATGGTATCTGTACATCAAGGCAAATCCATAAATCGCAAGCTATTGGGTGATTTGTCGACCGTCTTTCTCCATTCCTGTCTGTCTTTTTTGCCTTGGATAGAATCTCCTTCAAGGGCAGGCCCATCGCTTTCTCTGCCTCTTCTTTTTCCTGGTACTATTCCCTGACGGACAGCCCTGTGGACTTGGCGATATGGCCATAGATTTTGAGTTTGAGTATTTTTTTTTTTACAATAGCGTTTTTTTTTCTTTAGCGTCCATTACATCGCAACAATATTTCTCCACATTAATTTCACTTCTTTTCCTATCTTCCTGAATTGTAGTGCTTCAAAACGTGAACGGGATATTAAGAGCCAAGGTGGAAACAAAGAGGGAAGTTTACTGTGACTAACCAAAACCTAATAGTTATACAAATCGTCCCAGTTCTTAACTTCAAGTCTCGATGGTATTTAGGAATGTAGAACAGTAACAATGGGACGCCTGGTTGCCCCAACTTATGGTGGCATTTTAAGGTCACTATGTCGTATGGTTACCAAAAATGTAGTCCTGAATAACTGGGACTTTACCTGCAGATAAAACTGTTTAGACCAGTGGTGCCCATCTCCGAAGTATACGCCACGGATAGCATCACAGCAAATAATAATATAATCAAATCGATGAATCCAAAAGAATACAGATTTCACGGCTAATTTTGGCAAACATTTTTAGGGTAGTATATTACAGTGTCATGGGATGGATATGGCACCGTGGAAAAATTGAGGCCACAATGGTATATACAAACTAAATACAAACTATATACAAACTATATACAAACTATATACAAACTATATACAAACTATGTATGTATTTTGTCTTCCAGTGGAACGATGTCTTAAACTGAGCTCTTAAAAAACGAATTTGTTTGGGGATAATACATTTCTCTGTCTTTATTGTTTTTACATTTCAAACATATTCTGTTAATCAGCCCATACTAGAAAAATTTCTAAACCTAATTTACAATGTTGATCTCACTGCAGCATAGAGGAAAGTAGCTGGCAGCAGATGACCAGTTGAAAAAGATAGTTGGGCAGCTCTCACGAAGGCCCAAAGAAAAACTCTTGTAGAAGACAGGATCAAAAGACAAAAAGAACGGTTAAATAAACACCCGCAGGACAACAGCTTTGTCAGCATCACCTATGGGAAAATATGCAGATCAGTCTGTTTTGTGTGGCCATGTGATACACTGCACACATCCTTAATCTTCGTAAACTAAGACATTGCCATTCATTCAGACATGGGATTTCAATGAGACTGAAACATGCCACAAAATGGTTAACAAATAAGCTTTATAGAACAAAACTCCTACAACTTGATAAATACAATAAGGTATTTATAATCTACAGTGATACATTGCTTGTGTTTGTGTCGGCGCTTATTGGGTTATGAATTAAGTGTAACGTAACATGAATGGACGGGCCTGTCATTTAAAGAGATTCTATCAAAGGCAAAAGACAGAGGAATGAAGAAAGACGGTCAACATATCCTGTGTGGTGCCCCAACAGTTGAACAGACTATGGGATAAGTGAGGTGTAACATAACTAGGAGCACATTTTCCCCCAACAAAGACAAATGAGAACATATATTCTGAATATATATATATATCATCATCACTTAGTATAACAGCAGCCCTTACAGAACTAAAAAAAAAATCCTGAAAGATTTAAGTATTGTCAGACTGATGCAATCGCCAGTCATGGCATCATTATTGGACGCTATCTGCAGAATTAGAGAGGAGGATCCTAGCAAGTGACTTGAGAAGCTATAGAGAGATCATCTACAAGGAAAACATCACCAATGAGATTAGAAACAGTATCACAAAGGTGAGGGCTCCAAAATATGAGCTGCTGACCACAATAACAACATAAAACGCAAACTAAAACAATATGTCCATATCACAAGGTCATCAGAGCTCGCAAAGATGTTCCTTCAGGAAACAGTACCAGGATAAAGAAAAAGAGGCAGACAGAAAAAGCGATGGGATGACAACATCAAAGAATGGACGGGCCTGTCATTGAAAAAGATTCTATTGGGGCTGAGAGGAATGGATAGACGGTCGAATAATCATGTGTGGGGCTCAAAGGTTTAACAAGCTGATGAATAGGTGAAGGTGAAATGGAACTTAGTCTGACAATGTTTTATCAAACAAAGTCACTTAGAACAAATTTCTGAGCATAGTTGCATCATAGTAGCATCATAGTTGCATCATAGTAGTATCATAGTAGCATCATAGTAGCATCATAGTAGCATCATAGTTGCATCATAGTAGCATCATAGTTGCATCATAGTAGCATCATAGTCGCATCATAGTTGCATCATAGTTGCATCATAGTTGCATCATAGTAGCATCATAGTTGCATCATAGTTGCATCATAGTTGCATCATAGTTGCATCATAGTTGCATCATAGTTGCATGAGACTGTCTCGACTTTTTAAAAAAATTGCTTTTAAATCTGTACTCTTTTGTGCTTTATCATGTTTAGTGCTCTCTGGTTCAATCTCTTTTCTAAACATTTGGGGGGGGGGGGAGTTTATGGGAAAAGGTTTACGCGCTGCCTTCAGCCCCTCAGAAAAACAACTCGTATTGGAGTTCGAACTCAAGCCCCTTGATGCGTATCAAGAGGCTAATGCCCCTCAGCCACCAGAGATCTGATAACAGGCTCCCAAAATACAGCCATGCACAGCAACTTTAAACTAACAAACTAAAAGTGAGTATATTTGCATTGTATTATTACAGCCACGTACTGCTATAACTAGACCTAATGTACAGACTCTTACCTTGTGCCTGTAAGGAATGACTCACACTTCTCATCGTTTAGCTGCTCACTCTCGAAGGACATGCTGGACTTGACGGACATTTGAAGCACCGGCCAATGGGGTAGATTCGGGGCGGTTTCGTTGAATCAAGCAGATCAGTTGAATCAAGTCGACCGTATCAGTCGAATCAGGCCAACAGCTTTAGCAAAATAATAATAAACTTGTAGAATTGTTAAAATAGTTATCCAGCAGACCGGATCAGTCAAATCAAGTGGATCAGATCAGCCTAATCAAGCAGACCGGGTCAGTCGAATCAAGCAGACCGGGTCAGTTGAATCAGATAGCCTGGAACAGTCGAATCAAGCAGTCAAGTCGAATAGACTCAAGTCCACTGGCTAAGATGATTCGCGGCACTTATTCAGTTAATTGATTCTCACGGGCCTAGTTGATTTAATTGTTCAAAGGTACAACATGTTTTCTTGACGCAACCACACCGGTTCTTTTTATAGTTCAGCACTTTTTTTAATCGTCGAAATTACAAACCGTTATAACAACCTTGTTTACGTATATGCGTCCCTAATTGTTTAATTACAATTCATAGAGTTTGGACTTAATTATAGCATGTACATAAAGTATTCTTCAGATATTAACAACAAATTTGGATTATGTTTTTACCTACAGTCATTGACGCAAACATTTCGACAACTTTTTAAATCCGCTGATAGTAACAATAGCCACACACTTTAACTTGATTAATACTTCTCAGTCTCTCACGTTTTATCTACCTAGATTGAATGATCGCTGCTAACAGAAATAAAAAGTATAGAAATTTTAAAAACAAGCTTCTCTTGCGTAGATAAGGATATAAGACCATTGATAAAAAAAGCAAGGCGTGGTCTTACCCCTACCCTCTCCCCACCTTGGTTCAACCAATCGCAGCGAGCCTTTCAAGCCATGTGCAGCAAGATTTCATCATCAAGTCCGCACGATGTTGAAAACGTAAACAAACAGAGTGTGTTATTGGTCCATACTCGTGTGCAAGCTGTGCAGAGGAAATAAAGATAGCGTTAAGTGGGTTGAAATTAACAGGTATCTATGTCTGGATGTGTAAACACCGGAAGCCTTGGAGTTTGTTAGTAAATAGAATATAAGAAAAGATTTAGTCTGGAAGATATACGATTTCATTCAGCTTTTGAACGATTCGTTCACACTAAGAAAATGGGAGTGTGTGTTCATCGAGAAGTGTGTGGTAGAGAATAACAGACAGACAGAGTGAGTTAGAGTGGACGTCCAGGGCGGACTGGGGGTCAAAATCGGCCAGGGCATGTCTATACAATCCGGCCCATACATTGTATGTCATATGATGGACATCTAATTCTAGGTCTACCTGTCCTCACAATCATTAGGTTAAGTTTGATACTGTATCGATAACTGTTCACGTGCATACAGTGGATTCTATATCTTTACAAGAAAAGTAGGCCCTATGTTAGTTTATAATCGAAAAGTATGTAGGCCAAGGCCCTAAAAGGATGAAGTCTACAAGTAGCTCTTTATACGGATGTAAACTATTACATTAATTCGAAAAATGTGTTAAGCTTAAATTAGTATCACACTGTCGAGTCTGTAAAATGTGTCACTTTTATAAGACAATACCTGTCCTCCCACCCCTCTTTTTTACGTGAGGTAGAAATAAAAAAAAAGAGTGATCTTTCTTGATTACAACGGTCCGGCCCTGCTATTTTGTGAATACTTGTTCTCCCCCCCCCCCCCCCCCCCTCTTGTTTTTTTCGTGGGGTGACTATCCGCAGAAATAAGAGAAAATGTTAAACAATTTCCTACTTGTCATAGTAATCCTTTCAGTAACCTTACCGGTCCATTAGGGAACCGCCCACAGGGCATTTTCCCGAATGCCCATATAACCAGACCGCCCCTGTGAACGTCTATTCCAAGTGGCACACATACAGCTGCGTATTAGCTTACAACACTAATGCTCACATTAAAGAGATACTTGTCATCTTGAAGCGAATGTTTGCACCTTTCTTGTACAAACAGAGCAGCAGCTTCAACTTGTCGATCCCGCCCCCCCCCCCAAACGCAAACCAACATTGGCCAACTTACTAGAGAGGGGAGGGGGCATTATCTATTCAAAAATGATTAAAATATAATTGGTAAATATTTTTAACATAAGTAAAGAATTCGCATAAAAATTGTGTAATTTCTCTACTAAAACTAGCCCACCCCCTTGCCCTAAGGAGGGGGCGGTCAGCTGAATAGTGGGGCGACTGCCCTTACCTCCCCCTTGGACCCGCCAGTGTCTGTTTATACTTTTGTATGATCCTGAGACTTGAAAGGCATCTAAGGTAGATTCAACGCTTTCAGGATGTACATACACTGGCATGACTACCGTACAATCAGTTTGTTCTATTGGAGGCCGATGTGTGTGGCGTGGGGTGCCTTTGATAAGCTCTTAAATTATACAATATAATTAGGCATTTTTGTGATGTAAAGACGATTACAAGACAACAACACTTAGGTGCCGGTCAGAGGATTTTGAGTTCGAATCTTGATGAGTTAAAGAATTGTTTATGACGCATTCAATTAAAAAAATTTCTCGAGTTTCAATAAAAATCACACCCATATCCCTACACAAACACATTCTCTCCCTCCCTCTATATCTCTCTTTCTCCCTCTCTCTCTCCCCCATCTCTCTCCCTCCCTCTCTATCTCCCTCCTTCCCTCTCTCTCTCTCCCTCCCTATATCCCTCTCTCTCTCCCCCTCCCTCTCTCTCTCTCTCTCTCTCCCTCTCTCTTCCAGTGCAATGTAGACAAGAGCGTACTTAGCAGGCTGAGACTACGAGGTCCCTGTAGCACGTTCTATAAGTGTCTCTTCCTGAGCTGAAACAACGGTCTAAAATCTGAATGATATCTTTCTATTTGAAAGTGGGGGCTTTTTTGTGAGCTCCATGTTTTATCTGCTGGCCAAGCAAACTTTATTCATTCATCTTTCAACATTTGTCCAGCTATCTTCATGACAACAGTGCCACAATCTGACATGAGACATAACTGGACTGGAAACTCAGGGCACATTTTGAATCCACACTTTGTTTTGTAATAATAAGGTTTCTAGGAAACTTAAGAGAAGTTCAGACAATATTTTGACATTATGTAAAATGCACTTAAAAGAGATTTTGGACAAGGGCGTAGCTAGGAATTTTACATCGTTTGGGAGCCAGGGGGGATAGACTTCTTTTAGGACCTCTGCATTTTGCGTAATATTTAATTTTAATCTAAAAAACACTCATTTGGGGGCCCCCCAAGTGGTGGCTCGAGGGGACTTTTTAAATTCTCCCCCCTCCCCCCCCCCCTAGCTACGCCACTGATTTTTTTTTACGTGGCGTATAATCCTTTCCTTTGTGTCATTCACGTTTAGATAGAGGGCCTTATACCTTATGGCCGATGTTCCCAAATTGTGTTCCGTTAGGACGATACAAGTGTTCGCCCCACCTCTTCCCCCCCCCTCCCAAAAGAAAAAGATGACAGAGGAGTACACTTAAGTTAATTCAGAAGTAAAGACAGAAATTTATTTGTAATTTATTTGGTGGCGGTGTTCCCATTGTATGCGCAAGGGACAATAAAATGTTTTCTGAACGATTTTTATTTCAAAACTATCTTATCTTCTTATCTTATAAATTACAGACGTTTCTTTCCCACAACCAAGAGAATGTAATTTCCTACTATTTCAAAGGGAAGTAACAGGTAGAAATTAGACATCAAGAACTTGCGTTCTTCTTGGACCTAACAATCATCAAGTTAGACGTGTCATTACATTTCTGTCATTACCTTACAAACTCCTCATGGGTTCAAAATCTTTACGCGACACAATGTCACAATGAGATATATTCTTTGGATACTATTACTGGATTATTTAATTGGTTGGATTACAGAAACAGTGGATTATTGGACACATTCACCTATCGAAGATAAATATGAAAAGGTAGCTTTTTGGTGTATCCGGTGTACAGAAAATAGGAAGTATTGAGAAGGTATCCGATACATTTCATGCACTACTAGCACTATAAAATCATTGGATAGTACAAACTAATTTTGTTATTTAGCGACAGTGATCTTTGAATAGAGCTTCATTCATGTCATTGACACCAAAAATAAATCCTGAAAAAAATCTTCAACATTAAATATTAGATGCCGTAGATTGTAGATACGATGCAGTACGCACTAGAGCAAGCTAAATCTCGTAAGCATATGGAAAGGTGACATGTTAAAACGGTATAACCTCAATTGTACGTATTTGTACCTAAATTTCCTGGACAGCATTTAATCTTCTGTTATAAGTTCAAATACTACAACAGAAAAAAAATCCTGTAAATAAAAAAAATAATTTTTACAACTGTAATCGTTTGACCTACTGGCGATAAATAATGAAGCCTAATGCCCTACATTTTTCATGACCTGGTTTGAATAAAGGATGGCATTCAAGTCTCAAGCATTTGCCCTCACTATGTGGGTCGCGGAACATTAAGCACATTGGCGTAGCTAGGTACCTGTGGAGTCGGGTTCAAGAATATGACGGTGGACACCCCCCCTCCCTTAAAAAAAAAATCAATGGTCGAGAGTGACAAAAAAAAAATATAAAAAAAATCGAGTCATCATTTTTGCATGAGTGCATTTTTAAAAAGACATTCCATAGTAAGTAGTCCCTATAGTATCCTTACGCTCAATTCACCATACTCAAAGCGTGTAGCTCTTAAAAGTAATTAACAACAATCTTTCGATGGTCCATGGGTGGCTCTATATTGTTCACGGGCCCGTGCGCAACGAACATCTTTGCCCCATGGTTGCTACGCCGCTGAGCGAGAGACGTGTGGCCTCCCATTCATGTGCAAGGATTGCAAAGTCAGAACACATGAAGATATGTAAACCAAGTGAAGATAAAGTTATTAACAAAGTCTTTGTTCTCAACGTTCACGGAAAGGTTGAAAGCTTTAAAACATGTTTCTGTTATCCGGTGTTTGGACAAAAGTTACATCACAGTGGCGTCGCACTGGTTGGTGTCACTCGGCGCTGTCAATTCATTCCCCTTTTCGATGAAAAACGGGAGGAGAGCATGGAGGGATTTACATGTTATTGTTTTTACAAAGCTTATATCAGCTCACTCTGTCTGTCTTACTGTCTGGTAAAAAGGTTGGTACACGTTATTTCTTCGACACCCAAACTCGGATCAGGCTGAAATTTTTCGCAGTTATTTCTTTTACCTGACAACACAAAAATCAATAAAAAATAAAACAATGAGTTAATTAAATATTGGTAATTAACTATTTTGTTTGGTATCTCGAACAGGGGAAAGAAATTGTACTTCCTTGAAGTGGTGGTTTAGCTGAATTAGTCCACTTTATGGGTCTTAAATGGAAAGAAACAACATATAACTATAAAATCTTCTCCATTCATGCAGAGTGGTTAGCACGTCGGCCCAAAGAAGCGTGAGTCACAAGTTCGAATTCAGGTCGTTTTTCTAAATACTTTTAAAAAACAATTACGGTAAAAATTCTTCCAGATAACCCTTTCTATACCCCCCCCCTCCCGATTTCACAACTGGACCAGATAAGTGATAGTGTAGTGATAAAATAAAAAAGCATGAAATAGCAATAAACAAAAACTATTGATAAAAATATTATTTATTATTTATTTATTACTTAACTGATCTAAACTAATGGATACAATTACACTTCGTATAAGATTTTTTTAAAATGTATTTTTTTAAATATTTTCTTTTAATATTCAGTGATTGGCAAAATATATGCAATTTTCAATAGCATTTTATTCGAATTTTCATTCATAAATATTTTATTCTGCTATATAGCTTTATCATATTTTTACGTGGGTGGCGTAATAAAAGAAAGAAGAGCTCTGTGATCAGACAGTGAGGAAAAAAAACAAATGAATGTAACTTTTTTTTAACCTACATTTTGATTAGGATTTTGTAGATTTTAAAGTGATACATGACAAGAATTTAAAAAAAATTCACAATTGATTATGTTCTTGTTTCTACTCGGTCGTAGCTTTTAACATTTATTAGAACTAAACCGGTGTAGGTGTATTAGACTCTTAACGTAGGGCTTGAAATAGACGTGAACAGACATCTTAAAAAAAAAACAAACTTGAATATAACTTTTATTTATAAATATACACAATTTTCAACTTCAATGTAGTTGTATGTAGAAACGTTCGTCGAAAATGAGACTTTAAAGAAGATCTGACTCAGGTCTTCACTTGATTTACCTTATTCATCATAATCTCTTCAGCCGACACAACCAAACCATCCGCTCACCTTTTTCCATGGTTACATCAGAAACACGCACATACACACTCCATGTTAATTGGGAAATTATACAAATAGACAGAAATAATGATATACAAAAATATGTCATAAATTTCATGAGCACTGAACTATATTACTCTTTTCTTTTCTCTCAAACCTGAAGAGGGAAACACATAGATATTAAAATTTAAGATATTTTTATCTGACCATGATCTGACTTCGTCTTTCATCAATTGCTCCCGTTTAATCTAGGTCTCCCCCCCCCCCCTCTCCTTTTTTTTTTCGTGGACTTCAACTGCACATCTCGCTCACATGTTAGTATCACACACCATCACAGACCTGCACACACGTTCTGTAACATAGAGCCAAAGATCAATACTAGCTGGTGAGAGATCGAAGCTCATGAATGAACATTTGTATCAGCCAGTGTGCGTATGTTCTAAAGTGTGTGTTTGTGTATCACTGTCGTCAGGAGTGTGTGTCAAGTGCACGTAACATAGTCAATACCAAATTGAACATGTGTTTATAACACTCTATATATTTTTAGTAGGAGATCTAGATCTATCTATCTATCTATCTATCTATCTATCTATATATCTATCTATCTATCTATCCATCCATCCATCTATATATCCATTCTTCCATCCATCTATCTATCTATCTATCTATCTATTTATCTATCTATCTATCTATCTATCTATTTATCTATCTATCTATCTATCTATCTATTTATCTATCTATCTGTCTATCTGTCTATCCGTCAGTCCATCTCTCTCTATATATCTATATCCAGTGCTTTTTTTGTGACGGTACGTATCGGTACGGCGTTCCGACACCTTTTTCAATGTGGGGAAAAAATTATTACTTTTCTTGTATTTTAAAGATTATTATTTTTTAGTAGTTAAAAGTTAGGCAATCCACCACTAAGTACTGCATCTATTTTTTGTTTTCCAAAAAAGCACTGTCTATCTATCTATCTATCTATCTATCTATCTATCTATCTATCTATCTATCTATCCATCCATCTATCTATCTATCTATCTATCTATCTATCCATCCATCCATCTATCTATCTATCTATCTATCTATCTATCTATCTATCCATCCATCTATCCATCCATCCATCTATCTGTCTATCCGTCAGTCCATCTCTCTCTCTATCTATCTATCTATCTATCCATTTGAATCTTCTTTACTTTTCTTTCTAATTGTACATGGATTTTAGAGATGTACCTAACATTTTGAGATGTTTTATTTACGAAACTGACGAATACACCTATTTTCATATTTAGATGTTATAATTATTGAAAATGAAACTTACAGCCGATTAAAAAAATAAAAAAATTTATTTATGTGCAAGTCCTAAAATCAGGGGAAGTAAAAAGATATATATGAAAGTAGTTTATAATATTTCGTTTACCTCCCTTGTTAGATTTTTAGTTTATTGCCTAAAACGTACTTATTTTAAGAAATGTAAATCTAAAATCAAAATCTAAATATAAATCTAGGATACTATTTAACTCTACTGTAATTAAAGTATGGAGGAGGTTGGTGTAGTACTTCTGTCTTTTTTACATTAATGGTGAGGCCAAAATTTATGCAGGCGTTGGCAAAAAGGGACAGACTCATTTGAAGGTCTTCTTCGTTTGAGGCATTTAGGGCGCAGTCGTCTGCGAATAGCAGGTCTCTGATGCAGTCGTAGTTTACTTTGGTCCTTGCCTTGAGTCTTTGAGCGTTGAATAAGCTTGCCTCAGTGCGATATCGTATACCAACTCCAATGCTTTCTGTGCGAAAGGTATTTCAGCATAGAGGTAAACATTAAGCTGAAAAGCGTTGGAGCCAGCACAGTCCTGATTCACGCCATTTGAGACAGGAAAAGGCTTGGAGTAGTCCCCCTTGTCTTGGACTCTTGCTTGCATGTTATCATTTAATTGACGCACCATTGTTATGAATAGATCCGGGCAGCCGAATTTGGACATGATTTGTCAGAGGCCTTCACGACTGACATTATCAAAAGCTTTAGTCAAATCTATGGATGCAGTATGATGACATGTGACAACATAGATGAACATATTAATGATTTTATTGAAGCCCAAATAAAAATGCAAATAGCTCAGTACTTCTGAACTGTGAGAAAGTTTTAGGACATCCATAGGAGTGCGTCATGGATGCATTGTCTTTCCAGCTCTTGTTAACATATTTCTGGAGCATAATATGATGGAAACTCTAGAAAGTTTTACCCCCAGCTTGACCATAAATGGACGGCTTGCTTCTAATCTCACAATTGCAGACCTCATTCGAGAAAATGCAGACCAGGTAGAAGATCCTTCTTCAAAACTGGATGCTGCAGCTAGAACAGTTGGTATGGAAATCAGTTCCAAAAAAAAAAAAAAAAAAAAGAAAAAAGAATACTGGTTTGTCGTGAAGATAGTACGAGATTTTGCATGCAGCTGAATAGCTAAACATTAGAAGAAATTGACGTCTTTAAATACCTCGCGAGTCAATGTTGTGGACAATCTGGAAGAGCAATATCAGCTTCAACGTAATAACTAAAACTGCAGTCTTCTCTTGTGGGGATTACACACCTACCTCGTTGTAAATGTTATTCACTGAACTGTGCTTTTTAATTTCGGGATTTTTATAATTGGCCAAGTTGACAATATCCTAGGGATACAGAAACAGATCACCTTTACAACATTTGCACCCATAGATTTCAAGGTCTTCATGTTTTGTCTTAAACGTCATGGTGCAAAACAAGACATTTGTTGACGTCACATTGCAACATAGTCATAGATAAAATAAACTAATAAAACAGTTGACGTGTCTGTATTGTACATATCTTTCAATGGTCTGACAAAGTTCAACAATGACAAATAAGTTTTAAAATGACACAATTAAAATATAGACGAAACGAAATAATGCAATTAAAATTATTGATGTATGTAGTACGATTTAAGGGATCCCAGATCCTGCTAGCTTACCTGGCCTGTTATGGTTTTCTTTTTGACAGTGGGCAGGGCATTAGAAAAAAACAACATTTAAATTAATGAAATATTGTCCCTTGAAACATCTCGCTCCGAAATGTTTCAATTTGGGTCGTTTGGAAGCCACATCGCAACTTGAAGTACATAGATGGAAAGACGGTTCAAGAAAAAAATATTTAAGAAAGTTTGTAAGTTTCTTAGAAAATACAAATTCCTTGAAGATGTTTATTTGGACTAATAACACTAACTGTGTATCTAAGTTTACGTTCTGTCACAGAAATGGAGAATACCAAATATATTACGCACTTTTGGACTTGATTAAGAAACTTAACGGGATAGGTGTAGAATGCAGATCGCAAAGGACACACTAATCTGCTAGAGAGCTGTTTGAAGGATGAGCATAATCCGACAATGTTTGGAGTTATTAAAGTACCCCTTTCAAACTTTGCGACCTTCAGGTCTGATGATGCACAGCACACCGGTTTTTATGACTAACGGTTAACGAGTGTGTAATGTGGCCAGCACAACGACAAATAGACTTTACTTTCCAAAATTAATATCTGGTACACATTTAGTGTTGGATGGAGTCAAGGGGTTCTAAAAATCTCGAGGCTCAAAATCCCAGTCTTCACCGAGATTTGAACCTGGGACCGCTCGTTTCGGAAGCCAAGCCCTTTACCACTCATGACATCATGTGATACTAAGTCAGACACATAACACATTTTTTAATAATGTCATACAAAGTAATACGCTTCCAGATCTGCATTTATGAAAATATAAAAAAATCAAAGAGAAAAAGAAAGATGATTTAGTTTAAAATAAATAATTGCATGACATCATATGACATCACATGACATGTATACATGGCCATGGCATCAAATATTAATTTGAACATTGTCTTTTTGACATCATGACACTCTTGACGTCAGTGTTGGTGTAACAAAAATACGTTGCTACATAATTGGAACTATTTTACCATACGTATCATTCGTCCTACATAAGAATAACAACAGACCAAAAGACAAGAGTACGAAAAAAAAAAGCACACACAAAAGATACCCACAATATCATTAGTAACACATTAAACTTTGCAATATGCCGAAAATAAAGGAGATTTTCACGCATGGCAAAAAAAAGTGATTTACTGAAAATAGAAACATGTAATATAAAAGATAATTGAATTATTAATAATGATAATAACAATGATAATCATGTCAGTTTCTCCCATTCTTGTGTTACGAAGCAAGCAACTAACCAGGTAGACTGTCCGTTATTTTTCATTATACATTTGGTTAATAATACACTTGAATTTGGACATGCTCAAAATAACAATAACAAATGAAATATAATAACATTGAAAAGAAGTATGTACATATATACACATATAATGTTTCTATGTGTTTATACTAGTCAATCTGTTTAAATATAATCAGTCTTTAAACATATTTTATAGATATACTCAAAGTTAATATAAGTAAGTTGTTTTAATAAGTGTATTTTCCATTTAAAAAAAAATGGAGTGTAATCTTATCTTATAAATCACAGACGTCACTTCAAAAGAACAATATGACTACGTTCCACGCGCCATCCATTTATCACACTAGTCATAAATGTTTAAGCAGTGGCTTTACATCTGCCAAATCGTTGGTTTTCCTGGCTGATTCGTGCAAACCATTTCATGTTTTAACGGCATTAGTAAAGAAGTGGTACTTGTACGAATTTGTCGTGTACCATAATGTGTATAAGAAATGACCAGCATAGAAATCAAAACCGTTTGACCAATCTGGATAAAACTTGGCATAAATGTTCCTTAGATCATGGCGGAGACAGTACTTTCACACTACTTTAATTCAAACCCATTTTCATACTCAACTTTTATTTCCGTGGCAAAAAAAAATATGTGAGGGTAACATTATCCATGTTTAACATAGATCTAAATTCAAACCAAAAGATCAGTAATATCAAAACTAAGGTCCGCAGGCCGAGGGTCATATCCGCCCGGCTAGTTATTTATAAAGAGATTGTAAAACTACGTCTAGACATTGCAGGATAAAAAAAAAGAGACAAGAAAATGATTTGTCGGTAAGCTAGCTACAATGTCGCTCACGTTTTAAGTAGAGAAATGAAGAAATTTTCCGACGCGTAATCGAAAAGATAACTTTAAGATGTTCCAATGTAAGTACTAGATCCACATGTTTCTAATTAAATTGTTTCCGGTCATTTCGTTTTGGTACCTTTTTCGGTCATGTGGCCCGCAACACGAGTGTCAGAATCTGAAATGACCCGCAGGTCGAATTAGGTTGTGCACCACTGAGCTAGGACGTTTTCAACCGCTATTCGACTTCCTGAACAACATTTCTACTAGGAGCCTGCCTTCAAGGGCGCTGGCAAAGTGATTATATAGAATGAAATAGATTGATATGAAGATACACTCCCGAGGTCTCATTAATCAAGTGATGGAGTCTATCCTAGAAATAGTCGCTGCTATTGTGGAACCTTCAAACAGAACTTGGGGTTCATGCCTATCTGTTAGGAGAAATCCTTCCTAACGGCTAACAGGATAATGATGGACGTAGAAAGGGCTCCGATTCCCTGATGAACTTTTTTTCAATGTCGATTGGACTAGAGAACTCAGATTGATCTGTTAGCAAAGAAATATTTTTGCTTAAGTTTCTGCCCATGAAACATAGAGAACTGATGACAGCAAGAGAATAAAAACAGGTAAAGAAACTCTCCTGGAAACTCGGGTAAATAAATCCGTGTTTACATCTACAAAAAATTAATGTGGTATAAAGGAGCTGATAAAGGTATCATGCTAGCGATAAAAGAGGAGAAATGATCAGATGAATTGTTAGTTTGTCATGGTACTGATATACGGGGAAAGCTGAAAGGGATACGGCAGACAAAGTCAGAATTTTGCATGTTACTGGTAGCTTAAAATCACAATCAGAGATAAAGGTACATAGACTCACAGAGAAATCACTCTTTTCCTCTGGACACTAAAGTAAAAAAAAAGTTTTCCTTTCAGACCTTGCGGTCTGTAGGGTAGATGATGTTAAGGTCACCTGTTTTTTTGACCAACGGTTAACGAGCAGGGTGCTATGTAACCAGCACAATGACCATCCGCCTTAACTTTCCCCAGTAAAGGTCAGGTACCCACTAGAGTACTAGAGTTTTGTTGACTCAGGGGCAGCCTATGCTAGGGAGTGTGTGTGTGTGTGTGTGTGTGTGTGTTTGCATGTTGATGGTGCAAAGAGGCTAGCAATTGGTTGCGAATGATGCAATATAGGTGGCATTGTCGTCATTAGCCTTTGTTAGGACAGACGACTCCACAACGTGAGACTGAAAGGTTGTGTAATTGAGTTAGATTTCGTTAAACAAAAAATTATTATTAAAGTCTGATACATTTACTTTATTTCGTATCAACTGAATTTTATTTCTATTTATAGTATTGTTAAAAAAAAAGCTACTAAAGTTATTTTAAATTCTAATTTAATTTTATTCAAGTTACATTTACACCTACATCGGTTGAGTTGTCTACCGGCAGTTTTGTGCCGCCATCGACCTTCAACAACACTCTAACAATTCTGAAATTCAAAATCCCAGTCTTCGCCGAGATTCAAACCCAGGACGCCGAGTGCCTAACCACTCAGCCACCTCGTCCCTTTCCCTCTTAACACTATTTTTTTGTGTATCTTCTCACTCTCTTTGATATCTTTCGTTTTCATTTTTGCCTTTACCATTTTTATATCTAATATTCTTATGTTTATAAACATAGAGAGACGTCACTATCTTTAGTGTAAGCACAGTAACCAGATTTCATATCAAATTCTCAATGCAAACACTTACCTATAAATATAGACCCGTGTCATGATTTTTTCCCTCCCCCAGTTTTTTTTAAATTTAGTTTTACTTTTGGCGTGAGGGAGACTTTTCGTCTATCTACAGCAGGTTATAGGGTTGAACATTCTTTTAGCTTTTCGTGAAAATAGCATTGTAAGATAAACACGAAACATAATTGACACACAGGCTACTGCCGATATGTTTGTTCTGAAAAGTCATTATACTCGGATACAATTTAAAGACTTTCTGAGCAAGCTCCCCCACCCTCCCTTATTTCCTTGTTATCACTGTTCTCCTCCCAATAGAAAGATTTGAACAATTGTTTGATGTTGTGTTGTTGTTTTTAAATTAATTTAAATATGTGAACTTAGGTTCACTCGCCTAGTATCAACAGAAATTGTTATATTTTTCGCCCTTTTTCTTGAAAAAGTAAATTATTCGTGTACATTCACAATTTTGCAAGAATATTTGGTCTTTTAACAGTTCGCAGTGGGTAGGTAATATCATCCGTCGCACTTTTTTAGCTCAGATAGTAGAGAATGCAGACAAAAGGAAAATCTAAAACTAATTATCCGCATCATGTTTACAAATGATTTCTAGAATTGTTTATTTCATCAATGAATAAGTCATAATAAAAAAAACATTCCAATGAAATTACAAATTTTAGGCTCCAAAATGTCAATATCTTGAGTCAATATTTTATTTTGCTTGTAGTGTAGAAAGATATGTAGAAAGTTTCGTCTAAAAACAATTTTGTATTGTCACATCTTTTTTGTAATCGTTAAATAATTTTGTGTCCCGTATTTTCGCGCATATAATCCACATAACTCGCACATGTGTTTACCCCGCACGAACTACAGAATAAGTAAATACAAAATCTCGCATCCTATATACGGCGCGTGTGCAAAGAATGACATGCAGTAAACTTCCGGTATATAAAGTTATTGTCAGTTAACTTCAGCCACGGCTCCAGGGGCGAGCTCAAATCTACACTTTCCATCATAGCCCTCAAGCCCAACACCCTGAAACAAAGAAATAATTTACATCTAGCGATGCCGCTAAATCACAGAACTTTTATTAACGACACCCGTACCGAAAATTCAACATGACTACTACATTATGTACTTGCGTACCGTTAACACGGGGCTGTAGCGCAACCAGATACTACAGCTAGAAAGCTCTCGCCGCTACAAGAACACTGCAGTAACTAAGCGTGACGTAAACACACACAACAGTCTTGACAACAAAACGCGCCCAATACAAACTACCTACTAGACATACAAACACAACTATTAAACACGATAAGAAAACTTCACGCGCACACGACAACAGCCGCGTCAACCGTGGCCCACAAAAACAGTTGACCTTTAGAATTTACATGATCTGCCCCATAGACCACAAGGTTTGAAAGGGGAACTTTGATGGCTGCACTAGCAATAGCGAGGACAGTGACGTTTGTGAGACATTTGTGAGACATTAGTGAGAAATCAGTGAGTATGCATTGTAGTCTATGGGTTTCGACATTACCCTTATGACTAAGTAGTTTAGTTGCTGACTTACTTGTCACAATCGATTACTGGTATAGATTAAAGATTGTCTGCCGCATGGATACTATTTGTTCTCTTGAGGTTTAGAAGGAGATGCTAATAAAGCTTTCCAATGTACATTTTACAACCACACAGCCAACTATAGGAGGTATAAACACCCACCAGTATGCTATGTTTATGAGCAAAATAAATTTTGTAAACCTCGCACCTTGGTAACTCCGGTACAGCTTCCATTCGGTTTTTAAACATGTATAGTCCGCGGGTTAAATGCGCGAAAGTACGGTACCCAATTTTTAATTCTGGTTTAAATTAGAATATAAAAGGTTGATTGTTGGTGGAGTGGTGATAGTAACATTCAATTGAGCAGACGTATCTCTGTAGACAGATAGTCATATTAGGAATGACAGATGCATCAAAATAGACAATGTTTGAACCAGTTTTTTAATAATTAGGCCTACTCTACTACTCAATAAACAAAAATCTGCAGAAAGTATTTTTAAAGGGAGGTAATGCCATGAGTAGAACAAATAACTTGTTCACTTTGTATTTTTGTTTTAGATTTCAATTAAAATTGTGACATGTAAAAAAAAACAAAAAAAAAAACAAAAAAAAAAAACAATTGGACATTTTTTTTTTTTTACAAGAATCGTTTTAATCAGTTTACACAACTGTAAAATACGTAATTATTGACCATGTAAGAGTTACGTGAATTAATCCTTGTTCCTTCTAGAATGAATCATAGCTCCATGAATGTGAAATACACTAAATGTACACCTGGTTTACAGAACTCTTAATGCATTGTGCGAGGTTTTGTAATGAGTCATTGACTATTCGAATGTTCATCAGCTGATTAGGTCAACTCAGCGTCACATAGAAAATTGTGCCATTTTATTTGACAAGACATTTATTAAGACAAGATAGTTGTACGTATAAATATGTACATGTTTTTTTTTTTATTCATTATTACAGCCAAAACAAAGGCATTCTCTTTTTAGCACATGGATTGCTTTTGTAATTAGAGCAAAGGTCTATAACCTCAATACTTAAAAGAGAAGATTAAAGTTGTTTCTCTTGTTTTTAGTCTGGTGAAAACTAACATAGTCTTGGATAATACTAAGCTCGATTCAGCTTCACCTCATCTTCCTGTCCGAATTTTTTATAGTAAACACTTTTGAAATCTCCATATCGCACAGATAATTGTACAAAGAATCAAGGCAAAAGTATACCACTTTTGTAAAAAACTGATTTCTCAAATTTAAAACACCAACACATGTTTATTGGCATCATCATGTTATGAATGAATTCAATATATTCCCATAGCACAGAAGGAAAAAAAAGTTTCTTTCATCGCTCATCAAAAGTCTTTGTTGAGAGAGTTCGCATGATTACCTTGGCTTAGTGAGAAGGTGCAACCATCTTTACAGTGGTGTTGATAATAGTTAATATCTTGCTCTAAGCTACATTTTAAAAATGACCTTTCCCTAAACGTCATTCGCTGACAGTTGCTCTTTTTGATGGCTCCCAAATACCATTACTCATTGTCGCAGAGTCATTATGGTAAAGTTGTCTCAGTTTTCAACCCCATTAATTCAACTTAGTTCTACATTCCTCATAAGAATCTGGTGGTTTAATACCTCATAGTGCTGTATATTTCCTGGGTTTTCTCACACACTGACATTGATTCCCTATCTCCCGTGCCGGAGGTCGGAGATTTAGTACAAGTGTTTTCTTCATTGTCCTGCAGAACTGTAACATCAGGTCATCTTGGATAGTTTTAGTGTCTTAGTTCCAGAAATGAATCTTGTTCTACATTTAGACGATTTCAGACAGGAAGTGTATGACACGAAATTTAATGTATTGTCTCTTTAGTTGATTTCTTATTTCTCAAGAAGAAGAGCAGCTTTCTAAATTAAGAGTTAAACTGATTAGGCATCATTCATTTATTTCAATATCTTCTCTATATATCAAAACATTTCTTAATAAAGAAACGTCCCGCCATTCATTGCGGGTCTATAGAAAAAAATAAATGTTTATATTTACAGTTCTTAATCTCACGTCCAACTCACTTGGAGTCTTCATTGGGTGAGTTATATATTCCCGGCCTCTAACACCCGTTTCAAACAAGTTCCGATGAAGAGGAAATCAGTTTTTGGCTGACATATTAATAATTGATGAAGGAAACATTTTTTCTTGCTGGCAAACTTTAAAAAATAAATTTGGGATGTTTAATCGTTAGTTATTTTCTGTTTTGCTGATACGGCAAAAAGACATTATTGAAAAATAAAAACTAAACTTTTTTAAAGAAGATTTCTTTTTCTAGACTCATCACGGTTATTATCACGTGTCCAATCATTTTCAGAAATACTCGGAGAGTATCCGATGTTGTGAAGTCTTCCAAAAGTAGTTGCTGCAGTCTTTGAGAGTATTGTAAAGATGAAATAGAATGACATCGAACCAATCCAGGTGCAACTGATTGATTACTTATTGCCTCTATTGTTTCTTTGGTTCGATATCGATCTGTTGTAGCTTGGTTTACGACCCTTGTTCCCTGCGGTACTCAACTCGAAGGATTCTGTCGAGACCCCCGTCATTGGGGTACGTGAATACGCCGCTGAAGAGTACTCTCTCGACCGAACACTGCCGTTGTACATGAGCTGTCGGTTGTTGGGTCCAGTCTTTGCCGGACATAGCTTCAGGTTTCTCAAGCATTTTAAATTGACGCTGAAAAGCAGGAAAATGTATGGGTTGACCGCGGAGTTGGCGACTGCTATTCCACCCAGCAGGGCGTAGACGTTGGGCTTGAGGATGTTGTGGTCGCCGTAGGACATGATCATCTCAGCGATGAAGTAGGGCAGACCGCACACGATGAAGCAGCTGACGATGACGACGGTCATCCTTAGGGTCTTCAGCTTGGCGCTATGAAGGGTGGCCGACGTTGTGTTGCTGGTGAGATGGATCTTCCCTGGCTTGAAGCTCTGGCGCTTCGAGGTCCGGCAGTCGGAGGCCTTGCGGGCGATCTTCAGGAAGATGCGAATGTAGCAAACACACAGGAGGATGAGGGGAATGAGGAAGTTGACCAGCGCGGCGTAAGTGAGGAAAGCTTGGCGATGGCTGATGTCCTTACTGCGAAAAATGTTCTCGCAGACGGTCATGTTCTTGATGTGATCATATCTAAGGTGGAACACGTAGAGCATCGGCGTAGAACAGAGTAGGGCCATGCCCCATCCTATAGAAACCATGATCATAACCTGTGGAGAAATGGATGACTGAGCTGAGTTGCTTATCTATCCATCTATCTATCTATCTATCTATCTATCTAACCTATCCATCTATTTATCTATCTATCTATCTATCTATCTATCTATCCATCTATCTATCTATCTATCTAATCTAATCTAATCTAATCTAATCTAAATCTAAATCTAAATCTAAATCTAATCTAAATCTAAATCTAATCTAAATCTAATCTAAATCTAATCTAAATCTAATCTAAATCTAATCTAAATCTAATCTAATCTAATCTAATCTAAATCTAAATCTAATCTAATCTAATCTATCTAATATATTTATGGGTTATAAATTTGCTGCTCTATCTTTCTTTCTTTTTTTTTAAATAGGAAACCCTAGAATTTGCGCTATTCAATTTTAGCTTTATCATCATAGGAATCCTTGGGCCTTAGGCCTCTTTTCTTTGCCTCTTTTTTTTGGGCTTTATGTGCCTCTTTTATGGGCCATTTTGCCTCTTTTGTGGGATAGGTTTTTATTTGTAAGTTCTAATAATTCACAAGTATTAAATCATAAACAATTGAAAAGTGATTAAATTTAAAAATATAATAATATTAATAGAAATATTATTTAATATCAAAGACATACTACCTAACCATTGAAACCACTAGAGACAGAAAATCGATTCGGGTATTTAGTAGACTGGCACATATGTGTTACTTAAAAGTTTTTAAGTTACCTAATCTATATTTCTTTCTAGACAGGTGAACAGTTTACAAATTAAATTATAGCGATGACATGATCTTAAGAATAAATCCCTATATTTCTTTCCTCATTCCTTTTCCCTTTTATAATTTCTTTCTTTGCCTTCTGTCTAACATCCATTTTGTGTGTGCATTTGATTTTCATGCTAGCCATTGCCAGGCCTATTTGTTTCTTCCTGTTGTTACACAACCAAAGAAATAGTTGGACACCTTGTACAAGGTGTCATTATATTATCAAAGTAATCTGGGAAGATCTCCATAGACATCTATTTCTGGAACCCGTGCATGAGACTAAGCTCATCCGAAAAACGACTTAAACAAAAGAAGGGAGGCAATGATGGAGGAGCATGGATCAAAAGACGTATGGTTTCTGGAGCAAACAGCAATTTGTCACAAAAACTGTTTAAAAAAAATGGACAGCCCAAAATGAACATGCTAAGTACAAAGAAAAAAAAAACAGTCAGGGCTGTTGGTTGACATGAAACGTCAGTGTTCAGATCTCCAATGCCAAGACACATTCTTTGAGAAACATTATTCACAGGCATGCGCAGTGAATGACCATAATTTAAGGTTTTTATTTTATAAGACTTCTGGTCTTGGTGTGGGGGTAACATTTTAAAGGGGTGGGTAAGGTGAAGTAGATTGAAATAGAAACACGTCATCAATCTATCAGATCGTCCATTGAATAAAAACGCAGTTTAAAATTATTTCTTTCCTTTATTCAACCGCATTGTTTTGTCTTTTTAAATTTCATTTTTTTCTTTTATTCTTATTTAGTGAAAAAAAAAAAGATTTTTTCAGGAGTTTTGGACAGAGAAAGTAAAAGAAACAACAACAACTGTTTGTTTACATAATTATTAAATATTTCTCAATTTTTGAGATTTGCGGGGGTGGGGGGACTTATCCGTCAGAAGTAACACGTTTACCAAAGTCAACCGTAACATGGAAGCCGAAAAGAAAACAGGACGGTCCACGTATAACACGGCGCCGTATTTTCGTAGAAGTCCTGAACTCTCCAGGGACCAGTTTGGAAGAGTCTGTAGACGCCGTCTCTGACTGATCTATGTGGAGAGAGCTTTCCGCCCTGTGCTCCAAACGGCGCGGGACCTAAGTCCACTAAAAGACTAGCTTTGAAAACTATGCTCTCTCCTAAGAGTCCATCTTTACATTTATTTATGCAAAGCATTTAGAATCCATCTTTATAAATATGTACGTGAGTCCAGATTTATATTTATGCAGTGCACTAAGGATGCCGCCTTATAACTATGCTTTCTACTAAGACTCCACCTTTATATTTATGATCGGAATTTAAAGTTCATATATTCTGCATAATACTTAGGATAAAAATAAAAAGCCAAAGTTTCAACAATGTATAAAATACTTAGTTTCGCATTGACTTTATTTGTTTAAACTAAAATTCTTGACAACTTTCCCTGTCAATCTAATTTTCGCAGCGAAACTTTTCGGCTCAACTGCAAGGATCAGAGATAACTTACTGAAAACTGTTTTTTCAAAGGCGCCGTGATGGCCTGGTGCCTGTCCACAGCGATGACGACCAGCATGTTTGTGCTAGCACACACAGAGAAGATCTGCAGCATTTTGACAAGGCGGCACATGACGTCACCAGCCAGCCAGTGCCTGTGGAGATGTTCCCACACCAGTTGGGACAGGCAGGAGATACAGATGACCATCAGGTCCGCCACACACAGGTTGAGAATCAAAGAGTTCACTCGAGTCAGTCTGGAAAAATGGAATAATCAATTAGACTTTCTACCATCTCGATCTTGTCACGGCGATTTATGGTCAGAGTGAATATGTTACTTTGATATTTTGGTATGATAGTTATATCCCCTTGTTTATGTACTCCCATGTTATGAATGTGAATAGTCTTGCGCGTGTTATGAGTTGAATAGTTTAGTCTTCTTTGAATGTGCGATAGAGTGTGTTAGTCAGTGAGGTCATGCCCCCGGTCCAGGAATGTTGGATAGTTGTTTCCTGGACTGGTGGTTTCGTATTAATATTTATTGAGTGGATGTCATTGTTTGCTTATTGAATATTAAAGTATTATTTATATTTCCATGGATATCTTTAGTAGGAGTTGAAATGTTTTTAGTAATAATTGTTCTAGAGTGTAATTATTAAGTAACCCCTAACGAGCCAAGTCAAGCAATAAAATACATTTAGAGCTTCGTCCGGTCAGGTACCGTGTCTGTTGTACATGTCATCTGTCATTCGTCACTTTGTTCAGCCAGTCAAAAAAGATATTTGTATTGTAGACTCAGTCTATAAGCTCGAGAGGTTACAACAACGAGACAGAGACTATAATTGTGTAACGATTAAAGGACTTCATGTAAGATACGACTTTGTAAATATATATATTTTATATCTATATATATATATATGGTGCTTTGACTTGATATTGCGGTTTATACGTCACAAAGCTAAAGAGTTACTAAATTTAGAAAGCCTTCAGGATAGAAAACTTAAAAGTAAAGTAGCAATTATACATAAAACACTGAACCATAATTTTCAAATACAAAAACAAAACCTAATAAAAATACTCAGAAAGATACAAAGATAAAGGCACATTCTTCGTTCCATATGCTAGGACAAATTTGTACTAATGCTCCTTCTTCTCTCGCGCTATTAGAGCATTAGACCCTGAGCCAGCCAGGAAAACCAATGACTTGGCCAGAATTTAAGCCATTGGTTAACATGCACAACTAGATGCATGACGCGTAGGACGTAATCATCTTCTGTTTTGAAGTAAAGTCTGTACTTTATAAGATAAGAAGATACGTCTATAAATATATTTGTAAATTGAATTGTAATTTAAAAGTTGGGACTATGTAGATTTTGAGAGACAGTTTCTACTGGCAGGAGGCTTCAGACTGTGCTAGTTTCTTCTAACTAAAAGTTGCATTTATATATATACATGTATATATATATATATATATATATATATATATATATATAGAGAGAGAGAGAGAGAGAGAGAGAGAGAGAGAGTGAGAAGAGAGAAAGATGAAGGTGTACACAGAAAGAGAAAGAGAGAAACAGAAAAAGACAGAAAGAAGGAGATATAAATAGAAATAACATACTTTTTTAAAAAAGAATATCTCATTTTTGAGACATGAACGTGACAAACGAACTGTTTAACAGACAACACAGACACAATAGCAGCTTCTCCTTGCACTAAACCAACAACAAGTAATTCATACAGATGCACACGTTAAGATTTTTAATTTAAAGTCCAAAGTTTGACAAGCTCCTCTCAAGCAAGATCCTATCTCTTGCGGATGCGTTGAAGTCTTAGTTGACACTAACTACAGCACGACAGGTGCTCCGACAGAGCTCTGCAGTTCCATCAGGTACAGCAAGAAAGTCGGCTATTATTATGATGTCTAGTTCAGATAGACCTAGACTCAAGTGTTGTTGTTTTTATGTGGTATTAGAATGTATGCCTTCCATTGAGTTTCGAGGTATTGTATTTTTAGCGCAAAGCTGTTTTATGTGGTCTGTCCGTCTGTCAGTTTATATTGAAAAGATTGAAAATCCGATATCGTTATATTTTAGATCTTGCAAAGTTCTGATGCAACGGTTACTTTTTTATTTTCTAAAAGCGAAACGTTTAATTTTAAAAATTAAATATGCTATCATTTAAAAAAAAAAAAAAACACCACTTTTTAAATGAAAGACTGTATTCAAGAGAAGAAAATCTTTATTATCTTAATGTAATAATTTTTAATAATATTTTAAGTTTCAATACCACAGCCTGGTATGACAATCTGAGCATTAAAAATTACAATAAACTCCATAGAATCCTAAATGCTGCTGGTAAAGTCATTGTCAAAAAACAACCCCATTTGGGCAGCTGTTTGAGACAAGCATCCATAAAAAGCTTAAAGATTCTAGAAATAAAAAATCACCTATTGGGTCAGGATTATATAATTGTAATAATCACTACGGTCACAGGAGGCACCGATAGCTAAAACTAACAGACACAAACACTCTTTTGTTCCCCTGGCAATCAAATCCTTAAATAGAAACAATCTAATATAAACTTTTCACATGTAAAGTATGGGTGAGTCTGGTGTGAATGTACATTTGTGTTTTTTTATAGTTATAATGTTTTGTTTGGTGTAATGAACAAATTGTAAGACAAATTTCCTTATGACAAAGAATATTATTATTACTATTATTATTATTATTATTATTATTATTATTATCCTCATAATGTGCAAAGTGGGGATGCTTGAGTTTAAATTCCGACTTATGAAAAAATATTTTTTGTTTGTTTTAAAGCTTTTGTAAAGACAGCTCAGACTCTTTCCAGATACCAGCTTCCATGAAATTGTGACTTGAATATAGGTATTTAAAAAAAAGGTTAAGTCTCAATATAATTTCTAAGCATTTAAGACTTTTAAATATAACAGTCTATACATTTTGAATGATTCGTTTGTGCATGGTCAGGTTTTAATTGGTTGAAAGTTGGCTTGAATTATCTCCTCCTGGTTTAGCTTCACTGCTGGAATGAATTGTCTTCCGGTGGACACTTGAAAGTAAGAAACGGATTGAATGTCGTATTAATGACAGCTTAATGACATCCCAAAACAAAGCTACACACCTGGACCACATTAAGACATCTAAGGGTAAGTTTGGTACTTGACCTATATTACAGCAAAATTATATTTGTTTGTTTGAGGAGGGGGGAAGAGGGAGAAGTAAAAAATAACTTAAATATTTATAGCCCTTATCTTATCGCCCTTATCTTATCGTCTTTATCTATTGTCCTTATCTTATCGCCCTTATCTTATCGTCCTTATCTATTGTCCTTATCTTATCGCCCTTATCTTATCGTCCTTATCTATTGTCCTTATCTTATCGCCCTTATCTTATCGTCCTTATCTATTGTCCTTATCTTATCGTCCTTATCTTATCGTCCTTATCTATTGTCCTTATCTTATCGCCCTTATCTTATCGTCCTTATCTATTGTTCTTATCTTATCGTCCTTATCTATTGTCCTTATCTTATCGTCCTTATCTATTGTCCTTATCTTATCGTCCTTATCTATTGTCCTTATCTTATCGTCCTTATCTTATCGTCCTTATCTTATCGTCCTTATCTATCGTCCTTATCTTATCGCCCTTATCTTATCGTCCTTATCTATTGTCCTTATCTTATCGTCCTTATCTTATCGTCCTTATCTATTGTCCTTATCTTATCGTCCTTATCTTTTCGTCCTTATCTATTGTCCTTATTTTATCGTCCTTATCTATCGTCCTTATCTTATCCACCTTATCTATCGTACTTATCTTATCGTCCTTATCTATCGTCCTTACCTTATCGCACTTACCTATCGTCGTTATCTTATCATCCTTACCTATCGTCCTTATCTTATCGTACTTATCTTATCGTAATTATCTTATCATACTTATCTATCGTCCTTATTTTATCGTACTTATTTATCGTCCTTATCTTATCGTCCTTATCTTATTGAACTCATTTATCGTCCTTATCTTATCGTACTTATCTATCATCCTTATCTTATCGTACTTATCTATCATCCTTATCTTATCATCCTTATCTATCGTCCTTATCTTATCGCACTTACCTATCGTCCTTATCTTATCATCCTTATCTATCGTCCTATCTTATCGTCCTTATCTCATCGTACTTATCTTATTGTACTTATCTTATCGTACTTATCTATCGTCCTTATCTATCGTCCTTATCTTATCGTACTTATTTATCGTCCTTATCTTATCGTCCTTATCTTATCGTACTTATTTATCGTCCTTATCTTATCGTCCTTATCTATCTTACTTATCTTATCGTCCTTATCTATCTTATTTTTCTTATCGTACTTATCTTATCGTCCTTATCTTATTGTACTTATCTTCTTTAAATTCAAATATTTAGAAAAAAATGAAAAGGCTAAGTGCTAAAAAAAGGTACTAATATTATCATACATCTCTTAAAATGCCTAAATTAACAACACTTTTTTTATATTCTGTACACCTTATACACCTAAGATAAGAGATAACATAAGATTAATTTTATTGGTTCAATCAAAGAAAATTTAGTTTGACTACCATTGACCACCTCAGTGTAACTACTGTAACAATAACAATATAGATGCAAATATGAACAACATTCACAAATGAGACACATACACACTCAGAACTAGCGCTTTTATGAATAATAATAATTGTATTTATAATGCGCTGTTAACAAACAAAATGTAGGCTCAAGGCGCTGTGATAACATTAGAAACATAAACAGGAGAGCTAAAAGGACAAAACTAATCTCAAACGCTTCTCTGTTCTGTACTTCTTGATGACGACAGATGGGAATCTCCAATAATAATATCGGTATCTATTTTCAATCTCGCGTATTGTAAACATATAGGTACATTCTATGTGAAGTGTGCATAGGTTAGACTTTATCAATAGTGACAATGATGAAAAACTGAAAGGCGCACTTTTTTTTTTCCTTTCAGGAAGAGGGATGTTGGGGGCGGGCTAAACTTGTGTGTGAAATTGATTTACGAAGGGTCATAACTCAAATTTTCTTTTTCTTTGTTATATTTTACATCCATCCAACAATTCGTTTTAGTTATAGAAGGGGGGACAACTTCAAAACGACCCCATTATTTATACATGTAAGCCAATGTCATAATACATAAACACTCTTTCGAAAACAAAAAATATACGCAATAATGTTTAGGCTGTGTTCTATAATTGAACAGTCTTCCTCTTTCTGCCTGGTTTCAATAGACTGGAATAAATGTGTGTATTATATTCATAAAGACTAGGCCAGTAATCGTCTTCAGCAGACGCCATGATGAGAGATGCGTTGGACGATCCACATGTGCCTATGCCATATGTACACTATTGTGAGGGAAAAAATAAAAACATTTGTCCTTTGAGAATTCAACGTTCTTTATAAGACAAGAAGACATTAATAGACACTTGTAACATTCATATTATTTCTTCTTGTTATTGTGAATTTTTTAAAAAAAGGATTCCACCCAGACAGACAATCAGACAGGAGTAAGTTTATATAAGCTTTGTAAAAAAAAAAAATTAAAAAAATGTGAGTTTAGTGGGGAAATTCCCCATGAAGCCATGACCATAAGTCGTAAGCCAAATTTAATTTTAAGACGATTATATTTTAAACAAGTATAACAGTCAAACCAGAGTTTTCACTGTGTAGCTATGTGTCTAATTAGATAGATTTTTAAAAATCAATATTATATATTGCTAAAGCTGCGAAGCCGTGTTGAGATATGTTCTAATAGTTACATTCGTGAATCGCGTAATCTAATAAAAAAAAGGTCACGCATGTACAGAGCGAAGCCTTCACCCACGCGCAAAATTAACTCTATCCAAGATAAATCTAGATCTAGATCTATGTCTAACTCAAGATCTGCTTTACACTTTAACACATGAACATACAAAATTAAGTCTATTCATTGAAAATTTTAATCAAATATATGTAGGCGTACAAGCAAATGTTTTTATTTGAAAAATGAATTTAAGTCGATTAGCTATTTTGAAAGCTCCATTCATATTATTTTTACATTCACGCATTCCGCATTCGCTTTACTTATAAATTATTATTTCGTTTAATTGTTTACAAAGCACTCTCAGTAACTATATCGAAAGTGATACGCAAATTAAGACCTGTGGGCCGCGGGTAACATATGGCTAGTATCAAAAGCTGCTCTAACGATTATTCTAGAAATTCGGCATTTTAGGCCTCTATCTATCTATCCATCTATCTATCTATCTATCTACCTTTATATATACATATATATATATATATATATTTATATATATATTTATATATATATATTTATATATATTTATTTATTTATATATATTAATCGTTAGAGCAGCTTTTGAAATTCCCGACCAATCAATTTCCAGTCTATTTCTTGCTCATTCCTGTAACAACATGAAGAATTCGCAAGCATAATTGCGCACAAAAAAATTGCAATCGTAACAGAATAAAATTTTTAATTTAGCTATTATACAGTGGTCAATATACAGTGTCTCTAGACATTAAGTTTCTGTCTCTATACCTGTTTAGAGAATACACTAGCTATCTTGTAGACATAGACGCTCTATTATTAATGCCAGTACATTGTGTCACAGAGAAAGGTTTCACTCGGTTGTTATGTCTTTTGCATCATGGGAAGAGAATACAGCTGCATCATGGGAAGAGAATACAGCTGCATCCGATGATTTGATAGGTTATAAATAAACAAATGAACAGCCTCCCTCAGAGACTAGTTTTATTGAGAAAACAAAAAAGCCAACTATTATGGAGATTTCTTTTTTTTTTTTACTTTTGTAACTTATTGTTGCTTCTAATATATAAATATTTGTGTGTTGTTTTTTTTTACTTTTGTTTTCATGTTTATAAAGAAACGGTACACATAAGCTAAGGCCTGATAGATGAGCGTCGGTTTTGTTCATTACAACACTTATTTTTTTTAACTTAAACGTTTTAGTAAAATGGAGCGATAGAGCATTAATTTTGTTTGGTTTAATTTCTGTGGAACTGGCGTGGTGGCCGAGGGATAAAGCGCATGAATTCTGAACTGAGTGGTTCAAAACACAGTGAAGACTGAAATTTGATTTTTGGGATTTGTAGGACGGACTCGAGGTCCAGCCTACTCTAACGAATACCTGGGGAAATAAAGGCGGTTGGTCCTCGTGCTGACCACGTGACACCCTTGTTGTCCGTCGGCCATAGAAAACAGATGAGATTTATATCATCATCCCTATTGACCAAAGTTTTGTTATTAGGATCAACATGTCTCGAAACTCAAACAGTTTATAAAACTAGACTAAAATTGTCTTCAAGAGATCTTTAATTTTCAAAGATTAATCTATACTATCTATACAATAAAGTATAAAGTAAGGCGCATGTATGTATGTATGTATGTGTGTATGTAAGTATGTATGTATGTATGTATGTGTGTGTGTGTGTATGTATGTATGTATGTAGGTAGTTAGGTAGGTAGGTAGGTAGGTAGGTAGGTAGGTAGGTAGGTAGGTATGTAGGTATGTATGTATGTATGTATGTATGTATGTATGTATGTATGTATGTATGTATGTATGTATGTATGTATGTGTGTGTGTGTGTATGTGTGTATGTATGTGTGTATGTGTGTATGTGTGTATGTATGTATGTATGTGTGTATGTGTATGTGTGTGTATGTGTGTGTCTGTGTGTGTGTGTGTCTGTGTGTGTCTGTGTGTGTCTGTGTGTGCGTGTATGTATGTATGTATGTATGTATGTGACGAATAGACATAAAAACCGCTTGACCAATCTAAAAAAACTAGGCAGGAATGTTCCTTGGGTACTAACTTAGACCGTAGTGTATGTATTGTAGCAATAAAACAAACTTAAGACCCTCAAAAAAAAAGTTGTCCGACTCTATTAAGGCTATAGTATTTATGGATCTAGGCCATGGTTAACAATGTTGACATGAGAAAAGATCGAAAGGATTTAGACCTAGATCTAATTTTAAGAAATACACTTTGCGCATATAGTTTTTTACTTTGACACATGAAAATACAAAAGAAGATCCATTGATTTCATTATATAATAAAATTAACCTTCAATTTTGTGTTTCAAAAGCATTTTTTACATAAATTAGTTCCTGATATCTGTGACTACAGATTTCCTGGCGAACATTCTTTCATTAGACATTATCAAATGGTTACACATTAACACATCTCTCTACTGAGTCTATTCCTAGGTCTAGGTCTAAAACTCTTATTGAACTCTAAGATGATAAAACATCTTTTTGCAAAGATAGTTTTGTGCTTTAACGCATAAACATACTAATTATTGTCCATTCATTTCATATTTTTATCAAATTAACATTCAAATTTGTTTTTCTAAAGCATTTTTAATACATTTGTTCGCTGTTCGCTAAAGCTGCGTATCCGTGTTGAGATAGGCCTATATTCATTCATGAAAAAAGGTCACGCATGTGCAACACAGAATGAGCTCTATATATGTAGGCCTACAAGCAAATGTTTTAATTTGAAAAAATGGATTTTGGCCTATTAGCTATTTTGATTTGAGAGCTTCATTCACACTATTTTTACATTGACACATTCGCTTTACTTATTACATTATTATTTCGTTTAAATGTTTTAAAAACACTCTCAGTGACTATATCGACAGTAATACGCAAATAAAGACCCGCGGGTCGCGGGTAAAATATGTCTAGTTAGCTTATAAAGAGCGCAATCACAGCGTAGGGAATATATCACTTGTTACTATAGTTGCATCTCTTCTCATTATTTTGTAAGTATAATAAATAACAATATCAAATCTGGCTATAGTACGTCAATCATGAAGACTGGCCACCAAAAGAAACCCAACCAAAAAAAAAACAAAAAAACCCTGGCCTCTAATCCTAATGAATTCTGGGACATTTTCAAACAGAACGAATTAAACTGTTCCTCGCCATCTTACGTCACGACAGGGGTAGATAAATCTTGAGACTAGAAAGCTTGTCTCTGAAGCAAGACGTCTTTAGAAAAAAATTCCACTAAATTTGAGTTAATATTTTATAGCGATATATCCAGTACTCCCTGGCTGATGATTGGAAAACTCTGACCTCGTGATTACATCTTACATCTTAACCACACATACAGAGACTGTAGACATTCAATGAGGTAATCGTTGATTACACTAGCAATCTCACTAGACTCACTAAAACAGAAGCTAGCAATTTTCTGTTAATGGCTATTTATTATACTTATTTTTTTCAGTATTTATCAGCAGTATCTTTATTTGTAGAACTTAAAATATGATTTTATAATGGATTCATATTTCAATTTAAATAAAGGTCTTGCATGTCTTTCCAAGCAACTATATAAACATTTGGTGTCAGTTTGTACGTTATGACGCTGAGGAGGGCTCTATTATTTTTCATTTTATATGCACAAGGACAAAAGAAGACGGCGAAAAGGAAATTTGAATCGACCACCGTCGGTAAACGGTTATGTCTACGCTGGATGTGGTAAAATACGAAGGTCGCAGCTGGGGCTGCATAGCCGCGGGTAATACTGCATTCCTCATTAATCTTCGGACTTTAAGACATGCCCTACTATTATTATTATTAAGTTTCTCATCCGTTGCCATAAGCAAACTAGAAAATCCTGAAGAGTAACATCAGCTTCCAGTACAATTAAAGCTGTATTCTTCGCTCGTGGTCTCTGTACTCTTATGGCTGTGAAAGTTGGACACTGAACGCTGAGGCTGAAAGAAGAATTCAAACCTTTGAGAGTAAATGCTACAGAAAACTGCTGGGTATCAGATATCAGGAAAAGAAGACAAATGAGTTTGTACTTTTACAAGTCAACACTCTGACTGGCGAAACGTAGGCAGCCTTCAATACTGTAAAGAGACAAAAGCTGAGCTGGTTAAAATGTAAGGCTGACTTACTGTGAAAGTCATCCTTCAAGAGACAGTGGTGAGAGCACGAAGAAAGGGTCATCCAACAGAGAAACTAAAAAGGAGGCTAGACAACATAAAAGAATGGACTGACTGTTTTTACGGGGAAAAGTGGGGGGGGGGAGGGATTTTGTTACGTGAACTGTTACAGCACCCTTACAACGAAAGTCAAGGGACAGATGATAATGAGATGATGATATATTTATTTTGATACTTCATTATAGCAAGACGTGTGACGCAATGACTCAAAAATCTTTTTTTTTCTTCTCTGATATTATTTGGAAAATTTTCATTTATAAAAAAATTCGAAAAGCGAAATTTTAGTTTGAGATGAGAATATTCTTGGGAAAAAATTATAAAATTGTAACGGCCAAATAAGAGTTTAATCAGTTTGTCCTAATGACTAATGACTTTATTTCAAAGATATACACAAACTGTAAAATTTGTATCTATATTGCTATTATTACAATAGTTACGCTGAGGTGATCAATTGTACTAAAACTGAATTTCCATTTGATTGGTCCAATTAAAATTATCCTATCTCATATATATATATATAAGTTGGCCTCCTTCAGCCGTAGGACGACTATGGTTCATCTCGCACACTTTTTATGTGGCAAGCGGCGTTGTCTGAGGGGTGTAAAGATGCAGGCAATACCTGTTCGCGCAAGGATCTCAGTATTGAACACTTTTTCTTTCCATGTGATTTTCATATCCTACGGAGACATCGCAAATGGAATGAGTTTAGTTTTCTCTCTTGCTTTGCGTAGGTGGTTCATGATTCACTGCCATACAGTAGTATACTCATAACGCATGCCTTGTAGATTTCCATTTTGGTCACTGTAGTGAGCTTCTGGTTTTCCCAAACTCTTGAACTGAGTTTAGCGAAGGTCGAGGCAGCCTTTCCTATGCGTTTTTTAATCTCCTCTTCTAGAGACAGATATATATATATATATATATATATATATTTATAGTTTACATAAATATGAATTTTCTCCTTTCCTCTTACACTTTCCGACCAGCCATAAAGAGACTGTAAGATAACAGTAGGAATAAAAAGGTTGTCCCCGCAGAAAAGAAAAATTGATGCATAGATTATTCATGTTCACATACACATGAAGTGATTCAGTATTGTCTTGTAATCTTATTAAAGATACATCTTTTTTAGATAAGCCTCTTATTATGAAACTGCTTTTTCTGTGGCAGAAAAAGTAATTTATCTTCACTGAATCCAACTAACTCAATTACGGGCTATGAAGCGATATATCTGTCCGTAGAGAAATTCCTAACAGACTTAACACAAGTAGCCTTTTTTTGTTCTACTTGTAATGATATAACGAATGATTTGTTATTGACCATAAATGATTTGTAAGCATAGGTTTATTGTTGGAAAATAAAAAAAAATAGACTATTGTAAGGCAGCTGAATAGAATCATATTTAAATAAAAGCTTAAACCTTTAAAATGTTTTGGTTTGTAAAGAAAAACAAAACAATGACCCGCTTTTACTTTCCGATTTAAGATAATATTCATACAATAAAATGCGAACGAAAGATTCTGGAAATTATTTCTTGTGTTTACAAATACAATTCTGTCACCGAGCTTCCCATGTGGGTTTACTAACCCTTCACCTTTGACTTGTTCAATACGTCACAATAAGAGACACTCAATTCAACCATTTTCACCATATTTCACTAACATTGTTTTATAATAACCAAAACAAAAGAAAGTTTTGTTTGTGGCACAGAGACATTTGGTCTAAACAAAAAGTTTTTCAAAGAACAATGTATATTTTTTTTTTAGAGTAGGAATCTCGAGGAAGTGCAACCGCTCCCTTCCACGTGATTTTTTTTTCTCTCTCCATCAACACATTCACGTGATACCTCCTCTGCCCTAACTTCCCCCGTCTCCTCTTTAATCACATGACAAAACTGCCCCCCCCCCCCTCTCTGAGACCCATCCTTAAAGTCGCTTATCGAATGTATGCAATTCCGTCGTGAAGAAAAAAAATATTTCATAGCTTAGACTAAGCTGTAGGAAAATTGACTCCTTTTAATGTTTGCTTCGATAAGGGGACACTATTTTTTATATGCCCATTTGTTATTTTTGCAGTACTTGTTTGATTTTTGTGTAAGTTGTGTTGATATTATAAACATGGAGCCCTTTGTATCTCTCCGCGACCTCTATTTTAGTTCATGTTTTGAAATTGTGAACTGGTCGACACGATGGCTCCAGCACTACGTAGAGCAGGGGTTCCCAACCTGTGGATCGCGACCCCCTTGGGGTCGATTGACGATTTGCCAAGGGTCGCCTAAGACCTAAGACCATCGAAAATATGGATTGTTATTGTCTATTCTTCTATTGCTGTGTGGGTGGGGGGTCGAAACAGAGTAGGGGATTATAATAAGGGGTCGCCGAGCTAAAAAAATTGAGAACCGCTGACGTAGAGCGAGAAGTAGAAGGATGGAATTGAAAGAAGTTGCTTATTTTATTCAAATAAAAATATAGGGTATAAAAAGGAAATATGTATAGTTCTGGAAGCTCTTAATAAACAACAAAACAAAAATGAAATCTTCACAAACAAACCCTGTATAGCCTATCGTAATCTCATTAAACACAAAACGTTATCGTCTACTTCTTCACACCTTCGGGTTTACGGTTGTGTTTAAGTGTTTTCTTTGAGTCGGTCAGTGTTGTCAGTGTTCTTGTTTCTAGACTTCAAATGACCGTTCTGTTACTTTCTATTCTTTTCTTGAAGATCTTTTTTTAACTTTACCTTTTACCCTTAGTCTGTTGGGGCATCATGCAAGATTTTTCGACCGTCTTTCTCCATTCCTCCCTGTCTTTTGCCTTTGATAGAACCTCTTTCAATGGCAGGCCAGTCCATTAGTTTATGTTATCTTCCCATCGCTTTCTCTGTCTCTTCTTCTTTTATCCTGGTACTGTTCCCTGAAGGAAGGTCTTTGCGAGCCCCGAAGACCTTGTAATATGGCCATAGATTTTTAGCTTGCGTTTTTTTATGATAGTTAGCATGTCTTCCTTCGTGGGGTCCAAACGCTGTAATAACCCTGTCTCTGACCTCTTGGTCTAATCTCTTGATCTACAAGTATGAAAATGAGTACTCACCATCTTTCAATAGAGCCACTACTAAAGACTACGCCTATGATCCTGGGTTATATACTACACGTGTATATTTTAAAAATTTATTTGCTAATTAAAATGGAGTATAAAGAAAGGGAATACGAATATGCGTACCATCTTACTGTTCAATGATTAGGTTATAAGTCTCGACTATTTGAATCGAAATGCGCTCTTAAATAATAATGTGCTGTTACTGAGTAAAATATCTTATTCTGTCCTTATATGTGATTGAAAATGAAGAGTTGAATAGTCATTGTAAGGTTGTTTCCTGGGATTTTTTTTTCAGGTAATAATATAAAATGAAAAACAAATTCTGACACCAAAAAAGAAACAAAAAAACTGAACTAGAAATTCTAATTTGCAGACCCGTATAACTAACACACAATACGGATATAAAAAATGATCTCTTAAAAGTGACTTTTTGCTTCCTACTCAAATGCTATGTGTTAACCAAGTCTTGAAATACATAAATTGCAAGATTACCACTAAAAGCATATATAATCACGCGCAGGAACATGAACTTTATATGATATAACATTGATGTACAAGTTTCAAATATTCCTTCAGAATACTACGTCCTAACTCAAACCTCTAGCAGTAAAAAACAGGGTTTTGAATTCGAAACCTAGTGATGGTAGTTTGAGCACGGACCAGACAGCCACCACAATCAATATAATTGATATATATAGTGCTTATTTTTATTGGAGTCCTCGGAATGGTACGGAAGCATTTGTAAATCTCTCATTTAAAATATGAACAAAACAGGTCTCATGTTATTATACATCTTTCGGATCAAATGACAGTAAAAAACTGATTGACTTATTTTAAGACATTCATCACCAGCTATTTTAAAACATATAATAAAATTGTTTAGAATGTGAATCTATAAAGAAAGAAACATGCTCTATCAACTATAGGTTCTTAATAAACGATATTGTTTTATCAAAATAATTACTTGAGTTATAATATGTCGTGACTATTTTTTTAAAAGATCATTTTATAATTTTTTTTTAAAGCTTCAGTACCATTCACTAGGCTTGTCCTCAGTCTCTGAAGCCAAAAAGAAAAGCGAAAAATTTCCATTAACCATTTGTGCAAACCATTGAAAAGAGAATGCTACCTAACGTGCATTAGAAAAATCAATAACCACTTCTGGCAGACGTATCTGTGAAACAAGATTAACTAGGCCAAACAAAAGAAAGTATAATCTAGTAGAAGAAATCTACTACAACAGGAGTTGCTGGTGGATGGAAATTGGGAGCCTACCTTTTTGGAGAAGGATGATCAATTCTCCTGCATTAGAAAAATATATACAATTAAAACGTCATCTAAAACGTATTTAGTTTGTTTCGACTTTTAATCTGAATCAAAAATATAAATAAAAAAAATAAAATTTAATTGTGCATAGCTTTGGGAGGTGACAATATATTTACTTCTTCTTATGCAATTACTTGCTGAACTTGTGTGTTATTGTTTTAGTTTATTTTTTTCGGGTGAAGGGGCTTTTGGATTTTATTTATACGAATGATTAAAATTTATAAATTTAAATTGAGATGTACTTGTAGAGATGAATAAATAATAACAAGAGGCAATGCTTAGGATTGTAAAAACCAACAAATTACTTTCATTAATAATTTAAGACAGACTATTTATTCATCACACAAATGAAGAATAAGTAATATTATACTTAGAAATCAAATTATGAAAGGCACAGAGTTCTAAGCATCATTTTTTAAAAGCACACATCTCAAGACAAATACCACAGAAATTGTTCTAGTTAGTTTATTTTCTATACACTGGTGTTCCTACGGTTGGAGTCGTCCGATGCGATTATCGAAAGGTGTCACTCCATTAACCAATCTCATAATATTTTTTACTAATACAATATTCCGGCCTATTCTTTTTGTTGAAACCTAATAAAAACAGTTAACAATATACATTTATTGTGAGGTGTTTCGGTAATTATGTTATAATTGAATATAGCAACGTATTACTATAGTGGCACAGCCTTATGTATGTCTTACGGTTTTGCCGCACTTGTCGCACACCCCTAGCAACGCCACTGCAATCTTTAGAAAAAAAAAACAATCTATGAAAATGACTTTTTTATTATTGCTTTTCTTTAAGTGGTTTGAACACCCAAAAGTGTGGGGTAGATGTAGAGGAGTTACATCATGATAAATAGACTTAGTTAGTTTGATTACATCATGATAAATAGACTTGGTTAGTTTCGAAAAAATAAAATAAAATGCATGCAGTGATTGATTATTAAGTCTTTGAACTAAAACATTAAGTTTACCGATTTGTCTTACAATAAGAAGCAACATTTTTAATACAAACAGAACACGTCAAAACGTCAATTTATGCTTGTTTAAGGCAAGTCGATGATTAAAGTATGATGGGATTAGCATAAGGAAATTAATTTATAAGTTTTAGATGGTTTAGAAATCTCGTTACTGTTTAGGAAGAAAACATTTTGGTCTAGTATTCTAGTCAGAGAGCAGACAAATGAGTTCAAACATTCATTCTACATAACGAAGGGGAGGAAACACTACAAGACACACATAGCGCTAGAGAGTTATGTTTCTTGTTTCTAGTATAAGATTGACCTGGCAACTCGCAAGTATTCATATTTCCATTGTTAACTAGAGCCAGATCTTACGTTCATTTTGTCTGTGGTGTAAGTTTATTAATAGTATCACTTCTTGACATTTACACGAAAATTGTATTAAATTTTTATTTTTTTTATATAACAGCAAAAACAAAATGGGATATATAGAATTATCAACCACGTTAGCCGGTAGCCTAGTGTCATGAAAGTTATCAACTGACAATTTCGGATAAAATCAATATTTCAGATACTGTTAAGATAATTATCAGACAAAAATCAATGAACACACACATTGAGCACTATCAAGGGAAAAACAAGAATGATAAAACAAAAAGTATAACAGCATACACGAAACAATTACAAGAAAATAAATAAATCCATAAAGATATTTGCCCAAGAAAAATATCAACACCCAAAAGAAATACATGCACACACAAAATACCAGATTGCATGTACAAATACAAGTATGAAGAAACAAAAAACTTAATAGCGAAAACACAAGGAAAAATATGAACACATACATATATATCAATACACACACATATGCAAACAAATATTAAAAAATAATTTTAAACTATCAACACACAAGAAAACTATCAACACATAAGAAATAAATCAACACACAAGAAAATATCAACATACAAGAAACCTATCAACACACAAGAAAACGCACGCAAGACATGCGAAAAGAATAATTCCTGCAGGGTTAAGGCGTGGGAGAATTTCGTCAAACTCCTGTGGCTTCAGACACCTTACATTAGGCGATAAGGGATTAGCTAACTAACCAAACTCTATGGGGCGGATGCCTTACCTTCGCGCCCTGATCATGTAATAGAATAGAAAGAGGGCGCCAATGATCCCCACTACGATCTGGACGTACAGGATGGCCAGCCTGAGGGTGAAGCTGTACATTATGTCGTGAACCGAGGTGGTGCTGCTCTTTATGGGGATGGCCGTGGCGTTGGGCCCCCCAGACGTGGCGTTGTACATGGCTGTGAAAGGCGCCAAAGACGTATTGTTTGCGAAGAACATCATAGTTTGATTTTTTTTTTCTTTGACCTGTCTTGGTTTATCTTGTTTTTTTTTGTTGTTTTTTTTTAACTCCTAAATCCAAGCACAATGGCGCTGATTTCCCGAAGAAGCTCAGCTGAGAGATATTCCTCCTGAAAACAGGTTCAAATGAACTCTGGTATAGATCTTTGTGGCGTCCCAGTGTTGAGTGACGTCTTAAGGGACATAAGTGAAAGACAGTTGAAGACGAATTCTCATCTGGTGCGGGAAGAGAAATAAATAATTTATAAGTTAGCACAAGTGTTGACAAATTGGAACTATTGGTAAGATAAATGTGTGTTCGTAGCCAGGACTTTGTGTATGTGTGTATATTATATACATATAGATAGACACATAGAGAAAGAGAGATTTATGTGTGAGTGTGAGCTCAGAATTTGTGTTTGTGAGTAGATCTTATGAGTTGGCAGATGTCAGAAATGTTTCTCACCTTTATCCGTCTCAGGTTAAGTTAAATGTAATGAAAGATATTTTTTTAAAAGTAAGTTGGCATCTGTGATGGTTGACTTTAGGTTTCACATCAAATGAACCTGATTGCGAGAGAGAGGGGGAGAGAGAGAGGAGAGAGAGTTCGTATATCGTAGCCAATATAAAATAATTAAAAAAAAGCAAGTGTGAGTGTAATAATTTAAAGAAAAGAGAGAGAGAGGGGGGGGGAGGATATATAGAGAAAAAGGAAGACAGAGATAGAAAGGGGGGGGGGGAGTCAATAATTTATCTACTGCAGAACGCTGTCTATCTTCAACTTTTTTACCCAATCTGTCCAAGTGTTATTATTGGCCATGACATATCTTGGCCTGGTGGTTGAATGGGCAAGTCAATGTCAAACGACGCGTAGAATTGGATCCCACCCCTCCCACACACACACTTGTCGCGTAAATCTATATGCCTTTCTCTTGTCATTTCAGGGGGAGTGTAGCACTCTAGCCAACACAAAAGTCTTTCATAACATGTACAAGCTGTCTCCTTTTGCTTTATCATCGGTTTCTATCCATTCCAAACCCTGCTCTCCTGGCGTCTATTTCCCAGACTTGGCTCCCTATTTCACGACCCTAAAAGAATAGAACATTAGTATTTTTGAACCATCCCCTGGACTCTATGAAGTAAATACTCTTTCTCCTGTCCTTTCTTTTTGTTTCATTTCTTGAACGTGTAATGGAGCCACTGGTCCACTTTATTTGGTCGCTGGATTACTAAGCTTGACCAATCGATACCATCGAAAGCCGGACATTGGTCTAATGAATGAGAGAAATTGACAGCTAGCCAATTAAAAATACATGGTCAGTTGTTGAAATGAGTTCAATGTTGTTTCAGAGTAAAGTGAAGACATTGTCACGTAAAAGTTATTTGTGACTTGACTTGTTTCTTTTTGAGTACAAAAACAGTAGCAAGGCATTCATTGTCTTAGTCACCAAGAAGTTTTAAACTCAATATGTGACAGATTCAAGATGTGACAGATGTGAGAGATTCAAGATGGGATAGGTTCAAAATGTGATAGATGTGACAGATTCAAGATGTGACAGATTCAAGATGTGACAGATTCAAGATGTGACAGATTCAAGATGTGACAGATTCAAGATGTGACAGATTCAAGATGTGACAGATTCAAGATGTGACAGATTCAAGGTGTGACAGATTCAAGATGTGACAAATTCAAGGTGTGACAGATTCAAGATGTGACAGATTCAAAATGTGATAGATTCAAGATGTGACAGATTCAAGGTGTGACAGATTCAAGGTGTGACAGATTCAAGATGTGACAGATTCAAAATGTGACAGATTCAAGGTGTGACAGATTCAAGGTGTGACAGATTCAAGATATGAAACATTCAACCAAAGGCGTAGTGAGCAAAACGTGGGCCCGGGGAAAGATACTTTAATGGCGCCCCCCTCACCCATTTACCATGATTATATATTTGCGCATCTCTGTGTGCCGCGCCCTTTCAGTGTAGCGCCAGGGGTTCGTGCCTTCCCCCTTGCCACCACTTTTGCTACGTCTCTGCGTGATTCAAGATGTGAGACAGACTTAATATATGAGACAGATTCAAGACGTGACAGGTTCAACATATGTGACAGACTCAATATGTGACAGATTCAAGATGTGACAGATTTAAGATGTGACAGATTCAATATATGTGACAGACTCAATATGTGACAGATTCAAGATGTGACAGATTCAAGATGTGACAGATTCAAGATGTGACAGATTCAAGATGTGACAGATTTAATATATGTGACAGACTCAATATGTGACAGATTTAATATATGTGACAGATTTAATATATGTGACAGACTCAATATATGATTAGCTCAATATGTGACAGAGTCAAGATGTGACAGAGTACGTGGCAGACTCAATGTATCACAAATTCTACTTGTGACATGTGTGACTGGCCCAATAAGAGACTGACTTCAAATAAAATTATACGTAACGTGGTTTATTCAATATGGAAATATCTTTCTATAATATTTGTATTTATAATTTATAAAAAAAAAAGTTCTCGTAAAAAATATATGATCACAGCTAAAAAAACAACTTTAAACATTTGAACTATCTTTAGTAGCTTACTGACTCTTAGTGAAGCTTGCTTATAACTCAATATCTCTCAGTATGAAAGCATATTTCTAAACATATATAATAATGCTTTTTGACCTAATAAAAAAAAAAGTCAGTTAATAGCACAAACTGTAGTCAGCCCCCACTGGTTAGACATATTTTCAAGGTAAATTGTAGACATAGAAAGACCAAATAATAAACAGTTAAACCGCATCAAGTATGCTATTCGATAATCTTTCAATAGCTTTTGTTTTTAATTTTTGGGCTACGACTGTGACAGGTGGACTAACATAGCAATACCAATAGCGGATGTTTCCCTAAGGGCTTCACACAAAAGTTAAACATTTGACTGAACTTAATGATGCTGACGGGTTCAGATATAAGTAGGTCATCAATGTTTCTTTTCTACAAACATTTGGACAAAACTTTGTAATCCACCACTAGATGTCAAGAATAAAAGGTTCGGACACGAAAGCCAGGGGGACACTTAGACAAGTTTGTTTTTATAATGTTCTGATTATGTCATCAGTAAAAAAAAAAAAAAAAAAAAGACAACAGATGTTTAAATTGTAATTTAGTTTATTTTCTTAGTAAATGGCAATCTCGTTCGGTTGAAATATTTAAGTATTTTATGTTTTTTACTAAGATTACATCAACTCTGTCTGTCTGTCCGTCAGAGACTCTCTCTAGTAAAAAGTTTGATTACGCCATTACAGGGCCGGATTTAAGGGAGGGCTGGCAGAGCTACAGACACATGGGTCTTAACAAAAAAGATACAAAAATATCCGAATTTAGACGGGTCAGAAAGTTTGTTTATTTTTCGTATTTTTAATACTGGCAAAAATGTCGTGATTTTCTCGACACCCATTCTCGTATCAAGCTGAAATTTCGCACAATTATTTCTTTTACCTGACCACACAAGAAACATTTTAAAAATTTAAACAATTAATTAATTAATTACCCATTGTTTGTTATTTCGAACAAGGGAAAGAAATTGTTCTTGACTGAAGTGGTGGTAAAAGCTGAATTAGTGCCCTTTATAGGTCGCCGCTCTAAAGTGAAATAAGCAATACATAACTATACAATCTTCTCTAGTTATAAGTTACTCATTAGAAGAGTGCTTAGCACGTCGGCCTGAGGAGGCGTGACCCACGAGTTCGAATTCATGTTGCCCCCCCCCCCCCCCTCTTTTGTTTTCTTTTTTGTAAATGCTTTTAAAAGCTAATTACGGTAAAAATCTACCCAGACATCCCTTTCTTCCCCCCCCCCCCCCCCATATTTACCGAACCGGTCCAGATAAGTGATAGGATCATAGCGTATTGAGAAAACTTGAAATAGCACTAAACAAAAACAATTAGTAAAAATATTATTAATCACACACAACTATTGTTGGTTGGTCTAGATCTATTACAAACTTAGTTACGCGACTGATCCAAACTAATTTTTACAATTACACTTCGTATAAGCTTTTTTTTTTTTTTAAACGAATTATTTAGATTTCTCATGAATTTAATTTCGTAGTGCTTGTTTTCAAAGCAGTGTGTTAAATTGTCTACTTGAATGTCTGACCTCGTTTTTCTGTTGGACTTTCTCTTATTCGTAAAATACCTTTTATTATATTATTCTATTAGTCACTTACCATTTCTCTCTTTTTCTTTTGCTGTCTCTCTCTCTCTCTTTCTTTCTCTCTATCTGTTTCTTTCTCTCTCTTTTGCTTTTTTGCTCTCTCTTTCTCGCTCTGTTTCCCATCAATAATAAAAAAAAAGACTTAACGCAACGGTATAATGGCAATAAAAAGTCGCATCAGCAAATTGTTTATGCTGCCATTTCTCAGGCCCGAGATTTGATCGTCTCTGTAAGAATCCGTGCGTGCGAAGGAGCCTCTCTGTATTGCTCTAGATAATACATCTAGGGACTTTTTCCCTCTAGCACCCCTCCACACACCCGCCTTCTCATATAATGTTTATTTCTTTGTCTTAGACTATCTTCACTTTGCCCTATTTTTATTTTGTGTAGCCTGTCTACGACCAGCATAGAATTGCTGGCGAGAATAGAATGTCATGGATAAAACGGAAGTGAATGTATGTACACTGGTTAACCCTCTTGTTAGTACTCATCTTTGTATCGACCACAATTCCTCAGGTGGTGTTCTTCACCTACCTTCGTGTCTTTGGTTACCATTTCAGACAACAAACACGCTTTGTAAGGCTGTCGAACAATAGAACAGAGGCCCGTCTTTCACGGGATAGGATAATAAATGCCAATCTGCTGTTATAGGTTTAGGACGGGATTAGTTTAAACGGGAATTTCCTTTTAACGACGCGATTTCTAATGTACCTAATTCACCAATCGTAAACAAACAAACACCATTTAGCCACGTAATTCTCTATCTCTTCTATACAAATTACGTAATACGCTAAGGCTGTCACGTGATACGTTTTTTTCGTTGTTTTATCAATATAATCATGTGGCTAAATGTTGTTTGTTTACGATTGGTGAATTAGGTACATTGCACATTATTTTGGACGGAAGTAGTTCTGGGATAGTCACGACAGTTGGAGACGCACTCTTCTAGCTTAGGCAAGACGTTGTTTTGATTAGGAACTGATTGACAGAGGACTGAGCCCCTTCTTTAATCATTAAAGTTATATTTTAAGTGAACAAGATTTATCAAATCATTTTCTAAATGTATATGTGCGCAAGCCTGAGTGTGAGTTATTAATAATTTTAAAGTACAGTTAGATCTACATGTACAGCATCTAATATCACCACCACAACACTGATGAACCTACAGTTGAACTGTTGGATATATTATGTTTTGTGATAAGTCAACATGGTGACAGTAGGAAAGAAGAAAATTGTAGTTTTAATGGTCAGAGATTTGTCGAATGATTAGCTAAGTTTTCTTTCTTCAATAGATGTAGATAAATTGATTTATGTAAAGCAAATTTGCATGTTATAGAATAATAATCTCTTTATTGCTAGATCACAAAAGAGATACAAGACACCAATAGCAAAGAGAGACACAAAAACTCCTTTGTTCCCCTGGCAACCATATCATTAAATAAAAGTAAACTATCTGGTGTACATTTTTCGCATGTAAATTATGAGTGAGTCTGCAGTTAATGTATATTTTGGTTCTCTATTGTTATAATTTTTTATATTGGTGCAATACACAAATTGTAAGACAAATTTCGTTATGATTAATACAGATTATTATTATTATTACTACTATTATTATTATTATTATTATTGCTATTAGATAGACCAGTCAGGTTTTTCAACTTGTAGAGCTAAACCAAATACGACCAAGGAAGAGTTGGCCAAAGCTACTTCTGGGACTGCCAGTGGTTTTCTACTAACTAGAAAGTGAAGTTCTAATCTTGTCATGTGTTGGCTGCTTACATTGAATATGATTCAAATATTCTCTCTGCTCAGTTCTTTATATTTAGTTAGATTAAGTTAATGTCATTGTTGGCTTAAATATAAAGGTTCCTGTTAGCCTAACATGTGTTATTTTGTTTAATATACAGGCTCTTGTTTGTTGATAGGTTTTTGTTTTTTCATTTATTTAATTTTTTTACTTGATGCCTTAGCACTATATCTGAATATGTGGACACCCTTGCAGTTTTTAGGGAGCGACTGACTTGACATTTACGTCAATTCAAATGTTTCAAAATTTAATATACATATGTTGGTTCTAAAACAAGTATATATCTTTTAGTTTGTGGAGAGTAATGCTCTTGGTAGACGACGCATTGTCGTAAATGCGGAGTTGTATTTCCTTTTTCCGAGCATGCTAGAAGCGTGCACTTCTTAATTTTTGCCAGCAGTAAAAATGTCAAAAATAACAAAGTTTCTGACCCGTCGAAATTTGGATACACTTGTATTTCTTTTGTGGATACCTATGTTTCTGTAGCGCTGCCTTTCCTCCCTTAAATTCGGCCCTGTATGCTCTTAAAAAAGGTTGTTGAATTGATAGGATGTTAAGCTCACGTTTTTCTATTTGTTCTTAGGAAAACCCACATCTAATTTTTAATATCATTCACATCGACACATCTTATTTCTAAATAAATTTAAACTAATAGAATCAAGAGTGAATCGAGTTTGTGCTATGTAAATTATCCCAGTATTTATCATGTAATAAAAAAACCATACACATCAATATTTAAAAATTGACTTTTTTATTACAACAATCCAAAACAAAAGACGAAGGCTAATCCTATTGATGCTGAAATAATAATAAAAAAAAAACTCAAACTTCGATCAAACTTTATCTTTACTTTTTCAGGCGTCTCAAGTTTGTGTGATTTCATTTTGAAGCAAACGTTCTTATTTTGTTCAGATTTTTAAAATTTCCTTGTTTGCTTCTTGCAAATAGTTTTGATATTTATAAACTTGTGAAAACATTGAATTTTACGCTATTAAAACATCGGTCAACTTTTACAAACTTTGGATGTAAATTAGAAAGACACTGAAAAAGAGAAACAATAAAAAGCCCCCATACTATTGTTCTGGTGTTATAGAAGTGTCATAATTTACCATGATTTTTTCTTCTGGCCAAGAAGCATCATATTAGGATATGTCTGGTAAGCTCTGGCTGAGGATTCAGCTACCGTCGCCTCAACTTGGCGCCTCCTTGGAAACGTCTAGGAGTGGAACTAGATAGGACTTTATCGAATGTAAGCTCTGGCGGCTGATCTAGTTCAAAGAGGAAGCCTCTTCCACCATGTTATGCACATATAAATTGTCTGTTAGTACAAGGAAAAGAGGGAAAAAAGGACTACGGCAAAGGCTGAGAAGAAGAGGTTTTCGCCCACCACTTCCTACGATTATTCTAGCTAACGTCCGCTCAATTAAAAACAAAGTGGATATGTGCCCATGTACGCTACGACCACGTTTTTAGGGAAAGTTGTCTAATGGCGTTTACTGAGACATGGTTAGAGGAGGATGGCAACGACAACCTGATTGCTATTGATGGTTTCTGTTGTATTATGGTCTGACAAAACGGCTGAGTCTAAGAAGTAGAAAGGTGGGTGTGTGTGTGTACATCAACCTCAAATACTGCACCAACTATACGGTTAAAAAGAGGATGTGCTGTCCGGATCTAGAACTACTGGCGCTCTCATTGAGACCTTTTTATTTGCCACGAGACTTTGGTGCTATTTACATTGTCCTTGTATATGTTCCGCCTACAGCCAAGACGGAAGTCTCAGCTTGAATCATCGCTGACGTGGTGCTTGAATTTCAGACAAGGTCTCCGGACGCACCAGTAGTTATACTCTGTTATTTTAATAATGCATCTTGAAGGTTGACCTACCCACCTTCTATCAATACATCTCATGTCCAACAAGAAAGAACAGAACTCTGGAGTTATGTTACTGTAACATCAAAGGAGCTTCTATGATCTCGTGAAAAGCCACCGCTATGATCATCGGACCACAAAAAATACAACTGCTGCGTAATTACCGCACGAAACTTAAAGAGGGCAAAGACTTTTTAAAAAACGCACAAGAATGGACTCAAGACAACATTCTCAAACTACAGGGTTGTCTAGACTGCACCGACTGGAATTTGTTTAAAGAGACCACTTCAAATCTGGAAGAATGGGTCGACGCAGTGACGAATTACACCAAATTCTGTGAAAACATGTGTATCAGTACTAGAGTCTCAAGATCTACCCCAACAATAAACCATGGGTAACTGCAAAAATAAAACGGGAAATCATTAAAGAGAAAAGGGCATATATGAGTGGCGACAGGCAGGAAAGAAAAATAGCACAACGTAAACTCAGCGTCGCTCTTGAGGAAGGGAGGAGAAGCTACCGCACCAAACTGGAGGGCTCGATTAAGACAAGTGACATGAGACAGGCGTGGGTTATCATGAACAAAATGTCAGGAGCACAAGTCAAAAGTAAAAATAATCTTGCTACAAGAGACGACAAAGCATAATCCAACAAATTAAGTAATTTCTATTGTCGTTTCAACACTAACGATTTTGATTATCCAAAACTCAAATGTTAACAACTGTTTAGAATTAGCGATTACTAAAGACCAAGACTGCAACATTTTCAAAAACCTCAACCCAATGAAAGCTGATGGTTCCGATTGAATACAAGGGCGAATCTTAAAAGAATGTGCTGAACAACTAGCTGAACCTTTCCTAGAGATTTTGTCCACTTCATTACTAAACCACGAGATACCATCTGTGTGGAAGTCGTCCCTAATTGTACCTGTGCCAAAGGTTTCCAAACCAAAGGAAATGAATGACTTTAGACCTGTTTCACTTACTTCCATTTTGTCTAAATGTTTAGAAAAACTGGTTAAAATGTTTCTTCTAAATGATTTTTGTTGTAAGTTGGACCCTTTACAATTTGCTTATCAAAAGGGTAAATGTGTAGACGATGCCATCCTAAATATTTTAAATTGTGTCTAGAAACATCTGGACTTACCGAAAACTTATGTAAGATTGTTCTTTATTGATTTCTCATCAGCTTTTAACACTATACAACTTCATTTACTTATTGAAAAAATGAAAGCGTTGAAGATTAGTCTACATATAATAATATGGGTTAATTAATTTTTGACACAAAGACATCAGAGGGTTAGGGTATACAATGTAATATTAAATGCACGCATGTTAACACAGGGGCGCCCTAAGGGGCTGTGACATCGCCATTGTGGATCATTTTGTACACTGATGATTTCAATCCGATAGTCCTATTTGCTCCTTCACAAAATTCGCTGATGATGCAGCTCTTCTTGCCCTGCTCTCAGAGAGCTCAGACGTAAATGAGTATTTCAGAGAAATAGAACACATTGAAAAATACTGTAAAGATAATTTTTTATTATTAAATGTAAAAAAACAAAAGAAATGATAATCGATTTTCGTAGGGAAAAGAAGGAACATGACTCTTGTTTCTGTAGCTGGAGAGACAATTGAAATGGTGCAAACTTTTAAATTCCTTGGTACTATCCTAGACAATAAACTAAATTTTACTGCAAATACTGATTATATCAGCAAAAAAGGGCAGCAAAGATTACGGTTACTTAGAAAACTGTCCTCCTTTAATGTAAGTGAAAAGGCTTTGGCTATGTTTTAACACGCTCACATCTGCAAAATTTTAAGTTTTAATATGACTGCCTGGTATGGCAATCTGAGCATTAGCTATAAAAAAAAACTCCATAGAATTCTACATGCTGTGGTAAAGTCATTGGCAAAAAAACAAACCCCATTTGGACAGATGTTTGAGACAAAGATCCACAAAAAAGCTAAAAAAGATTCTAGAAATAAAAAATCATCCTTTGGGTCAGGATTTTGTGATTTTACCATCACAAAAGAGATACAAGACACCGACTGCAAAGACAAACAGACACAAACACTCTTTTGTTTCCCTGGCAATCAAATCATTAAATAGAAACCATTTGATATAAACTTTTTTCGTATGTAAATTATGAGTGAGTCAGGTAGGAATGTACATATTTTTTTATAGCTATAATGTTTTGTTTGGTGTAATGCACAAATTGTAAGACAAATTTTCTCACGGACAATTATTATTATTACTACTATATAAAAAAAAAAGAATCATTAGGACTGAGATGGACATTCTTTGATTGAAATCCAGTTTTTTTTTAAATTTCACTAAAACGAGTCTTTTTTTTTTTTTTCCGAAATAGTGTTGCCTACATACATTTTAATCGTAAAAGTTTCTTCCTTGAGATAGAATAGACCTCATTTATCAGTCGTAAACAAACAACATTTAGCCACGTGATCCTCTATCTCTTCTATACAAATTACGATCTAATTTTAATACACAGTGGCTATCACGTGACAGTTTTGTTCGTTGTTTTATCAATATTATCATTGGACTAAATGTTGTTTGTTTATGATTGGTGAATGAGGTCCATTGAAGATGCATCAGGTTTTCGCTTTAGTCGGCAATGGGTTTGATTTCGGGCGGGACTCAGCGCTAAATGTAATCTGGCGTTTTCAACTTCAGAAATTCTTTTTCCTGGCATCAACGGTGCCTTTTTCTCTTAAAAATGATTTTTTAAAAATCTTACAGGGCGGGCTATTTGACTCGAAACAATTATTACAAACAACCCTCGAAAATTCATGGCCAGAAAAGAGTCGGCGCATACGGAAAAACCCGTGGGAATCCCAAGCGGGACACTTCCCCCCACCCCAAAATAACTTCTTATTGTACAAATATAGTCTCCCCCTTCCCCACCAAAAAAACAACAAAAACTTTCAAGGGATAATGGAATCATTAGAATTTAAGCAACACAACAAACCTCAGACTATAAAAAATTTTTAAAAAAAGAACCTTGGAATAATGATTTAGCCGCCCCCTACATTCGGCCGCCTGCGTGCGATGCACACATTGCACAATAGGTAGCGGCGGCCCTGACTATATAATATTTTTAGTTATCCGAATGTTCAGATTGAGAAAATTAACAGTAGATTTACTACGATACACAATTGAGCAGTCTGAATTAAGAATGGAAAGCAAACCAGGCCCCTGCAGGATACATTGGTTTGGTTTTCTCTTCGGAGGTGGGAATGGAGCAGAGCCAGCCTAACTTTAACAATAAAAATTTACATTCTTAAACTTACATTCTATGTAATAGCAGGCTGGTTTGTTTGTTATACATGTTTCGGATGTTCTTTTAAAATAAAAAATTTCTAAATCCTAGACAAAGCACACACACCCACACACACTTTCTGGATGGCGGATTTCGGGACCATTAAGATGACAGCCTATGGCGCTTACCACACAGCATGGCAGCCATTCTGTGTAATAGAATTCTCTCTGGCTACACTGTTAAGACTTATTTTGAAAAAAATATACAGCTATAAAATTAAAACTCAATGTAAACAATACAAACATGTAAGTCAACTTTCATAATATACTGAGAGAGAGAGAGAGAGAGAGAGAGAGAGAGAAGAGAGACAGACAGACAGACAGACAGACAGACAGAAATGACATTCGTGTTTTAACTGATAATCAGGTTCCATACTTTGTTCAAAGAGATTGTCTAACTTGATCTGCTTTGAGAATATGTTCACCGGAAAGAACAATCTATACGATCCAAAACATGATTAATGCGCTGAGACACTCACGAGACACTCACGGGTCTATTTTTGTTATTAACAAACAACTGTTCTCATCATTTCATGCGCAGCAACACAAACACACACTCACATAATGAATGAGAAGAAGAAAACTGAAGAACACGTTTTTTTTTTTTTTGGCAAACACACACAAACATTCTCCTGCTTCGACACTCACACACACATCAGTTCAAGTTGTTTCACTTTAGCCAAGTAAGAGTACGCTGAATTGATTCTGTGAGGGGGTGTCTATTGAGGCGTACCTGTAAGCTGTATTCCAGAGTAGCGACCTTTTTGTCAATAGAAAGGCAAAACCGGGGATTTTTTGTATAGTGCTATCTGGATCTATAACTGGCCAAGAAAAGTGAATACGTTTAAAAATATACGGTGTCAGAGCATGTTCCAATTTCGCAAGCAATACATTTTCCACACTCTCTTTATGTTAAATTTCAATGAAATTGCATCACTTCTTTCGTAACAAGAATAATCTAACTGTAAATAGCATAAATACTTCGATAGCGCAGTCGAATGCTAGATTTAAAAAAAAACAATGGAAAATTTTCTTACACATTCCTCGTTCCATATGCTAGGACAAATTTGTACAAATGCTCCTTCTTCCCTAGTGCTATTAGAGCATGGAATGGGTTGCCTGAGTCAGCCAGGAAAACCAATGAATTAGCGGAATTTAAGGCATTAGTTAACATGCATGACTAGATGCATGACGCGTAGGACGTAATCGTCTATTTTTTTAAGTAACGTCTGTATTATATAAGATAAGATAAGAAAGGTCTGTTTAAAAGGGCAGAGGTGCTTTTCAGCAATAGAATCACATGTATCAATATTATAACAAGATAAGTCGTCATTACACACAAACACACACACATATTCATGCATGCATACAAACACACACATATATATATATACATATATACACATATATTAAGCGTAGACTCTTGTCAAGATTCCTAAAGCCAGGTTATGTTTAAAAAACAAAGATCTGCCCTCGCTTCCATTACCAGTTCACTAATGACCCCCACAACCACATTGTTTTACTAAAAGACTGGTTAACCTTAAAAAGTTATGCACGAAGATCCAGACCATCTGTTGTTGTTGTTTTTACAACACTTAGCGAAAGAGGAATGCCTATACAATAATGGAAGTAAGCACAGGAAGCGACATTTAAAAAAAAAAAAATAGGCGTTTGCGCTTCATCAGGACTTCCATCTAGCTACAGATCACCTGCAACATTTCCCTGCGACATCTTCTGGTAGAATGGGAAGTGAATTAGTAAGCACTTAACACAATTGTCTGCTGCATTAAGAAAAAAGTAACGGGCCACTGTATAGGGAAAGGGTTGGAAGGAACATGAATTCACTTGTAGGACACACAATGAATTGGGATCAATGGGGGAATGTCTAACAACAAATAAGTCTTTCGCGTGCTGAGTGGTAGGTGGACACTTCAGGTCGACATGCGGAGATGGCGAAGGAATGTCACCTCTCAGAGTACATTGGTGGTAGAAAAGGAATATAGATTTATGGATGGCCACGTGGTTATGTTGTATGCGCTCTGGGCTGTAGTATCGATGGTCGTGGATTTGAACCATGCCCGCTGCTATCCCCTACTGTCTTGCAGAAATGTAGGACTAGGACGTAACAATGTACAATTCAGGATGAGCATCTGAGAACACGTTAAACAAAACAACGTATTAGGTATTTTAAATGTAAAACTAATGTAGTTATGTTTTGACAAAAACTGTTGAAGACAGTTTTATGTTAGAGAGTAGATATTGTGGGCTACTTCCCTATAGAGCAGTGGAGGGCCTACAGTAATAAGCTTTATTTCAAGAAATCTGCAACTACCAATAAGATTATGACTACTCTTTTTATCCACATAGAGATCTAATATAACTTACTATTCCAACTGTTTATAAAAGTTGTCTTCCCTTTGCTTGCTCTTGTCGCCGATGACGTGTTCCTTTAACAGTACAAAATATTTTTTAAGGAAACCATTGCCAGTTATTATTAACATGTCAAATGATAGTTTGTCAATATCTCTGTTATGACATTTGTTCTATTATAGTGCCCTTCTGAATATCCTATATTTCATTTGTATTTTTTAAATTTCAAATTAGATATTTTCTCTTTTCAATTTTATATTTTGGTTTGAAATTTATATATATATTTTTTGTCATTGGAGCACTCATAATTTAGAAATTAAAACTATTGACCCTGAAGTGAGAGTCTCGAGTTTGAGTGGAAGTTTAATAAAAGTACTTATGGCGTCCAAATGTCCACTCAGCTAAAATCGTTAACTGAAAATAGCCAGAAGAGGAGAGTACAGTCGTTGTAATGGCAGCATGACGCCTTGGTGATCTTTTGTTTACACACACAGACTAACTGCCTGGTAGGGGATTCATCCTACCCAAGTCAATCACAGTTATCTGCTTTTATTTATACTTTGATTTTTTGTCAAGATCCCGTTTACATTTATCTATAAGCCAATAAAATACAGTAAGATAGAAAAAGAAGATAAGGCGAAGTGGGGAAATGTGGGGGGTATTTAATGGAGCCTAAAGAAAAACGTAACATATTAAAAATGAATGAAAATTGGGTTTTGAGCTAAAATGGACCAATTAACCAATGTCAGGGAAGTCTCAGCTAAATAATAAAATTACCATGTATACAATAAATAAGAAATTTGATTCTATAAGAACACAACTAATATGATTTATTAAAACATTTCGCTTGTTAATGCTTCTTTATTTTGTACACAGGAAACACCAAAGATTCCATTTATCAAAAAATCTCTCCAATATAACGATATATTCAAAGAGAAACGTATTTCTTTGACTCCCGGGGACAACTCTGCCAATAGAGACATACAGGTTTATAGGAGGCATCCTGGAGAAACGTCAAAAACTTAAAAGAGAAAATCTTGAAGAAGAAAAAATTGAGAAGGCAAAAGGCACTGAAGGAGATAGCTTTGGAGTTTTGGGAGAAATTGATTCTTTGAGGTAAAGACAATTTGATCATGATACGGCAAACTGGTTGAGAGTAACATCTTGACAGGGAGATACTTGAAGCGATGGAGTTCTATTCTGAGAGTTTCGACAAACAAAAGGACGCACGCACTGTGTCACTGATGGACAGACACACTGACGGACAGTTAATGTCAAAAGTTTAAAAAAAAAAAGAATTTGTAAAGACACACGAATAAATAAGTCGTTAAAAAAACATAAACAAAAAAAACAAAAACAAAGAGAGAGTAAAAGACAAAGAGATATAGAGTGGGGGATGGAGAGACAGAGGCGAGAAAGAGAAGGGGTTGGAATCCTGTCTTGTTACTAGTAAATAGCCCGGGTGTTTTGAATCCTGTTACTATTGAAGAGGAGGCGGTGTGCAACATAAACTCTGTTGAAATAAACGTAAACAAGCAAAATATTTAAAAAATACTTTAAAAAAACAAAATTAACGAAGTTTATATGATGGAGTGAACTGCAGATTTACAGGCATCTATCTCAATACTGTTAGATTTATTTTCCCTTTTTCTATATAAAACAAACTTAATGAATTACTATTAACTAATAAATTGGTTTATTTTTTTCATTGATTCGTGTTTTGTTAAGGGACAATGAATAATTGTGCAAAATTTGAGAACATTTTTTCCTACAACGGAAAGTGGAAGAAAATGTGTACACAATTTGTACCTAAAAAAACAAACATAGTGAGTCAATATAAGCTTTGTACAAAAAATTTTAAAATCTTTTCAATGTATAAAAGTCTATCCCTCGAGTTTTTATAGACATTTTTAATCGGCCTTGCACAAATGTGTTTAATTTCTTATTAGGCAAGAGACAAATTATGTTTTTTCTTTAATTTCGTATCTCTGTGCCGGCACGTGACATTTGAATTAATTGAAACATGTTTTGTTTTCTTTTGCTTCCCAGAGAGGAAATGAATGTTTTAAATGGTTTCTTCATTAGAGCTTCACTTTGAAATGAGTGGAAGATGGTTTGTGTGTGTGTCAGTTTGTTGTTATGTAGGAATTATTTGTGTGTGTGTGTGTCAGATAGTTGTTATGTAGGAATTAGTTGTGTGTGTCTGTATTGTCATTCTTTGTTAAGACAAAGCTTCGCGCGTATTTAGCGTTCCTTAGGATAGTATTCGTTTTTGATGATTTAACAACAAGAGGACTTTCGATCTATTGAACTCATACAAACATGTAGTCCACAAACACGTTTGTACTTTAGTCTCTCTGTCTCTGTCTCTCTCTCTCTCTCTCTTTTGATTGCATTATCTTAAACACACAAACAAAACACACACACACACACACACCAATGCTCGCTCTTTAACCCTTTCACACTTCGACATTCTCTCTAACATCAACCAAAAAAAAAATGTGTATACACTTTCCCTCTATCTCTATGTCTCCTCTCTCCGTTGCTCTCCCTCTCTCTCTCTCTTTACGTAAGCACTTAGCTCATACATAGACATCACTAATCGCACTCGCACACATTTCCTCACACACACACACACACGCTCACAAACTCATGTCAATTTTTTTCATAAAACATATATTCATACAACTTTCTCTTCTTGTCATAACACACCTTCTCTCTCTCTCATTTTCTCTGTCACCTTCTCTCTCTCTCTCTCTCTCTCTCTCTCTCTAAGACACACGCACACTTCCAAATACAAATCTTTTTTACACAAACCCTCTATCTCATATCTTTAACAGAATACTAAGACTAAAGTAAACCTTTAACTTAACCATAGCTATCCAGAAGAAAAAAAAGTCTGTACTAATTTCCATTATCCATAAATTAATTCCTTGCTTCTATTTCTTTTTTTCCGTTCTCAACCCTTAGCAGCAATGGTTCAGTTTCGACTTGAGGTTTCATTTTGCTTAAATAACAATCGTTTAGTTTTACTGGCTCTACAATAGTTTTTACATATTTCGGATGTTTGAAAATAATGATATCCAAGCCCAAACCTCCTGTTGCAAAGGTAAGGGGCAGGTTTCAAACCCGGGACCATCGAGTCCACATGACTAGGTAGCCATCCAAAATTACATTTAGTCACTAAATTAGTCAGCATCCTAACCCATTAGGAAACAAAAGAGAGTCGCAGATCTAGTACTTCACAAAAGAACTAACAGCAGTATTACTAATCATTGACTTTATTTTGTTCCACAAATATAGCTCTCCAAATTTTTTAATATCACAAACAAACTCTCAGACTTTTATTTTCTGGCCATTCCTGCCAACTCTTCTCTGGCCAATTTTAGTTTTTAAATGTCTGTCCACGAAATAAAGCATGAAAGAATAAAACCCAAAATCTTTTTTTTTCCTTTTGCTTCAATTACTCTTCAGCTTTCTATCGAATCAATACACTTGACCTTTAGCATTGAACCCGCCACTTGCAGACGATATTCACTTCAGAGTGGCAGACAGTAGTCAGAGATTTAGGCGACTTTTCTTTTTTCTCGTTTGAACTTTTGGGGCGTAAAAATTAATTAAATTTGGTTACTAAATGTAGATCTTAAAGATGTATCTATGTGTTTGAGTGTGTTAAAAAATTGAAATTAAAAACCGATTTTAAGAAAGATATAAAGACAGATGGAAGTGAAAGAGAAGTGAGAGAAATGTGAGTGTGAAATAAGAGAAGTGAGAGAGAAAAGTGAGAAATTCGAGAGAAGTGACAGAGAAGTAAGCGAGAAGTGAGAGAGAAGTGACAGAGAAGTGAGAGAAAAATGAGAGAGAAGTGAGAGAGAAGTGAGCGAGAAGTGAGAGAGAAGTGAGAGAGAAGTGAGAGAGTAGTGACAGAGAGGTGACAGAGAAGTGAGAGAGAAATGAGAGAGAAATAAGAGAGAAGTGACAGAGAATATAAAAAAGTGGGAGATGTGGTGACTAGGAATGGACACGATATTGAGAGGGAGATTGAAATAGATAGATAGATAGATAGATAGATAGATAGATAGATAGATAAATAGATAGATGGATAGATAGATGGATAGATAGATAGATAGATAGATAGATTAGATAGATAGATAGATAGATAGATAGATAGATAGATAGATAGATAGATAGATAGATAGATAGATAGATAGATAGATAGATAGATAGATAGATAGTATTTTTTTTTGAAGATTTAAAAAAGGACACATGTTTTAAACTACATCACAAAGAAGAGCTTAGACTGGTGGCAGCTTCAATGATTTGAAACAGATTCTCTCTTGCTCGAATGTATAACTGATCTGATTGCAAGGTGCACATCTTATAAAGTTTAATTCTGTACCTCAACCCCACCCCTTTCTGAAGTTCACATCCGTTTCCTGACCAGTTAAGAAACTTCGTTTTGGAATGCCATCCTCGTCAGAAAGCAAGCAACAAAAACATGGCCAGTTTTGGCCCTCATTTCTTAAGACGTTCCAGGAAGGTCACAATGACATGGAGGCCTAAACAAACAGAATGGTAACAGGAATGACCCCGTAGGACATGGAGCTTGGTCTTCACGGAAGATATAAGAACCGTGGGCACTCTCTGTCTCTCTCTAATGACCGATCTCAACGGAGACAATTGACCACAAACAGCGAGATGAAGAACAATCAAAGATAGATTAATCGAATAGAGCAACTATTCATCGACTTACACATAACTACAGATCATCTGCTTTATCGACCCGCTTCAGTGAAACCGGAAAGATTGAGTTAAGTAAGTAACAATTAACTGCGGCCATCGGGAGTGAGCATTTTTTTTTTCATTATTGCTTACTTTTTTAAAAAATGTGATTTGAATTCTCGATGGAGGCTTAACAGATATGATTTTTTAAAATCCATTTATAACCAGTAAATTATAACTACAGCTGCTTTGGTGGAATTTTTTTTTAGTGATAATCCCTTTCAAAAACTCAAAAAAGTTTAGTTTTATCCCCCCCCCCCATTTTTTCTGTGTTAATTTGTTTTGTTATGATCTCATAGCAGCCGTGTGCAAAGTTATGAATGGTTGTGTCTAACAGCCGTTGAGCAGTGTGGAGAGCCACGAATCACTGTGTCAACAGCTGTGGAGCCGTGTGCATAGTTATGAATGGCTGTGTCTTAACAGCCGTGAAGTCATGTGCATAGCGATGAATGTCTGTCTCTAACAGCCGTTGAGCCGTGTGCAGAGCAATATATCTCTGCGTCTAAGAGTTCTCATGTTTTGATAGTACAACTTTTTCAAAGTTCAAAGAAATCGATGCAATAAAGATGATAAAAGGTGCCTGCCAATACTTATCTTCCCCATAGAATAACTTTGGCTTTCAAGTCTGGATGCACTTACTTTGGTATCTCAAACTCACCATTAAACACATATACTCTCATATAAATGCATCCAACACATTTAATCTCACATGAATCCACCCAAATCATATACTACCACAGATACGCTCGAGTAAATATATCTGTAGAATTGATTTAGCTTTTTAAAAAGAAGAATCTGGACATCAAGCCGTGGTATGATTTAACTGCTTATGATCTTACTTTTTCTTGTAGTTTAAGTATACTCTAACATTTTAGTTATTTTATGAAGTGGCATTCTAGCCATTAGCCATTTATATTATCTATTATCTTTTCTTTTTATATTATTTTATCGCTTTTGTCTAAGAGAATAACAGAACCTCAAGATTCAGATTTTGTTAAAAACAAACTCTTTAATATCTTTTTTATCTACACAGGCATGGTAATGTTCTGTTTCTATCAACGTATATTCTATTGGAAAATAAGTGATAATGAAACAATATAGATCTCTCTTATGCCTGATTTATCTTTTATGTAAAAGTTAATGACGCACTGTTTCTTAGATATATGAAAATTAACTTGTTATAAGCAAACTAAAGGCATTCCTTCAACCAAAAAATGCTTTTAAGATAGAGGAGTTGGGTGTCACATTGTGCGGTTACAGATACTCTCCCAGAGACCATCACCTCTTCGTGGGAGATTAGAACTATAAGCTGAACAATGTCAAGTACTCTAGATTGCCCTTCCATGTTGGCAACTAAATATTTAGGAAGCATGAAACATTCCAGCAACGACCTAATGTCAGAAGTAAAATAAAGACTAGTGGCAGGCAACAGAGCTTTCTATAACACACCACACATACTTACACGCAAACGTATGTCTAAACCAACAATTTTACAAAACCATCAATAGACCTGCAGTCCTATATGCAAGCGAAACCTGGATGCTGACAAAAACCACAGACAATCTGCTAAATACTTGGAAAAGAAAAGTCCTTAGCAAAATTTATGCTGCTATACATGGCTTTCTTGTTTATCCTGTTCTCTGATTGGAACGTAAGATTTTTTTTTAACCAGAAAAACATTCCTTAATGAATAAAATATGTGTTCAGAGAGCCGAGTAACGGCACGATACATTTTAAACGCACTAGTGTCTTCTTTTCGGTGGGGAGGGGGGTGCGTTGGCTGAGTGGTTAAGCGCTTAGCTTCCGAACCTGGGTCCTGGGTTCGAATCTCGGTGATGACTAGGATTTTGAATTTCGGGATAATAAGGGCTCCACTGAGTCCTACCAACTTTAATAGGCACCTGACTTTAGTTGGGTAAAGTAAAGGCGGTTGTCGGTTGTGATGGCAACATGCCACGCTGCTCTTAACCGTTGGCCATTGAAACAGATGACCTTAACATCATTTGCCTCATGGATCTCAAGGTTTGAAACCTTTTTTTTTTTACTTCTTTATGTTCTCTTTGTTTACATCAGGTTTTTAAGATCCAATTTACATTCTTGAAGCAGCGAAATATAATAAAGGAGAGCTTTTGAACTAAGTAGACAAACTAAACTGTTTCGTGGACGCCCTATTGAAAGACAACTAAATATCTTGTTTCTGTCGCCGGAGAGACCATTGAAATAGTGCAAAATTTTAAATACATTGGTACTACCTTAGACAACAATTTAAATTTTACTGTAAATACTGATTATATCAGCGAAAAAGGGCAGCAAAGATTACGATTACTTAGAAAAATGTTCTCGATTAGAGCGAAAAGGCCTTGGCTATGTTTTATCACGCTCACGCAATATTTTAAGTTTTAATGTCAGTGCCTGGTATGGCAATCTGAACATTAAAAATTAAAAAAAACTTCATAGAATCCTAAATGCTGCTGGTAAAGTCATTGGCAAAAAAACAAACCCTATTTGGGCAGCTGTTTGAGACAAACATCTATAAAAAAGCTTAAAAAGATTCTAGAAATAAGAAATCACTCTGTTTACCATCACAAAAGAGATACAAGACACCAATAGCAAAGACAGACACAAAAACTCTTTTGTTTCCCTGGCAACCAAATCATTAAATAGAAACTATGTGATATAAACTTTTCGCATGCAAATTATGAGTGATTCTGATGTGAATGTATATTTTCGTTTTCTATAATTATGATAGGTTTTTTTTTGTGTAATGCACAAATCGTTAGTCAAATTTCCTTATGGATAATAAAGATTATTATAATGGTTATTATTCTTATTATTATCTTATCTTATATAATCTGTTCTACAAGCAAAAAAAGAGTTGTTTTTTTATTTGACTTCTAAGTACTAAAACGTGCACTAAAAATATTTAATTTTTATATCAACTTTTTAAAATAACTAGCAAATCAACAATTTCATCGTTCTGTACACCGGATACACCAATTAGCCAGCTATTTATGGTTTCCGCCAATGATTGAAAACCCCATTATACTTTTCTGTTCATCACATTCTGTTCTTAATGTAATATTTTTTATTAGTTGATTGTTTTAGCTATTTGCAGTTTGAGATGTATATCTTTTTTTTTTTAGTGTTTAAATGCTATGTAAGAGCAATTCAAGTAGTTTCCTTTGGTTCACGTGTAAAATAGAGGAGAGAGTGACAAAGAGACATGTGCAGGCAGACAGACAGGGAATGGTATAAGATATAGTGAGAGAGTGAGAGAGGTTGAGAGAGCGGAGAAGGAGAGAGAGCGAGAGCTAGAGTGAATCGCATCAAGAGGAGGAGAACTAGAGAGCGCTAGAAAAGGAAATAACAAAGGGGGATAATTTTATATCACGAGATAAACGAGAAGGGTAAATTAACCATCGGTCTGTTGCCTTCCCTTGGTATGACGTCATCGTTAGGCAGTTGACTGGAGAAGGTCTTATTTATATTTTCTTTTCTATTTCTCTTTGTCCACTACAAGAAACACGGCACAAACATTCTGAGAGTCAAGTCTTTGTCCATCGCCGCATCACGAAGCTATTGACCAGTAGTTAACAAGACTTGGAGTACAAAGACCCGTCGTACGTTTATGCGACGATGTCCTTCCTGCAGTAAGAGGAAATCATTTCTTCTATCTAACAAAAGCACCGGGCACTGGACATCATCTGGGATCTCTAACAGTCTCGTCAGTAGTATTTATTTGAACTGATTTCATCAATATCAGACATAGATCTTTCACAGAATTCACATATCTACGTGCTCTCAAAGCGAAATTTTATATCATGCAATTATTCATAAAACACTGAATCTTGAAATACAAAACAAAATTTAATAAAATACTCAGAAAGACACAAAAATAAAGACGCATTTCTCATTCCATATGCTAGGACAAATTGTACAAATACTCCTTCTTCCCTAGTGGTACTAGAGCATGGAATGGGCTGAACTAGACAGGAAAACCAGTGACTTGGCGGAATTTAGATCATTGGTTATAATGCATGACTAAATGCATGACGCGTAGGATGTAATCATCTTCTTTTTTGAAGTAACGTCTGTATTAAATAAGATAAGATAGGTTTTTATAATAATCTAAGAATAAACGAGCACATATTTACTCGAGACCGACACTATTGGAAAAAGCCGCTGTCCGCTGGGGTTCTATTTAAGTTTTCTTTCCTTCTTCTGCGCATGTCTTCAATAACGGCTTTTTCTGCAGACTTTGTGAGAGCTCTCCAATTATCTCTTTCAGAGCCCATCTGCTGCCAGGAACTTTCCTCTATGCCAGTAAAAGCATCTTTAGAATCGAAGACATAGCCATTACATTAAAGGAGATTGTCATGCATGGAGGAAGTAGCAGATATCTTGTCCACAGAATAATACTTAAAATGAATCTAGCATTCTTGACATTGTTTGGCTTTTCGTGAAAATCCTCCATCTTTTTTTTTCTCTTTCTGAATTTTATTGCTTAAAGAACGTAAACGGGATCCTAGAGATCAAAGTGTAAATTGACTTATATGACATCCACCATCAGACTGGGGGACAAAACCCAAACAGAATTCCTTAACACAGGACGCAAGTGGACAGACAACAGAAACATGAAAAAATGCTAGGTCATCAGTAAGGCCGAAGTTGCTCAGATTAAAAGAGATTGGTTTTAGTGAACGGAGGCAAACAAATTCGACTGGAATCCTGCGCGCTTTCGGTATACTAAGGATTTGATCGAGTTAGTCAAATATTGTTATTAGCTGGCCGTATGATATGCGCTCTGGACTGTCGTTTCCATTGTCCAGGATTCGAATCCTGACCACCGCCGCAAGTGCACTCTGCATAAAACTAGAAAAAAAAGTTTTACTGGAAGTATGTTTTTTATTGTCAAGAAATAGAGCCTATAAATATTCGTCTATGGTAAAAAATAATAATAATAATAATAAAAACCTTCATCTGAAGTGGTCAATGTTAACTGTCATTGAGTCAGACAAGTAAACACAGCACAGAGTGTATGTAAATCTGTTTGACAGCTTCAACTGACAATAATGCCTGACCACGCCATTGTAAAGAAACGTCATTGAGTGAAAGTAATGACTCTGACTACATGAAGTCCACACGTGAAATCGCCCCATAAGTCCTCACGGTATCAAAGTGCTCACATACCACAACGACTTTATCATCTCGCCCACCCTCCTCCCACCCCCACCCCCAACATTGCCCCCCCCCCTTCCCTCTCCAACACTATTCTCTCCGCTGTCAATTTAGCAGACATTATCAGGTTGACTGAGTTCGAATCGTAACAATCGGACTTTGTTGTGGGTGAGCGCTGCTTCTAAAAGACAAGCGCGCAGTGGTGAGTTGAAGAACAAAAGGTTGAAACACAAAGAAATTAAAAAGTATAGCAGAGAATCTGGAGAGAATCTCTAGAGTAGGGCACGTGACTTATCGCGAAACTACAAGTACTAATGCAATAGAATGGACTTGAAATTATACGCATGCCGTCAAATACAAAATATTCGAAGAGCTCGTGATCCAGTAGAACTAGGGATTTAAAAAATGAGTGTAGGCAAATAATCAGGATGGCTGCCTGGTCGTGCGGAGTACGCTCTGGGCTGTCGTTCGGTCGTCACAATGGTCCCGGGTTCATACTTTGTCCGCTGCCATCCCCCTCATCCTGCAAGAGGTTTGGACTAGGAAGAAGATTATCTTCGACTCTGAAGGAACATCCGAAACATGTCAAACAAGTTACAAGCATTTTACGAAATAATAGATGAACTCAATCGCTGTAGTTGTTTCTCCCAAATCAAGAAAATAAAAAAGCTCCTCAGCTTAGTCTCTTGTGTGTTGGTGTATGCATGCGGGTATGTAAAAAAAAAGATGATACTAGATCTATTATGTCTGCCTGATTATCTACTTTTCATCGTTTTTCTGACTGGTCGTATGGCAATAGCTAGGGAACAGTCACGCCTCTCATATAGCGACACTGCATTAATTGGCAATTTATAAATAAATTTCCTGCCCAGATTGTCTGTACTCCATTTAATGATCGAGAGTTAACTGACGTTAAGACGAAACTGATATCTGCATGTGACTTGGAGGGAATCCGGGGTGGGGAATCAGGTAAGAGAACTAAAACATGCACCAGGCATCAATCAGTCTAGATGCGACACTACATTCACACACACACACACACATACATAGAGACTCTAAAAAAATACCACAAAGACCACGTGGGCTTATTTCCCAGTATCACGTGATCAAAATCAGAGGAAATAATTATAATTGGCATAAAGGACCCGAATTGAAGTCTGTGACGGCGTGAAAGATGAAGAATTAACGGGTTTTCGGTCTTCATTTGAAGACAAGTGACAACAATTTCACCCCCAGGGGTGGCGGATGGAGGGTGGAAAGGGCGCCTGGCAATCGGAGGGTAGTGGGCTCGGTAATGACGTTTCGATTTTCTGTCATTCCTGACTGTATGGATACCGTGATTTTTGAGCTGTAGACCCGGTTGGGGAGTTGCCTTTCAGACCTTGCGAATAGTGGGCTACAATCACGGCGTTTAAAGCCTGTCTGCATTTAGGCTGTCAACCCCCCCCCCCCCTTTCGCTGCCTGGCTTTCTTTTATGTCCCCATTTCCCTGGTGATCTCTATGATCAGAACGATGAGGGACACTCTAGTAAGGATAACGCTGGTGTTAAGTTATGATTGTAAGGTGTTGCTTAAGAGGCTAGAGTATATCAGGCTTTAACTGGGAGATTATGATTGTACGATTAATTTGTCAATCTAATCTTATCTAAAGCATTTTAGTAGCATGCATGGTTTCAGCTCAGATAGTTAGAGCGTATAGATACATGTATTACAGTATGATCCTATCTTTTGAAAGAACATCTGTAATTTAAAAATAAAAAGATATTTACATTTTTAGCTCAAGATGTAAGACGCTAATTGTTTGGGTTCAGCAGTCATTATGTCAGATGTGTGTATACTTTTTTTAAAACAAAGCTTATATTAAGTGTGATTGTATCTATTAGTTTGGATTAGTCATGTCATTATATATGTTACCGAACTAGGCAAAAACAAAATCTGCGCGATTAGTGTGACAGTAAATGTTATTGTTTTGTCAGGCCCGTCTCGTTATTGTAACCCAGTAACCCAAATTGCTGACATGTCGAAAGAATGCGCTAATTAACAGATAGGGGGTGGGGGTGGGGATAATTGAATTCCTTTTAGGTCTATATATTTGGTTAAACAGACAAGAAAGTGTGTGTAAGTCTCTACTAGCCTACTATTACAATTAGAAATGTTTTTTTTTTACTAATTGTTTTTGTTTAGCTATTAGCTTTCTCAATGCGCTATGATCCTATCACGTGACTGGACCATTGGGGAAACGGGATGGACTGTTTGCATGATCGTTTTTTAAATGCATACAGAAAATTTCTTTTTGGGCACAAGAGTCGTCTAGGCGACTAATAACTTATCCACCACATGTCAAGTACAATTTCTTTCCCTTGTTCAAGATACAAGATAAAAAAATTAACTACCAAAAGATAATAAACACATTTTTTTTTTATTGATTCCTGTGTTGTCAGTTAAAAGAAATAATTAAGAAATAAGTAATAAATTCTTCATTGACATAGACAAGACATAAATCAATAAAAAAAAAGTAACCAATTTGACGATTAATTACTGGTAAGTCATTATTTTGTTAAATAGCAATAGAGAAACTAATACATCGGTGTTCACATATATGGCTAAATTTGTTGGGTTTAGTCCCCATAAATAATTGTTAACGCTATTTCTCCCTCAGACATTCTCCAATCAAATTGATACTTTAAACAATTATTTAACAAACATGAAGCAATAAACAAAAATACTCAATCAGTCAATTAATTATTAGTAATTAATTACTTAGTTTGGTATCGAATAAGGGAAATAATTTGTACGTTATTGGTAGATTTAGTTTCAAGGGCGGAGTTCTTTCCCTTTTCATAAGCTTTATTTATTTTTTTGTTAAGATTTTATTTTTTTGGAGGTTAAAGTAATATCACTTGTTACAGTGACAAAGACAAAGTTTTCCTTAGTACTTGTCACAAATTGTAGTGGTTAGTCGTAATAGATCATTGGCTCCTTCGTTCGAAATCACGAAATTCTAAATAAAAATATACTTTTAGTTATTTACTCCAGACTGTCCTTTAGACATCACGTGACCTCTTCATGTTAACGTTGATAATAGTTCACTGGTTGAAGTGTTATAGTAAAACGAGGAGAAAAAAACAAAGATTTTTAGTGGCTCACGAAATGGATAAAACTTATATTAGTTTTGTGTCTTCTGTCCGTCCGTCTGTCTGTCACGTTTAGATTTCAATAATATTGAAATCGCTATTGAAAAATCAGAGGAAGCATTCTTAAAATATATGCAATGACTACTTTTTACAAAACTTAAATGATGATGTTTTACACTTTTTTATCCCACTCCACATGGCCTTAACATCAGCTGCCCTCTAGATCGCAAGGTCTGAAAATGGGAACTTTACTTTACTATAAAGTAAGTGTATTAACGGCGGGGGCAGAATCAAATAGTTGTAAAAAAGAATGTGTACAAGTAATGTACGTTTACTTATAACTAAAACACAGGTAGCAATTAACATATTTTCTCGTACAGGACGACATGACTTATCTGTGATAAAATTAAAAGATAGATGCCTATTAAGATTTATTTAAAAAATACAAAAAAAAACTTTGGGACTTTAATTTTGTAGTTGTCAGGTACTTGAAATCCAAAATCGATACCCAGGTCAATATCTTCTGTGAGACTAGCACTAGTAGACAACAGTAAAGTTTAAGACATAGTGCCCCTGTTATGTAAATAACTGTTTATCTTCACCCAGAGCACCAAGCCTCATAGACCACCATCATCTCGACAGTTTGCTCGCCATTGGCCGTAAAAACAGTGTCCAGACTCCCGGCCGGCCCCGCACATTCACACACACCGACTCAATCCAGTCAGTTATTGACGACTGTCCGGAGATGTGTTGATTGTGATAAGTTATGTCCCCTTGTTCCCGTTCGATGTTAGGAAAAGTTAGATAACTCCCATCACACTGTTAGCCATGATCGTGAGAAACTTTGCCCTGTCCCGTTTTGATCTTATAATAATACTGTATGATATATCTGTCCTGATACATCTGTAATACTGTGTGATATATCTGTCCTGATACATCTGTAATACTGTGTGATATATCTGTCCTGATACATCTGTAATACTGTATGATATATCTGTCCTGATACATCTGTAATACTGTATGATATATCTGTCCTGATACATCTGTAATACTGTGTGATATATCTGTCCTGATACATCTGTAATACTGTATGATATATCTGTCCTGATACATCTGTAATACTGTATGATATATCTGTCCTGATACATCTGTAACACTGTATGATATATCTGTCCTGACACATCTGTAAACTGTATGATAAATCTATAGAACCTGTTCTACGTTTCACTAAAGCTTGATGGATTGTGTCCTCACACAGCAGCCACATCAATTACAATTCTTGAAAAAAAAAAGAAACATGTACGGGTTGGTTTATGATAAACGTTGGCATCGGTTTAAATTTGTCATCCTAAACTGAGCAACGCAGTGATTAACATTGTTTCATAATGGTAGATAAGATATAGATCTAGATTCATGTAGATGTAGATTATATATTAATGTAGATTAGATGTAGATGTAAATGTGGATTAAATGTCGATTAAAAGTAGATTAGATAAAGATGTAGAGATAGATGTAGATAAGATGTAGATTATGAATAAATGTAGATTAGATGTAGAAGTAAATGTAGATGTAGATGTAGATGTAAATGTATATTAGATGTAAATGTAGATGTAGATGTAAATGTAGATTAGATGTAAATGTAGATTAGATGTAAATGTAGATGTAGATAAAGATGTAAATGTAGATTAGATGTAAATTTAGATTAGATGTAGAAGTAAATGTAGATTAGATATAGATGTAAATGTAGACTAGATGTAAATGTAGATGTGGATGTAGATTAACTCTTTCCTCTATATCCAAATTTTACGCCATAATAACGTCGCGTCTTGCAAAGATACAGCACAATAAATGGGCAGAGATTCGTGTCAAGGATGTTACATATGTCTATAACATTAAGGACTGAAAAGGATAGAATAAAATCCTTATAGACGTGTGGTAAGCGTTTCTCTCTTTGCGTCTTGATAGTCCCGAGTTCAAGCCCCACCTGCTGTCATCCCCTACCAGCCCTGCAGGACGTTTCCTCTAAGATCTGAATGAACGTCCGTAACTTACAACACTGACGTAGTCACCCTATAGATGTAACAGACACTAATTTGACGTTAAGATATTTTGTTAGGAAGATGTTTGTAAGTGGTAAGTGAGGTTTTGAATAAATAAACACAAAGATAGATGTAGTACGCTCTGAAGTCGTGCCTAGATCAAGTCTGTAAAGTCTTTTCGTTCTGGAAACAGCATAACTTATGAACCTGCATCCTTTGATGTGATAAATGCTTTGGTCGTCTCCCTGATTCAGTGAAACACAACAGAGGACAGTGGATATAGTGAATCATAGAGGACAGTGGATATAGTGAATCATAGAGGACAGTGGATATAGTGAATCATAGAGGACAGTGGATATAGTGAATCATAGAGGACAGTGGATATAGTGAAACATAGAGGACAGTGGATATAGTGAAACATAGAGGACAGTGGATATAGTGAATCATGAAGCACTGAGGATTTAGTGAAACACAAAGGACAGTGCAGTGAGATTCATAACAAACGAATATTCACATTTGACTAGAGTAACACTTTTAGTAAAATCACTAAATTTAGAAAGCCTTCAGGACAGAAGACTCAAAAGTAAAGTAACAATTATACATAAAACACTGAACCATAATCTTCAAATACAAAAAAGAAATTTAATAAAATACTCTGAAAGACACAAAGAGAAAGGCACATTCCTAATATGCATGACTGAATGCATGACGCGTAGGACGTAATCACCTTCTTTTTTGAAGTAACGTCTGTATTATATAAGATAAGAAGATAGAGGACAGTGGATCTAGAGATTGATATAGTTAAATACATAGGATAGTAAATATAGTGAATCATAGAGGACAATGCATATAGTGAATCATAGAGGACAATGCATATAGTGAGTCATTAAGCACAATGCATATAGTGAGTCATAGATGACAATGCATATAGTGAATCAAAGAGGACAATGCATATAGTGAATCATAGAGGACAATGCATATAGTGAGTCATAGAAGACAATGCATATAGTGAGTCATTAAGCACAATGCATATAGTGAGTCATAGATGACAATGCATATAGTGAATCAAAGAGGACAATGCATATAGTGAATCATAGAGGGCAATGCATATAGTGAATCATAGAGGACAATGCATATAGTGAGTCATTAAGCACAATGCATATAGTGAGTCATAGATGACAATGCATATAGTGAATCAAAGAGGACAATGCATATAGTGAATCAAAGAGGACAATGCATATAGTGAATCAAAGAGGACAATGCATATAGTGAATCAAAGAGGACAATGCATATAGTGAATCAAAGAGGACAATGCATATAGTGAATCAAAGAGGACAATGCATATAGTGAATCAAAGAGGACAATGCATATAGTGAATCAAAGAGGACAATGCATATAGTGAATCAAAGAGGACAATGCATATAGTGAATCAAAGAGGACAATGCATATAGTGAATCAAAGAGGACAATGCATATAGTGAATCAAAGAGGACAGTGGATATAGTGGATCAAAGAGGACAATGCATATAGTGAATCAAAGAGGACAATGCATATAGTGAATCAAAGAGGACAATGCATATAGTGAATCAAAGAGGACAATGCATATAGTGAATCAAAGAGGACAATGCATATAGTGAATCAAAGAGGACAATGCATATAGTGAATCAAAGAGGACAATGCATATAGTGAATCAAAGAGGACAATGCATATAGTGAATCAAAGAGGACAATGCATATAGTGAATCAAAGAGGACAATGCATATAGTGAATCAAAGAGGACAATGCATATAGTGAATCAAAGAGGACAATGCATATAGTGAGTCATAGAGGACAATGCATATAGTGAGTCAAAGAGGACAATGCATATAGTGAATCAAAGAGGACAGTGGATATAGTGAATCAAAGAGGACAATGCATATAGTGAGTCATAGAGGACAATGCATATAGTGAATCAAAGAGGACAATGCATATAGTGAATCAAAGAGGACAATGCATATAGTGAGTCATAGAGGACAATGCATATAGTGAGTCAAAGAGGACAGTGGATATAGTGAGTCAAAGAGGACAGTGGATATAGTGAATCAAAGAGGACAATGCATATAGTGAATCAAAGAGGACAGTGGATATAGTGAATCAAAGAGGACAGTGGATATAGTGAATCAAAGAGGACAGTGGATATAGTGAGTCAAAGAGGGCAGTGGATATAGTGAATCAAAGAAGACAGTGGATATAGTGAGTCAAAGAGGACAGTGGATATAGTGAATCAAAGAGGACAATGCATATAGTGAATCAAAGAGGACAATGCATATAGTGAATCAAAGAGGACAGTGGATATAGTGAGTCAAAGAGGACAGTGGATATAGTGAATCAAAGAGGACAATGCATATAGTGAATCAAAGAGGACAGTGGATATAGTGAATCAAAGAGGACAGTGGATATAGTGAATCAAAGAGGACAGTGGATATAGTGAATCAAAGAGGACAGTGCATATAGTGAATCAAAGAGGACAATGCATATAGTGAATCAAAGAGGACAATGCATATAGTGAATCAAAGAGGACAGTGGATATAGTGAATCAAAGAGGACAGTGGATATAGTGAATCAAAGAGGACAGTGGATATAGTGAATCAAAGAGAACAATGCATATAGTGAATCAAAGAGGACAATGCATATAGTGAATCAAAGAGGACAGTGGATATAGTGAATCAAAGAGGACAGTGGATATAGTGAATCAAAGAGGACAATGCATATAGTGAATCAAAGAGGACAATGCATATAGTGAATCAAAGAGGACAATGCATATAGTGAATCAAAGAGGACAATGCATATAGTGAATCAAAGAGGACAGTGGATATAGTGAATCAAAGAGGACAGTGGATATAGTGAATCAAAGAGGACAATGCATATAGTGAATCAAAGAGGACAATGCATATAGTGAATCAAAGAGGACAATGCATATAGTGAATCAAAGAGGACAATGCATATAGTGAATCAAAGAGGACAGTGGATATAGTGAATCAAAGAGGACAGTGGATATAGTGAATCAAAGAGGACAATGCATATAGTGAATCAAAGAGGACAATGCATATAGTGACTCAAAGAGGACAATGCATATAGTGAATCAAAGAGGACAATGCATATAGTGAATCAAAGAGGACAGTGGATATAGTGAATCAAAGAGGACAGTGGATATAGTGAATCAAAGAGGACAGTGGATATAGTGAATCAAAGAGGACAGTGGATATAGTGAATCAAAGAGGACAATGCATATAGTGAGTCATAGAGGACAATGCATATAGTGAATCAAAGAGGACAATGCATATAGTGAATCAAAGAGGACAATGCATATAGTGAGTCATAGAGGACAATGCATATAGTGAGTCAAAGAGGACAGTGGATATAGTGAGTCAAAGAGGACAGTGGATATAGTGAATCAAAGAGGACAATGCATATAGTGAATCAAAGAGGACAGTGGATATAGTGAGTCAAAGAGGACAGTGGATATAGTGAATCAAAGAGGACAGTGGATATAGTGAGTCAAAGAGGACAGTGGATATAGTGAATCAAAGAGGACAATGCATATAGTGAATCAAAGAGGACAATGCATATAGTGAATCAAAGAGGACAATGCATATAGTGAATCAAAGAGGACAATGCATATAGTGAATCAAAGAGGACAGTGGATATAGTGAATCAAAGAGGACAGTGGATATAGTGAATCAAAGAGGACAATGCATATAGTGAATCAAAGAGGACAATGCATATAGTGAATCAAAGAGGACAATGCATATAGTGAATCAAAGAGGACAATGCATATAGTGAATCAAAGAGGACAGTGGATATAGTGAATCAAAGAGGACAGTGGATATAGTGAATCAAAGAGGACAATGCATATAGTGAATCAAAGAGGACAATGCATATAGTGACTCAAAGAGGACAATGCATATAGTGAATCAAAGAGGACAATGCATATAGTGAATCAAAGAGGACAGTGGATATAGTGAATCAAAGAGGACAGTGGATATAGTGAATCAAAGAGGACAGTGGATATAGTGAATCAAAGAGGACAGTGGATATAGTGAATCAAAGAGGACAGTGGATATAGTGAATCAAAGAGGACAATGCATATAGTGAATCAAAGAGGACAATGCATATAGTGAATCAAAGAGGACAATGCATATAGTGAATCAAAGAGGACAGTGGATATAGTGAATCAAAGAGGACAATGCATATAGTGAATCAAAGAGGACAGTGGATATAGTGAATCAAAGAGGACAATGCATATAGTGAATCAAAGAGGACAGTGGATATAGTGAATCAAAGAGGACAATGCATATAGTGAATCAAAGAGGACAGTGGATATAGTGAATCAAAGAGGACAGCGGATATAGTGAATCAAAGAGGACAATGCATATAGTGAATCAAAGAGGACAGTGGATATAGTGAATCAAAGAGGACAATGCATATAGTGAATCAAAGAGGACAATGCATATAGTGAATCAAAGAGGACAATGCATATAGTGAATCAAAGAGGACAGTGGATATAGTGAATCAAAGAGGACAATGCATATAGTGAATCAAAGAGGACAATGCATATAGTGAATCAAAGAGGACAGTGGATATAGTGAATCAAAGAGGACAATGCATATAGTGAATCAAAGAGGACAGTGGATATAGTGAATCAAAGAGGACAGTGGATATAGTGAATCAAAGAGGACAGTGGATATAGTGAATCAAAGAGGACAATGCATATAGTGAATCAAAGAGGACAATGCATATAGTGAATCAAAGAGGACAATGCATATAGTGAATCAAAGAGGACAGTGGATATAGTGAATCAAAGAGGACAATGCTTATAGTGAATCAAAGAGGACAGTGGATATAGTGAATCAAAGAGGACAATGCATATAGTGAATCAAAGAGGACAGTGGATATAGTGAATCAAAGAGGACAATGCATATAGTGAATCAAAGAGGACAGTGGATATAGTGAATCAAAGAGGACAATGCATATAGTGAATCAAAGAGGACAATGCATATAGTGAATCAAAGAGGACAATGCATATAGTGAATCAAAGAGGACAGTGGATATAGTGAATCAAAGAGGACAATGCATATAGTGAATCAAAGAGGACAATGCATATAGTGAATCAAAGAGGACAGTGGATATAGTGAATCAAAGAGGACAATGCATATAGTGAATCAAAGAGGACAGTGGATATAGTGAATCAAAGAGGACAGTGGATATAATGACAACACCAATAATAAGAAACGAAATTCAACTTTGACAATTTTGACCTGCTCTTAACGAGTGACCTTTTAAAACAGAGTTAAGTTAGGTGAACAAATCATATTCTGCTGGTGCTAGGAAACTGATACCGAGGCATAAATATTCGAAGCTAATTGAGCCAGCCCATGATCGATTCTTGTTTAGCTTGAGTGAAAGACGAATTGGATTAATTCAACTAATAGTATAGCACAGAAAAACAAAAACAGTAAGGTTATTAAAGGTTCGAATGAAGCCGTGGGTTCAAATCCTGGTAAGCGCGTAATTCACTTCCTTTAAATCTTTAATTATTTATTTTTAGTTTCGCGGATATTGTCTTTATTTACTCTCTGTCTCTCTCTCTCTCTCTCTCTCTCTTTGGCTCCTTCTGAGTCTTATTCTATCTCTCCGTTGCTCCATGTCTCCCTCTTTCACTTCATTTCTCTCTTTCTTTATCTATCTCTATGTCTGTCTTGATTGACTCTTTCTATCTCTATGTCTGTCTTGATTGACTCTTTCTATCTCTATGTCTGTCTTGATTGACTCTTTCTATCTCTATGTCTGTCTTGATTGACTCTTTCTATCTCTATGTCTGTCTTGATTGACTCTTTCTATCTCTATGTCTGTCTTGATTGACTCTTTCTATCTCTATCAAATGTCTCTCTCTTGCCCCCCTCTCTCTCCCTCTCTCTCTCTGTTTTTATTTCACTGGCACTTCTTTGTCTTTCTATGTCTAGATCTCTCTCTATTTACCTCTCTGTCACTCCGTGTCTACTTCCCTGTCTCCATCTCTCTCTCTCTCTGTCTCTCTTCCTTTCTGTCTCTCTCCTCTGTCTCTCTCTCTCTGTCTCTGTGTCTCTCTCTGTCTCTCTCTGTGTCTCTCTGTCTCTCTCTCTTTCTCTCTCTTTCTCTCTCTGTCTCTGTCTCTCTCTATCTCTCTCTGTCTCTCTCTGTCTCTCTTTGTCTCTCTCTGTTTCTCTCTCTATCTCTCTCTGTCTCTCTCTGTCTCTCTCTGTCTCTTTCTCTGTCTCTCTCTGTCTCTCCCTGTCTCTCTCTCTGTCTCTCTCTCGGTCTCTCTCTGTCTCTCTCTGTCTCTCTCCCTTTCTGTCTCTCTCTGTCTCTCTCTGCTCACACCCTCTCTGTGTCTGTCTCTCTCTCCCTCTCTTTGTCTGTCTATCTCTCTTTCGTTCTCTTTGTCTGTCTGTCTGTCTGTCTGTCTCTCTCTCTCTCTCTGTTAAGTGCGAGTTTGGACCGCAATCTAGACTAACAGCTTGGACATTGATATATTATAGGTCATCTGCATCAACCGAGTGCCAGGCGTTCAGGGAGACTGATTGTCAGATCTAACTCAGTTATTAAAAAATGTTAAGTTATTACATCGAATAGCACTGACTCATGTAATTGAAGATGACCGGCGTAATTGAGATGTAATGGCCATATTATTATTATATCCCTAATTTGATTATTTGACCTTAAGAGGGTTACTGGGTGCAATGATTAATGAAGTGTATATAACAAACTTTGATTTAGATAGCTTTGTAACAAAGAACTGTTTAAATGACATTTTACTTGCACGAATTGTGGCAGCCTGTCTGTTTTTACAAGGCCAAACAAAAACAGACATTACGTTAATTAAGTTATGATACTGAGTTAGGAGTGCTGCAAATGTTTACCTTAAAATATGCGCAATCAAAGTAAAAGATAAAGGGGACAGACTCTTTTATCGAAGGAGGTTTGCTCTCTAAGCCATCAAAGGTCAAGGCTGCTATGAATTAAAGACGAAAATTGGAATATAAAAGATTTTCCTACATGGAGGATGACCTATAAACAGGCTGTTTTTTTAAGGTGAGTTGATGTAGGCTTCGCAATTAGTGGGATACAAAACTAGTTTCAACACTCCTAACTCCTAACACAGTATCATAATGAACGTTGTAAACAGAAAATCAAAAGAAATGTCTTATTATGTAATATAATAATACCATACTTATTCGTTGAGAACTGCTCATTTCAATCTATGTATAAGTAGTGTGTTGGTGAGCTTATAATGACTCAAAGTTTGCGACAACGAACTACGAATAAAGATCCATAATCACATAGTCTTGTTTGTAGCTGTTTCAGTTGTCTGTCCCTTACACTGCCTGATGCTGCTCTAAATAGTCCTGACGCAAGAAATACACATAAATCCGATAAACACCCACGGGAGGCCTTGAGCTGGGTCCAACGCGGTTTATCTACTACTAATGTATGCACAACGCCCGCAATCTTGGTAGCCGTCTGAGCATCAGTGGTTACTTATGCAAGCACTTTGATAATTACAAGGTCAAATATTTGCGCATCAACTCGTGACTATGAATGGAGAGGGAGCCGGAGAAATTTTCCTACAACCTCTAGAGTACAACCAATCAAATAAGAACGCCTCCTATTATTTTGAAATACAAATGGTCTTTTCCGATTGGATTGTTAAGAAGAATGTTTACAGGTCTCTGGGTTGAATGCGTTGCCATGGGAACGTTGACACGGAGTTATATGTGTCCAAGAGGGATAACTCATGAAAATTAAAAAAAAAAAAAAAATAGCATGAGATGAACATGACTTGAAACTGGAATTAGTTTTACGTATATAAAACTGCAATTAACAACTGCAGAACTAGAGATGAGGATCCTTGCAATGGTATTGATATTCCTTGAATGAGGTCCTAACTAAGGCAAAAGACATAGTGGAATGGAGAAAAACGGTCGATGAATCTTGCATGGTGCCCCAACGGTCCAACAGACTAAGGGATAGGTAAAGGTAAGAGTGAAATATTGAGATTCTACAGAGAGACCCTACAGGTATCACATACAAAGACCGCATCAAAAACAAAAAGATTAGAAATAGAGCCCCACGAATACCCACGATGACCTGCTGACTACTGTCAAAAAAAACAGCAAACTGAAACTTTATGGCCATATCACAATATCCCCAGTGTTCACAAAGACCGGCCTTCAGGAAGAAGAACAGGAAGATCGAGAAAGCGATGGGTAGACAATATTAAAGAATGGACAGGCCTATCATTGAAAGAGATTCTATCTAAGTTAAAAGAGAACTGAGATCGTGAAATTGAGAAAGGTGGTCGACCGATCATGTGTGGTGCCCTAACGATTTAACGGACAAAGGGAAAGGTGAAGGTGTGATACTATATCTCAAGACCAAACTAAGCATAAAGAAGTTGATGAAATTAAGCTAATAATAAAGTCCATTCAAAAAATTAATAGCAGCAGCTCTTGCCAAAGCGTTTGTCTTTGCAAATGGGTCATCTCTATTTATCTTATCTTATATAAAACAGACGTTACTACAAAACAGAAGATGGATACGTCCAACCGTAATGCATTTAGTCATGCATATTAACCAAAGACCTAAATTCTGCCAAGTCACTGGCTTTTCTGGCTAGCTCAGGCAACCCATTCCATGCTCTAATAGCGCTAGGGAAGAAGGAGCATTTGTACAAGTTTGTCCTAGCATATGGGACGAGGAATGTGTCTTTATCTTTGTGTCTTTCTGAGTATTTTATTAAATTTTGTTTTTGTATTTGAAGATTATGGTTCAGTGTTTTATGTTTAATTGCAACTTCACTTTTAAGCCTTCTATCCTGAAGGTTTTCTAAATTTAGTGATTTTACTAAAAGTGTTACTCTAGTCAAATGTGAATATTCGTTTGTTATGAATCTCACTGCTCTATTTTGTGTCTGTTCCTGTTCCTTAATGTTTTCTTTCTGTCCAAAAAAAAATATTGAAAATATGACTTTCGCTAAAAAAATAGTTTCTCAGAATATCTTCTGTCCATGAAAGTAGATGTCAAGAACCGCCCCTGCCAAAAATGTATACAAATAGTACTGGCCACGCCACTGTTATTGCTCTCAAGTGCCCAAATGAATGACCAATGACTGACCACTTGTTGTTTATACATCCCTGATGGTGTCTAGAATGTTCTTTTGTTGACATTGTTCTGATGTGAACGGAATCCGAAACGCCCTATTTGTTTTCCTCTGAGTTATGAGGACCATCCACGAACCACTGTCTCCAAGACTCCTTTGTGAGAGACTCAGACGATGTCCACTAGTAAAGTATCGCTCTGAAGACGCTATGGCATATCTAACGATCAAGCTATTGATTTTGTCCACAAATATCGCCAGTAGGTTTATATAAGCTCTGACACCCTTCAATATATGAATGCTCTTTCAGTTGGAAAAAAAAAGTAGACTAAGGCCGTCTATTCGAGCCCGGCAATTAAGACGTTGCAGAATTTATATGGATGTGGAGACCCATCGGTGGCCTATATAATTTGCCACTTCTCTCGCGGATGAGGCCGTTGCTAACAATTTCTTATAAACTGTTATACACATGAAGAAAATCGAAACTTGAGAAAATATTTATATCCCATTCCTATGTATTGTAAAAGTCTGTCTTATTTTTTTCATTTTTCATTTGTGTCCTGATGAGCTATTCTTCTGTGTCGTGACGAGCTATTCTTCTGTGTCGTGACGAGCTATTCTCCTGTGACGTGACGAGCTATTCTCCTGTGACGTGACGAGCTATTCTTTTGTGTCGTGACGAGTTATTCTTCTGTGTCGTGACAAGCTATTCTTCTGTGACGTGATGAGCTATTCTTCTGTATTGTGACTAGCTTTTCTTCTGTGACATGACTAGCCATTCTTCTGTGACGTGACGAGCTATTCTTCTGTGTTGTGACTAGCTTTTCTTCTCTGACATGACTAGCCATTCTTCTGAGTCGTGACTAGCTTTTCTTTTGTGTCGTAACTAACTTTTCTTTTTGTGTGTCGTGACTACCTTTTCTTTTGTGTGTCAAGAATAGCTTTTCTTTTGTGTGTCGTGACTACCTTTTCTTTTGTATGTGTCGTGACTAGCTTTTTGTGTGTGTCGTGACTAACTTTTCTTTTGTGTGTGTCGTGACTAGCTTTTTGGGTGTGTCGTGACTAACGTTTCTATTGTGTGTGTCGTGACTATCCTTTTTTGTGTGTGTCGTGACTAACTTTTCTTTTGTGTGAGTCGTGACTAGTTGTTTTTTTCTACATTTCTAGAATAGAGGTTGTTTAAAACAAAGGTTTAGAAATGAAGAGCTAGAACACAACAATGTAGAACAAGAACACAGCTAAGAGAGGAAGGCCTAGCTAGGAAAACTAAAATTCTCAAAATGTTCCATTCTCGACCAGTTTAACAGTTTCCAAAGTAAAAACAACAATTAAAACAATGAGCTGTACACAAAACAAGATTTTATTGTCATTTTGTAAGCAGAAAAAGGTTTTCTGTCTGGGACTATCAGACGTAGTTTCGTATGTTTATAAATCTGAAGGGCTGTGGTAGTGCTAGAAGAAATACATCCAACAGGAATTTCTTTTTCACCTTCATGCTAATGTTCGCTATGACGTCTCTTTGTTGGAATAAGGAAATAGGCTTTTAATTGAGAAACAGGCTTTGTAATTAAGAAACAGGCCTTTAATTAAGAAACAGGCTTTTAATTGAGAAACAGGGTTTAAATTGTCAAATATTTTACATGAATGTTTCTAGTAATTATTTTAATACACATTTAAATCATTTTTATCGTGTCAATAATAATATTTCACCTTCGACTAATTCTTAAAGAAACAAAATCAAGTCTCATCTGAGTGCAAATATGTTTAAATCCTATGATAAAAACTGCGAATTAAGATACACAAAAATTCTTTGAAAACATTAAGATGCTTAAAAGCTTCTCTTGATTTCAGTCGACAAATAAAATGTCAAATTATATTTTAAATGACCAGGCACTAGTCGGACCCACATATATAGCCTTTTTTGTCCATTTCCGACTTGAGTTTTCAAGAGGTTAATTGGTTCGCCCGTGATTTACGTGACAAGGGGGAAGCAATCAATCATCTGTAGCAGCTGTCTCCTTCTAATCGTGTCTTGCATGGACATTTTTTTTCTATTCTGGGTCCTAGTCTTAGTGTTTGTCTTTGAATATTTGTCTATGGGATATTTCAATCTGCTTAACAGCGGCCTGTTTAAACATCGACAACCAAAGGCCAAGATGTACAATGGTGTATTGATCGGAAATTTTAGTAGCATCTACTCTGAGCACGCTGACTAATTGTTGAGTAAAAAAAAATATTTCAATCTATAATCTATTTTGGTTTTCGAGATTCTTTGCAGATTAGATAGGGAAAACCACACTTAATTTTGTGCTGTCCGTCTGTCCCTGCGTCTGTCTGTCAGAATTAGATTTGAAAAGTAAAAGCGCTGTGGAAAATCCGCAATCATTATTGCCTGTGTCCAAAGTACATTTTGAGTTGGGATAATAAGTACACGGGTCAAGAGTGTCTTTTGCTTACGATAATAATTAATTAATAAATATTAACAAAAAAGATTCTCACAATTAATAAAGTTCATGTGGAATATTTAAAAAGTCTGTTACGTTTCTTAGGATCATCAAACAATTTTGAGTTCTGTAACTGTAACAAAAAACGAATACAATTTTATATTTATAAGATGAATGACTATTTGATGACTTTATGATTAAACAACTCCAAAAAATATTATTTGAAGATTCAGACGATAAAGAAAATTAGCATGTCCATATTACCATCTGGGACAGCCTTTTATTAAACAGTGCATATCAAAAGATAGGTTTCAATATTTTGAACTTTACCAACATAAATATTTATTGGATTACAATAGCGCTGTCTTTTTTTTTTTTTTTTGGCTAATAAATATGTCTATTGCGACCTAGTAGAGAAATTGTATTTTCCCCTTTTCACCAATTTCATATTGGAGGTTTTCATGTCGGAAAAATTATAAAGAGCACGCTTATTTGGTGTATCCGGTGTATGACATAAAGGATAAACTATGTTTTGAAAAGGTACAAGATAATTTTTTGCTAATTTTTAGGACTATAGAATCAAGTATCTAAGGTCTTCCGTTTTTTGACACAAAATTTTCAAACTGGAGGAGTTATTATACTTTGACTTTGTCTTGAAACTTATTGAAAACATGACTGGCCAGTGGTAATAAAAGAAATTTAATCTAAAAATCAACTGCCAAATATTGAGATAGTGTTAAAATTTAGCGCAATTCTTTTTGATTAATTTAACGCCGGTGTGATTGTTTTAAGTGATCTTGACATTTTTTAGTTGATCGAGAAAATGTGCAATAAAAAACAGCTTCTGAAGATTTAAATATAAACGTGTTCATATAAGAATCTATTCCCCCAGCAATGATATTGTGAAACGTTAACTAACAATTCCTATACGACGTGGCAGGTCAGTGGTGAGGCCTACTAGGACGGATGGTCTCGGATAGACAGTCTGTTTAACAATTTATCTGTTTTATAAGAGCTATTTCTCAATGGTATGGAAGCACGGCTAGATCTTTGTGACCTAATGTGCAAGCAAGAACAAAGATTAAAGTTTACTTTAAAAAAATAGAACACATTTGTCATTTAAACTTTGGACAAAGAAATGTAATATTTTCATTCGTTAAGACAACCAAAGTGCGTTTATACATTTTGTTTATTGAAATTATCATTCGAGTTTATTCAAATCTTTAAAATGGAGCCCGCTACTAGCACAGAGTTTGTAGAGATATGGTAGCGTTAACAAACATGAAATACTGTTGATCTACATGGAAATGTAACAAAGCATCTGAAAAATATCTGATGACGAAATAGTCAACAGTTGCTTGTTTTTTTTTAATCAAATTAGGCGAGCTGCTATTAATCCCCAAAATTTCACATCTACTCTTTAATCCGCATTATCTAATGCACACAAGCATAAACCTGAATGTTTGCGTTTAAAGCCTGTAATTTCAGAGAGGCAGACGGTATGAAGAAAAAAAAAAAGCTAATGGCAGATCACGCACCCATTGCATCGCCTTGAACAAAAGAAAAACTCTTCTTTTTAAAGCTAGCCATATACATTTGGAGATGGTTTTTTTCCCACTAAGATTTTTTTTTTTTAAATGGGAAACAACTAGTAAAAAAGGATGAACAATTGGAAATGACGATCAAAACTGATTCATAAGTTACTACCACAGTGAGTGGTCTTACGGTCAGTGCGATCACTTAAGTCACTCTTCCACTAAATTATAGTTGGATACACGGATAACCCACTAAAAATTAGCGTAAAGCCTTTCTATCTGGATCTCAGTTAACATTGGACAAGATGGGAGTACTAACTCAAGAACTTGACAACTCGGTTCAAATAGTGTGACACATTATTGGCTGCCACTGATTAATAAATGAACACTGTACAAATGGCAGCTGGAAACACGGTACTATTGCTTTCCTGTAGAGAACCCTACTAAAACTTAGTGCTGTACTTGTCAGGGAGAGGTATAGCGAGAATGAATGTTAGTTTGATATTTTAGTATGATTGTTATATCCCCTTGTTATGAATGCAAAGTGTTGCACGTGTTATGAACTGAGTAATTACGTCTCGTTAAATGTGCGAAAGAATGTGTTAAGTCAGTAAAGTCTTGCTCCCGGTCCAGGAAGGTTGGACGTTTACTTCCTGGACTGGTATTTATGCATTTATATATTTATAAGTGGATGGACAGTGTTTTGTGTATTACTATTTCATAAGAGTGATATAATTGTGTGCTTTATTAAGTATTAAAGTATTATCGATATTCATAAATATAAGGAGTTAGATTTGATGTATATTAAGTGTTCGTATTTGAGTTAAGCAAGTATTGATGAAGTATAATTGAGAAACCAAGAAATTATCAAGCAAGTATTATTTGATATATCAAGAAACCTCTCGTGAGCCACAGGAGCCAAGTTAAGAAACACAACAAGACAAGAGACAAGCAGCAAGCAGTATATATATATATATATATATATATATATATATATATATATATATATATATATATATATATATATATATACATATATATAATTAGAACCTTCTGACATCTGGAGGCTTCGTCCGGGCAGGCATCGTTGTACCTGTTACCTATCATTTGTCTCTTCGACAAACGAGATACTACCTTGACATATTTGAGCGGATTTAAGACAATCTGCATTATTTAACACCAGTGTATTAACCAGTGTACTATTGATACAGTATTATTATTGACAGTACTGAAATACTATTGTGTCTCATCCTCAACTCGTCTGAACTCAAATGTTTTCCTGTAGAGAACCATACTAAAACTTACTGCTGTACTGAAATACTATTGTGTCTCATCCTCAACTCGTCTGAACTCAAATGTTTTCCTGTAGAGAACCATACTAAAACTTACTGCTGTACTGAAATACTATTGTGTCTCATCCTCAACTCAAATGTTTTCCTGTAGAGAACCATACAAAAACTTACTGCTGTACTGAAATACTATTGTGTCTCATCCTCAACTCGTCTGAACTCAAATGTTTTCCTGTAGAGAACCATACTAAAACTTACTGCTGTACTGAAATACTATTGTGTCTCATCCTCAACTCGTCTGAACTCAAATTTCCTGTAGAGAACCATACAAAAACTTACTGCTGTACTGAAATACTATTGTGTCTCATCCTCAACTCGTCTGAACTCAAATGTTTTCCTGTAGAGAACCATACAAAAACTTACTGCTGTACTGAAATACTATTGTGTCTCATCCTCAACTCGTCTGAACTCAAATGTTTTCCTGTAGAGAACCATACAAAAACTTACTGCTGTACTGAAATACTATTGTGTCTCATCCTCAACTCAAATGTTTTCCGTCCTACTGGACTCCCTTTTTATAGGGTCCCCCCAAGCGCCTCTCCAGAACGATCAACAACTCAGAAAGAGGCTACACAGTAAAAAAAAATTCTCAGAGCAGGCTACACTCAGCTTAACTGTACAAAGTCTCAGAAAAAGGCTACACAGTACAAAGTAACACAGTACAAAGCAACACAGTAGCACGGCTCAAAGGAACTCAACTAGATAAAAGGAAATTAAAAACAAAACAAAAAAAGTGCTAGGCAAATCAGTACAAGAGAACTCATTGAAAGACTCCACGATACAAGGTGACTCAGCACAAGGTCATGAAGTACTCACTGTGCCGTGCGATACTGATTGATTTTTTTAATTCATTGTCTTCAAACAATTTTTTAGCTAGTTTTCTTTGAATTTAGTCTCGTTCAAATGACTACGTCATGTCAAAATCAGTCCGTCCGTCTGTCCCGTCTAGATTTCGTAAATTAGAAAAGATATTGACAATCCAACATCATGATATTTTAGACCATTCAAAGTTCTGATGCAACGGCTAATTTTGTCTTCTCTGTAATTTTTAAAATCAACTATGCAAGCTGTTTTTTCATAAAAATACACCATATTTACAACTATTCAATATTTATAGTAACAAACACGGGAGGCTATTTAATAAGGGCGAAAACAACTTATCATATTTTTAACAGATTTATGCAAACGTTTTTAGATTTTAAAAAAAAAAAAAAATTTTTTTTACAACCAAATTATATAAATTCTGTCATACTAACTACTAAATTTACAATAAAAAATGTTAATCTTTTTAGTATGTATATAAGTGTAACAAAATTTAAAACAACAACTATAAGTAGTTGTTCATTTTATCGCGTGAACTGCACAGCAGTTCCTCATGCCACTAGCAAAGAGAATATGTAATCTTTATGGAAATGTTTTTTTTCTTGAGACTTTGAATAAGAGATTGACACTTTACAAAACAATTAAGTCAAGTAGATAATCATTACATGACATCAGTTATCATTACATGACATCAGTTATCATTACATGACATCAGTTATCATTACATGACATCAGTTAGGCCAGGTTCACATTTAACTTGACCTTCACTTTCACTTATCCCTTAGTCTGCTGGACTATTTGGGCAACACACAAGAACTGTCAACCTTTTTTCTCAATTCTTCTCTGTCAATTGCCTTTGATAAAATTTCATTCTGCTTTTCTTTTTGAAAATATCGAAACCTGCCTTTTTACCTGCCTGGGTAGACCACGAGAAGAACCATAGGGCCGATTTTGAGTTTGTTTTCCACACAAATTGTCTTTGTAACCTTGTTGTCTTTCATATTTACATGTTAATGCTAAAGTCAGAACTCTCGTCAAATGTTTTTGAGATTGTCATAGCAACATAGAAACTGACCTTTATAGCAAGTTCATTTTAAATATTTGCATTCGAGAGACAAAGATTACTCTCAATAATGATGTACAACTTTGATCCGCCGCATCGACATGGTAAAACTCTAGAACTATAAATTTATAATCTTTCTCTAATGGTCTGATGCACTTGTAATGAGAATGCATGAATACGATATTAATAAGAATCGTGTATCGATTACGTTTTGATAAAGAAAAAATAACCAGCCTACATTTATCTTTTTTTTTTTTTTTGGTGTTGTTCACAGAATTAATTAAATAACTACCAGGAGAAGGGGAGAAAGATCGCTAAGGGGCGTGAAAATACAAACGACCTCACCACTGTCGGAAAAGCGATTTAAAAAAAATGACTCTTTCCTCTATCACCAAAGCTAATGCAAATTTTACCTGTAGACGAAAATGTCTCTCCAGAATAGGGCTCTACTGTCACATGAAAAAGTGCTCTAGGAAATGAACCATAGTCTTTCTACGAGAAGAACCATAGTCTTTCTACGAGAAGAACCATAGTCTTTCTACGAGAAGAACCATAGTTTTTGAACGAGATGAACCATAGTCTTTCTTTGAAATGAACCATAGTCTTTCTACGAGAAGAACCATAATCTTTCTACGAGTAGAACCATAGTCTTTCTACGAGAAGAACCATAATCTTTCTACGAGAAAAACCATAGTCTTTATACGAGAAGAACCATAGTCTTTCTACGAGAAGAACCATAGTCTTTCAACGAGAAGAACCATAGTCTTTCTACGAGAAGAACCATAGTCTTTCTACGAGAAGAACCATAGTCTTTCTACGAGAAGAACCATAATCTTTCTACGAGAAAAACCATAGTCTTTCTACGAGAAGAACCATAGTCTTTCAACGAGAAGAACCATAGTCTTTCTACGAGAAGAACCATAGTATTTCTACGAGAAGAACCATAATCTTTCTACGAGAAGAACCATAGTATTTCTACGAGAAGAACCATAATCTTTCTACGAGAAAAACCATAGTCTTTATACGAGAAGAACCATAGTCTTTCTACGAGAAGAACCATAGTCTTTCTACGAGAAGAACCATAGTCTTTCAACGAGAAGAACCATAGTCTTTCTACGAGAAGAACCATAGTCTTTCTACGAGAAGAACCATAGTCTTTCTACGAGAAGAACCATAATCTTTCTACGAGAAGAACCATAGTCTTTCTACGAGAAGAACCATAGTCTTTCTACGAGAAGAACCATAGTCTTTCAACGAGAATAACCATAGTCTTTCTACGAGAAGAACCATAGTCTTTCTACGAGAAGAACCATAGTCTTTCTACGAGAAGAACCATAGTTTTTCTACAAGAAGAACCATAGTTTTTCTACAAGAAGAACCATAGTCTTTCTTTGAAATGAACCATAGTCTTTCTACGAGAAGAACCATAATCTTTCTACGAGAAGAACCATAGTCTTTCTACGAGAAGAACCATAGTCTTTCTACGAGAAGAATCATAGTCTTTCTACGAAAAGAACCATAGTCTTTCTACGAGAAGAACCATAGTCTTTCTACGAGAAGTACCATAGTCTTTCTACGAGAAGAACCATAGTCTTTCTACGAGAAGAACCATAGTCTTTCTACGAGAAGAGCCATAGTCTTTCTACGAGAAGAACCATTGTCTTTCTACGAGAAGAACCATAGTCTTTCAACGAGAATAACCATAGTCTTTCTACGAGAAGAACCATAGTCTTTCTACGAGAAGAACCATAGTTTTTCTACGAGAAGAACCATAGTTTTTCTACGAGAAGAACCATAGTTTTTCTACGAGAAGAACCATAGTCTTTCTACGAAAAGAACCATAGTTTTTGAACGAGATGAACCATAGTCTTTCTACGAGAAGAACCATAGTCTTTCTACGAGAAGAACCATAGTTTTTGAACGAGATGAACCATAGTCTTTCTTTGAAATGAACCATAGTCTTTCTACGAGAAGAACCATAATCTTTCTACGAGAAGAACCATAGTCTTTCTACGAGAAGAACCATAGTCTTTCTACGAGAAGAACCATAGTCTTTCTACGAGAAGAACCATAGTCTTTCAACGAGAAGAACCATAGTCTTTCTACGAGAAGAACCATAGTCTTTCTACGAGAAGAACCATAGTCTTTCTACGAGAAGAACCATAGTCTTTCTACGAGAAGAACCATAATCTTTCTACGAGAAGAACCATAGTCTTTCTACGAGAAGAACCATAGTCTTTCTACGAGAAGAACCATAGTCTTTCAACGAGAATAACCATAGTCTTTCTACGAGAAGAACCATAGTCTTTCAACGAGAATAACCATAGTCTTTCTACGAGAAGAACCATAGTCTTTCAACGAGAATAACCATAGTCTTTCTACGAGAAGAACCATAGTTTTTCTACGAGAAGAACCATAGTTTTTCTACAAGAAGAACCATAGTCTTTCTACGAGAAGAACCATAGTCTTTCTACGAGAAGAACCATAGTCTTTCTACGAGAAGAACCATAGTCTTTCTACGAGAAGAACCATAGTCTTTCTATGAGAAGAACCATAGTCTTTCTACGAGAAGAACCATAGTCTTTCTACGGTAAGTCGCTTTACGACAGAAGAAGACAAATAACAAAGGGAATTGTTCGCATCAACTTTATGAAATAGACGCCAGTGTCTTGACTTTCTTGATCAGTGCACAAAGGAAGCAAAATCAATGTATTTTTTAGAACAGTTGTGATTGTTCAATTCCTTTGATTATAAATTGCCCACACATTGTCAGTTTGTTGTATATATTTTTAAGTAGTTTGTGGTTTAACAAAAAAAAAGTATTATATTTATGCAGCACAATGTCTCAACATGTTTAAAGTGGTGCGTTCTTAGTAGATAAAACAAACTATAGTGAAACAATCTACCTTGCTTCAGATAAAACAAAAAGTTTGCATCACACAAAGTCGGACGGCCCCCATGGGTCCCCGGTACAGGTTGTTGACAGATTACAACATCTGTATCAATATTATCAGAAGCTATAAACTACTAGTTTTTTTAAATCTAAATGAGACAGACGGACAGGTGGACTACACAAAACTAGCAGTAGCTTGTCCCCTTAAGGGGGTCGATAAAAAAAAGAGTGCACCAATGCTATACAATACTGCTGCGTATTTTTACGATGAGTGTAAGAAAAAAATGTCTTATGTTTGTTTCCATTCCAGTTTATATTTTATATGCAATAAAATACAGCAACATAGACAATTAAGATAATGCGATGCGGAGAAATGTGGAAGCGCTATAAGAAAGCTTAGAGAATAAAAGTAAAACAAAAAATGAAGATTGGGAACAATTTTGCAATGAATGAATAACCAAGGTCAAGGAAGCCATGTTGAAATATCATTACTGCCAACTTAATAATAAAAATTAACTTTTGCTACAAGCGAGCGAGTTAATACATTCATTCTAAAGAGCTAAAACATTCATTGTAAAGAGCTAAAACATTCATTCTATAGAGCTATAAATCAAACTATCGCTAACGTAATAAAATACTAATTTTATCAATACTTTCATATTATGTTCAATGGTTGGGCGGCAGTTGGGCAAACAGCTAAACAATAAATAATGTTCAGTTATTCGCTATTGATGAAAATCAAAAATATTTTGAAAAATTGAAAATCTTTAAACTTTAACAAAGTCAGCTCTTCTAATTTACTTAGATAAATATTGATGATTATTTTTTTTATTCCACATTAGAATGTAGAATAGATCTTGTACTACTAATGAACTTTAGTGTACTACCAATGTAAACTAGATCTAGTACTACAAATGAATTTTAGTGTACTTCCAATGTACACTAGATCTTGTACTACCACTGTAAACTAGATCGTGTACTACCAATGTACACTAGATCGTGTACTACCGATCTATCAGTGTTCGTGGACGACTTAAAGTTCAGATATTGTCTCTCTTAACTTTGTTTATAACGAGGTAGACCACATCATTGGATGCTATGTTCTTTCACGTCCGTGGAAAGACATAAACTGGATGCTCTATGGATGGGTGAACATTCCTAGAGTTAAGCAACGACTTTATTAGAAACAAAAATTGTGGGAAGTACAAATTGACTTCCAAAAAGAAAAAAAAAGAAAACTTTATTTTTTACAGAACAGTCGAATGCAGCTTTAATTTGTGTTTCTCTGTATTCCCTGGCTAGATTTTTCTATTTCAAAGTGCTTTACCCCATTCTACCCACCCCTCCTTTCATGCTCACCGAATAAATACGCAAACTTACTTTTGGCTTATTTTTTTTTTAGCCATACCCCCAAAGTTTGTTTTTAGTACTACGAGCAGGTCAGCCTAGGACGGGGGAGAGAATGCTGGTTTAGTATTTCTAAGGAATCCCTTTCCTCTGTGAGCCATACATTGATGGTGAGTGGTGTTCTATTCCAATAATCTGCCACATGCCCCGATGTTACAGCCTTTTAATAAGCCAGCTCCCGGGGATAAACAGACAATACATGGCGCATGAAAGAATGGGGAAATGACGTCATCAGACGTTACCTAGTGTGCAGAAATCTCTAAACCGATTTTTTTAAAATAAGGATAAGAACCACCTTATTATACTGGAGTCATAAGCTAGTATGACACTTTACACGAAGAGTAAGTTAAATTTTAGAGGAGCGGTTCTGAAACTGTTAAGGAAATGAGGCGCGAAGGATTTCTCGTTTTAAAGGACCAGAAATCTGTTCTAGCCGATTTGCCGAAGCCATTTTCACGCGGAAGGGGTCCTGATGATAACTTATAGAAGCTTTTTATACTTTTAATACTTTTGACTATTTTATGAACGCATATTGGGAACTATGGATGGCTGTCGGGACGTGTGGTTTGTTCTCGGAACATGTTGCCTCAATGATCCAAGGTTCGAACCCTGCGCACCCCAATCCACAACCATCCTGTGTAAGGTTTGGTCTTGAATGTAAAATGTTTTATACTGAGGGAACATATATCTACGACCCCAAACTGAAAAAGGTGCAGGCACGCCGTACCGGTGTGTACCGTCACAAAAAAAGCACTGTACATATTTCTGTAACCGTAAGTAGGTAACCAAAATATTAGCCTTTTTATTGTATTTTATAGATTATTTGATCACTCTATCGTAATAAATTCGAATTCAATGAATATTAATTGAAAAAAAAACAACAACAACCGTGCCAGTACCTAAATGTCCTAATCACAAAGAACATATGATTACTTTAATGACATCTAGGAAATTATACAACAGAATAATTATTTTTTTCTTCTATTGTAATTGAGTTGTTATTTTATATTCTTACATGTTAGTAAATTATTACAGCAAGCTAAAAGGTTTTAAACATTCAAAAACTTTTTTCATGGAGATTAATATTTTTCCACAATATCATTGACTGCGATAAGATTTATTGTTCGCCATCATCGAGGTTAATTTTTTTTTAAACTGCTATTCAGAAGTGTCAGCCAGGTCGAGCTCGACTTGTCATCAAAATTAGCCTCCAGATGAGGATCTCTGTCTCCAGTAAACATTCGCCCTGATTAATAAAACCACATATCTCACAGTGTGGGAAACACATATCTTAGTTCAATCAGAGTAGATCAAAGATTTACTAATGAACTAAAATATATTTATGGGTTCACACAGTCTAACATCTTGACAACATATACATTTCAAAAAGGATAAATGTGAAAAATTGGATGACGTCGACATCTTACAAAACTATTTTGCATTTACATATTAGGTTGAAAACCAACAGCCAAACAAACTATTGAAGAATTGCATGCAGCATTGTGTGCATTGGCGTACAACATAAAGGAGACACTAGTTGGAGATGTTTTCAATAGGTTTAATGCAGTGTACATTATTACACTACAGAATCAAGATTTGGTTGGTAATTTTGAAGTTTAGCGTCCTTGACATTAGTTGTTTTTTTGTAAAATACCAATTTAAAGAACAACAACAAAAACTAAGAATATAGTGCTACAATAACAATTGTTTCTCAGGCATACCACTAAATCATTTAACACATCTTTAGTTCTAATATTAGGTTGTTATAGAATAGCAATAGCATTATATTAGAATTTATAATACTAGCATTACTCCCGTCTCCTCTCTATCTATATATTGCCATGGAATTCTTTCTATTTTTTTTTTCTTACTTTTCCCAAAATACGGCGCGGGATAAACTAAGCCCTCACCCCCCCCTCAACCTTTTACATTCCTTTGGCTAGTGAACTCTGGGCAACTATTACATAGAATTGAAGCGACCAGTAAATTTGAGTATCGCCTCCCCCCCCCCCCCCCCCCCCCAAAAAAAAATAATAAAAAACTCTCCGCCTTAATAGCCTTATTTACCCTGTATGACTATTCTTCAGCTTCTCAGATATTATTCAAATTATTTTCTAGGCTCTAAGATATTTTTGGGCCTGGGACACTTTTTTGTTTGTCATACTACATTCTGCTCACAGAATGGGTTAACCAGAACCCCCCCCCCCCTTAATTTTTTTTTTTTTAAACTTATTTTTTGTACTTTCAATAAAAGTGCCCGCATTCTAGTATATGTTACGTGTTTTACGAACTGTGGCGTGGCAAAGAGCTATTGGTCTAAACTGCCTACAAGTTGCGACGTCAGGCCTACAAGCTGCGACGTCAGGCCTACTATAACGATTGGTTCACCCCCCTCCCTACACACACACACTAAGTCGTGACGTAATATCCGAATGTTCCCAACGCCTTTTGCTGCATATTGAAAGCCAAGCAGAGAGATGCAGTGCTACATCGATGTGACTGTAGAGTTGTGACTATCTTTGCATGGGAAATACTCTCGGAAAGAAGAAACAGACTGAGGCTGTGCTGTTTACAATAAATAAATAAATGTATTATTATGTATTGTTCACGTATTATTTTTTTGGTTACAATTTAAGTAATTAAATTTTATAGTCAGTCGCTATTGTTGAACGAATACTTAAGAGATAACTGGTCAAGTCTCATGTTGTAACAGTTTATGTGCTTCCCCCTTCCCCCGCCAAGGTGATTTCCATAAAACATTGACCCTTCGTTCGGGTAGCGAAAAAAAAATTTTTTTCTTAAAATTCCTCTCCCGCAACGTCTTGACCAAATACATAATTAATTTTTAATCTCGCTGGGCGCCAATATCTCATGTGAAATATGCACATTACTTGTAGTTTGTTTGATATGTTTGATCGCTGGGCAGACGATAACTTTACTCACTACGTTCTAATTGGTGCCATTGTTTTCCTTTTCCCACATGTCGCCATTAGCATACGGGTTGTCCATTTGCCAAGCATTAACTAATCAAACACATCCGGTCACTACCACTTTACATTAACTCTGGCTTACTGTTGATACAAGAAATCAATTTCCTTCGTCTGTTTATTGAGTGGTAGAGATCTACATACCGACATAACAAGGGGGGGGGGAAGAAAAAAAACATTTTTAGCAAATAACAAATTTAATAGCAATAGAGTATGCTAGGGGGCGTGGCAGCAGAGTGAGAAAGCGCTTGTTTTCTGAACCGAGGGATCTCGGGTTCGAGTCTCGTCGAAGACTGGAATTTAGATTTTGATATTTTTAAGACACCCCCATTTCACCCAACTCTAATGGGTACTCGACAGATCTAATGGATAACTGACATTAGTTGCAGAAAGTAAAGCGGTTGGTCTTTGTGCTGGCCACATGACTCTCTCACCAATCGTCGGCCATAGAAACATCTCTCTTTAAGATCAAAAGGGAAATTCGCTTGAAATTTGAAGAAAACTGAAGAAACAAATGCTAACCTAAAACTGAGCCTTAAAAAATCATTATTTGAAATTTGGTTTCTTCTGTATATTTTATATTTAGTTTGGCCTAGATCAGTATTGTTAAATTTAGAATGTCTTACTACGAGACTAGTGTCATCGGATGAATCTCAATGTACTTTGCCCAGACGTGAACCAAAGGTATTTCAGATTTATTTGTTCTTCTACTCAGTCCAATGTCTTCTGTCTTTCACTCTCCCTACCCACAATCCCTTCTTATTTACTCCTCCTTAATCTCTCTGTCCAAAAGACACTAGGTCGTAAATCTCCTTGCTGCTGGCTCCTCAGTCACCCTAACTTTTAGACACTACGGCTTCATTCTGTTCGGCTCTGTGGAGCTGAAAACTCTAGGCCGGGGGAGATAATTCGTCTTCTAATTTACACCCACGCACCAGGCTGTGGTCCAAGGAGCTAGCAGGACCATCGCTGTGTAATCGTAAATTAGAACCTACTTCAAGGAAAACTCCCACTTCTCGCATTACATTTGTCTGTTTCTGTCGGCTACTGATTTTGGCGTTACAGAAAAGAAAAGGTATTTTATTTCATGGTTTTATTGTGAAATGTTAAACTTATTTCTTACCATTTCTTAACAAAATGATACAAATTAGTACCAAACCATTTCTTAACAATCTGAAACGTTCTTCATATAAATGTTCTGAGTACCAGACGTTCTTTACAAGTGTAGAAAATCGCATCCCACGAGTATTTGTGTTTTAATTAGAGACTTAAGCTTTACTCTGTTTTTGGTTTCCTGTAATATTGTTCCTAGTATATAGATTCAGAAATACCCCATAATCTTTGTGCCTTTCTGACTATTTTAGTAAGTCAGTTTATGTATTTGTTAGGTACGTGTCAGTGTTGACCGTGTTATTAAAACTTAAACTTTGCCAACTTAGTTTAGTGATTTTACTTATAGTATTACTTTGGTTAAAATTTAGTATTCTTAAATTATAAATCTCATCGCTCTATTTGGCGTCTGTTCAAGTTTCTTTATGTTAACTTCAGCTGATTAATTACTCTGAAAAATAAGCAATGGCATTGTTATACATCTATATCTCTTAAGTCTAGAGTGTCCAATCCTTTTACTACAATGCATTGGGGAATCACATAATTTACAAGCTTAATGTCGGAAGTTATTGGGAGTAAGTTAGCAATATAAATGCAAAATCAATAAACATAGCTTATATTAAATGCAGTTAGACAAAGAAGAAATGTTTTATTAACCAGCTGTTAAATAATTACAGTGAGGTGAAAAGCAAGACATTTTATGAAGACTTGAAAGGATAAATCTATATTTTCATTTAGAAGTAAATCAATCGCACTAAGGATTCGTGAAAAAGCAAACGGAAGGTTCAAATAGAAAATGAAAAACATTTCAAAAATACGTTTTTAAGACAATACCTACTTTCTACGACGTATAGAGCGATTATTTTGCTCTTAATAACTCATAAATTTTAAATAAATGTTTAGTACCCTGCCTCATTTCCTCGCCACCAGAGAGTAAAAAAAATCACTTCTTTAGTCATGTATAAAACATCTAGACTTTATGATAGTCTGATGATAGACCGTTAGATCTAGATTTAGAAGATGGTGCGAAAAATGCTCCTGAACATTAATTTATTGAACTCTTTAATGAATAGGGCGTACTTGTGGAAATACCCGAACGTCTATAGTCTGTTCCAAATAGTTCTCTGGCCTAAATTAAATGTATTTCTCTTTATACTTTGAACTAGTATAACGGTCAAACTAGAGTCTTCCCAGTGTGGGCTTGTAATTAGTTTCCTAACGATATACATAAAGTGTCAAATTTCTTGGAAAATCGTCAGAGCCGTTTTCGAGATACGTATAGAGGTTTCACCCAGAAGGTTTATCCCTTTCATAAGTTTCAACGAAGTTACGACTTGAATAGAGGCATTGTAAAAATATATATTCTTAATGCTAAAGTTGAAGGACTTTTAACCCGGGTATGAATTCGGAAAATGAATGTATGACAGGATTTTTGCATTGTAATGAAAAACACATACACTTATGTCCATAAGATAGGAGTATGTTTACAGCTACTACCACACATTCTATTGTGTTGATCGCACTTTGCGCGTGAGGTCATTCAGCGCGTCACACGCTCAACGAATAAAGAAAAATCTGAATGGCTCGAGTGTCAACAGCTCTGCATAAAACGGAAGAGCTACTGCCATCTGATCTAATCGCATCTGCATTCCATGCATTTCTTGCCCGACGTTTCCTTTTAATTGACAACAAGCTACAGCTTGTAATACAGCGCATGTAAAGTACAACCCACTACTAGCAGGGTATCAAATATTGAACGCACACGTTGGATCAACGCTAACAGTGCGATAAGTAGACGTCTATTTCTAATAATTGGAATAAACAAAGGAGAAGAACCGTGAAATGCTAATAAAACTAGACAATCGATTGGGGAGGGGTCAAAGTTAGGCCACATTAGGGATTCTCGAGAAATATTTTCGATTTAAACAATGTCAAGGACGCTCTGTTAGAAAATCACTTTAGTCAAATGAATAATACGAATTGGTTTGTGCTACATTCAAAATAACTTAGAACTTTGACTTTACAATTCTTAAATGTGCACATAATATTTCGTATACCTTCTACATTACACAGCAAATCAACATTTCTTATGCCCTCTACACCGGATACATCAAATGGCTAGCTATTTATAGTCATACGTCATAATGGCTGCCTGGTTGTGTGATATGCACGCTAGACTGTCGTTCGCTCATCTCGATGGTCTCGGGTTTATACCTTGCCCGCCGCCATTCCTTTACTCGTCTTGTGGTAGGCTTGAACTAGGACAAGTAGGTTGTCTTCATTCTAATGGAATATTCGAAACAAGTAAAACATTGTACGAACAAGGTGAAAATCTCTTATAAAAGTTTGAAATTTTGTTTATATATTGCTTGAAAATGAAACAAACGAAACCTGTTTTAAGCATCACTCTTACAGTTCATTATAAATATTGCAACGCATTCAATAGGAAACAAAGCAAAAGTCATAGAGACAACAGCTTAATAGTGTCAGCATGTTGGTAACAGCCCTATAGTGTCAATATACTGGTCGCAGCTTAATAGTGTCAGCATACAGGTCGCTGCTTTATAGTGTCAACATACAGGTCGCAGCTTAATAGTGTCAACTTACAGGTCCCAGCTTAATAGTGTCAGCATACAGGTCGCAGCCTTATAGTGTCAACATACAGGTCGCAGCCTTATAGTGTCAACATACAGGTCGCAGCCTTATAGTGTCAACATACAGATCGCAGCCTTATAGTGTCAACATACAGGTCGCAGCTTAATAGTGTCAACTTACAGGTCCCAGCTTAATAGTGTCAGCATACAGGTCGTCAACTTACAGGTCGCAGCTTAATAGTGTCAACATACAGGTCGCAGCCTTATAGTGTCAACATACAGGTCGCAGCCTTATAGTGTCAACATACAGGTTGCAGCTTAATAGTGTCAGCATACAGGTCCCAGCTTAATAGTGTCAGCATACAGGTCGTCAACTTACAGGTCGCAGCTTAATAGTGTCAACATACAGGTCGCAGCCTTATAGTGTCAACATACAGATCGCAGCCTTATAGTGTCAGCATACAGGTCGTCAACTTACAGGTCGCAGCTTAATAGTGTCAACATACAGGTCGCAGCCTTATAGTGTCAACATACAGGTCGCAGCCTTATAGTGTCAACATACAGGTTGCAGCTTAATAGTGTCAGCATACAGGTCGCAGCCTTATAGTGTCAACATACAGGTCGCAGCTTAATAGTGTCAACATACAGGTCGCAGCTTAATAGTGTCAACATATAGGTCGCAGCTTAATAGTGTCAACATACAGGTCGCAGCTTAATAGTGTCAGGATATAGGTAGCAGCTTAACAGTGTCAACATAAAGGTTGCAGCTTAATAGTGTCACCATATAGATAACAGCTTCATAGTGTCAGCACATAAGGGTCAAATGTTAGCCTAACCTCTACGCTAGTGGTAGTTTTAACTGGTGATAAGACCAGGTCATAAAATGTGTTCACTTCAGCACCTTCTCCTTCACCTAGTCCTTGGTCTTTTGAGCCGTTGGGGCACCACAAATGATCCGTGGATTGTCTCCCTCTATTTCTTTCTGTATTTTGCTTAAGTACAATATTTTCCAGTGACAGGTTTGACCACTCTTACATACTGTCTTCCCATCGCTTTGTTTGTCTGTGAGAGTGATGCTTAAAACAAATCTCAGCTATTTTATTTTCAAGCAGTGTAAAAAAAAATGACATACTTATGTTAAAGATTTTCCTCTTGTTTGTAAAACGTGTGACATGTTTCGGATTTTTCCTTCTAAAAAAATTTTTATACAAGATGAACCTCAACTTTGAATTATAGCATTCTGAAATATTTCCGATTTCTAAATTTAGCTTTAATTCTTTAAGTTTGAGCACTTGAAGGCAATCATTAGAAATAAATACACTATGCGATGTATAAAAATATCCTTTTGCAATCATGAAAATGTGCAATCTGTATTATACTCATTTTCATTCTAATAACATACCATAATTAATTATTTAAATAAAAAAATTTTAATTAAATAAAAAGAGATGTGTCGTTGTTAGACTCGTATAAATATACCACTAGGGGCTTTAAATTACGTAACAAAAAAATCTATTTTACAAGTACCAAGAGTATTTTTTTTTTGGTTGACCCAGATCCCAAACCTAATCGCGGCAGTTAAAACTGGTTTATTTTCCTTGGGGACTCATATCATCATTTCATCTCTGGACAAGACTGTAAAATCAAAATTATTGTTTGTCGGACACAGTCATGAGGGGATCTTGAGCGAGATGTGACTTGAACATAGCTAAGATTTATCTTGAATGAACATTACGGAAGTAGTAATAAATAGCTTCGTGTTGACACTTAATACTAACTTTTGGGAGGTCATTAAGGGAGCCTGGGAAAGGGGGAGGGAGGCTATTTTTAGAACTCACTATCATTCATTATCATTTCTAACATCGTAAGAGACAGGGGAGGGGGAGGTATAGTAAACAATTTCTTGGAAAGACTAAACTATGTATGCACCCACTTAATCAAACGCTGTTTCATATTTACTGCTTCTCCATACCACTGCTTTCCCCTAAAAGACCCCCCACCCCCTCCTTATCTTCTCTGTTGTCCCCCATCACCAATTAAAAATCTGACTAAATATTTAAGAAAAAAATACGCTACATGACATTCGTCAGTTTTCTCCTTTATATTTAGTTGGATGTACTATACATTAAATAAATCCCTAAATATTTCAACGATATTTTTCTATCATTATTTCATTTTTTAGGGACAACATTAAAACCCAAACACATTTAATAGATAGTGACATAAAAATAATAACCCAACGAAATTATGGACGAAAAGAACTATTGTTCTCAATTATAAACATTGTTTTAAAAATACGTTTGAATGCAAACTCACATACAAAACAGAGGTATGTATCATTCTTTTAAAGACATAATAACATGAACAAATCTTATAGTGCGGCAAAAGTATTTTATAGCAAAATGTTCCGTACTAAAACAATCATCGTGGTAGCGTCAAAACGACAATCGCTTCAAAATAGCTGCGTCAAAACGACCAAGACGTCAAGATAACGTCCTGTTTCGGCATAACGCTGTTTACACCCAGAAAAGATTTTTTAAAAACTTATTTTCTAATGAAATCTATTAGTTACCAAACATACTTTCTCAGCACTTCCTTTCATTTGTAAAACCGGATACACCAAAAAAGCTAGCTATTTTATAGGTCTTTCGCCATGTATGAAAATCTCTACTATTACATAAAGTTTCCCTTTTCATCATATTACCTTGCTTTTCTATCCTAAAGACATAGCATCGATTTTTATAAAGAATGGTTTTTTTTTAAATGTGTAGGTGTGAAACACGTGACTTGTCCATCAGCCTCAATATGAAACCCATACAAAACGGTAAGGTCGACGTGAACTAATCACCCGCCTCCTGGGGACCGAATTCAATGAACTTTTTGCTTCTTAACAATTTTTTTTAGTTCGTTTATTTTTTCTCCTTTGAACTGTGAGAACATATTTCAATAAGATCACAATATTCTGGTATAATTTTTTTTTCCGAATTCCAAAGCTCGTGGTGACTAATGCTCCTATTTTTTTGAGGATCCATATTTATTGTTAGAGATTGTCATACAAGGAAGGCAAATCTATAAAAGACAAGCATTTGGTTATCCGGTGTCCAGAATACGGAAGTATTGATACAATTTAAATTTAAACAAAAAAGTAAAGTTCCCCTTTCAGACCTTGCGATTAATAGGGTAGATGTCGTAAATGCCAACGGTTAACAATGGCGTAGTGTGACCAGCACAACGTCCACTTTACTTTCTCCAGCTCATCTTTGTGTGAACTCGGGAACTCCTTTAAAATCCCATAACAAAAAATCCCGTTCTTCACCAAGATTGAAACCAAAGACCCTCAGATCAAAAGCCAATCGCTAGGCCACCGTGACCCTATTTTTAAAACCATTAAATCTTTTTCGTGTAATAATTTTTTTAGCCCAATAAAAAATCAACGTGTAAACAGAGAACTGACTACCGTGAAATACTTAAAAAAAAAAAAAAAAAAAAAATATGTGATACTTCAAAAATAGTTCTTCCGCAAAGATATATATATATAAAGCTTATAGCACTCTCTGTTTGGTAAAAAATTTGTACACGTTATTTTTCCCACACCCAATCTCGGGGATTGAGCTAAAATTGCGCACACTTATTTCTTTTACATGACAACACTAGAATCAATCAAAACTATACAATCTTCCGTGTTCATAGGCTCTTCAGTAGCAGCGTGGTTACCATGTTATCTTGAAAAGCCTAAGAAGGCTTGAGCCAGGAGTACGAATTCAGGTTGTTCCCCTTTTTTATTATTATAAATGCTTTTTTTTTAATTTTTAGTCTGGATCTATTACAAATTTAATTGCATGCCTGATCCAAACTACGATTAATATAATCTTTGTCTTTTTTAAACATTCTTTATATTATCTTGTTTTTGGTTATACATTGTTAAGGCTTTGCACTTAAGATGTGTCTGTTCTGGTCAATGAAGACAAGCCAAGGTAACTAATGTTTGCTGTGTACCATTGCTGGCATATCCGCACATCTGCATAAATTATCAGCTCTTAAATTATCATCCTTTAGTCGGCACATCAGCACGTGAATAATGATCATTTGAATGGTCGGAACTAAGGGTCAATCAAGAGGTCAGAGCTTTATCAGATTGTATAGTGTTGAAGCAATATCTTGAAGTGCCACTATACAAAATAGGACACAGTCATAAGGACCTAGACTGATAAGACTTTTAGTTAGTACGTTTTTGGGACTCACTGAATGGAAGAAAGATCTGTAGTTACAGTTCCGATACTTAATCATGGCTGGGAATTCTTAGTAGCCAGAAGAAATCCAAAAGGTCATCAAAGTGTTAATTGAAGTGTCCTCCTTTTCTAGTGAAATGTTTTGTTGAAAGATTCATGCACTAATGTATATCGTGCAGACTTCTTCTTCTAGCCACAGATTTTTGCTGCTGAGCTGTGAGCTCTTCAGCAGACTGTGCCAAGGAAAAAAAGTCTGCTGTTCTATATATCATACAGACAAGAGACACTTAATAATGTAACATTATAACACACACAACAAAGACAAACACACACACACACACACACATACATGCGCGCACATGAAACATACATAGGAGTTTTTTGAGGCCATTGTTAAGTAACTTTGTTCATTATCAACTTGTTTTGATTTAAGTTTCATTTCGACATCCTCAGTCTTCGTTTGACTCATTGCAAATAAATAGAAGTTTTCTGTCTTACTTTAAACTAGAAGCTTTCTGATCATTTTCGGAGGCGCGGTGGCTGAGTGGTAAAGCCCTTGGCTTTCGAACCGAAGGGTTCCGGGTTCGAATCCTTATGAAGTCTGGGATTTTTAATTTCGGGATCTTTGGGGCGCCACTGAGTCTAGTCTAATGGATACATGACATTAGTTGTGGAAAAGTAAAGGCGGTTGGTTGTTGTACTGACCACATGACACCCTCGTTAACCGTGGGCCACAGAAACATGGCCTTACAACATCTGACCTATAGTTTGTTACATGAACATATTTCGCACCGCCTTATGTAGAAATCATTAGCTGGATTGTTAGAAGAGCTGAAAGACTTTTTTGCTGTAACGAAGTATTCCAAGATAATAAATCAACTGAGAACTAATACATCAACATCAGCTTTATAAAGGAAGAATTGATTTCAACAAGAACAACTTAACATAGTTCAGATTATCTTTAAAAATTTTTAATATCCTGTACATCAGTGTTTCTCAAAACGTGTACCCCAAGGGGTACATGAGGACTTTGGAGGGGTACGCGTTGCACCTTATTAATTATGCTGATTTTTAAAATACCCAATTATTAAGTTCTGTTAAAAATTAAATTGTGGAGAGAGGGGGTCAGGGGAACTCTATATTTAAAAAATTATAAAAGGAGTACACATATGTCAAAGTTTGGGAAACACCGCTGTACATGAAAGGAAGTCTATACATAACATGAATTCAATTATTTCAAACTAGGTTGCACTCCCAAACTACTGAAGTTCATTGAGTGTTTTCATGAGGAAACTAAATGTACTGTCAAATTCAATGGAGCCCAATCAGCACCTTTTGAGGTTGGCAGTGGTGTCAGGCAGGGATGTGTGCTCGCACCTACTCTGTTTGGCATATTCTTCTCCTGTCTACTGCATTATGCATACAACGACATAAACAAAGGTGTGTTTCTCCATACAAGATCCTCTGGAAAACTATTTAATGTATCAAGGCTGCGGGCAAAAACCAAGGTTAGGAAGCTACTCGTTAGGGAACTCCTGTATGCTGATGATGCAGCTATTGTGGCTGATTCTGATACTCAGCTACAGTCCCTGGTTGACAAACTATCTGCTGCTTGCCAGAAGTTCGGCTTAAACATCAGTCAAAGCAAGACTAAGATACTTCTTGTCCAAAACACAAACACTGCACCTCAATTAAGCATTAATGGCCAACCAATATAAATTGTTGATCACTTTTGTTACCTTGGCTCCATCATATCCAACAACACTCTACTGGATAAAGACATAAACAACAGGATAGCCAAGGCAATGGCCACCATGTCACGGCTGCAGAAAAGAGTCTGGGACAACATATTGCTGACTAGCAGTACTAAAGCCCTAGTCTACCGGACCTGTGTGTTGAGCGCCTTGCTGTACGGAAGTGAAACATGGTCAACCTACTCATGGCAGGAAAAAAAGCTGAATGTCTTCCACCTCCGATGCCTAAGGCGGATCTTTAAAAGAAGGTGGCAAGATAAGATAACCAATGAGGAAGTGCAACAAAGAGTAGGGAGCCAGGACATCCGCTCTGTTATCAGCAGCAGACGCCTTGGCTGGCTTGGCCACGTTCGTAGAATGCCAGTAAGTCGACTTCCACAGGACATCCTATATGGCGATCTAATAGAAGGCAGGAGAGCCGCTGGTCGCCCACTGGTCGGATGTATGCAAACGTGACATGAAGCTCTTCAAAATCGACACTGGCAACTGGGAAGAGGTGGCACTGGACAGATCCTCATGGAGAGAAAGCATTAAGGAAGGGTCAAAGATTGCAGATGTCATACATAACAGAAGCAGAAAGAAGGGTGAAAATGCAACGGCGCCTGGTGATATATATGCCAAACCTGCGATCGCAGCTGTGTATCAAGGATTGGCCTCTTTAGTTACACAAGAAGTTGCAAAGGGAAAAGATCGTCTCTCGAGACGTAAAATGCCACAGAAACAGATCTAAGTATAAAGGGCATTTTTATTTAAGCTCTTTTGGACTGTATTTATTGACAACATTGTATATATAACATTGTAACTATAACATGTATCTACCTCGTCTGTCCTACATGTCTTCTAATGCGTCCGGTCGATTTCAATATTAATCTACTTGGCATTCTGTATTCTGCATTCAATTGTAGGCTGTTCAATATTATTCCCATTTGATAAGAAGCATATTTGCTAAACATCTCTCCCGTAACAATTACTGTCTGTTTTTAATAGTTTAATATTTCATGAAGCCAATAGAAAGTGATGTTGTTGTATTTTTCTTGCTGGTAAACTGACAAGGGAACACTGCTGATATTTCTAATAGCGTGCCATTGACATGTTGTTGACATTTTTTTAATTTCCCCAATTTAATTTGTTGACACTTCTAAGTCCGTCTTGATGACGTGAAAGGAGTCCAGGCATTGTGGGATAGGCTGATGACGACAGTGGTGGGAGTCTGTCTTAATAACAAGCGTTACCTTCTGACGTAGATCCTCTGGCAGACGAACTCCTTGCAAGGCTTCCGCCTGTCTTCTGGCGGTAACGAACACGCCCAGACTGTAATGCTTCCAGTAGCATTCTTTCAGTGACAGTGACAGAATCTCATCGGGCGAGGCGATACTAAAGGGTTCTGATGTCCCAACCAATTACCAGAACCAGTGTAAAACAGTTCGCTAAACAAATGACGTGCGAATCGCGTCTATTTTTATTATTCACAGTTATATTACGTATTTTCCTGGTGATTATCTTGTATCTTATCTTATAAATGACAGACGTCCGTTCAAAAGAAAAGATGATTTCGTCTTTCACGTATTCATGTGTTCATCTATATGTACATGTTAATGAGAGACTCTAATGATTCATTAGGTTTTTTTCTGTATGGTCCACGGTTATTGAGGCGAATCCAGAGGCGGAAAAAGATCTCGAAATAAAAAAAATACCTATCTCCACAAGGATTCGAACCCGGGGCCTGCCGGAAGCCAAACTCTTGACCGCTCAGTTCCATACGTTGATGTCCGTCTATTTAATTAAATAATTTACTATATACAAAGAAACATTTGAGTCGAGTGGGGGGATTCCCGCTGAAGTCGTGTTCAAAATAAGCAAAATTTAATTTTAAGATTAATATACTTTGAAAAGTTATAAAGTCAAACCAGAGTTTTCACAGAGTGGCCATTAAAATAATTATTCTTCCCCTTCCTTTCCCCTCCCCCCTCCAAAAAGACAACAACAACAAAAAAACATAAGACCCGTTTTCAAAATACTGGTCCAACCACCCATGAAGAGTTTGCAGGTCACAAGGAGGAAGTATTAAGAAAATGAGCTACAAAACGAAAGAGCTGATTAGAATATTTGAGTCGGCATTGCTTTAAAAGAAATGCACAAAAATGATCACCCGAAACGAGCTTATTAATAATTCATTTATTATATGCAACGTGTATACAAACAAGGAGATACAACCCGCACTTTCACCGTATGTCAGTCTAGCAGAATTAAAGTAACGTCCAGACTTATCATTCCTGCATATGATTAATTTAATTGATTGTACGTACAGTCTTTCATTAGGTCAAAGGATTGCAACATTCTTATTCTCGTAACAATACTATTATTAGCAAAAGAAAAAGCATATATAAGTAAAACTCGTGAATTGTTTCAATTTAATTATTGAGTAATATTGAAGTGAATTGATAAATACTGTCATTGTAGATTGTAAAAATCATAGCACTAGAACTAAAGACTATACATTTTAAGATAAGATAAGATAGATGATTTTTATTGGTCCTATACCATAAAAATTTAGTTTGACTACAATTGACCACCTCAGCGTAACTACTGTAACAATAACAATATAGATGCAAATACGAACAACATTCACACATGAAACACATACACACTCACAGCCAGCGCTTTATGAATTAGACTTCTCTGTCGCAAGAAAGGGAGGACAATTCAATCAATTCAGACGCTTATAATGTCCCCTGGTGTAATTATGTCTCTAGTAAAATGGAAGTTATTGCGTCATCAAAATTGTCTTGTTCAGACCGACAAAGTAAAAAAAAAAAGATTTAAAAATAACAAATGCTACTAGAAGATTTTTTTGGGGACTAGTTTTGCTCAAAACCACTGTCGATCTAAAACTTTATTAGCTCCCTTGAGTAAGCTACATTTCAGTACAGTAATTGCATGATTGTTTTTTACAAGACTAAAATTATTGAGTTTATTGCAACAGCCTTAGATTCGATATTTGTATCAACAGTAGGCTGGGGGAACTTCAGACTGTCAAGTCAAGGTGAAGGTCGGACGTTAAGTAAATTTGAAGGGCAGATGCTAAGTAAAGGTGAAGGACGAATTTTAAATCAAAGTGAAGGACAATATAATATCAAGGTTAAAAAACGGATCTTAAGTTAAAATTAAGGACGAATGGTAAGATAAAGGACGACCTCTAAACTAAGGTGAAGGATAGATGTTAGTTGTCAAGGTGAAGGACGAATGTTAAGTCAAGGTAAAGACAACTCCTAAGCTAAGGTGAAGGATGGTTGTTAGAAGTCAAGGTGAAGCAAAACTGACGTTAAGGCAAGGTGTAGGTCTGACTTTTAGTCAATGTGAAGGAGTGATGCTACGTCAAAGTATAGGACGAATATTAAGTCAAGGTGAAGGACGATGTCGAATCAATGTGAAGGACGGATCTTACATTTGATGATTGTTTGTCAGTGTTTGCTTTTTCAACTATCAATTCATAACATGAATTATTTTTTCAACATAATGGTATTGATGCAAAGTTAAGAATGTTTGTTTTAAACTCATAAAAAATTCATTGATGTAACTATTAGAACGGAGTAAAAATGTGATCATTAATTATCTCTTCCCAGAATTCCTTATCACCTCTCCCTCTCACACACAGCTTCTATTACCATGAATGACATTTTCCCTAAAATCAGTATCCCCGATTTAACTTCTATTGTTAATCAATAAAACAACCCCGTGCATACATAACTGACCCCACCACCCTCCCACTTCTTATATCTTTCATTTTAATAATAATGTTGCCCCCATTCTCTGATAAAGGTCAACAAACTATCTCTGACACCCTCCTATCTTAATGAGCTATCTAACGAGGGGAGGGTGAGAACTGGTGGACGGGAACAAAATGGACTGACTGATTGAACAGGGGACAGGTGCTACTAGTCTTGTAACAAAGAACAATTTCCAATAGACATTATCTTCGATGAGATCTAACGTTGAAAAAACAACATAAGCCAAGCAAAATAGACTCTAGATAAACCCGTTCAACACCAGACACCCCGACTCCTGGAGAGTGTAATTTAAATGAAAGTAGATGAGCTTAATGAAGGAGCAGGTTTCAAAGCAAAATTGGTACAAGTGTGGGGTAACGAGATATGTATTGCTAGAAAATGGCGACAGAGACATACTAAAAACACAAAGTGACACTACTAAGAGATGGTAAGATTGATAGATAAGGTTTTGAATTGTCTGTCACGTGTTGTTTCTGTTCTCGTTGTTTGAAGATTTCTTTTTGTACAATTGAACTGTTACATTGGAGACTCGCCTTGTCGTGCGCGCTTGTAGTTTTTCTTTGCATTTAATATTGGTTTTTTGGTTCCCCTTGTAAGGGTACGTAAGTACATAGTTTTATTAAGTACGCTGATCTTTCGGTACGGGTGTCGCTATTGAAAAGTTCTTTCTTGTAGCGGCAGCGCTAGATCTAGGTTGTCTTTTCGTTTCAGGGTGTTAGGCTTTGGGCTATGGGAAATGTGTCGTCTTTCTGCGCTTGGAGTTGTGTAGTAACTATCGGTGTTGAGGTGTAGGGAGTTGAGCTTCTGTTGGGCGCCGAGATGGAGTGTGAGCGTGAAGGTGTGTTACGGAAACCTGTTGGTGTGATACTAGACTAATTAGTAATCCAATGCTAACTTCAATGATATTGATGTACATGTAAATATGTTTGAAAAATTACAATTAAGTTTAATTAAATATTGTTCCTATTGACAACTGCTGTTATTCACAAAATGTTCAGTTGAATAACTGTTATTCAATGTTTGTAGTTTACATGCTATTACCTTTAGGTTCTTGTGTTACTCTGTTCAGGCTGGGGATACGGGACGGTAATATAATATCATACCCTAGCTAATCAGAAATCCCACCCTGACACGCCTGCTGGGCTTGACAACATGATAAATTGACAAGAGTTTTTTTTTGTTGTTTTTTTTTGTTGTTTTTTTAAAATAAATTCAGTCATGGACAAGGAATATAAAAACCATGGTCTTTTTTTATAGTTTAAAGAAATAAATTTCTCTCTCAATTTCTTTCTCTCTTTCAAACTATCACCTTAGCTTTATTTTTATTATTTTACGAAATAGTTATTCGCTTGACTAATTTTATGAACTCTTGAGCTTTTCTTTCAGTGTTTGTTTCCCATTAACATTTAGACGGTACGCGGCTTCCGTCAACGGATTTGTTTTAGATTTATTCCATTAGCACAAGTAACTGTCAATCAAAGTTTCAACAGTTTCTTTTCCCTTTCTTTCTTCAGACACCATTGTCAATATAATCTCATCATCTCCTTCCCTGTCTCAGCAGACAAAAGACTCAAACAAACAAAAGATTAAAACAAACAACAAACAAATAACAGACAAACAAATAACTTAAAAAAAAACAGATTCTAACAAACAATTGACAAACAATCGACAGACAAACAAACAACATACTCCTACAAACAACAGACTGAAAGAAACAATAGACAAACAGAGGACAGACAAACAAAAGACAAACAAACAACAAACAACTGACTGAAACAAACAATAGACAAACAAATAACAGACTCAAGGAAACAATAAACTCAAACAAACAATATACTCAAACAAACAACAAACTCAAACAAACAATAGACAAACAAACCACAAACTCAAACAACCAAACATGTCCAATACACACTCATGAATAACGAGTTGAAACTAATTTTTTCGTGCATTTCTTTTGTGCGTGTATTTTTTTTTTTAAAGAAATCTTAGTTCGAGAACTAGGATCAAATTACACCCGCTGCGTGATCTCAACCCCGATACTACACTCACCTGTGGATCAGGGGCGGTTCCAGCTTGACACTAGTGTCCTGACTCTCCTCTACACCTTATCGTTTTCATCTTTGCTTAAGAATCTGGTTTTAACCAACCTGTACCTGGTCATAAAATAAAAACAACATAATTACTTTAAAGTGCCTACAGAGTGATATGAATGGATTTTTGTTGCGTTCTCTCGCTCCACCTACACATGCACTTTTTAATATTACAGAGCTCAAAATCCAGAATCTATGAGGATACACCTTAGTCGGTCAAGACTGTAAACAGATTTATTGGATTTAAGACACTAGATCTAAGTTGTATTTCTTGTCGTTTAACAAGCTGCTTACGTTTTTTACAAAGGTTATATTTGCTCATTCTGTCTGTCTGTGTGGTACACATTTTTTGCGAATTTCTTTTCCCTCTTTCCAAGTTGAAGTTTTACAGTTATTCAAAGTCGATGACAAAACAAGAATCGATCAAAAAGTTAACAAATAAGTCCATCAATTAGTGGTAATTAATTCATTTTGTTAAGTTTTTATATATAAAAGGGGAGTTAAGCCTTGCAGTATTGAGAAATGTGAAAGTGATTTTGCGGTTCTGCCCCTTTAGATAATTTTATTTAAAAAAATAACTATATTTTTTTTTTATTTTGCTTGTTTAAGAAATGAATATCATTACGACTCAAGCCAGGTCCTACCGTTTAGCAGGACTGCAGGGAATGGAGACGGATAGGCTTCGAACTTAAGACCATAGTGCCCACAGTCTGAGGTGCTTACCACAATACCAGACAGCCAAGTTAAGGGTTAAGGGTTAGGGCATAAAAGAGAGAAATATATACAAAACTTAATGTCTATTTATTTTCCTTGTTTTTTTTTGTGTTTTTTTTTTGGTACTTTGTTTCATTTAGGTCAAGATTTGTATCGAATGTTTGAGCTACCAGACAGGAAAGAATGAATCCGATGAGCCGGAAGTTATCAACCAGACTTGATCTTTTTTTGTAAACAAAAGATAAGAGCATTTGTGTCGATTTATGTCTATTTTTAGTAGTGACATCTTCAGAACAGTGGCTAAAAATATTTTGAAAATATTTTTAAAGGCAACAATAAGAAAAGGCTGTAGTACAATGGTATGGCGAGTTAAACAAGAGAATTGAGAAGCTACATCGCAGCTACATCACAGCTACATCGCAGCCATATAACATTGAGCATAACAGAATCGATGATACAATACATTTAGAGAGATAGAGGTAGAGACAGAGAGAGAGCGAGACAGAGAGAGAGAGAGAGAGAGAGAAGAGAGAAAGAGACTAGGAAACTTCCAACATTTGACAATTGTTTACGAATTGATTTAGATTAATGTACTGTACATTAAGAACGAGTCAATTTTGTGTTCTGAAATAGCCTATATCAGCGTTTCCCAAACTGTGTTCCGCGGGAATCCTAGTGTTCCGCGAGGCCTCCATAGGTGTTCCATGGAGTACTGGAATAATTAACTAGTATGCTACCACGTGAATTAATCTCTATAAAAATAACTAAGCAAAGTGTTCCGCTAAATACTACGAATGTGCATAGTGTTCCGTTAAGGAAAAAGTTTGGGAACCACTGGCCTATATAATAAATAAAGATCCTAGGAAATTTAGATGTCTAGACTATAAAATTAAACCATTATCTTTTAATCTATGCTGTGTTTGATTTGCGCCATGCAACAATAAATATGAGAGAACACTCTTACCATTTTTTTGTAAGAATTAGTCCAAAATCTAGCAAAGTTTAAATGTATACTTCTTTGAATATGATAATAATAATAATGTCTTCGATTCCGAAGATTAAGGATGGGTGCAGTGTTTCTTATAACTATGCAAATGCAATTGCGACCTACATAATTTTCCACACATGATGCAGACAAAGCAAACGGTGGCAAATTATGTGGAACATTTGAGTTAATGTTGTTTTTAGATTTTAAAAACAAAGATCACAAGTTTTGTTATGAAAAATTAAAAATTGTGTCGTTCTCCTCCAGTATATATATATATATATATATATTATTTCTGTCGATGTAAAACAATTGCCTACTTGTAATGAAACAATAAAAACACTAAAAAAGGTGATAAAAAAATTGTTTCTAGGATAGTCGGGCAAATGTTTACACATATCTAAACAAAGTTATTGTATGTATAGAACACTCACCATGCGTCGATTCTCTCTGCCTCCTTCTCTCTCTATTTCTCTCTCTCTCTCTCTCTCTCTCTTTCTCGCTCTCTGTTTCTCCTCTTTTTCTTTTTCTCACGTTATCTTTTTCACTTTCTCTTTCTCCAGAGCTCTCAACTTTCTCTTACTTAAGCTCTATTTCTTTTTTTTTTGTCTTTCTCTTTTTTGTGTCTTTCTCTTTTTTGTGTCTTTCTCTTTTTTGTGTCTTTCTCTTTTTTGTGTCTTTCTCTTTTTTGTGTCTTTCTCTTTTTTGTGTCTTTCTCTTTTTTGTGTCTATCTCTTTTTTGTGTCTTTCTCTTTTTTGTGTCTTTCTCTTTTTTGTGTCTTTCTCTTTTTTGTGTCTTTCTCTTTTTTGTGTCTTTCTCTTTTTTGTGTCTTTCTCTTTTTTGTGTCTATCTCTTTTTTGTGTCTTTCTCTTTTTTGTGTCTATCTCTTTTTTCTGTCTTTCTCTTTTTTGTGTCTTTCTCTTTTTTGTGTCTTTCTCTTTTTTGTGTCTTTCTCTTTTTTGTATCTTTCTCTTTTTTGTGTCTTTCTGTTTTTTGTGTCTTTCTCTTTTTTGTGTCTTTCTCTTTTTTGTGTCTATCTCTTTTTTGTGTCTTTCTCTTTTTTGTGTCTTTCTCTTTTTTGTGTCTATCTCTTTTTTGTGTCTTTCTCTTTTTTGTGTCTTTCTCTTTTTTGTGTCTTTCTCTTTTTTGTGTCTTTCTCTTTTTTGTGTCTTTCTCTTTTTTGTGTCTTTCTCTTTTTTGTGTCTTTCTCTTTTTTGTGTCTTTCTCTTTTTTGTGTCTATCTCTTTTTTGTGTCTATCTCTTTTTTGTGTCTTTCTCTTTTTTGTGTCTATCTCTTTTTTGTGTCTTTCTCTTTTTTGTGTCTTTCTCTTTTTTGTGTCTTTCTCTTTTTTGTGTCTTTCTCTTTTTTGTGTCTTTCTCTTTTTTGTGTCTTTCTCTTTTTTGTGTCTTTCTCTTTTTTGTGTCTTTCTCTTTTTTGTGTCTTTCTCTTTTTTGTGTCTTTCTCTTTTTTTTTCTCTTTTTTGTGTCTTTCTCTTTTTTGTGTCTTTCTCTTTTTTGTGTCTTTCTCTTTTTTGTGTCTTTCTCTTTTTTGTGTCTATCTCTTTTTTGTGTCTTTCTCTTTTTTGTGTCTTTCTCTTTTTTGTGTCTATCTCTTTTTTGTGTCTTTCTCTTTTTTGTGTCTTTCTCTTTTTTGTGTCTTTCTCTTTTTTGTGTCTTTCTCTTTTTTGTGTCTTTCTCTTTTTTGTGTCTTTCTCTTTTTTGTGTCTTTCTCTTTTTTGTGTCTTTCTCTTTTTTGTGTCTTTCTCTTTGCCAATTCTCTCTTTCGTTCTTTTTTTCTTTTTTCTTTATCTCATTTTTATGTTTCTCTCTCTCTCTTTCTCTCTTTGTCTCTCCCTCGCTGTCTTTTTGTCTATCGGTCTCTCTCTTTTGGTCACTCTCTCTTTTTCTCTGTCTCTGTCTGTCTCTCTGTCTGTCTCTATGTCTGTCACTCTGTCTCTCTTTCTCTGTCACTATCTCTGCCTCTCCCTGTCTCTCCCTGACTCTCTCTCTCTCTCTCTCTCTCTGTCTGCCTCTCTCTCCTGCTTCCTTTATGATCAACAGGTCTATGAACATAGTTAACAGGACACCGCGACAAAGTTAAAATCACTGAATGTACTCGGGGAGACAATATGACAAACTAAGGTCATACCAGTTTTGCACATCTCCAAGGCAAATATTATTTGCATAGCTTCTGTTTGCTCATAAAAAGTGAAAAGTCTAGAGTACATCTAGACCTGTTCTTCTAGCACTAGTATTGGCCTTCAAAGAAGCTATTTATTTTTAAAAAATGCTCGATTTGTTATGTCTTTTAAATTTCCCATTCTCGCATAAGTTAAAAAGTCGATGGTGTTATGAATAGTCAGTATTGTGTAACTCTTATGACAAAGATTTCAGCCTTTGAAAACCCTATAACTAAATGAACATTTGCATAAAATTTTATTTTTTAATTGTAATCGCCAAAAAGAAAGGGAGTCTGTAGTCTCGTTCCATGACATGTAGACCGCAGCGATGATTAGAAGTCAGAAGTGATGAATGAGCTTTAAAAAATTATTATTATGTCGATAGTCGATTTGAAGAAGAACAGATTTAGATGTACTCTAGACTTTTATGAGCCAACAGGAGCTTTGCTAATAATCTTTGCCATGGAGATGTACAAGACTGGTATGACCTTAGTCTGTCATATTGTCTACACGAACACATCATGAGATTGTGGGTACTTTAATCAATTTTAGAAAAATATATATCATATTTATTGTAATAGTTTCTAGGTCTAGAACGGTATTTCAATTTTTTTTAAAAAAACTTCTCATGTACCAAATAGTTTTCTTTCATTTTTAAAGGTGAAAAGCCGCTTTAAGTAGTATGACTGTTGCATAATACTCTCATTATTTCTGTAAAAATTCTAGTGTAAGTGTTTTCATTAATAAATTGCATTGAACCTTTTACTTTGTTTCGCTATTACCTACTTTCATAAAAATCGAACTGAACCTGAACCCGAACTATATTCGATATCGAACCGAACTCTAACATCATATCTGACCAATCCGAATTGAACCCAATGTTTATAAGATGGGTTCGATTCCCATCTCTAATATAAATACTTGACTGAAAGGAATGACTTTGTCTACAGACCATGAATGACACTTACCCTGCACTAAACATTAATTAGATTTTAGATGACCATTCAATGCCATCCGCTAAGCCAAAGCTCACACTGAGACATTACTTCTTAACAATCGGTTCATTGAATACTTAATGATAATAATAACATTCATATTTCTCAAAACCTCGCGTAGTATGATGTCATTCTGCTCAACAATACACCCATATTGACTATCGACTCGTATCGACTATCGACTCTTATCGACTATCGACTCAAATCGACTATCGACTCAAATCGACTATCGACTCATATCGATATATATATATCGACAACACTTTGCGTCTCTTTTCTACTGGCGCAGATAAGGTTGTGGTTGTTGATTGTTTGCAGTTCACAGCCTCTGATATTCGTGCTGAGAATATTGAGACCTGCCTTTTTACTGCCTGAGTGGACCACTCCAGTGACTGCTCCTGAATTTGTGTTTCCACACTAACTTTGTCGTAATCTTGTTCGTAAAAAAAAAATTAGATTTATATACTTGACATTATACATATAAATAAAAAGAGTCAGTAAATGCTCGACCAAAGAGGACGTCATGTGAGTGTATAAATAAGAGGAGAGGGGGTCATAATAAAATCTGAAAACAGGGGTCAACAAAGGAGGGGGATGATGTTTGTCTAGAAACTTACATGATGTAGTAATAATGTTGGGAAAATGATATAGGCAAGAGTTTACTAGATTTTATGTAAATGTACTGGGTGTAATAAACCTTGCGTTAAAACACTTTTGAAATGAAATAACATGGTTTTTCTATTCTAGTTTTCTAGATACAAATCTAGTAGCCATTCAGTTCCTTTCCCCAACATATCGACATATGTCAGAGACCCATTGAAGCTGGCTGGAAACAGGGGCGTCCTTAAACTCCCAGATTTACCGATATATATATATATATATATATATATATATATATATATATATATATATATATATATATATAAAGAGAGAAAGAGAGAGAGAAACATACAAAAGGACAACCAGGCTACATAGCACTGTAAAGCAGGGATGAGTCCCGCGGGCCGCGGTTTGTCAGAGCCCCTTATGCTGCCCACAGTCACCCACAGGGATAATTTTTAAAATACATAATTTTTAACTTATTTGTAATTTTTGAAACTTTTGACTAGGTTAATATATTTATTAAGTTTATATTGTTATTCTGATGATGAAAAGGCTATAGAAAACATTCTCTAGAAGTCTAAAATGTTTTATTTAAACAATAATTATTCCAAAATGGCTATGTATGGAAACATTCAGGATCAGATTTGCGTTTTTGTCTTATCTGGTGTTGCCAATGTAAACTCTTCTACTGATTAAAAAAAAAAAAGTAAATTATTTAAAAAAAAAAAAAAAAGATTTGAATTGCGCTTTTACTCAGCAGAAAATTTTCAGTATTTCAAAGTTGTGTAAAAAAATTACTAAATTGAATAAGTTAAGTATTTTTGGATTGAATATGAACGTTTTGAATGCCTAATAATAAAAAAAAAAGCAAACAAGCAATGTGTTACTTGTCGTGTATTAGCGATGAATGGACCAATACATTTTTTTTTTCAGTTACTTCATGGTAGTTAGGGGTTGTCACAGTCTCGGTTGATATTGCTTGTTATATGTTCACCTTGGGTCATAAAGGTGAAAGGCATGTGAAACATCTGATTTAGGAAAAGGAAGTAAGAATGACTACTTTGACTTTGGTCAGTCTATCACAGTAGTAACTTGATAACAGTACACGTATTTGTAATAGCTGTTTTCTGTACTTAGAGCTGGATAAATATTTTGAAAGTTTATTGTTGCCCGCTGTGATGCAGAAGTATTTTAGTAGTGAAGTTGTATTGCGCTGTGATGCGGAAGTATTTTAGTAGTGAAGTTGTATTGCGCTGTGATGCGGAAGTATTTTAGTAGTGAAGTTGTATTGCGCTGTGATGCGGATGTATTTTAGTAGTGAAGTTATATTGCGCTGTGATGCGGATGTATTTTAGTAGTGAAGTTGTATTGCGCTGTGATGCGGAAGTATTTTAGTAGTGAAGTTGTGTTGCGCTGTGATGCGGCTGAAGTTCTATTTCAAATTGGATATTTTGGTGTAACGACTACAAGTGCAGTATATTGTATTATTGAATAAACCTTTCATTTGTCTGCTGAAGATCGACTCAAGTCTTTGTATACTATTTATATTCGTTACGTGTTAAGTGTGACTCCAGGACGCACGAACCCAGCATTCTTCAACATTACACACATTGACGAGACATCGTTTACAGGCGTGTTGAAAATGATAGCTGGTAAGTTGAGGCAATGACGTCACAATCCCAGCAGGGACGAAAGTAGTGATGTACAGGACACCTCATGATTATAGGTATTCATCCGGAGAGTAGATACAAAGTTTTTCAGTGCTGAGTCAGAGATACAACCACAGGCCAGTGTGTATTCAATGCTATGGAGAACTGTTTGGAAAGATGTCGGCTGGCAATGAACTAAGATGGTACGTGAAACAACTAATGGCGCCTGTGCTGTGACTGGGCAAAATATTTTTTGTTGTTTTTTTTTAAGTTGAATGATAAAATAAAAGAGTAATAATCAGACCATACACATGCAAAGCTGCATTGAATATCGAACATGTTAGTGGCCCAATGGACACAGTGATCAACTTTATCAGGGTTAGTGGTCTTAACCAGAGGCAGTTCAGATAACTACTTCAATATTTAGAACTGAACATTTAAATACACACACACACACACACACACAAAGATACGCTAGCTCGCACACACAATGCGATATATAGGGCAGATGATGTTAAGGTCATCACATCTGTTTCTGTGGCCAACGGTTAATTAGCAGGGTGACATGTGGCCAACACAATGACCAACAGTCTTTTTTTCCCCAACTTAAGTCAGGTACCCATAAGAGTTCGGTGGCCCCTCATAACAAAAAAAAAATATACGGCCCTCTATACAAAAAAGGTTGCCCACCCTGCTGTTAAGTTTTGGTGGTGTATATATTCCCTACATTATTTTTTGGTCGAGTCAAAGCTAGGTGGAAAAATAAGAGTTACCTGTCTACAAGTGGATGAGTTAATCAAATGAAGATCTGAAACGGTGAGCGGTGAAAGAAATAACGGATCGGTTCCTGGGGAAGCAGCAGAGAGCATGTTGGGAAGAACACGCCATTCACTGATAGCCAGGTAGATGCTGCCATTTACCTGGATGAAGGGCCTGTGAGGTTTGATTCGCTCTGATAACTTTCAAATGCAATCTGTCAGGAAACTTTGGGAATGTCTGAGAATGTTTTCTTTTCAAATATCTTTCTACTTTCGTACTGTTGTTTTGATTTGCGTTATAATGTAACACATTTTCAGGGAAGGGAAGTTGTTAGTATCATTCTTAACTCAAGCTGGTATTGGCATTCAAAACAAATCTGGGCTGCGCGTCTCAGGGATTCGGAATCGTATAGCTAAATGACGCCCTTTTTCACTTTTTGTATCTTGAGTAGTAGTGGCCTTTGAAAGATAATGACTTGAAGGACCCGTGTATGAACTATATGGCAATAATGTATTGAAGTCATATGTCTGAGCTTGATAGTTTTGTAGTCTTCGGCTCATAGCTAAATATTAAACTTGCACATGACTTTTCACACTCTCTAATCTCTGTCGCTCTTTACATATGTATGTATATATAGCAGCTGACGGTGTCATGGGGCATTGAATCAAATATCTTTTAATTTTTTTTTTCATGATTTTGTAATATTATAAGTTTAAAAATGGAGTAATTGTGTTTTTAAAAAAAAAAATTTATTATGTTTTTTTTTTAATTGTTTATTCAGTAGCTCAAAAGGCTCCCATTGCTATAATCACAGAAGACAAAGAAAACAAGTTTCATGGTCATACAATAAGTAATACCTTACTTTGCCTACCTTAATTCACCACTAGCGACACAGGGTGCTCGTCATTCAATTTGTTATTGAAACTGTATTTGTAGTACTTTTGGAATAGCGAAATTATATTAACTGTGAACTTATAACAGATATTCACGATACTTATAGAGGTGACATTATGTGTGAGAGAGAATGTGGGAGAGACACAATGTGAGAGCGAATATGTGTGGGAGAGAATGTGGGAGAGACACAATGTGAGAGCGAATATGTGTGGGAGAGAATGTGGGAGAGACACAATGTGAGAGCGAATATGTGTGGGAGAGAGAATGTGTCTTTGCGATAAAATGAAAAAGTAAAATACAATCTGTGAGGGTTAGTGAGAGATTGTGTTTGAAAGAGTTAGTAACTATAACTATCTTGAAAAGAACATTATACTTTAGATCTATTGGACAACATTAATCAATCAGATTCAAATCATCTACAAGAAAGGGAGTGAAGCATGCAAGTACGTAACGGAGAAACAAAAATAAAACTGCCTTCTTCTTCAACTGTAACAATTCAACGCGCGCGCAGTCCCCAAGACGCTAGGTATTATATTTCTCAAATCATCTGATCCCCTCTATTATGTTGTATAAATAGAGCTGCCATTGTAGCGTCATAGCGAAATCCTAAATCAAAGCATGCTATGTCATCAATCACTTAAAGACATGCAATGAATGCACTATTTTATTTTCATTTCAGCAATCTATATCTGTATACAGCTTTTCTTTTTCGTACAACCCCACTAGTACCACTACACACTCACACGCACGCACGCATACACACACACACGCACGCACACACACACACACACAAACAGCCGACTTCTCAAAACATTATTACCAATTTTATTTTGCCTTTGACATGCGCAATGAATAACAATAATTGTTTTTGCAACGCTTTCTTCAAGGCAAGTTGGCATCAGGTTCTGAATGCTATTCACTTCATCATTCCTATTAGAATCAAGTGGCAATGTAGATAGTAACTCAGTTCGCAATCTCTAGAAATGAAAGCATGCCAACTGTCATTTTCTCTTCTTGTTTTCTCAAAGAATTAAGTCGCTTCAAAGTTAAGTGGGTTTTCTTTTCCTTTGTTTTATTTTCCCCCAAACGAATGAATATCTAGGTAATGTTTGGATTAAATACTTAGAAAAACATAAACAGTAAACTTCAATTTTAATTAAGTTTAAAACTATATTCATGATTACATTTTTACAGAGCTTATATATCAACTTACGCAGTCTGTCCGTCTGTCTCGTTCAAAGTTTAAACATGTTGTTTCTCCCACACAGATTATCGGATGAAGTTGAAAGTTTGTATAGTTATTTATTTTGCGTAGCAAAATATGAATCCATTTAAAACATTAATCATTTTGTCAATTAATTATTGGTAATTACTTTATTTTGTTTGATATTTTTTAAAAATTGAAAAAGTGAAATAGCTTCTACATTATTGAGATATATATTTGTAAATGAACAGCTAGTCCTCCCCTTAATTTTTTTATAGGATATATTTTTGTTTGCACGAATGCAACAGATTAAAATAGGAATCATTTTTTTTTGTGGAAAACAAAACACACAAAATAATGGAAGCTGTTTCAAAACGAAATTTAACCAATATACTTGACCTTAACATCATTTGCCCCAGAGATCGCAGCATCTGGTAGGGGAAACTTTAGTTTGTATTTTTTATTCGTCCAACAGAGCCGGCGTTAAGTGGGTATGAGGCTTTGTGCCAATGGAATTATATGAAATTTGGAAATCCTGTAGATCATAAACGTCGAGCCATAAATATACATTTTAGCGTCGGGTATCCACCGAGACTTAGTTTGCAGCTTTGGCTCGTCTACCCCTTAGTTTTTTCTTTTTTCAATCAAGGAAACTGTAACTATTTATTCTGTGCATCCTCTTTCCGGTTTTGTCGAAAGAATGTCGTTGATGTTTGTCTTTTAATAAAATCTGAATGTTTTCATGACTTAGTTTTATTCTGGTTGGAAATAGGTTCAACAAGTTAGACAAAAAAAAAAATAAACAAGTCTAAGTGGTTGTATAGAGATTCTAAAAACAATTTAAGTTTTTTGTGGATATCGTAAGTCTAGTTACTTTTTAAGGATTGCAAGGTCTAATTGATTTTTTAAGGATAATGTAAATCCAATTAGTTTTATAAGGAGGCACATGTCTCGTTGGCGTTTTAAGGATAGCACAGGTCTAGTTTGTTTTTTTTTCATATAAAATAAAAGAGGTCTACTTCTATTTTAAGAATAACAGAGGTCTGGGTTTTTAAAAGGAAAACAAACAAAAAATATTTTAGTGAATTCGTATTCCTTTGAATAATCGTATGATATGATATGAAACAATACGATACGATATGATACATAATATGAAATGATATATGATATGATTTATCTTGTAAGTTAAAGATTCATACTTATGAAAATGTTTACTTCTTATGGGAAATTTAATGAAATGAATTTAATGAAATAATGGATTGTGTATTTAAACAAGTGTTATTAAAACAATGTTCTTTAAAATAGCTATCTGTTTAAAACTGTACAAGAATTTCAATAATCTCCATTGGAACTTTGTTAATAAATTAAATAATGAAAATTATTCGTCATATTTTTTTCTGAACATGGAAACCACGTGATAAAACCCACACCTAGCTCCTCCTAAAAACCTTTATCCTGAACAAATCCATTTAGCACTTCCTGGGATTGGAAAAGAACGAATGATTTGTAACCAATTAGTTGTTTGGGTTTGTGTTTGTTGTGTTCTTTCATGTTTTCTGACTGGACGTGAAAATGTTTTATAGTTACTTTATATACGGCGAATATACGCTCTTATTTTCTCTGTCGCATCCTCCTCCTTTCTATAGGCTGTTATCTCCCTTCTTTGCTCATTCTCTTTTGTTCTCTTTCTTTCTCCTTCTCTCTTATTCTCTCTCATTTTCCTCTAATTCTCTCTCGTTCTCTCATTCTCTTTCTCTTGTTCTTTTATTCTCTTTTCTGTTCTCTCTTTTTCTCTCTTGTTCTGTCTTATTCTCTGTGTCTCTATTATGTTCTTATTCTTCAATATTTTCCCTATTGTCTCTCTCTTATTCTCTCTCTTTTTCTCTGCTTATTCTCTCTGAGGCCATTTCTTTTCTCATACATTCTTTCTTTTTTTTTTTCTATTTCTTTTTTATCCCACCACCAGGCTTTATCCCCAGCAGACTCCTCTTCCCCACGTTCTATTTGATTGCAAATAAGCCATTACCATTATTATAGTAAAAACTTTGAAAGCCGTTGTTAAAATAGATTATAATAAATACATAAACATATTTATTCAAAAATAAAACATTTTCACAAGTCTATTAAGAGAAACTAGATTTTGTCTGTTTCTTTTGAACTTGACAAGTTTTTACCTAACATTTCTTCTAATTACCAGCCAGATTGAACCAGCTACTGCGGAGGAATTCACTTAAGCCAATGAACAAATAAAAGTTAATTAGTCAAGTGGTAAAAATTAGTCGTAGCTCGCGCCTAATTCGCTCAACTTTTAGTCTCTCTATAACTTTTTTTTAATCACTTAGCTTTACAAATGCGCTACATTTTGATCTTTTCAATTAGTAGTGTTTTGCTTAATGCATATAAAAATAAACAGACTTTTAGACATAATTCAAACTAAAATGAAATAACGAGGAATTAGAAAAGTCCATTCCGGCTAATCGAAACAGCTGGTTATTAGCATCGAATTCTAACGGACCGAAACAAATCCTATTATACAGTGGAATCCGGATAATTGGCACTGCCGGATATTATTACTGGATCTTGGAGTACCGAAACAACTCCTGTAGCTAACTCTTGTAAATTTCACTTGTAGTATTGAGGAAAAACTGGGGTATAAATGTAGATCTTATTTACTGTCGAACAAATTGTTTGCTCCAAATATGTACTATTGTTTTGTAATGCACAATATTAAAACAAATTTCACATGGATAATAAAGATTATTATTATTATTATGTTAGAAACGAAAGAGTATTCATTCTCTCCACTAAGGAATTATTATTATTATTATTATTATTATTATTTTACACTCGAATAACGTTAATCAGTCCAATTAATCAAAACGACAGCGTCCCATTGTCATCCTATTACAGTATTTAAAGGTATTTGACTAATTGGGTATTGGTGAGATTTTCTCTTTAACACATATTTTAAAGATATAGCTTTATCTTCCTTAATGCCATTACAGCATGGATAGGGCTGCCTGAATCAGCCAGGACAACCAACGACTGAGCTGAGTTTAAGCCACAGATTAAAATGCATGACTAGATTGACACTTTGATACGAGTAAGACGTAATTTACGTCTGCAATTTATAAAATATTTGGTGCAAGAAAATGTTTCAAAATAGTCAATTTTGCGTCTGATGACCTGGAGCGCGGTGGCTGAGTGTTAAAAATCTTGGTTACTGAACCGAGTTGTCTCGGGTTTGAATACCGGCGAAGAATAGGATTGCCATCATTTGCGAGCCGGGTGGGGGGCTTTAACCTCTTTGAGGGCCCCTGCATTTTGCGTAATATTTAATATTTAATGTAAAAAACACTAATTTCGGGGCCCCACTCAAGTTGGGGCCCGGGGTGGGTGGATTTTCCAATTCTCCCCCTCCCTCCACCCAACCTAGATACGCCTTTGACCTGACATTATTTGGAGATTAGTACATGACACCCTCGTTAACAGTTGACTGAAATAGTGCACTTTACTTACTTGATGACAAGAAGAGTATTGTACTGGTATGGTACTGGTATTGTACTGGTATTGTACTGGTACTGTACTCGTAATGTACTGGTATTGTACTCGTAATGTACTGGTATTGTACTGGTACTGTACTGGTACTGTACTGGTATTGTACTGGTATTATATTGGTACTGTACTGGTATTGTACTGGTATTGTATTGGTACTGTACTGGTATTGTACTCGTACGATGCATTTTGATTTTAAAAAATTATAGATGGATTCGTAAGCTACTTTATTTTAACCTAATTAGTAGCAGCGTTCGTCAGTGTCATGTTTCATTCATTGTCCTTTATACGACTTTATCTTTAATTCTAAGTTGTTTTCTTTTCGTTCCTAAAACATGTTTGTTTAGACTTTCATCTCACGGACAATGCCTGGAGGTCCACTATTGATTCTATGACCAGGGTGCTGAGACGTGAGGGAATAATGAGAGTATTCTCGTTTCAAACAATGTTAAGTGTACTGTACGTGACGGACAATCGAGGTCAGAGGGTCAAAGATGTAACATGACGGAAGAGCACCGGCTACTTTGCATCGTCCAGAAAACTGAAACTTTCTGAATCTCTGGCGCCCGAACCCCCCCCCCCCCCACCCTCTGCCTTCCTGTCCCATCCCTGGTGTTGTCTTTCGTCCTCCTGTGCTTCCTGTGGTCAGCTCCCACGGGGATGTTCCGGTGCGCGTCTTGAGGAGGCGATATCAAGGCCAGAAAGGAAGTCAGATTAAATTGAACACATGATCTAGTCCAATGTTTGCCAAGCAAGAGGAGGAGTCTGAGTGTAGGTGTAGACTGGAGTAAAAGACTTTGTCCAGAGGCTACATGAGATCAAACCAAATAAATACAAACAAAAGTTGAATCGAGTACAGTAACAACCTCAGAGCTTCAACGAACTACAAAACGTAGTGTTTGGTCTTTGCCTATAAGATTTTTTTTGTCAGTTATATTTCATTAGCAATATTTAGATAATTTGGAATTTAACATATGGGGATTTATGGGGAAAACAAATAAATTGATAGTACATAAAATCGAACAATCGATCGCTGACTTCCTTTTCTCACACTTCTTACGAAATCGTCGATTAAACATGAATGAACAAGTTTAAATCAGTTTTACTTCTTAATTGGATCCCAATGCCTAATTTTTATAGCGATGTTGTAAATACTAAGAATTTTATTTCGAAGAATGTTAAATAATGTCGTGTAACTCTTAACAGAGAATGTGTCCAAACGGTTAACTTTTCCATTCATTGTGTACCACGAAAATTATGAAAGCACTTCAGATATGCGGCATCTTAATTTAAGTCCAATTCTAAGCTCCTGGGTGTAATAAGATTACTACATTATGAAAAAATAATACGTTTCTCCATTAACAGAAATCCCCTGTCAAAAAAAAAAAAGAATAACCGGAACAATATTGTAAGAATTGTCGATTTTCTATACATTAGTATAATGCAGATATACTGGTACATGTTTGATGGTGGCCTCGTCTATAGAAACAACTTATACACTAGTTTGAATTTTCAGTCCTATTGCAAGCCAATCATATTCTGTGGGAAAGTGGAGCAGCGTTCTCAGCGACACTGTGACATTAAGTGGACATTTTGGCGTTTCAGTTTTAAGAAAGCGGTGACACTGTTGTGTTTGAGACAAGCCACATTGAGATTAGTGCCACTATAAAATTGAAGCCGTGAAAGTGGACAGACTGTATAAGACATTTGGTGATGTAGTTTTAAAATTATTTGACATCATTTTGTTTCAGAATAGCTTAAGATATCTTTTGTTTCGTTTGTTCTAGAAGCTTCCTCTGTTTTAAATATACGCCATGTCATTTTATCTATTTTATCAGATTATGCCAGACTTAAGAGTTTATTCTTGTAATATTTTTTTTGCATACATATTTTTATAGATAATTTTTGATACATTGCTTAAATTTTGCCCTTTCTTTACTCCACAAGAAAAACACTATTTAAAAAAAAAGAATAAGACAATACCACCATTATTGTGCTCCATATAAAATAAATTATTTTTTTTTTTTAAATTAAATTTAGGAATGTGATTCTGGTGTCGAATAAATTACATATACACTTTAAGATTCGGTCAGCTAAAATTGTGTGATTAATTATTGGTATGTTCATTATAATGGACATCTAGATCTACTACTAGTCCTAGCGATCTGATTTAGAACTCTTATGATCTAGACTAAATCTACTTCTAGATCTAGAATTTAGATGTAGTCTATTTTCGAAGCAAGTTTAAATTTATTCAGTTATCGCATTTACGGTAGACATGCTGGTTCTGTGAAGGACTTGAATAGAGGTCCTGTCAAAACCTTATTGTATCCATCTTACGGCTACTAAGATCCATATTATGACTTAGATTATAATCAATAGTAAATTTGTTAGGTAAAAGATATAAGGAGACAGAGAGTGAGTCAGCTAGTTTATTATGTAATGTCCATTACTAAAAGGCTGTTAAAATCTAACTAGATCTAGATTTTTACGGTTTATTTCAACTTCTGCTTGTTTGACTATGTTTGTTTTACTGCTTTCAGACGTTTCTACAGTTATAAAGATCATTTCGTCCTTGTCCAAACCTCCGCACAGGAAGGAAGCTGGTAACGTTCAATGTAACAATTTAACTATTTCATTTGTTTAGCTACAAAGCGCAAGTGCTACAAAGGGAGTCAAACTCAGGACCATCAAGACGACCATCTGAAGCGTACACCACAGGATCGGTAGCATACCTTTAAGCCACTAGCGGATCCGAACTTTGGAGTGGGGGGGGGCGATTTTTTTCCAAACCCTAACCCTAACGCCCAGTAAACCCTAACCCTATGCATAAACGTGCGTACAGCGCACACACACACACATGTATATATATATATATATATGAGAATTTTAAAAAAGCAGCATTTCTCAACCTTTGGTGAAAAACAGAACAACTGGGGCAGCGCTATAAGGTTCCCTAGTGGGGTTCGGGGCGAAGCCCCGACGCCAAAAGCGTTTTATTGCATTCTTTACTACAGAAACGCATTCTCCTAACATCTACAGCTCTTTATTCATTAATGGAGTTCGGGGCGAAGCGCCGACGCCAAAAGCGTTTTTTTTGCATTCTTCACTACAGAAACGCATTCTCCTGACAACTACAGCTCATTATTCATCAGTGTGGTTCCAACGCCAAAAACGTTTTCTTGCATACTTCACAAAAAAAAGAAACGCATTCTCCAGACCTAAAGCTCATTATTCCTACTATTAAAAAAGGACCTTTTGAATAGTGTTGTACTTGAAAATATTCTAATATGAATTTATATATCCTAAATACATTGCAAATTAAACCAATTTGTTCCTTGAAAAGATAAGTTACCCTACATATTTAGATTTTGACTTTGAGGATCGTCGCTGAAAAAAAAAATTATTCGATAAATAATATTCAATAAAATATAAGTATAAATTGTGAGTTATAGTCCCAAATATTTTAACTAGAAAAATATCAGATTTAGTGAAGGTTGGGAAAAGGCGACTATGACAGTACTATTTGGGTTTTGAAATCATCTCAATCATAACTCTTATACTGAAAATTTTCACTTGAAGTCTAACTTTCTTAAAATAATTATGATAAATTCATGTGAAATTACATAAACTCTGTCTGGAAATGGAAGAGGCGGTTGAGGGAAAACGATTAATCCTCGCTCTTTTTTATAATTTCTGTTAAAGATTGCATTTGGCATTAAAGAATAGGGGTGGGGCGACTCGATATAAGAATTTAATTTATAGTATATATATGACAGATTTTTTAATTTTTGTAATTTCTCGACTATAATACAAAAAGAAAAAGTATTGGTTTGTCCGATGGGGGAAATGCGATTGCATGTATCGCCCCTAGCTCCCACCTGATACAACCCTTTTTCATTCATATTATTTACTACTTAAAAAACTTTAGGATTAGAGAGTGGTACAACATGATATAAAATGGGTTCAGATTGCAATACGTAGTTAATATTATATAGATATTCAACTAATTTTGTTCACAAACTATGATTCTCCATAAAAAATATGACCGACCCCCCACTCAGAGGGCTAGAGTTTTAACAATATAGATGTTTAATTGATTCTGTTAACAAGCTGTGATTTCTACAAATAATTTGGATCGCCCCCCCCACCTCAAAAGTTTATGGGGGGGGGGGGGGGGTGGGCGGGATTGATGCCATCGTCCCCTCCCGACCCCACCAAATCGGCCAACATACTAGAGGGGGGGCGAAATAATCTAAAAATAGGTTGAAATATATATATAATTAGTATATATTATTAGCATAAGTAATACATTGGTATCCAACTTGTGTGAATTCTATACTAAAATACGTCCGCCCCACCCCCCCCGTAGGTGGGGGGGGCAGTGGGGGGAGGGGCGATCGCCCCTAGCCCCCCCCCCCCCCCGGATCCGCCAGTGCTTTAAGCATACATACATTAATGTAGCACGGTTGTATCCAATGAAATACATACCTTGTACATTCTTTTCATGTTTTTTTTTTTAGTTTAGTTTTCAAGTTACCATCAGACTTGACCAGGTATTGCTGAAGAAGTTTAAAGTTGTTCCACTTTTTACTTTTGAAGCTCATAAAAAAATCAGCTTCTCAGCATCTGGGCGTAGACCATTAAATCTTGAACATTTTGTGTATGATTATAATTCTTTATGCTTATGGTACTTGAGGTAATGACTTACACATTGAGTATAGCGATGTGTCGTTTCGATGGAATCGTGAATGCAGACACATGTTCACCAAGTTTCTGTCACACACTGGAACTTAGTTTACAAAGTGATAAATCTCTTACAATTATGCACAGGCGTGCATGGGATATATAAAAGTATTTCTTATCTGATTAAAGGAAATCTCTTTTTCTCTCATTCTCTCTCTCTCTCTCTTTGTCTGATTTTGTTGTCTTTCTCTCTCATGTTTTTACTCTTACACACTAGTGAGGTATGCGTTCTTAACTGTCGACTTGATGGTCCAGGGTTCTAGCCCTGCTCTCCGCTATCAGTTCTACGGGAGGCTAAAACCAGGACTTAATAATTAAGAAGGAATATCTGATGTCAAACAAAAAAATCACTCTCTCTCTCTCTCTCTCCGTCTCCTCTCTCTTCCCTCTCTTTCTCTCTCCCCCCCTCTCTCTCTCTCTTGTTCTTTTGTTCTCTTCACGCTTTTGTTCTCTCTTTCTATGTATCACTCTGTTTCTCATAATTTCTCTCATTCTCTTTTTTTTTTTCTCTCCTTTATTTCTCTCTCAACTTCTCTCTGTTTTATTCTTTTTTTTCTCTCCTTTATTTCTCTCTCAACTTCTCTCTGTTTTATTCTTTTTTTTCTCTCCTTTATTTCTCTCTCAACTTCTCTCTGTTTTATTCTTTTTTTTTTCTGATTCTGTCTCTATTCTCTTTTTGTATTCTTTTTTTTCTTTCAGTCATTATTTCATATCTCTCTCCTTCTCTCTCCTTCTCTCTCCTTCTCTCTCCTTCTCTCTCCTTCTCTCTCCTTCTCTCTCCTTCTCTCTCCTTCTCTCTCCATCTTCTCTGTCATTCCTCTTTTATTTTTTCTTATTGTCTTTTTCTTTTGTGCTCTTTTTATGTCTACGTCATTCTTCCTTGGGTATATTTCAGACACGCATCGCCCCTCCCCCGCCCCCGGGTCACAACTTAACTCCCCTCTCCCTCCCTCCTGCATATTTTATGTGAAGCTGAGCGTACAGAAATAAACGAATGAATGATCTCAAGAAGAATAAACAGATAGACTACCCACCGCCCGACACGGGCTCATACTTTTCCTCCATGTATACTCTATACAAGTTATTTTGTGTAAGAAAAAGACTTTCTGTCTGGATGAATATTTAAAAAAATCAACGTTTGCAATAGTCATTAACTTTGAATGAATAATATTACAACTGCGTTTCATCATTACCGTAAACTCTCTAAACCTTTGTGATTGTTTTTATCAAATGGGGTAGGGGAGGGCTACGTATTCCGGATCTGCATTAAAACGTCACAGTAAACAACATTTTGAAATGGTGCAAGATACAAACAGTCTTCATTGTTTTTATTGTAACACAACTTTTTTTGTCAAAGTTATTCAAAACTTCAATAGTTTACTAAAAACTATAACCCTTAAATTCGTATGAATTAAACAAACATAATGTAATAAATGTAAACGACACATACAAATAAAATCTTTTATTTCTCAATACTGCAAGAATAAGCTTTATTCTATATAAAAAAAAACAACTATTTACCAATTAGATCTATTGATGAACTAAATGGTTAATTTTTTTTATTGATTCATGCATTGGCATCATCTATGAATTATTTCGCTAAATTTCAACCTGATCGATTCATGTTTTGTTAAGTAGAGCAGATCATTGTATAAAATAAATCTCAACTTGATCCGAGCATGGGAAGTGGGACAAAAAAAGGTATTCAAAGCTGAGTGCGGGAATAACTCCACCTTTATAGCCACATGTCTCAATACATCGCATTTGTTTCCCTTTTTAATACCAAACAAAATAATTCATTACCAATAGTTTATAAACTAACTCGTAAATTTGTATCGATTCATGTTTTGTTATGTACAGCAAATAGTTGTGTCAAGTTTCAACTTCATCTGAGAATTTTTTTGTTGGAGAAGATAAAAATACGTGTCCAAAAGTTGTAGCTGACAGACAGAGTTGATTTCAGCTTTGTAACAAGAAATAAATGGAACATTTGGAACATTGAATCCAATGCAAGTTAATCTACTTATACACTCTCTCAGAAACACAGACACATCGAGAATGTGTAAATTGTCATTTCATTTCTATTCGATGTTCCAACATATGTGTGAATCATTATTGGCCTGTTCTTTTTGTTTTGTTTTTGTTTGTTACTTGTAAAAAAAAAACATTACATAACTTCTTGAATGAATAGCAATAGGATATTTCTTTTCTTCTTGATAATGGAACAGACACATCTTAATTTTATCACATTGAGTGTTTTTTTAAGGGATAGATTGTGAAGGGAGACAAATTGTAGACAAACTCTACTATCTACAATGAAATTTATTTATACATAAGAATATAAATATATATTCTATAAATTTGACTCTATGCAAAGTGCCTAAATTGCGTTGATCATTGCCTATATGGGACTAGTAAGTCACGGCATACATTGTACTGCGATGTCACAACATGACCTACGTACTGCTGATATGTATTAACATGACCTCAATAGTGTTGATGTGTCACGAGATGACCTACATAGTGCCAATGTGTCACTACATGACCTACATTTTGCGGATATATAAAAAATGACCTACATACTGCTGATATATCATAAAATGGCCTACATATTGCGAATATATCACAAAATAGCCTACATATTGTGGATGTATCACAACGTGACCTAGTTAGTACTTATATATCTTTACATGATCTACATAGTAATGATTTCAAAAACATACTAATGAGCTCCCTTATAGGAAGCCAAATTTATCTAATTATTATTGGTCACTATGTAACGAAAAGTACATTTGACTAAGTCTGCTTGTCGGACAGGAGTCAAGTTACTGAAAATGTTTAGTAGAACTTTCCAAGCTTAAAGTAGCAATATAGGATCCTTGACATTTGCCTAGATAAAGTTAATATCATTTGAAATTTATTGGTGAGTGTTTGCTAAATCTTAATATTAATGCATACATAGAACAATATCGTTACAAGCTTATCTAATTATAACATCCAAAAGAGAAAGAGAGAAAACTTTCAGACATACACTCTATAAAGCCTATCTGGTATAAATTTCCTCCCACACCCATTCTCAAATAAAATTGAAATTTAGCAGACTTATTTATTTTACCTTACTAAACATGAATCCATGAAAAAAACAACAACAATTTGTCTATTACTTACTGGTAATTAATTGTTTTGTTTGATACCAGAAAGGGAAATTAGTCCACCACTATTATTAGATACGACTAAACATGTGGGGTTTTATCCCTTTAGATAATTGTATACGTTATTTCTCTAACACCAATTCACGTATCATGTTGAAACATTAGGCTATTAATTATTGTACCTAACAAAACATGAATCAATAAAAAAAAAATAACCAGTTAGTCACACAGTTATTGATAATTAAATACTTTGTTTGATATCGAAAAGAGAGAACTAACTTATACATTATTGAGATATATAGTTGTAAATGTGGAGTATTTCCCCCAAGATAAATATTTATTGATTTTTTATGTATTTTTAAGATTCACTTGTTTAAATCTTATCGTCTATATAAAATTTGTTCAAATGAAATTTAAGATTGGTACTATCTTTCTATGGAATTTCTTTTTATATTAAATACTTCTTTCATGGCAACATTTAAAGAATAAAAATAGATATCACATCACTTTGTAATTCGGCAATATCTTCTACTATAAATAACTATTCCCTCTATGACTGTAACAGAGAATTACAGAATTCGAGAATGTTCTACCTAAATGCATACACAAGTACACTATGGTATTGTGTCCTAGTTACAATGTAGACATTTCAATGTTCATTGTTACACCAGTGTAACTCCTTAGTTCGTGACGCTACCTATCAACAAGGAGCAGATAAGCATGTTGCAGTATTGACCCTTCACTGAATGGGAATTGTATTCAGAGTACGACAACAAAAGAACTATATGTGTTTAGCACGTACTTCTGAAGAGTGATACAATGGGAGATAGTTACGTTGAACAGATATTGGTGTGATATGGTATATAATAGAATATGCATCCTCTGTTTGGGACCCCTCAACTCAAGCAAACATTAAGAAACTGGAACTGACACAAAATAGAGCAGTGAGATTCATAACAATCGAATATTCACATTTAACTAGAGTAACACCTTTAGTTAAATCGCTAAATTTAGAAAGCCTTCAGGACAGAATACGCAAAAGTAAAGTAGCAATTATACATAAAACACTGAACCATAATCTTCAAATACAAAAAAAAAATTTAATAAAATACACAGAAGGACACAAAGATAAAGATACATATCTCATCCCATATGCTAGGACAAATTTGTACAAATACTCCTTCTTCCCTAGTGCTATTAAAGCATGGAATGGGTTGCCTGAGCTAGCCAGGAAAACCAGTGATTTGGCAGAATTTAAGATTGGTTAATATGCATTACTAAATGCATGACGCGTAGGACGTAATCATCTTCTTTTTTGAAGTAACGTCTGTCTTATATAAGATAAGATAAGATAGAGTCTTCAAAGTTCCAAGTAATGTATTCACTAGCCAGTAGTAGCTATGAATTGTTATTAAAGCGTTCACACTTTTTACTGTGTATTTAGCAAGCTGAGGGGAGTTGTCAAATGTTTTACATGTTTCGGATGTTCCTTCAGAGTTGAAGATAGTTTACTTCCTAGTCCAAACCTCCCGCAGGACGACGGGGGATGGGAGCGGGCAGGATTTGAACCCTCGACCATCGATAAATCCAAACGACAGTCCAGCGCGCAAACCGCACGACCAGACAGCCATCCTACCATACCATCATCATACCATGGTTTGACATACGAAAGTGAATTATATGTTAGGGAGAAGTAGATGGGGGGGGGGAGGTTCGAAAACGGCTAAAATATTAACCAGCCTGACCAACATGCACAGACTGCGGACACTTACACACATACACGTATAATTGTTCCCCTTATTCAATCCCTACTATGCCTTCACGCATGGAAATATTTCTGCTAGCGAATGTTGAGGTGAAGCAGAGTAGGTTAATAATTTTTACTTGCAGATGCATACAATTAAAAATACAGAATTATGAAAAGAAGACGATGTGAGCTCTAAACCTTGACTGTGTCTTGGTGGTAGACGAACATTTTTACTTTTTTCAGACAAAATGTAGGGAAGATATGGATGCCAGACATAAACATGTGTATGCACGACGTCAACAATGCACATATGTATGCTAGACGTAAACACATGTATGCTAGGCGTAAACACATGTATGCTAGGCGTAAACACATGTATGCTAGGCGTAAACACATGTATGCTAGGCGTAAACACATATATGCTAGACTTAAACACATGTATGCTAGGCGTAAACACATGCGTTGTAGACTAATCTGGAGGTAAACATAGTAAACATATGTAAGGTAAACGTAAGCATATGTAAGCTAGACATCGGCTAGACGTAAACATACGTTTGGCTGACGTAAGCGTGTGTATGCTTAGCGTAAACACACGTATGCTAGACGTAAACATAGGTATGCTAGACTAAACACATGTATGCTAGATGTAAACATTTGTATGCTACACGTAAACATAAGTATTCTATACGTAATCATGTGTATGCTTGACGTAAACATTTGTAAGCAGACGTGAAGTCGTAGTCCACTAAATGTACACCAGTGAGCGTGACCCTGTCTCTTCAACAAATACATCGCCCCATAGAAATAAAGTCGATCTGAATTTCATATATATGTAATACTGACAAGCATGATGACCTTTCTATAACGCCGTCTTGATATATCCCACTTTGAACTGGGGATTATGCTTATCCTAAAAGACTTATTATAAGTCTCCAAAAATGTTTTAATTCTGAAGAAATAATATGAAGAATATTGCCTATTCTGTTGTCCTCTATAAGATTAAAAATAAAAATATGTAACCTTGTTATGTTAAATGGCTAAAGGATCAAGCGGGATTCTTTTGGATCCGCATACTGTAGCACCGCGCGGCCACCGCCTAGTGTATCCTGGACAGTGAATTTATATAAAAAATATTTTCTTGATAAAATTGGTATGTAGATTTTGCATGTATTCTATGCCATACAAACTCAACAGAACGATAACTTTTCCATCCCCCTTCGCGTTAGACAACACCTCGAAAATAAAAAGTCCAGTCAGATGTCAGAATTTCTCTCTGACCAGCGGCCCGTTTGTTAGGTCTAGTCAATGGAGCTATTTTTGTAAAATGCTCAAATGTTTGTATGTTTATTTATTTATTTTGTTGTTTTTGTTTAATAGGACAGTCGTCATAGTAACAGTACCACAGAGTGCTCTCCAGAACGGTGGTCTATGTTTTGACATGCACGTGACTAGCCTGTAAGCATTTGTTCCATGAAATGCGTGTACGTTAGAGCGTGCTCAAGGAAGAGATTGCCTGGAGGGCTGATACACAGGACATGTAGTAAGTATGACAAGCAAAATATAAACATTCCTTTAAAAAAAAATAACAAAGTTTATCTAAAGCGAAGGAACTCCGTCCGTAAAACTATATCTACCAATAATGTACGAGCTATTTCCTTTATTCGATATCAAACAAAATAATTAATTATCAATAATTAATTGACTCATTACGTATTTTTGTTTATTGATTCCTGTTTTGTTAGGCGCAATAAATGATTGTTTAAAGTATCAACTTGATCGGAGAATGCATGAGGGAGAAATAGCGTTAACAATTATTTGGGGGGACTGGGCCCAACAAATTGGGCTATATCTGTAAATGTTGAACTATTCGTTTCCCTTGTTGCTATTAACCAAAATAATGAATTATCAGTAATTAATTGTCTAATTGGTTACTTTTTTTATTGGTTCATATCTTGTCTATGTCATTGAATAATTGTGCATTGTTTTTGCTTGATCTGAGAATAATTGTGGGAGGATTAACATGTACACACCTTTATCAGAATAATATTTTGCGATCGATGTTATACATAATTTTACACAAATTGTTACTTTATTAATCTTTTTTTTTTTCGTTTTAAAAAAGCTGGAGGTCTAAAAAATAATTGTATGTCTTCTGAAAGAAAGAGGAATACAAAATAAGAGGGGGAAAAATATTGCCTTTCTATTTCCCTTTAATTCCAACAAGTTTATCTTCTGTCACTAAGACATTTCTATAAGACTCTCACCATGTGACCTGAGCTCAAGATCTACTCATTTGTTTCTTTCCACGAGATTGTCAGACTGCTTTTCTTTACTCTGAATGTCAGCCAAAAGTTGCGGTCCAGAGAGAGAGAGGTAAGTCCCAGAGCTATCTACTTCAGCGGGTGACGCTTCTGACAGACATGACCTCTTCCGCCGCGTGAATATCCCGTTAGGATATGACACCAGCAATAAGATGCTGGCCAGCTGAATTGGAGGTTCTCAAATCAATGGTTCTCAAGTCGCTAAAGCTCTTGGGATTCCCAAATCTCTTCAGGGTTTCTCGAAAACCACCAGGTTTCTTTAAAGGCTTCATAGTTTTATATGTTGTACTAGGATTCTCAAATGACTTAACGATGTTTAAAGTACTTAAAACTCAACCATCATATGATAAACGAAAGAGTTTCCCTCTCAGACCTTGCCATCTGTAGGGCAGATGACGTAAAGGTCATCGGTTTCTGATGCCCATGGCAAGTATTGTCGGATACCCATTAGAGCTTGGCGGACTCAGAGGCGCCCAAAAGATCCCGAAATTTAAAAATCCCAGTCTTCATCAGGATTCGAACCCTTCAGTTCGGAAGCCAAGCACTTTACCACTCAGCCACTACGCCTTCAAATAGATAAATGGTACTAAAATAGTTTTCCGCAAAAGAAATTAGCAAATATTTGTGAAACTTTTTTTTTTCATATTTGTAATCGAAAAATGGATTTAATAATCTTGCGACTTCAAAGTTCAACAAGAATCGACCCGAGAATTCGATTCTATCTTTGAGATGTTCCTCACGTACTGATGCCAGACCTTGGCCCTCAACAAACACCACAACAAAACACATACAACTGCTGGACAAAAACAGAAGAGAGAATATCACTGACATGCATATCTTTGAAGACGCTAATGGCAAACAAAAAAAAAAAAAAAAAGGGCACCATGAAAGAATGTTTTAACTTTAATCAGGGAATGAGACGCGACGCAGCTAAAAATTCCTTGAAGGCCGCTGAACAGATCAAACGATATGGAAAGGTGAATTAGGATAAGGAGTTCATAAATGTTGTTTCGGAAACTTGCAAGAAAGATAATGGAACAATTTAATTTTGGTATTTTTGTACTTTATAGTGTTTATTTATAGTGTTTCTTACCAATATTTAAACGATTCTGAGTTTGTGTTTCCACACAAACTGTCTTTGTAACCACTCTGGTTATCCGTAGTGTTTAATTTTACTACTGTTTACACGCGATTCGAAAAGGGGAAGTTAGTCTTAGCATGAGGACTGACACGATAAATTTGAAACTGAGTAATCTCATCTTTGTTTTTTTGTTTTGATTTTTGAGATGAGGCTTACATTCTTCAAGCAATAAAATGCTGCAATATAGAAAAAGAAGAGAAAGTGAAATGAAGACATGTGAAGACGAGATAAGGAAGCATTTAGATTATCTCAAGGGGCGGAATGGAAGGTTTTTGTAACTAATAGGACAAACGTTACAACGTCAAGGCCTCTATATATCAGATAACAAAACCTAGCTATTTAGTGTTATCGCATTAAATACATCGCTTGAAACGAACGAAAGGTTTACTTAAAGTTTTGCTCACTAATAATAGGTAGTCCTATGCTTCCAGATTATACCTCTAATGATTATAAAATATATTGTTTTCAAGTCATAGTCTTTGGGAGAATAAATAAGAGAAAGAAACGGAGATTTGCATCTATGACAAACATTCATATATATATATATTATTATATATATATATATATATATAATCTAAAAGAATAAACTTTTACATGTTACATATATCTTATCTTATTTTATATTTCACAGAGGTTACTTGAAAAAAGGAGGTAATTATGTCCTACGCATTTCATGTATCAATCTAGTCAAGCATGTTATTGAATGACTTAATCTCTGCTAAGTCGTTGGGTTTCCTGGCTGATTCAGTCAACCCATTCCGTTCTCTAATAGAACTAGGGAAGAACGAGCACTTGTACGAATTTGTTCTAGCGTATGGAATAAGAAATGTGCTTTTATCATTGTGTCTTTCTGAGTATTTCATGAGGTTTTGTTTATTTTATGTGTAAGTTATGGTTTAGCGTTTTATGTATTATAGCTACTTTACTTTATGAATGTGTTATCCCTGATTATAAAGAATCTAAAAACTTGTTTTTAAGTTATAATATTAAATAAAAAATATTATAGTATGCAAATTTAACTTACCAAAATGTTATATTTTGAAATTCAAAAAGCATAAATAATTAGATCACAAATGTAACTCTCCCAGCATTCAGACCAAGAAATCCTTGACATTGAAGAGTACAAGAATCCATAGAATCAACATAGATCCTAGAAGCAGATTTTGTTAATTACTGCTGTGGATCTGGATGAGGTTAATTTCTGTGAGTTCATTTTTATCCATTTACAATCTCATCATGGTGATAGTGTGTATTGTAAACATGTGTCAGTATTCCCATGTCAGTACTATCGTCAAAAAGTTTGTAAGACATTTGTTCAGGAAACTACCAGACCACGTACATGAAAGATGTCAGCAATGGTTGACACAATTTCCCGCCAATATTCTGCGTGTTAGCTCAGCAAATGTCCAATCTATTGAAAGTTTGGACCAAGTGTTAACCGTATAAATATATCCGTTCAAGGGGGTGTCCACTCTGTAAATAAGCCGTCATTTTCTCAAACCGTCTCGCGTTTTCACTTATATTTTTCTTGCCCATTTTTTTTTTACATATTTTTTTTTGTATGTTTGAGTGGGCTGGTTTCGGTGGCACAAGCGTGAGCGTGGCCAGGGTTAGAAACTTGCCGCGCGAGCCGCTAGCCTATCGTGGCTGCTACCGAAGGTAAGGGGAATAACTTTATTGACGCCTGTTGGACGCACAAATCCCGCGTGGTGTATTCACCTAGTTTTAGTCTACTTTCCCCCCCCCCCCCCACCCTGTAGAACAATGTATTTAAAAGCATTAGTCAACTATACATTTATTAAAAGTATTTAGTAGAAGGCGAAGAATATAGCTTTAATATTCTTGAGGAAAATTTATTCACAAGTATGAATATACATTAGAACACATTACAGTTATGATAAATACTAAATCACGAAAACCTGTTTTCAATGGAACACAGGCATAAGCTATAACTTTATGGCTATATCATAAGGTTCTCATGGCTCACAAAGACCATCCTTCAAGGAACAGTACCAGGATAAAGAAGAAGTAGGTAGACAGAGAAAGTATTACGATTTGATTTTGGAGGGTAGTATTTATACCTAATTACATTACAGATAAGTCCCTCTATACCTCTTCTTAGACACTTAAGAAACATTGTGTTGAATATATTTTCCAAAGTCTAATGCTTTCTGACTCATTTCAATTAAACAAGTAATTCGGCCGTGAACAAACATGAAATATAAATCACTTGTACGAATATTATACTAACTTGATTCACAATAGTGAATACGATAGTGAGATCGTGGAAAAAATAAAGCACAGTGAAGATTCTGACGATCAATAAATGACTGTAAGTAAATTACTGAGCACTGAACAATGACCCCATTGGCTAGCTTATGTAGCATCGTACACAGTATGTTTCTGTTTTGTTTACATCATTATTAGTCTTTTCTTCAAGCCTCTTAACCTTCTATATTGACCTTTTATCATACTCTAGTAAAGTAAAGTTTCCCTTTCAGACCTTCCTATCTATGGGGTAGATGATGTAAAGGTCATCTGTTTGTATGGCCCACGGTTAACGAGGGTGGCATGTGGCCAGCACAAACAACCAAGTGCCACCATGCCTTCTTACTATATAGTAGTATATAGTGGTAAGCCAAATTAGTGAGCAGGGCTCTGGAGGAGGGGGGATATTTAAAGTTTGCATAAATGTGTTAAAAGTATGTTAACTCGTAAAATTCCTTACTAAATAGCCTCCTGTGTTTGTTACTATTAATAGTGAATAGTTGTAAATAATTGTGTATTTTTATGAAGAAACTGCTTGCATAGTTGATTTTAAAAATTAAATTTTTCACTTTCAGAGAAAAAAAAAGTAGCTGTTGCATCAGAATTTTGAATGGTCTAAAATATTGGATGTCAGATTTTCAATATCTTTTCTAGTTTACGAGATCTAAACCGGATGGACGGACGGACGGACGGACTGACATTCCACACAAAACTAATAGAGTTTTTTCCCCTTTCGGGGGCCGCTAAAAAACGTAAGAAAATGCTAGAACAAAATGGGAACGATTTTAAAATAAAATGACTCAATAAATAATGTCAATGGCGCCACGATTATTGTGGCAAACTAAATACTACAATTTACTATTGGGCTAAAAGCAAAAGTGATTAGTGGTTGTTTTTTCTAATGAGCTATAAAGTGCACAAAAATTATTACATGGATTATAAATATATTTTGCTTATCAATACTTTATACACCAGATCAGTGCTCGATTTAGGAAAAAACCAGTGCGGGGATGAAAAATTTTTCTGCAGAGCCGGGAATAAATACCATCCCTGGCGGGGATGGTAAAAGTTAAAGCAGAGCCGGGAATGGAGCCTCACAGTGCCCGGGTAAAATATCCCGGTTTCGCAACAATCTGAGCCCATCTACTAATCCTGCTACTCCCACTACTACTATTATTATTACTAACACTTCAACTACTAGTGCTACTACAATATAACATGACACAACATGCGAAAACAAATTATTTACAATACAACACTTAAAAACAAATGATATACAACAGGTTCTAATGTTGAAATTTATTTTAATTTTAATTTGTTTGTTTCATTTTTTCAAATATCTTGGTTGAATTTACAGTTTTTAATAAAAACTAGCTTTTTGTTGAGATGGAATTTACTTTTAAATGGAAAGTGTGTTGTTTTCATTTTTTAGCTAATAGATGTTGTTGTTGATGTTGATGCAGTAGATGATGTTGCTGTTGATGCAGTAGTTGATGTTGTAGATGAAATTGTTATAGATGTTGTTGTTGCGTTTGTTCCTGTTATTGATGATGTTGTTGTTGATGACGTTGTTATTGTTTTTGTCGTTGATGTTGTTGTATATATAGTTGAATTTACAGATTTACAGTTTTTAGTAGCTTGTGTTGTTGTTGGTGGTACTGCAGAAGATGATGTTGGTGTTGCTGAAGAAGATGATGTTGTTGTTGATGCAGTAGTTGATGTTGTAGATGAAATTGTTGTCGATGTAGTTGTTGCTGATGGCGTTTGTTGTTCATGTCATTGATGATGTTGTTGTTGATGACGTTGTTTATGTTATTGTCGTTGTTGTTGTATATTTAAAATTGGTCTAATTAATTTTTAAAACATCAGATGTATCTTAGCCTATTAATTCTATCTTTCTTGACAGCTTATATAACACTGTTTACTAGCTAATAGATTTTTTAAACTTATTATTTTATATATTATATTAATTAATAACAATATCAATCAATATATATTCAACTGCTTATGAATTTTGATTTTAATTTCAAATCAAACTTATTAAAGTCAAAATAAATAAACTTATAATATTTTATTGGTTTATTTTATTTATAAATTATTAATAATTAATGACTTACTACAAGACGTTTTCTGAAGAAGTTGAAGATCATCACTGTGAGATTTCACTCTTTGGATTATAGTATTTTTCGTAAAAGACAATTTTTGTTGGGTTAATGTTTTAAATTTTTTACAAGACGGCTCTTTAGACATTTCAATTAAAACAAAATTACAAAATATTTATTTTAAATAGGCTATAATTCTGATAAACCGCGCTTTGTGACAAACGAAAAGTGAACTTCAAATTGAAACCAAAGAATATAAGAAAACGAAACACTTAGAATTATTTTTACTTACGTTTATTTCGATTAATTCGGTAGATGGACGTACCAAATTTTTCCATTTAACTAAAAATTTCGTGATTGCACTTATTCGACTTAAAAAACCAGTGCCGGGGATGAAAAAATTTTTTCTGCAGAGCCGAAGATAAATACCATCCCCGGCGGGGATGGTAAAAGTTAAAGCAGAGCCGGGAAAGGAGCCTCACAGAGCCTCACATATCCCCGGCATCCCCGGCGGTAAATCGAGCACTGCACCAGATACATCAACCAGCTTGCTATTCGTGGGTAGGCCTCTATCATCTCCATGTATGGAAATCTCCAATATGCTAGTGACAATTGGTATTGAGATGAGATTTTACAAACTTTCATTGTTGGATTTTTTTTGTTTTTGTTTTTTTTGACACTGTATCAAAAAAAAAATAATTATGATTGTTTTTCAAATAATGACGATTTTTACCTTTTACTGTCTATATTTGGGTTTTTAATTTCGGGATCTTTGGGCGCCTCAGAGTCCATCCAGCTCTAATGGGTACCCCCTAACATTAGTTGGGGAAAAGTAAAGGCGGTTGATCGTTGTGCTGGCATAATAACACCCTCGTTAATCGTGGAGCACAGAAACTTGTGACCTTTACATCATCAGCCGAAAAGATCGCAAAATCTAAAAGAGGAACTTTACTCTTTTTTTTAGTAAATAGTGATCCACTGCTCCAAAATCAAAACACATCGCTAATACACAAAACGGATGAAAATGTGCAATTTTTATTCTTTTCATCAAACACGATTTTAGCTATAACTTTAAATTTTAAAAAAATGTAATTAGACCACACCGTGTCAGAGTATTTTTTTAGCATTCAAGTTGATCAGGCGTGGATTTAATTATGGCAGCAGCAGATCTCTGAACAAATAAAGTCACACAAAGGACGTGACGAGGAATTCTATCTTGCCCCCTCCCTCCCCCATCGGAAGTCAATAGCCGTGCTGGCTAATCTACCTCTGTAACTGTTAATGAAAGTTTGGAATTCCTCGACTGTAGGATGAGTCTAGAAAGTATTTTCTCCTTCTGAAGAGGTCTCCAATTATTCAGGTAGGAAGACTAGCTGAGCGAAGGGAGGATTCATTGTCGCAGATTCAAAATGACGTTGTGAGCTCATGAAAATAAACATTTTCTGCCTTCGTGCAATTGAAAGAGGAAATAAATACGAACGAGATCTTTTTTAAAGATAATTACTTAATTGAGGTCAACAAAAGTCTGGTTTTTGTTCTGATAATGTGTAATCGATAGCATTATTTTGTGTTATGCAGTTTATAATTTCGATTCACCATAACCTTTACGTTGACCTAATCTTAGCCTTGAACCAAGGGCGGACTGGGTGTCGAAATGGGCCCTGGCATTTCTATATAATCTGGCCCTCAAATTCTATATCATATATGAGCTTACAATATTAGGTCTACCTGCCTTCACAATCAATATGTCAAGTTTGAAAATATATCAATAACAGTACGCATGCATATAGTGAAGTCTATATCTTTATTAGAAATATAGGCCTTATATTGCCTTTTAATCGCTAATTATATAGGCCCTAAAAGGATTCACCATAGGCCTACTAGTAGCGCTGTCAACGGCAATTACATTATTTCAGAAAATGCCTTGGATTGAAATAGTAAAGTGCCCCTTTCAGACATTGTGCCCTATAGGACAGATGATGTAAAGATCATCTGTTTTTGTGGCTTACGGATAAAGAGGGTGTCCTGTGGCCAGCACAACGACGAACCGCCTTTACTTTTCCCCAACTAGTGTCAGGGGGTACCCATTCGAGCTGGATGGACTCAGCGGGCGCGAAAGATCCCAAAATTAAAAATCCTAGTCTTCATCAGGATTCGAACTGGTTCGTAAGTCAAGCGCTTTACCGCTCAGCCACCTCACCTCCTCATTATACTGTAGAGTCTGTAAAATATTATTTGAAACACGGCGATTATAGCGCCTTTTAATAAGAAAATATGATAAAACCTTTAACAATTTGATATTTGCCATGGTGACATCCATGCGGCCTTTTCAGCGGCTTTACTACCCATTTGGATATCGGCCCACCGGGCATTTGCCCAAATTCCCATACCGCCCCTGCCTTGAACTAACCTTAACCTTGACCTGACATTGTGATCTAAGATTTAAAAGAAATAATATTAATAGCTCAACTATATCTGTATATCTATTACCTCGCCAATCAAAGCTTAGGTGGGTCAGTTAGTCAGTTAGTTAGTGTTAAATGTTTGTTTACTCCCTTTCTGTTGCATAAATCGTTTCAAATTCCACTATTTTAGGCGTACACAGAAATCACCTTCACCTATCCCTTAGTCTGTTAGACCTGTTGTGGTACCACACAAGATGTTTTGATCGTCTTCCTCAGTTGATCATGGTGTTTAGACAGAATCTCTTTCAATGGCAGGCCCGTCCTTCCTTTTATGTTATCTTCCCATTACAACTTCTGTCTGCCTAGACTGCCTGCTCGTGTGGTGGACTGCCTGCTCGTGTGGAGGACTGCTTGCTCGTGTGGTAGACTCCCTGCTCGTGTGGTAGACTGCCTGCTCGTGTGGTAGACTGCCTGCTCGTGTGGTATGTTTTTTGTACTTATGTCACGATGGTCTCGAGTTATAGTCATGGCCTCAAGAGGTTTGGATAAGGAAAATATTGTGGGCGTATTATTCTTAATGAAGGACATGACTATATGAATAAATCGTCAACCAACTTCTTTTTATCAAAACTGAATGTAACTCTGATTAACAGGCTTTACAAATCTTTCATCTTAAATGTAAATGTATGTAGAAACAAAAACTATATATATAATTTAAACAAAATACAAAAATACAAATTCCTCTTGGAGGCGCGGTGGCTTAACAGTAAAGCTATTAACTCTCGAACCGGGGGTCCCGGGTTAGAATTCTGGTGAAGGTTGGGATTTTTTTGTTATGGGAAATTTTCGCAATAGGTCGTCGTGCTGGCGGTATGACACCCTCGTTAAACGTAGGCCACTGAACAGATGACCTATATTTCATCTGCTCTATGGATCAAGGTCTAAAAGGGAAACTTTACTTTTTTTCTTTTTACAAATTACTAAAAAAAAATACAAACATTTCTTTCTGTCTCTTGTCTCTCGCTTGTCCTCCCCTACTTAAACTTTCACTCTCGTATTTATAACCTCACAGACTTCTTCGTGGTTACATCAGAATCGATTCAGCCTATACAACTAAATTATCCGCACAGCTGTACTTACGATAATCATGATAACATAAAAACCATCACACACACTCCATAACATTCAGTGTGCACGCTTAGCTTGACGATTCTCCTGGACAGACAATCAGACAGTCAAAAGTCCAAGTTGTATATGACAATACAACTGGGGTCGCATCGGGGCGTGCTTCAGTGAAATCACATACTTGATGGATAGGTCACGAGGACCTCACAACCTGCCAAGTGACATGCGCATATTGAGTTGGCTGTTTGGTCTGTGCTTCACTTATATGCACCGGAGTGTTTTATGCGCTGTTCCGCGGGCCGAATATCTGAACAGCACGTGGAGGCTAGGAGTTGGACTTGTTTTCAGAGCCTATTTGAGACGCGTGCTATTGGAAGCATTTTATAGGGCCTTATGGTTTTACTGATATAGTGCATTGAATTTAGTACTATGTCAATTATTATTATTATAGCTTTTATATAGCGCTACTTTCATGCCTATAGCATGCTCAGAGCGCTTTGGTCCAATCTCATTTGTGGACCAGTGGGGGGGGGGGGGGGGGGGAGGGGGTATCTAGGAGTTGGTTTTCCGTGCTGCCTTTAGGCGCTCAGTAAACACAACTCTGCCCGAGTCGGTGTCGAACCTCGAGCCCCCTTCTAGGTAGCCAAGACAAGTTCATGCGCACTTAGCCTCTCGACCACGCTTCCCATATGGCGAATGCTCCTTTACATTTCTTTTTTATTTTATTTTGCACGAAAAGAAAAAGTAAATAAAAGTTTTCTAAATAGTTTTTTTGATTAAATGAAAGGTTCTATTAAGCGTGTACTCGTATCAATTAGATCAGTCGCGTGTCATTCAATTTGTAATAGACCTAGACTAACAATAAAAAGAATTTATTAAAATATAAAAAAGGGGGGGAACGCCCTGAATTTGAACTCATGGCTCAAACCTTCTCAGGCTTCTCGAGCCAACACGGTAACCACTCTGCTAATGGAAGGGTTTATTAACATTGTATAGTTATCTATTGTTTCTATAGTCTCGACCTATTCTTCAGATTTTGGGTTCAGTAAGACGATGACATATAATTATACCATTCAGTCTATTACAGTTTCTTTCCCAATATTATTTATTAACAATAGTTAATAAACTAGTAGAGTTTTTTTATTTTACTATTCCAGTATTATCAGCTAAAAGAAGTAATGAAGCAAAATTTCAGCTTCATCCGAGATTGAATGTGGAAGAAATAACGTGTACAGACTTTTTACCAGACGGACAGAGCTGATACAAGCTTTGTAAAATGGGTTTACCCGTTCGACTAACTGTGGTGATACAAGTTTCTTAAAGTCTTTAATTGCAAACAATTTTTTTGTATTATAATGTACATCAGGCTAACATTTATACACAGGCAAATCCACTAGATGCTTTCTCATTGTTGACAACACACAGGCATGACTACTCTCCAGTCCACTAACTGGCCAGGTACACTCTTTTGACCGTGTGTCACGGTTGGCCACACACGCCGAATAATAACAGTGTCCCAACACTAACGAATTCCAATCTAATGTAAAATACTTGAAAATGTGTTTTACCCAATGGACCACATTCACCAATCATAAGCAAACAACATTTAGCCACGTGATAATATTGATAAAACAATGAAAAAAAAACGTATCACGTGACAGCCTTTATGGATTACATAATTTGTATAGAAGATTTAGAGAAAAGAGAGACATAATGAAGAAACTTAAGAATTAAGATATGTAATCTAAAGCTGTGTTCTGTAATAACTCCCAAAATCCAAACGTGTTTTTTTTTCTCAGAGTGTCTGTCGACTGCGAATTCTCGGCAGCAGCTACTCAATATCCGGTATCAAGTTTATCTGCCAGAAGTATCTCCTTCCTCAAGACGACACCTCTAACGTGTTCCTCAGGATGGTCAAGTTGGTTTTTGATTATGCCATTAATGTGACTTCTGATGTTCTGTTAAGCGGCTACTAAGATAAGTTGTTAAGTTGGAAAGACTGCAACACCATGGAAACTGGTTCAAGAGCGGATGACTAATTAACGTCAACAAAAAGACAAATCAGAAACAAGAGGAGACATTTACTACACAAGTGCAGTTTGTTTGGTTTCACTTGCAGTCGTTATTTTAAAATCCGCCAAAAAAGGCAAAGATCTCTAAAATGAGACTTAACTCTTTCTCTCCGTAATTATTTACCACATTCTAGATGAATCAACGTTGGTATCGTCAGTTAGGAGAGAAAGAGTTAAAGCTCGACTGGATTTGTATTTTTCAGTTCATTGTGTCTCACACAAAAGAGGTAAATTTAGAACCAACGCTATCGCTAGGGACAGTTACGTAAAAAAGAATGTTAGCCATCACTGTGCAGCCTTGACCGAGTAGTTTGTCCATGTCTAGCCTGTACAATGTAGTTAGACACATGCAGTGCGTCTCTCTGAAATACAAGGAACTAAACCGATGAAGTTGAATACAATCGCAACCAACAAAACGAGCACTCAAAGACGTCTGCTCAGTGCCTGAGATATCTACAGTTTCATCACTAAAATACCCAACAAATGCAGTCAGTTCATGATTCTGCAGCTCGCATTTTTTGGCACTTGCTGCTGCCAGTGCTCCGTTGATCCAACTCAACGTTTTGACTAGAACGATGGCATTTGAGGAACTTTTTTGTATCTCTTCTATTGTAAACTGGTGGACGTGTTTTAACTGCTGATTTATCTGCTGTTTTAGAGAAGAAACATGTAAATTTTCATAAGTGTTGCTTCTGTTATTGTATTGTTAGTCTGACCGACGACATGATACCACAAGGATGCTGAGACTTATTAATGTTATTATTATTACATTGTTAATATTCATATGTATTTAATGAACTGATAGTTATGAAGATATAGTTCAATGTGAACCTGGCCGAAGTGATTGAATGATCATCTAATTGACGTAATGGTTTTTGCGAAGAGCTAATCACCAAGTTAAACCTTTGTTAAACTTTTAGATGTGTCCAGGGATGAAGGGGAGGAGAGAGTGGACTACGTCTCCACAAACTCGACATTGACAATTACATTAGACTTGGTCTCCGTTAAATAAAAGATTCATCATTGGAGGTGGAGAACATTCTTGGTGTAAAAAAAATCTCTCTAAAAAAAAACATTTTTTAAAAAGACCCCAAGTAAACATTCCCTAACGTTCAAGGTCAGTATTAGCTTATCTGGGTTTTTTATTATTTCGTTGGATTGAGTTTTGTCCCCTTCGGACGTAACAAATCTGTTTACAAATTTGTCAACGGGATATTTCCTTTACGAAGTTGCAAATGCATTTAATGCTAAATTGGTTTATCAGCTTTGAGCTCCTTGGGTAAATGTTTTCGAATACGCCCAATTTATTTGGTGTGAAGAAGATGCAGAAATTGAGCTCTACAAATTTCGTTGAAGACTCGCTATGTTCTGATCGTCAATCTCTCATAGGTTTTAAACGATGTGCTTTGGGATACGATTATATTTTTTTTTACCGTAGTGTCTAGAAGAAATGTTCAGATTTAATCTATTTTGTTTATTTACGGAAGGGCTAAAGGAAAGATGAGCAAGATGGGAGTATTAGTCGTTTTAGTAATTATATATTACTGTAAGAATGGAATGAATGAGTCCAACTGAGACCAATCGTCCTAAAAGGCCTGAACACTGACCTGCCACGTCGCAAACTGTGGGCAGTGGAACAGTGGAAACCCATAGCTCGTAGCCACATCGCAGGTCAGTATTCAGGCCTAACATAACGATTGGTCTCGACCGACTGTCACATCGGTCATCATTATGGTACATGCTCTTAGCGTAGGACAAGGAATGTGTCTATGATAGTGTGTCACCTGACAATGCATTACGTCTTTATTGTTTTTAACTCACCTTGACCTTGTGGTGATCACGGCCACATTCTGTCTTTTCTGGGTTCTAAGTTGAGGGTAAGTTTCGGATATCTGATCAGTTACAGATTCTAAACGAACCAAAGCTAAACCTCAATTACGACCGAACTGAAGCCGAAATTCAAAACTGCACAAAATGAAATAAACCAAACAAGCTGTCCTTGCTGTAACTGAACGAATAAGAGATATGCAATATTACAAATTTTGCAAAAAGCGCATCCTAAAAATATATTTCACATCACTTTTCGTGCCGTAATAACATACACTAAATAGAATGAATAGATATTATAGCCATGTAATTGATACATTTATTTGAATTATGTTCTTTAATCTCGTTCAAAAGATTGGCAATTTGGTGTGAGTAAGCAATGTGGATTATGGTTGTCAGTAACAACTTCAACTCTGAAAAGACATAATGTTTGTTTAATGTTTTATTTGTTGAAGATGTTCTACGACAAAATGAACTACGCATACCAAGAGTTGCAATGACGTGGAGGCCAATACGAGGAAAGTGCAAACAGGGACGTCCGAGTATAACTTGGCGTCACATGTTATTGGAGGATATCAGAACAGCGGACACCAGGTGGGAGGAGGCTTCAGGCATTGCCAATGGCAGATCTTTATGGAGACAGCTTGCGCCCAATGCGCTGAACGGCGCGGGAGGACCTAAGTCTGAATAAGTAAGTTGAATAGGATCTACTTCCTAGTCCAAACCTCCCGCAGGACGACGGAGGATGGCAGCGGACAGGGTATGAACCCAGGACCATCGAGATGACCGATTGACAGTCCAAAGATGAACAATGTTACTTGCATTCGAATATATATAAGAGCATTGTGGGACTAGTAAAATCTCGTTTATCGTTTGGTAAAATTTATAAATGTACTTAGACCACGTTTAACACAGCCTGATATCCATTTACCCGTAAAGTCAGTTATTTCTTATAGGAAGAAGGAAACTCAATGCATCCAGCGTCTACTTGAAATGCAGGTCATTCCAGAAAAGTCTCAACCATGTTTATGTATTCAGTTAACAGTAAGTTATTCTATATTTGTTGGACCTAACAGTAAAGTCTTCCAGAGAAAGCTGGCATGACACTAAAATCACCGGCATTTACATTTCTGGGTCTGGAATGTCTTCCATCTATGCTAGCTACCATTGGCTGTCACGTTGATTGGAGCTGTTGGACTGTTAGACTAAGCATACATTATCTTTTTATTTTTTCAAAGTTTATATCAACTCTGTCTGTCTTTCTGTCTGTCTTTCTGTCTGTCTGTCTGGTCAAAAGTTTGAACTCGTTATTTCTCCCACACCCAAACACCCTCGGATCAAGTTGAAACTTTGTACAATTATTCATTCACAAGATATAAATCAATGAAAAAAAAAAGCCAATTAGTGGATTAATTACTGTAATCATTAATTTTGTTTGATGCCAACAAGGGAAACTAATTCTTCAGTTTTCACAGCTTGGATTAAATATGTGGGATTTTATCCCCTTTAATACTAGTGCACGTTATTTCTCCCACATCCATTCTCGGATCAAGTTGAATTATTAAACAATAATTCATTGTACCTAAAAAAATCAAATAAAATATTAACCAATTAGTTAATTGATTATTCGTAATTAATTATTTTGTTTGTAATAAAAAGGGAAGTAACCTCTACATTTTTAGAGATATAGATGTACGTGTAGAGTTCTTTCGATTTGATAAGCTTTGATTTCTTAAAAAGGATTTTTTATATTGTGCTTCTTATAAGTTCAAGAAGCTGGTAGAAAAGGTATGTACCACTCAGCCACACATTCAAAACACATTCAACAATTTTATCACATATGTTGTTAAAGTACATAGAGAAGATGACTTGGAGTGTAAATATGACTTGAAGTGTAAAATAGCTTGAAGAGTAAAGGACAGCAATCTCTAACTATAAATAACTATGACGACTTGTAATATTTAGGATAGCCATCAAAACCCTTCTTTACTCGTAAAGATATATCCATAAAAGAAAACAAAAGTAAAGGTACCCTTTTAGACCTTGTTTTCTATAGGGCAGATGATGTAAAAGTCATCTGTGTCTGTGGCCCATAGTTAACGAGGGTGTGATGTGGCCAGCACAACGATCAACCGCCTTTACTTTTCCCCAACTCATGTCAGGTACCCATTAGAGCTAGTGGACCTAGAGGCGCCTAAAGATCCCGAAATTAAAAATCCTAGTTCTCACCAGGTTTCGAACCCGGTACTCCCTGTTCGAGAGCCAAGCACTTTACCGCTCAGCCACCGCGCCTTAGATTATGTCTTGCTCAAACCTCTGAAAAAACACGATACTTATCCAAATGGTAAGAAGTTAATTTTTGTTCCATAGATCATTGTACAGCAGTTGGCCACTTTCTCTTCCCTTTCAACTGACGAATAACAGTAACGTAAATTAGAACACAAAGCCTCACATGTGAATCGAGCTATGCTAAATGTATTTTATTATCTCAATCATAAATCTGAACATCTTCCTTCAAGAATCATTCCCGATTGTTGTTGCTTTTTTTACAAAGCTGTAATTAACTCACTCAGTCTGTCTGTCTGTCTGGTAAAACGTTTGTACACGTTATTTCTCCGACACCCAAACTCGGATCAAGCAGAAATTTTGATTTTGATTTTGCACAATTATCCCTTTTACCTGACAACACAAGAACCAGTTAAAAAATTAACCAAGTAGTTAATTAGTTATTGGTCACTAATTTTTATGGTTGGTATCTCGAAAAAGGGAAATAAATTGTCTTGACTGAAGTGGTGGCATAAGTTGAATTAGTCCCCTTTATAGGTCGTCGCTCTAAGTTGAAATAAACAATTTATAACTTTAAAATCTTCTCTTGTCTATCTAGTCTAGTCATAAGTATTTCATTAGCAGAGTGATTAGCAAGTCGGCTCAAAGATACGTAAGCCACGAGTTCGAACTTTTTTTTTTAAATGCTTCTAAAAATCAAAGAAAAACTATTGGAAAAATATTATTAATCACATTTATTGTTGTTGGTCTAGATCTATTACAAATTTAATTGCATGACTGATCCAAAGTAATTGATACAATTACACTTTGTATAAGCTTTGTTGTTGGGTTTTTTTTAAAGTATTTTTTTTATGTATTTTGTGTTTAAAGTACTTTAGACGCTACGATAAACAAGGCAAATATTGCAGTATATATGAACATATAATTGCTTACTTTATTTGTATAGCCCTCTCGACAATTATATTGGCGGTTACATCCTGGCGACTGCCTTTGATAAAAGTAAATTTAAAAACAATGGTCGCCTACAAGTATTTTTTTTCTTATTTCGACATTTTCTGTCTCTGGTGGGACTTAAGCTTCTGACATCAGCATAACAAAAACAAACGTCACGATATGTTCAGATAGTTGGAGATTATATAGATCTATAGCTTTCCAATCTGTTACCAATGAGAATATATTGAACAAAACCAAAACATGTTTTCAAACTTAAGATTCGTGTAGCTTTATTGTAATGCGCAGATACATTGGCACATCATTTTCACGATGTAACATCTTCACTTTCACCTATCCCTTAGTGACTTAGTCTGTTGAATCGTTGAGGCACCCCACAAGATCCTCGACCGTCTTTCTCCATTCCTCTCTGTCTTTTGCCTTCGATAGGGTTTCAATCCATAACAGGCCTGTCTATTCCTTTATGGTGTCTCCCATGGGCGTAGCCAGGATTTTTTTCGGGGGGGGGGGGGTTTGGGGGGGGATTTCCCCCCCCCCCACCCCCGCGAAAAAATATTTATATGTATGTATGTATGTGTGTGTGTATAAATTGTAGACTCCCCGCTATTGCCAGCAAGGGGGTCTGGGAGAGTGCTAGGAGTCCCCCAGCGCGGGGCGCCGCCAAGCACTATTTCTGATCTTGAAAGCCAACAAAATGCATATTCTGAGGTATCTACAGTGCATTTTCCTGCTATTTAAAAGTTTTATTTCAAAAACCTAATGTGCTATTCTTACTGTCTTAGACCTTCCCGCGCCGTTCGGCGCATTCGCCGTCAAGCTGTTTCCACAAAAATCTGTCACTAATAATGTCTGAGGCCTCTTCCCACCTGCTCCGAGGACCTTCATGAATGTGTGGAGCCAATTTTTACTAGGATGTCATCGCAACTATTCTTACGCCTAATTCATTTTGTCGGAGAACATGTCCCGCAAACCTCATGCGACGCTCTGTCACAATCTTACTAAAGGGTCGACTCCCAGTTCCGACTCCTAAAATCTGTCTTAGCCATCTTTGTTGAGCCACATTTAGTGTTTTTCAATTTCGGCAGATGACTATTCACTGCACTTTATTGAATGAGCCCCGCCACTGATAGAAATGTGTAACCTCTCTTGGGTACGCTCTTGGAATTAAGTGACTGTAGTTTGCTTTTGATTTTATATCGAAAAGTGAAGTTTTATCGTCAAAATCATCTGTTGGTGGTTTTATACTAAAAAATCTCTGGAGTTATGTGGTTTTTTTTTAAATTCAAAACCCCATTTAGCTACGGACATAGAATTTAGTAATTGTAGTTTGCTTTAGAATAATATTGAAGATAGAGATTTTCCACCTCAAAACGCTCTGTAGGGTGATTTGGAGGGGTTTTAAACTTTTAAAAAAGCAATCTGTAGGAGAGGGATTTAAACTCAAAACCCCCAATTGTCTTGGCTACGCTCAAATAGTTTTAATGTGTAATTTGCTTTTTTTATATTGAAGAGGTATTTTTTAGCATTAAACCCCTCTGAAGGGGGGTTTAAACTCAAAACTCCATTTGGCAACGCTCATAGCATTTTGAGTGCGTAATTTGCTTTTTTCTTACATTGAAGATGTATTTTTTAGCTTCAAACCCCGCATGCGGAGGGTTTAAACCCAAAACCCTTTTGGCTACACTCATAGATTTCTGAGTTTGTAATTTTCTTTTTTTTTCTATTGAAGAGATATTTTTTTACCCTCAAACCCCACTGAAGGGGGGTTTCACACTCAAAACTGAGTCAAAACCCATTTAGCTACGCCCATAAAATTTTGAGTGCGTAATTTGCGTTTTTTTATACCGGGTATTGAAGAGTTATTTTTTATCCTCAAACCCTACTGAAGAGGAGGTGAAGGTTAACTCAAAACCCCTTTGGCTACGCTCATAGAATTTTGAGTGTGTAATTTTCTGTTTTTTATATTGAAGAGGGGTTTTAATCGTAAATTTTGGAGGGGGTTTAAAAATCAAAATCTTCCTTACCTGTGCTCGTGAAATTTGGGATATTGTCGTTTGCATTTTTTTTTTGTTTTGTGCTATAGAAGAGGGGAATTTAACTGCGAAAACCCCTGGTAGGGGAAGGGGTTTAAACTCAAACCCCGCTGGTAGGGGGTTTTAAACTCGAAACCCCTGTAGGGGGTTTTAAACTCAAAACCTCCTTTGATGTGCTAGGGCAAGTGATAGTTTAGTATAAATTCTCACCTAAAATAAACAAAATCAAAGCAAAAAATCAGTCACTAAATTCCGATCCCCATTTCGGGGGGGGGGGGTTGAACCGCAACCCCCCTTCTTGGTTACGCCCATGGTGTCTCCCCATCGCTTTCTCTGTCTGCCTGTTCCTCTTTTTCCTGGTACTGTTCACTGCAGTTCTCTACTTATAGGAAACGTTGTTTCGCAAAAAGAAGTTGCACCTAGAAATGTTTTGGTGAATCTATTGAAGGATACTGAAACGGCCTCTTTCAGGACAAGAGTTAAAATACAGAAGCAGGATGACTGCCTGATCTTGTGGTAATGTGCCTTGTGGTCACAATGGTCCCAAGTTCGAATCATGTCCGCTGTCACCCCTCCACCAGCCTGCAGAAGGTTAGGGTAGGGCATGATAATCTTTTCTGAAGACGTAATAAAAGTCCAATCATACTTAAGTTTAAATCTTTTTAGGTAGAACAATGTGATTGCACAGTAACAAAAAAGCTCAATAATATACTTTTAATAAAGCTTTGTTTTATAAGTATATGTCATATATATATATATATATGATATGATATGATCAAGGCCTGATATATGTAAGTGGTAGCTTTCTATATCGAAATCTTTAATAAAAATTATTATTTGCACCCACAGTTACATCATATCTTTACGAAGTTATCGGCTCCTCTCCCTTGAGACTAGAATACAAAGATTTTAAACTCCTATATATCCCAATTTCAATCATTGTGTTTAGAGGTTACTTGTCACCGAGAATTACATAGAGGCCTGATTCATAAGCGCTGGTCACTTGTGTGTGTGCGTGCGCGAGACCATTCATTATAGAAAGCCTCAATACCGACCTGTGACGTCTCAACCTGTGGGCAGTACAGACCAGTAGCTCGTTGCAACTTCCCAGGTCTGTCGGACGTGGTAAAGTGCGACTGGTCTCCTCTGCCCACAGGTTGCGACGTTGCTTTTCAGTGCTCAGGCCTTCTGTAATGAATGGTCTCGGTGTTTCAGTGTGTGTGTGTGTGTGTGTGCCTATGTTTCGGATGTGAATGTTCTTCCTGTTTGGTAAAATCGATATTTACCTTTTTCTTTTTTTGACTCGCCTAAAAAGATTTGGAAGTTCTGTTACAGGAGAGAATAAAATGGTGCCGACCCCCTCTGGCTATATGTTAGATTTAGAACCTGATGATCACATTAATTAAATAACACTTAGATCATAATATATGATATATTTTTTAATTTTTTAAAATTCTTTGTTTTTCTTTTTTGTTTTCCAGTACAGATAAGCTATATGCGTTTGAAATATAAATTGAGCTATTTGATCATACGTCAGTAAATCTGTGAATTATATTTAAAAAAAAAAAACGTCACGTGATTGGCATTCGACAGGTTTTCAAGTACAATATGATTCCTTAACTTTTCTAAACTATATCGCAAAGCTTATGACGTCATTGGTTTCTACGCACTCCAAATAATTACGTTAACTGTTGGGCAAATTAAAACTAAATTATAAAGTATCATGGGACATTACTCTTGTTTACATTTGTCTGAGACGCAGTCGTAAACTTTGATAGAAAAGAGTTTCTGGGGTCTTTTTTTATCCTGCATTTGATATTTAGAGTGTGTTACCTTATTTCTAAATCCTTTTATGCCAGTAATTAATCTTTATGCTGTGAATCTCTAATTCACTGAGATTCTGATGTAGGAATGATTTGAATCGCCGAAAGTTCATTATTATTCTATAACGGTCTCATAGGAACACACGTCAACCAAACAGTATCTACTACAGGCACACATGTGATACACTGATAGTTTAAAAAAAATATTTTTTAAAGTTTTTTTTCATGTTTTTTTTAATAGAAAGAAATTAATTTTTCATAATGGTAATTAATAATAATAATACTAAGGCTTGTCCAAAGATTAATGAGGAATGCAGTATTTCGCGTGACAACACAGCTTCAGCTGTGTATCTGCCATTCCGAAGAACTATGAATGCTCCACATGATTACGCAAATCCGTTTGAGACCTGGATATTTTCCGCACCCAGCGCAGACAAAGCCTTTGTCTATTCAGTTTTCTTTCCGTCTTCTGCGCCTGTCTTCATTATGGAACGGAGGCATCTTTGATTGAAGCGTTCGAGGAGAAATAGATGCCTTCTGCAGAGCAACCAGATCAAAGAGCCCTGCAAAAGTGTGTTGAGAAACACTGATTGGTAGACACTTATTTTTTTTTTAGGTGAGCGATTTATTCCGCCACACTCTCTCTGGGGGGCGTACAATAGCTCTTCTTATTTTAACAAGACGGTTATTAACTTCTCTTGAAAGTGATTTTATCTTAGCATTAACATAAGACTTTAATATAATCTTGACATTAACATCAAATTATTTTACTTTACAATAGCTATCTTTCAATTTTTAGCGGCCCCCGAAAAGGGAAAAAACGCTCTTAGTTTTGTGTGAAATGTCTGTCCGTCCGTCCGTCCGTTCCGTTTAGATCTCGTTAACTAGAAAAAAAATAGGGAAAATCCGACATCATGATACTTTAGACCTTTCAAAGTTTTGATACAACAGCTACTTTTTTCTTTTCTGAAAGCGAAAAATCTATTTTTTTAAATCACTTATGCAGGCAGTTTTTTCATAAAATACAGTAGTAGTGGAGATAACCGTTTACCATATTTTTGACACATTTAAGCAAACGGTTTTTAGATTTTTTTACATTTTTATCCCTAAGTTACTATATCATTTACACACAAAAAATACTTTTTTAATGAGAAAAAATCTATTTAGTATGCATATAAGTTAAACATAATTTAGAAAAACAATAAATGAGTAGTTTTTCATATTATCGTGTGAACTGCAGCACTGCACTACTGCCATAGAACACTTAACTAAAGGATTTTTTTTTTTGGAAATGTTTTTTTCTTGTGGAATAAGAGACCCTTTACAAAACAATTAGATCAATTAGATATTCATTATTAGACATCAGTTAGACCAGGTTCACATCTAACTTACATTCACTTTCACCTATCCCTTTGTCTGCTGGACTGCTGGGGCACTACACAAGATCTGTCAACCTTCTTTCTCCATTCTTCTCTGTCATTTGTCTTTGATAGACTTTCATTCTGATGTTATTTCTCAAAATATTGAAACCTGCCTTTTAACTGCCTGGGTGCATCACTTCAGGGGCCTATTTTGAGTTTGTTTCCACACAAACTGCCTTTGTAACCTTGTTATCTTCCTATTCTCTACACAAGGCTTATGTGCCTTTATCTAAGAAACATTATTCTCTACAGAAGTTGTTCTCTCTTTAGCCCTTTAGAGAGTTATATATATATATATATATTATGTAAAAAAAAAAAAGAAAATTGATTAATTACAACTAATTAATTAATAAACTGGTTGTTTTATTTTTTTACTGTTTTATGTGCTGTTATCGATTATAAACTTGTACGCAAAATTTAATGACGATTGCATGAATAGATGTAGTCGAAAAATCAATTTGCAGAAACCAAAACATCCAATCGAGTTAATCTAAGCGTTGTAAGAAAAAAAAGGATGTAGAGAAAGGTAAGGACACAGAGACAGCTAAGGACACAGAGACAGCTATGGACACAGAGACAGCTAAGGACACAGAGACAGCTAAGGACACAGAGACAGCTATGGACATAAAGATAGCTAAGGATACAGAGACAGCTAAGGAAACAGAGACAGCTATGGACACAGAGACATCTAAGAACACAGAGAAAGCTATGAACACAGAGACAGCTATCGACATAAAGACAGCTTTTGGACACAGAGACAGGTATGGACACAGAAACAGCTAAGGACACAGAGACAGCTAAGGACACAGAGACAGTTTAGGACACAGAGACAGCTAAAGACACAGATACTGCTAAGGACAAGAAGACAGGTAAGGACACAGATACAGCTAGGAACACAAAGACAGCTAAGGACACAGAGACAGCTAAGGACACAGATACTGCTAAGGACACAGAGACAGTTAAGGACACAGAGACAGCTCTGGACACAGAGACAGCTAAGGACACAGATACTGCTAAGGACACAGAGACAGTTAAGGACACAGAGACAGCTAAGGACACAGAGACAGTTAAGGACACAGAGACAGCTAAGGACACAAAGACAGCTAAGGACACAGAGACAGCTAAGGATCCAGAGACAGCTAAGGATACAGAGACAGCTAAGGACACAGAGACAGCTAAGGACACAAAGACAGCTAAGGACACAGAGACAGCTAAGGATCCAGAGACAGCTAAGGATACAGAGACAGCTAAGGATCAAGAGACAGCTAAGGACACAGAGACAGCTAAGGATACAGAGACAGCTAAGGACACAGAGACAGCTAAGGACACAAAGACAGCTAAGGACACAGAGACAGCTAAGGATCCAGAGACAGCTAAGGATCCAGAGACAGCTAAGGACACAGAGACAGCTAAGGATCAAGAGACAGCTAAGGACACAGAGATTGCTAAGGACAAAGAGACAGCTATGGACACAGAAACAGCTAAGGACACAGAGACAGCTAAGGACACAGAGACAGTTAAGGACACAGAGACAGCTAAAGACACAGATACTGCTAAGGACACAGAGACAGGTAAGGACACAGATACAGCTAGGAACACAGAGACAGCTAAGGACACAGAGACATCTAAGGACACAGATACTGCTAAGGACACAGAGACAGCTAAGGACACAGAGACAGCTAATGACACAGATACTGCTAAGGACACAGAGACAGCTAAGGACACAAAGACAGCTAAGGACACAGAGACAGCTAAGGATGTAGAGACAGCTAAGGATACAGAGACAGCTAAGGATCAAGAGACAGCTAAGGACACAGAGATAGCTAAGGATACAGAGACAGCTAAGGACACAGAGACAGCTAAGGACACAAAGACAGCTAAGGACACAGAGACAGCTAAGGATACAGAGACAGCTAAGGATCCAGAGACAGCTAAGGACACAGAGACAGCTAAGGACAAAGAGACAGCTATGGACACAGAAACAGCTAAGGAGACAGAGACCGCTAAGGAAACAGAGACAGCTAAGGATCAAGAGACAGCTAAGGATCAAGAGACAGCTAAGGATCAAGAGACAGCTAAGGATACAGAGACAGCTAAGGATCCAGATACAGCTAAGGACACAGAGACAGCTAAGGATCAAGAGACAGCTAAGGACACAGAGATTGCTAAGGACAAAGAGACAGCTATGGACACAGAAACAGCTAAGGACACAGAGACAGCTAAGGACACAGAGACAGTTAAGGACACAGAGACAGCTAAAGACACAGATACTGCTAAGGACACAGAGACAGGTAAGGACACAGATACAGCTAGGAACACAGAGACAGCTAAGGACACAGAGACAGCTAAGGACACAGATACTGCTAAGGACACAGAGACAGCTAAGGACACAGAGACAGCTAATGACACAGATACTGCTAAGGACACAGAGACAGCTAAGGACACAAAGACAGCTAAGGACACAGAGACAGCTAAGGATCCAGAGACAGCTAAGGATACAGAGACAGCTAAGGATCAAGAGACAGCTAAGGACACAGAGATAGCTAAGGATACAGAGACAGCTAAGGACACAGAGACAGCTAAGGACACAAAGACAGCTAAGGACACAGAGACAGCTAAGGATCCAGAGACAGCTAAGGATCCAGAGACAGCTAAGGACACAGAGACAGCTATGGACACAGAAACAGCTAAGGACACAGAGATAGCTAAGGACACAGAGACAGTTAAGGACACAGAGACAGCTAAAGACACAGATACTGCTAAGGACACAGAGACAGGTAAGGACACAGATACAGCTAGGAACACAGATACTGCTAAGGACACAGAGACAGTTAAGGACAAAGAGACAGCTAAGGACACAGAGACAGTTAAGGACACAGAGACAGCTAAGGACACAAAGACAGCTAAGAATCCAGAGACAGCTAAGGATACAGAGACAGCTAAGGATCAAGAGACAGCTAAGGATCCAGAGACAGCTAAGGACACAGAGACAGCTAAGGATCAAGAGACAGCTAAGGATACAGAGACAGCTAAGGATCAAGAGACAGCTAAGGACACAGAGACAGCTAAGGATACAGAGACAGCTAAGGATCAAGAGACAGCTAAGGATCAAGAGACAGCTAAGGACACAGAGACAGCTAAGGATCCAGAGACAGCTAAGGACACAGAGACAGCTAAGGATCAAGAGACAGCTAAGGATACAGAGACCGCTAAGGATCAAGAGACAGCTAAGGATACAGAGACAGCTAAGGATCCAGAGACAGCTAAGGACACAGAGACAGCTAAGGATCAAGAGACAGCTAAGGATACAGAGACAGCTAAGGATCAAGAGACAGCTAAGGACACAGAGACAGCTAAGGATCAAGAGACAGCTAAGGATACTGAGACAGCTAAGGATCCAGAGACAGCTAAGGACACAGAGACAGCTAAGGATCAAGAGACAGCTAAGGATACAGAGACAGCTAAGGATCAAGAGACAGCTAAGGATCAAGAGACAGCTAAGAATACAGAGACAGCTAAGGACACAGAGACAGCTAAGGATCAAGAGACAGCTAAGGACACAGAGACAGCTAAGGATCAAGAGACAGCTAAGGATACAGAGACAGCTAAGGATCAAGAGACAGCTAAGGACACAGAGACAGCTAAGGATACAGAGACAGCTAAGGACACAGAGACAGCTAAGGACACAAAGACAGCTAAGGACACAGAGACAGCTAAGGATCCAGAGACAGCTAAGGATCCAGAGACAGCTAAGGATCCAGAGACAGCTAAGGACACAGAGACAGCTAAGGATCAAGAGACAGCTAAGGACACAGAGATTGCTAAGGACAAAGAGACAGCTATGGACACAGAAACAGATAAGGACACAGAGACAGCTAAGGACACAGAGACAGTTAAGGACACAGAGACAGCTAAAGACACAGATACTGCTAAGGACACAGAGACAGGTAAGGACACAGATACAGCTAGGAACACAGAGACAGCTAAGGACACAGAGACAGCTAAGGACACAGATACTGCTAAGGACACAGAGACAGCTAAGGACACAGAGACAGCTAATGACACAGATACTGCTAAGGACACAGAGACAGCTAAGGACACAAAGACAGCTAAGGACACAGAGACAGCTAAGGATGTAGAGACAGCTAAGGATACAGAGACAGCTAAGGATCAAGAGACAGCTAAGGACACAGAGATAGCTAAGGATACAGAGACAGCTAAGGACACAGAGACAGCTAAGGACACAAAGACAGCTAAGGACACAGAGACAGCTAAGGATACAGAGACAGCTAAGGATCCAGAGACAGCTAAGGACACAGAGACAGCTAAGGACAAAGAGACAGCTATGGACACAGAAACAGCTAAGGACACAGAGACAGCTAAGGAAACAGAGACAGCTAAGGATCAAGAGACAGCTAAGGATCAAGAGACAGCTAAGGATCAAGAGACAGCTAAGGATACAGAGACAGCTAAGGATCCAGAGACAGCTAAGGACACAGAGACAGCTAAGGATCAAGAGACAGCTAAGGACACAGAGATTGCTAAGGACAAAGAGACAGCTATGGACACAGAAACAGCTAAGGACACAGAGACAGCTAAGGACACAGAGACAGTTAAGGACACAGAGACAGCTAAAAACACAGATACTGCTAAGGACACAGAGACAGGTAAGGACACAGATACAGCTAGGAACACAGAGACAGCTAAGGACACAGAGACAGCTAAGGACACAGATACTGCTAAGGACACAGAGACAGCTAAGGAAACAGAGACAGCTAATGACACAGATACTGCTAATGACACAGAGACAGCTAAGGACACAAAGACAGCTAAGGACACAGAGACAGCTAAGGATGTAGAGACAGCTAAGGATACAGAGACAGCTAAGGATCAAGAGACAGCTAAGGACACAGAGATAGCTAAGGATACAGAGACAGCTAAGGACACAGAGACAGCTAAGGACACAAAGACAGCTAAGGACACAGAGACAGCTAAGGATCCAGAGACAGCTAAGGATCCAGAGACAGCTAAGGACACAGAGACAGCTAAGGACAAAGAGACAGCTAAGGACACAGAGATAGCTAAGGACACAGAGACAGCTAAAGACACAGATACTGCTAAGGACACAGAGACAGGTAAGGACACAGATACAGCTAGGAACACAGATACTGCTAAGGACACAGAGACAGTTAAGGACAAAGAGACAGCTAAGGACACAGAGACAGTTAAGGACACAGAGACAGCTAAGGACACAAAGACAGCTAAGGATCCAGAGACAGCTAAGGATACAGAGACAGCTAAGGATCAAGAGACAGCTAAGGATCCAGAGACAGCTAAGGACACAGAGACAGCTAAGGATCAAGAGACAGCTAAGGATACAGAGACAGCTAAGGATCAAGAGACAGCTAAGGACACAGAGACAGCTAAGGATACAGAGACAGCTAAGGATCAAGAGACAGCTAAGGATCAAGAGACAGCTAAAGACACAGATACTGCTAAGGACACAGAGACAGGTAAGGACACAGATACAGCTAGGAACACAGATACTGCTAAGGACACAGAGACAGTTAAGGACAAAGAGACAGCTAAGGACACAGAGACAGTTAAGGACACAGAGACAGCTAAGGACACAAAGACAGCTAAGGATCCAGAGACAGCTAAGGATACAGAGACAGCTAAGGATCAAGAGACAGCTAAGGATCCAGAGACAGCTAAGGACACAGAGACAGCTAAGGATCAAGAGACAGCTAAGGACACAGAGACAGCTAAGGATACAGAGACAGCTAAGGATCAAGAGACAGCTAAGGATCAAGAGACAGCTAAGGACACATAGACAGCTAAGGATCCAGAGACAGCTAAGGACACAGAGACAGCTAAGGATCAAGAGACAGCTAAGGATACAGAGACAGCTAAGGATCAAGAGACAGCTAAGGATACAGAGACAGCTAAGGATCCAGAGACAGCTAAGGACACAGAGACAGCTAAGGATCAAGAGACAGCTAAGGATACAGAGACAGCTAAGGATCAAGAGACAGCTAAGGACACAGAGACAGCTAAGGATCAAGAGACAGCTAAGGATACAGAGACAGCTAAGGATCCAGAGACAGCTAAGGACACAGAGACAGCTAAGGACACAAAGACAGCTAAGGACACAGAGACAGCTAAGGATCCAGAGACAGCTAAGGATCCAGAGACAGCTAAGGATCCAGAGACAGCTAAGGACACAGAGACAGCTAAGGATCAAGAGACAGCTAAGGACACAGAGATTGCTAAGGACAAAGAGACAGCTATGGACACAGAAACAGCTAAGGACACAGAGACAGCTAAGGACACAGAGACAGTTAAGGACACAGAGACAGCTAAAGACACAGATACTGCTAAGGACACAGAGACAGGTAAGGACACAGATACAGCTAGTAACACAGAGACAGCTAAGGACACAGAGACAGCTAAGGACACAGATACTGCTAAGGACACAGAGACAGCTAAGGACACAGAGACAGCTAATGACACAGATACTGCTAAGGACACAGAGACAGCTAAGGACACAAAGACAGCTAAGGACACAGAGACAGCTAAGGATGTAGAGACAGCTAAGGATACAGAGACAGCTAAGGATCAAGAGACAGCTAAGGACACAGAGATAGCTAAGGATACAGAGACAGCTAAGGACACAGAGACAGCTAAGGACACAAAGACAGCTAAGGACACAGAGACAGCTAAGGATACAGAGACAGCTAAGGATCCAGAGACAGCTAAGGACACAGAGACAGCTAAGGACAAAGAGACAGCTATGGACACAGAAACAGCTAAGGACACAGAGACAGCTAAGGAAACAGAGACAGCTAAGGATCAAGAGACAGCTAAGGATCAAGAGACAGCTAAGGATCAAGAGACAGCTAAGGATACAGAGACAGCTAAGGATCCAGAGACAGCTAAGGACACAGAGACAGTTAAGGATCAAGAGACAGCTAAGGACACAGAGATTGCTAAGGACAAAGAGACAGCTATGGACACAGAAACAGCTAAGGACACAGAGACAGCTAAGGACACAGAGACAGTTAAGGACACAGAGACAGCTAAAGACACAGATACTGCTAAGGACACAGAGACAGGTAAGGACACAGATACAGCTAGGAACACAGAGACAGCTAAGGACACAGAGACAGCTAAGGACACAGATACTGCTAAGGACACAGAGACAGCTAAGGACACAGAGACAGCTAATGACACAGATACTGCTAAGGACACAGAGACAGCTAAGGACACAAAGACAGCTAAGGACACAGAGACAGCTAAGGATCCAGAGACAGCTAAGGATACAGAGACAGCTAAGGATCAAGAGACAGCTAAGGACACAGAGATAGCTAAGGATACAGAGACAGCTAAGGACACAGAGACAGCTAAGGACAAAAGACAGCTAAGGACACAGAGACAGCTAAGGATCCAGAGACAGCTAAGGATCCAGAGACAGCTAAGGACACAGAGACAGCTATGGACACAGAAACAGCTAAGGACACAGAGATAGCTAAGGACACAGAGACAGTTAAGGACACAGAGACAGCTAAAGACACAGATACTGCTAAGGACACAGAGACAGGTAAGGACACAGATACAGCTAGGAACACAGATACTGCTAAGGACACAGAGACAGTTAAGGACAAAGAGACAGCTAAGGACACAGAGACAGTTAAGGACACAGAGACAGCTAAGGACACAAAAACAGCTAAGGATCCAGAGACAGCTAAGGATACAGAGACAGCTAAGGATCAAGAGACAGCTAAGGATCCAGAGACAGCTAAGGACACAGAGACAGCTAAGGATCAAGAGACAGCTAAGGATACAGAGACAGCTAAGGATCAAGAGACAGCTAAGGACACAGAGACAGCTAAGGATACAGAGACAGCTAAGGATCAAGAGACAGCTAAGGATCAAGAGACAGCTAAAGACACAGATACTGCTAAGGACACAGAGACAGGTAAGGACACAGATACAGCTAGGAACACAGATACTGCTAAGGACACAGAGACAGTTAAGGACAAAGAGACAGCTAAGGACACAGAGACAGTTAAGGACACAGAGACAGCTAAGGACACAAAGACAGCTAAGGATCCAGAGACAGCTAAGGATACAGAGACAGCTAAGGATCAAGAGACAGCTAAGGATCCAGAGACAGCTAAGGACACAGAGACAGCTAAGGATCAAGAGACAGCTAAGGATACAGAGACAGCTAAGGATCAAGAGACAGCTAAGGACACAGAGACAGCTAAGGATACAGAGACAGCTAAGGATCAAGAGACAGCTAAGGATCAAGAGACAGCTAAGGACACATAGACAGCTAAGGATCCAGAGACAGCTAAGGACACAGAGACAGCTAAGGATCAAGAGACAGCTAAGGATACAGAGACAGCTTAGGATCAAGAGACAGCTAAGGATACAGAGACAGCTAAGGATCCAGAGACAGCTAAGGACACAGAGACAGCTAAGGATCAAGAGACAGCTAAGGATACAGAGACAGCTAAGGATCAAGAGACAGCTAAGGACACAGAGACAGCTAAGGATCAAGAGACAGCTAAGGATACAGAGACAGCTAAGGATCCAGAGACAGCTAAGGACACAGAGACAGCTAAGGATCAAGAGACAGCTATGGATACAGAGACAGCTAAGGATCAAGAGACAGCTAAGGACACAGAGACAGCTAAGGATCAAGAGACAGCTAAGGATACAGAGACAGCTAAGGATCCAGAGACAGCTAAGGACACAGAGACAGCTAAGGATCAAGAGACAGCTAAGGATACAGAGACAGCTAAGGATCAAGAGACAGCTAAGGATCAAGAGACAGCTAAGAATACAGAGACAGCTAAGGATACAGAGACAGCTAAGGATCCAGAGATAGCTAAGGACACAGAGACAGCTAAGGATCAAGAGACAGCTAAGGATACAGAGACAGCTAAGGATCAAGAGACAGCTAAGGATCAAGAGACAGCTAAGGATACAGAGACAGCTAAGGACACAAAGACAGCTAAGGATCCAGAGACAGCTAAGGATCCAGAGACAGCTAAGGATCCAGAGACAGCTAAGGACACAGAGACAGCTAAGGATCAAGAGACAGCTAAGGACACAGAGATTGCTAAGGACAAAGAGACAGCTATGGACACAGAAACAGCTAAGGACAAAGAGACAGCTAAGGACACAGAGACAGTTAAGGACACAGAGACAGCTAAGGACACAGAGACAGTTAAGGACACAGAGACAGCTAAGGACACAAAGACAGCTAAGGATCCAGAGACAGCTAAGGATACAGAGACAGCTAAGGATCAAGAGACAGCTAAGGATACAGAGACAGCTAAGGATCAAGAGACAGCTAAGGATCCAGAGACAGCTAAGGATACAGAGACAGCTAAGGATCAAGAGACAGCTAAGGACACAGAGACAGCTAAGGACACAGAGACAGCTAAGGATCAAGAGACAGCTAAGGATCAAGAGACAGCTAAGGACACAGAGACAGCTAAGGATCCAGAGACAGCTAAGGACACAGAGACATCTAAGGATCAAGAGACAGCTAAGGATACAGAGACAGCTAAGGATCAAGAGACAGCTAAGGATACAGAGACAGCTAAGGATCCAGAGACAGCTAAGGACACAGAGACAGCTAAGGATCAAGAGACAGCTAAGGATACAGAGACAGCTAAGGATCAAGAGACAGCTAAGGACACAGAGACAGCTAAGGATCAAGAGACAGCTAAGGATACAGAGACAGCTAAGGATCCAGAGACAGCTAAGGACACAGAGACAGCTAAGGATCAAGAGACAGCTAAGGATACAGAGACAGCTAAGGATCAAGAGACAGCTAAGGATCAAGAGACAGCTAAGAATACAGAGACAGCTAAGGATACAGAGACAGCTAAGGATCCAGAGACAGCTAAGGACACAGAGACAGCTAAGGATCAAGAGACAGCTAAGGACACAGAGACAGCTAAGGATCAAGAGACAGCTAAGGATACAGAGACAGCTAAGGATCAAGAGACAGCTAAGGACACAGAGACAGCTAAGGATACAGAGACAGCTAAGGACACAGAGACAGCTAAGGACACAAAGACAGCTAAGGACACAGAGACAGCTAAGGATCCAGAGACAGCTAAGGATCCAGAGACAGCTAAGGATCCAGAGACAGCTAAGGATCCAGAGACAGCTAAGGACACAGAGACAGCTAAGGATCAAGAGACAGCTAAGGACACAGAGATTGCTAAGGACAAAGAGACAGCTATGGACACAGAAACAGCTAAGGACACAGAGACAGCTAAGGACACAGAGACAGCTAAGGACACAGAGACAGCTAAGGACACAGATACTGCTAAGGACACAGAGACAGCTAAGGACACAGAGACAGCTAATGACACAGATACTGCTAAGGACACAGAGACAGCTAAGGACACAAAGACAGCTAAGGACACAGAGACAGCTAAGGATGTAGAGACAGCTAAGGATACAGAGACAGCTAAGGATCAAGAGACAGCTAAGGACACAGAGATAGCTAAGGATACAGAGACAGCTAAGGACACAGAGACAGCTAAGGACACAAAGACAGCTAAGGACACAGAGACAGCTAAGGATACAGAGACAGCTAAGGATCCAGAGACAGCTAAGGACACAGAGACAGCTAAGGACAAAGAGACAGCTATGGACACAGAAACAGCTAAGGACACAGAGACAGCTAAGGAAACAGAGACAGCTAAGGATCAAGAGACAGCTAAGGATCAAGAGACAGCTAAGGATCAAGAGACAGCTAAGGATACAGAGACAGCTAAGGATCCAGAGACAGCTAAGGACACAGAGACAGCTAAGGATCAAGAGACAGCTAAGGACACAGAGATTGCTAAGGACAAAGAGACAGCTATGGACACAGAAACAGCTAAGGACACAGAGACAGCTAAGGACACAGAGACAGTTAAGGACACAGAGACAGCTAAAGACACAGATACTGCTAAGGACACAGAGACAGGTAAGGACACAGATACAGCTAGGAACACAGAGACAGCTAAGGACACAGAGACAGCTAAGGACACAGATACTGCTAAGGACACAGATACTGCTAAGGACACAGAGACAGCTAAGGACACAGATACTGCTAAGGACACAGAGACAGCTAAGGACACAAAGACAGCTAAGGACACAGAGACAGCTAAGGATCCAGAGACAGCTAAGGATACAGAGACAGCTAAGGATCAAGAGACAGCTAAGGACACAGAGATAGCTAAGGATACAGAGACAGGTAAGGACACAGAGACAGCTAAGGACACAAAGACAGCTAAGGACACAGAGACAGCTAAGTATCCAGAGACAGCTAAGGACACAGAGACAGCTGTGGACACAGAAACAGCTAAGGACACAGAGATAGCTAAGGACACAGAGACAGTTAAGGACACAGAGACAGCTAAAGACACAGATACTGCTAAGGACACAGAGACAGGTAAGGACACAGATACAGCTAGGAACACAGATACTGCTAAGGACACAGAGACAGTTAAGGACAAAGAGACAGCTAAGGACACAGAGACAGTTAAGGACACAGAGACAGCTAAGGACACAAAGACAGCTAAGGATCCAGAGACAGCTAAGGATACAGAGACAGCTAAGGATCAAGAGACAGCTAAGGATCCAGAGACAGCTAAGGACACAGAGACAGCTAAGGATCAAGAGACAGCTAAGGATACAGAGACAGCTAAGGATCAAGAGACAGCTAAGGACACAGAGACAGCTAAGGATACAGAGACAGCTAAGGATCAAGAGACAGCTAAGGATCAAGAGACAGCTAAAGACACAGATACTGCTAAGGACACAGAGACAGGTAAGGACACAGATACAGCTAGGAACACAGATACTGCTAAGGACACAGAGACAGTTAAGGACAAAGAGACAGCTAAGGACACAGAGACAGTTAAGGACACAGAGACAGCTAAGGACACAAAGACAGCTAAGGATCCAGAGACAGCTAAGGATACAGAGACAGCTAAGGATCAAGAGACAGCTAAGGATCCAGAGACAGCTAAGGACACAGAGACAGCTAAGGATCAAGAGACAGCTAAGGATACAGAGACAGCTAAGGATCAAGAGACAGCTAAGGACACAGAGACAGCTAAGGATACAGAGACAGCTAAGGATCAAGAGACAGCTAAGGATCAAGAGACAGCTAAGGACACATAGACAGCTAAGGATCCAGAGACAGCTAAGGACACAGAGACAGCTAAGGATCAAGAGACAGCTAAGGATACAGAGACAGCTAAGGATCAAGAGACAGCTAAGGATACAGAGACAGCTAAGGATCCAGAGACAGCTAAGGACACAGAGACAGCTAAGGATCAAGAGACAGCTAAGGATACAGAGACAGCTAAGGATCAAGAGACAGCTAAGGACACAGAGACAGCTAAGGATCAAGAGACAGCTAAGGATACAGAGACAGCTAAGGATCCAGAGACAGCTAAGGACACAGAGACAGCTAAGGATCAAGAGACAGCTAAGGGTACAGAGACAGCTAAGGATCAAGAGACAGCTAAGGATCAAGAGACAGCTAAGAATACAGAGACAGCTAAGGATACAGAGACAGCTAAGGATCCAGAGATAGCTAAGGACACAGAGACAGCTAAGGATCAAGAGACAGCTAAGGATACAGAGACAGCTAAGGATCAAGAGACAGCTAAGGATCAAGAGACAGCTAAGGATACAGAGACAGCTAAGGACACAAAGACAGCTAAGGATCCAGAGACAGCTAAGGATACAGAGACAGCTAAGGATACAGAGACAGCTAAGGACACAGAGACAGCTAAGAACACAAAGACAGCTAAGGACACAGAGACAGCTAAGGACACAGAGACAGCTATGGATACAGAGACAGCTAAGGATCCAGAGACAGCTAAGGACACAGAGACAGCTAAGGATACAGAGACAGCTAAGGACACAGAGACAGCTAAGGACACAAAGACAGCTAAGGACACAGAGACAGCTAAGGATCCAGAGACAGCTAAGGATCCAGAGACAGCTAAGGACACAGAGACAGCTAAGGATCAAGAGACAGCTAAGGACACAGAGATTGCTAAGGACAAAGAGACAGCTATGGACACAGAAACAGCTAAGGACACAGAGACAGCTAAGGACACAGAGACAGTTAAGGACACAGAGACAGCTAAAGACACAGATACTGCTAAGGACACAGAGACAGGTAAGGACACAGATACAGCTAGGAACACAGAGAAAGCTAAGGACACAGAGACAGCTAAGGACACAGATACTGCTAAGGACACAGAGACAGCTAAGGACACAGAGACAGCTAATGACACAGATACTGCTAAGGACACAGAGACAGCTAAGGACACAAAGACAGCTAAGGACACAGAGACAGCTAAGGATGTAGAGACAGCTAAGGATACAGAGACAGCTAAGGATCAAGAGACAGCTAAGGACACAGAGATAGCTAAGGATACAGAGACAGCTAAGGATCAAGAGACAGCTAAGGACACAGAGATAGCTAAGGATACAGAGACAGCTAAGGACACAGAGACAGCTAAGGACACAAAGACAGCTAAGGACACAGAGACAGCTAAGGATACAGAGACAGCTAAGGATCCAGAGACAGCTAAGGACACAGAGACAGCTAAGGACAAAGAGACAGCTATGGACACAGAAACAGCTAAGGACACAGAGACAGCTAAGGAAACAGAGACAGCTAAGGATCAAGAGACAGCTAAGGATCAAGAGACAGCTAAGGATCAAGAGACAGCTAAGGATCAAGAGACAGCTAAGGATACAGAGACAGCTAAGGATCCAGAGACAGCTAAGGACACAGAGACAGCTAAGGATCAAGAGACAGCTAAGGACACAGAGATTGCTAAGGACAAAGAGACAGCTATGGACACAGAAACAGCTAAGGACACAGAGACAGCTAAGGACACAGAGACAGTTAAGGACACAGAGACAGCTAAAGACACAGATACTGCTAAGGACACAGAGACAGGTAAGGACACAGATACAGCTAGGAACACAGAGAAAGCTAAGGACACAGAGACAGCTAAGGACACAGATACTGCTAAGGACACAGAGACAGCTAAGGACACAGAGACAGCTAATGACACAGATACTGCTAAGGACACAGAGACAGCTAAGGACACAAAGACAGCTAAGGACACAGAGACAGCTAAGGATGTAGAGACAGCTAAGGATACAGAGACAGCTAAGGATCAAGAGACAGCTAAGGACACAGAGATAGCTAAGGATACAGAGACAGCTAAGGATCAAGAGACAGCTAAGGACACAGAGATAGCTAAGGATACAGAGACAGCTAAGGACACAGAGACAGCTAAGGACACAAAGACAGCTAAGGACACAGAGACAGCTAAGGATACAGAGACAGCTAAGGATCCAGAGACAGCTAAGGACACAGAGACAGCTAAGGACAAAGAGACAGCTATGGACACAGAAACAGCTAAGGACACAGAGACAGCTAAGGAAACAGAGACAGCTAAGGATCAAGAGACAGCTAAGGATCAAGAGACAGCTAAGGATCAAGAGACAGCTAAGGATCAAGAGACAGCTAAGGATACAGAGACAGCTAAGGATCCAGAGACAGCTAAGGACACAGAGACAGCTAAGGATCAAGAGACAGCTAAGGACACAGAGATTGCTAAGGACAAAGAGACAGCTATGGACACAGAAACAGCTAAGGACACAGAGACAGCTAAGGACACAGAGACAGTTAAGGACACAGAGACAGCTAAAGACACAGATACTGCTAAGGACACAGAGACAGGTAAGGACACAGATACAGCTAGGAACACAGAGACAGCTAAGGACACAGAGACAGCTAAGGACACAGATACTGCTAAGGACACAGAGACAGCTAAGGACACAGAGACAGCTAATGACACAGATACTGCTAATGACACAGAGACAGCTAAGGACACAAAGACAGCTAAGGACACAGAGACAGCTAAGGATCCAGAGACAGCTAAGGATACAGAGACAGCTAAGGATCAAGAGACAGCTAAGGACACAGAGATAGCTAAGGATACAGAGACAGGTAAGGACACAGAGACAGCTAAGGACACAAAGACAGCTAAGGACACAGAGACAGCTAAGGATCCAGAGACAGCTAAGGATCCAGAGACAGCTAAGGACACAGAGACAGCTGTGGACACAGAAACAGCTAAGGACACAGAGATAGCTAAGGACACAGAGACAGTTAAGGACACAGAGACAGCTAAAGACACAGATACTGCTAAGGACACAGAGACAGGTAAGGACACAGATACAGCTAGGAACACAGATACTGCTAAGGACACAGAGACAGTTAAGGACAAAGAGACAGCTAAGGACACAGAGACAGTTAAGGACACAGAGACAGCTAAGGACACAAAGACAGCTAAGGATCCAGAGACAGCTAGGGATACAGAGACAGCTAAGGATCAAGAGACAGCTAAGGATCCAGAGACAGCTAAGGACACAGAGACAGCTAAGGATCAAGAGACAGCTAAGGATACAGAGACAGCTAAGGATCAAGAGACAGCTAAGGACACAGAGACAGCTAAGGATACAGAGACAGCTAAGGATACAGAGACAGCTAAGGATCAAGAGACAGCTAAGGATCAAGAGACAGCTAAGGACACAGAGACAGCTAAGGATCCAGAGACAGCTAAGGACACAGAGACAGCTAAGGATCAAGAGACAGCTGAGGATACAGAGACAGCTAAGGATCAAGAGACAGCTAAGGATACAGAGACAGCTAAGGATCCAGAGACAGCTAAGGACACAGAGACAGCTAAGGATCAAGAGACAGCTAAGGATACAGAGACAGCTAAGGATCAAGAGACAGCTAAGGATCAAGAGACAGCTAAGGATCAAGAGACAGCTAAGGATACAGAGACAGCTAAGGATCCAGAGACAGCTAAGGACACAGAGACAGCTAAGGATCAAGAGACAGCTAAGGATACAGAGACAGCTAAGGATCAAGAGACAGCTAAGGATCAAGAGACAGCTAAGGATCAAGAGACAGCTAAGGACACAGAGACAGCTAAGGATCAAGAGACAGCTAAGGATACAGAGACAGCTAAGGATCCAGAGACAGCTAAGGATCAAGAGACAGCTAAGGATACAGAGACAGCTAAGGATCAAGAGACAGCTAAGGATCAAGAGACAGCTAAGAATACAGAGACAGCTAAGGATACAGAGACAGCTAAGGATCCAGAGACAGCTAAGGACACAGAGACAGCTAAGGATCAAGAGACAGCTAAGGATCCAGAGACAGCTAAGGACACAGAGACAGCTAAGGATCAAGAGACAGCTAAGGATCAAGAGACAGCTAAGGATCAAGAGACAGCTAAGGATACAGAGACAGCTAAGGATCAAGAGACAGCTAAGGACACAGAGACAGCTAAGGATACAGAGACAGCTAAGGACACAGAGACAGCTAAGGACACAAAGACATCTAAGGACACAGAGACAGCTAAGGATCCAGAGACAGCTAAGGATCCAGAGACAGCTAAGGACACAGAGACAGCTAAGGATCAAGAGACAGCTAAGGACACAGAGATTGCTAAGGACAAAGAGACAGCTATGGACACAGAAACAGCTAAGGACACAGAGACAGCTAAGGACACAGAGACAGTTAAGGACACAGAGACAGCTAAAGACACAGATACTGCTAAGGACACAGAGACAGGTAAGGACACAGATACAGCTAGGAACACAGAGACAGCTAAGGACACAGAGACAGCTAAGGACACAGATACTGCTAAGGACACAGAGACAGCTAAGGACACAGAGACAGCTAATGACACAGATACTGCTAAGGACACAGAGACAGCTAAGGACACAAAGACAGCTAAGGACACAGAGACAGCTAAGGATGTAGAGACAGCTAAGGATACAGAGACAGCTAAGGATCAAGAGACAGCTAAGGACACAGAGATAGCTAAGGATACAGAGACAGCTAAGGACACAGAGACAGCTAAGGACACAAAGACAGCTAAGGACACAGAGACAGCTAAGGATACAGAGACAGCTAAGGATCCAGAGACAGCTAAGGACACAGAGACAGCTAAGGACAAAGAGACAGCTATGGACACAGAAACAGCTAAGGACACAGAGACAGCTAAGGAAACAGAGACAGCTAAGGATCAAGAGACAGCTAAGGATCAAGAGACAGCTAAGGATCAAGAGACAGCTAAGGATACAGAGACAGCTAAGGATCCAGAGACAGCTAAGGACACAGAGACAGCTAAGGATCAAGAGACAGCTAAGGACACAGAGATTGCTAAGGACAAAGAGACAGCTATGGACACAGAAACAGCTAAGGACACAGAGACAGCTAAGGACACAGAGACAGTTAAGGACACAGAGACAGCTAAAGACACAGATACTGCTAAGGACACAGAGACAGGTAAGGACACAGATACAGCTAGGAACACAGATACTGCTAAGGACACAGAGACAGTTAAGGACAAAGAGACAGCTAAGGACACAGAGACAGTTAAGGACACAGAGACAGCTAAGGACACAAAGACAGCTAAGGATCCAGAGACAGCTAGGGATACAGAGACAGCTAAGGATCAAGAGACAGCTAAGGATCCAGAGACAGCTAAGGACACAGAGACAGCTAAGGATCAAGAGACAGCTAAGGATACAGAGACAGCTAAGGATCAAGAGACAGCTAAGGACACAGAGACAGCTAAGGATACAGAGACAGCTAAATATACAGAGACAGCTAAGGATCAAGAGACAGCTAAGGATCAAGAGACAGCTAAGGACACAGAGACAGCTAAGGATCCAGAGACAGCTAAGGACACAGAGACAGCTAAGGATCAAGAGACAGCTGAGGATACAGAGACAGCTAAGGATCAAGAGACAGCTAAGGATACAGAGACAGCTAAGGATCCAGAGACAGCTAAGGATCCAGAGACAGCTAAGGATTCAGAGACAGCTAAGGATCAAGAGACAGCTAAGGATACAGAGACAGCTAAGGATCAAGAGACAGCTAGGGACACAGAGACAGCTAAGGATACAGAGACAGCTAAGGATCAAGAGACAGCTAAGGATCAAGAGACAGCTAAGGACACATAGACAGCTAAGGATCCAGAGACAGCTAAGGACACAGAGACAGCTAAGGATCAAGAGACAGCTAAGGATACAGAGACAGCTAAGGATCAAGAGACAGCTAAGGACACAGAGACAGCTAAGGACACAGATACTGCTAAGGACACAGAGACAGCTAAGGACACAGAGACAGCTAATGACACAGATACTGCTAAGGACACAGAGACAGCTAAGGACACAAAGACAGCTAAGGACACAGAGACAGCTAAGGATGTAGAGACAGCTAAGGATACAGAGACAGCTAAGGATCAAGAGACAGCTAAGGACACAGAGATAGCTAAGGATACAGAGACAGCTAAGGATCAAGAGACAGCTAAGGACACAGAGATAGCTAAGGATACAGAGACAGCTAAGGACACAGAGACAGCTAAGGACACAAAGACAGCTAAGGACACAGAGACAGCTAAGGATACAGAGACAGCTAAGGATCCAGAAACAGCTAAGGACACAGAGACAGCTAAGGACAAAGAGACAGCTATGGACACAGAAACAGCTAAGGACACAGAGACAGCTAAGGAAACAGAGACAGCTAAGGATCAAGAGACAGCTAAGGATCAAGAGACAGCTAAGGATCAAGAGACAGCTAAGGATCAAGAGACAGCTAAGGATACAGAGACAGCTAAGGATCCAGAGACAGCTAAGGACACAGAGACAGCTAAGGATCAAGAGACAGCTAAGGACACAGAGATTGCTAAGGACAAAGAGACAGCTATGGACACAGAAACAGCTAAGGACACAGAGACAGCTAAGGACACAGAGACAGTTAAGGACACAGAGACAGCTAAAGACACAGATACTGCTAAGGACACAGAGACAGGTAAGGACACAGATACAGCTAGGAACACAGAGACAGCTAAGGACACAGAGACAGCTAAGGACACAGATACTGCTAAGGACACAGAGACAGCTAAGGACACAGAGACAGCTAATGACACAGATACTGCTAATGACACAGAGACAGCTAAGGACACAAAGACAGCTAAGGACACAGAGACAGCTAAGGATCCAGAGACAGCTAAGGATACAGAGACAGCTAAGGATCAAGAGACAGCTAAGGACACAGAGATAGCTAAGGATACAGAGACAGGTAAGGACACAGAGACAGCTAAGGACACAAAGACAGCTAAGGACACAGAGACAGCTAAGGATCCAGAGACAGCTAAGGATCCAGAGACAGCTAAGGACACAGAGACAGCTGTGGACACAGAAACAGCTAAGGACACAGAGATAGCTAAGGACACAGAGACAGTTAAGGACACAGAGACAGCTAAAGACACAGATACTGCTAAGGACACAGAGACAGGTAAGGACACAGATACAGCTAGGAACACAGATACTGCTAAGGACACAGAGACAGTTAAGGACAAAGAGACAGCTAAGGACACAGAGACAGTTAAGGACACAGAGACAGCTAAGGACACAAAGACAGCTAAGGATCCAGAGACAGCTAGGGATACAGAGACAGCTAAGGATCAAGAGACAGCTAAGGATCCAGAGACAGCTAAGGACACAGAGACAGCTAAGGATCAAGAGACAGCTAAGGATACAGAGACAGCTAAGGATCAAGAGACAGCTAAGGACACAGAGACAGCTAAGGATACAGAGACAGCTAAGGATACAGAGACAGCTAAGGATCAAGAGACAGCTAAGGATCAAGAGACAGCTAAGGACACAGAGACAGCTAAGGATCCAGAGACAGCTAAGGACACAGAGACAGCTAAGGATCAAGAGACAGCTGAGGATACAGAGACAGCTAAGGATCAAGAGACAGCTAAGGATACAGAGACAGCTAAGGATCCAGAGACAGCTAAGGACACAGAGACAGCTAAGGATCAAGAGACAGCTAAGGATACAGAGACAGCTAAGGATCAAGAGACAGCTAAGGATCAAGAGACAGCTAAGGATCAAGAGACAGCTAAGGATACAGAGACAGCTAAGGATCCAGAGACAGCTAAGGACACAGAGACAGCTAAGGATCAAGAGACAGCTAAGGATACAGAGACAGCTAAGGATCAAGAGACAGCTAAGGATCAAGAGACAGCTAAGGATCAAGAGACAGCTAAGGACACAGAGACAGCTAAGGATCAAGAGACAGCTAAGGATACAGAGACAGCTAAGGATCCAGAGACAGCTAAGGATCAAGAGACAGCTAAGGATACAGAGACAGCTAAGGATCAAGAGACAGCTAAGGATCAAGAGACAGCTAAGAATACAGAGACAGCTAAGGATACAGAGACAGCTAAGGATCCAGAGACAGCTAAGGACACAGAGACAGCTAAGGATCAAGAGACAGCTAAGGATCCAGAGACAGCTAAGGACACAGAGACAGCTAAGGATCAAGAGACAGCTAAGGATCAAGAGACAGCTAAGGATCAAGAGACAGCTAAGGATACAGAGACAGCTAAGGATCAAGAGACAGCTAAGGACACAGAGACAGCTAAGGATACAGAGACAGCTAAGGACACAGAGACAGCTAAGGACACAAAGACATCTAAGGACACAGAGACAGCTAAGGATCCAGAGACAGCTAAGGATCCAGAGACAGCTAAGGACACAGAGACAGCTAAGGATCAAGAGACAGCTAAGGACACAGAGATTGCTAAGGACAAAGAGACAGCTATGGACACAGAAACAGCTAAGGACACAGAGACAGCTAAGGACACAGAGACAGTTAAGGACACAGAGACAGCTAAAGACACAGATACTGCTAAGGACACAGAGACAGGTAAGGACACAGATACAGCTAGGAACACAGAGACAGCTAAGGACACAGAGACAGCTAAGGACACAGATACTGCTAAGGACACAGAGACAGCTAAGGACACAGAGACAGCTAATGACACAGATACTGCTAAGGACACAGAGACAGCTAAGGACACAAAGACAGCTAAGGACACAGAGACAGCTAAGGATGTAGAGACAGCTAAGGATACAGAGACAGCTAAGGATCAAGAGACAGCTAAGGACACAGAGATAGCTAAGGATACAGAGACAGCTAAGGACACAGAGACAGCTAAGGACACAAAGACAGCTAAGGACACAGAGACAGCTAAGGATACAGAGACAGCTAAGGATCCAGAGACAGCTAAGGACACAGAGACAGCTAAGGACAAAGAGACAGCTATGGACACAGAAACAGCTAAGGACACAGAGACAGCTAAGGAAACAGAGACAGCTAAGGATCAAGAGACAGCTAAGGATCAAGAGACAGCTAAGGATCAAGAGACAGCTAAGGATACAGAGACAGCTAAGGATCCAGAGACAGCTAAGGACACAGAGACAGCTAAGGATCAAGAGACAGCTAAGGACACAGAGATTGCTAAGGACAAAGAGACAGCTATGGACACAGAAACAGCTAAGGACACAGAGACAGCTAAGGACACAGAGACAGTTAAGGACACAGAGACAGCTAAAGACACAGATACTGCTAAGGACACAGAGACAGGTAAGGACACAGATACAGCTAGGAACACAGATACTGCTAAGGACACAGAGACAGTTAAGGACAAAGAGACAGCTAAGGACACAGAGACAGTTAAGGACACAGAGACAGCTAAGGACACAAAGACAGCTAAGGATCCAGAGACAGCTAGGGATACAGAGACAGCTAAGGATCAAGAGACAGCTAAGGATCCAGAGACAGCTAAGGACACAGAGACAGCTAAGGATCAAGAGACAGCTAAGGATACAGAGACAGCTAAGGATCAAGAGACAGCTAAGGACACAGAGACAGCTAAGGATACAGAGACAGCTAAATATACAGAGACAGCTAAGGATCAAGAGACAGCTAAGGATCAAGAGACAGCTAAGGACACAGAGACAGCTAAGGATCCAGAGACAGCTAAGGACACAGAGACAGCTAAGGATCAAGAGACAGCTGAGGATACAGAGACAGCTAAGGATCAAGAGACAGCTAAGGATACAGAGACAGCTAAGGATCCAGAGACAGCTAAGGATCCAGAGACAGCTAAGGATTCAGAGACAGCTAAGGATCAAGAGACAGCTAAGGATACAGAGACAGCTAAGGATCAAGAGACAGCTAGGGACACAGAGACAGCTAAGGATACAGAGACAGCTAAGGATCAAGAGACAGCTAAGGATCAAGAGACAGCTAAGGACACATAGACAGCTAAGGATCCAGAGACAGCTAAGGACACAGAGACAGCTAAGGATCAAGAGACAGCTAAGGATACAGAGACAGCTAAGGATCAAGAGACAGCTAAGGATACAGAGACAGCTAAGGATCCAGAGACAGCTAAGGACACAGAGACAGCTAAGGATCAAGAGACAGCTAAGGATACAGAGACAGCTAAGGATCAAGAGACAGCTAAGGACACAGAGACAGCTAAGGATCAAGAGACAGCTAAGGATACAGAGACAGCTAAGGATCCAGAGACAGCTAAGGACACAGAGACAGCTAAGGATCAAGAGACAGCTAAGGATACAGAGACAGCTAAGGATCAAGAGACAGCTAAGGATCAAGAGACAGCTAAGAATACAGAGACAGCTAAGGATACAGAGACAGCTAAGGATCCAGAGATAGCTAAGGACACAGAGACAGCTAAGGATCAAGAGACAGCTAAGGATCAAGAGACAGCTAAGGATACAGAGACAGCTAAGGATCAAGAGACAGCTAAGGATCAAGAGACAGCTAAGGATACAGAGACAGCTAAGGACACAAATACAGCTAAGGATCCAGAGACAGCTAAGGATACAGAGACAGCTAAGGATACAGAGACAGCTAAGGACACAGAGACAGCTAAGGACACAAAGACAGCTAAGGACACAGAGACAGCTAAGGATCCAGAGACAGCTAAGGATACAGAGACAGCTAAGGATCAAGAGACAGCTAAGGACACAGAGACAGCTAAGGATACAGAGACAGCTAAGGACACAGAGACAGCTAAGGACACAAAGACAGCTAAGGACACAGAGACAGCTAAGGATCCAGAGACAGCTAAGGATCCAGAGACAGCTAAGGACACAGAGACAGCTAAGGATCAAGAGACAGCTAAGGACACAGAGATTGCTAAGGACAAAGAGACAGCTATGGACACAGAAACAGCTAAGGACACAGAGACAGCTAAGGACACAGATACAGCTAGGAACACAGATACTGCTAAGGACACAGAGACAGTTAAGGACAAAGAGACAGCTAAGGACACAGAGACAGTTAAGGACACAGAGACAGCTAAGGACACAAAGACAGCTAAGGATCCAGAGACAGCTAAGGATACAGAGACAGCTAAGGATCAAGAGACAGCTAAGGATCCAGAGACAGCTAAGGACACAGAGACAGCTAAGGATCAAGAGACAGCTAAGGATACAGAGACAGCTAAGGATCAAGAGACAGCTAAGGACACAGAGACAGCTAAGGATACAGAGACAGCTAAGGACACAGAGATAGCTAAGGATACAGAGACAGCTAAGGACACAGAGACAGCTAAGGACACAAAGACAGCTAAGGACACAGAGACAGCTAAGGATACAGAGACAGTTAAGGATCCAGAGACAGCTAAGGACACAGAGACAGCTAAGGACAAAGAGACAGCTATGGACACAGAAACAGTTAAGGACACAGAGACAGCTAAGGAAACAGAGACAGCTAAGGATCAAGAGACAGCTAAGGATCAAGAGACAGCTAAGGATCAAGAGACAGCTAAGGATCAAGAGACAGCTAAGGATACAGAGACAGCTAAGGATCCAGAGACAGCTAAGGACACAGAGACAGCTAAGGATCAAGAGACAGCTAAGGACACAGAGATTGCTAAGGACAAAGAGACAGCTATGGACACAGAAACAGCTAAGGACACAGAGACAGCTAAGGACACAGAGACAGCTAAGGATCAAGAGACAGCTAAGGATACAGAGACAGCTAAGGATCAAGAGACAGCTAAGGATCAAGAGACAGCTAAGAATACAGAGACAGCTAAGGATACAGAGACAGCTAAGGATCCAGAGATAGCTAAGGACACAGAGACAGCTAAGGATCAAGAGACAGCTAAGGATACAGAGACAGCTAAGGATCAAGAGACAGCTAAGGATCAAGAGACAGCTAAGTATACAGAGACAGCTAAGGACACAAAGACAGCTAAGGATCCAGAGACAGCTAAGGATACAGAGACAGCTAAGGATACAGAGACAGCTAAGGACACAGAGACAGCTAAGGACACAAAGACAGCTAAGGACACAGAGACAGCTAAGGATCCAGAGACAGCTAAGGATACAGAGACAGCTAAGGATCAAGAGACAGCTAAGGACACAGAGACAGCTAAGGATACAGAGACAGCTAAGGACACAGAGACAGCTAAGGACACAAAGACAGCTAAGGACACAGAGACAGCTAAGGATCCAGAGACAGCTAAGGATCCAGAGACAGCTAAGGACACAGAGACAGCTAAGGATCAAGAGACAGCTAAGGACACAGAGATTGCTAAGGACAAAGAGACAGCTATGGACACAGAAACAGCTAAGGACACAGAGACAGCTAAGGACACAGAGACAGTTAAGGACACAGAGACAGATAAAGACACAGATACTGCTAAGGACACAGAGACAGGTAAGGACACAGATACAGCTAGGAACACAGAGACAGCTAAGGACACAGAGACAGCTAAGGACACAGATACTGCTAAGGACACAGAGACAGCTAAGGACACAGAGACAGCTAATGACACAGATACTGCTAAGGACACAGAGACAGCTAAGGACACAAAGACAGCTAAGGACACAGAGACAGCTAAGGATGTAGAGACAGCTAAGGATACAGAGACAGCTAAGGATCAAGAGACAGCTAAGGACACAGAGATAGCTAAGGATACAGAGACAGCTAAGGACACAGAGACAGCTAAGGACACAAAGACAGCTAAGGACACAGAGACAGCTAAGGATACAGAGACAGTTAAGGATCCAGAGACAGCTAAGGACACAGAGACAGCTAAGGACAAAGAGACAGCTATGGACACAGAAACAGCTAAGGACACAGAGACAGCTAAGGAAACAGAGACAGCTAAGGATCAAGAGACAGCTAAGGATCAAGAGACAGCTAAGGATCAAGAGACAGCTAAGGATCAAGAGACAGCTAAGGATACAGAGACAGCTAAGGATCCAGAGACAGCTAAGGACACAGAGACAGCTAAGGATCAAGAGACAGCTAAGGACACAGAGATTGCTAAGGACAAAGAGACAGCTATGGACACAGAAACAGCTAAGGACACAGAGACAGCTAAGGACACAGAGACAGTTAAGGACACAGAGACAGCTAAAGACACAGATACTGCTAAGGACACAGAGACAGGTAAGGACACAGATACAGCTAGGAACACAGAAACAGCTAAGGACACAGAGACAGCTAAGGACACAGATACTGCTAAGGACACAGAGACAGCTAAGGACACAGATACTGCTAAGGACACAGAGACAGCTAAGGACACAAAGACAGCTAAGGACACAGAGACAGCTAAGGATCCAGAGACAGCTAAGGATACAGAGACAGCTAAGGATCAAGAGACAGCTAAGGACACAGAGATAGCTAAGGATACAGAGACAGGTAAGGACACAGAGACAGCTAAGGACACAAAGACAGCTAAGGACACAGAGACAGCTAAGGATCCAGAGACAGCTAAGTATCCAGAGACAGCTAAGGACACAGAGACAGCTGTGGACACAGAAACAGCTAAGGACACAGAGATAGCTAAGGACACAGAGACAGTTAAGGACACAGAGACAGCTAAAGACACAGATACTGCTAAGGACACAGAGACAGGTAAGGACACAGATACAGCTAGGAACACAGATACTGCTAAGGACACAGAGACAGTTAAGGACAAAGAGACAGCTAAGGACACAGAGACAGTTAAGGACACAGAGACAGCTAAGGACACAAAGACAGCTAAGGATCCAGAGACAGCTAAGGATACAGAGACAGCTAAGGATCAAGAGACAGCTAAGGATCCAGAGACAGCTAAGGACACAGAGACAGCTAAGGATCAAGAGACAGCTAAGGATACAGAGACAGCTAAGGATCAAGAGACAGCTAAGGACACAGAGACAGCTAAGGATACAGAGACAGCTAAGGATACAGAGACAGCTAAGGATCAAGAGACAGCTAAGGATCAAGAGACAGCTAAGGACACAGAGACAGCTAAGGATCCAGAGACAGCTAAGGACACAGAGACAGCTAAGGATCAAGAGACAGCTAAGGATACAGAGACAGCTAAGGATCAAGAGACAGCTAAGGATACAGAGACAGCTAAGGATCCAGAGACAGCTAAGGACACAGAGACAGCTAAGGATCAAGAGACAGCTAAGGATACAGAGACAGCTAAGGATCAAGAGACAGCTAAGGATCAAGAGACAGCTAAGGATCAAGAGACAGCTAAGGATACAGAGACAGCTAAGGATCCAGAGACAGCTAAGGATACAGAGACAGCTAAGGATCCAGAGACAGCTAAGGACACAGAGACAGCTAAGGATCAAGAGACAGCTAAGGATACAGAGACAGCTAAGGATCAAGAGACAGCTAAGGATCAAGAGACAGCTAAGGATACAGAGACAGCTAAGGATACAGAGACAGCTAAGGATCCAGAGACAGCTAAGGACACAGAGACAGCTAAGGATACAGAGACAGCTAAGGATACAGAGACAGCTAAGGATCAAGAGACAGCTAAGGATCAAGAGACAGCTAAGGATACAGAGACAGCTAAGGACACAAAGACAGCTAAGGATCCAGAGACAGCTAAGGATACAGAGACAGCTAAGGATCAAGAGACAGCTAAGGATCCAGAGACAGCTAAGGACACAGAGACAGCTAAGGATCAAGAGACAGCTAAGGATACAGAGACAGCTAAGGATCAAGAGACAGCTAAGGATCAAGAGACAGCTAAGGATCAAGAGACAGCTAAGGATACAGAGACAGCTAAGGATCCAGAGACAGCTAAGGACACAGAGACAGCTAAGGATCAAGAGACAGCTAAGGATACAGAGACAGCTAAGGATCAAGAGACAGCTAAGGATCAAGAGACAGCTAAGGATACAGAGACAGCTAAGGATACAGAGACAGCTAAGGATCCAGAGACAGCTAAGGACACAGAGACAGCTAAGGATCAAGAGACAGCTAAGGATACAGAGACAGCTAAGGATCAAGAGACAGCTAAGGATCAAGAGACAGCTAAGGATACAGAGACAGCTAAGGATCAAGAGACAGCTAAGGATCAAGAGACAGCTAAGGATACAGAGACAGCTAAGGATCCAGAGACAGCTAAGGACACAGAGACAGCTAAGGACACAGAGACAGCTAAGGACATAGAGACAGCTAAGGACACAGAGACAGCTAAGGACACAGAGACAGCTAAGGACACAGAGACAGCTAAGGACACAGAGACAGCTAAGGACACAGAGACAGCTAAGGACACAGAGACAGCTAAGGACACAGAGACAGCTAAGGACACAGAGACAGCTAAGGACACAGAGACAGCTAAGGACACAGAGTTAGCTAAAAATACAGAGAAATGCATAAAGAACGAAAAAAAACTCACAGGGCGACACATAGAGATTAGAAAGAGGGACACTGAAAGATACATGCATACATAGAGAAAAGGAGAGATAGAAATAAAGGCAGAGGAGAGAAGAGAGAGAGAGAGAAAAAGAAAGAAAGAATGATAGAATTAAGAGAGAGAGAAAGAAATACACGAAATAAAAGAGAAACAAATACTCTCAGCGTCTTTCCCGATTTCATTTTAAAATTACTCAACCAAGAAATGGATTACATTCACAACATTGAAACAGCAAGTGAAACTCAATACAGTCTAGAATGGATGTAAAGAATACTAGAAAGACCACTAAAAATTTATATTGGCTAAAAGTGTGTATTTGAAAATTTCTACGAATCATATTTTTTAAGCAAAACAGCTAAACGCTAGTATCCAAAAAAAAAATACATTTTCCCCTCAGATTAGTTCCACGCTTATTTTATAAACTGCAACAAAAAAAAGCAACGAAAAGTGAGTTTCAATTTTTTAATTCCTTTGGTGTTAACATTCTTATGTTGAATTTCTACAAACTAGAAAGTTCTTGCGTCATCTCACACCAGACATCCTGCAAGGCGATCCAAAATATGTTGATTGGTATCCTGATATAAAGCGATATCGGAATTACCCTATAACTATGTTACAGGAGAATGACCTCATTAAATATAAAGTCGTTTCTGGTTAACATAATGTAGACTCTGGGATTGTTTCTTCTCTCGCTTTGCATAATTTAAAGAGTTCTTTCCGCATAACAGAAAATTTGGTTTGAAATCTTTTTAGCGGTACCGGAAAAAATACGCTGTCCGTCTGTCACATTTAGATCTTATAAACTAAAAGCGAATGGGAAAAAAATGAAAAATACGACTTTGCTCTGGCACATATTAATTGCCAGAAAAGGTGCTACAGCAGAATATGATCTTCCAAAAACTTGACTAACTGTTCAAGTGGTGCAGAGTGAAAATGGCCTTCATATAGAGATCAGGATTGGAGGCAAACAACTGGCAAGTGTCAGAAGTAACTCGAACCAATTGTTTCAGGCGAAGGAACCAAATCTGAACTATTGACCGGAATTGAACAGTTCGTGGCAGCACTTGCCAGGGTCAAGACAATTTAGAAAGACACAATCATAGCCCTCGACACTAAAACCCGACTGATGCACTCTTTGGTCATGGCGACAATCTTGTATGCTTGCCAACTAGAACTAGATAGGAGGATCCTAAACATGGAAAAGAGATGCTATAGAAGGATCCTGGTTAACTCCTACAAAGACAAAGATTCTTGTTTTGTTAGGTAAAAGAAATAATTTGGTAACATTTTAGCTTGAGTGTTTACAAACTTTTTCCAGAAAAACAAACAGATTGAGTTGATATATGCTTTGTAACAACTCAGTACATCTCTTGTTAACATCAACAAACAGCAAGAAAACTGTTTTTTCAACGGACTCCAGCACACATTGAAGTAGAAGATACTTAAAGACAGACATACTGACCAAAAATGGGAGAATGAACAAAGAATCAGAATTTCTTCTCTATCTAGTAGAAATGAAGAACATGATAGGAAGTAGAATAAACGAGAAATGAACCAGTTCTTTCCCTTGTGGAGAGACATTGCCCTAGTGAATGCCGACTATGTCCTTCAAAGCTACATATTCTTTCAAGAGACCCGAACAAGACATCCATCTCTTCGTCATTACGCCCCAGTTGATGTTTTTTTCCCCATCAATCCTTTCTTTTTCTGCATGGAATTGACTTCCGGTCCAGACAAAGCCGCACTCTCCAGTCGTATGGTGAGGATACAGTAAGTGGCCTTGATGTTGGCAAGGACTGGCCATCTATCACGTGATTACCTTATGAATACGTATTTATTTTTCGGGCGTTTTTGTTTAGGGCGAAGTTTGACGCGGGTTCCCAACTCACGTGTCGTCTGCTGTTCATCTCTATGGTCTTGAGGTCAGCACTAGCCGTAGTATGCAAAGATCTCAATGACCACGTGCTTTCTTAGCAACAGACAAACTAGTTTAACTGAAACGTGCGTCAAGTTTGTTCCAGTTCTTTTACTAAATGAAATTCAACTTTTTGTTGTGATTTCCTTGTAGTCTTAGAGCTGGGTGGAGGCATCCTAAAGATCCCGAAAGTAAAAATTCCAGTCTTCGCTAGGATTTAAACCAGAGACCCCGGTGCTAAATTCAAGCGCTTGACCACTCAGCCAGTGATTTACCAAAACTTAATGCATGAAAATGTATTGTTTTTTTTTTTATTGACAAAGCAAAGTAATAGAAATATTAATTTTAAGAATTGAAATTTAAGTGTAATCTTCAGATACTAAGCAATCGAAAAGATGTTTTCTTCGTTTGCTACAATCTGTTCAAGTAGGACCCTTACCTTTACGTCAATACAGGACAAGAGATAGGGCTCTCTTTGAGATATTTATTGTAAAATTTTTACCTTACACTTCATTGTATCAAAGTAAGTAAAGTAAGAGAGAGAGAGAGGGTGATAGATAGATAGATAGAAAGATAGATAGATAGATAGATAGATAGATAGATAGATAGATAGATAGATAGATAGATAGATAGATAGATAGATAGATAGATAGATAGATAGACATGTAGGTAGGTATGTAGGTAGATAGATAGATAGATAGAGAGAGAGAGAGAGAGAGAAAGAGAGAGAGTGTGTGTGTGTGTCTCTCTCTCTCTCCCCTTCACTCTCTCAGCAATGACGTGTAAGACAGACCAGACGGAAGTGGAGAGTCATTCATTATACAATGTTTGAATGCGACACTAAGTCTCAAGGTCTTGCTCCCTGAAGGAAATTCTGTGTTTGGTTTGTTGTTGACACAAACGTACTATCAAAGGCAGATGAGAGTCAGGAGATTGGACATCAAAGATGTTATCTCGTGAACTTGAGCCTACTGAGAGCTTGACTAGATGATGCAGTGTCCAATTTTATTCAGGTTTCGGTTTTGATTTTTGTTGCTTTTTTTCCTGAGTTGGACTAAAATTAATGTAGGCCTTTTTTTTCTTCTTCCCTTAGATTAGATTAGATTAGATTAGATTAGATTAGATTAGATTAGATTAGATTAGATTAGATTACTAGTAGACGTAGGTATAATTTTGAGTTCTCTAAAATGTTGGGTTGGATTTAGAATCAAAAGAATATAGCCTTGTTAAACATGTAGTTTAAAAATACAACTATCACTTTCTCTCTCTCTCTCTCTCTCTCTCTCTCTTTCTCTCTCTCATTGATGATAGGAGTTTATTCGAGTGTCTATAAGGAGTGGATTCAACTAATTGATGGTAAACTATGCAATTCTGCAATTACAGGCACGACTACACAAGTACACGGATATACACAGAACGTAATTAACCTTTAAAAAAAGTCAACGTCTGTAATACAGTTATGAACTGTGCGCTCGCTGGCTGCGTTTAGTTAGGTCACGTGGTCTGACAAAAGGTTTGTGTCATATGTTGTTTTTTTTATCGATATTCAAAACTAGTTAGGTCATGTTCTCTACCTAAGGTCAGACAAGTATTTAATATTTAAGTCTTTACTCTCTACGACTAGAAGGTCAATGTTTTTGAAAAAAAAAAAAGAACGCCTCCAGTTTGACTTAAATGCTATTTCGTTACAAACTCGATGAATACAACATGGAAAGCGTGTGTGTCAAGTTTTTTTTTTCATTCTTGTTAGTATCAAATCTTTTTTTTGTTATTCAAACTCTGGATTTTATGTAAGCAGTCTAACACGCCTCATCCCCCAATGCCTTTTCAAAGTATGTTTTATATCCATTAGCCATAGCGATGTGTTTGGGATTAGAAGAGAGGGGGAACAACTGAATGTGTGGGTTGGTCGGAGTTTCTATTGGCTTCTACAGGATAATAATATTACACGCTTCGGAAGATAAGATTGAATACAAGTACTGCGGAGTGAGACTAAGACCGTCTCTCTTGAGCAGCGAACGGTTGAGAAAAGACTAAGAAACTGGTAGGCCTACCAACTGGGCCGGCCTTACGAATTGCAGGGCCCGGTTTAATGGATGCCCTAAGCCCCTCTTCTAATTTTCTTTTACAATAACAACTATTACTATTAATTAGATCATTATATGAAAAACATACACACGAAGCAACTCAAACACAGTAGACGCCAGTTGGATAATTAAAGTTACATCAATTGTACGATACACTAAATGTGTTAACCCTTTAAGTCCGACATCTTTAAAGTCTGTGAAATGAGCATGACCAAATAGTGATATGCTTTAATTTGCGCGGTCCCGGACAGGTATAGTTGGGAAGGCTTATGCCAGAGTAATACTGAAGCGGCTGCAGATCTTGACAGAACGAGTTTACCCAGAATCGCAGTGTGACTTTATGGCCGGTAGATCCACCACAGATATGATTTTCTCCCTGCGGCAGCTACAGGAGAAAAGCAAAGAACAAAAGCAGTCCCTCTTTATAGCTTTTATTGACTTGACCAAGGCGTTTGACCTTGTCAGCAGAACCGGCTTGTTTGCAGTATTAGAGAGAATCGGCTGTCCAAACAATCTACGCAAACTAGTGTCAGCTTTTCATGAAAATATGCAGGGCAATTTGACAGTTCCGCCTCTAGGCCATTCCCCAACAAGTGCGGAGTAAAACAAGGATGTGTTCTGGCTCCAACACTATTTGGCATCTTCTTTTCCGTTGTACTGTTGTACTCAACAGCGCTTTTAAATCCCTGGAAGATGGAGTATATATCCACAGTAGATCCGATGGAAAGCTATTTAACCAGCACGTCATAAAGCCAAAAGAAAGAGACGGCTTATCTTGATTAGGGAACTGCTGTTCGCTGATGATGCCGCGCTCATAACTCATTCACAGGAAGGATTGCAGATGCTTGTGAATGCTTTGAAAGCTGCTTGTTCAGCCTTACAATATGCCTCTCCAAGACCGAAATCCTGGCACAAGATGTCGCAGAAATACCAGCGATACATATTGGAAATTACACACTTACTGTGGTGCAGGAATTCACATATTTGGGAACAACAGTAGCCAGCTACCTAGATTTAGACACTGAGCTGACAAAAAGAATTGGAAAGGCTTCTGCAGCAATGGCAAAACTCTCCAAGCGCGTGGGGGAAAATACTAAACTGACTACGGCAACAAAAATCCTAGTCTACAATGCCTGCGTTCTGAGCACACTTCTTTATGGCAGTGAAAGCTGGGCAACTTATATGCGTCAAGAACAAGGATTAAATACCTTCCACCTACGCTGACTGCGAAACGTAATGTGCATCTCCTGGAGGGATCATGTCACGGGCCAATATGCACAGCATCTATGCTCTCCTTTAAGAAAGAAGACTACGCTGGCTCGGTCATGTCACTCGCATGCCAGATGGAAGAATCCCTAAGGACATCCTATCCATCCAATCTTGGCCCCGCGAAATCCGTTTCGCATAGGACCCCACAATGGTAAAGCCCGGCCCTGCTATTTAGTGACGGGTGAATATACATAGTAGATTTCTTGTTCTCTTTCCATGACTTCTTGGTCACAATGGTTAAGTCCGCAGCTGCTATTTAGTGTTTGTAAAATGTTTGTTTGTAAAATGTTTTACAGGTTTCGGCTGTTCCTTCAGAGTTAAAGATAGTTTACTTCCTAGGACCTAGTCCAAACCTCCAGCAGGACGATGGGGGATGAGAGTGGGCATGGTTTGAACCCAGGACTATCGATAAATCCAAACGACAGTCCAGCGCGCAAACCGCACGACCAGGCAGCCATCCCTAGTGACGGGTGTTTATTACGTGTTCTCCCCCCTCTTGTTTTTTCGTGGGTAACTCTATACGCAGAAATAAAAGATTGATCTTTCCTTTACTTCTTGCTTGCGTGTCCAAACTCTTGAGCCATGAAGAGAATTATATATATATAGAGAGAGATTATATAATTAAATTTGACTGCAAACATATATTATGTCACCAAAAAATGTACATGAAAAACTGCTTGAACTTGCTTTTTATGTTTCCCTCCTGGATTACACGGCATCGTACCAAATGTAATACAAAAGGAACCGAATTAAAAAAAAATTAATTTTTAGTCTAGTAAGTCTTGCGTGTTCTTATATTTTGAGAATGAAAATGTATTAAAGAACAAAGGAAAATCATTATTATATATACAATTATATATATGGTCTCCACTGCCCACAGGTTGCTACGTCGCAGGTCAGTGTTTAGGATTTCTATAACAAATGGCCTCGGCGCGACACGCAATTTATGAATCGGCCCATTGAGGAATGGCTCTAGGATTGTTGACAAGGTTGTAGGGGGCTCTCCTAGCACCCCTTCGGGAGTCTTTTCTTTTATTGCCCTAATCGCTTCCTCCTACGAGTGCGGGGCCCATTGTGGTCGTATAGGGCCTAAGGCCGGCCCTGCAAAATAGCGGAGCATGCTACTCCGCCGGTCGACTAGTTTGAAATAGTACAAAAGTTGAAACTTTGTCAATGTTCTTGCCAACTACCGAAACCTTAACAACTATTTTCCTTTTGTCCATATGAAAGTCAATTATCATTTCTAAGGGGGGTTATTTTAGTGCGTTTTTTTTATGTACAAAGTCTTATGTCATAACTGGGCAGATATTTAACGAAAAGTAAACTGTACATAGAGTATGCTGAAGACATTAACAAATAAACAAAAGGCCTACATATGCTGTGTCTGATGCCGAGACAGTGTTACGGTGAAGTGTTAACCTTCAGGATTCATTACCCTTATCATTAGTTCATCTTGTAATGGACACAACATCTGAGTGCATTAGAATGCATGAATAGTTGATGAATCTTTGCCTACAACTGTCCGTTTGTGTCCGATGTTGACCTACCCAGTTGTATCCAACAAGGGTTATTATTTTTTTCTCTAAAGTGCAATGAAACTATTCTTTGCAAAATAAAACAAGAAAATACTTTTTAAATATTTTTTTTAAAACAAAGCTTATATAAAGAATAGTTGTATCAATTAGTTTGGATCAGTCATGATATTAAATTTTTTATAAAAATAAAAAAAAATGGTGGACACGACCTGAATTCGAACGCATGGCTCAAACTTTCTCAGGCCTCGCAAGCCAACTTTGTAACCACTTCGCCAATGAAGAGCCTATGAACACGGAAAATTGTATATTTATCTATCGTTTTTATAGTCTGGTCCTATTTTTCATGTTGTGTTAACTTAGACTCAGACGATGACATATAAAGAGACTAATTCAGCTTATACCACAACTTTAGTCAAGTATATTTTTTCCCTTGTTCGAGATACTAGAAAGATAATTAGCTACCAATTGCAAATTGACAGATTTTTTTTACTGATTTTTGTGTTGTCAGGTAAAAAAAATAATTGTGCAAAATTTCAGCTTGATCAAAGATTGGGTGTAATAGAAATAATGTGTACAAACTTTTGACCAGACAGACACACAAACAGAGTGAGTTGAAATAAGCTTTGTAAAAAAAAAAAGGAAGAGTCATAAAAACCCAGTCCTGACTTTGTAAAATTTTCCATGGGGCGTTTGTTTACATTCAACGGTTAACCATAACAACTCCATCTCTAATGGTGAACATCTAATCTACATAACATGTTGACTTGCACATGAATAAATATTGCATTTCCATTTAGTATGTGTTACTGGAGACATCTAGATATAGTTGTTGTATTCGGACTTTCTTCTGGCTCTGTGTCTTTTAGATAGTGGACGGAAAGTCATTAAGTGAGAATAAAACACCGTTCAAGCTACAAGCATTTTTTTAGAAAAACAAAAAAATCGATAAAAACATTTACATACCTTGCCCCTGTTTGCAAATGCTATTTTTCTGGTGACCCGTCAAAATAGTGCGGACAAAATAGCGCCGACAAAATAGCGCGGACAAAATAGCGCCGACAAAACAGCGCCGACAAAATAGCGCCGACAAAATAGCGCGAAATTTCTAGATTAAATAGCGCAAGACAAAATAGCGCGGACTTATATATGATGTGTATGAAAGTAACGGATTATTAGTTATTTAATGTCGTGGCACCATTTTTTTTTTTATGTTTCTATCTTTTTCAATATTAATAGATCTGAAATAATGCCATATTTGCAGAGAACGAGAGTACTTATTTTCCTTTTTCATCTTTGATTAAAATGCATAACTTGCTAAAAACAGGATTTTGAAATGTGGTGACCCGACAAAAAAGGATAGAAAAATACGAAAGTGTGTTATACTATAATCAGAAATCGGCGGCATCTTTCTTTGATCAAAACATGCGGTTTTTTTTGTGTTTTTTTGCCGCAACATTAGCAAACATAGGTGTGTCAGGATTAGTTAAGATGGCGATCTCATTTCTTATCTCGCCAAACGTTTTGTTTAATCTCAGGCAGTGACTGACCATTGATTTGGCTATTTCCATTCCGTCTTTGTTTAACACCATCAAATAGATATCAAACAATTCAGTGGAGGGATGGCACCAGGCATTTCAACTGTCCATTGACGGTCATCACCCTAATGTAAACAAGTTAATCTCTCACTTCCTCAGAGGACAGGAGAACACTGAGAACAAGATTCTGAGGTACAATGCTGGAGAACGAAGTAAAGCTGCAAGTAGAGACAAAGTACCTCCAACTTAACAGACGACTTCAAGCTATGTTTCCAATGTAGGAAACAAGCCAGTGATGGATTTTCTACGTGACATTTCCAACAATTTAACTTTTGTGTGTGTGTGTGTGTGTGTGTGTGTGCGCGTGTGTGTGTGTGTGTGTGTGTGCGCGCGTGTGTGTGTGCGTGCGTGCGTGCGTGCGTGCGTGCGTGCGTGCGTGCGTGCGTGCGTGCGTGCGTGCGTGCGTGCGTGCGTGCGTGTGTGTGTGTGTGTGTGTGTGTGTGTGTGTGTGTGTGTGTGTGTGTGTGTGTGTGTGTGTGTGTGTGTGTGTGTGTGTGTGTGTGTGTGTGTGTGTGTGTGTGTGTGTGTGTGTGTGTGTGTGTGTGTGTGTGTGTGTGTGTGTGTGTGTGTGTGTGTGTGTGTGTGTGTGTGTGTGTGTGTGTGTGTGTGTGTGTGTGTGTGTGTGTGTGTGTGTGTGTGTGTGTGTGTGTGTGTGTGTGTGTGTGTGTGTGTGTGTGTGTGTGTGTGTGTGTGTGTGTGTGTGTGTGTGTGTGTGTGTGTGTGTGTGTGTGTGTGTGTGTGTGTGTGTGTGTGTGTGTGTGTGTGTGTGTGTGTGTGTGTGTGTGTGTGTGTGTGTGTGTGTGTGTGTGTGTGTGTGTGTGTGTGTGTGTGTGTGTGTGTGTGTGTGTGTGTGTGTGTGTGTGTGTGTGTGTGTGTGTGTGTGTGTGTGTGTGTGTGTGTGTGTGTGTGTGTGTGTGTACATTTGACAAGTATCTTCGCGTGCTTTCGAAGTACACTTTTGGAATGTAAATAAATGCTATATTTTGAAATTATTCATTTTAGCTTATTATGATTTTTGCTTACTGTTTGCATATTTATGTTTTAAGATATATAAAGTGTTCCTGCAAAATGACTGAAAAATTATGATAACATTGAAACAAAAAAAAAAAAAATATTGGCAATATTCATATTTTACGATATCTAAAGTATTTCTTTCAAAATGACTAAAATATATTTTTTTTTTATCGGCGCTATTTTGTTCGCGCTATTTTTGTCGGCGCTACTTTGTCCGCGGTATTTTGTCGGCGCTATTTTGTCCGCGCTATTTTGACGGGGTACCATTTTTCTTTATAAAAACAACTTATTTCCTAGAAGTTTTCAATTTTTTGGATGGAGTAATTTAAATATTTATCATATCACCAAACTGACAGCCCTGTCAAGTAGCATTTACGACAAATGTTTAGCAGATCTGTGGAAACTAGTCTAAGTTAATTCTCAGTTCCTGAATTAAAATTCATATAAATATTTACAGTCTAACAATGTGGCCTGGTCTCTAAGATCCTCCGTCGCCTCCTAACATTTATAAATGAATGCGCACCATATAGAACAACTTACAAGGGAAATTCTTGCACTACAAGCAAACACTGAATTCGCAAGCACAACACTTTGATAGATCTCCTAAATTCAAAAGGAATATTTGTTAATAAACACGACCATTGAAGGGATACTTTAGAGCCTATAGAACTTTTATTTTCATTTTAGAAAACATTCGAGTCGGATGTGTATCTACAAGGTGGCCACACTTTATCATCAGTGCATCTACAATAAAGAAATGCAGTTGTACCTTACTGAACTGATCACTCCATATGTCTATCAGAGAACACTCCGCTCCAAGGACTCAACGCTTCTAGTGATGCCACATTTCTACCTCATACGTTACGGCTTGCGGACTTTTTCAGTACATGGAACTCATCCTCATTAATCGCAGACAGACAGACAGACATGCTTCAATACATTCAAGAACATTAAGACCTATCTGTTTAAAACTTTTAAAAAATTAGTTTGCCATTTTAGCTGTGATTATGTTTGCATTGTTATCACAGCGCCTTGAGCCTACATCATGTTTGTTAACAACACTCTTTAAATTAAATTATTATTATTATTATTAATTATGTTATAAATTACAGAAATTACTTCAATAAAGAAGAAGGTAACGTCTAAGCATATCCATGCAATTAATTATGTTTATACCATAGTACATACATTTAAATCTTGTAGGTAGGTTTAAATTGTGATTTACTTACACTTGGTACAGTGTATGAACGCTCAAATCATTTTTTGTGTGTTTTAGATTCAATAATTTTATTTTTTTTTCGTCTATTCTTATTTTATACCGCTGAAAGTGTTAGAAAAAAATGTTATAACATAATTTTAAAAAGTTCTTGACTTGTACTGCTACATTCTTTGAAGTACATATAACCTTTGGTAATCTGACATTTTCGGCAATCCAACAGCCCCCGGTCCAGAAACCATTGGGCTGTGAAAAAGTCACTTGTAATTCCAAGAAAGTTGATCAGGCCCCACGTTTTTTGTTGTTGGTGTGCAGCTTTTCTAAACACACATTTATAACTGGAACGAATTCATGTATGGATTGTAACAATATAATACCATTTTATCATTGTCTCCAAGTCCGTTCCTAGCGAAATGTACAATTATCTAATTTATACAACTAATTGTAAGGGAACATGTATGTATTTATGTTTGTAGGTATGTATGTCTCCTATAGAAATCAAAACAGTAGACCAAATGTGATGAAACTTGGCATGAACCTCCTTAGATACTAGCGGTGAACCTAGAATATTTAAAGTAGCCCTACCACAAGAACGTACAAGTAAAAAAAAATGCCTAAATTTATCTCTATTGAAAAACAACACTCTACAGCGTATCGGGTAAACCCATTTTTACAGTATGTTATATTAGTTATGAATGTGTCGGCTAAACGGGTAAACTTAATTTTCATAGTCTACTTTTATTTTCGTGTGAAAACTAAAAAGTGTTAAGGGAACATCTCGCCATGTTTGACATAGGTCTAAATCCAATGCACTAGATTAGTGATACCCAAACTAAGGCCCGTGGGCTGCTGGTTAACAGAAAGAGCTGATTATTTTCTCCCATAAAAAGGGAGGAGTGTCGTTGGTCCACCATATTCTTGCTCTGCTAAAAGCGAAAAATTCAAATCCATTGATAGTTATCATCCACCCATCTTTCTAATGTTCCTTCTTTATGGGCATTGTGACCTATAGAGTTTTTATAACCGTTAAATCTTTGCTACTTTTCTTTACCATCTATTGTTTAGACTAAGATTTGCGAAATTAGAATTTTTGATGAAAACTTTCTTCGGACATTGAAATAAAAACTTAAAAAACTCATACCATTTCTATGCTAGTCCCAACAAAAGAAGATCAAAGAAAAAAAAATAGATATTCTTTTTTTCCTCATTAATTGCTTCTTAAACCTTTGTTGTAAAGATCTGTTGTGCATGTTCAGAAACCATTGTTGGGTTAGAGCCGTGCTAATGTGAACCCCACTGCCATCAAGGCAAGCATTATTTTATCCCTGTGTCATGATGGTCAGGACATGAAAAGAGTCCAATACAAACTTTAAAGGGTCAAGTAAAAAAATATAATAGCTTCCTGGCGCCCACATTCCCTTTCTATCCGTGTTTTAATCAGACTCGGTCAATAGCATTGCGGGAAGCTTCAACCTGGACACAGGCTTTCAAGACGGATAACCCCCACACGCGCGCACATACACAAAAAGTTGGTGAGGGGGGGGGGGGGAAGGGGAGTGTGCGATTCTCGGCTAATCCCAGACGCTATCTTCTGTTTGAAATTGTTCTGCCTGCTGTAATAAGCCCGCCAGATCAACCAAACATGTCTGATTGAATAGATATGTCTGGCACTGATGAACAGATTAGGTGAAAGGGCTCCATCTATAGACAGACCATAGCGGGTTAACAGTATCTTGGGAGGTCCCATGGTAGAAGAACAATAGAAAAGCTAATCGGGGAAATTAACAGGAAAGATGGGTAGGATCACCTTGACCTTTACACCCGTCAAATTTTTTCATAAACTCTTCCTTCTGGGTTTCCAAAAGGATGATAAAAACCAAATGGATGTTCTTCCAGAAAGTGGAAAATATTTATAATCTAAACCAAACTGGTGGTTTATATTACATCAAATATTTATAATCTAGTCCAAACTGGTGGTTTATATTACATCAAATATTTATAATCTAGTCCAAACTGATGGTTTATATTACATCAAATATTTATAATCTAGTCCAAACTGGTGGTTTATATTACATCAAATATTTATAATCTAGTCCAAACTGATGGTTTATATTACATCAAATATTTATAATCTAGTCCAAACTGGTGGTTTATATTACATCAAATATTTATAATCTAGTCCAAACTGGTGGTTTATATTACATCAAATATTTATAATCTAGTCCAAACTGGTGGTTCATATTACATCAAATATTTATAATCTAGTCCAAACTGGTGGTTTATATTACATCAAATATTTAAAATCTAGTCCAAACTGATGATTTATATTACATCATGTGTCGTATAAAGAGCATGTACATTTTTAAAATTATTGTTTTCAAACTAATCTTCTATTAAGTGTAATTATATCAAAATTACTTTCGATCAGTGAAAGTTTTACAACTCCAATTCGAACTCGAGGGCTTAAGCCCCCTTAAACCAATACACTAACCACTGTGCCAGCGAAGTGTTTATGAAAATAGAAGGTTTCATAGCTATCGTTAGTTTCAAACTTTTAAGAGACGTCCTAATTCTCTACACAAAGTAGAGACGAATTAAACTTCAACATCTCTCAAGTACCATTTCTTTCTCTTGTTCGATCGCAAACAAAATAATTATTTACCAATAATTAATTAGCTAATTTGTTAATTTTTTAAATTCTTGTTTTGTCAGGAACAAGAAATAATTATGCGAAATTTCAACTTGAACCGAGATTGGGTGTGGGAGAAATAACGTGCACAAAAATTCTTCCAGACAGACAGACAGACAGAGGGAGTTGATGTAAGCTTTGTAGTAAATCGATTGGTACCTCATTAACTGTATATATTTTATTATTGTTCAACAGAGAGAGACATGTAGCCCTTTAGTTGTCTCTTATATTTACTCAACCATATATATGGCTCACTACTACTTAAAACAAATATTTTGAGAGTTTTGTGGATTGAGAGCTTAGTTTAAAACTCGGTCATAGGCTCCTTGCATACATGTTCATTTTTAAGATCCGGCTAATTCGATGACCATGTTAACCCACTGACCGCACTCAAAAAAACGCAAACGATAGCTGCATGGTAATATCGCAAGATCCTCAAGTCTTGCAGGGAACAATATCAGGGAAAAGAAAAAGAGACAGAAAAAGGTGATAGTAAGACAGCATAAAAAATGGAAGGGCCAGTCAATGAGATTCTAGTCTGGGAAAGGAGGAAGAGGAATGAAGAAACTCGACAGATCATGTGTGGTGCCCCAGCGGATAGCTAAAGTTGATGATAGCGAACATTTTTAAGCAATGAAATACCAAAAAAAAATATTAAAAAAAATAATAATGAACATGCTATGGAGAAATGTGGTGTCGGCATAATGAAACCAAAATAAAATGTTAGAAAATGAAAAGAGGGTTATTGGGAGAGCGTTTGAACGCAACAATCTTTGAATATATCGTCCTTGACATTGTTAAGAACCGGAAATGTCTCGTGAAAGTCTCCAATTAAATTATTTATTAGAAACTTAAAGAAAATGTTTTTAAAAATAGCTCAAGGTTTCATATCACTATTTAAATATTCTGATCTCCTACAAATGTCACGTGCACAATGAACATTCGGCCTTGGATCGTAAATCTAGGCCTACTTTAAAAATGAATTGACTGGTCTGTACAATTTCTAGATCTAGATCTTTTATGATTTTATTTATTTTTTTTTTGGGGGGGGGGGGCATAATTTCTGCTTAATATTATCGTACACACCAGAGTATAAACATGAATGTCCTTTTGTGAAGAAATACGAGGAGACGAGCGATTTAGTAAACTTGACCGAACTACTCAACAAACGTGTTTGCTCAAGGAACATTACGCTATGTAAAATAGTCCTGGCGTACTGATATCAATGGCCAAAATTTCGATAGAAAAAAAAAGGTGATGCTTTCATTTCGACAGACCAAGTCTTAAAAGTTGCTGGCTAGAACTCAGACCAGTCAGGATTACAAAGACTAAAATCGCTTAAGTCAACAAAGTGTGAGACATTTTTTCCCCCCAATGGCCTTTGGCTAGTTGACAAGGAATAGAGGGCAACAAAATAAGTCTGTGTTATTGAAACACACGTTAGGCAGACGACAGTGTGAAATGGTTAGGGTTAGGGTCATGTTCTTAGCTTTTTTTGTTTACGCTACTGATTAGTTTTAATTTCTACGTTCATAAATGTTCATCTCACAGACCTATATTTAGGCCTACCATATCAAGATTGGAAACCAAAGCAAATGTCGAAAAAGATCGCTATGTACATTACTCATTTTCAAGCTGAAAGGGAATACGCCGTATGAATCTTGGAAGTCGTTCTTCTGTCTTAGAAAATTAATGATCTTTAGTTTTTCAGTTTACAAATAGTCCATACCCATTTTTCGGATTTTGAATAGAAAAGGCTATTAATCACAGAGCTATCAGAACTATATATTCAAGTAAATCTATGATATAAGGATTATTTCTTTTTGTTTCAATAGAGATAACAAAATATGTAACGTTTCGACATTCCTAGATCTAAATATTTCTGGCCTGTTCATTTTAATCATCTTATGATTTTGTACATTTAAATAGATCTTACTAGATGTAAATATAGATTTGGTATCTAAAAATTGAACGGCATTATAGTTTTATCATAACTTATATCCAGTAACGTAGATAGGATGGGGGGGAGGAGAGTGTAGAATTTGAAAATCCCTGGGCCCCCACTTGAGGGGGTCCCCAATTTTTTTATTTTTTTTACATTAAAAATTAAATATTACCCCAAAAGTCAAGCCCCTCGGGGCCCCAAACGATGGAAAATTTCTAGCTACGCCCCTGCTTATATCTGTGTCATGCCTATTATATGCAATATTGACCTGTGTTAGGTTGGAAAAAAAGAAACAACTTTACTTTTTATACCCACTTTACAAACCAGCACTCTGTTTCAGGAAATTATCGTGTAGTCCAGTCATGATATTTTTTTAGGTAGGGTAAACAGTTATACCATATTTCGTATTCATTTGTTTTAAAATCGACCGGACTATGTCTTGTAAAATAACATTCACACAAATAAGTTAGTTTTAAGTTAAGTTGATTTTACGGGCGTCATTAGCAACTAAAATGATTCAGTAGTATTCCACACCATTCATCACACTAGCCTTAAAGTTTGAGTATTGCTTTTCTGTAGTTTTCGTTGACAGCTTAGTTTTGTAAACCAAACACTCTCTTTCTCTTTAGGTTAATCAAAAATGTAACCTTCATCAAAAGTCCTATCTGCAATTTGTCACCAAGACAGCGGACTCCCATTACGTCGATAGTACTGAACATCCGTTGCCCACTTTTTTGCATCACCAATACGGTTAATTTTGACTTATTCCAGACAACAACTGATCATAAATATTCTCAAGGGCATTACAGTAATAGCTATCATAAATAGTAGTTGTATCTGTATCACGTCGTGTCATCAGACCCCAACCACTGTCATTCTCAAAATTGCAGCCTTCACATTTATGGATTAAGCCTGGAGTCTGTTCAATATCATACAAAACATGTGCGTGTCTGGGGGAAAAAAAAGACGCAATATTTTTTAAAATATCGGCGGGAATATGAGTAGTCGGGTAAACATTACAGTCTTGATTGGAATCATCAATGTTCTTCTTGTGGGCCAAAGACCGAAAGTATCAATAGTCTCTTAGGTCACAAGTTGTCGTCCTTCGCAATGCCTTGTAACAGAGCAACAAGGATTGTCTCCCTCAATATTCTTCACACTGTGCCTGAGCAAAACACAATGACCGCCTTCCTATATGTTACATAACTTCATGGCCCTTTAAGGCTGTATATATATATATATTGCTTTATTTCAAACATGACAACATTTTTAGTGCTGTAAAAACTGTGAACATTTTGCAATCCTTACTAAACTTTTTCTTTATGAGCTCCATTCTATCATTGGTTTGAAATAGATAGCAGCTCTATAGTTGACAAAAGATTTAATTTGGAATATTATTTAAGGTATGGGGGGGGGGGGGGGGCCAGGATACTGTATGAATTCCACGGAACTCACGGACAGTTACGACTTTTAACGAATAAAAAACGGCTTCAGACTGTCAATCGACTGCTATATATTCCACATTCAAATTCTGACAACCATACCTATAGGACCAACATCAAATTTCTTTGATCGTGTGTTTATCACTATACATGTGTCGATTTCTAAAAATAGTAAGAATAGCTCAGTTCAAGTTCGGGTATTTAGTACTTGTGTATGTTCATTACTCTTGAATTTCTGGAGAGAGAAAGAGAGAGACAGAAAGAGAAGGGAGGAAAGACGGAGCTGAGATGGAGAGAGAATGAGAGTGTCAGAGGGCCTCGAAGTGACAGGAAGGCAGACACAAAGACGGCAAAGAGAGAATCAAATAAATATGGGAGTGTGTGACACTGAGAGACATGAAGAGAGAGTGGGATACAAAGAGAGCAGAGAGAGAAAAGTCAGAGACACAGAGATAGAAAAGTCAGAGAGACACAGAGATAGAAAAGTCAGAGATTCAGAGAGAGAGAAAAGTCAGAGAGACACAAAGATAGAACAGTCAGAGATTCAGAGAGAGAAAAGTCAGAGAGACACAAAGATAGAACAGTCAGAGATTCAGAGAGAGAACAGTCAGAGATTCAGAGAGAGAGAAAAGTCAGAGAGACACAAAGATAGAACAGTCAGAGATTCAGAGAGAGAACAGTCAGAGATTCAGAGATAGAAAAGTCAGAGATTCAGAGAGAGAGAAAAGTCAGAGAGACACAAAGATAGAACAGTCAGAGATTCAGAGAGAGAACAGTCAGAGATTGTGAAACATTCATTCTTTTGATATTGTAAATGTTTCACATGTTTTTTTTTTCGTACTTATTTGGGGTGTTTTTGTTTGTGTTTTTTTTTTGTTTGTTTGTTTGTTTGGTGACGTGTTTTAGAGATTAGAATGTTGGACTAAATGAATACTGTGAATCAACAGTACAAGTACCATGTCCTAGAACTTTTGAGACATACCTCCCCACGCTAAGAAATCAATGACACTGGCTCACGTCAAGAAGTATAAGGACCCTATGTAGCTAAGTAGAACTTAATTGTCTAAAATACTCAATACGTCGCTGGACGAGGACGCTGGGGGAGGGGAGGACTAGGTCTGGACCTTAATAATGTCCAGTGTTCATTACTCTGTTAAGCAGGGGGGATAGAAACCGAGACCCAGGAGATGACGACAGTAGATTTGAATGAAATCAAACTTGAGATCATCTCGCTGGACCGATAGTCCTATTCACTAAACCATTGGTTGTTTTCATCACGTGGTCACTTCTTACCTTCCCAGGTCTTCCTCCTCGATTTATTTTCCCATTAGACGAGTTGAAAATACGTTTCGTAATGGAGATTGAGACAAAAAAAAATAAGAAAATGGTTTAACAGATGATTGTTGTGTCTTTCTGCAGATCTCGGAGATTTGTTTATAGAGTTTTAGAAGTTTTAGCAGTATTGTGGTTATGGAGAGCTGAAATGTTTCACAGTTGTGAAGCGCTGGTCGTGGACAGCCTGTGTGGTGCATGGCTAGCTAGTATGATTGAATAAGACTCCAGTTTGAAAGTTGTACCATAAGTTGATATTAAACTTTAAAATAAACTTTAGTTTTCAAGCAATAGGTGTTCAATTTAGTGTTGAGTAGATATAGTTATATGTCAAGATGTCTGGTAAATTGACTTGATTTGACTTGACTTAATCCTTTTTGACTCCCAGTTGAGCATAGGGCCGCAACAGTCATCGGAGTTTGTTATGTGTAATTCCCCTCAGGTTGGTTCATCTTTGGTCTTCTGACCTCCTCCAAGTTTGTTTAGGTTTCCCAGCCTTTCTCTTTCCCCTCGGAATTCAGTCCAGAGGAAAAAAAATGCCTTGACTCTATTTTGTGATTCCACCACATACGCTCTGGGCCTAAGAACAGAAGTATAACTTGATCAGAGTCCGAAAAAAAACGTAAGCCTATTACTAAAACGAGTTTGAGTTGTCACCACCCACTGGGCTTTTCTTTTATCTTTGCGCTGGCTTCACAGTTTGAGGCTGTACTGAAAACGGTGTCTGTGTGCGCTTAATGTTAATGTTTAAGGAAGCAAAAGGGCCGCAACCACACCTCTCCACCGAACTCGGTTCTGAGCAGATTTCTTCATCCCATGTCATTCCAGCATCCTCAGCTTCACAGATGACTGACCTCTTCCAGGTTTGCTTGGGTCTACCCATTTTCCTCTTTACTTGCGGATTCCAATCTTGTGTCTGCCTTGCATCATTGGTAGCTGATCTTCGCAGGGTGTGTACTATTCATCTCCACTTTCGCTATTTGATATTTTGGGCTATGTGTATTTGTCAAGTTCTCTCCCACAAAGTGACTGTGGTTACCTATGATACTACAGTTTTAAAATAAAGGCCAGTAACACTACAACTTGGAACAAAGGTCAGCTACTCTACAATGTAGTACAAGGCTAGCAACTCCACAGACGTTTTTTGTTTTATTTCTTGCTTTTACAGTAAACAAGTTTCTTTATTTTATTAATGTTCTAATAGATGCTCGAATACATGCTAGAATTCAGACCCAAATTAGTCCTAGAATACAGGCCCAAATTAAGGCTAAAATTAATGCTAGAATTCAGGTTAAAATTAATGCTAGAATTCAGGCTAAAATCAATGCTAGAATTCTGGCTCATATTAATGCTAGAATTCAGGCCCAAAGTAATTGTAGAATTCAGGCTAAAATTAATTGTAGAATTTAGGCTAAAATTATGCTAGAATGAAGACAAGAAATAATATTCCACTGAAATGAGTTGACAACTAACAATAGTAGAAATACAGTGATACGATTTTCGCTATGGTAATTTACTAATGCACTATCTAAACATCCAGTGAAGACATTGACCTTTGAAAAAGAATGTGCATCGATCAGTCAGATTCCACTAGCACGGTTTAAGCCAAATATCTCTGGCCAGTCATTGGGTTTATCGCTGGACATTCTAGTGTGTTTGCCTCCTCTTTGGCTGCGACCATGATTAGCGTATATCTCAATACATCAAGACGGTGTGCTATAATGGACGCCCTGAGCTTATCACTATTCATTGAAGCTCATGGGGTAAGAACGTTCCGGGGGGGGGGGGGGGGAGGGAATGAGAGGAAATGAGGGAAGAGAATAAGATAGAGAGGGGGGGGGGGGCGTTGTCTTGCATGAACACCAGGCATCTCTCGAGTCGGCAGACAACATCCTGGTGGAACCAAAACACAGGAATAATTATGTCCCATGTCAAGAAAAAAATCAGGACGCCGGGAATGGAAATGGTCGTGTCTCCACCAATAGGCTCTATTGGAATCGGTAGTGGTGACATTTCATGCAGAAGGATTTGTTGACTTCTGACCTTAAGGTTAACAACTACTGCAAGAGTTCAGTTGTTGCCCCTTTCCTCTGTTTCTGGGATTTAGATTATTGTTAATCCCTATTCATGATGGTCCATTTACTTTTGGTAAATATATAAATTATGTTGTTTTTTTTAGTTTGAGGTTGTAACACTCTTGTTGTGTATTGTTGAAGAATGCTGGATTCGTGTGTCCACTCAACACGTGACAAACATAGATATTACAGATTGACTTAAATCCACTTGAGCAGACAAAATATAAAGTTTATTTAATAATAATAATGCACTTTTTGGTGGTTACACAATCCAACAAATCACACAATCATATCCGCACAACATTGGTATCAAATATATCCAACATGTTTTCTCCAGAACAGACTACAAGTAACGTCCGCATCACAGCGGGTAACAATGAACAATAGTATGAATCCAGCTCCAAATACAAAATAGCTATCAAAATACGTGTATTGTCTTACTGACTTCAAATGACTACTCTCTACTTAATTTAAGTTCCTACTGTCCGCAACAGATCAAAAATACTACTGACTTCGACTGCTTAAAAGTTACTACTCTCTTCAAGTGACCAAAAGATTCTACCGATTGTCAGTGACCACTCTCTCGACCCTCAAGGTTACTACTAAGAGTCAATTTAGTCAATCTTACTTCCTGTTTCTATGTCAGGAGTTTCACGTGTCTTTTCACCCTCATGACCCGAGGTGAACATATAGCAGGCAATGACTGTGACAGAGGTTTTCTGATTTATGATTGTTGCTATAATATCAGATAGAGTTCACCCATGAGGTACACAGGGCAATTTGATTCAGACATAAAACAATTAATTTTCGTCAAAAGAAAATCTGGTTACATTCATAAATCTATTTATGATGAACTTATTAAAGGCTTTTACAATTATTCTCTAGTGATCTCCTCTTGAACCACATTGCAGAACTATATAGATTTCTGAGTGCTTGTATCGATTACTGATCAACTTTTGCACTATCGCCATTCTGTTATCCCATCGAAATTCTGCCAAAAGCATAGACTGCCAAAAGTCATATGTTGTTCCCACAACCTATATTTATATTATAACTAAACTGGAAAACGGAAACAAATTGTTATTTGATAATAATAAGATCACAGACCTATATATAGATTGTTTTGTGCGTAACTTTTTTTAAGCTATAAGGGAAATCGACGCGAATCTATGAAAATCGATCTTTTCTGTCTTAGAAAAGTAATAATCTTTAGTTTTCAAAGTTTAGAAATAATAAATTACCGTTTTACGGATCTTAAATACAATGGGCTACTAATAATATTAATCACAGAATTATATATTTACGCAAATCTTTGTTATAAAGCCATTTCCTGTTAGTTTCCATTGAGAAAATGTTTTGAAAATCCTAGATCGAAATATCTTCTTATCTTATCTTATCTTATATAATACAGACGTTACTTCAAAAAAGAAGATGATTACGTCCTACGCGTCATGCATTTAGTCATGCATATTAACCAATGACTTAAATTCTGCCAAGTCACTGGTTTTTCTGGCTAGCTCAGGCAAATAGATTGATTACCTAGATTTTTCTAGATCTAGATTATGTATTTAAAAATTTTAAAATAATAATTATGAGACGAGAGTACTCTTATTTTCGATGTTAGGTTAGGGTTAAAAAAACAACAACAATTTTACTTCTTTTAACTACTTTACAAAACAACGCCTAGTTTCAGCTTTTTAAATTTTGTTCATGACCTTTCGGTCTAGGTATAACATATATATATGTCTGTGGTTGTTCTTCTTCATTTCAAATAAATGCAGTTTCCAAACCAACGGTAAAATAAAAATACAACAATTAGAAAGCCTTGACGCAGTCTAAGTTTGTGGGTTTGTTATAGTCTTGCAAATTTTTTTTTGCTAAGAATGTAGAGCCTATGTTTATGCTTAGACTGTAGTTAGACTGTAATGACAATTTTTTTTATTGTTCGTAAAATACTTATTTAAAATGTTTACTACAATCTTATCTCAGAAACGTTTCGGAACTCCCCCCCCCCCCCCCCCCAAGCCGGAAAAGTTTGGCCAACGTTGCATTTTAACTACAATATGATCTCTCATTTTGAATTAATTAATAGTAGAGGTCCTTTCGATGTTCCATGGAGTTGATTAAAGGTGTTACGTAGCTTGTACAATGAATTCCGAATTTAATTTTTAAATCCCACCCTTTACGGCTTCTATGCAATTATTTTTTTTTAATGTTCCTGTCCATTGCATTAAGGGAAACGTCATAAGTCTTACGTTATTCGAGGAATAAAAAACTGGAATTTCCAAAAACAAAATACAGCATTCTAGAATATAAGAATCTTGAAGCGTAGCTTCCTGAACGTTAGCATGCAAGGTAGCCAGATTTTTATTCACTAAGAATATAAAGTTTACACAAAAAATGCGCTGACCAATATTGATCTATTGAGAGTTATAAGGACATGCCAGGTAGCATTTCAAATTAAAGCTCATCACGTGATGTTGGTTGCGTGCATTGTGTGTTCGTGTGAAAAGGACATCCATGAACCACAGAGCCCTGGTGGTGTCTCAACAGTCGGAAGTTTGCGTCTCATGTGAACGGTTAGCAGGAGTTTTGACTATTCATAGCTTAACTCCTGACCCTAATTAACAAGAGGACGTTGCGAATCCAGCGGACTTGTCATAAACTAAAACATTCTTTTGACTGGGTAGTTGTGTTGATTCCTTAATTACAAAATACAATTCCTTTTTTTAATTTCTTGATTATTTTCTATGAAAGTGTTTTGTTTAGAATATCAAAAGACCTCCACATCATTCTGTCGTGATGGCGTTGAAAGATTTTTTTAAATCAACGTTTGTTATTCAGTTAATAGTTTTTTATTGAAAGTGCATAGACATCCGTATAACTCCGACACAACTACCATCTCTTGAGACAAACAACTACCATCTCTTGAGACACAAAGCTACCATCTCTTGAGACACACAGCTACCTTCTCTTGAAGACACAACTACAATCTCTTGAGACCTGCAACTACCATCTCTTGAAGACACACAACTACAATCTCCTGCGACACACAACTACCATCTCTTGAGACACACAACTACCATCTCTTGAGACACACAACTACAATCTCTTGATGATACAACACACAACTTGGTGAAACAACTATCATCTCTTTCCATTCTAATATCAAAAAATTAACCAATTAGTTAATGAAATTTGGTAAATATTAATTTTGGTTTTTTAAAAAGGGAGATAAATCTTGCAGTATTCATTTGGCAGCAACACAAACTTTATTTTTATTAATTTGTTTTTCTTATTTAGCTTTAAGTTTGTATTTCACAAAAAGCAACATTTTTAAATCTTTGTTTTTTCTGTTTTCTATGTTGTTGTTTTTGTTTTTTTTTTATATTTTGTATTTCAGATTCCAAGAAGTCTCTCATTGTTCCAATGAAGCCCAGTGTTGCTTGTGTATCATACGGTCTCTATTGTACAATACGTTGGCTCAAGCGACTCGACTTACAATAACAACGCCTGCCACCTTCCGTTGGCGCTTCCGAAATTCATCTTCCATTTGTCATCCAGTCTGACACTTCTAAGTTCCGATGACAGCCAGTAATTGGACGGCTCTGTTTCATCGCCTTGTCAAACAGCCTCGGCCTAGAAATGTTGACCAGTCCCCCCCCCCCCCCATCCCATTCTTCTGTAACAAGAGGGTGGGAAAACTTTAAAGTACCAGGTGTAGAGGTGTCCCAATTAGCCTAAACTGTTAACATGGCCAAAAGTAGATCGTGTATACAGTTAAATCATAACGAGATTTTGAAAATCGATTTTAATTCAGAACACGAAAAAGAAGTGACATACAAAGTCATGGGCTGCAAACTTTTACTTTCCGTGTATGCTTCGTAAATTCCGTGTCACCGAACGCCCCCGAATTCTTCGTGTAGAACCCGATTTATCAATTAAAAAAAAACAAAAAAACTCGAAGGCAGCGGCGTAGCTAGGGATTTGTCATCATTTTGATCCTATACTTTAGAAGCGCTTTAAAGACCTACTAAAAGCATACTTTAGAAATCCGTTTTAAAGAATAATAGCACAACAAAACTATATTTTCGAGAAGTCAGATAAATTGTATATTCCATATTCTAGCCAGGGCAGGCCTTTGATAATGTGAGGCCCTAAAAGAATTGAATTAGGTAGCCCCCAAATTAAATAGAAAAAAAATATATATATAAAGGGAAAAAAAATTACGCAATGCATTTAAAACCGACAATAACATTGGGGACGAATTTCGCTATTTGTTCTTAAAAAAAAAAAATTATTTGAGTCTTCGGCGGATGCCTAGTTTGCCCATGCCTCTGGCCGGCCCTGTTCTAGCACTACAAGTCCAGTGTGTATGCAGCCTTAATTAGGAGAGAAGCGTGTGGAGAAAAAAAAGGGGGTGGCATGGGGCGAAAGAACGGAACGAAATTAAATGCTGCATTAATATGTGTGTCTGTGTGTGTGTTATAATGCGGAACGTATATTGTGAATGTGGGTGTGTTGTGTTGAGAACATGTAACTCACGTGCAGGCCTTTAAGGCGAATGATGTTTTTCAGCCAATAGGTCAATAGGTTACTGCTTGACAATGCACGAGCATCTTCGGTCATCTCCAGTTCTCTAATTAATTCTGAAGTTTCCCCAAAACATCAACCCCGTTTTCTCCCTTGCCCCCTTCCCTCTCTCTCTCTCTCTCTCTTCCACCCACGGATTACAATTTTCATTGATGTCTTTATGTCAGTAGATGACAACGAGATGGATGTCTGTTTACAAGGAGTCAATGGATGAAAGAACAGACGCATGCCTCTAAACGAGGCGATAGATATAGACAGAGGAGATAAATGATGGGGAACGCAGTGACCTGGACACACCTGCCTGGATGTGATGGGACAGGGTGGCGGAATGTGTAAACAAGATTAATGGCAGCTGACATTTAAGTCGATAGGCCTATGGCCTGTTTTAATTTTTTTTTTCTCTTAAGCACATAATAACTAGAGACTTGTTATTGTATTGTTATTGGACAACCTCGGGGCTTATCTTTGTTTCGACATAGTATCTTCCCCTTCTTCTCTCGATAACTTTGGTACCTTAAAGCTGCTATTATATGTTATAATGACAAAGGCTTCCATTTCGGAGATTAAGGATGAGTGCAGTGTTTTCATTATCCAACTGAAGTAAAGTGAAGGCGGTCGTTCTGGCCACGTGACACACCCGTTGTTCAAAGAAACAGATGACCTTAACATCATCTGCTCTATAGATCGCTAGGTCTGAAAGGGGAAACTTTACTTTGAAAACGTTTGGAAACTGTTTCCAATGTTTTGACTTCTAGTTACACTTGTCACAGGCCAACGTGTGAAAAAATGTTTAGAATCAAATGAGAGTTGAGGAGACAGAGGTCGTCAACCTACGCAGCACAACACATCAAACAAAAATGGCAGAGAAAAAAAAAAGTATCTACTTAATTTTTTTCACATTCAAACTTTATATTACCAATTGTAAAATAAACAATTATTCCCTTAAGAAAACAACTTTTAGCATCTTACTTACTTGAAACAGAATTCTCTACTAAAAAAAAATATTTAGAAAAAATTACTTACAGATACTATATTTTAACTTTTCGGTCTGTGGTGATTCTAACAGATCAACAGGACCTATCGGTGTCAACTGGTGGAGATTAGTTGTCCCGGGGTTTCATTTGGGTCATTCGCCAGACCAGATTTACTAGAAATCATAATATAATTATACCTAGTCCACTAAATTCCTCATGAGCTCACTGCAAAGCTCAATCTTGGTTTGATGACAAGCTAACATCTGGACACCGGTGCCGGTCTGTCAACTTGTGGAGGTTTCTCTACTAATGATTTGGAAAAGCGGTCATAGTAATAAAGTTCCTGTGGACCTTTCAGCCTGTATACAATGGCGTGGGACACACGACTTATACACAACGTGATAATGACTGAGTGATGCACAGGAACATTTTTTGCGTTGTTTAGCTTAGTTCTAAGTACACATTGTTGGACATAAACACATTTACATTAGGAATTCATGTTTGTCAGCTGATAAACGCACCAACAAAAACATTTAACATTATGTTTATCGGAATTTTTGGGCTTCCACAGAAACTAAAGACAGTTTCTTTTGAAATAATCCAAATTTCAATGACTTCGTTCGTTTTGGCATGTATGACACATGTGTACGTAGATGTATCTACAACAGAGAACAATAGACAATCTAATGATCATCAGGTTTGAACAATTTCTGAACAATGTTAACCTTAATTATTGTGAAAAACATGAATTTTATGGTTTTGTCTTATGTGTTTTGACAATGTAATCTTCTACTGATTTTTTAAAAAATCTGATATTCAAAGTTCGTTATTATAAAGATATTTCTATATCTATCTATGTAAATTTTTTTAAAATTATTATTGAAATAAGAAAGTTTATACCAATATGATTAAGATTAGGCCAAGTTATAAATGTGCATTAATTAGCAAAACGTAGTCTTTGAGTGTACCATCCTGAAAGTAGACATGCACATCAGTTTTAATCGTCGACAGTGTAGTGTAGAGACTTACAAAAAAAGGTTTGTGGACAGCGTGTACAAAGTGTGTGAAAGAAGGGACACCACCCATTTCGGTTATGACACGAGTGATTCCACAATAACAAGTAATCAATGACGGATAATCTCTCTTGAAGTAGCTCGAGCTATAGCGCAATTTGTTGAAGTACTTTGGTGGGAGAAAAAGATCTTGATGGGTTTTTTTTTTTTTTTGGACGACTAGCTTGAGTTATCGGATCGAAGAGAGTGGGAGTCGGTGTTGATACCAAGAAACACTTGGCATCGTACTGACAGATTTAAGCATGGACAAGCAGTCTTGTCTGTGGTGACCTTTTACAAAACCGTTAGGAGTTGGTATTGAAATTGGATTCTGGTCAAACTGCCAGCAACCTATAGTACAGCCGTTTCGTTCAAACTCGTTCTGGAGTTAGTAGTAATAGTTAGTAGTAAAAACGAGGTCATCTTTTTTTAAAATTGTTTTTGGAGTTTGAACAGAAATATTTCCCCCCAAAAAAACCCCTTAGATTTTGTTTTTATAAAGCTTATATCAACTCACTTTGTCTTTCTTTTACAAGTTTTTTCTACCACTTCACATTTTCGATCAAATAGGCATTTTGCATAAGTATTCATAGTTGAAGACAACACATAATTCAAAAAAAAATTAATCAATTAGACTTGTTTTATATAGAAGGGGAGATAAACCTTGCAGTATTAACAGATATTGCTTTGATTGTGTGGTGCCTTGCCTTACAGAATTTTTTTTAAAATATTTTTTTTACACTTTGCTCGTCAACATTTCTGTAGGCCTACGTTCGCTGTATCTATTACTGGTCGATGCTTCAAAAGTTCCTTTATTCGCTCCTTTTAATTAGAGATTTAGATTTGATTAATTGGTTAATTATTTATCCACCTTATAGAGTTGAGCTGTCTAGATGGACACATGGATACAATATCATGTCACAGTCGTCTACTCAGAAGGAAGGTCTGTATTGTTGGCCTATTAATGGTTTTTAAAGACGATATTTATGAAACCTGTTCACTGCTCGCCTGACACCGTCAAAGGATGAGTTCTTAATCTTAATGGGTAACCGCCCTAGCAAATGATTCAAAATGTTTTATTTTTCAGTGTATGGACCAATGGTTTGGAACTAGCTCCCCTATTATCTCAGACTAATAACATGCTTCACCTTTCACTATGTTAAAAATAAACAACTTTAAGGCCTATCTGTTAAAACTTAATTAGATTAGTTTGTCACTTCAACTCTCTCGAGTTGTGTCCGTGCATTTAGTGACAAATATACTGCCTAACTTTTATAAGCTCTTAATAGTGACATTTTATACCAATGCCATTTCCCCATTGAACTATTCTATAGCTGAGACCTTCAAAGTTTGGGGAGTTTCTTGTTTTCAATCCATTTGGAAAGAATTCGTCTCTTAGTTCCCAACTATCTCCTACAGCAGCTCTTTGGTTGGAATGTTTCAGAACAATGAACACATCAAGTCAATAAGAGAGTAAAAAAAAGTGTATCCATGAGTTTGAGCACATCGGCACAATTTACGCCATGTCTTGCCCATAATACTTTAAGGATCAGTGTATCCATGTTTCAAGTTTTAAGTCTGGGAAGTAATTTTACTTATAAACTTTCTTTCCTTTCCATATTATTGTCTTTCACATAGACATAGGCTGCCTGGTCGTGCGGTTTGCACGCTGGACTTGCTTTCAGATTTATCGATGGTCCCGGGTTCAAACCCTGCCTGCTCCAATCCCATGTCGTCTTTCGAGAGGTTTGGAATAGGAAGTAATTATCTTCAACTCTGAAGGAACACCCGAAACATTTTACAAAACAGACCCCAATTACAAATAATAATAATTTTTAAAAAGCTGCATCAATGCATTGAAAAAAAAATTGAAAAAAACTTATAGAAATTTGTTTATATGAAATTTATGAGACTTGCATGAGCCTCATGGGATTTTAACAGTGTACACTGCCCACATGTTGCGACATCACAGGTCAGTGTTGAGGCTTTATTGTAACAATTGGTCTTCTTTAATCACGTTATCTTTCACATCGGTTGCCAATCAATAAGCAGATATAAATTCTTAGCATAATTCCTTTACAAATTTTACACAAGTTAAAAGTAAATCTTCACTTCCTGGTAAAGTGGACTCGCCAAGCCATATAGAAAGTGTAAAAGAAGACAAAAGAAGACTACTCATACAGAGAATTTTCTACGCACTGAGCCATTTAGTCAATACTTGAGATTTGCGAAATAACTACCTCCTTTGTTAGCTGGAAAAACGAATATTCTTTCTATATCTGTGGGTTATTGCAACATTTGTATTCTATGTATTTGTTTTTCCTAGTTAAGTAAACATATATGTATCTACAATTAAATCTGACAGGTTAAAATAATCTAACAAACATTTACTTTGATGTTAAAAGAACTGTGATACAAAAAAAGAGATTCGTTGAGATAGGATACATCATTATAATTTTACACAAACTGTGTCCCAGTAGTTCTATTATAAAACTAACAATTTACAATATTTTACCTACTCTGTAAAATTTGTCAATACATCTACAGTGTGTGTATTTTTTTCATACCGTACATAGAGATCTGGATTCAAACTATACTATATTATAACCTAGTGGACTAAGTTTATTGATAATGATTATTACTTGTTTTGATTCTCAAGCAAATCTCAGTTGATATTGAAGCAGTACAACATAAGTCAAACAAAACATATTTTTGATTGGAGCAGATAATATTTATGTCTAATGACTACAAATTATCAATAACTAATTTATCAGACTACTCATCTTCTCAAAAAACATCAGATAAAAAACTTTTGTACATTAAATAAACAAATAGACAACTGTCAACTATTCTATTCATATTTATATAATTACATGTTCAATGCTCTATTGACTTTATTTTTTGTCCACTAAAGCTCACTGCATTAATCATCAAGTTTGTGAAATGAAACCAAAACCAAAATCTCAATGTTTACAAAAAAATGAAATAGCAGACAAATTATTTTTGTGTTTCTTGAGCAAATAGTACCACACTTTCTGTTGTGTAGGGAATTGTTTTACTTAACACAACTGTAATGTAATATCACCAATAAGTACCACACTTTCTGTCGTGTAGGGACAAAGCATAGGGAATTGTATAAAGTGTACACAAGTGTAATGTAATATCATCAATTACATACAAGATGAAATGTAGACAAAATAGATTGATACTAAAATAGTGTTTTCTGCTCAACAAGAACAAAACTGTTGTCAAGCCTGGAGAAAATATGTTCAAGGGGAGATAATGAGATTTGAGAGAATAGAGTAGTCCCAACCTTGTACTCAGTTGTCAAAACCAAAAAGCTTTTCATGAATCAAGACAAGCATTTCATGAACATCAATTGGACAATCAATGCCCATACTAGATTTATATGAGGTCTCAAATTTTGAAATTTATTAGAAAGAACAACAAGGTAGAAGTAAAATCTTGGTTCATAGTTCATATCACTTTGGTCCAAAAGTCAAAGTACAAAAGTATCATGCATCACTAGATGGCTTTAAACTTGTACTCTGCCCTTAACAAAGCTGGTCCAATGAATTATATTCAACTGTAATTGTGATTTATAAACCAAGCTTGTTCATAATTGACAACTACAAGCCTGTATAAAGGAAGGCAACATGTTGCAGCCTTGAAGATACACCTTCCCACCTAAAGATACACATCCCCAAGCAATTATCAAATCAAGTAACAGTATTAAAAGATAGCTGAAAATGACATATTTTATTAGCAATGATTTAGTTTTTAAAAAAATGAAGCGCTAAAATTAAAATTTCGGCACTGACTTGGCTTTTCTGTTTAAAATTTAATCCTAAAAATTGACTAGAAAAATGTCTTAAATTATATTTCATGATCATAAGATCTGGACAGATTCACATTCACACTATATCAGATATCAATGAATCACAAACGAATGTAGATCTCACTGACTTCAAAACACATACAAATAGATAACAAACACAAGTATCTTCTCTAGAAATAAATAAATTAGACAAAATAAACATTTTATTATGAAATTAAAACTATTTACAGTGAGATAAGTTTTGTAATGTCTACCAGTCTATGTAAAAAAAACAACAACATCCATGTAATAAATTATTTTAGTAATGACAAGTGTTAATATGTCTCTTTGTCCATGACACAATCTCATCTCAAGCTGTCACCTTCTTACAGATCTCTTCAGTAAACTGAGAACATGTGGCATTACCTTTTAGGTCACCTGTTAAAACCTGAGGAAGATCACACACAAAATATTTCAAATGCTCCATGTTTTTTTTCAATTGATGTATATAGGTGTATGATGTGATCTCTTCATGCACTGACAGAAAAAAGGTATACAAAATGATTTATTCAGGCCATTCATCTCTAGATTCAATCCATGCCGCAATATAGCTTGAGGGAAGCAACATCATTAGATGGACTGAATTTCTATATTTCTAATGGCCTATAATTGTAATTGTATAGTTTGTCAGCTTTTGACTAAAAATATAACTTAGGCCCTATTTCAATTATAGACTAAAAATAAAATAGAAATTTAGTTTGAAAATATTTTTATTACATAAATTAGTTGGGTTTTTTTTTTGGTTGGTGGAGGGGGAACAAATTTAGTACTAGAAGCTAACAATATAGAAGAAAAAAGCTAGACAGGCAACTTTCCATATCCCTTACTCTGGGCTAAAAGACCAGTTCAAAAATATGCCCTGACTATAAACATGTACACATGTTATTGGTTAGATGAATGATGGTTTCTCTTGAGAACTAAATATTTGCATAAATTGATTTAAGTGTGTCTCTCAATGTAGCACAGACACTTAAGGATTATTCTAACATTATGCTTAAGTGACATGATATCAATGTTAAGTTCATTGACGTTTAATGCCTTCTAACTCAATCACGGATAATAATTATGAATTGAACAGTGAATTAAATTACAATGAAAAAAATCTCTCAAAGTATTAAAGTAATAAACCAGTAATGAGGAGACTTGATGACAATATGATGTGATCAGTTGAGGATGACAATGACATTTCGACTTAATTTCTTTTATAGTCCAACTTCCAATGTCTAAAATGATGTCATTCCTCCAGCTTAAAGATCTAAACTTCTACCCACCCTTGAAAAAACATGAATACCATGAATAACTTAATGAAGGCAAAAAAAATTATATTCTGATACATACCTTCCCCTCTCTGATAACATCAAATGCAGCTCTCTCAATTCTGTCCGCATATGGTGTGAGCTGCATGTACCTGAGCATCATCACTGCACTGAGAAGCAATGCTGTTGGGTTGGCTTTATTTTGACCAGCTATGTCTGGGGCAGTGCCATGGACCTAATGAAAAAAAACAAAATAATTATCTTTAAGGAAAAAGAGGTATGACAAAAAAAAAAAAAGTATAAAATCAATACAAACAGTTTCTTCTTGTCATTTCATGAACAGTATTGCTTGGAATATTGAGAACCATTTTTAAAAGGTTCTCTTTCTCTACGTAAAGTCACTTCCGGCATTGATTTGACTCGCCCCTAGTGTGTGGATTAATGCTGGCACTGTTGGTGCTTTAAATTTTTTTTTCTCCCATGTTTTAAATGTGCTATCTTGCTGAAGTATAAAATATATATGTCACAGTAGCATTCAATCCAAATTTTTCTAATTGATGTTACCAAGGATGCTTATGCACACATACCTATTTACTGTACTTCTATTCATGAGATAATCAATAGTCACAAAAATGTTGTAAATCTAATTCTATCCTAGACTCTTATAAAAACTTTAGAAAAATGTGAAGCCATAAACCCTATGCCATTATTTTTATTTGCTATTCTTTTCAAAATTTTAACTCTAAGAGGCTACATCTAGATCTAGATCAGGATCTAGAGCATTTATATATTTTTATAGGTCAGTGAATTGTTAAAATATAGAGAAATAATTGAGAAATATAAAGTTTTTAGCTAAATAAAAATAATTTTTGAAAATGTCAACTATTCAGCAAGGATTTACTTTGGTCTTCAACTTCAGCTATCTCTTAGTCTGTTGGACTGTTGGGGCACCACACCTAAATAAATCTAGGACTTATTGTAAACTAATATTTGTAAACAAAAAAAAAAAAAAAAAAAGATCTCTAAATAAAAACATTTATTAAAACTACTATTCAAATCAAATAATTAATTTTAGTAGTGTCATGGATTTACACAGTCTGAGTGAATGATAAAGCTGTGGATCTAGTTGTAGACCTCTGAAGTTTTAATGTTGTTTATTAATTTTAAATTTTCATTAACAAAAAAATATATATTAATGGATTAATTTCACATTTAGAGAGAAAGAGTTAATAACCAGCTAAATATTTTTTTTATTGTTCTATAAATAAGTAGCTACTAGCTCTACCCAAGCCTGGCTTTCAGACTAAGGTAAGAAGTTATATAAAGAAGCACTTTTATATCACACATTTTTTTATATTTTATTTTTACAAAAAAAGGGGACGAGAGGATAGTCACAAAATAAATACATCTTTACTTATTAAGCTGAATGAACAAAATCTTGACATTACATTAATGGTCACAAATAAGGTTTGTTTGTTTTTAATTTAATTAAAAAAAACTGTAGTTATAAATACTTTAAAGTGCCAAGTGTGTCTCTAAGTAGCATGCTTACAGATTCAAATATCGCTCCTTCCTCTCCAATATTTCCACTTGGTGTAACACCCAGACCACCAATTAAACCAGCACACAAATCACTGCAAGTCAAACAGAGAATTAAATGTTTTTGTAATTAGCTTGTAACAGGAAAAGTTTGCAAGCAAACGAAAATAATGACCAGACAATAAGTGTACCTTAAAATATCACCATACAAATTCGGCATCACAAGGACATCAAAGGCTAAGGGATCTTGAACAAGCTGAAATTAGAAAAGATACATCTACTAACTTTTGCTAATTGTTTACAATTATACTAATCAAATATTTCCCCATATAGTACTTTTAATGCAAAAGGTTTTCACTTACATTCAGACAAACAGTATCTAAGTACATTTCATTGAATTTAATATCTTTATTTTTGGCAGCCACATTTCTACAGCACTTCAAAAATAAACCATCTGACATGCGCCTAAATAAATTTTCAAAAAGATAAAAAAGAACCTTTGTTTAGATTTTTTTTAAAATTGTTTCTAATGAAATAAAAATCTATAGGCAACACTCTTACTTAAATGTCAAATTATAAACTTACATGATATTTGCTTTGTGAACAGCTGTTACAGTAGATCTTTTGTTTTCTCTGGCATATTTGAATGCATATTCTGCAACTCTATGTGAAGCATTTTCTGTGATTAACTTTATACTTTGTACAACACCATCAACAATCTACACATGAGGCAAAACAATAAACTTTTTTTGTTGTCAATTTACAATCAAGTATGTTCTACTACAACTCACTAACCATAAGTTTTCTATTAAAGATACATTTTTTTAAAACTATTTTCAATGTCACTAACAAAAAGAATTTTAATAGCAGTATATTGTTTAACTTAAATTTCATAACTGGCATTCTGTTACAAAAGATGGCTCTAATAGATTAGTTAAAAAATGACATGTAAAACTTTTTTAAAAATTATTTTTTTATCTGATTCATATAAAGAAATCATCTGCTCAATATAATCTGATTTGATTATAGTTTATAAAGACGTAAGAGAATGTTTAGAAAAGAGAAAGAAATTATCCACAAACAATATGATAATAAAATATTACATTTTTCATTTCTTTTTCTCATTACTCACTAATGCATCACAATTAATATTGGAGAACTATTATTAAATAAATGCTCCATTATTAAAAAGGGGGCAACAAATTGAACAGATACTAACAGTATGTTCTATTCCACTGTACTCTCCTTCTGTGTTCTCACGAATTGTCACGATGTCAACATTTTTATAAGGCGTTTCATAGCCCTCAATAGATTTACATGGCCTCACATTAGCATAAAGGCTGAAGGCTCTAGAAGATATAACAAAATATAAATTAAGCAACTAAGCAATAAAAACCTACATTGATTTACAATTTTAATTTAAATGAAGCTCATTTTTAATACAGAGTTTTAAAAGGCCAAATTGTTTAGATTTCCAATAAATTTAGTGTCAATTTTAAGTTTTTATAACTGTGAAATAACATTTAAAAAAATATGAGAAAAACTCTAACTTGCGAAGTGCCAAATTTAGAGACTGATGTCCTTTGCCAATAGGAGTAGCTAAAGGTCCTTTTAAACCAACTTTTGTTTTTTCCATGGATTCAAAAATTTTCTGGGGCAGTCGAAATAATCCATCAGGCCCTTTCACTGGTGTCACATCAACATCTTCCCAGTCTATTGGTACCTATATTACAACAGTTCAAAAATGTAAAAAATTACCTCTCAATTGTAATAATAAGCTTTAAATACAAAAATAAAACTATATTTGCAGGTGTTTAATGAAAATAAAAGTTTTAGTGAAAAGAAACAAATATATTACCGAAGCAGCACTAAAAATCTGTTTAACAGAAGCAGAAATTTCTGGACCAATGCCATCACCAGGGATCATTGTTACTAGTCGTTTCTAAAAAGTATGAAAGATATGCTTAATTTAAAAAAGGATCTATTTTAACATCAATATCTAAAAAAAGTCATTGACCAGTATAACCCAGCATGCATAAAAAGAACATAATAATTACCTGTGAAGAGTAATTTCTTTTCCTGTCATTGTAGAAAACAAAATTCTAAAAAGAAAACAAAAAAACAAGCTTTAAAAAAAATGACTTTATCTAAAATTAATAATAGGTAGACTTTTTAAAAAGTAAATTCGACCACTTTATAGATCTAGAAAATCTACATATTAGTATATAAAGACTAAATCTAGGGAAAACACCACCCACTAAGGTTATTTTGATATTTTTTATTTTCAGTATAAATTACCAATAGTGGCATTAGCCTTGAATAGTCTAGATCTAGTTAGTATATTATGTAATATACTCACATTGATCTACATTATTCATATTTATCATGATTATCATTAATGATTCACTCAGATCAGTGAGAGAGTGTGCGTGATTGAGTTTGATTGATTAGAATCAGAGTCAACTGAGTCCAGCTGAGATATTATCATTTAGCTAGGCGGAAAAAAAAAGCGGAAGTGCGGAAGAAAACGGTTGCGTTTTTGATGGTTTTTTTTTACATAGGCCGCACATGGAAATTTATTACACTTTTAAATGAAATGTGAGAAGTTTTAAAGCTCTGTTATCCATTACTTTTGACAATGGCCTAATTAATGCTTAATGAGGATTTTTTAAAAAGTTTATTGCATTGTTTTTTTTACTTATAATGAAAATATCACTTTTTTGTTTTCACCAATATAGAAGTTAGGATAGAGAACAAAGGTTGTTTTTTTTTTTCATATTAGATATCATGCCTGGCCATAATTATAATTCTACCAATTTTTATCGCTGTAAGTCTTACGAGGCGCTTACAAAGTGAGAAATGTCATTTAACAAAGAAAATAATGGCCATGGACAGATTTGGTGATAGTCTATATAGAAAAATTTTGTGAACATAAAATAAAAACATGTCAGGCTTTGTAAAGCCTAATATTCTGCAAATATTCCAATAGTTTTTGTGTACTAAACACCTTCGCACAAATTGTGACAAATTTTAAAGCACATTGGAAAAAAAATAATTTTCAGACGATTTAGATCCCACTTTTAAATATTTTGTTATTTTCATCACAACGCCGCCATTTTGTCCCCACCTCTCTGATATTTCTTGAAGCTCAAGATCCAATAATTTGTTTATTTCCTTCAATATTTACATTCTAAACAAGTAAAGTTCATATAAATATAAATGAAAGCTTTGTCTGAGCTAGAAATTTACTACTAATACTAGATATACTATAAAATTTCTTAAATTTAATAAGTAGATCTATCGTCTACAAAACTCAATTCCAGCTTTTGAACTTTTGAGCTGGGGGTGTGTCTCGCTGGCTTAGCCAGCGACAAGCTCTCCTCTCTCTTGTTCCATGTCAACCGATGTTAGGTCTAAACGCCACAAAAACAAAATCATAGCTTTCTAATTGTTAAACATAGTTATATTTATACACCATTTGAAAGTTCTTTCAAAGTATTTTAATGATGTACTAACGAAATTTTTTTTCAAAGATAATTTTTTTTATTTCACATCCCTATGACATACTACTAGATCTAGATATCATTCACTATGTGAATATTATTATAGAATTAACACTATTTAGTAACTATTATACCACTATAATTAATTATTTAAAAAAATTATATATATCTAGATCTATAATTGAATATGATGATATACTAGAATTCTAGATCTAAATATGAATTATGATTTAGATCTCCATGATGACATGGAGATCATCTCTCATTCATGATGAGTCCATGACTATCATAACCATCATTTAATAAAAAAAAGTAACTAGACTAGATCTATGAATTAAGTATGATCCATTTTTTGTACTAGAATCTGGAGAAGATCTAGAACTTTTACTAGAAGTAGAACTCTAGATTATCGATCTAGGACTAGGACTAGATTTAGATCATCATGATGATGATAGACCAGATAGATAAGATACTAGATCTATCTACATTTTTATGATGATCATTTATTGCCTTAGAATTAGAAGACCTCATCTAAGAACTAAAGAAGACTTAACAGCAAGTAACTTAAAGGGAAACTCCGATGGTTTTTCAAATTTTAGTTATTAATATATTTAAATTCTGCGTAAAAAGTTGTAATAGTTACTAATAGTAAACATTTTACCATTTTTTATTTAGAAACATTTATATTTAATAAATTAGTCAGTAAATTCTTGACATCTAAAAAAAAACGGGGTTCTATGAGATTTTGTTTTAAGCTAGTTCATACGTCACTTCCCTAGAAACAATACTGAATGAGAAACTAGATTTAACCAATCGTATCGCTTCATTCTTACAATAGCTGTTAGGCTTAGTGACGGCCTAGTCCAGAGCTATGATATTTATATATACATGTATAGATAGATCTAAAAGCATTAGGATAATCAACTCGAGAAAAAAAGGCATTTTCATCTAAGCCTCTCTCTGTCCCAAGAAGTAAATAGATCGTGTGTCTGACTGATTTGAACAAACTGGTCAGTGTAAGGCTAGTCAAGACTATGTGTAGTAGTCGGTCATGACAAGACAACCAAGCGATAATGTTTGTTGTGTGTTGAGTGGTATGGCGAGAAAATACACACTGCCGTGGTTAGTCAAGCATGTAAATCTACTTTTAATACACATTTTTTCTTTGCCTACAAGATCCTATATCTAACTGCATAGACCACGATATATTTCTTTTACGAGAATGTCAACTTTGCTGTATGGTCTACTGTTATACAATAAGTCAATAGATTGAAACACCTTTGTGACATCACATAGAAACCCGGTGAAAGTCTGTTTTGGATGCGCAGGAAAAATTACGTCGGAAAAACATCAATTACTAAGTTATTATTGCAAAGAAAAAAAAAGAATCATATATTCATTATCTGTAAATCAAAACAAATCTCAAAAATTGTCAAAACCATTGGAGTTTCCCTTTAAACTAAGTAAGTAGACTAGTAATAAGTAGTAGTAAGAAAGACCAAGTCGTTCAAGTGAGCCAACCAATAGATATGTGAAAATCCATAAGACCGGAAGTAAAAAAATGTCAAATTTTGAGTTCCGTTTTTCTTACTTGCTGTTCATAGGCCCTTGATTGAAATCGATTATGATTTTAAATCCATTAAAATCGTTGCTAAAGTGGGTGAATATGGATACATTTTATATTGAGGAACATTTTTTTCATGTGGACTTTAAAAAAAAAAAGTGTATTTTCTTACTTTTTTTAAACTTGAAAGTATACGTATTTTTATTTTTACTGATACTCATTTCAGGTTACATTTTAAAACTTGATTTTTTTTTTTGTGCTAATAGAATATTTATCTGGCCATATTTCTGCCAAGTTTTATCACGATATTATGCTCACTTTAATTGTTATCGATTATAATGTTGATGCATAAATTTGCACTGCTCCCTATGGGATTTTTTATTTTTTTTGAAAACTAAACTATTTTAAGAATAGAATCTTGCATAGGCTACTAGATATAGCAATTATGTATAGGTCTAAATAGATTTTAAAGAGTTTTTGTGGTCGCTTCTATTTTTTTTTAATTTTAAAGCGCATTTGAAAAAAATTAATAATATGTCAATAAAAGCCAATTTGAAATTGGTCAAAAAAATGGTCCTAAAAGTAGTTGAAAGCTCAATCTGTTTTCCGCCATCCCACTTTTTAAATATTTTGTTAATTTCTCCCGACACAACGCCGCCATTTTGTCCACACCCCTCAGACATTTCTTGTAGCTCTAGACATGATAATTTGTTTATTTTATCAATTTTTACATTCTAAACAAGTGAAGTTTATAATTATTAATTATAAATGAAATCAGATTTGTGATCTAGAAATTTACTTATAATACTAGATCTACTATTAAATTTCTTATTTTATAAGTAGATCTATCGTCTATGAAACTCAATTCCAACTTTTTTACTTTTTGAGCGGGGGGTGTATCTCGCTGGCTGAGCCAGCCAGACGCTCTCATCTTCATTGTTCCATGTCAACCAATGTTAGGTCAAAACGCCACAAAAAAAAATCATAACTTTCTAACTGTTTAACTTACATTCATAATTTATACACCATTGGAAAGTTCTTTCAAAGTATTTTAATAATGTACTAACGAAAAATTGTTTTTTCAAAGATACTTTTTTTATTTCACATCCCTACTACAACCAAGTCAAGTGACGGTCCAAGTCGACCAAGACTAGATCTAGATTAAATGATGAAGTCTATTTCATAAATTTAAAACAGGGCAGTGTTGTAGGCTCTAATGTGCATTTACCAGTGCTCCTATGAGATTTTTTATTGTGTTAGTCTGTGAATGTTCCAACGTCGATATAGAGCTAAGCCTTCCAACTAACGCTCTGGAAGCCATTTTAATTGACCTTGCTTTCTATGCTTTTTTTATTCCACAATTTTACACTTGCCAGTAACCAGAACTTGCCTATATAATCTAGATTCTCAATAGATAACATAAAATGTTTGTAAAATGTTTTACATGTTTCGGATGTTCCTTCAGAGTTGAAGATAATTACTTCCTAGTCCAAACCTCCCGCAGGACGACGGGGGATGGGAGCGGGCAGGGTTTGAACCCGGGACCATCGATAAATCTGAACGACAGTCCAGCGTGCAAAGCGCACGACCAGGCAGCCATCCATACATATTACACACCGGCTACGCCCGTTAGTTTGTTCCCTTGATTTTTATTGTCCACTATGGCCGGAATCTTTCCTCCTTTTCGTGTTTGTTTGTGTTTTTTTTTCAACAAAAGAGCCTCATTTTAATGATCCATTAAATATACTTTTAGCCCGTGAATTAGTCTATGTGTTATAAGGAAATTTAACAGCTCGCAATCTTTCCTTCTCTCTCGATCTCTCAGGAACCCCCTTTTTTTTTAAACCTTCGCATTGTAATTTCCGACATAGACTTTTGACATGATTTCATGTGGTTCCCTACCTAATTCTTGAGTCGATTCTCTAGCTGAAATTTGAATGTATTCCAACCCCCTTTATGGAACGATCAGTTGAAATACATATAAGGGATCTGTTGTTTCAATTGCTATTTCCTTCAATTGTGAGCTTGATTTTTTAGGTCTGATAATAATCGGCAGTCACGACGAAATGCCGCTTCTCGGAACGCGGGTACTTTTTTTTTTCCAGAATCAAGAAACGGTCCTTTTCGACAAAGTGAACGTGATTTACTGCTATGGCCACAAACCTAGATCTTTCCAATCGAAGTCAATGTGCTGGTTCTCGACTGCATTGCTTGAGCCTGCAGCCGTTTTGATCACTTCTTCCTGCAAATTAGAAGATTCTTTGCCACTTCTAAAGTCATCTATTTTGACCATAAGGTATAGAGATTGGGAAGGAGATTGTATAAGGTCTTCTGAGTATTCGGAATTGATAAGAAGTAAAAGGAACCTGTTTTAAAAATTTCACGCGAATCCGTATGGAAATTGATAGCTACATGAGCGTGATATTTTACAAATATTATATAGGCTGAATTGACTTCAAAATAACTTTTTTTTTCAACAGGGACAAAGAAGGAAGAAAATCATTACAATGAAAAGTTAATGAAAATTTCGATTTATTACAGTTTAAACTCTCGAATCTAGACTCCACTAGATCTAATAGCGATGTATTTTTTATTTAATGGAAAATGCTTTATTTTGAATTAGCTGCATTTCCCAGAGCATTTCATCTATGTTTTTTAACGGCCCCCGAAAAGGTAATAGACGCTATTAGTTTTGTGTGGTTTGTCTGTCCATCCCGTTTAGATATCGTAAACTAGATATTGAAAGTCCAGCATCATGATATTTTAGACCATTCAAAGTTCTGATGCAACGGCTACTTTTTTCTTTTCTGAAAGGGAAAATGTTAATTTTTCAAATCAACTATGCAAGCAGTTTTTTCATAAAATTACACCATTTTTACAACTTTTCACTATTTATAGTAACAACACTGGAGGCTAGTTAGTAGGCCTAAGGGAGACGACTATTTACCACTCTTTAAAATATCTATGCAACCAGTGTGAACTGCAATGGGTACCACAAAGAACATACACACTGTACAGTCTGTACTAATGAAAGTGTAGATTTTTAATTTTTTTTTTTTTATGAAATGTTTTTCGGTCTTGATTCTTTCAATTAGAGATTGACCCTTACAGAACAATTACATAATTATTATATGACATCAGTTAGGCCAGGTTCTCCTTCAATTTCACATATCCCTTGGTTTGCTGGACCGTTGGGGCATCACATAAGATCTGTCAACCTTCTTTCTCCATTCTTCTCGGTCATTTGCCTTTGATAGAATTTCATTCTGATATTCTTTCTGAAAATATTGAAACCTGCCTTTTTACCTAACAAGGTGGACCACTTCGGGGGCCCACTTTGAGTTTGTGTTCCCACACAAACTGTCTCCGTAACCTTGTTTTTTTGTTCTATGAACAAAATAATTTTTCACCTATTCCTTAGTCTGTTAAACCGTTGAGACAACACTCATGATCTGTCGACCGTCTTATGCCAATTTATTCTTTTAAGTTGCTTTCCCATCGCTTTCTGTCTGCCTCTTCTCTTTCATAATAGGCTTACTGTTCCCTGAGGAAGGTTTTTGCAAGCCCTGAGGCCCTTGTGATACAGCCTTAAAGTTTTAGTTAGCACTGTGATCGTCTTTTTAATCTCTTCATTTGTGATACAGGGTCTTTAAAGGAAATACTTAGGATCCTTCTATAGTATCTTAATTCCATTGCTAGGATCCTCTCTCTAGTTCTGCAGATAGCGTCCAAGATTCGAAAGCATTATATGAGAATGTCGCCTTGATTAGGGAGAGCATCAGTCTGATTTTAATGAAGAGGGCTATGCCTTGTCTTTTCAAATTGTTTCGAGTTTTGCAAGTATTGATGTGAACTGTGCGATTCTGGCCAGTAGTTCAGGTTTGGTTGCTTCATCTGAGATGATAGCGCCAAAGGTAAAACTACTGACACTTCCCCCTTTTAAAGCCATTTTTGGCTATTGGTCATAATTTGTCTTTTCGACATTGATTTGCATAACATATGTTGTTTAAGTCTATGCGCATCACCAAGTCAACTAGTTCTTCTTCCCTGCTAGACCATCTATTTCGCCCGCAAAGCGCAAGATAGTTATAATTCTACCTCCAATGCTTACAGAACTTTGCAACCTTCAAGAGCAGGTTAAAGTAGGCTGCCTTGTCTCACTCCAACTGCGGTTATTAGTACATGTCCATAACTGAAGAAGTTCAATATTTATTTAACATCTGTATGGCAAGAGTTTAAGATGTAGACATTTCGAGTATTAAGTCTGATGCTTTTCCTCTTTTAGGAAGCAATCTCTTTAAATACTTTTTTTTCTGTACACTTAAATGTCAATAAGCTTTTATACTATAAGGGAAACAAAACTGGTTCTATGACTTAAGTCTTCTAAATGGTCCATATATATATATATATGGACATGACATGGAATACAGTGTTTGTTAGTGTATACCAGCCTACTATTACACATGGATTGAAACAATTTTAAGGAATAGAAATTGTACATTAATAACTATACCAAAAGGGAACAAAAAAACTACCCGGTATCTCAAAGAAATATTTCAAGATAATAAAAGTTATGAATACAGTACTGCTAGGATTAACTTTTTTATACTGTATATTTAGGACGATTAATATTATAAACAAATAAAATCATCTTATGTGAGTGTTTTAAAAAACAACAACAATAAAACAACATATTGCCAGTTGCTCTGATGTATTTTAGCATGTGCTTATGATAATGACAATGGCATTAAAATTCCAAAGTACCAGTATGCACACAGTGTGCAATTAATTTTTTTTTAAAGACTATGAAATTAAAAGAATTCTAAACTATGCCTAACATCTGAAATAAAATAATTGTTCATGTGCTTGGTTTAGGAATAAACAATACTTAAATATCATAACTTAAAATACTATTAAAATATCTACAATGTTGAGTTTATGTTTGTAAGCTGGAATTAGCAAGTTCCAGATATGAGACTTCTAGTGGAGGCAGTGTAAGACTTGAAAATGTCAGAACACCAGACCCTTGGCCAAGAAGCTCCTGACTCTCCCCCAGCTTCTCTTCCATTTGCTTTTTTTCAGCTTTTGTTGATCCAAGCTCTTTTAACAAACTCCTTACAGCACTGCTGAGCCTATTGTTAAGCTTAACAATTTCCTGAAGAGATGGGGACTCCATATTGCTGAGACATAAATCCCCATCTATTTTGTTATCATTAAAAAAGTCATTAGATATGCAACTAGACTTATGACTATTATTTAAAAGATTGCCGTTTTCTACAGTCCTTAAAGATACCCTTCTCATAATGTCATCATTTTCTCGCAAAATCTCACAAATAGTTTCCTCGTCACAAGCAGCAGACTCGGGTGTATCAAGAATACGAAGTCTGTCTGTCTGAGTTGACCTGCTTACAGAAGGAGTGGTTTTGCTGTTACGGTTCATTAATTCAAGCAGCTCACTTTTAGCATGCAGCCTGTCAATCTGGGACAAGTAAGCTTTATGCTGGAGTGCCAGAGATTCTAAAAGAATTGATGAAGTGTCAGAACTCATAGCTTGCAGCAAGCAGTCTAATAACAAAAAAAAAGAAAAATACTAAAATTAATACTATTACTAAAACAAAGATTCATATAAAAAATATCTGTAAAATTAAAATATGTCACAGATGAAAAATAAAATATTTCACAGGGAAAGTATTTGCAGTAATCAGTCATATAATATAAGTTTAAAAAAAAGCAACAGTTTTTTTATTGTTTACATATTTTTAGTTTTCTGGTTTGGATTTTCCATTCTCTAGTTGATCTATTTTAAGCCATTATTAGATAAAGCTGACTGATACTGCCTAATATGAGGAAAGGAAATATTTGTTGTCTCCCGACAATTATAAAATTAAGTTGCTTTGCAGCATTTCAAGAATTTTATTTTATTTCTTAACACATAACTGTGTTGACTTTGGCCCTACTTTTCATCTAAATAATTCTAAAATAAAACCAGAGTAAAAGATAAAAATAACATAGTTATAAGGTCTGTGCATTCTTGTTTCAGTTAATAAAATTTTCCCAACCTTACTATTTTTGAAACTGATCTCAGATTATAAAAATATAAATGCTTCTATGCATCTAAATAAAAATGTATAATATATTACCGTACCAATATAACTCAGAATTAAAAAATATTAACATAGCCAAATTTATAAAAGAAGTTATTCTTTTATATTTTAAATTTTACATTATTAATAAAAAATGACAAAAATCAGAAAATTATAGATCACCAGCTGCCTTTCTATGACAGACAATTGCCTCTTCATAATTTTTGTTTTTGGAAAGCATGTCAGCACGTCTGCTATATGTATGTGCCTAAAAGAAAAGAAAAAAAAATTAAAAGATAATTTTGTGGTTCTTTTGAAGCAGAAATTATTTAATATGTATCTACCAAACCCATACTACTCATTAAAGGGCATCCAAGCAGTCAAATGTTCCCTGGGCGTTGAATCATCATTCTGTTTTATTTTAAATACAAATGTTAGTTTCTTCTAGTCCCAAAGGCATATAAATGGTATATTACTTATTTCATTATTAATTGAATAATTATTGAATTTTGATCTTTTTACAAATTTCAACAAAATTTGTTGTCTTGCTTCAGGAGTTTTTTTGCAAAATTTCAACCCTGTGGATAATGAAAAGTTGTCTAAATAAATACAAAATTTTGAATACAGTGATTTGACTAAGATGAAAAGTGCGTTCATAGTAGGAATTGAATCATTTTTAAGTTAATTTTTATTCTTAAATCATTTTGAATACGGTATCAAAAATATTAATATCAGCATTGTTTATAAGGCTGGCTGATCGACTGTGCGAGCTGATAAGTTTACACTTTTAAGCAACAGCAGTAAGAAATTTTTTTTTACTTGCTTTATAGCCTGAATTGATATTAATGTTAGGAAAAATGTTTTAAAATTTTTTTACTACATAACAGAAGGTCTTATAACAAAAAGTAGTACCGGTATAAAGGTTATATTATACCATGGTCTGCATGGTAATAGATAAGATAAAAAATTTCTAAAGTCTTTATATAAGCCTATATAATATAGTATAGAGACATGGAGTATAGACTATCTTATCTAAAATAATACAGATGTTACTTCAAAAAAAAAGATGATTACGTCCTACGCGTCATGCATTTAGTCATGTATATTAACCAATGACCTTAATTCTGCTAAGTCACTGGTTTTCCTGGCTAACTCATTCCATGATCTAATAGCACTAGGGAAGAAGGAGTATTTGTACAAATTTGTCCTAGCATATGGAACGAGAAATGTGCTTTTATCTTTGTGTCTTTCTGGGTATTTTATTAGATTTTGTTTTTGTATTTGAGGATTATGATTCAATGTTTTATGTATAATTGCTACTTAACTTTTGAGTCTTCTATCCTGAAGGCGTACTAAATTTAGTTAAGTGTGAATATTTATTTGATATGAATCTCACTGTTCTATTTTGTGGCTGTTGTGGGGTCCCAAGCAGAGGATGCATATTCTATTATTGCCCTAACCAATATAATAGACTGTCACTATTTAAAAAATTTTTTTTAATTTGCTAGAGTTCTAGTAGTTCATTGATTCATTAATATGTATGATTAGATAAAAAAAAAAAAAAACTAGATTGTCATATGAAATGTATAGGACATAATGATCTTTTTTTTTTAACATATCATCTGTAATCTAGATCTATAAGATACATAGTACTATTAACTATCTAACTAAGCTATATGCTTTTATTATAATCATTGATATCATGATATAGTCAATATAGAATATAGTTATAAAAGATATAGAATAATCTAAATAGATTATAGATCTAATTTAGTAATTATGTCTTAAGTCTTCTATTATAATTAGTAATACCATACTAGACTATAAGTATAATACTATAAATAGTATAAATATAAATACTATAATCATGCATAGCCATACCTGCCAGCCTAGGTAGGCTAGGCTGCTAGGCCTACTAAACTTAGCTCAAGTCAGTTACTGTCTTATCTAATGATCTATTACTAATCTAGATACTAGTAATTACTAGGTAGTACTAGTAGATGATCTGGCAGTACTGGCATGATCTATTCTAGACCTAGTTATAATATTAAATTGATTGTCTCACACAATTAAGAGGTGATTCCATGGGAGCTTGAACAATCGGTCGACCATCATCACGGCTGAACATTCTTCCTGAATCGATACTGATCTAGACTAGATCTAAACCTAGTATTGATATTAGGAATTAGCAAACAAGTGGTAGACTGTAGATATATGTAGATCTAGATCTAAATCTATTGAGAGGTAAAATTTTACTAGAATAGAAACAATAATAATAATAAATTTGTGACCCGGAAATGATATGCCTATGTTTATGTCACATGATTTGCTCCACTATAAGTACGAAGATATGCTGCAAACAACACAATAGTTCCATTTTCACCAATTTATTGACTATGCTACGCGCCCTCGTCAAACATATTTTTTCTCTAGCTTTATCACAGATCTTCAATATTTATCAATATACTAAAATAAACTACATAGACTAGATCTTTAGAATTCTAATCTATGGTTAGATCTACATAATGTAGATAATACAAGTGATATTTACATTAAACCATGCTTTTTTACAGTCACATTTATAGCCAATACATACGTCTGTAAATGTCTTTTTTTTTTTTTTACCTAAGGTGATATTCACTGATATAGCCTCTACAGGTGATATGATCATGGGCGAAGCCAGATATTTTTTGGGGGGGGGGGGGGGGGGAATTCGTTCCTATTTTTTTTTGTGCACACACACATGTATGTATGTAGTCTATATTTCTAAACAGTAAACACCCTGCCCTGGCGCCAATATAGTTTTTTCCTGAGCTAAGCTTCGAAAAGCATTTTCTGAGGTTTCTACACAACAGTGCAATATATATCCTGTTGACATTCTAACAACAAAAATGTGCATGTCAAATATGCTATTCTTCACTGTACTTTAATAATTGGGCCTAGCGAGTTAATTTTAGGAACCAATGATTCCAGCTCCCATTGCCTCAGCCTGGCACCTCCATGTAAACGTCTGCCCAGAGCCTCCAGTAGGCTACCACAATATGCTCTAATGAATGTAGATTACAATTATAGCTTTTATATAGTGCTACTTTCATGCTTATAGCATGCTCAGAGCGCTTTTGGTCCAATCTCTTTTGTGGACCGGGGGGGGGGGGGGGGGGTTGGGAGTATCTAGGAGTTGTTTTTCTGTGCTGCCTTTAGACACTCAGTAAACACAACTCTGCCAGAGTCAGGTGTCAAACCTCAAGCCCCCTTCTAGGTAGCCAAGGCAAGCCAAGCGCACTTGGCCTCTCGACCATGCTTCCCAGATGCACATGGTGAGAAGGAAAGAAAGGCTTGCTAACCCGTCAAATCTGCCACCTTCAATCCCCAGCAAGGAACATATGAGTGGTGATGGTTCCTCCACAGAACGCAATGGTACATTACTGGAATATTGAGTATGCCCTGTTGTGGGTTCGGCCTCAAGCCTTGCACGGGATGGGGGGGAAACCCATTGCATTGGCTCAAGGAATCATCACAGATGAACAAAAGGATATGATCATCTAGTTCAGGGGTGGCCAACCTATGACACATGCATCAAGCACATTACATGATTACAAGATTACACTACACCTTCATTAACTACGATGACACCTAAATCGACCCACATGGTTTAAATACTAATGGGCCCAAAATCCAAAGCACAATGGTTTATATTTATGTTAGCAAGAACATGATCAAAAGAAAAGCAGAGAGTGATAACAAGCGTCAGTTTAATTGAATTATGGCAAAATTAATTCTTATTTATTGCAAGTCATTTAGGGAAAACAATATATATGACGCAAGCTGAAAACAAGAAAACCAAAAGTTACAGCCTGGTTAATTTGAGTCACAGAAAAAATAGTTAAGAAAAAGAAGATATTTTAAATGGGCTACTTCTTTTTGTTATGAGAAGACCATTGAGGAATTTTCTTATGCTCTTTCTTTTCATTTTTCTTGAACAAGCTGCTGACATTTTTTATTTTGCACGGCTAAGCTTTTTTATAAGACAAATAGATATTATTGTGCCACTTCAAAAAAAACAAAAAACAACAGAAGGTCGGACAATTTGATAAAGTTAAGTTATCAACAACTAAATTTGAGTAAACTCTTAAGTGTCTGAACTGATGGAACACAATTCAATGATTACTCTAACCTGGAACCTTTCTAAATACTATTGCATTACACAACAGAGGTTCTGAGTGCAAAACAAAAATTTAATTTACATCATGCTAAGATATCAGTAAAAATGTTAAAATAAAATTAGAGCAACAACAGAAAAAGCATTAAGTTTTTATTGTAAACCGTTAAATATGGAATATGATCCCAGAGGACTTTGGAAACTGAAAAAATATTGTACATGATTAGATAGATCAGACCCGAGGAGAGATCACTTTGATGTGATTAAAAAATTGATGTCTTTTCAGTCACATTAAATTTTTTAGCTGTGGGGCAACGAAGGTCTATCACTCCCAAATGCATCTAATTATTATTTGACTACTCTGTGAACATTCTCCAGAACTAACTGAGGTCTCGACTTATTTCATTTGAAGAACTTCCGTTTGCTTTCATTTGCAATTTTAAGTTTATTACAGATTTTGGTAAAGCGAAACAAAATCAAATCTCTTTAAAGCTAGTATGCTTGCCTTTAAAAAATAGTTTGCTTGTTTTTATTTTAAAGCTGCTAACAGTGTTCAAATTTAATTAGTATTACATTTAGTAATATAATTAAAATTATCAATTCTAATTTTGATGTAAAGTATATATATAAAAATGTTAAACTTTTGTGTGTGTGAAAAGCCCATACTATCATATATGTATGTGATCTAGATAGAAATGATTATAAAAGGTATGTGTAACTGTCAAATATGTCCAATTTACCATATTGCAAAGATTTAAAAGGGGGTAAAAATTTATGTGGCACATGTGAATAAGAAGTGAAAAAATTGACACATGGCAACAAAAGGTTGGTCACCTTTGATCTAGTTGATGGGGGGAGAAGGTTTAGTGATGAGCCAATCCTTCATCCTGGCCACGAGGTTGGAGCAGATCAATATTTGAAATATTTTATTCTTGGCAGGATTGGGGGGAAAGGGTGGGGGGGCTTTTAACCCCACCTTGCTATGCTCATGGAATTTGGTAACTTATTTTTTCTTTCCTAAGCACATGGGGAAAAGTTTTTACGATGACGAACCTATGTGGTTCAGGTGAGTAAATCATAGTTCACAAAGTATGTTACACCCAAACCCACAACATGCCTAAACTAAATAAAAAATTTTTGGATTAACATTAACTTCCCTTTAAATCTTGTTTTAAAGAGTGTTTACCCAGTATATGTAAGAGCATACACTAAGCAATTTTAAAATTGTAATAAAAACAAAAGGACACCCCTTATCAAGACTACAATCAGCTGTTACACCTACAGAACACTTATTAAACATTTTGATAATTTATTTTATAATCAATAAAATTCTTAAAAAAAAAAGCTTATAAATATTATATAGTAAATATATAAAAAATACATCACAAAATGTATACTTTCCAAAAACATATACATTTAATACCTCTGAAATAAATACTCAAAAATAGACTATTTCACAAGGTATTATTTTCCTTACAAAAATTTAAAAAAAAGAAAGTTCACTTACAGTTTTCAAAATAAAAAAAAAAAAGAGATGATTATTCTCTTTTTGTTCAGAATGTGACATAATGAGCTCAAGTTTCATCTGTTGCCAGTAGCTTTTTATCAGACCTTACAGAGTTAGTAAGCCACTGCAAACACCACATATCACAATCGTAGTTAACGGGATAATGTGGTACATAACTATAATAATAATACTAACAATAATACTAATAATACAAACAATAACTTAACTTTCAGAAATTTTTATGTAAGTCTAGTTCAAAACTAGTTTTGAGAAAGTAGGAAAAAAGTTCCCAATAATAATGAAACAACAGCTACTATACCAAAGCGCAATGATAAATGTCTTTTTGATGAACAAAGAGTCTTATAAATGTTTAAAGTATAACTTCTAGTTTCCTCAATTGTTCCAGTATTATCGATTGTAAAACTGCCCATTTGGCATTTTTCATCCAGAGGAAGTTGACTTTTTATCCGTGCCATTGCATCAGCTTCAGATAACTGGTTTCTTTCCATCAAGCGCTTTACTTGTTGATTTTCAGTGCTGTCAAAGAAATTACATAAATTTGTTTTTATTGCATATAAAATTACTAAATGACAAATATATTCATTGTAAAAGGCGTTGGGAGAAAAGATACATTATTTTAAGCATCATTTAAGCTTGAAGAAAAATTTAACTTAAAATTTACTCACCAAAATACAACTATTGAAAATGTTAGAAAAGGTAACAACTGTCTTGTTTCAAACAAAAGTGGAATATCCAAAATGACAAAGTGATAGCCTGATGAAATTTAAAAAAAAATAAATAATAATAATCTTTATTATCCATAAGGAAATTTGTCTTCCAATTTGTGCATTACACCAAAAAAAAATAATATAATTACAGAAAACTAAAATATACACCCACACCAGACTCACTGATAATTTACATGCGAAAAGTTTATATCCAATAGTTTCTATCTTTATCTAAATTGTAAAATTACAGTATTATTGTTTATTTAAGGAAAAACAAATTAATCGCTTATTAGCAGCATCCTTTATTGAACCAAAATGAAGAGTACAAACCTTTTAGGAAATAAAGGAAAATTTCCCATAACATCTGTTTTTTCACTGCTGGGTGGACTATTGAGTTTAACTTGTAACGCTTGCTTTCATCATGAAAAATAATGTCACCCAGTTTTTCTCTATTAAGAGTTCCATCAGGGAAACATATGTCCTCTCCAAATGCTACCCTTATCATTTTATTTGCTGATGTGCCTGGTTCGACCACTGTGAGTAGAAAATTTTTAACATTTTAATAATAAATATTTATTTATTTATCAACTTATATTGAATCCCTGTCAGTTAAAATGTTTGCACTATTGATATCAAATTAAATAAAATTGTATCACAATGAGCATTTTGTATTCCACACTTGAAAAAATGCAAATTAAAAAAAGAAGAAGATGCTGAAACTTATTTGTTCCACGTTTCTGGAAATCTCTTTTAATTTTGGAAACTACTACAACAGCATATCTTGGTTTTACTTCGACTTTTGTTTTGTGTATATATATAGATATATATAAATCTAAATCAACCACCTGTGAACAATGGTTATGCTTGCCCTGGATGTGGCAAAATATGTAGGTCACAGCTGGGGCTGCACAGCCACGGGAAATACTGTATGCCTCACTAATCTTCGGACTTGAAGAGAAGTCTTATTATATATATATATATATAGCTCCTCCTTAGTGATAGAAGATGAGCACATTTCTCATTTCCTATGGACTTTAACTGTGCGGTGTATGGGGTTCTCTAGGAGCAGTAGTAACTCTGTTTTGTGTACCCTTTCTGTTAAATAGCCGTGCTATGACATTTGTTAACCATACATGTGTTAATCTAATTGAGTATGTTAATAAAAGACTGCTAAATCATAGGTTTTCCTCTATCTAGGTGATTCAGACAGGATATCATGTATGTGCCATGTTAATGAGTTGTGATCGAGCATCGCATGTGGCCCAACGGTCCAAAATACTAACGGATAGGTAAAGGGTCTCTAACAGAATAAACGGCACAATGACATGTAAACTGATACAAGGAAAATACCGTACAAACAGGAAGGTCCTATAACTTGGCGTCATACTGTCATGGAGAGCTTCAGGGCATTTGACACCAGTCTTGATAGTTGTTGCATTTAAAAGATTTTTATTTGATTACAAGCCTTTTTATTTAGCTTTTTTTTTTTAACTTTATAGAAACAATACTTGATGGTTACATGAAGAACTTTTGGCACTGCAGGTATTACATTTTCATGAAAGTGATCTCGAGCATATAATAATTATATGCCTAAATCTACAGATGACTGAGATAAATAAATGTGTAGAAAAGTACTGGTTCTGGAGTCTATATTAATAATATATTGTATATCATAGTCATAAGGCACATTAATTAGTATCATGAATATGAGCATGCCACCAAGGCAATCATAATCAAGATCTAAAACTATTAATTAAACTATATCTGATCATCTTTATAATTATACACACATATTTATATATATAATAATATAGATCTCTAACTATTCTAGACTCTATCTAGTAAAGTTTAATTTATAATAAATATATATTACTAGCCTATAACCCTATATTATATAGGCTATTAGATAATATAATATTTCAATATTTATTTAATGATAATTATAATAGACTAAATACTATATAACTATATATAAATCTAGAGATGATATTGACAGAAAAATTATAATTATATTGTAAATTATATCGTATCGTATCAAAAATAGTAAATATTTAAAATTAGTATCATAATTAAATTTAATTTTAATATTTATCATGTTGAATTGTAGATCTATTGGCTAGTTAAATATTTATATTACTAACCTTGTCGAGCTATTGCATCAGCATCTATACACGCACATCCCAATTCTTCTCTAAAAATCTTAGTTACTGTACTTTTACCACTAGCGATACCTCCAGTTAATCCAACTAAAAACATACTTTTACTAATGAAATGAGCAAGTTCCAGTCAAGGGACTAAATTAACGAAATAATAATTTGTTCCTTCTTAAAATCAAAATCTGAATTCATAGTTTTTAAAAGCTTAATGTTATTAAAAACATTACTGCCTAATTTTAAAGAACTAATTTAGGGCTATCAAATAAATAATTATTATTTTAAAGACTCTCTATCCTTAGATATGTCAAAACACTTTACCCACTTTTAATGAGACAATGGATTTAGAAATACCAGCCCATCATATTAAACAAGAAGTCTGTGCAACTAGATCACCATATCGTGAAGGGAGACATGCTAAGGCTGTGAAGGTAGGTAGCCGGTAGGTTTATTAAGACTAAGAATTAAAATTAAGGGTTAAGGTTACTAAATAAGTAACTAGTACTACTACTAGGTCTTACTAGGTACACTCACTTAGTCAAGCCCAAGTACACTCACATCTGACATTGTATCACTATACAGTACTTAAGTACTACTAACTAGATCTAGTCTATAATTCTAGACTCTAATACTACTTGAAAGTACTTGTTACGACTTGTACTACTAGATACTATAGTTAATAGTAGTTTACTATAGTATAGTCAATATAGTCTATATAATAATATATATAGATCTAGTACTAGAATATAATATTATAGTAATTATATAAATACTATTATAGGCTTAGGTAATAAGTAAATAACTTAAGGCTACACTTAAGTTTAAGGTATGTATTAATACTATTATCATTTATGATCAATAGTCTAGATATAGTAAATAGTAGACTCAAAGATAGTCAAGATGATAGGATACTAAGTATCACTTATCATTTGTCATGTTAAGTGTCTCAGAAGAGGTTAGAGTGGGAGTCCTAGTCTGAAGTACTCTAGATATAGTTTTAAATCTAAATCTAGTTCAAGAAGTCTAGACCTAGTTTAGATTCTAAATCTAAAAGTCTATATCTTCTGTGCTCTCATTCTCGCATAATATAGGCTATATATGATTTAGAAAATCCACTGCTGAGGATAAATGCAGACGGCGAAAAGAAAATTTAAATCCACCACCTGCGGACAATGATTATGCTTGCCCTGAATGTGGCAAAATATGTAGGTCACAGCTGAGGCTGTGCAGCCACAGGAAATACTGCACTCCTCACTAATCTTCGGACTCGAAGACAAGCCTTATTTATATTTATATATTTATGATTTAGAAATATCGACATGAAAATTTGTATTTTCGACTAATGTCAGACTGAACCTCTCTTTGGTCATGATATGACCACATTCTTGTATGATCCAGAATCTTGGATGCTAACTGCAGAATTAGAGAGGAGAATCCTAGCAATGGAAATCAGATGCTAAGAAGGATACTAGGTATCCCCTACAAAGACTATATTTAAAAAATGTTCCAAAACAAAGTCTTTCTATTAATAATTGCAACAAATTCATGGCAGAGAATAAAACTTTTAGAACCTGAGAAATTAAATAAAAACTGATGCCATATTTGACAATCTTGTTTTAAAAGTCATTTTTTGTGGAAAAGGGGAGGTGGCAGTAGAATGTAAAACATTTATCAGATAATGGTCCTCTCTCCATTTTTATTTATTTATTATTAATGATTTTATTTGACATTAGTGGGTGGGTGGGTGGTCTATTTAACAAGGTATATATATAGCAAATAAAATTTATGTTAGTGATTGCATCTATTGCACCTCCCACGGTCTAACCTGGTAATGACATCCCAACATAATATACAAATGGGCTAAAATAATAAGTTGCATATATGGAGCATGGACCACTTTTGTTCATAAACTATTATTTCTGCACTAAAATCGAACTGCCCTCAACCTGAACGATTAGGCTCAGTGAAGGTGGGGGGAGGGAAAATTGCTGTAATCGCTCACCCCATCCACAGAATTGGCCAACGTACCATAGGATTAAAATATCAATAAGAAGCATGTATAGATAGTTTGACTAATTTTGTTCACAAACTGTGATTTGGGTGAAACAAAAGTCCCCCTCCCCAACCTGAAGGCTTACTGCAGAGAAGGATGACATAATTTATAAATTGGTTAAAATATAAGTAATAATTATATAATCTAAAAAAAAAATAATTTTTTATGATTTTCAAACAATTGTGTATAAAATGTGCTATACAAAATACAATTTTTACAAAATTTCTGTTCCAATTTGTTCAAATGAATTTTTTTTTTAGTTGAAGCTTGTTAATCTAAAATAATTAAATGTTTTCTTCCGATGGGCAGGTATACACAGTAAATAATGAATCGTCCTATTTACTAATACAAGGTGTTCCCAGTGTAGGGGCCACAGAAGAATTACGAAAGTTGTGTGAATCATTTGGTGAAATTGTTCAGTTCAACCCATTGGATGACTATCCATGCAGTGATAAATATACAGAAGTTCATCTTGTGAAATATAAAAAAATTATGTCCGCAAGGTAAATGAATTTAAACCCTTACTTACTTACTTATTAAAACCCTAATGCACCTTAGTAGAGAGATGTGTGAAAAAAATCAGCTCCACGCAGCTGATGTAACCAAAGGAACAACAAGAGCCGATGCAGTTTGGAGTCAGCAGTACAACAGGCTCTGCCCGGGTGTAGCACTAAATGCTGCAAACTGCCAGCTCCTGATTTTTCCTCAGGGTTGAGTATCGAAACCTTTCCCATGATTGAATATAGCTGCAAGCTCTAGTTCTGAATAGCTCTCTAGGCTAATGTAAAAGATGGGTACTCAAAATGGTAGAGATTACTTTCTTTGTGATGCAAGACTAATTTGGTTTCTGCTTTGAAAGCTTCTATTGTATATAACTTTAAGTTATTTCAATTAACTATGAATCAGTCTGTATTTGTAAACACTGGGCATGTCTTTGCCAACATATTTTTTAATTTCAAATAACTTTCGGTATGAAATAAAAAAAAATTTAATCCACAGTCAGACATTTATGAAAGGCATCCTCTTTTGGTCCAAATTCTCAGAATATCCCTAAACCCATGCTGTTGTTTTGTTTTAAAATACAATCAAGATTTTAAAAATTTCCAAAATAGACTGTTTGGCCTTCTTGAAACAATCAATTTTAGTTACTCTTGGCAGCAATTTTTTTCTAATTTAGAAGGCTTACAGACATTATATTTGTAAATAGACAGACATTGCTTTGCCATGAATCTTCTGACCCAATGAAACATCCACATTGTTTGCTATTGAACAAGTTCATGTTTACTCACTATGGCCATTTTCTTTCTGAACATAGATTTGCAAAAAGAAAGCTAGATGATTACTCGTTTTTTGGAGGTGTTCTACATGTTTGCTATGTGCCTGAATATGAAACAGTGAATGAAACAAGAGAAAAGCTGCAGGACCGCAGACGAGTAGTTGCATCTAAACTGAAGCAATATGGTGAGAAATTTCAACTAAATATTTAAATCTTTTTTTTTCCCTAAATTTCTTGTACTCATTTTCACATAATTTTTTAATGTCCCTGAATTTTTTTTCATAATATAATAAATTATTTAAAAGGAAATTCTCTGTGAAACTGGGAATGTGATTTTTTTGAGTTTTATGGCGCAGGGTCAGCGCTCCTAAGTCCACCCAGCTCTAATGGGTGCCTGACATTAGTTGGGGAAAAATAAAGGTGGTTGGTCGTTGTGCTGGCAACATGACACCCTCATTAACTATATATATATATATATATATTGACAATAGATTCTTATTAACTTAATAACAAAAAAAGTCTTATTAACTTAATAACAAAAAAAAAAAAATTAATATACTAATTATAAACTTATTTTAAGTTAAACAGTAACTTGTATATCTTTTAATGTTCCTACTGTACTTGTTAAATAGAGGAGAAAGTCCTTGAAGGAATAAGCGCATGACATGGCTTAAATTATGTTAAATAAGCTAAAAACTAAATCTAAATCTTTTACATTATCTGCTCCATAGGTCTGAAAGAGGTACTTAACTTTTTACTTTACTTGAGAAAATAATGACTCCCATATAAATAGTACATTATGCTATATCTGTATTTGTCAAATGTACCTCATTGAATAACCAGATGCTATGATTTGTTTTCTCCTACAGAAGCAACAGATCAAGCTCATGTAAGAACTAGTCGTGTCAGTAATGAAAGAGGAAGAACTTTTACTTCAGGAAATAATAGCAATGAAACACCCATCCATCACTGCTCAGCTCTTCCTGAAGAGAAAACAAATTCCCATGTTCATAATAGAGCATATCAACCTGTGTCCATGGAATCAGCAGCTACCAAAGACCAGACATATATTGTTACAGAAGCCAGTAATCAGCCAGATATGACACTTGAAAAATTTCAGTTACCTCCACCCCCTAAAGAATACATAAAACACTATCATAAACCTGTTGCTAAAATCCCCAGGCATTATCCTAATGCAAATATTACTCCAACCATACACAAGCCAGTAACAAGTACTGTTGGGTCAGACAGCATTGCATCAGAGACAAATCCTTTGCAAAAAAGACTTCAAATAGAAGGAATAGACAATAGCAGTATGAAAACTTTACCAGATGGCTCCCAAGTAATTGTGCGCAATGTACCAAATACCAAGCCAGCACCTAAATTCATACCTCGACAGACAATCAAGTTCACACCCAAGAAATCAGAACAAACAAAGATGCCAGATAGTTTGGATCTAGAAATAAAGAAAAATGCTTTCAAACTTGGGGAAGTCCAAGGTCCTTCTGGGGAAATAAACAGGAAAAGAGCACTCTCACCAACTAAAAAATCAGTTAATGAAACAATACTTGCCATCAGAAGTAAAATTACAAAGGTAATCTACTTTTCTTATTTATTAAAAATATATTAAGTGTAAATATTTTTTTTAATACCTTTTAATTAATTTAAGCTTTGCAAAGACCATTCTACACAAATTGAATTATTGTAAAAGAAAGATTTCATTGTTTTTCTTATTGTAAAATACTTTTTTTTTACACTATTTGTTAAATCATTTACTCTTCTTCAGAGTCAGTATTGAATAGGGCATGATCCATTATAACTAAGAAAAAAGAACTGTATTGTTTGTTATCCATTATAACTAAAAAACTGTGTTGGTATAATCAATAAATAAATACAATAAAATACAAATGTACATTCTAGATCTGTTGATTGCATACCTCAGATTTTCACAATTCCTCTTAGTTTTAAATAAAAACATCTTTTATCTCAGCACTGAATTCAAATTGACCATTTGGTAAAAGGAATGAAATCCTCCACATATTTCTTTATTATTACAATTTATTTTCTCTTTTTAGTGAGCTAAAATAAGAGCATTTTTTTTTAATCGACCAATTTTATTTATTTTTTCACATTCTAACCTCAGTTTAAAAATAAGGTGTGAAGGACTCATGCCTTCAAAATTTTGTTAATTGTGTTTGTAAACATTTATTTTACAATTTGTTCTTTTATTACTTCATACAAAATCAATGTCAATAAAATGTCCACAGGTGATAGCACAGGAAACCAAGAAAACATCCTGCTAGCAAGTGGAGTAAAGTCCCTCAACATTTGTATTTACAAAATTAAATGAATCGAATTCTATATTAAAAATGTTTTAGTGTTCAATATTGTTGTGCTACTCCAGAATGGGATACTGAATTCTGAAGTCCACAGGGAAAGATCTAAGATCTACACATCAAACTCAAACAAAAATAACTTGTGTAAGTGTTATGTCTTCATATTAGATGAGACTCTTTAGACTTGGAAACGACAAATTCCAGTTTATAAATACTTTAATCACTGAAAACACTTTCTTGTTCATATTCCTCCATTTTGGTTTTTCTTCCACTTTCAACACCTATTTGCACCATTTCACATTTACACTAAGATGCGCACGTAACACCCCCCCTGTTTAACAAGTTCGATGTACATCGAATGTCCAAAATACAAATTGCCACATATCTTATCAGCCTATTCCAAGTTAAAAAATAATATAAATTCTCTGTAACATAGGGAACCATAATGTAGTGTAATACAAAACAAAATCATACACAATGACATATTAATACCAATACAATTCTAACATTAGATTAACATATAACATTTATATTCCCCAGTTGTGACAGTAACCATCACAATACTGTTATTATGAACAATTGACACATATATATCTATACATATCTCTATGTAATCATGCAGATTTAGTTTATACCACTCCCCGCCTATAATTCAATCCAAATCTATGTTGTGTGTTGTGAACTGATCTGTTCTAGTGTGTCAATTTTCATGGTGTCCAGGTCAGCTTGTGCGTGTGTGTGTACTGTGTTATGTGAACTGTTTTGTCATTCTTGTTCAATAAAGCTTAGCTTCAAGACATGTCTTCCTGTAGTGTTTTATTAGGTCACTACAATTTATTGAACAAGAATCCTGTGGATTAATTGTGCTTCTAACCTTTAGTATGGATCGTTTTCTAAGACCTGAAAGATTGGTGGTGGATCCTAATGATCCGGACGCTCAAAGGATCTGGAAGCACTGGCTTCACACATTTGAAAAATTCGCATTAAAACTAGCTGTATCAGAAGGTGAGAAGTTCGATCTACTATGTAACTTTATCTCACATGCTGTGTACGAATTGATATCTGACTGTACTGACTTTGAATCTGCTGTAAACACACTAAACGGACTCTATGTGAAACAAACCAATGAGGTTTATGCTCGCTATCTCCTATCCAATTGGAAACAGGACAGAGTGTTGACAGGTATATTCAAAAATTGAGATTGCTAGCTAAAGACTGCCATTTCAGAGCAGTCACTGCCCTCGAAAACCAGAACGAGGCCATCAGAGATGCATTCATTAGTGGCATGTCATCACCAGAGATTAGGCAGAGACTTTTAGAGTACTCATCTCTGGACCTCGCAAAGTCATTGGAGGTAGCTAGATCTCTTGAGATGGCACAGAAACATTCTGTGACATATAACTCACAACAATCCACTACGTCGGAATTGCCACTTTGCACTGCTGTAGAAGACACGATTGATTCGACATCCGGTACCAGAGCTGCAGCTCAAGGCAAGTGCTACTTTTGTGGAGGTGCTATCCACTCTCGTAGCAAATGCCCGCTAAAGATGCAACCTGCAATAAATGCGGTAAAAAGGGACACTACAAAAAGGTATGCAAATCAAAACTTTCTACAGTTTACAGACATAACTCTGATTCAGCGGCGTATACAATAACAGCCGCCTCTTCGTTTTTTTCTATCTCGTGCTGTAATGAAGATAAAAGTTAACAACATTACCCTTGACGCCCTCATCGATACAGGTATTTCGGACAGTTACATTTCTGCCTCGGCTGTCAGAAAGTATAGATTCAAAACTTTTCACTCATCAAAACATGTATCTATGGCCAACACGAACCTAACTGGTTATACTCGAGGCCATTTTAATGCTGACATTAAGAGTAAAGGCTCCACTTATAAAGACTTCAAGCTACACATACTTGACAACCTCTGTGAGGATGTTATTTTAGGCCATGACTTCCTTAAACAACATGAGAGTGTACAGATCACTTTTCAGGGGCCTAAACCAACAATGGTGTTAAATGGAATGAAAGCTGCTAATGTCGAACCCGCTCCTCTTTTCCAAAATATGCTTAAAGAGTGTCGACCTATCGCCATTTCAATCTCACCACGGATCAAAGGTCCGTATCATTCATGCTTAACCCTCGCCATCACGGTAAAATAAAAAACGACAAAATTCAGAGGTGGAGAATAGAACTATCAATGTACAGTTTTGATGTGTGTTACCGGCCGGGGGCTGACAACATGGCCGCCGATGCTCTTTCTCGTGGATTCTGTGCAAGTACAAAAGCCTAGCTTCAAGACATGCCTTCCTGTAGTGTTTTATTAGGTCACTACAATCTATATCTGTTCACTAATCATTGTTGTGTACACTCACAATTCTCTGTTGAATGTCTCCTACACTCCGTGCCAGAATTTACAAATGTACCCAATGAAATAGCTTAATTCTTAACAGAATGTCAGTAGTCATTATATACTGTACACAATCTCCCCAACCTTTAAGTACAGCGTGATAATGTATCTGCCACAACATTTTCTTTGCCTGGTATTGTCTTGATCTCAAATTTATAGTCCATCAGTTGTAATGCCCACCTAGCAATTCTATTATTACCACATTTATTTAAATTAATGAATGCCAACGGAGCATGATCAGTCCATAATTGAAATTTAGCCCCCATCAGATAAAAACTTAGCTTTTTTATGCACCACACAATAATTGCATAGTTTAACTCTGCAAGGATTAGTTTCCTGCTTACATAAAAAACAGGGTGTGCAATTCCACTATACTCTTGCATCAAACAGCCCCCTATAGCTATGGATGAAGCATCTGTTGCCAAAATAAATTCTCTAGTACTATCGGGCAATTTTAATATTGGTTTATCAGAAAACACCCTCTTAATCTTGTTTAGCGATCTTTGACATTGTTCAGACAAAACTATAATGTTAGATTTCCCTTTCTTTGTAAGATTTGTTAGAGGTTCAATCATTTCTGCAAAATTTGGAACAAATTTTCTATAAAAATTGCAAAGACCTAAAAGACTTCTAATTTGTTTTTTTGTTTTTGGTATACTAATAGCCATTATTTTTGCAACTGTTTCTTCCAATGGTGTAATTGATTCATTTTTTATCTTGTATCCCAAAAAAGGAATTTCAATTCAAGTCCAATTTTTATTTTTGTTGGTTTCAATGTCAAATTGTTTTCCTTGATAATAGCAAATATCTCTCTTAGACTCTGTAAGTGTTCATTCCAATCCTCACTAAAGATGCAGATGTCATCTAAATAGCAAATTGTGTCTCATCTGTGGTCCAGTATCTTTGCCTTCATCCTGTTAAACGTGGCTGGGGCATTTACTAAGCCAAAACTCATCACATTCCACTGATAGACGCCGAAATAATATTCGTTCTTCCTGGTAAATCTGTAAAAATATTCTTAAAATCTTCTAATAATGTTGTTACTTCCTTAGTTCTGTCCGACGAGATTCCCGTCACTTCCACATCTTTCCATGTTTGACTGACATCAGTTGAAATTGTTTCTATGTGTCCCAATCTTTCCTCTGTCTCAGAGTCTACACTCACGGAGGCACCTATGACCAATTGGTCTTCTTTACTGCTTTTTTGTTGCGACCTAAATTCTTTTAGTATATCCAGATGAAATATTTTCAGCCTTGAATTAATTTTAATTTCATAATCCACATCACTAATTTTCCTTGTTACCTTATAAGGACCCAACCATTTCGTGAATAGTACATTCTCCTTATCCTTTAGTAATACTAAAACATCTTGACCTACTTCTAGTTTGGTCAATTTCCTGTGTTCATTCACCCTAGACTGTGTTAGTTCATTTTTGTCAAGCATATGTTTGCTCGCTTCCTCGCAAGCCTTTATTACTTTATTTCTGGTTTCTGTCACTATATCGTAACTTTCTTTATTTCCAACATGTTCTTGTGGGAGTATTAGTTCTTTTAGAATTGCCATTGGGCCTCTTGGATTTCCTTCATAAATCATCTGAAATGGCGAAAAACCAGTGGTTTCATTACGGCTCTCTCTGTATGCGAAAAGGATTGAGGGTAATGCCACATCCCATTCTTTGGGATAGTCATCTGCTACTTTCGATAACGCTTTTTTTAACGTACAGTTAAAACGTTCACAAATACCGTTGCTCTGTGGATGGTACGGGCTGTAAACCTTTGCCGAACTCCAAACATTTTCAAAAATTTTGTCATTTGTTGACAGTGGCACTGTGTGCCCCTATCTGACAGTACCTCTTCAGGAAATCCAAACCGTGTAAATAATGTATAAAACGCTTGAACTATATCACTGGCTTCAATTCTTTTTAGTGGAATAGCTTCTGGCCATCTTGAGCACACGTCTATCAGCTAGAATATATCGATGACCCCTATTTGATATCACCGGCATGGGTCCAATCAAATTTTACTAAATGGCCTTTCTGGTATATCTACCTTTTGTAATGGAGCTCTGATTTTTTTAGTGCCTTTCATTTGACAAACTTTGCACAACACATAATTTTTTATGTCTTTACTAATAGATGGCCAATAAAAGTCCCTAAATATTCTTTGTTTTATTTTGTGAATTCCCAAGTGGCCTGCATATGCTTCATCATGCCCATTCTTCAATATGACATTTCTAAATTCAGCTGGTACAACAACCTGTATAATTTTTCTTCCTTGTGACTCAATTTCTCTTACCAAAATTCCTCTTTCCATATAAAATTTTCCTCCTCTACCTCCTTTCTGGGCCAACTGACGCATCTCTGTGTCATTTTTTTTGTTCATTAATAAACCTTTCCTTGTTGAATACTACATTATTAAGTTCTAATGTTTCTGAGTTTTCTAATAATCCTTCTTTTTTTCTTATCTGGTAACTAATTTTTCCAGATCTTTCCATAGCTAATCTCTCCTTTTCTTTGTCTCTTTCGATCGCTAATCTCTCCCTCTCCATTAACCTTTATACGTATTTTCTTACTTCTGCCCCTTCAAGCTCCAACAACCTTCTCTTCCTTCAACGCTGCAACCTCAGCCTTGTCCGCCATAGTCTATTGCTAATATCGAATCGTATGTTCTCCTGTCTCTAAATCTAGACTTTAATATCTCTACTGTCTGTTGACAGGAGATTCACTGCGTGTAGAGGGATACATGGGTTTTACCTTTTACGTTGGGCGCCACTTGTTACGTCTTCATATTAGATGAGACTCTTTAGACATGGAAACGACAAATCCCAGTTTATAAATACTTTAATCTTTATTAACACTGAAAACACTTTCTTGTTCATATTCCTCCATTTTGGTTTTTCTTCCACTTTCAACACGCAGTCGCACCATTTCACATTTACACTAAGAAAGATCTAAGATCTACACATCAAACTCAAACAAAAATAACTTGTGTAAGGATATCCATCTAATGTAATCGTTCCTACTTATTGAAAAAAGTAAACAAACATTATTGTCAAGGCTTTATTTCCCTTTAATTGACCCTTACTTGTTACCTTATTAACATCATTGTTAATTTAAATAGTCAACTGTGTTACAATTTTGATTGAAGGGTAGTACTAATGCTCTGTGATGATATAAACACAGTAATTCAGGATTGAGCTTAGAACAATACAAGTTTACATTCACACAAATAACAATCTATTGTCACTGCTGGAAAAACTTAGTTAAAAAAAAAAATAATTAAATATTACCGCAATAGATGACTTAGAAAACATGAAATGGAAAAAAAAAAAATATGTATAAATATAACTTTTGTTTATCTCTAATGTCCACGCTTGCCACATTTCTTGTTTCTATACATTTTAAAAATGTAAATGAATGAAAATAACACAATAAATGCATTATTTATAAATAATTTATGGACAGACAGTAAAAAAAAAATTAATGGTTAAATAGCATAGTGACAAGCAATCAAATATACAGCATATTTTGAAGCTTTTATTTTAAAGCTTCATTAATGTAAACTAGCACAGAGAGAATAGAAAGTTGTTCTTGAAAATAACATGGGATGCTAAGGAATAGCTAATTGTGAACTATATTTTTGATACACTAGAGAATATGCTAGAATTGAGTAAAATATAGTAACACAAATATGAATGAACTGAAAAAATATCAAGTCTACAATTACAAAAGCTTTTCAAACAATAGATATATTCAAATGCTTTGCAATATTGTCTGAATGTCCAATTAATGTGTCCAGCATTTTAACCAGTATAGTCTTAAGTTATAGAATGCTCATCATAACTGTGATATTGAAATGGTGTAATCTTTAATAATACGAAGCCTAAACTTGATTATTTTAAAATCATTTTTAATAAATTTACAAATACCCGGTACAAAAGCAAATGTAAAAAAAATAATTTTCAAATAACCTATAATGGTCTATTATCTTTCATCTCTTGTTTCCACATTTTCATTATATACACTGGCTTGCATAAAATGAAATTTCTGACATAAAAAGAAAATAAGCTGTCCTCATTAGTCCAATACATGAAGCAGTTCACATTGAATGCTTAATTCAGTACTGGCAATTCTTGTATTAATATTTAAGAATTGGTCAGCATAATGATTTTTCTCATTACCGTATCCATGGTAATTGACCATTCAGCTCTGGACATATGTATTAGATTTAAGAAAACTACCGGTATCTTAAGTTTACCTTATTTACTTTCCAGTGTCAAGTAATATTTTACACAATCCAAGTGATAGCTTGCACGACCATTTGAAGTGGTTATTAGTGAATAGAAACATTAACAAGTATTTAAAATTCTTTTGACTAATTATAAATAAAATGATGTCACATTTGTTATCTCATATGAAACAAGACCATTTACAAAGGGAAAAAAAAAGATGCAAAATTGATTGGCATATGAAATAATGAAAACTTGATTTGCCCACATATTCAGGTATTACAGATGATATAAAAACATAAAACAACGATGAATTCATTAACCTTTTAACTTTTGATGACTGACGAAAGTTTTATCTCACAATTTGTTTCACACAGCCATATTGTCACATAAAAAAAAATGTATATGAAAGTACAAGTTTGAGAATCTATAATAATAAGATTATGATTTTATCTTGAAACTTTGATAAATGCTGATGATAGTGGATTAAGAATAGGAAAAGTTGTAACAGAACTAGGCGGTTTAAAAAAAAATAAAATAGTGAAGGCTACACAGTACACTCTGTATAAAAAAGAAACTATGTCACAACTGGTTTTAAAATGAGCATAAAACAGACAACCAAGATTGAATCTTTCAAACATTCAGATGATCTCTATAATCCATAGGGAAAAAACAAAAAAAGACTTCAAACACCACATACATATTACTTTTCACACGCAAACAAAACACTATAAAATATATAAATGATGAAGTCATTACAACAAAAATAGTTCTTGCAATTCATTCACCCAAAAGTTTTATTGACTTAAAGGAACATTTACTTTTATGTTCTGAGCTCTTATCACAGATGTCTCAGCCATCCACAAACATCATCAATCATATAGATTTTCTAAGTCATTTTGTCATCATTGCAACACTAGGCCAACCTGCACAAAAGTAAAAATAAATAAAAACATTATGATATAAAACATAAACAGATATAGAGGGTGAGATCTACATGTAGGTTTAAATCTTATCTAGATTTATAATCTATTTCACTTAAGAAGTACTGAACAAGAAGCCAATTCAATCTAGATCTAAACCTAATCAAATTTATTTGACTTTGGTGTGTAGGACAGGAGGAAATGTAAAACACAAAGTGAGTATAGATTTTGTGTTTTCATTTAATATCAGACTAAAACAAGGAAAATAATCATTTTTGGATTTAGCACAACAGAGGAGAAACTTGTGAGCGGTTATATTGAGTTTAGCTTAATGCAGAACAGTAGACAATCTTGTGAAGACACAACAATGCATAATATAATGCTGAAAAAGGATTACATTGTATAAATTGGCCAACACTAAGAAATACCACACATTTTAATAATGCATAGATTACCTGATTGGTTTCCATATGGGGACACTTCCAGTTATAAAGATAATACTGCAAAAACCCATCCCCCACACCAAACTTTAACTTTTCAAGAAAGTCTTTGTTGTCCATCAAATCCAAGGCATTAAACACATCAAATCCCATCTAAAGACAGAAAAGAAGCAAAAGTTTAGGATACAGATGTCAAGGTAGAGAACAGTAAGTTCTCTAAGTAAGTTTCTTCTTCAAATAGATTGTGAATATCATTTCATGAAGCTAGTAATCCACTTACATTTTTAGCTTCAATAAGTGTATCCTGCATGAGATCCAGCCATGGAGTCTTAAAACTAGCATTGTAAAAGGAATATGCAGCACGCAGAGATTTGTGCACTGGATGATGCATAATAGTGGATGGAAGGGAATAAAAGCTTACAAAATCTGTCAATTTGCCGTTTGTCTGAAACAATAGAAAAAAGTTTGTTTAGGAATTGTACAGTTGTAGCTAAATATTTTAATGAGCTGGTTGTTATAATTTATTGGATATTATACATAACTAATATCTTTAAAAAATTTTTGACTATTAAGCTGTTGAGAATTAATAAATATGGGTATATGGAAAAAAAAAAAAAAAAAGGAATATCGTTTACCTCCACCACGTAGCTATTTATTATTCCATCTCTTGGAATAAACCAATGACGAAACTCTTCTTCTTTAAACAAAGGAGCTAGATCATACCTCTTCATGAACTTAAAAAAAAAAACAACAACAACGTTTAGTTAACACAAACACTTTAAGTCATCAATGTAAAGCTTTATCTGTAACATTTGTGTTTAGGGGGTTCTTTAGGAGAAGTTTTAGGAGAAGTACTTCTATCAACTGAGTGGGCAGGCTTTACAAGCAGCTGATTCTCCACTTGAAGCTCAGCTCATTCCGATTAGCAGTCAGCAAATGACAACAGCCACACCCTAGAAAGTGACTCTCAACTGGGAGCATTCAACTGGTGAAAATGTGGTCTGTCACCATCTAGTATATGAAGTCTAAATGTGGCTGCATGGTGCACTTGTCACCATAGCAAACTATCTGGGCTTTCAGCTGTCAACTAGCAAGGGTGGTGGAATGTTCTGAGCACTGTGGATCAGACTTCTAAGCAAGAAGATAGTGGACATCTTTAACCACAAGGCTTATATATAATATTAAAACTGCTATAATATAATTAAAATATCAAACCTCATATTTATGCCTACATGTGGGACAAAAATTATTACAAAAATTATTTTGCTATTAACCTTGTAAAGCTAAAACTAAAAGTATTTATATCAAAATAATAATAAAAAAGTTCATTTGTTCCTACTTTTTTAAGCAACTGGTATGCCTCTGGAACATCTGAAGGTGTTAGCTTCCTAAAACCTGGGGTCTTTGGGTGCTGCAAGTAGAAACATTTATTAAAACAAAAAACAAATACTTTTAAAGTAGTTTCATACAATAAATATTTCTTAAATACAAACATGACACTGTCTTTATAAGAGAAAAAAAAAATTCATAGCTTACATCAGGAAGTCTATAAAGCTTCAGAGTCCGCTGCATAGTCATGTTTCGACTTAAATGAGAAAACTTAACTTCTATCAACTTTCTAGGATTTAGAGATCTGTGCCAGTACCTGATAGAAACCAATGATTATAGGGTGTTAACTGACTACCATCTAGATGTGAATACAAACAAATGAAAATATTATGAGTCAATTTACCTGCAGGATGCCACAGGCTTGGGAAGCACAACACCAGCAGTGTACACAGCCTGAAACAGACCCTGCTGGTGAACACGTCTTGTGATCTCTTTGATCAACACTGGAGCCACACGTTTAGCTCGAAGCTTTTTGTGAACACAAAGAAAGTTGATCTCTACCATCTTTTTGGATCTAAAAAACATTCATTTATTTCACAAGCATTGAGCACAAAAAAAATAAAATATTAAGATATTCAGCAATAATTACTAAAAATATTTTTAAAACTTATCTATTGGATAACTATATAAAGTAATAAAACCTACTTGTCATAAATTTTAATATGAGCAGGTACAGCACTTATGAAGCCAACCAGTTTTTTACTTTTGATAACTCTTACACCACAGTGCCAGTCTCTTAGCCATCCAGGAGGCTGAAGAGCCCTAGGTTTGGTAATACAAAATAAGGTACAATGTAAATATATTTACTTACATTAATACATTTGAATAAAGCAGAGAAATGCTTTAAGGAGACCAAAAAATAACCTAGGAGTAAGTGTTTATTTAACATTTCACACCCAAAGTACTTTTGAAAACCTCTCCAGAATCTCCCCCTGCAACCCAAAAAAATGTGCATAAAAAAATATATATAAAATAAAAACAAAACGTATTAGGATTTAGAAATTTTAGAATGACAAATATATGCATGTATGCATCACTATACTATGCTATACTAAAGAAAAATTTTTTTTTAATGTCCATTACCACTGAAGAAATTCTGGTGAGTAATCAAAACGAAACATATTATCATCATCTTCAACATAGTTTTCATTCAGTAAGGTATAGAGCTCTTTCAGCTGAAACATGAAGACAAAAGTGAAAACTACAATACAAAGCAAATAAAAGTAGGCTTATGACACATAATCCTGAATGTAACAATTACATGAAAAAAAAAAAAAAGCCAACTACTTACTATAAGTGGATCACTTATGTCTAATGTATCCCACACAAAACCAGCAGGCAATGTCAGCGGCTCTGATCTAATTTCAGAAGGTGACTTATCTTTCTCTATCTCCTCATTTACAGTTATGTCTTCATCTAGAAAGGGTTAATATGTGTAGAAAAACAGGGCCGTTTCCAAAAAATTAAAAGAAATGAGAAATGTACAGTATAATGGGTCATACAGCTACTTTGATTAGTTTGAGAAATTTCATAACTAAAAAAAATTAAATTTATAAAAATTGTATTTGACATAGTAATTAAACACAGAAAAAATTGTACAAAATGAATACATTACTTTTAGCCAGATTAACTTCCACATACCACCAAATTTAGGTACAGGCTGTGTTTCCCAAAACTGATATTTTTTCTTTTTAGCTTCATCTAAACTTTTAGGGGCTGCTCCCTGTGGTAGTGCCAGCAGTTCCAGAGCATTCTGAATTTGGGTTATGTTGGCCATCTTCTGAAACAAAGGCATTATATTAAAAAGAGCTTTTTTTCTCTATGTATTGAACTAGCCTATAAAAAAAAATATACTAAATATACCTGAAATTGAAATTGAGTAGTACACTAAATGACTAAAAAAGTAACATCAACTACCTGCACATCAAAAGACACGTAAATCTTTTAAAAAGAAATAGTGCAAGGAAATAACAACTGTTTCAGTAATGAGCTCCACAACTGTTTTTTCTTCTTCTTCTTTATTATTCACCTTTTTCATGTCCAAGGGTTCAGATTAGTAATCCTATATCTAAGATGAACTGTGCAGTGGTTTCCAGGTCAGGCAGTTCTCAGTATAGTTTTTCTTCTATAGGAGGGTTTTGGGGCCAGATTCTTGTTTGGGCCTCTCGGTGATGCTCCACAAGGGCAAGTCTTGCTAGTGCTGACTTTAAGCTTCCGAACATATGTTGTCTCATTCTGTTGTGTCTGGTTCTGTGGCAAAAGATTTTGCGTTGGTCATGTTGAGATAGCTTATAAAAGGCGTCCCTTTTTTTTGTAATTGTAAAACTGTTTTTTTTTTTATGTTGTTCTATAAGAAAGGCTTTCTTTTTCTACGCCAGGGACTCCATCAAGCTTTCTGTCACTTTGTAGAGCTGTCTAAAGTGTCTGGATCCAGTTCCTTCTTAAAGAACAACATATTATATACTGTGACCTATGTTTATCTTACCTGAGCTTCAACTGTTGACTTTGCTTTGCCTTTATCAGTACTACAAGGTTCAGACAGAGCATCCTCAGCTTTGGAGTCTTGGGAGCCTTGACTTTCAGAATCAGCCTCCATTCCAGACTGTGAGAGAGAGACATTGTCTGGAACTTCTAAGCATTTGTGTTCCGTAACCTCATGAATCTGATTATCGGAGTCCCCACTAGATCTCTCTGTATCTTTAGCTTTTCGCTTCTTCTTCTTACTTTTCTTACGCTGTGATGGATCAACACTAAAATGAGAAAAGAATAACTTTTCTAATACAATCTCTTAAAAGCTATGAATTAATTAAAAACAAACCAATTATGTAATTAAGACATTTAAGATTAACAGATTAAAAACTGCAATTTTTAATTCCTATTTAATTGAAAACTATTTAAAGATAGAATCAATACAACACATTACAACTCTTTCATTTTATTATCAAACTCAAAATACAATAGATATAGTTAAGGGCAAATGCAAAAGATGTCTATGCAAGAAAATGATACCATATCGGCCTATTATAGTGACAGCTGGCTGACATCAAAATGCATTCAATTCTTCTAGATTTATTTATTATAATATATATCTTTGGTGAGCTGGAATGTGATCAACATAACAGTTGTCCCACAGAAACACTTTAAACTTTAAAGACCAGCTTATTGGTGCAACTACCTAGCTTAGATGCAACTTGAGCACCTGTTTAAAGGAGGCAATTTCAGAACAAGACAGCTGGAGGACACTTGCACAGGAATACAACGCTAAATGTTTAAAAAATAGAAAAATGGATTGCATAACATACTAGATCTACCACACTGTTTTTGTAATGAGCATCAAAATAAAGACGTTGTTGTGATAAAAATATGGTGAATGTCCAATAGTAGCGATGTTACAATATCAGGTGACACACCCATTTTATTAAGTCAAAAAACTGTTTTGACTTTTTTCTGACATTTTTTTGACACACCTTAAAGGTACACTTTTTTAACCTATTAATTTAATACTTCTCTGTAAAAGAGTTATAGTTTTTGATTGACCAATAAAAATGGCTTCCGGGAATGAAATTACGCGTTCCCAAGTGGAGTAGAAAGTTATTATTTATTAGACTTAAATAAAGGTTCAATTTCCCTGTGTATAGTTTAAAAAGCTCAACATTCTCACGCCTTTTGACTCTCCAGTACTGTAGAGCATTTTTCTGGCTAAATTTCAGTGCTTTACTTTTCACATCATCATACTCCATTAGAGTGAGGGCTTGAGAGGCTCAAATCCTCTCTTCCTTTGCAAAAGCCCTGGACAGAAACCCTGCTGTCTTGCGTAGTGCATAATTGTCGCCATACAGGTCGAGAATTTTGGGTTTCCCAGATCTGTCGAGACTGAGATCAGCAAGTCTGGGGCAGTCAAACAGAATATGAAGCACGGTTTCCTCTCCTTCCCTGCAGCAGGGGCACAGTGAATCAAAATTTGGATGCTATTAATTTTTAATATTTAGCAGTGGAATCCAATGCTGGAGGCCATCGTAATTTTAGCCATATTGTTTACATGCCAAGATAATAGTGATTTGTCAGATTTGTCATGTGACATCAAATAATTTTCTAATAGGCTGAATTATTATAGCAGTTTATGCAGTTACGCATTTTTAAAATAGATGTAGATTTAGTATATAATATGCAGCTTAGTGTTCAGATATTTTAATAACAATAAACTTTCCTTTGAAACATGTTTTTGGACAAGATTAATATATAAGAAATGGCAAGCATATTTATTGAACACATTCAAATTTCCTCACATCGTGCCCATTGGTTGCTATGATAAGGACAAGCACACATATATTACTAAATTTATTTTCTTTCAACCAGCAATCATAAATACATAATTCATATAAATTTAGAAGGCTCTTTCAAATCTACAACATATCAAACAACAATATTCTTAAAATAATTTTTCTGAAAAAAATTGCAACATCCCTACCAACAGATAGTCGATAGGGATTATAAAATGCCTAAAATGGGGTTTTTGATAAGGCAGCTTTACTCTACTATCTAGATTCTAGACTCTGTTTAGATTATCTAACTGATTAACTCAGTGACAGTCTCATTTACTAATTAACATAACTTCAAACTTGACTTATCAAAAGTCTTATGATTAACTGAATAACTCAACTGAATAGATTATTAGATAGATCTAGATCAGATTTATTTTTCTGACGCTGGTCGCTAGTTTTAAGTTATAGATCTATGGTAGATTCTTATAACTGAACACTGACTTTCGGGAACTAGGTCAATTTTTTTTTTTTTTGGTGAAGGTTTAACTTTCAAAAAAACTGAATGCATATTCTTATTCTTCAACTAAAGGACTATAAAAATAGCTGTGTTTCATTGCATTACTACTCATAGTCAAGATTTTATTTTAAAATAAATTAAATAAATTGGGTCACCTCATGCTCCTATTTTGAACGCAGTTTTTGGCCTTTCTCCTTTAGTTGAACAGTGAGCACCGGTGTTGAACACCACTATGTAATTGCTAATAAATTATATCTGTGTTACTTAAAAATAATTTAGATTGTAGTAAAAGAAGTCATTCACTTTTGCAATATATATTTAGTCTATTTCCTCATATACTCTCTCTTTCTATATATATATATTATTAAATTTATATAATATATATATATATATTGTATATAGTTTATTTATTTAAATACCTGTATAATCTATGTGTAGAAACAGACAGAAATAAATTTATATAGATTATAGAGCTATAAATTAATTATTTTAATTTAATAAACATGATATTTTCTACTAGGCTATTTGTATTTTCTCTCTGTCTTTCTTTTAACTCACATCCAAGGACCCTCTTCTTGTTTTCATAATTTGGATGTTCGTTTTGTGACACCTTAACATCCCCTCCCCCACATTTTAATTCTTCTCATGACTCTGTCCCCCTTCACTCCACTGCCTATTGGATAGTTTGTGACACAACATGCTGAGTGTATACCTCACCTCACTGCCAGCTTATATTGCGTGATCAAATGCAGTGGTCATGGTCTCTGGCTTCAAATTAGCAGCCTGCACTTTTTTTTTCATTCATAAGTTATATATTCTAAATACCTCGATCTAGGTCATGTTTATTAATTGAAAAAATCATAGATTTATTTATCCCAATAATATTTCTTATTACGATTTTGCTGTGTTCAAAAAGGAGAATGAGCTGAATTCATTATTATTTGTTTGGACACCCCCTCTTAAATTTTATTTAACAGCTAACGGTATAAATGTGATTGGAATGTCTTTCTAAAGATGTTTGGAAGCTTATTTTGATATGCCCATCAGCCTACGATCAAACAGGCTCATAATATAGCCTTCATCCCTTATATGGGTATGAACTGCCAGGGGAGGTTAAAACAACAGGTTCACATACATGGTTACAGAGAATCTAAATAACTGCCATCTGGATCTGCTTTGGAAAAACGGAACAAAATTACCGGAACTTATCTAAAATTGGACATGCGCAGTCCTGAAACGTCGTTTTTAGCTCCAAACATAAAAACAAATGAATTACAAACAAAAAAAAAGCGACCCGTTCAGAAAGGAGAATTCGATGGAGTGTTCAAAATATAAGAACCTCCTCTCTAGATCTAAATAATAAACTTTTAAAAACATCGATGTAGTCTATATCTTCTAGATTCTACACTAGATTTCTGTCAAAGGCATAACAAATGGGGACCCAAATATTGTGGAAAATTCATAGACTCTAATCTGATACCTTTCCTCGTTTGCTTCTTCGTCTTCAGCATCAGCTTCTACGGCACTTGGGTCACCATCGGCATCGGACAAATCATGTAATGAGTCGACATCGGCCATGATGCAGGTTTAATAAAAATGCGGAATTAATATATATAGATCTACATATAGGCAGCCAAGATACTTTTCTACTAGATCTACAAGATCTAGATAGACCTAAATAATTAATAGATTTAGTTCATAATAGACAAAAAATATACTTTAAATATATTTCATGCTTAAAAATTAATAAGTCTATTATATGTAGACTATCAATAAAATAATTTTACAATTTAAAACTTTACGAAATAAAATAAAAGTCATGTCTAGGTAAGTGATAAACTTGTCTAAAGCGCATGCGTATACAAACATAGCAACACTTAGTTTTAAAATGGCGTCTAAACACAGCCGAGAGTCTAAAGAGCAAATAATAACTAATTTGGCAAGGATTACTAAGTGTAAATATTTATTTCTAGATATAGACTTAGACTACATCACTACCAATTTACAATTACATATAAATCTAATATAGATTTATAATTGTTTTTGATATGGTTTGAAATGTGTAGGCCTATATATAGATCTATTAATTTATAATTATATCTATTAATTATTTAATTACTACATTAGTAACCTCAGTATTAGACTTAGAGTATTTAGCTCAGTATAGACTACTATAGACAGTCACATTATATATTATAGTAAATGAATATAGTCTGTATAGTATTAAATTAAATTAAATATTAATTTTTTTAGAATTTTAGAAAAAAAAAATAGATATAAATATAAGATCATAAGTTCTGAAAATCCCTCTGGGAAACTTAACATCATGCCAAAGTTGCTATCCACGATATTGGGAGCCTGAACAGACATATATGTTACAATCACTGTATAATTATGTGTATAAGTGTACTAAAGAGCAGAGCAGTTCGATAAAGCCTGTCTGTGCAAATTCATGACCCTCTATGGCAGCTCCTAAGTTAAACTGCTTGATAAAATACAGACTGTAGAATTTCTAGAACAAGCCCATTAAATAAATTAAATGTTACTGAAATTATGGCAAATGTAGGCTCACTAAATCTTATAGTAATCTTTTGTATGTTTTTTCATCAGCAGCATGGGTATTCTTGTAATTTGAACTTTATAAGAAAAATAAATTTTATAAACCTGCACCTTTGTATACCCTGCACAGCTGCCCTTCATTTGTAAAAACTTGTATAACCTGTGGGCTATATGTGCAAAAGATACAGTACTTATTTGCACTGTTACATTTTAGTTTGATATTTTAAAAACAAATAAAAAACTATATGACCATTATGCTGTTATCATTACAGTAAATAAGTGACATATTCTATAAGCTTCACAATAGGCCAGCTTATAAATTCTATTTTCAATTATAAATTAATTATCAAATGACACATTTGAAAATTCCTCTTTGCAGTATCAAGAGAAGAAGTCAATCATTTAATGGAAAGATTTAATGACCTGTGTCGAAAGGAAGAAGGAAAGCTTAACAGGGTAGAATTTCGTGATGAACTAAACAGGTTCTTCAACATCACAGATGACATACTTATGGACAGAGGTATGGAAAATTCATTTTTTAACAATAACTTTTCTTCTCTGGATGAGGAATATATTTTAGTTTGCAAATATGAAGTCTTACCTATTAAAGAGAGGACAAATAAAATAAAATTTGATTTGAATATAACATGTGTTTGTCAAAATATTGAATTCTGAGGCAGTTGGTGAAGAATTATGATGGGGGTATTTACAAAAACAACTTATGCTAGCCTAAATTAAAGGGTACAGCAAAAGGTGTACTGTAGAACATTTAAGAGTTTTCCAACCCCTTCAGACACACACTAGGCTTCTGAACTGAGGGGTCTTAATGTTGAATCCTGGTGAAGACTGGGATTTGATTCAGGATCTTTAGCAGTCCACTCAACTCTAATGAGTACCTGATTTATGTTGGGAAAGTAATAGTTGTTGGTCATTGTGCTAGCCACATGACACCCTCATTAACTGTCAGCCAAAGAAATAAATAAGTTTTACTTCATCTGTCCCCGTAGATTTCAAAGTCTGAAAGGGGTTCCTCAAACACTGTTCTGCTATTTAGATTTAGATAATTTTAGAAAACTGGTTATTCATGTGATTAGTGCTCTGAAATGCTGCAAGTTTACTATAGGGTTCTAATCTTATGACTTTGACATTCATCTTTATATGCTTATAGAAGTCTGGGTAAAAGGACATGACAATCCCTAACATTCTAGAAGCTTCAACTGTAAACTTATATTAAACAAAATTATGAAAGCCTTCTTTTTAATATAATTTCTTTACCTATCTTTCATTCAAGGCACTCTTTTTTCATAAATTAATAGCTCTCTTAAAGGTATTAAATTAAAATCTTATTAAAAATTTTTTATGATTACTACTGCTACTTGACTGTATATAAACAAAATTCATTTTTTAAAATGTTTTATTAATTCTTTATCTAACAAAGTTTTTAGAGCATTTGATAAGAAATCTTGTGGAACGCTGCGGCAAGAAGACTATGTTATAGGAATTGCCAAGTTTCTCAATGGTACTTTAGATGACCATATTCAGTGTAAGTAATATCTCTAACATTCAGATTTTTGTAATTCATTTAGAAGACTGCTTTGTTCATAATATGTTTGTACCAATCTAAAAAAAAATATTGATATTAACTACTGTTTATTCCCATTTTTTAATATTTTTTATTGCAGTATGTTTTGATGTATATGATTTGAATAATGATGGCTATATTGTAAGAGAAGAAATGTTTCAACTCTTGAAATCTTGTCTTGTAAAGGTAAATTCCTTTCAAACCTTGTGATTTATAGGGCTAATGATGTAAATGTCATCTGTTTCTATGGCCCTCTGTTAACAAGGGTGTCATGTGGCCTGCACAACAACCAACTGCATTTACTTTTCCCTAACTAATGTCAGATACCCATTAGAGCTGGGTTGACTCAGAGGTGCCCAAAGATCCCAAATTTCAAAATCCCAATCTCAACCAGGATTCTAAATTGGGACCCCTTTACCACTGCGCCTCCATCTAGTTAAGGTATAATATGTATGTATATGTAAGTGCAAAGATCAGGGAAATAGTGTGAGCTTAAGAAATTTTAAAATTATTTTTATATTACTTTTTTTTAAAGATACAAATACCTGACATTCATAAGTTGCTTGGTTACAAAAAAAAAATAAAAAATTTTACATTTTTAGAAATAAAACACTTCAGAACAACATTAAATTATAACATAAATATCTTATTACATTTAAAGAGTGAATTCAAACACCAATGGTATTAACTAATACATCCTATATTAATTCTTTTGACTCCCATTGGCGCATACAGCGACAACATCATTTTGCCATCAGGCTGTTCTGGCCAGTACACCTCATTTAGATCCATGTCCATCCTGCCATCTCTGCTTCTTGGTCTACCCATCTCTTTCATGTTTGCTTTGGTCTCCCAGCCTTTCTCTGTGGGTTCCAGTTTACAACATTTCTTGCAATGTTTTTGTTAAGAACAGCAGAAAATATTGCAACTAAGATATACTTTATTATTATTTTATTATTATTTAGGCTCCTACAGAAGAAGATCCAGATGAACTTGTTAAAGAGTTAGTGGAAATAGTCATGAAAAAATTGGTAATTTTTTTTGCCATTTGATTTTTGCTATTTAAAATAATTTTAAATTTAACATTTTATTATTTTTCAACTCAATGAAAGTGAATCATGAAACCATTTTCATTTTTCATTATTGTTTTAAGGCTATAATGTTGTTTCCTATAACTAGTCTCCCATACAACAGAATACATATTAAGTCATAACTATAATAATTTTAGTTTCTTGACTTTGTCTCAATCATCCTCACCATGACTTTGTCTCAATCATCCTCACCATGACTTTGTCTCAATCATCCTCACCATGACTTTGTCTCAATCATCCTCACCATGACTTTGTCTCAATCATCCTCAGCATCTAAATAAACTGTTGATTATTGGTCTGAGTTGGTAACCTTTATTAATTTATTTTAGCCAGCCTATATCAACATTATTCTTATGCTAAATTCTTCATTCAGGAAAGTGGTTGATATTATTAGGAATGTTTTTAAACATTCAGAAATATTGTCAAATGGTTCTTCCAATTTATACTAGAATCATTGCTTTTAGGCTTGGAGCAATGCAGCAAGATCTATCTTACAGAGCATTAATTAACAATCTCTTCTCTATTTGGAAATATAATGTTGAAGATATAATGTAGGCATTTTATTTTTACTCTTTCTTTTCACATAAAAGAATATATTTTGGTTAAATTTTAAGAATAAAATACCATTGTTAAAATCATAGATTAATAAGCCAACAAAAACACTATGAAATTGATTTTGAAATTGACTTTGGTTTTTATTATTATTATTTGTTTTCTAAGTGTTGTTAGCTATTTAAAATGTATTTCTTCATTTAAAATTACATATTATACATATATTACATATTTTTACAATAGCAAAATTATTGTAATATTTATCAGGATTGTGATCATGATGGAAGAGTATCATTGGCAGATTTTAAAACAGCAGTAGCTGAAGATAAATTAATGTTGGAAGCACTGGGGAAGTGTTTACCGGATGAAAAGGTAACTCAAAATATTAAAGTTTAAAGCATAAGACACTTTTCAGCATAAAACATAAGACACATTTCTGATAAGACACATCTCAACATGAAACATAAGACACATTTCACATATGATACATTTCAACATCAAACATGAGACGCATTTCAACATCAAGCATTAGACACATTTCAACATGAAACATAAGACACATTTAACATCAAACATAAGACACATTTTACATTAGACATGTTTCAACATGAAAAATAAGACACATTTCACATAACACACATTTCAACATGAAACATAAGGCACATTTCAACATCAGCTTCCAACACGCTATTGTGGACTTGTGGGGAGAGGAATTGGGTAACTGTGAGAAGTTTTCCGTTCACTAGCTTTAAACGTTTTAAATTATAAAGTTGTTATTAAGTAGTGTTAAACTTATTATTATCAATTTTTTAACAATATTACTATTTTATGCTAATGTTTTAAATAGTCAAATAGACTTTGATTAAAAAATGGCTTTTTTTCAAACATTCTTGCTACCCAGATTTTCATTTTTAAATTTCCTAGATGTGTGCATAATTATAAAAGTGACAGAAATTGGTTTTAATGTTATAATTCTAGTTTTTTTGTTTCTTTTTGACATCAATTAAATAAATGCTTTTGCTAGCATTTTGTACTCAGATTTTTATTTTTAAATTTTCTAGGTGTGTGTATAATTATAAAAGTAATGTGAATTGGGTTTTTAATGTTTTTGTTGACTTATATCATTATGACAAATTATATCATCGTCAAATATATTTCAGTGTAAACTGACGTTCCACGAAATGATCAAAATGTTTGGAGGAGGGAGGTACACATCTACTGGTGCTCTTATCAGACATGACAATACAAGGAAACCAAGAAAAGGAAAACAGTTAGCGTAACTTGTTGGAACTGATCTGTAATTTAGACTCACTGGTTTATAAAAAAAAACAAAATAGTTGTGTAAATAGTCTGTCATTGTGTGATATGGCATTGTGTATTGTTTGTTTTTTTCTCTGAAAAAAAATATTTGTTATTGCACTATGTAATATTGCTTCTGAAACACACACACACAATTAATACTTGTGTAACATGGTAATATTTTTTTTATTATTCAAATAGGAACTCTTTCATTGGTTGAACAAAATGTTATAAATTTAATTAGTTAATCTTTTTAAAAATGTAAGCCTCGAAACTGTCCAATTAATGTGACCTGTTTACACATTTATAAATTCAGTTATTGATAAATAAATATTTATAAGATAAATTCTTGTATTGGATCAAAAATGTATGCTCTTGCTAGATTGTTATGATGTACAAGTATGTTCATTTGAACAAAAACAATGTTGAAGTCTGAGAAATTCTTTCTTTTTGTGTACTTGTTCAGTTTTCTATTTTTTTTTAATTATAAATATCAGTTGCAATGTTATAATAACAAACTAATGTGATGTAATATTAAATTTGTATTGTAAGAGCCAAAGGAATTGATTTGGATAATTTCCCCAAAACTTTTTTTTAGTATTCTAATTTGTCCAAAACAGAATCTATCACTGTTTGTCAAGTATAAAATCTATGAAAATCTAATATTTTGCTATCAAATGCCATAGTATTATTATTTGTTTAATTTTTTGTTTCATCTTAGCAAACATTTGAAACAGTTATATAATACAACTTTGTTATTTTTTAATAAAATTCTAAAAAAAATTATATCCTACTTAGTGTAGGTGAAGCATTTTTTCTGTATTAATTAATTATAAAAATACACATTTTGTAAACTTATTCTACAACAACAAAAAAAGATAGAAATTTAAAGAAAGAAAATGAAATTTATAGCACCCGAAATTACATATTTCTTGTACATTGAACCATGGCCAGCTATTAAAACACAATATTGCACCTATTTTCAAAAGAATCCAATGTCATGAAGTGGAAAAAAGCATTTCAACATACATCTATCAACACAAGCTCACTTCAAATACCGAATTTTTTTTTCTTTTTAGTACTTAAACAAAATCAGTCAATAACGTCTCTAAACATAATATTTAAATTAGAGCAAAATATCCATTCAGTAACAGTTTATAATTAAAATCAAAGGCAAACTGGTATATACATATAACGGCAATGTCTTTGATTCCAAAGATTGAGAATGAGTGCAGTGTTTCACATGAACATGCAAATCCAGTAGTGACCTCCATATTTTTCCTCATTTCGTGAAGACATAGCTGTTGTTCGCTGGGGACTATTTAAGTCTTCTTGTCATCTTCTGGGACTGTCTTCAATAAAGGCTCTTCTTTGGGTCTTAAATGTCTGTCACACAGCCTTTGTGAGAGCTGCCTCTTGCAGAGGCCATCTGCTGCCAGCTACTTAACTCTATGCTAGTGAGGGCTAATTGGCCCAAGAGTTAATCTTTATATCGCTTACTGGGGGCATCTCTGTTACACCATCCTCCTTTAAGATACATAGACATTATTTTAAAAAATCATTTTACATTGGTGTGAAAAATCATTCAATAGAACTAAAAAAAAAAAAAGGCAGGTATTTTATTTCAATTTTAATTGAAGCAATACATTTATACAATTTTTTATTTTGTTAGTGCATTAAAACAGAAAAGGCTTAATGATCCTAAATTAACTTGGCCCTAAGTTTGAAAAACAAACTTGAACATATGGAGTCTTTAATTAATATTTGTTTACAAAAGTGCAAGTCTGCTAATTCTCTGCATGCAGACAAAGTTAGGGTTAAATTCATAAAGCATTGTTTGTCTTGACTTAGTATGAATATTTTTACAGTTCCATATAACACTAGATCGTATGTTAGAGGATCTTTATTCAAAAGAAGGCTCATTTGTGAGAAATGTAGATCTAGAGAGCTGGTAGTAGCTGTAGAAAACAAGGTGAGTGGAAAACAGCTTCTCAATATTAAACAGACATGAAAAACACTGCTCTAGACATCTGTCAACAGCTGCAGACAAACTAGTGAGGGGGAACACAGCTGTTAACAACCTTGTGAGTGGAAAAACAGTTCAGGACATTTCCTACATCTGTAGACGGCATTTTTTTGTGTTGATTTTTTATGGTCTTTGCTCAGTCTTTTTCTTGCTCTTCCTTGTCTTCTTGGGTCAGAAGATGTGTTTTAGAACTTTCTTGATTTAAATCTTGACTGCGAAAATTGTTGGGCCCATTCAAAGTCTTTTGGTGGATGCTTTCTGGGTTTACAAATTTGGTTGTCACCAGCTTGCCTGTAAGAGAGTTATTCCTTGGCCCACAAGTCGACTGCGGGTATACCGGGTTAATGTTGCAATATCTAGTGAACGAACTATCATCAAACTGGGCACACACGCGATGTGGACATTTGAAACTGTTGGATGTCGGAACTCTAGTGAGCTCATTATTCTCACTGGAAACAGAGAAAGTTCTAAGGCGGTAGAGCTCTTTGTCTTTTGGGCCCGAGGTAGGACAGATACCAATTTTGGAATCGTCCTCTCTTGAGTTGCAGGACATTGTCTTTCTGTGTGAAGAGTGGAAGTTGTTGAAGGATCTGTTAATTATAGACATCTCCATTCTTCTGTTTTTGTGTCGGAGCCACGCCCGCTTCAATTCAATATGTACCTGAATTAATAAGTAAAATATGAACTATTGATGGACGCATTTACTATTCATAAATAACATTGAAAAAGAAAATTCCATTAATAAAATAGTACATCTAAAACAATGATCTTTTTGAATCATATGTTTATGGAAACTTCTTTAATAAGGCTGTTTCTAAATGTTAGCTTAAATAATGATACACTTATAAGCTTAATGATACACTAAAGAACACTGAACTCAATCCGCGGCGATGCCAGACGCAGGGCACATCATACCCTTTAATAACACACTCTCATATAAAACAGGTTACACACAATAATATGAATTCTCTTACCAAGGGGAATAACTCTCATTACAAACACATACACATAAACACAATGACAACACGAACGACTAATTTAAGATGTCTAATGACATTAAATAAAATTCTTGATCCCAGGCAAGGGTTTTTCTTCAGCAGTGCCAGAAAATAAATATTGGTTCATGTCTAAAATAATACTACTTTTGCTCATGTAGTATGAGCTCTGGACAGTAGATCGGTGGTCTCAGACATCTTGGGTTCGAACCCTGCCCGCTCCCAACCCACGTCGTTCTGCGGGAGGTTTTGGCTAGGATATAGGCCTAATTATATTCAGAATCTGAAGGAGCACTCGAAACATGTAAAAAAAAAACAACAATTTTACAAAACATGAAAACTAACTGAGCAAGCCATTTAATTATCTAATTCTTAACATTGCCTCCCCCCCCCCTCTTTATTTTTACCTCTTCATTGAGAAAACAAAACAATAACGCAAGTAGCAGCCCTTGAAAAGAGTTGTATCCCATCTCAAGATAAAGATATGCCAAGTTGTACTGCGTCTCTTCAAAGTTTGACGGCACGGCCACGTAGAAGACGATGTACATGATGCCAAACAGTGGGATCAGGACCAGGATAAACTTGGCGAGTTTCCTGAAATGAAATTTCAAATTCAAACTGGATGACACAAAAATATACGTTTTGACTAACCCGATAGAGATCTTGTACTCCAGATAATGATAATAATAACAATAATAATGATAGAGGGTGGCACTGCTACAGACCGTGTGATTGTCAAAAGAGTTGAGCCGAAGGCTCTTCGAACTCTGGGCCTGTAAGCATGCTTGAACAAACCGTTCTGTCTGGAAGAGGTCCAAGTCAATGATTATGTAAGACATTGCTATTTCCATTATATCTGGCACTCCGGGCGCATGGACTAGAATACATGGTCGAAGGCCGAGCACACTGGGAACCCCCGCCATTTTCCTATGTTTTACCAAGCTAACCATGTAACGGTACCTTGAGGATGGATTATCTCTTTTAAGTCCGCAATGTGCAATGGAAAAGCTCTCGCATTCCTTTAGAGTCTAAGACATTCCCACAGAAGTTTTGCTTTGCTATTCGTTTATGGCCTAATCACTTCCTCAAGTGATCGTTTCCAACCGAGTGCCACGTTGAGGCAGAATCGCGTACTCAGGCTGCTGCAGACCTGCCACATCATCAGAAAATTCCTCAGTAGAAACTGATAAAGGGATTACGGTGAATTTTGTTTCCCTTTAACGAAACTCGACCCTGGCAGCGCCAAAAAATGAATACTCGTTGGTTTCTAACATAAAATAATAATAATAACATTGTTTTTGAATAACTATTCATTGACTTACAAGTGTTATGTTGCTTTTAAAAAATTTACGAAAGTTTCGGAAAACAGTTTTCTACACAAAAGAGCTCTACCTTAATAGAAAGACAACGGATTTATTTGAGTTTGAAATAGAAATGTAGTTAGTGGGTGGTAATGTTTTGTTTACTTTGGTTCGATTCTAAAACGTTAAACATGCAAAATATAAAATAAAATACTTTAAAAAGCAAAGGTTATCAAAGGGTAAAAAGTCCACATTTACAATAATATATCTCATTACTGTAAGATTTGATCGTGCACTGCGCTATAATTGCTTGCTCAGGCTTGGACAGCCTCCACCAAGGGAAAGCGCGATCAGGGCGCCTCATGTGCTCCCAGACTCAGTGGGCTTTTTTTGGGACTTCTCGGATTGTTGCCAGAGCATTATGGAAACTCACAGCCTTCTTAATAGCTGGTGTTAGTCCTCCCTGGTGGCCGGGCCGGCCTTACTTAGGGTCCTAGGCGAAGTGAATTGGGTGGCCAATTTTGTGAAGACATTAGGACAGTGTCGATATTGGGGGACAAGGTCTAGGGCTTTGCAAAGGCTGTAGTGACCACAACAACCTGTGTTTCCCTCAAAGGTCCCTCGCCGAGCTGAGAGCCAATGACTTTTAAGGCTTTACGGATCGCCATGGCCTCCGCATCAAAACTACAAACACTACCACATGGTCCATAGATTTTTATTGAGTCAGAGCCAAGATAATCAATGTATGCTCTATAGCCTGCTCTTACAAAGTCTATTGATGCCGAACCATTTTTTTTAAAACCTAACATTCATTAGTTATTAAAATAAAAATAATCGTTTGTTGGATTGTATAAAGGAGGTATAGTCTTTTATTTTTAAAAGTATTTCTTAAAATTGTTTTTCTAGTTGACAAGTAAAAGTATCAAGACATTTAATGCTTGTAGGCCTAGGTCTTCATAAAGGTAATAAACTATAATCATTTATGGTCCATGGGCCAGGCGCAATGCACCCCTTCGCTCAGTGGTTGCTATGCCAACCTGACAGGAAAATATTAAAAGAAGAGGTATTATCTTATTAGCACAAAAGTCCCCAGAAAAAAAATACCCCAACCATCCTCCTAGACTAGAGAATCCATGCTCCTGACAACAGAATGAGATATAAAAAGAGATAAAGTCGCTCTAACACAATAGTCCCCAGAAAATACAATCTGGTTTCCCCCGACCGTTCTCTGAGACTCGAGACGCGACGTAGTTAAGAACAAAACATGGGACACATAGCAAACAAATATTGGGCGAAAAGTCCTTCACATTTCTGAGACATGTTTTCGACTATTTTAGGAACATTCATTACACAATGGGGGAAAAGGCACAGTGGACACTGGTCAAGCTATAGACTCCTCATCTGAATTCTCACCACACGGAAATTCAAGCTGTTTAAAGTGTCGTGGCTATTGATTGGTTACGGTTAACGAATCAGACATTACGTCACAAAGCAGACACGAAGAGAGTTTTTTTCTTCTATTAAGACTTCCGAGTGCTTACCTCCCTTATTTTAACTCGTATACGTTTTTTTTAAGCCCCCTTACTTAGCACACGTTCTGTACTTCCCCCTTTTTTAAACTCTCATACTGTGCTCTCAATCTATCGATGAAGCTGCCCTTGCATGCCAGATTCTTCTCACGTTGTTTCCCTAGTCTGTAAAATTTGCATATATCGCTGTTGGACAATATATGCCAGACTGGCGTTGCGTAGTAGCCTTTCTTATTCAGGGAAGAAAACATTACAATTTGGTTTGGCTTCTTGACAAGGAAAAAATAAACAAAATGACATTTCAGTCTTGCAAATCTCAAACTCGCGCCATTTAAAAAAAAAATTAGTTCATAAAAAATAGTTTCTAAATGTAGACAAATTTTGTTTGTAAGCATGCCACATGTTTAGAAAATATATCAGATTTTTCTAGAATTTTTTTTATCAGCAGACGATTAAGGCTGGTCCAGGACACAAGGTCAATAAATCAATGGATTCCTTTCAAAAGATCTATCTCAGTGGTCTTCAACGGGGGCGATATCGCCCCCTAGGGGGCGATTTCGAGATTTTGGGGGGCGCTGAGAGCCAAAGAGGCGGTAGGGGGGCGCTGGGCACAAAATGGGGCGGTAAAGGGGCGCTGGACATAAAGGCGAAAAGAAGAAACTAAAGTTGCTCTGAAACAAAACAAATTAAAAAATTCTTCAACATTAAAGCTGGGAAACTAAATATAGACAAATTATAGTTAACTTGCTTCTAATTTAAGAACAGAAACAGCGTTAGAAATTGAGTTCGGGAATCCCATTTTCTATTTTTAAATTCTTACTCTTACAATGAGTATCTATTGTCCTTGGATCTCGCGCGTATAAACGTTTAAGATTTGATAAACAAAGTAGGTAATACGCCTTTTAGATTATAGTTTATTTTATCTACATATGTTAATATATTAATATGTAAATGTTAATTGAAAAAAACATTACAGGTAACATTTAATAGAATAATTTAAGTTTTTAAAAACAAAAAACATTGATAAAATGTTGTTACGCAAACTCACTGGTATGTCATGTAATATTTCCTTGAGATTTAGTGAATTGCCACTACAAAAAAAAGTAAGTTCTACTTTGATGGCATTTTCAGATGAGGTTATGAAACCAAGTCGGCTTCACAAACATATAGCGATATCCAAAAATAATTTAAGAATATTCATGAGCAATAATAAAAATCTACAATTAAAACAATATTAAAAACAAAAATGGCTTAATGGCTTCTTAGAAAAATCATAGCTTTTTAAAAATTGTTATGATATTGTTGAAAAATTGTTTAAAACTAAATTTATTTTAAAACATTTGTAACACAAAAATACTTTTTTCTGTTAGAGATGAAATATTATTTCAAAATTGTCTAGTTATGTAGCTTATGAGGACATATAGGAAACCATCAGTCGTTGGACGCTAGAATAACTTCATGAGTAATATAGAATAAAGAACAAATCTATTCACCATTCACATTGTGAGTTATGATACACAAGAAAAGTTTAGCCCGCAATTTCATTTCTATTTGAATCTAATTATAAAACTGTAAATAAAATACATACCCATGCCGAAAAGCGCATCTTTCAACAGTTTTGTGAAACAGATGATGAAAAAAGGTGTTACACTCTTGTTGTAAACTGAAGTTCGCTGGATTTCGAAATGGGATTGTTAATTGTTATGGCTCGTTTTTTTAAGCTATTAAATAATTTTTTTTTTGAGACACTTGAAGATTCAACGTTTGGCGATGACTTACAGCAGGTTTAAAAAACATTGTTTGACATGGCAGGCATCTCACACAATGAATGAAACGAAGCCCCGACTGCTAGGAAAGAGATTGACTTTCATTGATTGCTCTTTCTTTTATCGAGATATTAAATCTATTTTAAAGAGTTTTACAATCTCACATAACTTGTTTGTTGGCGATTGATTTACTGCCCAAGGACACCGATATCTATGTAATTCACATAACAACGCTCTATGAAGAAATTGAGGTTCGCTTCTAAAATTAAAAATATATAGATAAATGACAATTATTAAACATCTGTTACTGGCGTTCAAATTGAGTTGCATGAAAAAAATAAATTTACCAAACTATGTCTTCCGTAAAAAGAATGTAAACATAGGAGGCACACAGTGGCGTAGCTAAGGTGGGGGGAGGGCGGAAATTTGAAAATCCCCCTGGCCCCCATTTAAGGGGGGGGGGGCCAAATTAGTGCTTTTTTTTATTTAATTGAATTAAATATTACGCAAAATGCAGCGGCCCCCAAAGATGTCAAGCCCCTTGGCCCCCAAACGATGGAAATTCCTAGCTACGCCCCTGGAGGCACAACAGAGATGTGGCTGTATTTAAATGTTTAAGTAAAATTCCAAAACTGTGGTCGAAATTGGAATTATGTTTTAGCTTTTCAGTAAACATAACCTAGATTTAGTGCTTAACAAAGTTAATGAATAAGCAAAGAAAAAGACTGGATGTAGGCACTAGAGGAGACCTTCGCTTTGCTTTGGCTAATTTAAAGTTTGAAATTTCTAATATTGTCAGACTGCAGAAAGCACAAGGTTCCCATTAGCTTGATTTCTTTTTGTAGTGAATTCAGCAATAATAATGTGTATTTTAAAAAACAAAACTAAATTTACAATTAAACCTAAAAACAGTAGGCCCTAATATTCAAAAATTTAAACGGAGACTATTCTTAGGATTTGAAAGAAAGTCTTTACAATCACTGCAAATTATTTGACATAATTTTTGCATAATGATAATATTGGCTGTTTTCGCCTTTAATTTCGAAGATACCTCTGAGTCCAGTGTTTCACATAACTACGCAAACCCCACTGCGACCTACATATTTTCCCGAATTTTATGCAGACAAAGCCGTTGTATGCAGGCTTTTCTTTGAGTATCAAATGTTAGTCCCGCAGTTTTTGTAAGAGCTCTCGAACTGTTTCTCTCAGAGGCTAACTGCTGCCAGAGAATGCTGCCAGGTACTTGCCGCTATGCCAGTGAGAGCGAAATGGCGCCTGAATAAATCTTAATAGCGCTCACGGGGGAGGGGGCACCTCTGTAACTCAGTCCTCCTAAAAGCTCGTCAGTCATAGGCCAAGGAGTTCACAACAATCGCCTTTGGCATGTGGTCGTCTCCCAAGCGGGATAAGTGTTATTGACAGCATAAAAATTAATAGGTGATATTTTTTCAAATTTACTTTTTCACGCTTCTTTGTAACTGTTTTTCTTAGAGGGGGGCGCTGGAGGATTTTTTAAAATAAAAAATTCGGAAAGGGGACGGTAGGCCAAAAAGGTTGAAGACCACTGATCTATCTAATGTACCGTGCATTAACTGCATTTATTCAGGATATTTAATATGACAATAAAAACACACATTTGTAAATAATTTCATGTCATTTATTGTAATATTGTAAGTCAAAATCATTCACCCACAATTTTAAAAATAGACTTTTGTTGTCGTGTATTACATTCTTACCGTCACCGTTTCCTCTGCTTTTTATTTATTCACTTTACGACTTTACTAATGCATTGACTCTTTCAATTTCTCTTTTCAAGTGAATTCACTCAATTTTTCTTTCCGCTTGCATTCATCACTCAATCTTTCCTCTTCATCATTTAGTATTTCTTTACGCTTGCATTCATCACTCAATCTTTCCTCTTCATCATTTAATATTTATTTCCGCTTGCATTCATCACTCAATCTTTCCTCTTCATGACTCAACATTTCTTTCACTTTGCTTTCATCAATCTTTCTTTCCTCTTGCATTCACTAAATCACGCTTACTTTTGCCAAAGATACAATAGTAACTTTAACAATGTCCAGCTCTAACTGTTCCCCCCTTCTTTACTTTTAAAAAAAATCTTTGCTTTATAATTCTAACCTCAAACCCCAGTGACCTACTGGTCAGTCAAGGATAACAATCTCAACGTTACAACTAAAATGGATGGTCACTCACCTATATTTAGACTTCCCACTGACACCGAGGTTAGAACTCTGACGCAACTTCAAAAACAGCTTGCGAAAAATATTTAAGAAAAGAAAAAAGTTAATCTGTGGGAGAAGAAAACCAAGAAATGTTAATGGAGGTAGAACTAGTTAAGCAAAAGTTGTTTTTCATTATTACTTGTTTAAAATTTAAACTAGTAAGTAAAGAAATGATTGAGCTATTAGTCAATCACTATGTAAATACGAAAGTATTATTTTTTTTAAAAAGGGAAGACAGATAAAACATGGATAAAACATGGATAAAACTTGCCACAACAACGCCAACGCCAGATCCACGAAGTATCCAATAGTAATCGAGATTATGCTGGAAATTCCAACAACTGTTGAAGAAAGAATTATTGCTATCTGTGATTATACAAGAACTTTTTAAATGAGTTAAAATCAAAATATCATGTTTGCTTTAAAATGAAGCAGGTTTTTTATTTTGTTATAATCCAATTTTAACCAGCATACAATGAAAGTTTTGCATGAGAAAAACAATAAAGAAATCAATAAGTCACTTTATATTGAATGGTTTGGAAATAAATCAATTTGATCAACGCTAATAGTTGCGGAAGTTTATAGTTCTAATTCTTAAATGGGAATCCTTTCTGTGTGTTTGTGTGTCTTTGTTCACACTGAATCTTGCAAACATCTAATGAGTAGTAATGGAGTCAAACTATCGCATGTGTAAGCTCCTCTTCTCCATTGCTATATAAAAAAGCTTATATCAACTTATTCTGCCTGTCTGGTACAAAACTTGTACACGTTATTTCTCCCACTTTCCATTATCGGATCAAGTTAATAGTTTCTTGAAACAATCAAATTGCACTATTATCCTTTGTCGTAGACAACACATGAATCAATCGAAAAAAATGACGAATTATGAATTAATTTTATTTTATTTAGAGACAGTACAAGCTAATACTAATAAGGGATAAGCTTTGAGCAGAGATAATTTGAGACAAACCAAAGATAACCCTAAAAACTTCTATTTTAAAAATGTGTTCTACTACGACTCAGTAGCTTTCATTTCATGCTGTCATGGAGGCATGAGATCTAGAGTTCGAATTCAGATTAGCAATTTAAAAAAAAATTGTCTTTGAAAAGGGGACATCAAAATCACTCCCAATTTCACCCCGACACCAACGTTCCCTACAAATGTCAAGATGTCAATATGAAGGTTCTTAATAAATGCTAACAACAAGGAAAAACAAAACAACAACTTACAATCTGTCTTCATAGAGAGCCTTGACTATAATCCATGGAATTATGAATACAAAGGACAAAGCTGAGGACACAGAGAAATTTAAACTACATTCGAATTTCTAATTTAAAACAATTTTTAAAACAATTTTTACAAATATTTTCAACTCCTCCCCCACCCCAAAAAAAAAAGTCACACGGATCCTCATCTCTCTCTCTCTATGTCTTTGATCTCTCTTTTTCTCACCTCCCTGTTTTTCTTCTTTCTTTTACTCTTCCTCTTTCGTTCATTCTCCCCCCCCCCCCCCTTATCTCCAATAGACAAACACGCTCACACAACTAATACGCACACATAGGCACAGGCTATACAATGTAAGAAACGATGTAAACAGTTTCTAATGTCACAATGATCTCAAACCATTATAACATTCAGGAATCTATATCCGAATCACAGGCAATTGATAAGGCGATAATGTCTGGGTAGTTGGTCGAAAAATCAAAGAGAAAGGTCAAACTAATCCAGAAGAATCAAATAGAATACCATAACACAGAGAGATCTACCATGAGAGACTGCCTAGAAAACAAAAGGATATTTATCACGTGAGACTTTCAGAACTATTCAAGTCGTCAATGTCTCGTTCAAAGTGCCGAAACATCTAGTGGAGGTATGACAGTATTATGTCATGTGTAAAAGCGTAGTACGGTAAGTGTAAGATCTATCGTAGATCGGTAAGTGTAAGATCTAGCGTAGGACGGTAAGTGTAAGATTTAGCGTAGGACGGTAAGTGTAAGATCTATCGTAGATCGGTAAGTGTAAGATCTAGCGTAGGACGGTAAGTGTAAGATCTAGCGTAGGACGGTAAGTGTAAGATTTAGCGAAGGACGGCTAGTTGAATTGTTATCTGTCACTGTTATCTTGGGGTGAAAAGTGTTATAAAATGTGTAGGTTAAAAAATCAACAAAGCGTTGGCACAATATAATTGCTTTAAAATTTACAAATAGCCTATATTACTGTAGAGCTTGAAAATCTATTACTTTCTGACGTACATTCCTATTTCTTTCTGACTTACATTTATATTTCTTTCTGACTTACATTTCCATTACTTTCTCACTTACATTTCCATTACTTTCTGACTTACATTTCCAATACTTTCTGACTTAAATTTCCATTACTTTCTGACTTACATTTCTATTACTTTCTGACTAACATTTCCATTACTTTCAGACTTTCCATAACTATAAAACCTTCGGACGATGTGACAGTCAGAACAACTAACTCTGAGAGCTGCGGTAAGAATCTTGTGTTAATAGTTGTAATAAAAAAAGATCTTACATTTCTATTACTTTCTCACTTACATTTCCATTACTTCCTGACTTACATTTCCATTACTTTCTGACTTACATTTCCAATACTTTCTGACTTACATTTCAATTACTTTCTCACTTACATTTCCAATACTTTCTGACTTACATTTCCAATACTTTCTGACTTACATTTCTATTACTTTCTCACTTACATTTCCATTACTTCCTGACTTACATTTCTATTACTTTCTGTCTTATATTTTCATTACTTTCTCACTTACATTTCCATTACTTTCTCACTTACATTTCCATTACTTTCTGACTTAAATTTCTATTTTTTTCTGACTTACATTTCTATTACTTTCTGACTTACATTTCCATTACTTTTTCACATACATTTCGATTACTTTCTCACTTACATTTCCATTACTCTCTGACTTACATTTCTATTACTTTCTGTCTTACATTTCCAATACTTTCTGACTTACATTTCAATTACTTTCTCACTTACATTTCCAATACTTTCTGACTTACATTTCTCTTACTTTCTCACTTACATTTCCATTACTTTCTGACTTACATTTCTATTTCTTTCTCAATTACATTTCCATTACTTTCTGGTTACATTTCTATTACTTTCTCACTTACATTTCCATTACTTCCTGATTTACATTTCTATTACTTTCTGTCTTACATTTCCATTACTTTCTCACTTACATTTCCATTACTTTCTGACTTACATTTCTATTACTTTCTGTCTTACATTTCCAATACTTTCTGACTTACATTTCCATTCCTTTCTGACATACATTTCTATTACTTTCTGACTTACATTTCCATTACTTTTTCACATACATTTCGATTACTTTCTCACTTACATTTCCATTACTCTCTGACTTACATTTCAATTACTTTCTCACTTACATTTCCAATACTTTCTGACTTACATTTCAAATACTTTCTCACTTACATTTCTATTACTTTCTGACTTACATTTCCATTACTTTCTGACTTACATTTCCAATACTTTCTGACTTACATTTCTATTACTTTCTCATTTACATTTCCATTACTTCCTGACTTGCATTTCTATTACTTTCTGTCTTACATTTCCATTAATTTCTCACTTACATTTCCATTACTTTCTCACTTACCTTTCCATTATTTTCTGACTTAAATTTCTATTACTTTCTTACTTACATTTCCATTAATTTCTCACTTACATTTCCATTACTTTCTCACTTACCTTTCCATTATTTTCTGACTTAAATTTCTATTACTTTCTTACTTACATTTCTATTACTTTCTGACTTACATTTCCATTACTTTCTCACATACATTTCGATTACTTTCTCACTTACATTTCTATTACTCTGACTTACATTTCTATTACTTTCTGTCTTACATTTCCAATACTTTCTGACTTACATTTCAATTACTTTCTCACTTACATTTCCATTACTTTCTGTCTTACATTTCCATTACGTTCTCACTTACATTTCCATTACTTCTTGACTTACATTTCTATTACTTTCTGACTTACATTTCCAATACTTTCTGACTTACATTTCCATTACTTTCTCACTTACATTTCTATTACTTTCTGACTTACATTACCATTACTTTCTGACTTACATTTCAATTACTTTCTCACTTACATTTCCAATACAATCTGACTTACATTTCTATTACTTTCTCACTTACATTTCCATTACTTCCTGACTTACATTTCCATTTCTTTCTGACTTACATTTCGAATACTTTCTGACTTTTATTTCTATTACTATCTCTCTTACATTTCCATTACTTTCTGTCTTACATTTCCATTACGTTCTCACTTACATTTCCATTACTTCCTGACTTACATTTCTATTACTTTCTCACTTACATTTCCATTACTTTTTGACTTTTCATAACTATAAAACCTTCGTACGATGTGACAGTCACAACAACTAACTCTGAGAGCTGCGGTAAGAATCTTGTGTTAATAATTGTAAAAAAAAAAAGATCTTACACCATCCTAAGACTATGTACACTTTAACTCCTCTTCTCTCTGTGGTCAGCGGCCTGTACACCAACATGGTCAAGTAGACAGCCTCCGAAAAGATCCACATGTTACACGCGTTAGAACTGTATATGAAGATAGTGATCAGTAGTTTGCACTCCCAGTGCTGTCAAGAGAAATACGTCACTACGTTAGATACTTTGTAGATGTATTGGGAGAGATCTTGTAGCCCTATGTGATAAACGACGCGGTAGGACTTAAGTCTAAGTCTAAGCACTGGGAGAGACAAAGCTAGCATGTACAGGGCAAGCTCTGATGGGATGTGATATCAAATCTTTGAAGCTGCTTGGGATTGTGGAGAAAAACAAAGGCGAACAGGTTTGTACAGAATAAAACAATTCTTAGAATATGGAGTGAGCCATTTCTTGTCTATACATCCTGTATTTACTTATAGGTTTGGGTTCATCTCTTCTTCTAAATTACATCCTAAGCGTAGTAAAAAAGTAAAGTTCCCCTATCAGACCATGTGGTCTATAAGGCAGATGATGTAAAGGTCATCTGTTTATGTGGCTTACGATTAACGAAGATGTTATATGGCCTGCACAACGACAACCGCCTTTACTTTTCCCCAACTAATGTCAGGTACCCATTAGAGCTGGGTGGACTCATGGGCGTCCAAAGATCCCGAAATTAAAAATCTCAGTATTCACCAGGACTCGATTCCGGGATCCCCGGTTCTGAAGCCACGCGCTTTAATGCTCAGCCACCGCGACTCCTCCGTCCTAAGTGTATCAATGTGTTTATCTAGTCCTGCAAAATAAATTAGAGATCTAAATTCTGCTAGGTCAAAGTCATTGGTTGTCCTGGCTGATTCAAGCTTTATCTACTCATAGATTTGGACTGAATATCAATATCCCTTTGAACTTATTTAGTCGGACTTACATCGTCATCCTGTATAAACTCAATGCTTCCATCAGACGCTATCAGAAAATCTTTTTCGAGCCCTAAGTGCGACACGAAGAGGCTGTCCTTGAGGAAGGAGATGACTGCTCTGAGGATGAACGTCAGAAAGAGGTTGATGTGCAGCGTGTTGCTCTTGGAATGAAGACGTCTACAAATAGAGTGGAAAATAAGGGATGTAACTTCAAAAATACTTAAACCAAAGTTGTAAAACAGAATATTTCAAGAACCAAAACGCAATTTACGTTAGTGGCTCTAGGAATTGTTTGTGTTTCAAGGGATCAAATTTAGATATTTGTGAAAAAAACTCCATATTGGTAAATATTTTCTATCTAGGATTGTTATTCACAGTGAAACTGATTTTCTGTTATGCAGAGGGATTAGGGGAAGATGCTATGTCTTTGGTAACGCTTTTGTCTGAAATACCAAAAAAAAACGACAATAAGAGCAAGGAATGAACATTCAACACAATATTGGAAAATGTGACAGCAAGAGCCAGGAATGAACATTCAACACAAGAGCCAATAAGTAGAACAAGAAATACCTTTTTTTTCAAAAAAAAAAGACATTAGCTTCTTTATACAACTTAAAGAGAGATGGTTTCAAAAACTATGGAACATTTTTTACCCCCCTCTTCATGTCTGGAAAAGAATTCTGGTTATAACGCTTTACATTCGGAATTTCTCGAATGCGACAGCTCTTTTAAGGACGCGATAGTCCTTTAATAACTGATGTTGGATCTAAACCTAGGTCTAGTTTTCTAGCCAAATTTACATTTATTTTTTTGTACTTGAAAAATTATAACGGTCAAACCAACAAGCTAGTAATTCTTTTAACAGCGATATACAACTGTTAAATTTTCAGGAAAATCGTTAAAGGCGTTTTTGAGATCTATTACAATTGTGATCAAGCTAAAACATTGTGTATTATTTGCTTTTATTTTCGCCTATTAATGTAGTAGATATGGTATTCCTAGTTCCACATACAATCTAAAAGTATTTAGGCGTACGTGAAACTATACGCAGGTTGCAGAAACTATTTATATCATAAAAGAAATATTATTCTCTTAATTATAGTTCAGTGCCATTTTTCGAATATTTGTAAACTATCATACAAATTTTAGCGCGATAAAAACTCAATAGTACAAAACAAAATATAAGCAATACGTTGTTTTGTTTTTTTTTAAAGATAGATATTTTAAAGGCAATGGCACTGATAAATACATATTTGAAAATAAAGATTTTTAACCCAGCTACATACTAAATTATAAACTGATATCCTATACAGACGAATCTCATTAATCTAAGATGCAGCTTCTTCGAATCGAATCCGAAAATAGTTGGTTAAGTTCCCCCTTTCAAACCATGAGGTCTAGACGGAGATGATATAAAGATCATCTGTTTCTGTGGCCCACGGTTAACGAGGGTTTCATGTGACAAATACACCGACCAACTGCCTTTACTTTTCCCCATCAGGTAGCAATTAGATCCCGAAATTAAAAACCCTAGTCCGAAAGTACTAAAAAAAAATTATACAGTCGATTTTGGTTCAAAGAATCATATTGGGGCGCGATCGTTTTGGTTGTAATAACCATCTAGTCCGATTAACCAGGTTCGAAGGAAATAAAATTATACCACCTGCTTAGGAACATGTCGCCACGACGTCTAGAACTGATGCCTTCTCCCATGTGTCCTAAGAACATTTTCCTCACTGTCCCTAAGGCTATATGCAATCTGGCAGCACATAACTCTTTCTGACACAAGGCCCATGTAACATTGCATTATGGACAAAGGGTCACTGACAGCATGTTTTAGTTAGAAATGACCAGGGAAGGAGGGATGGGGCAAGTGCGATGTAAAAAAGGAAACCAAAATGAGAACTTACTTGCAACACAGCATGATGAAAATAGCAACAAGAAGAGCTCCGATGGAAAAACTGTAGCCTATTGTGTACAGTAGTTTTAACTTGTAGCCCAAAGCCTGTTCCACAAAAAGTATCACAGTTAACAATCATTGAATTGAATTCGTGTATTGTCAACTATAAAATACATAAAAAGAAGTACATCTTATTGCCACAATCATTTTTTCTTTCTCAAGTCTAATTTGGCTACCTTTTGAATTCAACAAATCATTTACAATTTTCAGACCAATGCAAAGTTTTGTGCAGTCTTGATATTTGATTTCAGGAAAAACTCTTATGGTTCTTATGTGAATAGCAGATAGAATTAGATCTAGTAACGTTAGCTCCAGCGTCTAATGTCTCGACGTCAATGTCATTGGTATTTCACTGGATGATATGTACCTCGCTTGTTTGGACACGTCATACTCGCATGGTTACTTAAAATAGAAGGTCAACAACTCTCCGAATCTCGTCGTTTGCATGCATGTTTTTGTAGTAGACTTATTATTATGAAAGACAATTAGACTCTAAATGTTAGTAATGTATGCTTTTTTATATGTTTGAAAAACACGTAATTGACTTTGAAATTTGTATTATGTGGCCGTATAATAAAAACTTTAAAGATAAAGAGGAACGTCATACTTTTTCTGATATCAGGAAACATCGCCATTGAACATATAACATCATTACAGATACACCAAAATTACAATTACAGAAACATCAATAACACCATCAAAGATACACTCTTTCAACCACATCAGATGATTCCTATTTGACACATTCACTCTTGATACCAATAGGCTTCGACATCAGTGCACCAGCACCGTTACAGCAGGACAGGAAGTAGTTAAACATTCTAATGTCCGGTTCTGTTTACCTAGTCCCTGCTCACGTGCCCTAATTATTATTGTCTTAGCATCACATGGACTCGAGCAACATTTGGTCTGTTACCAGAGAGGTGAAATGTAAGCGTCCAATCAATAAGTCCGCATTGTTTACTTGGTCTAGCTGGACTTTCTTTCTGATCAGCATACGGAGTAGAGAGTTTAGATCTATCTTCAGTCACTTTATGTCTTCGATTGGATCCCTTCTTTCCTAGATCCCATACCCTTTTTTTAAATCCGTTTTGACATACAGCTTTCGATTTCCTTGTAATGAAACCTATTTATTTAGGTTTCTCTAGACATTTAATTTACTTGCACATTTACCTTACGAAGGTAGGACTTAATTAAAGTCTTCTGTGAAGAAAAGTCTGCAATTTATAAGAAGGTTTTAACCAGTTTTTCATGCTTTTAAGTATTTTGAACTAGAACTAGATTTATATAATGATTACACTTCGTAGATATGCTATCTCTTCTTAGTCAATTAAACTTTTGTTCGATCCAAAACTTACTGTGTGGAAACTAAGATCAATAGAAGGCTGGTAACAGTTGGAGTAGTTGGTCCATTCTCGGTTGAATGTCGGATGTACCCACCAGGTTCCGTTCTCATTACAAGTTCTCTTGGCCACCTCTAGGATGATACATTAGCGAAATTGGAGTAGAACTGTATTGACATTTCAACTTTAAATTTTAAATAATGTTATGTAATAATAAAAGTTATAGTATATATTACTCTCTCGCTGACTGTCTATATCCTGTCGTTCCTTGTCTTTCTCTGTCTCTTTTTGCCTGTCTCTGTCTCTTTTTAACACTCTCTGTGACTCTCTGTCTCTAATTGTCTCTCTGTTTCTTTCTATTCTTTATATATGTACTTTATGTACTTCAACTAAACCTTGTCTGACTTTAATCATGTTTCAACTAAACTTTGTCTGACTTTTATCATGTTTCAACTAAATTTTGTCTGATTTTATCATGTTTCAACTAAACTTTGTCTGACTTTTATCATGTTTCAACTAACCTTTGTCTGACTTTTATCATGTTTCAACTAAATTTTGTCTGACTTTTATCATGTTTCAACTAAATTTTGTCTGACTTTTATCATGTTTCAACTAAATTTTGTCTGACTTTTATCATGTTTCAACTAAACTTTGTCTGACTTTTATCATGTTTCAACTAAACTTTGTCTGACTTTTGTCATGTTGATAACCAAGTTTCTCGGACATCACTCAGCCAGCCTCAACTGCTTACCATTTTTATAAAATCCGCTGATATAACTGGGACACGGCTTCTCAGCAATAACCCCACCAGGGGTCGGATCCCAGCACGTCAACCCATCCCAGGACATGTTGCACATTGGTTCGCTGGTCACTGTCCAGGAGCAAAAAGTGTTTAGATAGCACAGTATAAAACAAGGAATGACCTACGAACTAATTGTAACACGTGTACAGAAACAGCTAGATCAACAGTTCAATAAACAAGAGAAACATTTTAAAAATACATTAGTTAAAAAGACAATACCTCCATTTTACAACTTAAAATATAATTAATTAAAGAACAAAAATCAAAAAATATTTTGTTCAAACGGATATCGAACCGGTGATTGTGACACTGTCAACTGCGACAACTTAAGGCGTTACCAATTTGGCCAGCAGGCAATGCATACTTGTACGATTATTTATTGGTAATTAGGTATGGACATATGGACATCTAGATTTAACAATAGACCTAGACATCTGATTTAGAACTCTAAAGATCTAGTCTAGATCTAATTCTAGGTCTAGAATCTAGATGTAATCTACATTAGATTTACGTCAAAATCTAAGTGGGAAGGGGGGGGGGCGCGATGGCTGAGTGGTTAAGCACTTCCGAAACTTGGGTGATGGGTTCAAATCTCGGTGAAGACTGGGATTTTGAATATCGGGATTTTTAGGGCGCCCCTGAGTCCACCCAGCTCTACTGGGTACCTGGTAGGTGAAGGTGAGCTATATTTACAAAAGAAGCAGTAAATCTTTTCGATTTAACGCAAAACATAACAAAATTCAAAAGTCATAATTTCAATCACTTTGAACCAAATCGGTGACTAAGACTAAGACTGCTTTATTTAACCAATCGGACATTTATTGTGATCAAGAGGACTTTCTTTTTTTAAATAAAAAAAAAACAACAACAATATTAAAGAGAGCAGACACAACACACTGTGATCTTGTTTACACTCTCTAGTCAAAGAAGTTAGATTATTTTCTAGACAATACTAACAAGTCACGTAAGCTAACAAATATCTCCCCTTTTTGAAGCTGATTACTTTTTGAACATAAACTGTCAAATTTCTAGGAAAATCGTATGAGCCATTTTCGAGATCCATGTCCATACACCCATACTGTTTTGTGTGTGTTTTTTTTGTTTTTTTTTGAACCCATGAAAAATTAGCAAGCTGAAAAAGGAACTGTAAAACAAAAAACAATTTTAAAGATTTCTGGAGTCATCCATTGAATCATAGAGTCATATTCTAAAGATTTCTGGAGTCATCCATTGAATCATAGAGTCATATTCTAAAGATTTCTGGAGTCATCCATTGAATCATAGAGTCATATTCTAAAGATTTCTGGAGTCATCCATTGAATCATAGAGTCATATTCTAAAGATTTCTGGAGTCATCCATTGAATCATAGAGTCATATTCTAAAGATTTCTGGAGTCATCCATTGAATCATAGAGTCATATTCTAAAGATTTCTGGAGTCATCCATTGAATCATAGAGTCATATTCTAAAGATTTCTGGAGTCATCTATTGAATCATAGAGTCATATTCTAAAGATTTCTGGAGTCATCCATTGAATCATAGAGTCATATTCTAAAGATTTCTGGAGTCATCCATTGAATCATAGAGTCATATTCTAAAGATTTCTGGAGTCATCCATTGAATCATAGAGTCATATTCTAAAGATTTCTGGAGTCATCCATTGAATCATAGAGTCATATTCTAAAGATTTCTGGAGTCATCCATTGTCTCTTGAATCACAGAGTCATATTTTCTAGTTATTTAACTCTTCCCGATATTAAACAGGAATGTTTTCATTATTCTGTAAAATCTTTTATCCCTCCAACGATTTAATGAGTGTTCTTTAATTGATGTGTAGCCCGGAAATAAAAATTTTCTTTAAAAAATTGCAGTCATACTGAATAACGTAGAACATTTGTGAGCGTATCTGTGTGAGTGTGTGTGTGTGTGTGAGTGTATGTGTGTGAGTGTGTGTGCATGAGTGAACGTGTAATGTAGTTGTGGTACATTAGTAGGCCTGTCAATTTTTATTAGTGTACGCTTCTTAGGGAGAAACATGAAAAATAGATCAATCCAGACAAGGACTATATATGTATAATTACCAACAGCTTCCTTAAAACCAGCCCCAGGAAAGTGTTCTCAAGTCCAACAGGATAACATCGCTTCTAATCTCTCAAACTCATCACCCGATAAACACAGAATACATTTGAGCTTTGCTTGTTGTCTTATGTTGGGTTACCAAGTCAACAATTGTTCCAGTCTTTTAGAATTCTAACGGCGCATTTACTTTAAGAGGATTTCAGAGTGTGTTTTTTAAAATCACCCTTTGATATCATCCAAGCACCAAGCCTATTTGATTATTTAACTTTCAACACATTTACAGGTCTACAATTAGTTTTATATTGAATCCAAAGATTGTACTCTAGAGAAGTCACTGTTCCGAAAGCCTCATTCTTAGAAGTTCAATTCCAACTCAAGTTTTTGCTATTTCTTTTCACCTTAAACCCTTTAGCTCAAACAAAGCATTAAGGTTTATTAAAAGAAATTTATATAAATCAAATAAGAACATAAAACTAAAATGTTATTTAACCTTGGTTAGGCCAATAATAGAATATGCATCCTCCGTTTGGGACCCCTCAACTCAAGATAACATTAAGAAACTGGAACAGACACAAAATAGAGCAGTGAGATTCATAACAAACGAATATTCACATTTGACTAGAGTAACACCTTTAGTAAAATCACTAAATTTAGAAAGCCTTCAGGACAGAAGACTCAAAAGTAAAGTAGCAGCTATACATAAAACACTGAACCATAATCTTCAAATACAAAAACAAAATTTAATAAAATACTCTGAAAGACACAAAGATAAAGGCACATTCCTCGTCCCATATGCTAGGACAAATTTGTACAAATGCTCCTTCTTCTCTAGTGCTATTAGAGCATGGAATGGGTTTCCTGAGCTAGCCAATAAAACCAGTGACTTGGCAGAATTTAAGTCATTGGTTAATATGCATGACTAAATGCATGACGCGTAGGACGTAATCATCTTCTCTTTTGAAGTAACGTCTGTATTATATAAGATAAGATAAGCTCACTGATGCGAGGCAAGAGATGAAAGATCGAAGTTCTCGAAGGTAAAGAATTACTAACGAAATACTAATTCAGTGCAAGGACGAATTCTGAATGGTCCGTTGTTCTACAACGAAATGCAGGAGAATATTTTATAACACCGTATTTTATTGTTAAGCCTATTTTTACTTTATTAGATTCTGGTAGATATACATTGTTAAAAAAGAATCTGGATAAATGAGCCTGATATTGAAAAAAATATGATTCTGAAAAGTGAACTGTTACAAAAATGGTTTTACTTTTCCCTTAGAAAATTGGAAAAAAAATTGGAATTTGGTTGGAAAATTGTATGTCAGGGACAAAATAAAAAAAAAAATCTTAACCATGCTATGGGACTTGGTTCAGGAGTTTGAGGGCCAAATAATGGAGCTACTGTTTCCCACTTGCTAGATCCAACATAAATTAAGAAAAAAAAAATAGTCGAAATGTCACTTACTGTTTGTTCCGTCCCATTCTTTTTGCGCCCGAAAACATTTCTGTTTGGCCTTCAGAATAAGAAATCTTTGTTCCTTTATGGACATCACAGATGCAACCTGGGTAAAAAAAAAAAAGGAATTAAGATTACCTTATGTTGATAAAGTACTCAGCTGAATGTGTGCAAATTTTATATTATGTAGAATGTAAGGAGTATGTATGTATATATGTATGTATGTGTGTATCATAGTGTATGTATGTATTGTTGTAAACTTGTTCCCCCCGACTGACCACGTGAGAACTTTTTGAAATTTGTTTATGGTTGGAGGTGAAACTGACCTGAGCGAGTGTGTTGATGTGTAAAGTAACGGGAGTTATGATCGCGGATTTTTCAGCTGAGGATTGTTTTTCTTAAATCGGTTTTTGTGGATAGTTGTATGTACATCTGATTAGGAGAACTGTGACGTTATTTCGATTACTTGGATTATTAACTGTTCGTAGTGATTGTGCTTCTGCAACCAGAAGGATATCGGCGTCCTGACAATCGGTGAGTTAACTTTCTTTAGTCTACTCCAAAGTTTTAACAGTATGTATGTATGCATGTGTCCCACATAGAAATCAAAACCGTTTGACCAATCTTGATAAAATTTGGGATGAATGTTCGTTAGATCAAGGCAAAGACCGTAGTGTATGTTTAATGTCCCCCCCCCCCCCCACAACCGAGATGCCCCAAAATAAAATTTTAAAAAAAGCTAAATTTATATCTTTTCAAGAACGAAACTTTTTAACAAATCGGGTAAACCTGTTTTTAAGTATTTTGCATTAGATATGAATATGTCGGCTTTAAAGGGTAAACCCATTTTCAAAATCTACTTTCATTAACGTGGAAAAAAAAAGAATGTGAAAGGAACATTCACCATGTTTGTAGATCTAAATCCAATCAATGGATCCGTAATACCCAAACTAAGGCCCGCAGGCCGTGTGTAATATCTATCTATATAAAATACTATGAAACAGAGGCAGATTTAAAATTTGGAGTAGTGTTTTTTTTTCAACCATATAGACCTACTAGCGACGCAACTCCGCAACAGACGAAAAAAAGAAATACTGTTAGCGCTCCCCTTATACAGCTAAGCTGTCTTTAAGCTCCTCTAGTGGTCAGGGCAGGACACAGAGGCCTACTTAAAAGTGTCTTCCTTGGCTCCTGTAGAGCCTGTATCAGCCAGGGAAACTAATGGGTTTAAGTTTATTATTAACATGCACCACGAGATCAACACAAGGGTACGCGTATGATGTCATTAAATTCTCTTTTGAAGGAATGTAATTTATTGGTAACACAGAATCTACTGTAAAATAAAGTAAAGTTTCCCTTTCAAATCCTGCCATCTATACGGCAGATGATGTTAAGGTCATCTGTTTCTTAACCAATCAGCCACCGCGCCCCTTCAAATAAAGTTGTAAGTATGTATTTAACAAGCTTGCTAAGTCTGAAAAGCGATAAACGCCTTTTTTTTTGTTATGGAAAGAGCCAAGAGAGCCAGGATAGTTGTTATGGACGAACTTTTTCGACACCGGTTTGGGGTCTCAGATCTCATCAATACTGGAACTCATCTTCAGCTGCGGTCAACACTTTGACAAGAAATAGTAGATCGACTTTTGTGTTCAAATCGTATCCATTTTTCCTTATTCTGTGTTGTCATTCCGGTTAATACTGTGATGAACAATTGCTTTAGACTAGACCTCGAATGTTTACATTAAATTAGCATGCATGAAAAAATAACATTTTGTAAAATCATGGATGCAATTCACCCTTTACAGTCACATACACATACACACACACAGTCACACACACACACACAACCAGGTTGACACACACATTATAAAGCAAAGACACAACTTTATAGAACACGTTGCAATGGCTTACGAAAATCAGAATAAATGAAAATATGATAATGAAATCGATTCTTACCAGAATATATCGTGTGATAGTGAAATCGATTTTAAACCAATTTATTTCGTGTGAAAGTGAAATCGATTCTTATTAGTGTATTTCTTGTGATAGTGAAATCGATTCTTACCAGTGTATATCGATTCACAATTTGTTTTTGCTAACAACAAGATAGAAACAGCAGCAACAGCAAGAGAAGTGACATTGTAGAAAAAAATGAAGCTATCCAAAAGATGTACAGGGAAGCTGATGTACAGGTCATTCAATTTGTCGACGGTTAACCAGGGTAACATGTGGCCTACACAACTTTCTAAAAAATAAAAAATCCCAGTCTTCGATCAGCCATCATGCTACCTTCCCGTCATCCCTGTCTAAGTTATAAATAAACAAATTGACTCCAGTTTGCAGAAAGGAGAGATACAGTTACAGTTCAATTAGTACAGAACGACGATTCATCTAACTTGTCAAATGTTATAAAGTTTTTATAACTATACAAGATACTGTTATTAACACCTACACCTCTTGAACCTACCCTTTTTTGAACCTACCCTTTTTTGAACCTACACTATTTTGTATTTCTTATACTTTAGTTCCCAGTATTTTAGTTCCCTATACTTCTTATATTAACAGTTATTATGGCGTCGTTGTGGAGCCCACACACAAAACCTATAAGGTTATAGTGCCACTGCCTGGTATGTTTGCGATTTAAGTCTATGGCTAAGGAAGTTAAACCCTGACAGAAAATTCTTTTTGGAGTCAGTTGGAGGTGAAACAGCGGTTTGACCAGTGATCTCTCAATCTCATCTGTCCCTTGACTTCCGTCGTAGTAACATAGTAACGTAGTAGTGACATAGTAACCCAATCCCTCCACTTTTCCCGGTCAGCAGTTGTTCTTAGTAGGATATCAAGAGAGACCAGTCCATACTTTTCAATTGTTCAGCCAGATTTTGTTTGGACTATCTTTCTTGCTGCTTTCTCTGAACTTTGAAGGATGACTTTTGACGATGAGTCATGTCTTACAGATATGACCAAACCAGCTCAGCCTTTGTCTCTTCACAGTATTGAGGACTTCCTTATTTTGGCCAGCCTGGGTGTCGAGTTGTAACAGTAAAAACCTATTTGTCTTCTTTTCCTGGTATTTGTTCTTTAATTAGTCTAAAAAACATTATATAAACTTATTTTCATGTCTGCTCCAATATGTCAATATGAACCCTCTACAATGAAAATTAACCATTGCTAATCGACGTAGTTTTTAAAATAAAAGAATTTGTTTCCGTAAACAAAATAAAAAGACAACCAACATACACATCACTATGTTTTAATTTTTTTAAATTGAAATGTTAAAATCTGACCCCCCCCCCCCCAAAAAAAAAACAACAAAAAAACTAATACTTTCCAAGTTAATTCTTGCACGCTCGATGTGGAACAAATCTGCTCTACGAGCTATCGATTTTGAATCACAAAACATTGAATGTCGATTACACCAACGCTTTATTTCTAAAAAACAAAAGACTTCTCAGTAACTTTGTCTTTTCTAACCAGGTCTCAAACTAGAGCATATCTCCTAAAAAAAAATTGTAATCACAACTTGCGCAGGCAATAAGCTGAACAGCTCGCGCTCTGCACAAGAAACATTATTCCAAATGTGTGCACGTTAGGTTGACAGCTGTGAGACATTTCTCGCCAAACTGGAAGGTCTCACGGGATGAGGGCCTAATTGGCAGGCCATGAGACCGTCATTTACTAAACATATCTATTAAACACGAACCTTTGGCCAGATTGAGAAATAAGAACAATAGAGTGGTCACATCGTGCGACAGGTTCAACATAAAGAAACCTTTTTCGTGATCACATAGGTCAGTGACGTAGTTACGTACTATTCAAGGCATTACAAAGTATCCCCCCCCCACACACACACATCTTTCGCCGCCCATGCTTTATAACACATTCCTTTCTGTCTTTTGCCTTGGATAGAACCTCTTTCAATGGCAGGCCCGTCCATTCTTTTATGTGTCTTCCCACCGCTTTTTCTGTCTGCCACTTCTTCTTTTTCCTGGTACTGTTCCCTGAAGGAAGGTCTTTGCAAGCCACGAAGACCTTATAATGTGGTTTTAGTTTCCGTTTTTTTAACCCTAGTTAGTAGGTCATTGTGGGTCCAATCGCTCTAGTAACCCTGTCTTTAATCTCTTCGATTGTGATGCGGTCTTGAATTGTGATACCAAGGATCCTTCTGTAGTATCAAGATCCCTGTTACTAATAGACGAGTCAGTCAAGCTTCAGTATTTGAGTTGTTATTTAAATAACTAACGTATGTAACTTTTTTATGTACATGTATTCATTACCTGAAATTCAACATTGTGCAAAGTTTCATCCTGATCCGAGAATGGGAAGGGGGAGAAAAAACATTTAAAAGATTTTGACCAGACAGACAGACAGACTTTATAACAGCTCGGTAGAAAAGAGTGCTTAATTGGTAATAAATCAGTGTATGGGTTTAGCCCATGAAAGGGACAGCCTGACAGTTATCTTTTGTCAATGGCTTCTTTGATAATGTCTAACAAGACAATTCACTGGATTTGTGTTTTAAGAATGTCTTTAACAATGCGATAAGTCAACCCTAGTTAGGTGTACTTTAATAACTAAAGCAATAAGGCCTAAATTAATTATGTGTACTTTTATAACCTAAACAGGAGGTGCGGTGATTCAGCTGTAAAGCGCTTGGCTTCCCGGGATCCCGGGTTCGAATCCTGGTGGAGACTGGATTTGTAATTTCGGGATCTTTGGGCCCCTCTGAGTCCACCCCGTTCTAATGGGTACCTGACATTAGTTGGGAAAAAGTAAAGGCGGTTGGTCGTTGTGCTAGCCACATGACACCCTTATTAACCGTAGGCCACAGAAACAGATGACCTTTACATCATCTGCCCTATAGACCACAAAGTCTGAAAGGAGAACTTTACTTTTTTTTTTTTACTTATAACCGACACGATGGGGCTTAAACAATTGTGTACTTTTATAACTAAAACAATAATTACACTAAGACTGTGATATTCAACAGTTTTCATCGCGAGGATCATACACAATTCGGACACGCAATTCACATACCACAACACTGTGAAATCTGTGCCCAACGGAACAAAGCCTGTACGGTTTTACTATGCATTGTGAGAAGATGTTTCAAGGGGAGGATAGCAACGTTTGACGGGTTAAATATGGCCCAAGGGCCGTATTTCGTGCGCCACTGCATTAGGAGTAAAGTGAGCTAGCAGACAATGTCGTAGTAGGGAAAGTCTGGTTAGTCAATGAGTGTTGCCAACCTAGGCTTTCTGAGTGTCTGTCTGGGCTGTGACAGGAGTGATAAAGCTCCTTGGTGTTCATTGGCTCGGGCAAGCTACCCTGCATCAACATGCCGCCCATGTGGAAACGGTCGTAAGCGGAAACAACTATGCCAAAGGGTAGCAAAACAAAGCTCCGAAAGGGACGCAACACGATGCAATCCGGCCAACCATGTGTTGGCTGTTATTCTCACCTGTCGTCGTAGGCTATAGAGTCAGTAAAAGACCTTTTTGAAAAGGTAAGGATCAAGAACATACTATAAAATTGTTTCTTCCTTTCATTCAAAGTGGCCCATTGGGTGGTAGCTCCTTCGGTCCATGGGGTGCCGGCTTACCGGGCATTTGTCCGAATGCCCATATGGCCAGTCCGTCCTCCTTTTTTTTTTTTTTTTACATTAATTGGCAATTAGTGTCTCCTTTCACCTGCGACGAGTATGTACTTTTCATTTTGAAATATCACTGGCCTACCTTGTCCTAAATGATGCAAGCTTTGTATTGTCACGACCATATGAACACTAATGAGGTCTTCGTAACCGAACCAGCTCCCGATTTCAAAGAAGACTGTTTTTTCCCCAGGGCGTCCTGAGTCTAGACTGGTTTCATAGTTTATACTGGAAGAATGTCATTTCTATGTCTGCTGTCGCACATGAAGAAAATAGAGCTCTCGTGTTTCGGGAGGCGAAAAAAATTCACAGTATAGTTTTCAACATATTAAAATAGAAATAAATGTTATTGGCATGATACGAAGTGGTAGTGGAGTAATGATTATCTAGCCTCGTTTTCAAAACGAGGAATCAAAGAAAAAAAATTATATCACGAGACTACACATTCCAGAAGTAAACAAAGAGAGTCGAATGACAAATGCAGTAGCGTAGAAAGGTACTTGTGGGCCAGTTTTGAAGAATAAGATGGTGCCCCTTCCCTTGTGTGCAAGGTTTTTAAGAAGAAGATGGTGTCACCCTCCCCCAATAGATAAAGTGTAATACAGACTAAAGCGAGTAATCCTGCATTATCAATAAATTTACTAGGGGCATTACGGTATAGGCTGCATGATACGTCTTATTGTCTTTTCATGCATTTCAATATTGACCTTTTTCAAATAGATTCAATAAGCGATATAACTTAGATAACTAATATTTACTATTTCTATAGGCAATGACACTATTAATATCTACATGATATCTACATGTTGACTAACATAATAATGAACTAACAGTTCAAAAGCGACACCAAAGTGCTATGGCCAAAGAAGCGCCCGACTGGTTTTAAATGTGCGTGCGTGCGTCTGTACTTAATGTTACTTGGTATAATTAATTTGAGTGTTTTTAAAAAGAGGTGTCACAAGACAGTATTGTGATTATTTTAATAGTAAAGTGAACAAAAAACAAGATTACAAAGAGAGCTTGTGTTATCACACAAACTCAGAGGCGGCCACCGTCGGATCCCTGTCGGAATATATATAATATTGTCTGATCTTGATTATAAGTTGGACGTCCACGTCACAGTATCATTAAGAATTTCAAATATTGCTCTTTGGTCAGTTACGTCAAGGTTTTAAAGCTTTTCAACCATAAGTTTGGGAATGGGTTGCCTGAACTAGATAGGAAAACCTTGGCGGAGCTTAGGTCATTGGTTAACATGCATGACTAAATGCATGACGCGTAGGACGTTATCGTCTTCTTTTTTGAAGTAACGTCTGTATCATATAAGATAAGATAATTCGCCAAACACAAAACCAATGGTGTTCCGCTCTCAGAGACATCGAAGCAACTGCTAATACCAGATCGCCTCTGCGCCTAGATTTTTTTTTTGACTACTGAAAAAAAAAAGAAAGAGAAAAAAAAAGAGATAACAAAGTTTGACCTTACAGTCAGTGACGTCCAGGTGGTAGTTTGAACATGTTTGAATTATAAGTTAGAAAACCAAGAAAAAGAAAATATATAGATTAGGTGTACATTTTTAAACATAAAATAAATTATCTCGCAATTGATCACTGGCAGGTTTAAAGCCAATCCCTAAAGCTAAACTTAATGCAGTGCAAATGGGGAATAAATGTTGTTTTTTAAAATAAATTTCACAAAATGTTGTATTTTTCTTGAATTCACGAGACATTCTAGGCAGAAGGAAATCACGCTCAGAATAAGAACGTCCACACACATTCAAACACATACACACTTGCTGAAACAAATACACACACTAACACTACAGCACACACATGCGATTTGAAAATGAGGTAAACTCGTTTTAGAAAACCTGAAAACTTGCAGAGCTCGTAACGGTATGAATTGGCTGAGCTTCAACCGAGGGTAAACAATCAAAACTTAAACAATTTACAGCTGAAAGTCAATGATTAAAACTGAAACACTTTACAGCTGAAATCCAACGATCGAAACTAAAACACTTTACAGCTGAAAGACAAAGATTAAAACTGAAACACTTTACAGCTGAAATCCAACGATCGAAACTAAAACATTTTACAGCTGAAAGTCAAAGATCAAAACTAAAACACTTTACAGCTGAAAGTCAACGATCAAAAGTAAAACACTTTACAGCTGAAAGTCAATGATCAAAACTAAAACACTTTACAGCTGAAAGACAAAGATTAAAACTAAAACACTTTACAGCTGAAATCCAACGATCGAAACTAAAACATTTTACAGCTGAAAGTCAAAGATCAAAACTAAAACACTTTACAGCTGAAAGTCAACGATCAAAAGTAAAACACTTTACAGCTGAAAGTCAATGATCAAAACTAAAACACTTTACAGCTGAAAGACAAAGATTAAAACTAAAACACTTAACAGCTGAAATTCAATGATTAAAACTAAAACACTTTACAGCTGAAATTCAATGATTAAAACTAAAACACTTTACAGCTAAAAGTTAACGATCAAAACTAAAACACTTTACAGCTGAGTGTCAATCACAAGTAAATCACTTTACAGCAGCTCGAGTAAAGAAGAATGGGGTGGTATATGAAACAAAAAATACTCGAAAAACGGGGTAAACCATTTGAAGCACTGCCAAGGTCGAGGTTTTGTGTGAAACAAAGTATATAGGTCATAGCTGGGTCGGCGTAACCATGAAAAATACTCATTCGTGTTCTAAAAACTCGAAGACAGTGCCTTAGTTTGATTAGGATTATGTTAGAAACGAACAAGTAGTCATTCTCTGGTACTGCCAGGGTCGAGTTTCGTTCAAGAGAAACAAAATTTTTTGTAGTTCCTTTCCCAGTTTCCACTGAGGAATATTCTGGTGATGTCTGCAGCACTACCCTCTGACAGGCAATGAGAATCTTCCTAGGAATATTAAGGGCCTTGAAGGTATCATTGAGGTCAGTTGTCATTATCTCCTCGGTTGATATAACAATGGAATATTTTGTTATTTTAGATAACTCCATTAAGGTGACCCGTCAAAATAGTGCGGACAAAATAGCGCCGACAAAATAGCGCGGTCAAAATGGCGCCGACAAAATAGCGACGACAAAATAGCGCGAAATGTCCCGACAAAATAGCGCAAGACAAAATAGCGCGGACTTGATATTTGATGTGTATAAAAGCACCAGATTATTAGCAATTTAATGTCATGGGCATTATTTTTGTTGATGTCTCTATCCTTTTCAATATTAAAACATCTGAAATTATGCAATATTTACAGAGAACGAGAGTACTTTAAACTTTATATCATTCCCTTTTTTCACCTTTGATTAAAAAGTATAACTTGCTAAAAATAGGATCTTCAAATGTGGTGACCCGACAAAATAGGATGGGAAATACGAAAGTGTGTTATACTATAATCAGAAATCTGCGGTATCTTTCTTTAATCAAAACAGGGCGTAAGGAATTTGTATGACTACGGAGAGGACAACTATATTGGTCGCCAGAGACGAAACCGCAGAGTGAATCCAAGATTTCTGATAGCATAATGGAATGTTAGAGATCGTGTGCAGCACAATCTACCAAGAACAAACAATTCAGTGGAGGGATGGCACCAAGCATTTCAACTGTCTATTGACGGTCATCACCCTAATGTGTACGAGTTACTCTCTCACTTCCTCAGAGAACAGGAGAACACTGAGAACAAGATTCTGAGGTTCAATGCTGGACAGCTAAGTAGAGCTGCAAGCAAGACAAAGTGCCTCCAACTTAAAAGACGACTTGAAGATACATTACCATTGTACAGAAACAAGCCAGTGATGGAATTTCTACTTGACATTTCCTACAATTTAACTTTGTGAAAGTTTGTGTGTGTGTGTGTAAATTTGACAATTATCTTTGCGTGTTTCTAAGTACACTTTATTAATGTAAATAAATGCAATATTTTGAAAGTATTCATTTTATTTTTTTTTATTTTTGCTGATTTATATTTTAAGATATCCAAAAGTGTTTCCTGCAAAATGACTGAAAAATTATGATAACTTTAAAACAAAAACAAAAAAACAAAAAATATTGGCTCTATTCATATTTTACGATATCTAAAGTATTTCTTTCAAAATGACTAAAATATTTTTTTTCTGCGCTATTTTGTCCGCGCTATTTTGTCCGCGCTATTTTGTCCGCGCTATTTTGTCCGCGCTATTTTGTTCTCGCTATTTTGTCGGCGCAATTTTGTCCGCGCTATTTTGTCCGCGCTATTTTAACGGGGTACCCTCCATTAACGCATAATCTCCAAGCCTATTTTCTTTGTTTTTTCCATTTCAGTTTTTCTTATATAATGAGACATTGATAAGGCGATGTCAATAATGGGAGCGGTTTTTTTTCTTTTTTCTATCAATAAACAACAGATCAGGGCGATTAAAATCTACCGTTTTGTCAAGGTATAAGTGATCGGTTGACTCGAGAACCTCTTTTGGCGAGTATTTGTAATACGGAGGAGAGTTTTTGTTGACCAAATTATATGTCAAAGCCACGTCTTGGTGTTGTAGGCCTAATTTTGCAACTTGGTTAAGGCGACATAGGTAGGCAGATTCTGGTAAGGCTGAACATCCTGCTATAATGTGTCCAATAGACTCATCCACATTTCCACATTTTTGGCATTTGTCAACAGCATTGAGTTTTAGGATATGCTTCTCGAAAATTTTGTCCTAATTACTCTGTCCTGCATTGCTGTGACAAAGCCTTCTGCTTCAGGGTACACATGACCTCCTTTGAGCTATGCTAATTAAGGAAGCAGCCTTGTCAATGTCATCATTTAATCAAAGCCGGGAAATTTCCCGTCCACCATAAGGTCGTGGATTGCAGTTTTTTAAAATACCATCAAACCTTCACGCCTCCAGCAATGAATTAGTTTCCTTCCTGATGTGCCAGTTTGTAATAGCCGTTTATATTAGATTTTCAGAATCGATAGAGAAAACCAACAGATTTATTTTAATTTTGAAAGCACACTGATATGCGTTGTAATGTATCTGTCTGGAACTTCTAGATATACTAGATACCATTAGAGCATTGGTCTTAACTTTTCTTCAATATTTAATGTTGCACTACAAGATAATTATTGATACGAACAACAGTTTAATGCAAGGACGTTGGATGATCAAGACAATGACTTTTTAAAATAGGGAGGAGTTAGACATTAGTACCGTACTCCAAGACAAAATATCTCTTATAGGATTCTTGTGCTGCACTAATAAGTGTTGTTATTGAATGACGTGCCAGTTTATAATAGCTTTTATACACCGGCATATTTCATGCTTATTGCATGTACAGTGTTCTATGGTTACCGTGCTACCCCGGCATGGCGGCTGCTCGAGTCGGGATTCGAACGCGAGTCTTCTGGTGGCCAAGCCGTTGCCAAGGGGTTTTACACTTTCAGTCATATTTCCCAGCTTCTTAACACACGCACACACACACACACATACTTATATATATCCAGCCCTTTTGGGCCTGGTGACCTTGACATTTCCAACGTATGTGTCATGGGGCGTATCACCGCAAAGAAATGGTCATGTGAAAAGAAATGGCCGTGTGCTAAGATACACTCATCACTCGGCAGCGTCATTATGCACCGTGTGCAAAAGTTTTAAAGGGGAGTCTGGCCCGTCGGACGTTGTTTTGGCCTGACACATCATTCATTTACCCTCGAAACAGATGCTCGAAATTCAAAAACATGTTTACATGCAAAGTATGTGTAGAGTTCTTCTTCATACTCAAGCATTAGAGCGATAGCTTTAACTGTGTTACAATCACATTGAGTATCTTGGTTAGTGGGCAGTCAATTATTCTATTGTGACAATACATCTCGGAAATTAGAAACTCCTTTCTCTCGTCCCACTCATTTCTCACATCACCCCCACATCTCTCTCTCTCTCTCTCTCTCTCCCATCACACTGCTAATCACTTTGTCCAATCATATTATCGCCCCTCCTGAAAGCATCTCTCATTGTACTTTTGAGATGGACTTGTATGCGTTCCCGTCGGCACTAAAGGGTTCAACAAGTGCTCACTGTTCCAACCAGAAATTGTCTTTTCCATCGCCCCCCCCTCCCCTGTTCTGCTTTGTATAAGGTCAGATCGTTATGAGATTCTGTCACTCCCCCTTAACCCCCTCCTTCCTCTTTGTTCTGTCAGCCAGGGCTGATGTTAATTCATGTTTAATACATTGCTCTTTGATTTCTATGGTGTATTGGGTACAAAGGGAAAGAAGAGTTGATGAGACATGTCACAAACATTTAGGAAATATTTTCAAGTATCTGTTATGAATTTAGGTAATTTAGGCACCGGATATTTAGGCACCGCATATTTACGGATATTTAGGCACCCGAAAATTTAGGTACCCGGATATTTAGGCACCCGGAAATTTAGGCACCCGGATAATTAGGCATCCGGAAATTTAGGCACCGGATAATTAGGCACTTTTTGACAAGGCGGAAAATTAGGCACCGGATAATTAGGCACTCTTTGATTAGCGACCTTAATTTTGAAAATAATTTAAAAATGTTAACGCATATTTTATCCTTAGGCTATGGGCTATCAGTGACGTTATAATAAATGGAAACTTTAACGATTCTAGCTAAAGAAATGCTGACAAAATGGGGAAAAATGACAATCATGAGAATGTGTGGAAAAAAATGACATTTGAGTCATTATATAATATAGACATCACAGGATTCAGGGGAGGGGAGGTAGAGATGATTCTCCGCTCATTGCTTCCCTCCATCACCAACCCCTAAGGTTGACTGGTGAGTTTTTTAAATTGATGATTATGCAATTTGCGTAAATATTTAGTTACTAATGTAAATACTTTAGATTTAAAAGTATTATAAAATATTTTTATAATGTCGGGGAGTGTTGGCGATAAATACAATCGCAATCGCCCTCTGCTTGTGGAAAAGGAGGGGTTGTACGCTTAAAACGGGATGGTGGTTGGGGGGGGGGGGCACACACTCCCAGTTAATGGAGAAAATCTCGCAGGTAGATGTAAACTTGGTCGTAAAAGTTACGTAGTGAGTCTTAAGCCTACGGGCGGAGGTCAATGGTATGGTACAGCATAGGTGCTAAATTTGAAGTCTGGAGAAACTTGTCTCCTTACAGTGGGTATGGGAATGAGGAGGGCTTTGTTCTAGTTACTTATAGGGATTAAATGTGTTCATAAATTAAAGTAGTATTCATTTTTTTATAACTGCATTAATCTCTATTATCAACACCCCTTTTTATATTATTAATGGGTAACCCCTTTAGGAAGATTTATTGTGTGAGTGTATAGGTGTGTTACCTCCTTCAAATTTTTTGTGTGTGGTAATTAATTTGTACCTATATCTACGCATATATTTAATATATATGTACATTTATGTAATATAATATTTATATAAAATATATATGGTTGGACATTGCAAAATGGCTAGAAATCACGATAAAATATGATGTTTTGAAAATAAAAAAATAAAGAGTTTATGGAAAGACAGATGAGTTGAAAGTTTCTATATAATTTTTTGGAATATTGGTCTCTTTTCATCTTTTATAAACAGAATACTTATTCTGCTTATAACAAATGAAAATCTTTAAAGTTCTTAATATGATGATTATGTTCACAGTTTATGAAGCAGGCTCCTTTACACGGGCGGGTATCTAAGGAGAAATTGAGTCCCCCTGACCCCCTGTTGATCCTATAAGACTCCTGGGCTCGAAATGTATCAAGGCTTTTCCGCGACATGCGAAATATCATGCTGATGCTATAAACGTATTTATCCAGCTACATCAAAGTCGATTTGTGGTCCAGTGTTAGTGGCCTGTTTCAGCCGGCCACTGTATAAAAGCAGCTTCTGTGACAACTATAAGTCTCAATGTTTGAAAGCTCTTGATACAGACTACTAAAGTGTTTGTTCCTGTCCGTTAATTTGTTAGAGTTCTTTCTGCAACCAAGTGGTGCTCACAGTTGTTAGCCAGAAAATTTAATGTAAGTACATTTTTATTAATTTTATTAGTGAGCATTATAGACTGTTATTATTTTGAATTTTATTTAGCATAAGTTAGATAAACATTTTAGTAAACTTATATGTAGACCAAACACAGTGAATTGATACATTCAGAGCATAAAAGCCATTATCTAAAAGCTCATAACATCATTTTTACATTATTTATTGTATACAGCTTATAATATAGATTTACAAAAATGTTATTACACAAACGCTTGAAAATACTATTATATAAGGAAACATTCTGAAACTCCTCTTATGCTAAAGATGAAGGACAATAATGACATAAAGGGTAGGATTCGTTTCTCAGTTTTTAATTTTGCAATGTTCAAGGCGATAACTTAGTCTACTTGTGCCTCCCATAGATGATCATAATTTATAAACATAATTTTTGAACCTGAATAGCACAAAAGTAAATTAATATTGAACGAGGAAACCGAAGTTCACCCTGTACATGCATTTCTGCATGTAGGTATTATTTATCCAAGAGTTTAATCAATTAATGTTCAGCAACATTTTGCTGACCGTTTTCTAAGTCGCAATCTAAAGGGCTATTAATAAAATATTATAAAGTTAATTAGATTTATACATTTGCTTAAAAATGTTTTTTTCGGGGGGGTGGGGGGGGGGGGGGGTTTGGAAGAGGGGGTAAAAAAAAAGTTCCTTTTTAAAAAATAATATTTAACATTTATTTTGTTGAGGGCAAAATAGTCGCGCTTTAAGAAATATATAGGAGGCTATTTTTCTTAAAGTTTTTTTTTTTTATGTTTTCTTGTTTTTTCTGATACATTTTCATAGCTAAATGCTGATTATAAAGGAAATAAGTATATTTAATGTCTTATTATATTTTTTAAAATTGATTTTTTTCTGCATAGATGGAAATCTTACCTACTACCAGAGGAAAGCATAAAATTGGCTACCAAGGCTACATGTATACAAAACAGATCTCCAAAGTATCTCATGTACGATGGAGATGCGTGCAACGAAATAATGGTTGCAAAGGAACTATGACTACTAGTCTAGACCTGACTCAGCCTGAACTTAGGAATAGCCACAGCCAGGCTCCTGACCCAGCTGCTATTTCTATAGCGAAATTCCTTGACACCATGAAAAAAAAAGCGAGTACAACAGAGGAGAAACCCGGCCAGATATATCGAAATTGTTTGGAACATCTGACACCCGAAGAAAGGTCTTCTCTACCTTGTGAACATTCCGTCAAGCGAAACCTGAGGTATCAGAGAACTAGTCAATGTCCACGGGTCCTAGAGTATCTTACTGATCTATTTATAGATGGCCCATGGGCTATGACTTTGGGGCCTGAGCCAAAACAGTTTTTGATTTTCGATAATGGGCCAGATACAGATAATCGGATAATTGTTTTTGGTTCTGACGAGTCGCTAAGATGACTTGTATCACGTGATACTTGGCTGATGGATGGCAACTATAAAATGGCTCCAAATGACTTCCTACAGCTTTATGTCATATGTGTTCCACGAGGCAATACAGCGGCGGTCTCGACTGTCTACAATCTGAAACAGAAGAAACGTACGAAACTGTTTCCAGCAATTGTTGCCATGAACTAGATTTAAATCCAGACCCATCGACAGTTGTCGTAGATTTTGAAAAGTCTGTTATTAACTCCTTTCAAAGTGTATTTGGGCATCATATACACATACAGGGGTGTTTTGATCACCTTGCCCAAAATACGTGGCGGAAAATTCAAGAACTTGGTCTCGTTGCCAAGTATAAGGAAAGTGAAGAATTCAGACAATTCTGTGGCCAGATCGATTCCTTAGCACTTCTACCAGTAAATGACGTTCCAGCAGGAATGGCTTTGCTTCAGAGCCTTTGTCCAGAAGAAGCACTTCCACTTTTGAACTATTTTGATGAGACATATGTTTCTGGTTCAATAGTGCGAAGAAACCCACGCACACAAACAAATATTCTGTTTCTTCGTTTTCGACGTGTACCTCCCATCTTCCCTCCGCAAGTGTGGAGCGTCCATTCGGCTACATTAAACAGTTCACCCAGAACTAACAACATTTGTGAAGGATGGAACAACAAATGTTTCCATTTAGTGGGCTATCAACACCCTTAAATTTGGAAATTAATTAAAACTTTACAAAAAGAAGAGGCAGCAGTTAGTGCATTAATTGCAAAGGACGCCATTGGCAATCCGCTATTAAAGAAATACAAAAAGGTTTTTATTGACCAACAAAAAAGACTACAAAATTTGTGTACTCAATATACGGAAAAAACCAAAACATTAGAACAATTCTTAAAGGGCATTGGGCACAACATAAGATTTCACTAGACTATATAAGACTTCAATCAACTTTATTTTGAAAATGACTTTGTTTTGTAAATTAGAGTGAGATTTAAGTATTACACCTTAACTAAAACATTTTTCTTTTGTTTTATTTTTTCTTTGTAAGTTTTGTAAATAAATTTGCTTATAAATTTTAGTATCAATTTATGATTTGAAGTGTTCTTAATACAATAACAATATTCATAGAATAAAGATTAGTAGCAAGCATAAAAAAATTTAATCAGCTATAGGTAATATATACTATATATACAAACACAAAACCTAATAAAATACACTAAAAGACAAAAAAAATAGAGACACATTTTCTGTTACTTAGTGTGTTCCTTCTATTCCCTAGTGCCGTTAGAGCAGGAAGATGGGTTGCCTGAATTAATAAATCTTCCAAAAAAAAAAGGGAATTATTTATGTAAAGAAATAAGACTAAATAAGTTCCATATCAAAATAAATTCTTTTGTTACCTCATTACAATATTTAAACCGAAACCATACTAAGATAAATATTAGTCCCTAAGACAAATAAAATAACCATCTCCCCGTCAAACTTAATTTGCTTCTTTTTAAAGTATGTCGTACTTTTCAAAAGGATGGAATGGGGCGGTGAACATGTGGATGTTCCAAATCAACCTCTGCGCCTTCTCTATCATAAACTAAATATATTTATTATGATTTTCGCGATCAAATGATTCACTCTTCCTTTTGTTTTCAGTACCAATTGTTTGCTCTTCTCAATAAAAAAAAAGTTAGAATTTAAAAAAAAGAAAATAGTCTCATACATGCATTATTAAACACACACACACAAACACATAATTAAAACAAAAAATAACAACACTGGTTTCCCTAACTTTCAACACTGCCCAATGAAATTAAACAATCTGCATTTCCCTTGTATCATAAGTTTTATTACTGTATTCATATTATGATGGTTTTAACAGAAATGTGTCTACCGAAGTTTTTGGAAGGCCTATAAAATATAATCCCCAACCTTCCATTTAAACACCTTTGTACTCTGCTGATCTTATTTCTCTACCCTTGACCCCCCGCATGTAGGCTTAGGATTCGCTACGTAACTTTTACGACCAAGTTTACATCTACCTGCGAGAAATCATTTCCTTTAAGTGGGAGCGTGTGCCCCCCCCCCCCCCCCACGCCCATCCCATTTGAAAAGTACAACCCCTCCTTTTCCACAAGCAGAGGGCTATTGCGATTGCATTTATCGCCAACACTCCCCGACATTATAAAAATATTTTATAATACTTTTAAATCTAAAGTATTTACATTAGTAACTAAATATTTACACAAATTGCATAATCATCAATTTAAAAAAACTCACCAGTCAACCTTAGGGGTTGGTGATGGAGGGAAGAAATGAGCGGAGAATCATCTCTACCTCCCCTCCCCTGCATCCTGTGATGTCTATATTATATAATGACTCAAATGTCATTTTTTTCCACACATGATTGTCATTTTTCCCCATTTTGTCAGCATTTCTTTAGCTAGAATCGTTATAGTTTCCATTTATTATAACGTCACCGATAGCCCATAGCCTAAGGATAAAATATACGTTAACATTTTTAAATTATTTTCAAAATTAAGGTCGCTAATTAAAGAGTGCCTAATTATCCGGTGCCTAATTTTCCGCCTTGTTAAGAAGTGCCTTATTATCCGGTGCCTAAATTTCCGGGTGCCTAATTATCCGGGTGCCTAAATTTCCGGGTGCCTAAATATCCGGTGCCTAAATTTCCGGGTGCCTAATTATCCGGTGCCTAAATATCCGGTGCCTAAATTTCCAGATACCATTTGTTATGTGTTTCGTTTGCAGGGTGTGTCCTTTTTAAATATAAGTAGTAAGTAGTCTGATTGGCAAACATCTAATGGAAAATTATTTAAAGAATGAGGATAAAGTGACGAAGATTGTGTATTTGATTTGTCAGCTTGAATTTGTGCTACCCTAATATGTTGACTTGAGGTCATATGGACTCACTTATAAACTAGGAATTAATTTGTTAATGGATTCATAATTGCGATTTTTTTTTTCTTAAATCACGGCTGTATCCGAAGCCTACATACAGAGTTAAAAGAGAAATACACATTTAATTGTATTGATTGCTGCCTGGTCGTGCGGTATGCGCTCTGCACTGTCGTTCAGTCTTCTCGATGGTCCCAGATTCATACCCAGCCCGCTGCCAACTCCCGTCGTCCTGTGGGAGTCCTTGTAATCACAACAAATATGCGTAAGGATCAATAAAGCAGTCTTAGTCTTAATCTTAAACTAAGAAGTGGATTATCTTCAACTCTGAAGGAGCGTCCGAAACATGTAAAAACATTCTACACATTTTTCTTCATCAACATGGTCTTATTAAATAAGTCAAATAGATACCAGCAGTCATCTAGTAACAAGTACTAATGAAGTAAAATGAAAGGTAATGAAGTCAAAATGGATTCCTTAATTAGCCATAGAAACGTGACATAGTTAGACCTGAGATAACAAGTTATCACTAAACAGGACAAGAAATAGTTTGTGCATTCCAAGTTTTATTTACAATGTAGGCACGTGACCAAAAAGTGGGCAGATAAAATATAATCCCTTTCGTCTTACATATTTACGTATACTTTTAATTCAACATATTCAAAGATAGGCTATATGTTGTCTAAAGTAGGCAGTGGGGAGGGGTCCAAATTCAAAAGTCCCACAGCCCCCCACTTGATGGCCTCCCAATAAATGTCCTAAATTATTTATTTTTTTACTATAAATATTAAATATTACGCCATTGTCATGCAAAATTGCTATTCTGATGGAGTCAAAAAATACTAGCATTGATATAGAGCAGTGATTCCCAAAGTGGTCTATATAGACCCCCACCGGTCTACGAGGACTTCCAAGGGGTCTACGGAAGTGAAAAAATAAATTGGGGGTCTACGAAGGCGGATCTCATTGAAGCATGACCATTCATGAAATTGACTCGTTCACACATGATTTGTACCTTAGTTAATCCTTTGAATTTCAACCCTGTTAGTGGAATGATTTTTTTTTATTTAAAAATTTTAACGTATTATTTTAAATACCTTAATTGTGTCTACATGAAAGTAATAATCTACATGGCCGAGTCTTTAAAATAAAATGTTGACCGTAAATTGTTGGTTATTAAAAATTTGGCTTCATTCTTTCTTTGTTGAACAACTATGCATTTGTTCTTTATTTTTATCTAACAAAGTTTGAAGCTATGTCGCTATGAAACCACCGAAGCTGGAACATCAAGAAAAGTTAACATGAAATAAAATAGATTAAGATTTGAAATACTTTTGAAAACTTTTAAATTCAGAATTAAGCCACAGTACAAAAATGTAGATTAAACATCATAGGATAGATTAGGTTTGTGAGCGTCTTACAATATGTTTACTTAGGCTTATATGAAACTCTAAAAAACTGCGCACTATAAGCAAAATATTGACTTTGCCAACCGTTGAAGAGGTTTTACAATCTGTTTTACACAATCCTATATCTGATATCATTAAAAATTCCTCTAAGCAACAATACAGTTCAAAAGTGTAATGGTGAAATGAGTTTTGGACAATGAATGGTTTTCGTGTTATTACGATTTACTTTTTTTAAAAAGCTGGACTAGTTAACCTTGCCTGATAATGTAGTGGTATTATTATAGTTTTGTTATGAAACAAGAAATTCATAAAGAATTGCTTTTTGCCTGAAATTTTGATCAATTGCTCCTTCACACTGAAGTATGATAGTTTTCGAAAGGCTTATTATCTTTGACATTATTTTTTCTGAGTTCTTGGTTGCTAAGATCCTATTTTAAAACACAGAAATTAAACAGGAATCGGACATAGTCTATTTCACAAACTTGTTTCATAAATTGAATGAGGTTAACTTGCAGCTACAATGTGATAACCTAAATTTGATCAACACGAAGGCATAATCTCAGTGTTTCATGTGAGGATTAAATTAATGAAGCATACAATGACAATGATAAATTTTCTTACTTTCCAAATTTAAATCAGTCAGACATCATCTAATCGAGAAGATAGAATGTTAACCCGAACTAAATTGAAGCCCAAGATTGACATTTTATTATCAAAGCTGCCCGTCAATAGGCGTTTTGTTGTTGTTGTTGTTGTTTAGTTTCTTCTTGTAATACATATTAAATTTTATTTTGCTTTAAATGTCATCAATAAATATATATCGCATAGTAATCAGTGAGAAAAGCACATCTGAAGTTAATGAATTTTCAAAAAAATGCTGGGGGGTCTACCGAAAACTTTAAAACATGGCAAGGGGTCTACAAGACAAAAAAGTTTGGGAACCACTGATCTACAGTCTAGATGATGTTATAGATGACCTTTGCTGCTCAGATAGCACGACGTGAAGCGATATGAATTAAGATTTGTAAATGGTGCAAATAAACAACGGTATTATTCATTAAAAGAGTTTTAATGATTTTTTTTTTAAATTTTACTTATATATTGTATCATTTGGAATTTAGACTTATATATCTATTAAGTACATTATCTCAGGACATGATATCAAATATCAAAATGCAGGGGCCCCTAAAAAGGTCAAGCCACCAGGGCCTCCAAATCCCTAGCTGTCTACGCGTCAACGCCACTGACTTATGCGTCCATGTATAAATGTCCCCCCGACGATTTTCCCCAGAAGTAGCTATTTTTGGATACATCTCTCTCCACTGCAGCCCAGGCCAGAGTTGGAAAAAAAAAGGGCAGAGGTGGGGGGGGGGGGGGGCTCAGGGTGGTAGTAGTAGACGAAGATGATACTAATTTATTATGGTCCTAAAAGACGAGAACATTCGCGATGGTATTTGATGGCGAGGGAGACGGGTGGAGAGATGAGTCAAAGAACAACGCAGTTTTCCCCGCGGGGCCGTGGTGTCGGGGGTGCAAAAGTTCGGTCCATGTTCTTGGATTATATGAGCTGTGTATCAGATAGTCATGAGGTAAGGGTGTGTGTGTGGGGAGGGGGTCAAGGTCGAGCAGACAACGAACTCGACTTAGTGTTATTAGATGCCTAGACCAAGAGGCCTCACTGAACCATACAAATATCTGATTTCGTAAAAGCCTGCTATATTATTTATAGCGGTTTGCTAGTTCTGTGTCGATCATTAATGATCTGTGAGAGAACTATTTTGGGATGATGCTTGTAATTAGCCATTAGTTTGGTTTATTGCTGTCGATGTAATACTTTTTACATTTTCTTCACGATTAACGTCTGGGTGCACTTTGTTGTTAATAGGGTGACGTGTTGGGCTGTAGATGTATAGGCAGTTGCTCTAACTTACCGTACTACTTTACTTTGTACAGAAGTGTGAAATATTCTGTTCACAAACTCGCTATGTCTGTGTCTGATTCAAATCTTAAACAAAGGTAAAAAAAAAGTTTCCTTGAAGAAAAGACCTTGTGGCCTATAGAGCAGATGATGTAAAGGTCATCTGTTTCTGAGGCCTACGGTTTACGAGGGTGCCATGTGGCTAGCACAACGACTAGTCACCTTTACTTTTCCATAAATTAATCTCAGGAACCCATTTGAGCTGGGTGGACTCATGGATCCCGAAATTAAAAATCGCAGTCTTCACCAGGATTCGAACCCGCGCCTCCTATGCAAAGCTAACTCATTTTATAGCTTCTGCTTTTAAAGTTGACAGGAAGAACGAAACTTCACAGTTAATCGGGTACACCCGTTTTCACAATATTTTATATTTGATATCAATTTGACAGCGGGTCATATCCGGCAAGTATTGTAATAAAAGTTCTATTTAGTATTGTTCACAAAGACTTTATTCAAGTTATTTTAAGCTTTATAAGCTAAGATGTAATACGCCCATGGGCGTAGCCAGGATTTTTATTTCGGGGGTGGGGGTTTAGGGGGGGATTTTTTTCTCTCCCCTCCCACACACCCCCCCCCCCCCCCACAAAAAAATATTTTGTATGTATGTATGTGTGTGTGTGTACATAATCTTTATTACATTCTGACCCTTCATTCTTTCGGAAGACGTTTATTGTGCCCTAGAATAGGTTCTTCCTGTAGTTAGTGGAAAAATTGTTGACTCACAGCCATTGCTAGCAATGGGGTCTGGGGGAGCGATAGAAGCTCACCCTGCGCTCCGCCCCGCCGCCAAGCACTATTTCTGGTATTGAAAGCCAACAAAATGCATATTCTGAGGTATCTACAGTGCATTTTCCTGCTATTAAAAAGTCTGATTTCAAAAACCTAATGTGCTATTCTTACTGACTTAGACCCTCCCATGTCGTTCGGCGCATTTGCCGTCAAGCTGTTTCCACAAAAATCTGTCACTGGTAATGTCTGAAGCCTCTTCCCACCTGCTCTGAGGACCTTCATGAATGTGTGTACTAGGATGTCATCGCAACTCTTATTATGCGTTATTCATTTTGTCGGAGAACATGTCCCCCAAACCTCATGCGACGCTCTGTCACAATCTTACTAAGGGGTAGACTCCCAGTTCGGCATGGGGTATCCTTGATTTAGACCCGATCTCTATAGCTGACTCCTAAAATCTGTCATCTTTGTTAAGCGACATTTAGTGTTTTTCAATTTCGGCAGATGACTATTCACTGCACTTTATTAATGGAGCCCCGCCATTGGTAGAAATGTGTAACTTCTCTTGAATACACTCTTGGAATTAGGTGACTGTAGTTTGCTTTAGATTTTATATCGAAAAGTGAAGTTTTATTGTCAAAATCATCTGTTGGGGGTTTTAAACTAAACAATCTCAGGACTTGGTTGTTGTTGTTTTTAAATTCAAAACCCCATTTAGCTACGGTCATAGAATTTGGTAACTGTAGTTTGCTTTGGAGTAATATTGAAGATAGAGGTTTTCCCACCTCAAAACGCTCTGTAGGGGGATTTTAAAGTGAAAACCATCTAAAGGAGAGGAGTTTAAACTCAAAACCCCAAATTGGCTTTTTTTTATATTGAAGAGGTATTTTTTAGCATGAAACCCTTCTGAAGGGGGATTTAAACTCAAAACCCCTTTTGGCAACGCTCATAGCATTTTGAGTGCGTAATTTGCTTTTTTTTTTATATTGAAGAGGGGGTTTATCGTAAATTTTGGAGGGGGTTTTAAAATAAAAATCTTCCTTAACTGTGCTATTGGAATTTGGGGATTGTCGCTTGCATTTTTTTGTTTTGTTTTATAGAAGACTGGAATTTAACTCTTAAAAACCCCTGGCAGGGGGTTTTAAACTCAAAACCCCCTGGTAGGGGGTTTAAAACTCAAAAGTCACCGGTAGACGTTTTTAAACTCAAAACCCTCTTGGCTGCGCTGGGGCAAGTGATGGTTTAGTGTTAAAATCTCACCTAAAATAAACAAAATCAAAGCAAAAATTCAGTCACTAAAGCCCGTCTCACCCCCCTGCGCAGGGGGGGGGGATTTCATTTCGGAGGGGGAGGGGGTTGAACCCCAACCCCCCCTCACCTGGCTACGCCCATGAATACGCCTACAGTGGTTTAGCTGTCTGCCAGCAGTTTGGTGCTACAAGTCAACCACCGATCGTCATAGTTGGCAAGTAGATTTTTGTTTCTATTTTAGACTTGATCTCACCTTGCTTTAGAGAGAAACCCAAACTTCCATTAAAAAAAGTGCAGAGTTGGTTAACCCATATAGTGTGGCTTGGCAGTACTGGGGATGATTTATACAGTACAGATGAACTAATAAGCTCTTTTCTTTTAGGTCACATGCTGAACATGTAAAAAAAAAAAAAAGTAAAGTTTCCCCTTTTAGACTTTGCAATCTATGGAGCAGCATGTAAAGGGTTAATACTTTTAATGCGGAGGATAGCAGCAATACATATTTAGCATTGAACCGGGAGGGTAGAATGAGTTAAGATTGTTTGCGCTGAGTTTACTCCTTATCCCTTTCCTGCTTCTGTTTCATTAAATTTCGTTCATATGCGATCTCTCTGGGAGAGTCTTTGATTTATATGTTCGTCTGTCTGTGACAATGTTTATTATGTGATGGAAAAGCAGGAGTTATCGCTGTTGACATTAACTCCCCTTGCTTCCATCACGCTTCTTGCTTTAAAATGGCCGAATTTCCGCCAGCGTTCTATCTTGCTAAATCTATAATCTCTCTCTGTTGTTGTTTTTTTTATATAAATAGATATTTGTAAGGGCATAGTGTCGATTTTTTTCTGTGCAGGGAAAAAGAGGCAAAAATGTTTTTAATATGCTTTGGTCTTGAAGCAACAAGTTAGTTATAAATAATTGCAGCGTCGAATCGTCTACCTTCCTACGTACCTTACGTCTATGCGTCTGTCTTGTCTCTGTATTGTTTTTCTTCTATGTCCTGTCTATCCATGTTTTTTTTGTAAAATGTTTTACATGTTTCGGATGTTCTTTCAGAGTTGAAGATAGTTAACTTTCTAGTCCAAACCTCCCGCAGGACGACGGGGGATGGGAGCGGGCAGGATTTGAACCATCGATAAATCCGAACCACAGTCCAGCGCGCAAACCGCACGACCAGGCAGCCATCCATATATTTATCTATTTAGTTATCTCTTTTCTTCTCCCTCTTTCTAGTTGTCGTACTCGTATGAATTTGTCCTAGCATATGAAATAAGAAATGTGCCTGTATCTTTTTTGTCTTTCTGAGTATTTTAATATGCTGTGTTTTTATATAAGTTATAATTCAGTGTTTCTATTTTCTTCTATAACTTTCTCTATTGCATTTCCCATGTCTGTTTACTTTCTCCATTATTCTCTTTTCTCTTCACATTTTCTCTATACATTTTCTCTTTTCTCTTCACATTTTCTCTATTAAATCTGTACCCGCACTGTGAGTACTTTTTATTGTACATCCCATCTTTTACTTCTCACGTTATCGTTCTCTTTCTCACTTTCTCTCTCTCTGTCTCTCTCTATCTGTCTCTCTGTGTGTCTCTCTCTATCTATTTGGCTTGGTACTTTGTCCTCTAAACGTCTCTCTAAACTTGAACTTTGAACTTTAGAAAATGATGGGCATAAAAAAAAATATTATTCTATAATTAGTTTTATCGAAATTTAATTCCTATCTCTGGTTTCTTTCCAAGCATTATTCTAGATGATGTAAAGAGTTGTGTCCCATTTACCAGAAGATATACAGAATATTGATTTAAAAATAAGTTGGCTTCCTGAAGTATTGAATACTTTAATGTACCGACGACCATAGAATTCTACAACGTTCCAATACAAGTAAGGAGCTGACGAAAATGAGACAATATATTTCGAAGAATATACCCCGCATACGCGTATAGCCCGCACGCATCACAAAGTAAAGAGGAACAATATCGTACGTCCCGCAATCTTATATACCCGCATGTGCAAAACGGGACGTAAGCCGTAAACGTGTCGCAATTGATGACTGGTATATGATACATTTTCCAGAATTGGCTAGATCAGTCACTCCAGACTCTGCCCCGTCTGCGCATCCATTCACTTCCGAGACGTAATATAAAGCAAAAAGTAAGACGTATGTATGTATGTGTGTTCCTTAGAGAAATCAAAACCGTTTGACCAATCTTGATTAAACTTGGCATAAAGGTTCCTTATGTCGTGACTGAGACCTTAGTATATCTTTAATGTCCTTCCACAACCGAAGGGCCCTTATAATTAAACAAAATACCTAACTTTATCTCTGTTAAAGAGAGAAACGTTTAGACAAATCGTGTAAACCCGGCCCGCAGGCCGCAGGTAATATCTGGCTAGTATACTATAAGCATGAAAATTGCGTTAAACAAAGACATAAAAAAATTTCCAATCGCACAAATGTAGGCTAGTATTGTCAATTGACAAGTACACTATTGGTTCAAAATAATTGATTCAATATCTTTCAATATTAGATTCGTTTATTTAAAGTATTTTTTTATATCTTTGGACACGCGATGGTTGGTCCTCAGATAGCTCTACACAATTACTGTGCTCCCTTTACTAGACGCTACAACCAACGAGAAAGCTGTCTTAACCAGTTAAGCCTCAGAAAGTATTGGTCAATCAAAGTAGTCCAATAGTGCGTGCTGACAACAATAATGGCTACTTTAATGGGTCATCGATCAGCTCTCAATCGCACGAAAACAAGGACACGCTACTTTATTGTGGAACTTAATCTCACCAGCAAAATCTTTTTAAAACCTCGCCGGCACATTGCTCTCGGGGTGGACATGTTTGAAAATGTTTGGGTTTTTAAAAAGACGTCCAAGGAAGTTCACGTGATAAACGTATTTCTATGAGAACTACTTATATACTTTTCTCAAAACGATATCTTATAGAAACAATGTAATTCATAACGACAAGGACCTATTATGTTTCATAGTTCATAGGTTTAAACGATGTAATTTGAATGTGTGCATACTATTCCACATGGTGCAGTTGCGAAATGAAATAGCAGCCTGATATTAGATATGGTCTGAAAGATGTCACCCACATAGTAGTTCCTCTCACTCCAAGCAGTTGATAGGCACAAAGGTACGGTAGGTGTTGATACAACGCTATATAAAAGTTATAATTTAACTATACAGTACTGATGCCATCTTTAAAGCCTCAAATCCTTGAGGGTCACATCCTTGAGAGTCATATCCTTGAGTGTCACATCCTTGAGGGTCATATCCTACCTAAAATGCCATTATGGCGCCTCTGTGCTTGGGTCATCGAGACAAAGTACTATTTAAATTACATCCAATGAGTGTTAAGTCCTTTAACAAAGTATTGATTCGTCCCGTGGAAAAGTAAAAGAAACTTCTAATTCTATTAGGTGAAGAGAGAACCGAAAGTGAAGTTCAAAAGGACTTGTACATATACAAGGACAATACAATAGTGGCAAATGGAGAATCCTCTGATCAGCCAGGTTTCTGAATCTGTGTCTAGTGTACTTCTATGACAGTTTACCTTTGTGGCAAGTATCCTGTAACAAGTATCCTGTGACAAGGTAGCTTTGAGTCTTGAGGGTAGTAACGTGTTTGGGGACTCAAAAGAATTAGTTATCATGACGGACAATACTTGTAACTTAAGTATTGGCTTTACAGGCTTGTTGATACTCTGTCATTGGGTTGTCGCTCCAAGCAGCTAGTTTAACTAAACCGTTATAGTTGTATTAATTTATAAATACCCAACTTGAGAAAAAAACTTTAACACAACTGAATGTCATTAACAATATATGCAAGGCTTTAAACTTCAATGACGATGTACCGGGTCATTAGAGGCACAAAGTGAGACCTTAAACAATTGAAACAATGAAAAACTCAAACTTAATTGCATGCCTTTTATGTCACTCGTCTGTCGCTTGTTCTAAGGGTTAGGGTTGTCTGTCGCTTGTTCACTTCACCTTCACTCCCCTTTTTATAATGTAAACTACGACAGACTTTCCCCTGGTTATATCAGAATTTGTTGATCTGGTAGAAATAGATTAATCGACATCGTTTTAGAACAGAAACACTGAGATATACTTCTTAACAAGGCATCCATTCAAGACCAGGATATTACGAGAGATGTAATGTCTATTCATGGGCACCTGGAAGAATAAAAACTGGAACCCCTGGTCTAGAAGTTAAATCATATCTCACGCTTACATTTTAAAACGCTCTATATTATTGTAACACATATTTATCATCAGTAAGTTCGATGGTATGTAGAGTAGATCTCAAGCTTTACAGGTTTACATGAAGACGTCCACGTGAGAGCAATGGTGGGGAAAATATAGGTCAATTGTAAGTCTAGACAGGACAAGAAGACATCTGGATACTTAATACTGTTCCCTGGTCAGCCTCCCCTGGTCAGCCTGTCTGTGCTACAAGAAACAAGTGTGCCTTCATCGATTGACCGCTGTGTGGTTACATTGACAATGTTACAAAAACTCGACATTTTAAACTTTTCAGGTGATGACTTCCTCGACCAGTTTATATGTGTCTGTAATAGTAACAGCATTGAAATGAATTACAGAATTTTCATATGGACAATATCATTAACTTCAACATGATTTACAGTTGTCTTTGTTCCCAAGGGTCGCCCCCAGCTCATCGATAGTCTGCTCATAATCCTATCTTTCCAATATGTCAAGAAACCAAACTTAGATGCTCGATAATAAAAAAAGATAAGAATTTTCCAAAGAGACAGACAGACTAATAAAAAAGCAGAAATGTGTAACAACCAATGCTTTAAGACAGTCTTTTAACAAAAGTAACAAAAACTTTTGAATTTGTTACAGTAACTTTATGGTTCAACGTTGACTGCATCTGAATCTGCAGTTTAATATAACCTCATGACTAAATATTGTGATTGGTTGAGAATGATACTGGATTGAACTTGTGCTAAGAAATGACAGAGAATTGGAGATAGATCAAATTAAGCAATGGTCGAATAGGCTCAAGCGATTTAGAAAAATAATTGTGAGATAATTGTGACTACCTTACAAATAACCATTTTCTGCTGGAGGCTGTCGTGGACAGTATCGAAGCACTAGTCACCATTCAACAGCTGCACTGAGTAGAGGACCTATACTGCATGCTTAATACGTTTGGGTTCACAGCAAGTTTCCAGTACAACAGTTTTTCAGTCACTGTGACATTACGTTTTAGAGTCAGAAGCAAACGATACGGTTTGATTAAATTACGAAATGAGCATTATTATTCACAAGTTTTTACATTTCATTCTATAAAAGTGCATCGATAATATAAAAAAAAAAGTCTTTAAGCTTCCTCTTCAAAGACTTAAAGTGTGAACATAAACCTTTACGTGTGCAAATAACTGAAGTGCATGCGAGAGTCCAAACTATATTTAGGTAGCCCATGCACTGTTTGGATCCTATTTCCTGAACATACCCCCCGAGGGCCCACGCAACACGTACGTAGCGCTAAGACCTCGGCTCTTGATACATCTAATTTATGGCGCGCTACACTCACAAATGTCTGAGTAAAGATTTCCATTCAATCTATCGGCCAAAGCAGGACTTTGTATGGTGGCGCTCTGTGAGAGTAACAACTATCCATAAAACAGGTTTCACCACTTGCTCATACAATGAATATCTCTATACCCTATCTTTCATCTCTGTACATGTCTGAAGATAGAAATATTGAACTATACGTTTATATAAAAAAAACAAGGTTACAAAAGACAGTTTGTGTGGAAACACCAACTCAACATCGGCCCCCGAAGTGGTCCACCCAGGCAGGCTTCAATATTTTCAGAAAGAACATCCGAATGAAATTATATCAAAGACAAATGAGAGATAAGAATGGAGAAAAAAGGTTAACAGATCTTGTGTAGTGCCCCAACTTTCCCGCAGATCAAAGGATAGTTGAAAGTGAATGTAAAGCTAGTTATGAACCTGGCCTAACTAGTTCCCCTTTCAGACCTTGTGGTCTATAGGGCAGATGATGTAAAGTTCATCTGTTTTTGAGGCCTACGGTTAACGAGGGTGTCATGTAGCAAGCACAACGACCAACCGCCTTTACTTTTCCTTAACTAATGTCAAGTACCCATTAGAGCTGAGTGGACTCAGAGGCGCCCAAAGATTCCAAAGTTGAAAATCCCAGTCTTCGAACCCGGGATCCCCGGTTCGGAAGCCAAGCGCTTTACCGCTCAGCCACCGCGACTCCTAACCTAACCTAACCGATGTCTTATAATTGATCTAATTGTTTTGAAAAATGTTCAATTTCATATTCAAATCCTCAAAAATAAATATAAAAAATATTTCCGCTATAATATAAAAACCGAAGGAAAATTAAGTTTACAAGATATAGATCATATTCAAATCCTCAAAAAAAAAAAAATATATAAAATATTTCCTCTATAATATAAAAACATGAAGGAAAATTAAGTTTACAAGATTACTATTTGTTTTAAATTAGGTCTAACTTATAATGCATACTAATTACCTTTTTCTCTTTAGAAAACTGCTTGCATAACTGATTTTAAAAATTAGATTTTTCACTTTCAGAAAAAAAAAGTAGCCGTTGCATCAGAACTTTGAATGGTCTAAAATATTGTGATGTCGGATTTTCAATATCTTTTCTAGTTTACGAGATCTAAACGGGACAGACATTTCGCACAAAACTTTAGCGTCTTTTCCCCTTTCGGGGGCCGCTAAAAAAGCTTCAGTATTGTATCTAGATTGATTTCTACATTAGACGTTGCGCAAAATGTTTATTTGTTTAGTCAAGATATAGATCACCAGACCAAATTTGATTTTAAGATGATTATATATTTTTTTAAAATTGGAAATTAACAGTCACACTAGCGTTTTCCCTGTGTGTTCAATTTGCTTGTAATTTTTCCCCCCAAAGTATACATAAGCTGTCAATTTTCTAGGAAAATCGTTAGAGCCATTTTTGAGATCCGTGTTCAAGTTGCAATTTCCATCTTGAGAAAATGAAAAGTTTGCAAACTAATAAGAGGAATTGTAAAAAAGTAGCCTTTGCAACTGAAATACGCAAGCTGCAAAATATGGTTTATCTGTACTTGTGACAATATCTTATAACTGACATGCGTTTGTAGACAAGCAGACACCACGGAAGTATGCCAAAGGGCTTGCTATATCTTAATAGAAAAACACAATCTTTCACAATAAAGGAAATCTAGAAGTTGTAGAAACTGCCTACGATGTTTTGTTGTTAATATCCTATCAAGATTTGTTATTCATAAAACGTTTTTATAAGACGTAGCAGAGTGCTTATATTTTTCTTTACTACAATATCAAATGGTATTTATTGAGCTCAAATTGTACAGCCGGTTACCTTGCTTGACAAACACTTAGTATGCATACCATCGCCCAGTTACCCGGAAATATGGAAGAAGTCTAAGCTCATTAGATCACCGTTGGAATGTTCTCTTTCAAAAGTAGCCGAGCAGAAACGTCTGTGTGTCATTTACTCTGGTCATATTAGAAGCCAGCTCGGAAAATAACAGTGTGGTCAGCTGTCAATGTGTGCTCTTGTTAAAAAGTTTTATGTTAAGACTATTGGTCAGAGAAAAATGTATTGCTGTTAAAAATACAAAACCAAATTTAAAAAAAACATCAAAAAAACATCAATTCAAAAACAGGTACCATTCAAATGTTCCTAAACATTCAGGCCTAGATGATAGCTTTTCATGGATTCGTGCGCTTTTCATAAACCTTTGGCTACATGTCAAAACCATAGATATATCTCTATCTATATATTGACTGGACCAACTTAGGGCCTAAAGGTTTTGTCAAGCGCAAAGTTTTGGCGTATAATAGTGTTTTATTAATCACCAATTACCAGCAGTTTAAATTACACTAGCGTATATGTATATTATAAGTACTGTAATCAATACAAGTGTTTCTGCATTTAAAATAAACGACAACAAAAATAGATACAGATGAGTTCCAAAATTGTTTTAACAAAATTGAAAATCATAGTTTTTATACACTTAAAAATTTGTCTTTCACCAACTGAAACCAATTCTAGTCGACCAGTCTCTACGTTTATATGTCTGTGGTTAAAACATAATTAGAAAAATTAGAGTTGGTTCAAACCCAACACTCTATCCACTGTGCCACAAACACCGTGCACGTTTTATATTAATTGAATGGTTTCTTATTTTTACTTTGACGTAAATTTTGACAAAAATTATTTAGAAATTTTAAATGAGTTAAAAGATTGATGCCCAACCAACGCGTCCTGTCGTGTAGTATGCGCTCTGGTCTGTTGTCCAATTGGACACGGGTTCGTACCCTGCTCGTCGCCACGTCTCGCCGTCCTGTGATAGGTTTGGGCATGGAATAGTAATATTTCATTTTGAAGGAGCATCCGATACCATCCTTACACAACATATAGGCTGTGACAGGCTTGTTAATGTATATGGTCCCAGACATCGTGGAGTTAAGGTCTATTTTTAACAGAAAATGTTTAAATAGTTTAATAAAAAATAAAAAAAATTGGCGAAACTCACCTTCAGCACATAGTCATTTGTTGCCATGTTTGTCTATGTTGAATACGCGAAGAGTTTGCCCCACAGAGGCTAAAACTTAAAGAGTACTGCTATTCACTCCACTTCTTGGTCAGAAAAACATTCTCCCGCAGTTAGACTGCCCGGATCAAAACGGCCCGAGCCGAGCCAAGAAGTATTATAAGGCCAATTCGAATGTGATCTGTGACTTCGATGGATCTTAAGGCTTAGAGATGTCTTACGTTATTCGTTTTGGCTTGTCACGCAAGTGAAATCTGGAAGAGAATCGGATTTCTCTGTTTCCTTTTGGTGTCAGTTTCAAATTCTAAAACGCCAATCTGGCAAGCGGATGTTTATTACAAAGATTTGTCTATTTGCATGTACAACATATGCAGGTTAAAACATGGAAGATATATGAAAGGTAATTGTCCCTCATGCGTCATTTAAGAATAGAAGTTTGTGTTGACTTAATCTTAAATAATTGATCTAGTTGTATGAGTGCTTCAATGATTATGGAAAGAATTAACAGTTAAATTGAATCATGTTCTCAAGTAAACAAGAAATCTCTGGCTGGATTGAGTGCATAGACTAAATAAATTTGTTTTATCTTCTGTATTAAAAATTCAAAGAGTCATACTTTCTCTGACCTCACTATATGCCCTAATTGCATTAAGTAATACATAAACGGTTTCACCATACGCTGAACGGAGTTGGAATCTTCTGTTTCGGGCATTATTAAAGCACTCCCCACGATGCAAGCTAATATTATGTAATGAGTTAATGGAACTATTTAACCAGATGTAGATAGTTGGAGTTATTGCTGGAAGTCGCCCTGGCCGTACTGTAAAAGACTCCAAATGTCGTGACGATGATTTTAGGTTCGAACCCCTACTTTTGTCTTCCACTACGATCACGTTGAAGATTTGGACTAGAAAGATATGCTCTTCGTCTCTCTAGGAATGTCTGGAACTTTGCAACATTTGCAAAACTAAAGCGTACTAAGAACAGTTTAGTTTCAGATATTTTCAGATATTAATTTCACAGAAAGATATAACCCGGGGCTACGGCCCTTAGGATATTGATATCTAGTGCATGGGATTTAGATTTATAGGCCTCATCGAAATTGGCGAATGTTTCTTTCACATTTTTAAATTCTGCCACGAGAATAAAACTATTAAAAGTAGTGTGAAAATGGATTAACCCATTGAGCCGACATATTCATATAACAAAATTAATAACTGTTTATCCGATTTGTTAAAAAGTTTAGTTCTTTAATAGAGATGAATTTGGGTATTTCTTTTTATTTTCGGGCCCTCGTGCAGTGGGAGGGGCATAAAGCGTATACTACGTCGTGATCTAAGGAACATTTTTACCAAGTTTTATTCAGATTGGTCAAACGTTTTTGATTTCTATGCGGGACATACATACATATATACATACATACATACATACATACATACTTATATACATACATACATATAGCTTACTTTCAGTTATATATATTAAATAGAAATAAAGGCTATCTCTGCGCTGGATGTAGCAGAATGTGTAGGTTGCAGCTGGGATAGCGTAGTCAAGGGAAATACTGTACGCATTAATCTTCGGACTCGAAGAAGAGTCTTATTATTATTATTAATATTATTACTATATAAGTAAATAAGATTTAAGGATTTTTAACAATATTATTGTTATAAATTAAATAGCATGTTACTGATTTCGTTTTAAATGTATCCTCATTACTTTATCAAATAATTATGAAGTAAATCACTGTTACAGGTGATCAGACTTAATTATCAATCGTTTGCTGGAGAAAAAAAAACAATATTAGATGAAAAAAAAAAGTGTCAAGTCTGCATTGATTAAGCTGATTGATTGATGGCTTATTGCTGTTCGATGAACGAATCAGTACAAAAAAAAAAGTCAACGAGCTTGCGTCAAAGATTATTAAAAACTTCCTCTCATTGGTCCTATTTTATAGCTGATTGAATATCTCTCATAAATCAGATCTCAGGCTAAAGTACATGGCGAGATTAAACGCAGCTGCAGAGAACATTTATTTTACATTACTGTCTAGTCCATGCTATCTATTAAAATGTCTAGAATGGTGATGTATCAGTCAATCAATCAATCAATCAGTCTATCTATCTATCTATCTATCTATCTATCTATCTATCTATCTATCTATCTATCTATCTATCTATCTATCTATCTATCTGTCTGTCTGTCTGTCTGTCTGTCTGTCTTTCTATCTATCTATCTCTATTTCTCCAGATAGACATATATGCTTAAATTTTCTGTATTTAATAAAAGATGTATAGTTTAACTCAACTGTATCTAATATGTATTCTTAAAGTAGGAGGCGCGGTGGCTGAGCGGTACATCATTGTACACACCATTGTACACACCTTTCTTTGAAATGCTTGTCCCAGTTATCATTAAATGTTCTATCCGCCTATCTTTGAATCACTCTCAATATCTAGCCTTCTACGTTTTATCCTTCTATCTTTGAATCACTCTCAATGTCTAGCCTTCTACGTTCTATCTGCCTATCTTTGAATCACTCTCAATGTCTAGCCTTCTACGTTCTATCCGCCTATCTTTGAATCACTCTCAATGTCTAGCCTTCTACGTTCTATCCTTCTATTTTTGAATCACTCTCAAAGTCTAGCCTTCAACGTTCTATCCGCCTATCTTTGAATCACTCTCAATGTCTAGCCTTCTACGTTCTATCAGCCTATCTTTGAATCACTCTCAATGTCTAGCCTTCTACGTTCTATCCGCCTATCTTTGAATCACTCTCAAAGTCTAGCCTTCAACGTTCTATCCGTCTATCTTTGAATCACTGTCAATGTCTAGCCTTCTACGTTCTATCCGCCTATCTTTGAATCACTCTCAATGTCTAGCCTTCTACGTTCTACGTGTAGTTACACCTTTGAATTCACTCACAGTCGTTGTGTTGGACAATCAGTTCGCTGGTTTACCTTTAGCCGCACAAAAAAAATAATATAATAAAACCCAGATTATCTTAACATCATTTGCCCTATGTAGCACAAGTTCTTAGAGCTGAACTCTTCTGACTTATTTAGCCAAATTATTTCTAAATCGAGGACATTGCCATTTCCTATCATTTTAAATCTATTCTCAACTTCTATGCTACTCTCGAAACCAAGCTGATTGGTGCCCCAATACATCTTTACAAGTTAAAAATCAAACTGCTGGAAGAATTGATTTCTTAGCCAAGCTTTTAATCTTGAACTTTTTTTTGTCAAATATCTTAATGGAGGACAACTAAAAAAAGTTTAAAAAAGTATAATTGATTTTTTATTACTGCTTAGTAAAAAACAAACTGATGTTATATTCATACACAATGATTATTCCTCTAAATAATCTATTCTTATCAAACTTTGTATCCACATACAATATTACTTCAGATTGAGCTGCTTTAGAACGAGAAGCTTATTTCTAACGCAATTACAATTATTTACGCTGTCCGGTGAAGCGCAGCGGCAACACTGAAAAGAAAATCCCCAGAAATATAACGCGGGGATAAACAAAAAACTGTCTCTGGAACCTCAATTGTCTTATGAACCTGTGTGTAGAGAGGAGGCAACTCGTCACCTCTCTTGGCTCTGTCCATCACAACTTTGTGGGTTGCCTCCCGCTCCCTCCCCGCTTCCATCCGTTTTGGAGAAATCGGAAAATGTTCTGTCCCCCCAAAAAAAATAATAATTCTGTGAAACGAAAATAAAAGTGGTTCTTCTTTTTCATTTTATTTGTCCATTTATTCCTTCGTTTCTTTTTCATATTGAATCAATCCAATTCCTAGTGTGAGATTCTCTTTTTAATGTTTTTTGTTTTTTTTTTTGGTTTGGTCTAAATTCTTTCCTTGTTAGCTGCCTTCTGTCGCAGTTTATATTATATAGATATAGATGTATATTTAGCCGTGGTTCCCAATCCAGGGAACTGAGTCTGATCCTCAGCAGCCTCATTAGGAAATATGAGCAGAAATATTGAAGGGGGCTGGATAACTCCGACAGGAGGCTGGATAACTCCGACAGGAGGCCGGACAACTCCGACAGGAGGCTGGATAACTCCAAAACAAGACGTTTTGGCGCCATTGTTTTGGTGCTGTTTAGGGGCAGTGGTCATTTCGGCACACTATTTGTGCTCACTTTATTATGTCTTAAAAAAAAAAGAATGATACATATATATATATATATGTTTTGTTTGCGTGTATGTGTTCATGAATTGTGTATGTATAGAACAGTAGTGATTAGATCTGGGATTCACGTTTGTTGTGTAACTATAGTTATGTCACTGAACATCATAAAGTTGTGTGGGTTCTAATAGTGTCAAAATAGTGAAATGGTGATAGAGAAAATAGATGCAGTTTTACTGTTATTAATTTATGGTATGTTTAACTAAATATTTAAATTAAAAGATCAAACAAGCAAAGGTCAATATGTCTCAGGTATGAACCTTATCAATATATCTTTCACGATATATTCACGAAATAGTTAAAATCTTTATTACAACTTTTTTGTTTGTTTGGAATGGGAAGGAATGAATGTATACTATATATTATATATTATATAATAGCGATGAAAAATGTTTATCATCAAAAGTTTTGTTTTTATAATTATCGTCCAAACTTATGGCGCCAAAACCGCTGCTGCGAAAATGTCTCTTCTCAACGTGCCGGATGAAACCCGCAGGCCTTAGGTCAGGCATGACTGATACTTTTGTGTTGCATTTCTGTGATTGTGTTATGTGGTACTTGGTGAAAAGTACGTTTTTTTTTTTAAGGTGGAAAAAAAGTCCTTTCGTTTTGTTTAATGTATTTTACTTACCGAGGAGGCGATCACCTTGTGTCTGTAGCGTCTTTCCCTTAGGGTACTGGACTTTTGAGGATCGAATGGTGGAGAGACGCTGAACTAATTATAGATTTAAAGGGACATAATAAAACTAATCCTGCAGAAGTGAAAGAGTTCAATTTGATGTTATGTATTGTGCCAGTGTCTGGGCGTACTTTAGTAGACATTGTAGAATGGAGATGAATGAAAAACACAGAGGCCATCGTTCTCTTCGCTCTAAATTTTTAATTTCGAGATCTTTGAGCGCCTCTGAGTCCACCCAGATCTAATGGGTACCTGATATTTGTTGGGGAAAAGTAAAGGTGGTTGGTCATTGTACTGGCCACTGAACTGCCATGCATACCGTATAGCACAGAAACAGATGACATTTACATTATCTACTCTATAAATCACAAGGTTTGAAAGGGAAACTTTCACTTTATCTATATGTCAATTTAGTCATCTATGTTAATCAGAGACAAACTCTGCTATATGTTTTTCCTGGCTGATTCAGGCAACCCGTTCCATGCTCTAATGGCACTAGGGAAGAGTTGCACCTGTAGGAATGTATCCTTACATATGGCAAGGAAATCTGCGTTTATTTTTGTGTCTTTCTGAGTATTTTATTATGTTTTGATTTTGAATTTATAAATTCAACTACTTTTAAGTTCAAATTCATATGTAGACTTATTATTATTTTTTTACATTATAGTTTTCGGTCCAGAAGGATCTCTAAATTTAGTGATTGTACTGATTGTGTTACTCTAATCAAAGTGAATAGTTGTTTGTTATAAATTGTTACTTGTAGCCCTAACCGCAGGACAGCGGACAGAGTGTAAACTCGAGACCATCTTCACCACTGTTCAAAGCGCATACCAAACGTCAGCGGTACCTTTTTGACATCACCTTGAAATGTTCATCTTCTTAATCTCTCGAAAAAGTCTCTATAAAACAAGTAGCATCTAGTACTCAACTTCCGGATCAAGTTCGTGTTGAACGTATCACCTCTTCGTAACATTGTGCTGCAATTTTTCTTTCCTTTTTTAAACTGTTATACATTTTAAAAAAATTATAATTTAACTAAAAAATTCTTTCTACTTTGTTTTTAAAGTGATATTAAACACAATCCGAAATGTTTAAAATCAAACACTTACACACAGGCATTTTTAAACACACTCCTGACTTAGTCTCCAGTAATGTCGAAGACATGAACATTGTAACATAATACAAGAAAAGGATGCACCTCGAATACATTAGACTTGTCTGGGTTTATTTTTGAATATATCAGACTTGTCTGGGTTTATTTTTTAGACACAATACTTTCCGAGAGCTCTTTTGGAGAACTTTTATCCTTTTTTTAGTCTTTCTTTGGATTTTTAAAGTGCTGCGTTTCGTTTTTGTGAATTTTTTTGAATATCAAAATGTGAATTGTTCAAATGAGATCTTGACTTCCGAAGCAAGGGAGTTAATCACGGGATTCTTATGACGTAGAACCCATTTAATTGAGTACCTTGTTAGTCTTTAGGGTGGTCACCAGATGGCAGCCTCTTTCAACGTTAGACCTAAAAAAGACGCGATTCGGCCCAAAGACAGGAAGGACTGATAAAGAAACAGTTCTTCCCCCAATAAAACACAATGATTTGAAAATGTAAAATGTTTTTGTATTTAGTAGGAAGTCAAACAAATCTAATAGCTCGCTAAAAAAAAAAAAAAGGGGTTCCAAAATATAATGTGAGTAGAATGTTGATAGACTTTCGTTGGATCAGAAAAGTTGATATTATCAAAACAGATGGGACGTAATGACGCAATTGTCTTCTTGTCTGAAGGAACGACTTTCTGATTTCTAAATTAACTAGCTATGTTTGCACCCGGCTTCGCTCAGCTCTTTTCTTTCTATTTTAGTTTTGTTGTATAATAAAAAGGCATCTATGCAGTTTTAATAGTTAAAATCTATGTCGAGACGCCTAATTGACCTAAATGTAGTCTCTTGTTGTAGGGCAACTTTACATATCCTTAGATCACTGCTATTATCTGACGTTCATGCCACATTTAATTAAGATTGGTCAAACGGGTTTTAATGTCTTTAAAGAACATACATAGGCCTACATATATATACATACTTTGTACATTCTACTTTATATATTAGGTTATTTCTTGAAACACAAACTCGTTTTCCATCTGTTAGGTATGTTGGTAAAAAGCTTGATTCCTGTCATACAGTCGAGTTTGATTGCATAACTTCGTCTAGTTAATTTCTACTTTCTACGAGCTACGTAAGCTTATGTCGCTAACTTAAGGATACAAAAACCCTGAATGTCTTCAAGGATTTGATCCCTTTTTAAGTATTTTAAAATCCCAACTCTTAACAGAAATTCTGAGCATTAAAAAAAAATAGACAAACGAGGTGGCGCCACCTAGTAGAGGCTGACGTCATTTAGATCTAAAGCTGCTTAAAAAAGTCTACCAAGAACTATCCGAAGTTCATGACTTAAGAATGTATCTGCGTGATGTCGGACTCCCGTAGCGCCCCCCCTAGACTGAGCCTGCGCGAGGTCGTCTTATGCAAGGAGGTTATATTTAGATGGAGATAGCGTGACGTCTCTAGGTTGAAGCCAAATCGCAGCCATCTTGGTCTACTCAAATTAAAACGTGTAGTCTGTTGTTTTTTTTTGAGAAATTTGTTCGACAATATTTCAAGACATTATTTAAATATCTGTACATTGTACAATATCTTATAAAACGTTAAAAACACAGTGTATAGAATAAAATAAACATTACAAATGCCTTCTTGTTCGGCATACGGTTGTACGCAACGACGACCAGAAAACGGGATATCGCTTCATCGGTTAGTTTGGTTTTTAGTCACTAAAGACTAAACTTTAGTGAGTTAGTGCCATTTAATTATTTATATAAACTTTGTTAAAAGTGCATTTTAGCGGCGTCTATTATTTTTGTAACGTATTTATGTAAGTAAGGTTAGGGTAAGGATTAGCCTAACCCTAATCCTAACCCTAGTATTAACCCTAACCCTTACATTACGAAATTAATAGACGCCGCTACATACTAAACATTTTAGATGTAGGCCAGAGTTTAATTAGGGAAAGATTAGTTAGTATTACTGTAACATTATTATTAGTAGTAGGTAGTAGTATTCTTTTCTCTTCAATTTTATCAATTTTGTGGTGATATCAGTGCGGTAAAAAGTATCAAAAATATAACAAACCTCTTGCAAATCATTTTTGTGCTTTTTTCAGCCCACAATAGTGCTTAATTTCGATGTAATCATTATATTTCGGTTTTGTAGGCCAGGTTTCAGGTGATCGTATAAATCACTTTACATGCTCTACAGCGCTTTGTAATTCATATATTTGAATATCTAGACCACCAGATATGAACTTGGGCCTTAGAGGAGTTTAGAAAAAAACATGATGACAAAGTACGAGGCTAATTTGAGTCGTTACGAGAATTAGAAAACTGGTATCGCAATGAAAACGGATGGAATGTTTTGAGTAAACCACTATGGCGAATAGGCTCCGCCCACTGGCTTCAACTGATAATGAACATTTGATAGCAACCGCCATCTCCATCTAAATATAACCTCCTTGGTCTTATGCATCACGGGATTTCATAGAATAATTTTAAAAGATAGATACTTTAATTGTGTCTGCACTTTGATTCTAACTCATTTTAAATCCATTTAGCTTCTGATCGAATCGAAAACAAACCAACAAACAAAAAAAACTTGTAACAGCTGCGACGAATTACGATAAAACAAAAACTACTTTAAAAAATAATTACTAATCTGTCTCTCATATAATGTAAACAATTTTTTTTTGTTTACATTAGAAAAATAAAAGGGCAATCACATGTGCTGACCCGCGAATTAAAATGTGCCCTAAAATTTGCAAGAACCAACAAAGTCGACTGAAGACAGTAATTGACCCCCGCCCCTAAAAAAAGGCCTTGTTGGCTAAACATGTAGCTTAATTTCAGGATTCAAGTAGCTTAATTTCAGGATTCAAGTAGCTTAATTTCAGGATTCAAGTAGCTTAATTTCAGGATTCAAGTAGCTTAATTTCAGGATTCAAGTCGACTGAAGTTGTTACATCGGATGTTTCATTTGATACGTTTCAGGCCTTCCTACAGTTTGTCTTGTCCTAATTCAGTCCCCCAGCAGGACAGCAGAGGACTCTAGCGGGTAGGCTTCCAGTTCGGGACCATCGTGACCTAGTCTATAGAGCATACCTCAGGACATGGCAAAATAGGATCTGGTGTTTACAAGCAGTTGATATCACATTCATCTATCGCAACACGGTCAGTACCGATGTCGATGAAAATCCAGACAATTTTATTAACAACGCACGCGGATGAAGAATGTTTCTAAAAGTAGATGTCTAGATGCTAGCAGAGAGGTCAAATGTCTTGCTGATCACGTGTCTATGTCTGTATATAACAACGTAAAACACTGGCCTATCATAACTTAATATACATAACCTAATAAACACAACGATAAAGTCACATTTCTTATTCAATGTTTTTGTAAAATGTTTTGCGTGTTTCGGGTGTTCCTTCAAAGTTGAAGAAAATTTACTTCCGAGTCCAAACCTCCCGCAGGACGACAGGGGATAGTAGCGGGCAGGGTATGAACCCGGGACCATCGACAGTCCAGCGCGCATACCGCAGGACCAGGCAGCCCTTTATGCTAGGACAAATTCGTACAAGCTAGGAAAATCAATGCAGAGTTTAAGTCTCTAGTTACCCCATGCACCACTCGATGAATACATAGCGTAAGACGTAATCACCTCTTCTGAAAGGACGTCTGTTATTGAAAAGATGTAAAAAAAAACTTGATACACATTGAAACTATTTCAACAATTAACCTGTTAGAGAAATGATATATGACTGTGAAAAATGAAGAAGGGGTCATCGCTCAAAGATTTGTATTTCATTTTTTGTTCCAGTATGAATTAGAAAATATAAAAGCACATTTTGTGCCTAAAAATAAGGCATGCTATCATCTTCAGAAAAAAATCTGGACATTAGAATTAAATCCGAGGTCATGGGGTCATTTGTGCAGCACAACATTTCCGGCTTAAACAGAACTATTGTATAACTTGAAAAAAAACATCACGCCATTGTCCTCAGGTCAAAGGAAAAGGTCGTCATTTTTTTTTTCAAAGTCTGCTGATTTTTTTTTTTAACATTTAGAGCTAAATCTAATTGTTTTTCTATTAAATGTTAACATTTAACATCAGTTAAGTCATTGATTAATATGCATGACTAAATGCATGACGCGTAAGACGTAATCATCTTCTTTTTTGAAGTAACATCTGTATTATATAAGATAAGATAAGTTTAATTAAAAAAATTTAGTTAATGATGTTTTGGAAGAGATAACACATTGCAGCATTCTTTGGCTACTATCTCAATTTAGCAAATTAATAATTTGAATACAGATAAGTGCGTTTGAGATTTTCTTTTTTTCTTTAATCTTAATATGAAGAATGTATGCACATCTTGCTTTGTATATATTGCTCTTCTGTCTCGAAAAACAATGGATGCGGATTGGATCAATTCTCTCCAGGGCATATGCCTGGGCCTTAGTTAAAGGGAGCATGGGTGGCCCATTCTCGATCTTGCTGATGTGATTCAGACTATAAAAAGTATATTATTTAGGTTGTAATAGAGCTTATTTAGGCTTAGATCATCATTCGCTGTTTGGTGCATTGGGCGGAAAGCTGTCTCCACAAAGATCTGTCACTGGCAATGTCTGAAGCCTCTTCCCAACTGGTGTCCACTGCTCTGAGGTCCTCCATAAAAGTGTTAAAAGTGTTGCGCAAGGCTGTACGAGGACGTCCTTGTTTGCTCCTTTCTTGAATTGGCCTTCATGTCATCGCAGCTCTGGGTATGCGTAATACATTTTTTTCGGAGATCATGTCCCGCAGACCTCATGCGACGGAACGCTCTGTCCCAACCTCACTAAGAGTTCGATTCTCAGTTCAGCATAGGATTCCCTTGATTGAGACCCGATCTCTATAACTGACTCCTAAAATCCGTCTTAGCCATTTTTGTTAAGCCACCTTTAGTCTCTTCTCAATTGCGGCTGATGACTTCCATGTCTCGCATGCATTATTGAACAGCTGTTGATGATATTTTTAAAAATTTAAGATTGAAAAAAAAAAGTCTGACCGGCTTCAACACTAAACGCATGCATCTTTTCTATTGGCACTGAAGCACTCTTGTCTGTGTTGAAGTGTGAACACTGAAGCCCTAAATGTCAATACAAAATGTCCATTGACGCTAAAGCACTAGGGCTGTGAGTATAAGGGCCAGAAGGACAAATCTAATACAAGACAGAGCCAGTGAGAGATTTAATGAGCTCAGTCATGTGTGTAATACCAGTCCTCTACTGGCCGAGCTGACGTAATGACGTTCAACTAACTTAAAGCTACCCACACAAATCAACTTTCTTTTACAGGAGTAAGACCTTCTATTTATACAGAAGTTACAGAACTATGTTTATTGAACACATCTAGTCAGATCTCTAGTCCAAAACACCAGGACCCATTTCATAGATCCAATGAGAATAATAAATGTGTGTACTTTGTGAGTGGATAATCCTGCCTTATCGAGGACTAGGCTTATGCTAAGGGAAATAACTGGTATAATATCAGAGACATCAGTGTCATTATTATGTTATTGTTAGTAATAGACGCGATAGATGCTTTTGCAGAATCCAGCTTGTAAAGATTTACAATAACAAAATGTTTATGCACTTTTGTATAGATATTTGATCCATCTAAATAGAAAAAATATTAGAAAAATAATTTGAAATAGAATTTGAGAGGAAGGTTAGTTTACATAATGTAATGTGCTAATAGAGAGCCTATAGAGAAATAGGTAATTTAAACCATAAAGTTGTGCTATATATTCAGTATCTAGTGACTGGCTACCGACTAGCTATCGATCCTTGTGTTCAAATATCGATGAAGACTGGGATTTTGAATTTCTTGATTTTTAGGGGGCTTTTGAGTCCTCTAATGTTTACCTGACTTTCGCTGGGAAAGTAAAGGCGTTTGGTCGTTGTGCTGACCACATGACATCCTGCTCGTAAACCGTTATCCAAAGAAACAGACGACCTTAACATTATGTAGAGACCGCGTATAACAACCTTAGTATAAAGTATTGTGCAAGCAGTATAGCAATATATTGGATACTGAATATATTGAGTATCTCATGACATTTACTATATAATGGATTCGATTATTTAAATGTATTAATTTTCTTCGCAGACACAAAGTAGAGATTCCATCTATCTATTTCAAAGTACAAATAGATCAGAATCCTAAAAGACAACGAGCGAATATTATGTAGGTCTGGGAGAAATGTAATGAGACCGACTTTTGATTGACCAAAGTTTTTATTTTGTTGAAACATCAATGTTATCCCCCCTTCATAATAGCTTCCCTTGGGGACAGCTTCACGCTGATAGAGACGTTGTTCTCACTTTTGGTAGCAGCGCTGGAAGTCTTCAACTGGATGAGGTCTTCAGCATGGCCGTTACATACTTTTGGTAGCAGCGCCCGGGTACGCTATTCTGCCTCAACGTGGCACTTGGTGGAAACGATCGCTAGAGGAAGTGATTAGGCTAAATGAATAGCAAAACAAAACTCCCATGGGAGTGTACAAGGGAATGCGAGAACTTTCCCATTGCACGGTGCGGAGTTGAAAGAGAGCTTTCACGTCCCTGTCGATAATCCATGCGCCGTTCCTCAAGGGACCGTTTCACTAATGGCGAGTCCTGCACGGTTAGCTTGGTACAACATAGGAAAATGGCGGGGGTTCCCGGTGTGCTCGGCCCTTCGGTCATGCATTCTCGTCTATGCGCCTGGAGTGCTAGATACATCGGAAATAGCAATGTTTTACATAGACATTGGCTTGGACCTCTTCCAAACAGAACGGTTTGTTCAAGCAGGCTTACACGCCTAGAGCTAGAAGAGCCTTCAGCTCAACTCTTTTGACAATCACTCGGAAGCAGCGCTGGAAGTCTTCAACCGGTGTGGTCCGTTACACTCTCTTCCATGTTTTTAGAAGTCCCAAAATGTCCTTCTTTGAAAAAAAATGTTTCAGTTTAGTAAAAAGTCACAGGGGCTGTGGTCAGGTGAATTTTTTATTCGCAATTTCGACCCAAGAAGTTATTTTTCAAAAAGTCAACACTTTGAAAAGTACAAGATTATTCTTCCGTTTTTAAGCACTTGACTTTTTGTGCGTAATTTCCTCTGATATAAATAACACTTGGATAGCTCCATTGGTAGATCATCAGCATTTAAATCTTAGTCTTATTCTTTTAAAAAAATCCCAGTCTAAAAAAAATATCCATTTCAACGTAACAGAAACAAGAATTAGTTTCCCAATGGAATGTATGGAGAAGCGTCGATGAACTTTCATTATATTGTTAGAAGTTTTTTAAAAAGATGGTTCCATGGCAACAAAAACAATAAATAGCTTGGAAACAAGATCACCAAGCGAACCTTGTGGGTAATGCTAGTGTCTCTATAAAATACAACTTTTGAACTATGCCTCTTTCTCGTTGTTAATATTATTTCGTTCTGTTTCAACTTTTACCGTTCTATAAACTTAAATCTGACCACTCAGCACTAAATACAAAAGCGAGGCTCAGTACGGTTGTGTTTTTAAGAAAAAGGAAAACTTGAGACGAAATAAATGGTCAAGGATTAATTTCAGATTCAGCGTGTTGACAGTGTTGGCGTGTTTACAGCCCACTTACAAAAACAAATAGGGTAACGTCAAACCAAGAACCTGGACTTAGCTAGTTAATCTTCTTTACTGCCTTTTATCACTCTTCTCTGACATTCAGTTGCTACTAGAGGACTTAATCTCATCTATTGGTAACTCCCCTTCTAGTGAAACTCAGTTCCCCAGAGGATCTAGACAGTAATACAATACATGGGGAAGATAACCAAATTGACATTGTCAGTGACAGTTGTTGACTGGAGCAGGGTAAGAACAAAAAGGATTCCTGAAGAGAGTGGGGGGGGGGGGGGGGGGTAAGGAAAAATTAGCGTATCATCGAATCTATATTGAAAGGTAAAAAGTTCAAACATTAGAAAAACCAAGAAACCAGGGTTTGACTTGAGAAAGAGAACGGAGATTGCAGAGAAATGGTTGAATATAAGTTATTATACAGGGTGGGGCATTAAGATCTCCCACATTTTGAATGAATCTACTAAAAGAACCCAACTATCTAGAAAACAATGGTCATATTTTTGACAAGTATATAATTAAAAACAGTTTTGTTTTAATGGGTTTTCAACATTGTTTTCCTGTCTGGTACAGCTACATTTCGACTGAGCGCAAAACCTCGCCATTACAGATAGGTTGTTTTCATTATATGCTTTAGACCGAGTCACGATGTTCACTTGTCCAATTCATGATGGCTTGTGAAAAAGAACGACAAAATATTATACTGATTGAAAATGGTAGAGCCTAGTCTAACGAATGAAAGATGCCTCGCCTCCCTACTTCCCCTACTGCTGCAGACTGCCTTTGGCATACGTTCGTCTCCCATACGGGATACGTGCCCTGCCCAGGGGTAACTGTCAGACCTTATGATTTTTTTTGATTTTTTTTTGGTGTGCTAAAAGGTGGTCGTCAACGTAACATTTGAGACCAAATGAAAACCGCTGCCGAGGACAGACGTAGACGGCCAGAGAAAATCTTGATCGACCACCGCGGACAATGGTTATGCTCAGTGGCGTAGCTACCAATGTGCGGGTGGTGCGGGCCGCACAGGGCACCAAGTGGAGAGGGGCACCAAAATCCACCCAGTGTGTATTAATTTCCTATTTCCCTGAGCTTTTCAGTAAAAACGACTAATTGTATGGACACGAACAAACTTAAACTACTGTATTTTAAACATGAACTAACGATTTATAAACTAGTCATGTCGCTATTTTGTTTCATCTCCTTGACTATTTCTTCCATACAATGTAAGCTATAGAACAGTTTGAATCTAATTTACTAGATTTATTTCGGACACACGGTACATGTTGTTACTACACTGATCAATGCTCTGTAATATAAAGAAGAAGAAGAAGATAGGCCAACCTTTTTTTTTTACTTCATTGTTTAGTCCATTGGTTTAATCTAGATATTGAGTTTACAAATATATTTCTGAACTCTAGCTCTAAACAATTGTCTTAGTTTATTCATTTCTTTATGATTCTTTATAGTTTAATTTTGGAAAAAAATTCTATTGTAATGTCAATATTTTTAAATAAGCTAACCTTTGTTTTCTACGAGGTTTTTTAAACTAACTAATTAATTGTAATACTGTAACGTAAACAAAATGATGAACAGTGCTCAAGACTGACTAGTCTGGCTGACGCCTCAAAACCCTTTTAAGCTCAGACGGAGAAATTGGCATCTCTGGTTCTGTCCGGTCTGGGTAGATTATAAGGGCCCCATACCCAGATCTATCGGGGTCCCTTATTACCGACCAATCGGTATAACAGAAAATGGCATCTGATGGGTAGGACTTTAGTGTAGCTGATGCCAAGTTTTGGAGTATGGCAGGTGTTAATCGCCTCTTGGTGGCTCCCTCTTGCCCTATAAGGGACACGCTTATTTGTGGGGCAGACTTCTCCTCCACAGAGAGCAAGTACTAATTATTCTAATTGGGAATCTGTCAGTGGAGAGCCCAGCTGATTTTGACAAATTGGCCGCATTGTGGAGGAACGATCGCATTTTATGCGGTTCCTCTCTCTCCACTGTCGCACTAATATTGAGGTGGGTAGCCTACAGTCACCCCTTTTATAGCGCTCATAGGCTGTAAGTACCGCCCTCTCCCTCCTGAAATGTAAAGGGGCCACGTTTGTTAAGATTTCAGCAGCGTTTGTTGGGCTTGTCCGAAAGGTGCCACAAATGAACCTTAGTGCCTGTGATTGAACTCGGTCGAGTGATTCGAGGGCAGTTTTACTAGCATATACTTGAGCTGTACTCAATTTGTGATCTGACTGCCCCTAAGTACAATGTGCATAGCATGTAAGCTTTGGCACCCCACTTTGTGCTGGCCAGCTTTCTTAGTAACGCTAACTTCTCCGAGGCTTTTCTTTCAGCTTCCTGGACGTGCTGGAACATTGACAACTTTCTATCCAGGGTATTTATATATAGATATTTGGCGTGTTTTCACGTTGGAGTCACAGCCCACCGAGTTGAAGCTTGAATAGAGCCTTAAGAATGCCGATCCCTAGGCTGAACAGAGACCAGGTCGTTTTGGCAACGTTTATCTGAATCTGTCATTTGTCGCAATACGAAGAGATGCTTGAAATGCCGCCTGTATTTGGTCGGCTTTCTTGCCGGTTTACCAGATGACAATGTCATCCGCATAAAGCAGTTTCTTTGACCGCAGTGAGGTGCGTTTCTTAAATTTCTTAAGTCTAAAGAAGCATCGAGACAATTTCAAGTCACATCATTGCCAGAGTCCACCGACTATAGGCGAGCTGTTAATGGGTATGAATTAACTGAACAATTAAAAGCAACAAAGCAGGATGGGACGGTTATCTGAATCCAGAAAATAATAATGAGGCCGACATCGTGAAAAGAAGAAAATACTTAAATACCGCAGGTTCTAGAGACTAAAGGACAGCACACAAACATGTCTTCGAAAATTCATACTGAAGAAGCTGAACCATCAGATAGTGTAAACAGTACAGAAAGCAGGATAATAAACTCTAGACTGAACGACATTGGAGATTGGCCGAATGTCATCACAGAGCCGAATGTCATCACAGATAATATTCGCATACACCTTGTCACTCAAGGATCTGAAACAGTTCAGCGTATGGGCAGTCAATTTAGAGAGGCGTATAGACATTAAGAATCAGCAAAAGGAAAGGCTAGAAAACTTTCAAAGGCTTGGTTTTTCCGGCAAATGTCAAACGGCGAGAAAGTTCTTAGAAAGTGGATGTGTTATTCGCCAAAAAAACCCTCTCTTCTCAACAAGATCAAGTACCAAATCTTCATTTAAATCCAAAGATGGATTCAATGAATGGTGGAGGTTATCCCCGAAAATAGAAAAACATGAGACCAGCAGAGCTCACATTCAGTCGTCGCTTGCTTGGAGGGAACTTGAAGTTTGCCTGAGAGTAGGGAACAATATTGACAACAAGGCCCAAGATTTGATTATACAAGAGACGAAAACCTGGAGAGTTAGTAAAATTACTATCAAAGTACGATCCACTCTTGAGGGAGCATGTGCTTCAAACTAAGCTTTGTTCCAGACCGAATACATACATGTCTCCACAAATACAAAATGAATTTATTACAATATTGGCGGATCACGCTAAAAAACAAATCATACAGCAAGTAAAACAAGCCAAATATTTCTCTATTATTTTTGACAGTACACCTGACATCTCAAAGCTGGATCAAATTTTCCAAATTTTACGGTATGTTGTCATGGAGAATGACGGGGTGCAGGTTCGTGAGTCTTTTGTTGACTTCATTGACACAAAGGACACGCATGCTGCTGGAATCGCTGAGATGATTCTAGAGAAATTGCGTTTGGATGGCTTAGACATAATGGACTGCAGGAGTCATGGCTATGATAATGCTGCGGTCATGAAAGGTCATTAAGGTCATGAAAGAATTAACAATATTTGATTAATTAATATTATTTTGAAAAAAGTAAGGTTTTGCAAATTATTAATTAGTTGCTGTTTTTTTTTTGGGGGGGGGGATCAAGATGAGGTACCGCACCAGGCATCATATACTCTAGCTACGCCACTGGTTATGCTTGCCCAGGAAGTGGCAAAATATGTAGGTCACCGATGGGGAAACACTGCATTCCTCATTAATCTTCGGACTCGAAGACAAGCCTTGTTATTATATTAATTAATATGAAATTTAAAAAAAAACATCAGAAGAAAAGATCTCTTAATCTTGTAAAGTGAATAGGTAAAAAAAAAACATTGCTTATTTTGTGACATTAAAAAATCTACTAATTTTGTACTGCCACGAACTAGAAGAGTAATACGACCCAATCAGATGTGGGAAAAAAATTCTTCTGGGTAAGAACTGGGGATGTCAAATGTCCATTGACCATTAACATAAGACGTTTATTTTTATTTTAACGATTTTTTTTTACATCAAAATAAGTAGATTCTAAGTTTAAAATGTTCAATGTCAAATCATTATTGTCAATCAAACGTTTCACGAGATTTTTAGACCATTTGGGTCAAAGGATTTTAAAAAATTATAATTAAAGTGCAAAATCTGGGTCACATCTTCATAGCTAGATCTGTAATATCTATATGTAGGTTATATGAATACAGAGAGAACAGAGAGAGAGAGAGATTTCTTTAATTTGTCCATTCTGTTTATTTGTCATCGCTATCGGACATTCTAATTATATTGCATCAATCTAGATTTATTCTCCGCCCACGGTTCTGAATGATTTCTTTGTTCATTATCACTGCCCTATAAAATGACTTGGACATTCGTTCTATTACTGGACACACATTAGACGTGCTATTGTTTGGACACAGACATGAACTCGACCAGTTTAAACAAGATGTTAAGGAGATACCGGTTTTGCCTATTTGGACACCGCATTATAAAACGAAGTTTAAGTTGTTCATTTGAAATATAGTTTTGGTCTAAAATTCTTTCATTAATTGTGTGTTTCGAGAAGTGTGTGTGTGTATCTGAAAGAGATAGACAGAGTGACAGACTGACAAAGGATGTCAGTTAAAATGGAAAATATATGATGACTATAAACTTAATAAAGTATCCATATTATTGTTAGACATTTTGTTAGCCCAGAGACGCAACATAGTTGACGGACTTTGAACGCGACAATTAGTGACGTCACGGTGTAGTGAGTTATAGTCTATTTATGGTATTATTAGTCAGTTAGTGTTAGGACTTCTCGGTGCTAACCTCGTATTACCAACAGAGACTCGACTGTGGCCTTTTCAGTATAAACCTTCATTCAAGTATATAACGGTCTGGGCTTAGTTCTTCAACCTTGTTACAAGTGTATTCTATGTTTCTTTGTAATTTAAAAGCATCTAATACACCCGTACAGGAAACCCAAACATCTCCAGAGTAATATGTCAAAGTCAGTCAGCCATCAACAATGACAAGATCAAAGTCTATCATCATGTTTAAATAGGTTGGATATCAGACTAAACCACTAGATATAACAACAAATGAATTAACACAATTCGAAGAATATCTTAGCATTAAGTCAAGTTTGTTTTCAAGGTGTTTTGTCGGATAGACGATATTCACCTGTTTCTGTTGTCACGGATTAACTAGGTTGTCTGGTCGCCATCACAACAACCTACATTTAAAGGCCTGACTTCTACTTCGACCTTTTTAGTGAACCCATGCCTGCCATTAATGACCTCTCTAAACTGGGATTCAAACTCTTTTCGCTCGGCTTGGAAACCGAATGATTTATCACATTTTTTTTCCCATGGATGAAAAGTCATTTGTAAGGCAATACAGCCTTTACCGCAAGAAAACAAAACCTGACGTGACACAGCGACTAATTACCTGGACATTCTAAAGTATGACGTCACGTGGGCTAATTATCAGGAGCCAGACTAGCAACATGACGCGAGGAAGTTAATCAAGACGAAACGAAAATATATATTAAGCGAGGACAGCTTGATAAGATCATGAGAAGTGAAACTTGACAGCTGAAAGGGGTGCAATGAGTGGATGGTAGGTGACGAACGTTTGTTTCAGCACCGCCTCTAAAACTAATACCCAGAATCTAGATATTAAAAAAAAAAAAAAAAATTAAAACCCTCGCCAGTTAAGGCAATGGTTTGTGTGACACCGAAAAAAATGTTGAAAACCAATACAACATTAGGTCATAGAGAGTTAGAATAACTAGGGATCACTATTTTAGGTCAGTGTTTCCCAAACTATGCTCCGCGGAACCCCAGTGTTCCCAGTCTTTCTGTGGAATTCACTGTGTCTATGTGTGGAATTTAATGTGACTTTGTGTGGAATTCACAGTGTTTTGGTGTGGAATTCAATGCGCCTTTGTGTAGAATTCACTGTGCCTTTGTGTAGAATTCACTGTGTCTGTGTGGAATTCACCGTTTATGTGTGGAGTTAATTGCTCCTTGGTGTGGACTTCACTGCGTCTATGCGTGAAATTCAATGCGCCTTTGTGTGGGATTCACTGTATGTGTGGAATTCACTAATCCTGTGTGGGGTATTCAATGTGTATGTGTTTGGGATTCAATGTACCTGTGAATGGAATTCGCTGTGCCTGTGTCCGATCTTCACTCTGTTTATGTGTGGGGATTTAATGTGTGTGTGATTTAATGTGTGTATGTGTGATTTAATGTGTGTGTGATTTAATGTGTATGTGTGTGATTTAATGTGTGTGTGATTTAATGTGTGTGTGTGATTTATTGTGTGTGTGTGATTTATTGTGTGTTGTGTGATTTAATTTGTGTGTGATTTAATGTGTGTGTGATTTAATGTGTGTGTGATTTAATGTGTGTTGTGAGATTCAATGTGTGTTGTGTGATTTAATGTGTGTGTGTGATTTAATATGTATGTGTGATTTAATGTGTGTGTGTGATTTAATGTGTGTGTGATTTAATGTGTGTGATTTAATGTGTGTGTGTGTGATTTAATGTGTATGTGTGTGATTTAATGTGTGTGTGATTTAATGTGTGTGTGTGTGATTTATTGTGTGTTGTGTGATTTAATTTGTGTGTGATTTAATGTGTGTGTGTGATTTAATGTGTGTGTGATTTAATGTGTGTTGTGCGATTCAATGTGTGTTGTGTGATTTAATGTGTGTGTGTGATTTAATATGTGTGTGTGATTTAATATGTGTGTGTGATTTAATGTGTGTGTGTGATTTAATGTGTGTGTGATTTAATATGTGTGTCATTTAATGTGTGTGTGTGATTTAATGTGTGTGATTTAATGTGTTTGTGATTTAATGTGTGTGTGTGATTTAATGTGTGTGTGTGTGATTTGATGTGTGTGTGTGTGATTTAATGTGTGTGTGTGTGTGATTTAATGTGTCTTTATATGGATTCAAAGTGCCAGGTTCTGGTTCGTTTAATGTCTTCTTGAGAGATTTAATGTGTCTCTGTCGGGACTCAATATGTCTGTGTAACGCTAGGTATGCTCATGTTTAGGTTACTGAGCACATACTTGTGAACAGATTAACAGCGCCTGATGAAATGCTAAAAGGCAATAACCCAATAATGGAGTGTCACTTGATTAAGACTTAAGTTTTTTGCCAATAAACCGTGAGAGGAAATTGTAAACTGCTTAGTAGGGAAGCAATTTAGAACTCACGTACGTAAATCAGGGTTGGACTCGTATAAGGAAAAGGACCGATAATTATTATTAGGTGAAAAGAAATAATAGAGTTATCTGACATACATATATTTATTTAAAAGGATATTTTCAATGCTTAGCTAATATTTCTAATGATGGTAAAGGCTTGGGCTGAAGAGTAGTCTTATACTGGTTACAGATTAAAATGCTATTAACATACTTGTTTTGATAAATTAAAATAGCAAAGTTCGGAATTTCATTCCCTTTATTTTCTAACTGAATAGTTCTATTTGAAGGATTAGGGGGCTCAAGTAATAATATATTTTTTAATGACCAGATCTAATTGAAAGCGTGAAATGAAGTTTCCTTTTCCTAATCCGGCAGTCCCCATTCAGGTAAATGGACATTATTTGTAGTAGTTCAGCTTTAGTTTCGTCTGAAGTGAAAGCCCCAAGTTATTGAAACTTCAGACCCTGATGTCCGTTTTAAAGTCATGCCGGCTATTGGTCATTATGTGTGTGGGTGTTTGTTAATGATTTGCATACCACTTGCTAGTTACTGAAGTCTTGATAAAAGAATAGGTATCTTTATGCTTAAGTAGTCACTATTTGAGTTCTCCCTATAGAGACTATCAGACAAATGTTTTGTATTAATTTGTAAGAAAAACTAATACCCAAACAATTGAAAGTACTGTCTGTCTACGCTTCTAAAAAATAATTGTAAAATTAGTTTTTATTTTCTTATTCCCGCTAACCTACACAATTCTTACATAATAAAAATATGTTTATCATTTTTTCCCCCAAACCTTTATTTTAAACAAAATTTAGTGGATAAGTAAATACAAATTATTTCAAATCAACAAGAGTGATCCCAGTAAAACAAGATTCATTAAATGTATGGCATGTATAACACATGTGTTCAAATTAAATAGAAAACCACAACAAACAAGTTAATGTAAGATAAATTTTGAGTATAAATTACGTCATCAAAGTCCTTTGCAGTTGTCCATCATTTCAAGTGTGCCTCGTTCAATCTTCCCCAAACCTTTAGAAGCCGAGTGCATTCCCTTTACATATACTTAGCCAAAGTCTCGCATAGAAAAGCGAAAAAAAAACAACCTGCAAAGTCATTTTGTTTTTCACAAATGTGCTAGTCACTTGCCCTGATATTGTAACTCTTCAATGACAGATATCTACCACCAAAACGTCTAGCTCGAAACGACTATGTAAATTGTATTTTCAAACGCAATAGACTAGCAGACGCACTTCTATTAAATTTAGACTTCAAAGTTATTGTAAAATGTATGAGAATGTATTGATTCAAGACAAGATTTACCTCGATAGTTACAAAATATGCAATCTTTGAAAAAAAGTCTGGTCTACTTACATCTGCGGCCGCATTTCCTGTCTCCATTTTTAGGATAATATTTAGGGAATCCCCCATGTCATCCCTTGGACAGGTTTGTCTGCAATATGGCAGCAACTCTAGTCGTCAGTAACCAATGACGCTCCTTGCTGGTTCGCGAAGTGAAATCCATCTTCTAGTACAAAGTGACTGCTTCTAAAATGTTTCCCCTTTGCTGTGACATCTCTTTAGGAAGGTATTCGTCTCCCTTTACAATTAGTGGTCATAGTAAGCCCGACTTTCGGTTTCACTGATAACATTAGTACAGTTTTCGTTTAAGTAAGTTCTAGAATTACTTTCGTAACTTTAATTTACATTGTTTTGTTTTAATCACTTAAGATATATTTGGATACCAAGTATAAGTTTTGTGTTGACTCCAAACCTTTTTTATTTTGTTGTAATTTTTTTTTATTATTATCTACTTTTATGCTAGAATACAATCAAAAGGTAAAAAGACGTTAAAAAGGAAAATGATTGATTCTTATCAACAGCTTGTAATAATTATAAAAAAATTTTTGTTTATTTAAAAAATATAACTAGCAGTAGTAGTTTAATTATGATTTGATTTTCTTTAAAAATATAGAGAATTTTTGCCTCAAAATTATAGAAATATATTTTGTACAAGAACGTAGAATGGAGATTAAAACGCCAAATGATCCATGACTTGAGAAGATGCTACACAGCAAGTAAATTATAAACCGTTAAAATAATGTTTCACACGGCACTTCATTATCTTATAGCGTTTTCAAATTGAAGTTATCACCGAATGAGTCTAAGAGAATATCAGACTAGCCCCCAATCTGACTGGACGCTTAATATAATGTATATAATGTATTGTGTGAAGGACACACAATGATACAAAGATCTCAAGACATTTTTAATCATAATTTCCGGACCATTGGATTCAAGGAAATATAACTCGCGCGAGAAGAACAGAAGTAAATGAATGTCCCAGAGTTCCATGCGAGTTGTATTCCATAAATCAGCCACACCACGACATGGTGCTGACACGACACAGGAGCAGCACCACCACTACCATCATCTTCCCACTCCCCTGTTATCTCCCCCCTCTCCCATCGCCTCCAGTGTGAGTTTTTTTTTTTTTTAGCGCCATCTCGTGCAGGCGAAAATCTGGACTCAAGTTCCAAGCTTTGACCGGGGGATGGCCGAGAGTTTTGTTTTTAATTAGAAAGAGAAATGATATCACATAGACTGTTGAGGTATCTATCAGGTAGATATCGCCGTCCTGAAATTAGTCTAGGTTTTTTTTTTTATCTTCAGAAAGATGAAAGTTTCGATACATAAGAAATCTATAATGGTTAGAAATAAAGTTGGAAATAATAATGAAGCAGATACATTATGGCCTTCTTTATTCTTCAGAAATGAAACTTAATTTTTTTTTTACAAACTGCAAAATAAATTATTGAAAAATCTCAACAAAGAAAAAACGGAGACGAATCTATGGCAAGTCAACTTTTGGTGTATCCGGTGTACAGAATACGGAGGAATTTTTCAGTTATACGTATTTTAAACCCTTTAATAATTGTTTGTAAAATCAAATTGAACATGGAATATACACACGTTTTTTTTTTTGCAATTCCTTCTATTAGCTTGCAAACTCTTCATGAATTCAACATGAAAACTGGAAATTGGACATTGAGTTGACACGGGTCCGAAAAAGGCTCTTTTTAAAAAAATATATCATTCATTAGTTATTAAGAGCAAAGTTATCGCTATTACAAAAAAAATCGACAGCGTCAGAAAGGAGAAAAAAATGTCTTTAAGAAAAAAAAAACTTTTTATGTTTTTGTTGCTTGTTTTTAAATCAATATAAACTTTATCTAAAATAAACGTCTAGTATACACATCAAAGGAACATAAACATTAATATATGGCAGACCGCAAGGCAAAGGTCAAGTTGTGACGTGATTCGTGAAGAATGAACAGAATAAAGTTGCAGCTTGCAATGCCTGGGGGCATGGAGGCGACTAGGGCGGTGGGGGAATGCTGGGGAGTGCGTTTCTCCGTCAACCCCGAGCGGCTCTGACATCAACGAGGCTTGCTAAAGTGTTTTCTACGAACCTAGGTTCATCGATGTATTGATTTCTAGTAATCATTGTATTTTGCCAATCTAATGTAAGTTTACACCAAGGCAATTTTAACTATTCAATATATAAGACACTGGCCCCCCACCCCTTATAGAACACATATAATAAGAAGAGCTGCTAGATCTGTAAACAGTTGCACAGTTTATTTATACATTGTAAATACATGTATGAAATCTCTAACATATAAATGATTACAAAGAAAAAGAAACTCTTCAACAGTTTCGAATCCTGGTGAGGACTAGGATTTTTCATTTCGGGATTTTTCGGGCGCCTCTGAGTCTACCCAGCTCTAATGGGTACCTAACATTATTTGGGGAAAAGTAAAGGCGATTGGTCGTTGTACATGTCCACATGACACCCTCGTGAACCGTGGGCCACTGAAGCAGATGACCTTTACTTCATCTGCCTATAGATAGCAAGGTCTGAAAGGGGGGAGAACTTTTACCAACCTTTTCTATTGATGCTACTTTGTTTACCCTTGTAGTGTAGATTCATTTACTTTGATATAAACATACCTTAAAAAAAAAACAAGTAATTGCAAATTGACTTTACATTGTAAGATTAGTCTATTACAATCTCCATTGCCTACGCAGACTTTATAATGAGATCAAAGTGAACTGGAATAATCAATAAGACTTGGCCTGTACTAATTTGCATATACTTTGTCTTAAACAAATCGAGCGATGAAAAAACATAGACTGGCATCAATTGATTTTTTTTTTATATTTCAGCTTTGTTGGGTAGTTTGACTTTATTCTTCTGCTTCTACTTAGGCGGTGTCGCAGGACTATAAGTCGATGATACAGTTTTAGTCGTGTGTTGGGATATTATTATTGGTTTTATTGAAAGTGAGAATTGAACTTAGAAGTTTTCGGAGCAAGATACTGACCTTAAAGTCGTTCATCCGTGACTTATCTAGTTCCTACAGCTGTAGGTCTGACAAAGACTTGCTACACGCTATGGATTAGCCTGGAATGGATTTTTACATCTTTTGTATAGTACAACTGTGATGTTATCCATAACTTTGTCGATCTGGTTGGTCATCTGTCTTTCCGTTTCAGCATTTCTCTCTGTTTCTCTCTCTCTCTCTCTTTGTCTCTTTCTTTTCTCCCATCTCTTTCTTTCCTTTTTTATTTCTCTGTCACATTCTTTCTCTCTCTCTCTCTCTCTTTCTGTATCTTTTTCTCTAAATCTCTCTCGAGTAGTCTTGAGCGATTTCTCTCTTTCCAACTCTCTTTTTCTCTCTCATTCTTCTTCTTTCTTACTCTTTCTCACTTGCTCTCTCACTCTTTCTCTTTTCCATTCTAATCATTTCTCACATTCTTAGAGTTGGTTTTTTTGTTGTCATCCTATTCTCTCCCTCCATCTCTCTCTCCCATATCTCTTTCCTTCTTTCACCATCTCTCTCCATCTCTTTCTCTCTCCATCTCTTTCTCTCTCCATCTCTCGCTCTCTCTCTCTCTCTCTCTTGTACTTCTTTAAAATTTCCATCATTATTCTCACTGTTACAGTTTTTGTTGTCTCATGATAATTCTCTCTCTCTCTCTCTCTGACTCTCTCTAACACTAATTTTGTGTCTTATTTCATCTCTCCATCAGAGAGTGTGACCTTGACATTGTAGTTATACAAACAGCTTATAAAAGAAAACAATTGGATGAAACAGTGAAAGAAGTGACTCTCTAAAGTTACACACTAAATCTGTTTCCTGTGTCTTACATGCACTACGCTCAGTGGGATATTTCCAACCATTTGCGCGCGCTCTAATACCTTAATGGACGTTTCAGGTCACATGACGTTGATCACGTGCGTGACTCGTGAACATAAAATGTACCCTCCCCCTCCAATAAAAAAAAAATTAGGTTTCTAAGAAAAAACAACTTTCTCTCTGTTTCTTCGTCCATCAAGTCCTTGGTCTCAGATTTAAGTCTGCAGATTTCCTGTCACCAAATGACGTCTTCAGTTCGAACTCGACTGCGCTGAGACGTCACCAAGACATGATCAACAAACACGTCCCATGAGATATAATGGAAGAGCTATCCAAGATGGAAGGCAGACTTGTTAGCCACTGAGCTATCCAAGATGGAAGGCAGACTTGTTAGCCACTGAGCTATCCAAGATGGAAGGCAGACTTGTTAGCCACTGAGCTATCCAAGATGGAAGGCAGACTTGTTAGCCATTGCGCTATCCAAGATGGAAGGCAGACTTGTTAGCCACTGAGCTATCCAAGATCGTATAAAAGTAGAAGATATTATAGTCTAGTGTTAGTTAAAAACTTTAAGCGAGCTTATGATGCATTTCTCTCCAATATGCTTATCTCCCCTTTGGCTTAATAGGCTCTAGACAAAAACACAATTAATTAGTTACGACTAATTGATTAACTAATTGTTGTTTTTTCATTGATTCGTATGTCGTCATCGACATTTGAGGTCAGTGAGAAAAGTTTCAATTTAATCCGAGAATAGAAAGGGGGAGAAATAACGTGTACAAGATTCCACCCAGACACACAGACAGAAAGAATTGATAAAAGCTTGTACCGGTAATAAAACTACGTTAGAGCTCATTGCAAAGTCACAGAAAAAGGCGAAATGTTAATTAAGTAATTTGTGTAAGATTTTAAATCACTCTTAGAAAATTGTCTTTATTTCCTATTTTGGCTTTAATCATTGCCGGATAATATGAATAGCTTTTTGTTATCTAAGATATATCTAGATATTTGTAACAAGCTTTTGTACAGCACTTCAATAAAATTCTAGGCAACAAATATTTCAAAATGTGAATTATTTAACTAGAGAATAGTATTTCATTTTAATTGTAGTTTGTTCTAGGTTTTAACTACAATGTGTATGTCCAAATGTCCATAAATAAGAGAGAGGTTTATTACACTATATAGGCTACCTAGCTCACGACCATAAGTGATACTTTGTTGTTAGATTGTAGCTACAAACAGCTAGTGGCAGATTGTGACACACTGTGCTACAGCCTTGCAAAACCTGCGGCGCGACTGATCCCAAACTGTATCGGATATTCCGTTCCTTTTGGTTACATCAGCTGCTGGAGAGGGGGGAACTGCTGTGTGGGCGAATTCGTTCCGACCATAAACAATGCCCAGGCTTTCATCTCACTTACCTGCGACGAATATGGACGGGAGCGTCTCTCCGAAATAAGGCTCCACAGTCACATGTTTTACGTGGGCTTACGTTGTCATGTGAAACACTGCACTCGTCATTCAACTTCGGAATGGAATACATCGCAATTAGAGTTGTTTTTTTTAATCGTGGGACTTAAAATGACTTGAACGACTTTTGTGAACAAATACTCAGTATAACTTTGATTAACAATATACTCAAAAGACATGAGATAAAGATCTAGATCTAATAGTAACAAAGAGAATTGGTGTGAAAACAAAACTTAGCGTACTACAATTACATGTCTTTCCTTTCTTGCATCTCTCATCTGTAGTTTTATTAAACAAGTGAAATATCCTAACACCTTAGCTAAATACCGGTACCCAAACAGAGCAATAATATACCACAGCGGCTCACAGACTGCATCTAGAACAAAGATACGTGTGCCCTGTTTTTTAAAGACTGGATCTAGAAGTAGTTCAATGACCGAGACATGAGAAACGACTTTGTAATAGATGATCTAAGAAGGAATAGAGAGAAAATAGTAAAATATCAAGCTTAGCAACACGACTTGCCCGGGGCGCTTTACTGAAGACTTGGTGGGACTCTCTGTCTACAGAAATAAACAGAGAATCTTTTGTTCCAGCTATGATTGCTTTCATTTAATTCATCCTTGGAGATTGGCACAATTAATTATAAAGATTAATTACAGTAATATATGTAATACAAGTTGTTTATTTATATATATCGAACACGGGTATATGGGTTTGTGTTAAAGGATACAGGTGAATAACAGGAGTTAGGTCTACTAATAGAACAAAGCCCTGGAGAAATAAGTAAGAATATATAGGCATTGTCTTCGATTCTGTTGCGACCTACATATTTTACCACACCTTATGAAGACAAAGCAGTTGTTCGTGGGGTCTTTTCGTCGTCTGCGTCTTCGGAAAGGGCCCCTCTTTAAGTCTTTAATGTGTGGTATGCTATCTTAGCGAGATCTGGAGGGCCTTAAGAGTAACATGAGAACAAAGGGAGATGTTTGGTATCACACAACTAACTGCAAAATTATAGGACCACCAAGCAAGCATGACATCCAATTAATTGGTCCTGACAGCTTATATCTTAAAGATGCAAGGCAATAAAAAGCCGGAGGAATTCCAGCTACCCGTCGCCTCAGCGTGGCCCTCCGGTGGAAACGTCTAGTGGGTGGAGACTAGATAGGCTAAGTACGAGTAGTGAACTAGGCCCGGCCGGGGTTCCCTGGGTGAGCTTTTGTTTTTTTTCTCTCACTCGGGGTTGGGATGGAAAGAACGCACGGAACCCAGTCCAAAAAATCCGCCACGCCGTTCCACAAGGGGGTCGTCATCAGAACCAGGAGCCTGAAGTGGCGACCTTCGCACGGAATCGTGACGGTTACAGTATAGGAATATGAGACAAGCCCCCCGCAGTTAGCACAGTTCTCGACCACTTATAGCGAGTGGGTCTTAAAATAGGGGACGGTGCGCTGTGTACACGGCACGGCCCGGTTTTGCCCAGTCAACCGATATGGTCGCCTACCGTTGGGTGCCCTCAGACAGGACAGGGGTGAAGAGCCCCATGTCCAGGCCTGGTGGTTGGATAAAAGCCTTTCTAACCATCAACTGGATAATGGCCCCCTACGGCGCCGACGCCCTACTGGACTTCACTGAAGGCAATAAAAAGAGCATTAAGAGTGAAAGAACCGCATCAAGTAACGTGCGGATATCACAAGATTTATCAGGACTCTTACGCTTTCTCTCGCGACACCTCATCGTTTCTAAAGAAAGATGGTATTATCGTGACACTTCATCGTTGATAGAGAAAGTAGGTATTATCGTGACACTTCATCGTTTATAAAGGAAGTAGTTTTTATCGTGACACCTCATCGTTTATAAAGAAAGTAGGTATTATCGTGACACCTCATCGTTTATAAAGAAAGATGGCATTATCGTGACACTTCATCGTTTATAAAGAAAGATGGTATTATCGTGACACTTCAACGTTTATAAAGAAAGATGGTATTATCGTGACACTTCATCGTTTATATTTAAAAAATTAGGTATTATCGTGACACCTCATCGCTTATAAAAAAGGATGGTATTATCGTAACACTTCATCGTTGATAGAGAAAGTAGGTATTATCGTGACACTTCATCGTTTATAAAAAAAGAAGTAGGTATTATCGTGACACCTCATCGATTATAAAGAAATATGGTATTATCGTGACACTTCATCGTTGATAGAGAAAGTAGGTATTATTGTGACACCTCATCGTTGATAGAGAAAGTAGGTATTATCGTGACACCTGATCGTTGATAGAGAAAGTAGGTATTATCTGACACCTCATCGTTAATAGAGAAAGTAGGTATTATCGTGACACCTGATCGTCGATAGAGAAAAAAGGTATTATGGTGATTCCTCATCGTTTATAAAGAAAGATAGTATTATCGTGACACCTCGTCGTCGATATAGAAAGTAGGAATTCTCGTGACATTGCATCGACAAAAAGCGGTGGAAAAAAACAAGTATTAAATAAGATCTACTTCTGATGGTGAAAGCCAATTCAAAATAGTTGGATGTGTCATGTTTTTGTAGTAGTTCTAACAAACATTTAATGAGCTAATCATTGTATAGAGGTCGTAACCCCTTCTCTATGTTCATCAGTCACTATGATTATTGGAGTGAGACCTTCTCTTATCTTATGTAATAAACTACAAGCGTTCCTTCAAAAGAGAAGATAATTAGGTCCTACACATATACATATATTAATCTATAATGAATGTTAATTCAGCTTTGCCTATCCCTTAGTCTGTTGAAGTTGGGCCTCCACACATAATGTCAACCTTTTTTTTTTTTTTCATTTCTCTCTTTTGTTTGTGTGTGCCTAGAATAGAATCTCTTTCAATGTCCTGTCCATCCATTCTTTAATGTTGTCATCCTTCCCATCCCTTTCTCTTGTCTTGTGATGTGGTCATAAAGTTTTAATTTGCATTTAAAAACGAATAACGCATGTTAACTATAGACTTAAACCCTTCTAAGTCATTGCCTTTCCTGGCTGATTCATGCTACGAGTTCCTAACAGGATATCTCACTCAATCCTTGTCCTTCCGTAAAATCCTGCCCCACGCAAAAATAACGTTTTTCCTGTATGGGAATCGTTGAATACGGGACGACATGGCAAGGGACATAACCTGAATATTTAATGATACAATGGTTGTCTCTCATGGTCGGAGGAAATATTATGTATACAAATCAAATAGCATTACGTGTTGAAGATCAAGGCAGATAATCTGCAGACACACTTGTGGCTTCCTAATCTTTAAAACGAACACAATCTTAAAAATAAGATATCTTTCTTGATACAATATCGCAAAGGAAAGAGGTTATAAATGCTGACATCATGTGTGGGTTTATAAGTCGAACATCTGGTCCTGTCGATCTCACAGATAAGAGAAGCAAGTCATGACACCACAGTTACATCAAATTAACACTTTTGCTTGGAAAGGTTTAATATAGCCACATCCGATATACTAATACGGAAGTGTTTGTTGTGAAGGCTTTAAAACAACTAGTCTAAAACAGTGGTTCCCAAACATTTTTCTAAACGGTACAACGCACATTCTGAGTATTTAGCGGACTTTTTTTTTTAAAGAGAGGTTAATTTACGTTGTGGCCTACTAGCTAATTATTCCAGTTCATGGAACAGCTATTCAGGCCTCGTGGAACACTAGGGTTTCGCGGGAACACAGTTTGGGAACCACTGGTCTAGAAGACCTGACGTAAAGATGACTGTAGTATTGACTGCTGCCACTTTCTTCATGTAGATATAGGTGAAATGCGTCCCATTATTACCACAATACGTAGTTAGGTCTAATGATTACTGGTACTGTTTAGAAATGCCTAATAAATTCATAATGCATAATATTGTCTAATATAGTCTTTTTACGGTTTGCAAGAATCAATACATAGCCTAATAATTAATAGCAGTGCTTGAATTTGCAAAATAACCTGAAGCGTGTAGTACACATAAGGAGATCCTTGGCTATTGGTCAAAATATTTCTAATCGCACAGATTTATTATTGTTAGACTAGAATCTAGATCTATTACAAATCTCAAGACAAATTACACATTTTATTACATGACTTATCCAAACTCATTGATAGTAACATTTAATATAATATAAGCTTTGTTTTTATCACTTATTTTGTATAATTTATAAATGTAATATTAAATAAATGATGACTTACTTGGCTTTACGTTACACTACGGTTATGATGGGCATACTGTCATACTCACTTTGGTCGAGAGACCAGAATAAGAGAATGGCCCCTTTTAGCAAAAACAAATAACTGTCTGGAGAGTTGCCAGATGTGGAAGCCTCTGCGCAGTTCCTCTCAGGTATAGGACTGGTTATCGAAACCCTCAAACCTAAGCACTGGGAACGAAGAAGTATCCCAAACGATGTGTAGAGTAATTAGGGTCTGGCGACGGACCGATAAAGACGGATAATGCTCGCGTCAGTCACTGTGACAAATGTTTAGAATAGAGGAAGTAACTCTAGAGCAGTGGTTCCCAAAGTGAGGTACGAATACCCCCCCCCCCCCCCCCCCCCCCCCATGGGTACGGCAAGACTTTGGAGAGGGTACGCGTTGCATCTCATTTATGATTCAATTTTTTTTAAATACCCATATTTACTTTTCTGTTAATAAATTAAGATTATGTATGTGGGTATGTTAATTAACATAATTTAATATTATTTATTTTATATTTATAGAAACTAATAATTGGTGTCATTCTACATGTATAAATTTCACAAAGATCTGGTAATGAATAGGGATGTTTTATAAGACCAAAAAGATTACATTTTATTTTCCGATTAATACTGAACTGTAGAATTGCACAAGCAGGCACGTATGCACACGAATACTTCACTGTTATAGTTTTTGATGTACCAAATGGTAAAGGCGCCATTAATCAAATAAGAACATAAAACTAAAATGCTATTTAGACTTGATTAGGCTAATAATAGAATATGCATCCTCTGTTTGGGACCCCTCAACTCAAGTGAGATTCATAACAAACGAATATTCACATTTGACTAGAGTAATACCTAAATTTAGAAAGCCTTCAGGATAGAAGACTCAAAAGTAAAGCAGCAATAAAACACAAACATAATCTTCAAATAAAAAAAAGGAATACTCAGAAAAACGCAAAGATAAAGGCACATTCCTCGTCCCATATGCTAGGACAAATTTGTACAAATGCTCCCTCTTCCCTAGTACTACTAGAGCATGGAATGGGTTGCCTGAGCCAGCCAGGAAAACCAATGACTTGGCAGAATTTAAGTCATTGGTTAACATGCATGACGCGTAGGGCGTAATCATCATTTTGAAGAAATATGTTTTTTTTTAGTTAATGATTTTTTTTTATTCACATTCCAAAAAATTACATGGCACAAAACAACAACAAATGTAAAAACTTTGATAAGAAATTGTTCATGGCTCATGTGTATGTCCTACTTTCCCGCTCCAAACACGGGGGGGGGGGGGGTATTCGGCGTTAAAAACATTTTAAAAGGGGTACACATAGGTCAAAAGTTTGTGAAACACTGCTAGAAATAAATTATAGCTTTTATATAGCGCTACTTTCATGTTTGTAGCATGCTCAGATCGCTTTGGTCCAATCTCAGTTGTGGGCCAGTGGGGGGAGGGGGTATCTAGGAGAAGGTTTTTCCGTGCTGCCTTCTGGCGCTCAGTAAACACAACTCTGCCCGAGTCGGGTGTCGAACCTCGAGACCCCTTCATAGGTAGCCAAGCCAAACCAAGTTCAAGCGCACTAAGCCTATCTGGAGACGAGGCAAACAACATCATTACACTAGCAGAAGTCAAGGGACTCATCCCATACTTTACTATTTGTTAATGTTTGCTAATTATTAAAGTTCGATACATCGAATGCCTTGTTATGGTGTCTTCACCAGAATATCCAAACATTTACAACGCCTGGTTATGATTAATAATTCTTACAAATATCTACTGTAATGCTTTATTGTGTTTTGCCAAGGCCTAGCGTTGCCTAGCCGTGTATATATAAAGCCTAGTAATGCTTAGAAATGTCTACTAATGTGTATTATTACTTAATTATGCCTGGTTAACAAGCTAATGTTAATAATACATGGTTATAAAAAATGTTAATCCTAAAAAAAATAGTGAATGTAAGGCTATCGGGGTTTTTAAGTAAGTCTTTTGATGTAAATCTGATAATAGTCTTAGAACAGTTTTTTAAATCTTGTCTAGAGATCTTGTCTAGAGATCCTGACTTTTAGATCTTGTCTTGAGATCCTGTTTTTTAGATCTTGTCATGAGATATTGTCTTGAGATCCTGTCTTTTTAGATCCTGTTTTTTAGATCTTGTCTTGAGATCCTGTTTTTTAGATCTTGTCATGAGATCTTGTCTTGAAGTCCTGTCTTTTTAGATCTTGTCTTAAGAAATTGTCTTTTAGATCTTGTCTTGAAGTCCTGTCTTTTTAGATCTTGTCTTGAGATCTTGTCTTGAGATCTTGTCTTGAGATCTTGTCTTGAGATCTTGTCTTGAGATCCTGTCTTTTTAGATCTTGTCTTAAGAAATTGTCTTTTAGATCTTGTCTTGAGATCCTGTCTTAAATATTGTCTCGAGAACTGCGACAAAATCTAAATGAACTTACTCTCTCTTTCTAAGTGACTTTTTATAACATTACGCTGCATGAGGCAAAAAAAATATGTAGGTCACAGCTGAGGACTGCTTAGCCACGTGAACTACTGTACTCATCATTAATCTTCGAACTTCTAGAAAAGCCTCATCATTATGATATCATTGCAATATCTTTTTGTCGTTCCAGTCGTTACTTTCATCTCTCTGCTGGTCTAACATGACAAGGTACAGATGAATAGACTCAAGGGAAGATAACCCTCCATTTGAATGTTTTCTTTGTCTTTTTCTCTATCTCCTTTTTCTTTTTTTTTCTCCTTCTGTCTCTCCTTCCTCTGTTGGTTAATGAAAGGTTCCCATCTTTTTTTTTTATATAGTCACTAGAATCCTCTCGAAGGTAAGAGACTTGGTCTTTTTTATGTACAATGACATTCGAGACGCGGCCATATTTAGACAGTAAAATGGTTTTCGGCCATTCTGTTCAAGTTCTGTCCCTTTTTGGCCTACATTTAGAGCGAGTCTGAAGAAGAAAGTTGACGTAAGGGATAGTCTGAAGAACAATTAGAAGTGTTCTTGTACTAAAATAAAAGTACTTCTTGTTGTCGAAAAGATTCAATTTAACATATATGCTTTATATAGACCACATTGGCAGCAAATAGAACGCATTTATACAGCATATAGACATCGGTTGGGCAGCAAATGTACGATAAAATGTAACAAATAAAAAGGACATAAACTGTTAATAGACAATATATAGATAGCATATTGACAGCCTGTAAACTTAATGCACATTATAAACGCATTATCATTATTAGCCACGTTTTAAAAGACAAAAGTATATCTTCAGCAACTGTCATTGGGAAGGGGGTGATGTGGAGTGTTCGTTCTTGTTCCTGTTGGTTGACTTATACACCAAACGGCTGGTAGGCCACGATCGCAGCGCATCTTGGTGTGAATGACAAATGTTGCGAATGTGGACATTGAATGGAAGAAAGGTTAAAAAGGTCAGTACGACGTGGCGACGAGCTATTGGACCAAACTGCCAACAAGGTTGTGACGTTGCAGGTTGTGACGTTGACACTGTCATCATGGCTTCATGCTCTAGCTATAATTCAAAAAACAGAAATGGGAAAGTGGTTTGAGTGCTGGGACAAGTCCCAAAAAGCCAGCGGAGTCTGGAGAGCCTAAGGCGCCCTAAACGCACTTTCCCGTGGTGGAGGCTGTCCAGGCCTGAGCAAGCTATTATAGCACAGTGCAGGACAGGCCATAGTCCTGTTGGCTCATATTTCTCAAGGCTATGGCCAAATTTCGATTCACGGTGCCCCTGCTGCGGGGAAGAAGAGGAAACCGTGCCTCATATTCTGTTTGACTGCCCCAGACTTGCTGATCTCCGCCTCGACAGGTCTGGGAAACCAAAAATTCTCGATTTGTATGGCGACATTTATGCACTACGCAAGACAGCAGGGTTTCTGTCCAGGGCTTTTGCAAGAGAGGATTTGAGCCTCTCAAGCCCTAACTCAAATGGAGTTTGATGATGATGATGACGTTGCAGGTCAGTGTTCAGGCCTTTTATAACGATTGGTCTCGACCTAACACTAAATCAGGAAATAGTTGGGCTCTACTAGTCAAATTATTATCTGGAATCAAACCTGTACTACAAAGAGGCATGTCCTTTCAATACTAGCAGCTGTAAATTTAATCCTACACATCCATACCGGTTGGTATAGCTCAGTGATGCCCAACCTAATTCAATCTGCGGACCAAATTAATTCCCAGCACTCGCGTCGCGGGCCACATGAACGAAAAGGTACAAAAAAACGAAATGAAATTGGACCTAAAACAATTTTAATAGAAACCGGTTTAATCCAGCAGTTACTACTTATTGTGCTTACATTAATTAATGGGATTTTTTTTATTTTTTTTGTTTTTTGTTTTCGCCGGAAACTGGTTTCATTTCTCTACTTAAAATGTGAGCAAAATTATAGCTAGCTAGCCAACGATTCATTTTCTTGTCTCTTTTTGGTAAATATTCCCATCGATCCTCTAATTTCTAGAAGTAGTTAAAAATCTTTTTATTCGCGCACAAACTAAGAATGGTGTAATATTTGATATTTGTTATATAATGCCGTTTATCTGTTGTTAATAAAACAACAACGGCTACACTTTCTATACGAATCAAATATGTTGGCTTATTATCGTTCCAACAAAAAAATCCGTTTACTTTTCCTGGTAGATTCTAAATTCAACTTGAACTCTCCAATTTCATACACGTATAAATGATTAAGGTCATGGTGCCAATTTGCCATTCCATCAGAGGGCCCTAAAGTAGGTAAGATACATTTCTCAACATTTGTTGTTTTTTTTAAAAGAGGGGGATTTTCTACTCTTTGTGCCGACCGTTTCAGATGGGCCGGATGAAACCTTCTCGCGGGCCGGATCTGGCCCGCGGGCCGTATTTTGGTATAGCTGAACACTTTTATTTCGATCTACACAGATAAGCTGGTGGTAGGTATTGCGTTTAGAGGTTGGACTTGTGTTGAAATTTGAAAAACCAACCGAAGATATTTTATTCATCGCTCGGGGCTAAAAAGTTGCCAGACAGGAATGGCTGGAAAAAAAGATTGTCTGCTAATTATCTCCCATGACCATGAAGATAGTGAGGTGTTCAGCATAACGTGGGCTTAGACTGGTGTTGAAAGTTTTATACACTAACATTGGGGTTTAGAGATGTAGATTTGTATTCAGTTTTTTATACTTTGGAGATCAGTCTAGTTTTTAAGATGCTTTGAATAAGGATTGTTTTATAACAGTATTATTGCATTAGACATTTTAATAACGTTTCTTTTTAATTGTCTGTGTTTAAAGTTGTTGACTGGTATTTTTATGTTATTAGGTGTAAACTGGTGTACTGTGTTTATAGGCGTAGACTGGTGTTTGGCGTTTGTAGATGTAGACTGGTATGTGGTGTCTATAGGCGAATTTTTGCAGTGCTGGATTTACCTATAAGCAATATAAACTCCAGCTTAGGACACCCACTTGCCTGCGCCCCCTCCTAAATATTGTTTTCAAGAAAAAAAAGAACTAAATGGCCTGATGTTGATTACAATGGGCCCCCATATCTAAAATAGCTTAAGGCCTTATTAAGATCAAGAAGTCTAAATCCAGTCTTGTGTGTTTGAGGCGCTCACAGGTGTTTTTTTTTTTTATAGGTTAGCTGTGTTTGATGTTTATGGGTTTAAATTGGTGTTTGGTGTTTAAAGGTTTAAAGCAGTGTTTAGTGTTGATACGTTTACAGTGGTGTTTGGTAACTAAAGATGAAGAATATTTAGACTGGTGCTGATGTTTATTGGTACAGAATGGTGTCAGTGGTTTAGAAATATATATCTATTTCTGTGGCGAATGATTAGGACCACAATGAACTGCTAACTACTGTAAAAAAAAAAAGCGAACTAAAATTCTATGGCCATATTACAAGGCCTCAAAGCTCCTAAAGACTTTCCTTCAGAGAACAGTACCAGGAAAAAAAAGGAGAGAAAGCGATGGGAAGACAAAATAAAGGAATGGACAGGCATTCCAATCAGGCAAATTCTGTCCAAGGTAAAAGATAGAAAGGAATGGAGAAGGAACGTCTACAGATCTCTGTGGTGCCCAAACGGTCCACGAGACTAACGGATGGGCGAAAGATTCATGTATCCATATCAGACCAGAACTTTATAATTTGGCTTATTTTCTACAAAAATATATATATTTTTAATGCTGTATGTTTCTATGCATATTTAAAGAACGACATTTAAACAAAAAAGTATTTGTTATTTTATTTCTTTTAATTCCCTAAAACCAATCTCTTTCATTTTTAAAAGATTTCTTTTTTCTCTCATATTATTTTGCCGAGCATTAGTCTTGATAACGTTTCTTTTTAATTCTCTGTGTTTTCAAAAACTGTGAAATTATTAACTTTATATGTGCCAAACTCTTTATGTTATGTTGGTTTTTTTTAAATATTTTTGTTTAAACGTTGAGATTTTTTGGTCAGATTGACCCACCCCCCAGAGACAATAGCGTGTTGCATCTAAGAAGAAGATTAAAGAAGATTAGGGTCATGAATTGCTTCTTAATCCTCCCCAAGGATTAACAAAGACGTAGCAGAGAAGGGTCACGAGGACACAAACATTAAAAGACAATTTTCGTGCGTCAGTAAATATGGACACTGGCTATCATAAACTCCTACGAGTTGAGCCAGTGCGTTGTCTTTCACCAGCGACAAAGAAGAACCCACCGAGAATTCAATTGGTTAATCTGATCAGTGCTGTGAATAGCCAAAGAAAGTGATGGATTGTACTTTTGTGTACACCGTGTTCGGGTGTGAATAGATTTCTGAGATTGATAGAGACTTGTTGAGTTCAGGAATAAATGTAGAGATTTATCGAGAACGTTATCGCGTGTAAGAAATCTATGTCTTGGGCAAAGTATTATACACACGGCTTCCATTGATGTCATGGATACATTTTGCAACGACGACCGTGGGAGTTTTTAGAAGTGAACGAGCCTTCAGCGTCATTTCTTTGATGTCATAAAATATGCCCTCGTGGATCGCACGGAGTACGCTCGCATTTGTATCGATAAATCTTTTTTTCCGGCATACAAAACGTAGCATCATTAGGATATAACACAGTTTCAGCATGTTGACTAGATTACAACCACACCAAGTTTTTTGTTACTCTGTGATAGCACTGCAGTCGAACTTGACGTGGACGTAAACAAATGAAAATATAACCTGTTATTTATTGGCTTTAGTCATTTATGAATAAATGTCGTTTAATTAGAAATATCTTTCGATGTCATTATCTCCTCAGCTCTGTATACGATGTTTTCATTCAGTATTTGTGTAACTTAAACTAATGCGTTCAAAAATGTTGATGACAGTAAATAGCTTCTAGAAAAACAGAGTTGTTTGTTTCAGCGTCGATCTATGGACTGACTGATTTATCTAGCCTGTTAATTAACGACTGTCATTTTCTGAGATCGCTAGTTGACTTAAAAAATAAAGGGGTTTCTTGCTTAGGGCACCGAAATAGTTTATTTAGTAAAATGTTGACTGTTTGAATTACAATGGCATTTAATACAATGGAAACGAATTCCAATTATTTTTCTGTGTGTGAGAGAGAGAGAGAGAGAGAGAGGGAGAGAGAGGGAGAGAGGGAGAGAGAGAGAGGGAGAAATAGAGAATGAAAAAAAGAAAGAGAAAGATAGATAGATAGATAGATAGCAGACAGAAAGACAGGCAGGCAGGCAGATAGACAGACAGACGGATGAATGAATGAATGGATTGATGGATAGATGGATGGATGGATGGATAGATAGATAGATAGATAGATAGATACAAATATAGATAGATAGATAGATAGATAGATAGATAGACAGACAGAGAGACAGACAGACAGATAGACAGATAGACAGATAGATAGATAGCAAGACAGATAGATAGATAGATAGATAGATAGATAGATAGATAGATAGATAGATAGATAGATAGATAGATAGATAGATAGATAGATTAGATTAGATAGATACGCAGGAGGTGACCCGAGAGATTAATTCAATCCTTACTCTGACAGTTCCAGTCGCTGGAGAGTGCCATCTATGTTAAGATTAGATTATCTTCTGCACTTCTGAGTACATTTATGGCCAGAAGCAGGAGGTTTTAAAAAAAAACTGAACAGAAAAAAAAAATCTCAAGTAGGAATAAAAATAAGACAACAAAAATGTAAATTGGTTAAATTCTTAAGACAGCGCTTCTCAAGCTCTAGCAAGCGCCCCCTAGTGAGACACACAACGTTGGCAAGGTGGTTTGAAACTGAAAGTAGTCTTTTAGTTTAAAAACAATAATCTATTATATTTGCAGGCTTGTTATAAATCAATATTTAATGCAATGGTAAAGTTTTGAGACAGGGTCGGAAGGCAATAAAGCTTAGGGACTTAGGAAAGTAAAGCTTGATTTAATTATGACTAGAAATTATGACTAGACTATTTTTTCCCACAATCACGTTCAATACTGGATATTGAATGCAATTATATTCAGACATAAATCGGTAGACTTTATACGCAATGTACATTTCTTTTATAGACTTACGTCACACGAAAAGCAGATCAGTTCTCTTAAAGCATGAGACTTACGATGGCGCTGTGTCATTGAGACAACGACAAATGGCATATGTTCTTTTACCTTCACCAAAAACTATTCTTGTTAAACTCTTAATCTTTAAAATTGGATTCTCCATATGTACGAAAAACCAACCACCTGCCCCTCCCACCTTTACCAGCCTGAACTCAATTTGTCATCACACACACCCACGTACTCAGTAACTACTCACTTGATTCTGCGGACATTCAAGTCCAGAGCCTAAAATGTCACAGGAAACAAATACAATGCCAATTTGTGTCGCTACGACCGAGGCTCAATGAGTGGTATCCCTTTTCACTAAGCATCATTCATATAGAAATAAAAATAATAGCGGACCATTAGCCCATATTGGGTAAGACTTGAGGAGAGAGAGAAGGGTAGGTTTGGAGGAGAATAAGTAGTCGGGGCTAGAGATAAGTGAATCTTTTAGAAAGATAGGAAGCAAGTCTTTCAAAACAGATTTTTTAATTCATATTTGCCTGAAGGGAAATAACTCTAAATCTTAATCAGTTGCGACAAGGGGATAATGGCTAACATAAAGTACATTTTATTTAGAGTGGACCCAGTGGACATTGATTATTATCTGTCTGTATGTCTGGTACAGATTTTAAACACGTTATTTCTACCACTTCCCATTCTTGGATCAAGTTGAAGCTTTGCACAATTATTCATCTTTCCTAACAAAACATGAATCAATCAAAGAGTTAACCAATTAATTTATGAATTAGTGGTAATTAATCACCATATTGGGTGGTAAGGATATAGATACGCAATTATTCCCGTTAATAAGCTTTGTTGTGCTATTTTAAGTATTTTTTAAAAATATTTTTGTATATATAGTGCTGTTAACAAACATAATATAAGCTGAAGTCTTATGAGAACAAAACAGACTCATGGCACACGAGAGTTAAAATGACAAACTAAGTCTTGAACAGATAAGTCTTAAACTTCTTCTCACATGCAGTGAAACATGTTGATTGTCAGAGATCAACGGGCAGCGATTTCTAATGCATATTTTACTGGGCTACACTTCTGTGTTATGTTGGTCTAACATAAAATAGTAAGGCGAATGTTTTCGAGTCTTAAGATATCAAATAATTATAGTTTTTCAAGCAACTTTGGCTTACTAATGCAGACAAAGTCTCTGTCTTGCGGGTTTGATTTAGGTTCTGCTATTGCCGTCAGCAGCCTGTTGTCGGTGGTAACAATAAACTAGTTCCCCTTTCAGAACTTGTGGTCTATAGGGCAGATGATGTAAAGGTCATCTGTTTCTGTGGCCTACGGTTAACGAAGGTATCATGTGGCCAGAACAACGACCAACCGCCTTTACTTTTCCTCAACTAATGTCAGGTACCCATTAGAGCTGGGTGGAATCAGAGGCGCCCTAAGATGACGAAATCAAAATCACAGTCTTCACCAAGATTTGAACCCGGAACCCTCGGTTTACAGGCCAAGAGCTTTACCGCTCAACCACCGCACTTCCTTAACAAAAAAGTGAAAATGATATCTTCGATCGTCCTGTTAATACAGTCGCGGGGTGTTATTTACCAGAAACAAGAAACGAATAAGAAAGCCAATCAACGAGAACAGAAATTAGATTTAATCGTTTAATGTGCAGTGTGTTTGCGTTTGTTGGCACGTCTCGTGACATGAATGTCACGTGACGTGTCACGTGACAAACAAAATGTATGACTGAAGACATGAAGAAGGGCATGGTAAAATGTCAGCATGGAACTTTCAAACAGTCGTGTCAAGCCGAATCCATTCATCATAGAAGGCTTCAACACTGACCAGCTACGCTGCAACCTGAGGGCAGTGGCAATTAATAGCTCGTTGCCACGTCGTATAGACCTGTGACGTGGCTAAGACCTTTTGGTCTAAACTGCCCGCAAGTTGAGACGTCGCAGGTCAGTGTTTAGGCCTACGATGACGATTTATCTTGGTCCAGTCAACGAACTTGCATTTGGCGAAAGCGAATATCAAAGCACTTACCCCATCCATCTCCAATTCTCTCTCTCTCTCTCTCTCTCTCTCTATCTATCTATCTATCTATCTATCTATCTATCTATCTATCAACTCGCGTCTGGCTCAATAAAAACTGGTCGCCCCCACCTCCTTTACATAGATGTAATCAAACGAGACCTCAAAGCTGTGAAAATTGATACTGACCATTGGGAAGACATAGACCTAGACCGCACTAAGTGGAGAGAGTTTGCGACCAAGAAAGCTATGGACAGCAAAAAAAAAAAAAAAGAAAAGGGGCCTTAAATCTGGAAGAAAAGTCGTCAGAAATGGTCAGAAGATTGACCAACTAATCCTGAGTCTTCATTTAATATAGTGACCTTGTACAGTACTTAAAAGGTATCTAAGTCAAATCTGTTATTAAGGTCAATATCAAGGAAATGACAAAATATCAAGAACTCATCATTGCCACATTAGCCCTACTGAAATCATCTTACAATTAAACTGTCTAGACTTTAGACCAAAAGCTTTCACAGTAATTACAGTATTTAGGACGAAATTGTTGTGTTTTTTTTTTTGAGGTAAATGGGTTGAAAAATGTATTTCAAAAAAAAGAAAACGTATGCAACGAACTGACTAATGAGATGACAAATAGAATGTACTCTTACCTCTTCTAATGGAGCGATACATAAGTACAGTAGGAATGCACTCTCTTAATTGAACTAGTTAACAACACACTCTTGACTTCGACTACATAATAACACACGCTTTCATTAGATAAAGACACATTTTGAAAAATAGACACATTTTGACATTATAAACGCACACTTGAACTATAAAAAGGCACATTCTTACAAGGTAAAGACACACTCTGACTAGATCAAGAAAAATATAATGATTTACTGTTGTAGGGGTGAACGACTGTATAGAAAATATACCTATATATATATATAGTGGGAAGCGTGGTCGTGAGGCTAAGTGAGCTTAGCTTGGCTTGGCTACCTATGAAGGGGGCTCGAGGTTCGACTCGGGCAGAGTTGTGTTTACTGAGCGCCTGGAGGCAGCACGGAAAAAACCTTCTCCTAAATACCCCCCCCCCCCCGGGTCAACAACTGAGTTTGGACCAAAGCGCTCTGAGCATGCTATAAGCATGAAAGTAGCGCTATATAAAAGGCATAATTTATATATATATATATATATATAACGGTTAAGATTCTAAATTTGTTTTATCTATGCGTATTGGGGAATTCTCCTTAACCATAACAACCCGTAGCCAAGAGATTTAAGTTTTTCTATTTGTGGAGTCAGAGGGTCAGGAAATGAGCACCACTGGCTTAACGAACTAAAAAAATATCTCGAACAAATAAAGAAAGTAGTCACAGTCTAGACAGTGGCCCAAATAAAACCCTTTTCAATAAAACGAAATCCTAATGAAGGGCCCCCCTAAGTTGAAAGATCGCAGTAGTCTGTTACGTCCTTCCTTTCAAATACGAGAAGAAGAAGAAAAAAGCATTCGCCTTTTGGTGTTTTGATAGTTTGGTCAACTGAAGGTTTACTCGAACAGACGTTGGGGGGGGGGGGGGGGGGGGGGAGGGAATGAGGTCAGGGAGAGAAAGTGAGAGTCTGACTTACCTGTGACTCGTCCAGCCCTTTGATGGACTCCTTGGTACCCACCAGAGTGACAACGATGACCACAGAGAGTACTGCTAACATGAACACCCCCAACATGACGTCATAACGACATCTCGGTTCAGATATCCTGCAAGAAGAGAAAGAAAGAGGAGTGCTACTAAACATAGTGGAGCTTTTATAAAGGTTTTAAGGAGTGCTACTGAACATAGTGGAGGTTTTATAAAGGTTTTAAGAAGTGCTACTAAACATAGTGATTTTATAAAGGTTTTAAGAAGTGCTACTAAACATAGTGGAGGTTTTATAAAGGTTTTAAGGAGTGCTACTAAACATAGTGGAGATTTTATAAAGGTTTTAAGCCGAACTACATTTTTTTAAATAGCGTGAAGCATAGCATTCATGGAGTAAATTAGATTTTTCTCAAATCTTTTTTTTTATTTTGCATAGGGCTCTATTTTGTTATATTGTGCAGTTATAATTCTCCTGCTGCTATTAAAACATCGTTTATGCGTGGGTGACTCTGTGTAGCTTGTAGATGAATAAATCCTAGGTTTTAACTCGTACTTTGAAGCTTGGCATCTCTTCAGCCAGTATAACCCACAACTATGAGCAGTATTTGAGCGGTTATCTTTGCTTTGTAATTGAAACTCAAGTTTCAAAACGTTGCTGTGATGCAGAGGCGTAGTCAGTAAAACGTGCGCCCAGGGCAAGGTACTACATTGGCGCCACCCTCCCCCCCCCCATTTACCATGAACGTATAGCACTTCACAAAGCAACATTGGATGGTCTTTTATTGTTTCGGGGTTTGTTTGATGAATGTATGTTAGTTCTAATAGTTTCGATATTCTCAGTTGTTGTGGTGGATGTTAGTGCAAGAGTGTTCTTAATTTCCTAGAGGAGAACTAGCTTGGGCTAGCGTTGGTGGTAGTCGTTGTACTTTCAACGAGCTGATCAATGTGCTGGGCCAGTGATGTGAATGACACTAGATACTGGAAGTTAAATATGTTTGTATTGTGACTTGCCTGTGAAATGATACATGTCAAATGACAAACAATTGTTAATGAAGCTCAGAATTTTTTAAAATAGAAATAAGCTTTAGATGTTTTTAGAACTATTTTTTTTGTCTTTCTCTATAAGTATATTAATATAGTCGAATCGGGTTAGACTAACTGCCTAGTTATCAGACCATCCGCTTAGTCAGACTGAATCCTACGGCGCGGAAACAATTCCTGTTAAACAGTGGAAACCGGTTAATCGGACTAGCCATTATGAGAAGCAGAACAATAGCGTTGATTCCGATGTTTCTTGAATTGGATTCGACTTTATTTAAAACAACTTTAGGCACACGATTCTGTAGGATTTTCGATTTTACAATCGATTCTCTTCAATCTACTTGCTGTCGCCAGTCAACAGAGATTTTTACAAAATGTTTTTCTTTACAGTAATTGGCAGAATCTGAAAGATCTATCTAACTTAATTATTTTCGTTGCCTACAGGATACAAAGAAATGTTTCTTAATGAAAAATGGAGATTATGTTTTTTGTATTAAATGGCCAATCTTAATAGTGCAGACACAAAAGTACGTGATAAATCCGATTGTCGGACATTTTCCTAAAAATAGATTTATATTTTTATCCAAGTTTTAAAAGTTTTCTAAGTCTCTCAAACTTAATATGCATGGTTGCGACACTTTAAGGACTAAAATAACAAATTTAGACAACAAAGACAGTCTGCTGGGTTTTTGGTTGGAGACACAAGTTACACTAGCAGATGGCAAAATAAATCCCATTGTAACATATTCCTTGAAAAACATTTAAAAAAAAAAAAAAAAAAAGATACTTATTACTGTGAATGAAACTGACAGAATTGCTAGAAAGATAGCTGCTTCTTAAATAGGCTCATTCCTTCTTGCATATAAATGACTCAAAACTGGTGATTCTCAAACTATAAGGCCTTTCTCTCTCTCTCTTTCTCTATCTCTCTCTTTCTCTCCCTCCATCACTCTTTTTATTTCTTAATCTTTCTATCATTCACTTTCTCTGTCTCTCTCTCTCTCTCTTTCTCTTCAATGTGTTTATGTGTATTTATTCATTTATCTATCTATTTATTTTTCTATTTATTTATCTATTTGTTTATCTCTTTATTTATTTATTGGAAATGTGTAAGCTTATTTGTCTTATTAGGCAGCACAAGGCAACTGTCACAAACTGCCTCTATATCTGTTGCTTGGGGGTGATCTTACAAACGCGTCTATGGATCCTTTCCGTTTTCTCTGTAGTGGACATTGTACTTTGTTCTAGCAGCTCAGTCTCGTATAGAAAGAAACAACTCATACTTGGTCTACTCAGGCAGGTAAAAAAAGACCGGTTTCAATATTTAAGAAAGAATATCAGAATTAAATTATATCAAAGGCAAATGACATAGAGGAATGGAGAGGAAGGTTGACAGATCCTGTGTGGTGCCCCAACGTCCAGCAGGCCAAGGTATAGTTTAAGTGAAGGTGAAGCTAGATGTGAAGGTGGCCTAACTAATGTCATAGAATGATTATCTAAGTTATCTAATTGTTTTTAAAGGGTCAATCTCTTATTCAAAAACAAAAGGATAAAAACATTTCCTTTAAAAACAAATTCCTTTATTTAAGTGTTCTGTGGTCACTGGTGGAGCGCTGCAATTCCGGCGATAATACGAAAAACTACTTATTAATTGCTGTTTTAAATTATGTTCCACTTATATGCATATTAAATAGATTTTTTCTCTTAAAAATAAAAGTAAACATTTTTGTAAATGTAATGATTAATATGAAAGATAATACATAACTTAGCGATAGATTTATAAAAAAAATATTTTTTTTCATAAATGTGTTAAAAATATGGTAATTGTCATCTGCCTTAGTAAATAGCCTCCCGTTTTTGTTACTATTAATAGTGAATAGTTGTAAAAATGGTGTATTTAAAAAAAGAAAACTGCTTGGATAGTTGATTTTAAAAATTAAATTTTTCGCTTTCAGAAAAGAAAAAAGTACCCGTTGCATCAGAACAATGAATGGTCTAAAATATGATGATGTCGTATTTTCAATATCTTTTCTAGTTTACGAGATCTAAACGGGACGGACGGACAGACGGACGGACAGAGAGACCACACAAAACTTACAGAGTCTTTTCTCCCTTTCTGGGGCCGCTAAAAAGCATCCATCTCTTACATAGATGTACGTTCTGTAATGTTACATTTGGTAATTGTAGAATAAAAAAAGAAACTTCATTTCAAATGAAATGAAATGTTTAAAACAAACATAAAATTTGAACAATAGAACAAAAAATATTTGTTTTAAGATTATTTGTATTTCCGAAGACGATGTTTCTTTTAAAAAAATTTGTAGGTTAGAAAGTTCGGAGCAGCGTGCGTATTTTTCGTCACGTGATAAGAGAAGTCCAGTTATTTCAATAAGAGAAGTCCAGTTGTTTCAATAAGAGAAGTCCATTTGTTTCAATAAGAGAAGTCCATTTGTTTCAATAAGAGAAGTCCAGTTGTTTCAATAAGAGAAGTCCATTTGTTTCAATAAGAGAAGTCCATTTGTTTCAATAAGAGAAGTCCATTTGTTTCAATAAGAGAAGTACAGTTGTTTCAATAAGAGAAGTACAGTTGTTTCAATAAGAGAAGTCCAGTTGTTTCAATAAGAGAAGTACAGTTGTTTCAATAAGAGAAGTACAGTTGTTTCAATAAGAGAAGTACAGTTGTTTCAATAAGAGAAGTACAGTTGTTTCAATAAGAGAAGTACAGTTGTTTCAATAAGAGAAGTACAGTTGTTTCAATAAGAGAAGTACAGTTGTTTCAATAAGAGAAGTACAGTTGTTTCAATAAGAGAAGTACAGTTGTTTCAATAAGAGAAGTACAGTTGTTTCAATAAGAGAAGTCCAGTTGTTTCAATAAGAGAAGTACAGTTGTTTCAATAAGAGAAGTCCAGTTGTTTCAATAAGAGAAGTACAGTTGTTTCAATAAGAGAAGTCCAGTTGTTTCAATAAGAGAAGTCCAGTTATTTCAATAAGAGAAGTACAGTTGTTTCAATAAGAGAAGTACAGTTGTTTCAATAAGAGAAGTACAGTTGTTTCAATTGAATGTCTTAACGAAGTGCTATAATTAGAGTGATACTTTGCAGGCCATATCTATTTGAACTGTTTCCTTTATCTTCGTATTGAAGACCTAGTTTTGTTTTGTTACAACATTTGAACTTTTCAGAAATGAACATTTACAACGTGAAGCAGTCGAACTCGGGGTCATAGTGATTGGTGTCTGGTTTTTACATAGTCGGAGACTACAGGTAGGAAACAAATTTAGCATAATAGCATTCGTCTTTTTAAATACAAAGAATGAAACTAGTATCCACGAGATAAGCTTATCAGTCTAGCTTCGCAGTACGATTGTAGTTATCAGTCTAGCTTTGCTGTATGGCTTTAGCTACCAGTCCAGATTCGCAGTACCAGTCTAGCTACCAGTTTAGCTACCAAGTGTAGCCAACAGATTAGCTAAAAGTCTAGCTGCCAGCCTGGTTTACCAGCCTAACTCTAAATTTAGCTACCAGTCTAGTTTATTTCTTCCTCAGAAAATTCTTTCGACTTACAGTTTCACTTTCTTTTTGGTCGCCCCCATCCTCCCACATCTTTTCTCTAAACATCTTACACACACTCACACACGCGCACAGACCAACCAACAAACCGCCAGACTGGAACTCTAATTTACTATTTCTATTTGTGACAAGTTGGTACAGGTTAGGAGAGTAAAGAGTTCAGTGAAGCTGGACAAATATGTATTATCAATGTTTTGTAAGAAAAGATACCTAATCTCATCAATACTTGGAGATCGATAACATAAAACTCAGACGCTCGAACTCCTTAACCCATCTCTCAAACTTTCAGCACTAGATATACCAGGGAACAGAAAATCTTAGTTTTAATATCATACTAAATTTGCGTTTGTTTTGAATTTTTCACTAGAGTGAGTCTATTACCTATTAACTTCAGTTACTTCCCTTGCTCACTGTTCTGTTTCTTTGATGGTATTTCTTTCTTTCATGTACGTGACTTAAGGGACAGTGCAATTAAGTTTTACAATCAACAATTACGCAGCTCGTATCATTTTTATTATAAATATGAAAATAAGATGGTATTCTCAAATGTGGGTTTTAGTTATATTTATGAAATAATGTCAAATAAAAAACAATAACGAAGAATAACAAGAAAGACAAGAAAGCATTTTTATTGGTACATAGAAATTGTTTATTTTGTTTCCATAGAAACAGTGCATTTTGTTTAGGTAATGTTTCAAGATACAGACGATGAGCTCAAGGTGTTGCTAGTTGATTGTCCTAAAATTATTGCTGATTTCAAATCTAGAAAACTTCCAAATTAGGAAATCTTTGTAAAACAATGTCCTTTTTTTTAGTTGTTTGTAGTTCTTATAAGATGATAATATTTGGCGATTTTCACGATAAACTAAACAATGTTAATTTCAATGTTGCCAGCTAAACAACATAAAAATTACCTGCAAACGGAAAAGCTAAAAATCCCGAAATTAAATATCTCAGTATTCACCAGGATTCGAACCCGGGAATCTCAGGCTAGGAAACCAAATGCTTTGCCATTTAGCCACTACGCCTCCGCTCAACGAAGTAGATCATTCACAAAACTTTGAATTGGCGAAGAGCAGATAAGTCCCTGGCACATAATTCGGTTTTCACCGAAGGGCAAAAAAAAATAAATAATAATAACAAAACACTTACAGCTGAAGATGTGCATACATTCTTGGTAGTTTTTAGATTACGTCAGGACGATGAAATCACTAGCGGATCCAGAACTTTGGAGTGGGGGTAGATTTTTTTCCAAACCCTAACCCTAACGCCAAGTAAACCCTAACCCTATGCATAAACGTGCGTACAACACACACCCACACACACATCCCCACCCCCACTCCCCCCCCACACACATATATATGAGAATAAAAAAGCAGCATTTCTCAACCTTCGTCGAAAAAAAAAAACAACTGGGGCAGCGCTATAAGGATCCACTTGTGGGGTTCGACAAAAGCGTTTTTTTTTTGCTTTTTTCACTGCAGAAACCTATTCTCCTGACATCTACAGCTCTTTATTCATCAAAGGAGTTCGGGGCGAAGTCCCGACGCCAAAAGCGTTTTCTTGCATTCTTCACTGCAGAAACGCATTCTCCTGACCTAAAGCTCATTATTCCTACTATTAAAAAAGGTCCTTTTGAATAATGTTGTACTTGAAAAATATTCTAATATGAATTTATATATCTTAATACATTGCAAATAAAACCGATTTGTTCCTTGAAAAGATAAGATACCCCACATATTTAGATTTTGGCTTTGAGGATCTCCGCCGAAAAAATATTATTCGATAAATAGTATTCAAGAAAATGGAGGTATAAATTGTGTTATAGTCCCAAATTTATTTAACTAGAAAAATACCAGATTGAGTAAAGGTTGGGAAAAGGCGACTAAGAAGATATTATTTGAGTTTAGAACTCATCTCAATCATGAATCTTTTGCTGAAAATTTTCGTTTGATTTCTAACTTTTCCAATGCAAAGTCTTTCTTAAAATAATTATGATAAATTCATGTGAAAATACAAAAACTTTGTCTGGAAATGGGAGGGGCGGTAGAGTGAAAACGATTAATCCTCGCTCCTTTAATAATTTCTGCTAAAGATTGCATTTAGCATTAAATAGGGGTGGGGCGAATCGATATAAGAATTTAATTTATAGTTTATATAAATTATATTAGTGACAGATTTTTTTAATTTTGTAATTTCTTAACTATAATACAAAAAGAAAAAGTATTGATTTGTCCGATGGGGCAAATGCGATTGCATGTATCGCCCCTCCCACCTTGTACAACCCTTTTTCATTTAAATTTACTAATGATACCATTTGAGATTAGATTGTGGTACAACATAATATACAATGGGTCACATATCAATACGTAGTTTATATTATATAGATGTTTAAGTAATTTTGTTCACAAACTATGATTCTCCACAAAAATAGGACCACCCCCACTTCCAGCACTCAGAGGGCTAGAGTGGGAAGGGCAGTACATGCAATCGCCCTCCCCCCTACCCCATCGAATCGGCCAAAATACCAGAAAGGGAGCGACATAATATAAAATGTATATATTAATTCAACTAATTTTGTTAACAAACAATGATTTCTTCATAAAAATTGACCGCCCCCCCCCCCCACAAAGGGTTTATGTGGGAAGGGCAGTAGAGGTATTCGCCCCCCACCCCCCATTAATCGGCATACAGGGAAAGACATAATATAAAGATCGGATAAAATATCAATAACAATTTTAATCATCTAGATATTTAATTGATTCTGTTAGCAAGATGTGATTTCTACAAATAAATTGGACCGCCCCCCCCCCTCGAAAGTGTATTGATACCATCGCCCCCTCCCTTCGTATACAAATTGTGTCAATCCTATACTAAAGTTCGTCCGCCCCCCCCCCCCCCCCCCCCCCCCCGGATCCGCCAGTGGATGAAATGAACATTAGAACGCTTTGAAAAAGTCATATCTTGCAGCTAAACTCGACGGTCGAGTGACAAAATGGACTATTTCACACGACTGTTTTCAGATGTAAGTCTACCAGAGATGTACCAATCACAAAGAAATTATTTTTTTTTTGTTACAAAACAACTCACAACAGATGAAAGAAACAAAATTGTGAAATACATAAACACAGTACGGGAAAATCCTGTACAATGTCCAACTTACTAAAACACTGATATAAAACTGTTGTTTTTTTCCCTTTAACGTCTAAAACAGCTTTGTATGCAAGCGGCGTTAGTCATCCATCTCCTAGTTGCCTTATATATTTGACTCGCTTGAGTGGAAATTCAGTCTAAAACCATCCTTGATATCTAAGAAGTGTAGGCACCCTTTTCAGACCTTGATATCCTATTGTGGCAGGTGTTGAAAAGCTCATCTTTTTCTATGACCAACGGTTAACAATAGTCTTATGCGGTGTTCACAGCAACCAACCTCCTATACTTTACCTAACATATGTCAGGTACCTATCAGAATGGTGTGGACATAGGGGCGCACTAATAAAGACAACTTTCAAAATCCCAGTCTTCACCGGGATTCAAACTCGAGACGCTTCAGCCGCCTCGACTATTTCTTTATCAATCTGCTCATGATCTTAGGACCTTGCTACCAACACTGTGTTAGAAAAACATAAAACATGTGGACATATGATTCCAACGTAGTACACCGTGTGTTCATTACTCCGCTATGATCTTCAAAGTTTTCATGTCAAAGATAGGGTTCCGCTTGCTGCATGCTGTTAAGAAATAATCACGACATTTATCTTAAAGGACTGTGTATGTATACACATCTAAAAAACATAATTTGGTCTGACCCTGATGGTATGTAGATGTATAACCCAAAGCTACCGAGTCTTATATTCCTCATCACTCTCGTGTGTGTGTGAGTGTGTGTGTGTGCGTATGTGGGGGGGGGGGGGTGTAATTTAGAGACGTAAATGTTTGTCAAATGTTTTACATGTTTCAAATGTTCCTTCAGAATTGAAAATAGTTTACTCCTAGTCCAAACCTCCCGCAGGACGATGGGGGATGGCAGCGGGCAGGGTATGAACCCTGGACTATCGAGACAAAAGAACGAAAGTCTAGTACGCACAACCAGGCAGTCATCCAAGCCACAACCAATCCAGGAATATAGCAAAAGGCAAAAAACAACAACAAAAAAAAACAACTAGAAATTTTTAAAAAATAAATAAAAGGCACAAAATTACCTACAAAGCGTGACCACCGTGACTATATCGAAGGTGTAGTACAAAGTCAATCACGTAAAAACAATGTTGATATTTCGAATGCTAGGCCAAGTATCTAGATCTAACTCTTTCTCTCTAAGTTCAGTTCGAGTTCAGTACAGTTTAAAACTTCAATGTACATGAACATCAAGAACAAGACATAGATATGTATCTGGCGTCACACACTTCTCTTTGGCTTAAAATCCTTTCCGTTCAGATATAAAAAAAAAAGTGTATCGATCCGTTTCTCCATACATGCATCAATAGTTAGGGCTCTTGTCGACTCTAGTTCTGTATCTAGTTGCATTGTCTGGGTCTAAAACATGAAAAGGGAATTAGATCAGCTGAGAATAGACAACAAATAGCTCCACGGGAAGAGAAATGCATCAAAGTTAACCGAAAGCACTTAAGTTGCGTAGAAATTCAATCATCGAATTAATGAAACAAAAAAGACATTTATTATCGGACTTTTAGATTTAGATAGAATATAGGAATATGATGTACATATCTTTAAAACGAAATGTAAACATGCAAAATATATATTTTGCCATCATAAAATTATAAGGAAAACTTTTGACTGATGGGATGTTGTGGATCTTTTGGTTTGATTTTATTTTCTATGTACTTAAGTGTTTTTATTGTGACATCTATTGTTTGTTGTTTGTCTGTTTGTTTTATGTTCATTTATTAGTTTCAGTAGTCTGGCTGTCTGTAATAGTCCAATCTTTGTGGTTTTGTGCCTTCTCGTTTGGCTGGTGAGCCGGAATGTTCGGCTGTACACTGGGCCTGATATTCCGGCTGGAGCTTGTGTCTGTTGCTTTTATTTTTTTCTCTGGCGCTTCTCATCTGCCAACGTTGTTCTCTTGTCCTCGGCCATTTCTGCGCCAGTTTTCACATCGTGACGCCATCATGCTCTATCATGAGCTTCCGTCTCCCAAGTGGCAGGGTCAATGTTGAAGGCTTTCGGAGACTCTTTGTTTGTTGTTTGTCTGTCTCTTGTTTGTCTGTTGTTGTTTTTGTTTTTGTTTGTCTGTTTATTGTTTTCATTAGTCTGGCTGTCTGATATTTTATCTGCATTCTGCCTCGATAGAGAACAACATCGGATAGATACGTTAAATTGTAAGTCTATTTAATTTTCATTGTTTGTTTTGTTTGTTTTGTAGCTGATGAAGTCCTCGTGGCCCAAACGTCTTTTGTTTTATTTGGTCCGTCAGGGTTACATAGATGCATGTTTATTGTATTCTCTATTAAATAGCTCAAATGTACCTCAAAGAGTTATTCAGTCATTTAGCCATTAATTATTCAGTTGTTACCTGTTTATTGGTTGAATGCCAGGTAGGGGGAAGGCCCGGACCAAGGCTTAAAAATCAACCCCGACAACTACGAGGTGAGTTCTCACCACCTGTCTCGCTCGCGTTGTGAGTTGTTTTTTTCACGCTATAGCTATCCTTGACGTGACATCCACTGTTGCGATTAGATTTGAATTGAATGCAGAAACTGATTTAATTTAGAATACTCAATAATATAATTGCACAAGTTTATTTGCACCTAAAAAGGCAAACTGCATTCTTTAACTAGGCATATAAGGACTCGCTATTAATACGTTAAAAAGGAAAGTCCACAAGACAAAACTGAAATAAAATCTAAATGTAGGCCTACGACTGACTTCCCTACATTCATACGTTTTACATATATCTTAATATAAATTTTAGTTTTCAAATATTTCAGGAAAAAATAGGTAGAAAAATCTGGATTTTTAAGCGCTATTCTTAACTTTGCTAAAAGGTATTAATTACTTTCTATGATGGTATATTTACTTTCATTGATATTAGTATACACTGCCGCTTTGTTAGTTTACATCATCCCTTCAGTTGATATCACAATAATTCATATTGTTAATATGGTACAATCTGTTTTGTCTAAGTATAGGTTTTCATTTGTCATATGTGTACCTTTATCATAATCATTTACCACAATGGTATATTCATTATACTAGATGTAATTTATATAATTATTTTCTATCTTACTAATCCAAGAAAGCTTAAAAGGTTTCACAAATTAAAAAAAACGATTTTCATTGAATTAGTTTCTAACTTATATCGTACACACAAACAATTGGGGTAAAAACAAGTACAGGGAATTTTTTTAAAAAAAGCAACACAATATAAATAGATCGTAGTAAAAATAATTTTAAAAGGGACAGTAACAACATAATTCGAAGAAATTTATTATAGTTATTGTTCCTTATTCTTAAATTTATCTGAAACCAAAAACAGGGCAAAGTGTTGCAATTTATTTAGGAGAGCTAGACACACAGGCATAAACACACACGTACATTTTGTAATCTTGCCCCTATTCTATGGATTGTGTATATGTGTTTCTATGGTGACGGTAAAAAGAGGTTAGCTATGTAGTGCGAATGATGCAATCTAAACGGCATTATCGTCAGCTGTCTTGATTTGCCACAGACCACCACAGAACGCCAGACTGAACAGACGTGTCTGTGTAGTGAGTTGGATTTTTTTGTTAGAATACTATTTCATATGCTTACCAATGTCTACTACATTTATTTCATTTTTTCTTAAGATTTAATGTGTCTAAATTGTAATGAAAATAGAAACACAGCATGCTTACAAAGAAGTTATTTAAGTTATTTCAAGTTTTATAAGTTAAGATATAAAAGCCTTCAGCGGTTAAGTTGTCTTCCAGCAGTTTAGTGCTACCAGTCAACGACCGTCTACAAACACAGTACTTGTCACTTACGTACTCACCTATTCACTGAAAGACCCATTCTGTTCCCGTAGCTCACAGACTCCAACCTAGAGCCCTGGTTTCTAAACGAGGTGACGTTGTAGCTTGGGTACGCCTCTGGTGACATCACCGCTGTTGAGCTGGTTATGATCTCATACATACATTTATAAATATCCATGACCAGACAAGTCTCACCAAATACACTGCTTCCAGTCTAGCACGTCTGTAGTGTCATCCACTGCTTCCAGTCTAGCACGTCTGTAGTGTCATCCACTGCTTCCAGTCTAGCACGTCTGTAGTGTCATCCACTGCTTCCAGTCTAGCACGTCTGTAGTGTCATCCACTGCTTCCAGTCTAGCACGTCTGTAGTGTCATCCACTGCTTCCAGTCTAGCACGTCTGTAGTGTCATCCACTGCTTCCAGTCTAGCACGTCTGTAGTGTCATCCACTGCTTCCAGTCTAGCACGTCTGTAGTGTCATCCACTGCTTCCAGTCTAGCACGTCTGTAGTGTCATCCACTGCTTCCAGTCTAGCACGTCTGTAGTGTCATCCACTGCTTCCAGTCTAGCACGTCTGTAGTGTCATCCACTGCTTCCAGTCTAGCACGTCTGTAGTGTCATCCACTGATACGCCTACAGATGTAACGCTAACGTTTCTATAGACTCATTCAAGTCGTGTTTAAGTTATTCCATATACACAATAACAACGTCATAGAGAAGAAACCTTTTATCTTCTCGTCACTGGGCCACTCTTTGTTGTTTTTCCCACCATCTAGAAGTCTTGCATGAACCTTTCCTTGTCAATCACATAGAAAGAATAAAATATTAATGCTGTTAAAAAATACACTTTTACAAGAAGCTAGAGACAAATATCACAAACGATTTATTTCATGTATCCTACTGTTTCTATATTTAATTTAGGGCCCTGTTATCTCAGAACTTCTCTTTTTTTAATATATCAATTCGTCTAACTCAAAATTTAGGCCTTTTATCTTAGAATTTCTCTTATTTGAATAATAAGTTCATACTCTCTAACTGATCAGTTCTATTCCTGTAATAATCACTTTTCTTATTTCTCTATGGAAAATCTTGTCAAGAGACTGAAAGCTGATGATTCCAGCACACGCTCATGTTATTTAGTTAAAATCTTGATACTTCCGGTAAAGAAGGTCTTAACTCAAAACGTATCACACAAAAACACAAAATGTTGTTTCAAGCATTCCGAAAGTATCCACGTTCCGGTCAGTGGAAAACCACAATCAAAGTTGTCAACAAGTGTAGATGACATCAAGTGTGTGTGTTGTTTCTTAAAGCTGAGTTACAATATATCAAAGCGGGGGCCCCCCTTTGGCCCTGAGTTTGTCTGCAGTTGTCTGGACACCAACGGGGACGTCTGCCAACTTATCCTTCTAGTCAATCAGTGCCTGCTGTCCACCACAGTATTGACAAGGGAGAGGGGGGGTGTGAGAGGAGGGCAAAACATTAGTGGCGTGGACGGCACGAGGACGCTTCCGGTTTGTCATTGACTTCCTTTCCCTTCCACCCGTCCCCCCAATCCCCCCCCAATCCCCCCCCCCCAACCCTTTGATAAACTTGACACCAAGTCTAAAGAAATGTTGTCATTACATGTATTACGCTGTGTTTATGCTTTGATATTGTCTTCATAGTAAATCGATTTCTGCCCTTAGCATCATAGTTCCATCATGTACGTATCAGTAAGCCATGTACAGCACGTTTATACACAGCACTCACTCGCTTATCTTATTATTCACAATGTAGAGTTAATCTCTTCCCACTGTCACCATAGAAACACATACACACACTCCTTACATACTGGCAAGATTTCTCTGCTCGTGACATTTCTTAGTTTACGAATTTTATATCATTGGCTTCCGAGACTCCGGGTTCGAATCCTTGTGAAGATTTTTAATTTCGAGATCTTTGGGCGCCTCTTAGTCTTCCCATCTCTAATGGGTACCTGACATTAGAAAGTAAAGGTGGTTGGTCGTTGTGCTGGCCATATGACATCCTCGTTAACTGTGGGTCACAGAAACAGATCACCTTTTACATCATCTGCTCTATAGATCGCAAGGTCTGAAAGGGGAAAATTTAATTTTTTTTTTTTTTAAATTTTTTATCAAAGTCTTGCCAGTCTGAAAGTTTATTAGACCAAATTCTGCAGTAATTAAGATTAATCATTGATCAAGAAAAGGTTTGACTTTAATAACTTCCAATATGTCAAGCAAGTTGAGTCTGTAGACATGATGAGCTAGAACTATATAGTCTTACTTGTAACGATGTTTCTCCAACTTTTGACAAGATAAGATAGATAAGATAATTTTATTGATCCAATCAAATGGAAATTCAGTTTGACTACAATTGACAATATCAGCGTAACTAGCCTACTGTACAATAACAGTGTAGATGAAAAATTCGAACAGCATTCACACACGAAACACATAAACATTCCCAACCAGCGCTTTATGAATTAGACTTCTATGTACTTCTCGATGACGACAGCTGATTTTGTAACATTCTGACCGAAAGTGGGATAAAGAATTTTAAAAAAAATCTTTCAGTTTTAGTCCTAATGGAAAGGAGACGACCACTTCGTTAAGATCTTATGTAATAGTGGTTTAATGGATGCAGGTTGTCCTTAAGAATTGAGAGTTTTTTGGAAAGGCATCTTTCATGAAAAAGCTCTTCAAGAGATGGTAGCTGTATTCTAGTGATATACGATGCTTTTTTAATTAGTCTATTTAGTCTAAGTCTTTGTGCCAGTGAAGTATTACCATACCAGCTGGTGATGGCAAAGTTAATTAGACTGCTGATGGTTGCTGTATAAAAAAGTTTAATAATTGATTTGTTTTGTCGATGTTAAATTTTTTTAACTTTCTTAGCTTTAAGGCGGACAAACGGTCAAAAACCTACGCTTTGAGACAGAACATAGACAAAGATGCAATTCATTTGCGTTAAATATCAACTATTATTAAAAATGACAACCAACTAGATAGCGACACTTATTGAAATGTCAGAGTTAGATGTTTTTAGAAGTTTATGTTATTAATAATAATTAGATGACTGAAGCATTCATACATGTAATTAGTTTAATTGCAATCATGTCTCACAAACTTAAAATATTTTTGAAGATCATATAAAGCAGATTAGACATCTATATAACCATCACCTTCCTCATTGCAATAAATTAAACGGAAATATCTAAATGTTCACAACTAGTGACTAATTTGTTATTTCAGTTCTATGAAAATTGTATCTAGTGCCGAAAAAATTTCGGCCTTCGAAAAAAAAATCAGAAGCATAGTCCATGCATTCTTCTTTTTAAAAATGTACACGAGTTAGTTTAGAAATATCCGAAACTCTCTAAATGTAACAGAATGCTACATAAACGTGATAG